>CM059784.1:22870000-24115000 GCA_030435695.1 Brachymystax lenok tsinlingensis | reverse complement strand
TTCAGAAAAACGGCTGCAAGAGCTGTGCATATTACAGTGTGTTACAACGTCTGATGCTAGTGCTTCAGGCCATATTTATTTACTCACCAGATCAGTCATTCATGTCAGTCTAAAAATGTCTATGGATAAAAATGAATTCCCTGTCTTATCTCTTGAAATAGCTCCACATACTGGTATGTGCACCATAAAGAGGACATCATTAAAATGGGAGGGTGGTATTCTTCACTATGCAACTGTGGCACCTAGTGGACAAAGACGGACTTAAAAGTCAAATATTTCCAATTATGTTACCTGTTTTCGCATTTCTTAGGCTACTTCGTTACCATAACAAACCTACCTGAAAAGCATTCAAAGAAAAGTCCAACAAAATACAGTCAGAATCGCAATGGCATCAAATGACAACTCATGCAACACAGTTAGAAATAGACTGAATGGTTTTTGTATGTCCCGATGCTTGATGTTTACTAATGTTTTTGCACATTCAAGGTTAAGCCCTAGATATTTACTGAGAAGTTAGCTAGCTCATCCACGGGATGTCGTGGGAGGTGTGACTTCTGTTATTCCAGTGTATTCATTGTACTGGAACAGTAGATGGCACCATTACTGGAGTCAGCTATGGCCATTTCCATGTAAAAGGACCCATGAGCACAAACATGTGAAGTATATAGAAGCATGTCAAATTGAGTGTCAAATGAAAGCTAAGTCTATATTCTTGAAAAATTAAGGCATATATTCATTTTTCAACCATTTTCCATCCTAAAAAATGTGGAATAAGCAAAGGTTTTGATTTCTGGTCAAACAGATGGAAAAGGGGTCTTAGAAAACCAGAGAAAACTGCCGCAAATACATCAACACACAATGATGTATTAGTACAGACCCCTGCCAACTAATATCAACACTTATTAAGTTCTGGATAGATTTTTCTGCCTTCTGTAAGCTTAAGAAACATTGCCTTGTGCCTTAAAATTCTGTTACCCAAAACCCACATATCTTTAAGGTATTTTCTAAGTTCTCCCCCTCATGATGCGGGAGGATAATGAAAGTTAACACAAGTAACAAGTAAAGGTAGACCAATAAATGAGTTAGTGTTTTAACTGATATCAATTGTTTATGTATTATTAAGTGATTAAAACTCAAAATTCCGTTACCAACGGTACTTCCGGAAGAACTTATTGGTAACGGAATTTCTGCAATTGAACTGGCTATAACGGAAAGTCATAGTAGTCACAAACAACAGTTGGGTTCCCAAGTTTGGACAGCACAGTAGAGTATACAAGTGTTGAGTACACTATAATGTACTGTTTCGTACTGAAGTATAATGTACTATACTCTACTGAGCTCTACTGTACTGTACTCTACTGAGCTCTACTGTACTGTTCTCTACTGAGCTCTACTCTACTGTACAGAACACTACTGTACTGTACTCTACTTAGCTCTACTGTTCTGTACTTTGATGTCCTTGCGAAACTTGTGAAACACAGACGTCTATGATTGGTTCAGATTTGGTCTGGTCCCGGCCAACTACATTGGTCTTGTTTGGTGGCAGAGCTCATTAAAATAATACCCAGTGTGTAGAATAATACCCAAATATGCAAAGAATGATATTGCATATTTATACATTTGTGTACCTATTTAGGATTCATCACCGAGAATGACATTCACATCCATAATTATGCACTTCTGTGTTGTACAGATCAGTGACCCATGATGAAATTCCGTTACGCAATTCCATTACCGGATGTTAAATCACTTCACCTACTGTGGTTCAATAACCAAATGTTGTTGTTTTTTAAGTCAAGGTGTCATGTCATAGCAGTGTTCCTGCAGACATGTTGAATCTTCATTTGGAGCAGATATTTCACAGAAAACATGGACACATTTTACAGACATTCTGTTACCAAACTTTGCATCTGCACAATTCTTACAGTAAATGTGTTTTTATTAAATGTCCAGTGTAAATTGTTATAAGTAGTCCTTGTTCATAGAGTTGTATGGTTTGTTAAACTTTAATCTAGAGGCGAAAGAAACGTACACCAATTTAGGTAAGGTGCTGGCTAGCGGAGTAGAACACTTGAAAAATTAAAGGAGAGCCGCACACTCTAGAAGCTCAGATGCAATACTTTAATAACCTAATGACCAACGTTTAGAGAGACAAGCTGTCTTCATCAGGGTATAATGACAAACACTGCAGGGTGACTAGTTTATATATTGTCAAAGGACACACACAGGTGTCTGTAATCATGGCAGGGTGTGGCCTGATATCATTGGTTAATTCTCATGTAAAATGTAAAAATAACATACCAAAAACATGAATGGATAGCATACGATCATAGATACAATTTAGCTACATAGGCCTACAAACATTTACAATGCTGCCTGGATCTTTAATTTAAAGACTCTTGCTCCCGTCGGTCTCGATTACTGAAGGGAGAAAGAATCTTTCAATTAAAGATCCAGGCAGCCTCTCGTTTTAACAATAAATTGTCCCTTCGGTCTCAACGTAGACTTTGATCTGAAGCCATTCTTGTGATTTTGCTATTGTAAATGTTTGTAGGCCTATGTAGCTAAATTGTGTCTATGATCGTATGATATTCATTTATGTTTTTTATATGTTCTATTTATATCTGTAAATTAACCAATGATATCAAGCCACACCGGCCATGATTACAGACACCTGTGTGTGTCCTTTGACACTATATAAACTAGTCACCCTGCAGTGTTTGTCATTATACCCTGATGAAGACAGCTTGTTTCTCTAAACGTTGGTCATTAGGTTATTAAATTATTGCATCTGAGCTCCTAGAGTGTGCGGCTCTCCTTTAATTTTTCAATTGTTAAACTTATAAATTAATGGTTTTTTGTTTGGCATACATTTTAAGAGTCTCAGCGCAATTCTGTTACTGTGGGATTGCCCCTATCCAAAACCAGTATTACTGGGGGATGATCCTGCTTAAAGGATTTGAGCACCTTCCCCACTGGAAATACTTCAGAGATCAGAAAGGAACCCCATGACCACAACATAATGACTCCCACAGGCATTGTCTACACCTGAGTCTGATCCACTTTTCTCTCAGAGTCAGAGAAAAAGAGCTAGAGAGGGGGGGAGAGAGAGAGAGAGAGAGAGAGAGAGAGAGAGGTGAGAGAGAGAGAGAGAAGGGCAAGAGAGAGAGAAGGGCGAGAGAGAGCACTCTCTCATCCCGCCCTGCTCACCTGTTTTGTGTCTAGATTCTAAGTCTAGACATGTTAATACCTACTCAACCTGAGCCATATATTGAGGCCTTATGTTCATTAGGCCCTTAAGTTAATAATAAAATATATGGCCAAATAATTCTTTGAAATAAAATACAATTGTATTTGTTCAAACAAGAAGGTCCTACATAGGCAGTCCAACCCCATTAGGTGGCAGCACTGAACCAGGTTGTTGTAAAAAGGTAAGCTACCATTCTTTTTAACATTATCAAGTAAAGTACTGAATGATGAAGGGAAAAAATTAAAATGCCTTTGTGTGCGTACACGTGTGTGTCTGAGAGAGAGAAAGGGGGGGGATGAGCAAGAGAGAGAGAGAGGCCAGGAAACAACCTGCCTGGAGGTGTGAGCCCAGCCCAGCTGGCAGGAAAACAGTGGTCTGATGAGAGAGGAGAGGAGATTTACGAGGAGCTGTGACACATAGCGCCCTCCTCCTGCCTGCAGAGACAGTCCACACGGAACACACCACTGACTCCCCCACACAGCCGCCAGAGCCAGGGTAGAGGAACAGAACAGTACCAGAGCACTACATTATCACCTCAATGCTGCTGGGCTGTTCTTCTGCTCATCTTTGGAGAAACAAAGGGTGTTTCTTTTTTTATCTGATGAATTCAACTACCGGTAATTGTGTTGCAGGAATAGGTGTGTAGATGTATGCGTGTGTGTCACAGAAGTGGGTAATTTGATAACTGTGTAATTTCATACTCAGACAAATTACAACTACAAAGGCTCTAGAGACCTTCAAGTTACCATAGGTTGATGAGGCAGACTAGATCAAGGAAAAGGTTTAAAGGATGGGTGTCCTGGTAGGTGAGGGGATCCCCTTTCTGCCTCCTCGTACCCCTGACTACTAGTCAACAACACAGATGTAAGGGTGCATGGCTCTTCCTTGGGCCTTAATGCCCTATTAAAGACAAGACACCACAAGTACAGTAACTGAAAGATAATAGCGAGGAAGGAACATTGTCACGCGGTTAAGAGCAAACACTTAGAGAATGTTGGACTCTAACAATGATGACTCAAGTGCTGCACTGGGGTTGGCAGTGTTCCGCACTGGGACTTTAACACAATACAGTCCTTGATGCAATGTGATTCAGCAGCAATGCCTCATCTCTTACCGCTACAACTCCAACCCACTTTTATCCTACAGAAAAGGAGAGGTAGTCTACAGCAGCGGATACTGTAAAAACACATCAGGACAACACTTTGCTTTTGTGGAGTTTGACAGTTAGGTAGATACAGTGCCTTCAGAAAGTGTTCAGAACCCTTGACTTTTTCCACATTTTGTTACGCTACAGCCTTATTCTAAAATGTATCAAATATACTTTTTTTCAGCAATCTACACACAATAAGGAAAACAGTTAGTAATTTTTGCAAATGTATTAAAAATAAACAAATAACTTATTTACATACGTATTCAGACCCTTTGCTATAGGACTCGAAATGAGCTCAGGTGCATCCTGTTTCCACAGATCTTCCTTGAGATGTTTCTACAACTTGATTCTAGTCCACCTGTGGTAAATTTAAGTGATTGAACATGATTTGGAAAGACACACACCTGTCTATATAAGGTCCCACAGTTGACAGTGCATGTCAGAGCAAAAACCAAGCCATGAGGTCGAAGGAATTGTCCATAGAGCTCCGAGAAAAGATCGTATCTGGAGAAGGGTACCAAAAAATGTCTGCAGCATTGAAAGTCCAAGAACACAGTGGCCTCCATCATTCATGAATGGAAGAAGTTTGGAACCACCAAGACTCTTCCTAGATCTGGCCGCCCGGCCAAACTGAACAATCGGGGGAGAAGGCCTTGGTCAGGGAGGTGACCAAGAACCCGATGATCACTCTGACAGAGCTCCAGAGTTCCTCTGTGGAGATGGGAGAACCTTCCAGAAGGACAACCATCTCTGCAGCACTCCACCAATCAGGCCTTTATGGTAGACTGGCCAGACAGAAGCCACTCCTCAGTAAAAGGTACATGACAGCCCGTTTGCCAATAGGGACCTAAAGGACTCTCAGACCATGAGAAACAAGATTCTCTGGCCTGAAAGCCAAGCGTCATGTCTGGAGGAAACCTGGCACCATCCTTATGGTGAAGCATGGTGGTGGCAGCATCATGCTGTGGAGATGTTTTTCAGCGGCATGGACTGGGAGACTAGTCAGGATCGAGGCAAAGATGAACGGAGCAAATCAAATCAAATTTTATTTGTCACATACACATGGTTACAGAGAGATCCTTGATGAAAACCTGCTCCAGAGCGCTGAGGACCTTAGACTGGGGCGAAGGTTCACCTTCCAACAGGACAACGACCCTAAGCACACAGCCAAGACAACGCAGGAGTGGCTTCGGGACAAGTCTCTGAATGTTCTTGGGTGGCCCAGCCAGAGCCCGGGCTTGAACCTGATCTATCTCTGGAGAGATCTGAAAATAGCTGTGCAGCAACGCTCCACATCCAACCTCATAGAGCTGAGAGGATCTGCAGAGAAGAAAGGGAGAAACTCCCCAAATACAGGTGTGCCAAGCTTGTAGCGTCATACCCAAGAAGACTCAAGGGTTTAATCGCTGCCAAAGGTGCTTTAACAAACTATTGAGTAAAGAGTCTGAATACTTATGTAAATTTTATTTGTTTTTTTGAATTCTAATACATTTGCAAAAATGTCTGAACACCTATTTTTGCTTTGTCATTATGGGTTATTGTGTGTAATCCATTTTAGATTAAAGCTCTAATGTAACCAAATGTCAAGGGCTCGGAATACTTTCTGAAAGCACTGTATGCAGCCCAGATTTCCCACTTCTCATATAGGGCTCTTTTCTACCACATAGGCTACAGCAAAACAGGCTAGCAGGTCTGAAGTGATGTCAACACTACTCTATTGCTACTTCGAAAACATGCCTGTCGGCCTGTCTAGAATAAAGAGATGTGTGTGATGTTTCTGCTCTGATTGGAGAGTATAAAAGGAGGAATGTTTGTGATAAAGCACTCATTCTCTACTGTAGAAAATGTGCGCGCACAAACACACACAGGTCGTGTAGGCCTGCTAAAATGTCGTCTGGAGAAATAATAACAATGTTCTGGGGTAATAACAATGTTATAGGCTAAATGTAAAAAATTATATTTCCCAAGTATCTACAGCCAACCTACCAAGTGCCTTCTGCAGAATGTAGTGCTGAGCAATTAAACTAATGAACCAAAAAAATCAGCTCAAACATCTGAACTCATCATGAGGGGCCAGTGGCTCATGGGTCTTTGTACTCACATCCATACTAACACATGCAGTCAGGCCCTAGCCTTTTAGGTGCCCTAAGCTACATTTTGTTACGTTTTATTTACATGAAAAGTGTCTCCAAAATGACAACACATTATTTACCATTAATTTCTATTGGGCACAAAATAATCTGAAACACAACCAAAACAAACAGCAAATGCCTTCAACACATTTGTAGGAGTCACAAGCTTGATTTAGTCATTGTGTGCTATGAATATGGGACCAAATACGTAACTTTTGACTACTTTAATACACATAAGTGATTTTGTGCCAATACTTTTGGTCCCCTAAAATGTGAGGACTATGTACAAAAAGGGCTGTAATTTCTAAACGGTTCATGCAATTTGGATGCAAATAACCTCAAATTAAAGCTGACAGTCTGCGCTTTAAACTCAGTCATTATATCATTTCAAATCCAAATTGCTGGAGTACAGAGCCAAAACAACATTGTCACTGTCCCGATACTTTTGGAGCTCAATGTATATTGGACATTGATCTGTGGCCTACAGAAGGGGGGCCACCAGTTGCCTGTCCCTGATGTATAGGGTGAGTAATCTTACACCACCAGAGTGATTGGCATGCATGATTCTATTCATAAACGGAGACAAGTCGCTCTCCTCCTCCAAGGTGTATTCAATGTCTTTAAACAGCTGACTAAGAGCATATCAAAAACGTTGCTACGGTTCCTATGACAAGACCTCGGTTAAGTTCATGTTTGCTTGTCGGTAGATGTTGAAATAGCCATTGGCCCGAGAAAGTATTTTCCTGCTTAGACAGGTTAAATGAATTGTCTAAAAGTGTTGCAAAACGAACATGAAGATTTTGAATGCAGCCCAAAATGGCCAAACAGTGGTGAACACCACTTGTGATGTGCATGCATTGTATTGATGCTGGTGTGCCGCATAGCATCATCAATACAAAACACAACATATACATTAAAACAAGGTCATCAGCAATATACTTTTTAATTACACAATGCCATCGTTTTGCTTACCTAAATATTTGATGTGGAACCCTCGCGGAGGGTTGAGAGACCTCCTCATCCATCCCTCTCTGAGAACCTCCAGGTGATCCTCTTTACCTTGGATCAACAGCACGTGCTCGTCAATCCAGCCCAGGAAAAACGTCTCCGATATGGCGTCCGATACTCTTTGATTCCAAACGTGCTGTGTGTTCTCAGCTTTAAAATCCGCAAAAATCTCATAGCCGGTGTGATGGCGCGGCAGTTCCTCGCTCTCAGACACACCAGTCGAATCACCCTTGCCGATCCGAGTCAATACGATGGCCAGGGAGTGCGGCGCTATCTGCAGGAAAGACTCCATTGTCGAGTTGTCCTAAGTCGTGAACGTTAAGCCATGAACAACATCAAACATGACACCATTCCGTTTTATATATAAGTCCGAGTAGGGTAGCTAGGCAGACGACTTTGTTCTGTAACGAAGACATAGCACACATTCCACAGTAGGCTACACAGTTACTATTTTTTTTTTCTTTCTCCAGCCTCGCCAAGGCAACGTACCTGTCTGATGTTTTATGTCGAACGTACTCCTCCAATAAATCGAAATGACATCCACGTCTTAACCCGGGGCGAATTGTATCGAAATCGACTACAAATTGGTAACAAATAATTTAATCTAACAGAGAACGGTTACCGAGGATTCGATCTCGTGGGACACCTGTCCCTACTGCACCGCGCTCACGCTCGTGCCATCGTCTATTGTATATTGAAGGTAAACCCCTTCTTACCTTGCTAGCACAGGGAGTCCAATTTCAAGGTACCGGTGATCTTTCTCCAACAGGCAAGGTAAAATCCTTGCAGAAATCCTCAGGCGGGCCTCCAAGGTGTTATTACGCCACCTGCAGGCTGCTGTTCGCAGATAAACTTGAGTAAAGGTTGTTTCTTGTTGCACAGTGCAGCCGGGGCCATCCAACCAGACAAAGACACCACTGTTCAGGCATAGGGCCTATAAAATAGATTATGTAGCTATCCATGAACAAAACCCCTAAGCTTATTGAGAAGATGCAAATTAACAACTTTTAGATCTATTCTAGCTCTACTCTCCTAAAGAAATGGCTGGCACCCCATCCATCCATTTCAATTGTGTTTATTGGAAACCAGTGCATTGAACCAGTGCATTGTCACCTATACAAGATTATATGGTAAAGTTAAGTTTGGCTACTTTATGTGTGACTCATCCTAACACAATGCGCCATGCACTCATCACGTGTCCTATGGTTGGAGGGCATATATGAGGGAGGTAATCATATATAACTCACCTTACCTCTCTTGACTTTTGGGGGGTCTAAGTCAGTCTATGAGCAACCCTATTGGTTTAAGTATTACCTAGGCCAGCGATCAGTTGTCAGGAGCCCGAGGAGCATCAGACAGACGTACGACTGCCCACATAGCCAGAACAGACCAAAGTCAGTCCTTACATTGTAGATAAGTACGTCCTTACAGTGTAGATAAGTAAGTCCTTACAGTGTAGATAAGTCAGTCCTTACAGTGTAGATGAGTGAATTCAGGGAAGGGAATACAGTGAACCAAAAGCCCATACTTTCTCTACAGTACAAATATGACAGATTTATTACAGTCTAGAAGGTTTAACAGATGATATCTGTCACTTGTATGGTGTTATTACCCCTGAAATGTAAAGCATGAGTGGGTGAAATGTCTGTCCATGCCAGATTCAAATCAGATAAAAAAAGAGAGCTAAAATACCTCCCAGATAGGCCTTTTTGGCAGGATGCCAGGGTAGTGTATCGTAACATGTTGTTTCCCTTACTAGGTTCAGGTTTCTCTTGGACATGTTCCTGGATTTTCCTCTCTAAAGGGCACTGATATAAAGAGCATATGGAAATAGTATAAATTTCACAGCTGTGGTGAGAAAAACAGGCTTACACCTGGATGTCAGTGATATGATAGCACAATAAGTGATCAGATGACTTTGATTGCCATCTCTGCCCCTAAAATCACATACTTTACCAAGAAAAGGTGAACGAGAGTTCAGTACAAAGAGAAGACTGCAAGCAAGACAACCCTAACTTCAACACCTAACCCTAACTTCAACCCCTATCCCTAACTTCAACCGCTAACCCTAACTTCAACCCCAAACCCTAACTTCAACCCCTAACCCTAACTTCAACCCCTAACCCTAACTTCAACCGCTAACCCTAGCTTTATGTCCATATCCCAGTATAACCCTAGCTTTCATCCCAGTTCAACCCTAACCCTAGTCTTAACCACAACCTTAACACCTGCTTCATGTCCACGTCCCAGTTCAACCCTAACCTTAGTCTTAACCACAACCTTAACCCCTGCTTCACGTCCACATCCCAGTTCAACTCTAACCCTAGTCTTAACCACAGCCTTAACCCCAGCTTCACGTCCACGTCCCAGTTCAACTCTAACCCTAGTCTTAACGACAACCTTAACCCCAGCTTCACGTCCTCGTCAACCCTAACCCTAGTCTTAACCACAACCTTAACCACAACTTTATGTCCACGTCCCAGTTCAACCCTAACCTTAGTCTTAACCACAACCTTAACCCCTGCTTCACGTCCACATCACAGTTAAACCCTAACCTTAGTCTTAACCACAACCTTAACCCCTGCTTCATGTCCACGTCCCAGTTCAACCCTAACTCTATGGATCCCCACCTCTGATTTCCCAGTTACACCATTTAGTTTCTTCTTTCTTCACCTGGATCCTGTTTTCTCCATCATACTGACAAAGGGCAGTTCATTTTTCCTATATCTGACAACTTCTGTGGAATGTTTGAAATTCATATAAAGGAATAACAGGCCTTCAACGATGCACATAGTTAGTCTGCATCTCACCAGCAGAGGGGGGTGCATTGTAGATTTAGACCAGTGGTATCCAAACCTTTTCAGCGAGGAGCCCATTTTTTTGGCAGGAAATTCTGGCGACCCCACCCCAGCCAAAATCTATTGACAGAACCTTCAACTTTGTAAAATTTAGATTTTTACATTAACAAATAACCTTCAATTCCTTACATTTTCATTTCTCTAATCAAATTAAAAGAACCAATAAATACATTGACTCAACTAAAATCATATAAATTATGTTTCTCCAAAACGTTTGCATATTTCCCATACAATAATCTGTACTCTTAATTGTTTGTTCCCTAACAATTCAATTGTTTTTATGTGGTGACCCCACTGCAATTCCCCCGTGACCCGACCCCTACCTTGAATACCACTGGTGAGGGCCATGGAGAGCACATGCAGCAACCTCACACACACCAAGAGTGAAGAAGCTCATCCTCAAACAAGCATGTTAAGTAATTTTAACAAATGAAAACTTGCACACACTATTTTTTTATTTAATTCTCCACGTGTTTCAACAATAGATTCCTGTTTCTGTCATGCTGGGGGTTCCTTTGACACCGCCTGTAGGTTCTATAGAAGTCAATAGGTGCTCCAGTAATCAAATCATTTTATTTGTCACATACACGTGTTTAGAAGATGTTATTGCGGGTGTAGCGAAATGCTTGTGTTTCTAGCTCCAACAGTGCAGTAATATCTAACAAGTAATATCTAACAATACACACAAATCTAAAGTAAAGAAATGGAATATATATAAATATTTGGACGAGCAATGTCAGAGCGGCATAAACTAAGATACAGTAGAATAGGATAGAATACAGTAATCTAGGTTTATACACCGTTCTCCTCTGAAAGCTGATGATCCTTTACCACATCAATATTTTGGTTATTTTTTACGTGTCCTTTCCTTGCGCTTACATCTGGGCCAGCACCTACAGTACACACAAGTGATTAAATTAAGAGATACCGTTATTAGTATTAGGTTGTGTGTGTGTGTGTGTGTGTGTATCAGACTCCCTAGCAGTGGACTGTCTGTATTTGGGTGAGGTCCTCTGGCAGGTCAGTCTCCTGTGTTTCAGGCAGCAGTAGATTAATCATCAGGTCAGTCTCCTGTGTCTCAGGCAGCAGTAGATTAATCATCAGGTCAGTTTCCTGTGTCTCAGGCAGCAGTAGATTAATCATCAGGTCAGTCTCCTGTGTCTCAGGCAGCAGTAGATTAATCATCAGGTCAGTCTCCTGTGTCTCAGGCAGCAGTAGGTTAATCATCAGGTCAGTCTCCTGTGTCTCAGGCAGCAGTAGGTTAATCATCAGGTCAGTCTCCTGTGTCTCAGGCAGCAGTAGGTTAATCATCAGGTTAGCAGTCAGTTGGGAGGCCCATAAGGATATAAGGCAGTCCTTTCAGCGGTCCCTGAGGAGCAGCAGAAGTTAGCTAAACACACAATTTCGGGATATTGCTTTTTTTAACCAACTCAAGTCTGTCAAGGATACAACGATGAATGCTGCATTACACATCCCCGCAGCAATGTACCAATATCTAGTGGAAAGCCTTCCCAGAAGAGTGCGGGCTGTTATAGCAGCAAAAGGGGGGGACCAACTCCATATTAATGCCCATGATTTTGGAATGAGATGTTCGACGAGCAGGTGTCCCCACATACTTTTGTAGTGTACCTTGCTTTCATTCCACAAGTGTTCCCAAAATAAACAAAACACATGCTCTATTGTTTTAATTTATTTAGCGAACTCTTTTCAGACACTCTGCACTAAAGACTATTAATCATTGTGTGGTGAAGAAGCCTATACTCCATTTACATGTTTCACCAAACTGACATTACTCCTGGTTATCAATCAATCATTACAATAACTCATTAAAATATTACCAACTTATTAGTAACTAAAAAAACTAAAAAAAACTGAGAGGATGAATTCTGGACCTAAACTCTTAAGGACCGCTTGCCTCACCAGGACAGCTTGCCTCACCAGGACAGCTTGCCTCACCAGGACAGCTTGCCTCACCAGGACAGCTTGCCTCACCAGGACAGCTTGCCTCATTCTTCACCTGTGCATTTCCTTTCTGCTTCAGGCCATCCCGGGAATCCTGGTTCATGCCCATGCTAGACTGCCCATGCTAGACAACTGACTGTTTAAAGAGGTGGGACAATAGACTGAAAAGGTAAAATGTCTTACAGTAGTATCTCTCGACACACCTGTCAGCCGCTCTGTGACTGGCAACGCAAGTCTAGTGTTCAGAGGATCAAAACCGTAGTGTATCATGGGTAAACTGTGACTGACTGACTGATCTACAAATAATAATGAGTAATTATTTATAATGCAAGGTTCTTTGTAGATCAATCAGTCGCCTGCACTGTCAGCTGCAAAGTCGAACAAGCCCAATAACCTGTTAGGGTTTGACCTGGTTGATAATCTGGTAGTTCCTCTCCTTTTGTTTCTGGTAGCAAAAGGCTCAACACACCAGTGATGACTGTGGTGGCTCCCATCAGCATGTAGGGTAGTATCTTGTTGTACGTGACTTCAATCAGAAGAAAGTGAGACAATTTATTTGAATCCAGAAATCACGTATAAATGTTAGCAAAATGTTTAGACAATTGAATATGCGTACACACACACGCGATTCACCTATGTAGGCGATGTATGGAGACACAGTGCTACCTATTCTAGAAGCCATGGTGGCACCCAAAGCCATATTGCGCACCACTGTGGGGAAGCGCTCCGTACCATACAGATAGAGGAATCCAAACGCTCCAGTGACAGCCATTTTCCCAATCATCACCAGGGTCAGAGACAGTGCGTGTACAGTAGGTCTGACAAGGACAGAAACAAAAGATACTTCAAAATCACTTATAGTGCAGGTCGATGAAGAATGATCTAGAGACACTGCAACGTGTCAAAATTAAAGCTGCCAGCAACAATTCGGGGACCTAACAATGTTCTGCTTACAGTCCCGCTAGCTCAACCGTTCAGAAGTTATAGTTCTAAGTGTGATGCAAGCCATCAACTGGCCTGGAGTGTCCATCTTTTTCTTTTAAGACATCAATTTCTTTATGATGGGTAATTTCTTAGGATATATCTTATACTGATTGCTGCTTTGCCTGCTTTTGACCAATCCCCTGAGCAAACATACCAAATAATTTACTCATCCAAAGAAACTTAAAAAGTTTGTGAAACTGGCTAAACCCAGGCAGTTGATTGTTTTTAGTTTCTGACAGGATGGACATTAAAATCTCAAAGGCACTTGCCCTTTTGGTCACTTGCCTTCAAAGGCAAAAATCCTATCTGACATCTTAGTATGCTTAACGCAAGATGGCCATTTTCGCTGAAGGCAAAAATCTTATGTGACACCTACTGTCTGACACTCAACTGCACTTACCTGACAGTTCTAACAATGTGCTCTTGACTTGCCCAAAGGGTAAGTGCCTTTGAGATTTTAATGTCTATCCCAGCAGAATAACAGTGTTTCTGTTATTCTGGGTTTAGCCAGTTTGACAAACCTTTCACCTTTTAAGTATTACTCAATCAGTACCAATGTTGGTACGCCAGTTACTCTTGGTGTGGTCTACAATCTTGCAAAGTTATATAAAATTGACCAATCGGAAATGGGCATAATATAAATACGGAAGACCTGCAGCAATAACAATAGGATGCTAGTAGGACCCCTAATAAAAGACTTCCAATAAAGGTCCTACAACAGTTAAAGTGTCTATATAGGGGTATTCTATCCATCTCCTCACTGTGTGCCCTGTAGCCCATCCCGGAAGGTGGTGTGGTGGGAGGGGTCATACCTTCCGGGCTGTGGATGGAGCGGTGGGAGGGGTCATACCTTCCGGGCTGTGGATGGAGCGGTGGGAGGGGTCATACCTTCAGGGCTGTGGATGGAGCGGTGGGAGGGGTCATACCACATATCCTGAGGCTGCATTTATTGTGGCTGGGGATTTTAATAAGGCTAATTTGAAAACAAGGCTTCCGAAATTTTACCAGCATATCGAATGTGCCACCCGGGCTGGTAAAATCCTGGATCATTGTTATTCCAACTTCCGTGATGCATACAAGGCTATTCTCCGCCCTCCTTTCGCAAGTCTGACCATGACTCCATTTTGTTGCTCCCAGCCTACAAACAGAAACTAAAACAGGAAACGCCCGTTCTCAGGTCTGTTCAATGCTGGTCCGACCAATCCGATTCCGTGCTGCAAGATTGCTTCGAGCATGTGGACTGGGATATGTTCCGGACAGCATCTGACAACAACATTGATGTATATGCTGATTCAGTGAGCGAGTTTATTAGCAAGTGCATTGGTGATGTTGTACCCATAGCAAATATTAAAACCTTCCCCAACCAGAAACCGTGGATTGATGGCAGCATTCACGCAAAACTGAAAGCGCGAACCACTGCTTTTAACCAGGGTAAGGCGACTGGAAACATGACTGAATACAAACAGTGTAGCTATTCCCTCCGCAAGGCAATAAAACAAGCTAAGCGTCAATATAGAGACAAAGTAGAGTCACAATTCAACGGCTCAGACACAAGAGGAATGTGGCAGGGTCTACAGTCAATCACGGACTACAAAAAGAAAACCAGCCCCGTTGCGGACCATGATGTCCTGCTCCCAGACAAACTAAACAACTTCTTTGCTCGCTTTGAGGACAATACAGTGCCACCGACACGGCCTGCTACCAAAACCTGCGGGCTCTCCTTCACCGCAGCCAATGTGAGAAAAACATTTAAATGTGTTAACCCTCGCAAGGCTGCCGGCCCAGATGGCATCCCTGGCCGTGTCCTCAGAGCATGCGCAGACCAGCTGGCTGGTGTGTTTACGGACATATTCAATCAGTCCCTATCCCAGGCTGCTGTTCCCACATGCTTCAAGAGGGCCACCATTGTTCCTGTTCCCAAGAAAGCTAAGGTAACTGAGCTAAATGACTATCGCCCCGTAGCTCTCACTTCCGTCATCATGAAGTGCTTTGAGAGATTAGTCAAGGATCATATCACCTCCATCCTGCCAGACACCCTGGACCCACTCCAATTTGCTTACCGTCCCAATAGGTCCACAGACGACGCAATCGCAATCACACTGCATACTGCCCTAACCCACCTGGACAAGAGGAATATTTATGTAAGAATGCTGTTCATCGACTACAGCTCAGCATTTAACACCATAGTTCCCTCCAAGCTCGTCATTAAGCTCGAGACCCTGGGTCTCGACCCAGCCCTGTGCAACTGGGTCCTGGACTTCCTGACGGCCCGGCCCCAGGTGGTGAGGGTAGGAAACAACATCTCCACCCCGCTGATCCTCAACACAAGGGTGCGTTCTCAGCCCTCTCCTGTACTCCCTGTTTACCCATGACTGCGTGGCCAAGCACGCATCCACATCACGGACAAACTGAATTGGTCCACCCACACAAACAGCGTGGTGAAGAAGGCGCAACAGCACAACAGCGCCTCTTCAACTTCAGGAGGCTGAAGAAATTTGGCTTGTCACCAAAATCACTCACAAACTTCTACAGATGCACAATCGAGAGCATCCTGTCGGGCTGTATCACCGCCTGGTACGGCAACTGCTCCGCCCACAACCGCAAGGCTCTCCAGAGGGTAGTGAGGACTGCACAACGCATCACCGGGGGTAAACTACCTGCCCTTCAGGACACCTACACCACCCGATGTCACAGGAAGGCCAAAAAGATCATCAAGGACAACAACCACCCGAGCCACTGCCTGTTCACCCCGCTATCATCCAGAAGGCGAGGTCAGTACAGGTGCATCAAAGCTGGGACCGAGAGACTGAAAAACAGCTTCTACCTCAAGGCCATCAGACTGTTAAACAGCCATCACTAACATTGAGTGGCTGCTGCCAACATACTGACTTAAATCTCTAGCCATTTTAAACATAGGAATTGGATGTAACAATGTATCACTAGCCACTTGAAACAATTTTGTATATAATGTTTACTTATACGACATACTTATATCAAATGTATACACTGTACTCTAAACCATCTACTGAATCTTGCCTATGCCGTTCAGCCATCGAGCCAAATCTCTAGCCACTTTAATAATTATAATTGGATGAAATAATGTATCACTAGCCACTTTAAACAATGCCATTTATATAATGTTTACATATCCTACGTTGCTCATCTCATATATATATATATATATATATATATATATATATATATGAATATACTGTACTCCATACCATCTACTGCATCCTGCCTCACTCATCCATATATTTATATGTACATACACGTATTCATTCCGTTACTATTGTGTGTATAAGGTATTTGTTGTGAATTTGTTAGATTACTTGTTAGATACTACTGCATGGTCGGAACTAGAAGCACAAGCATTTCGCTACACTCGCATTAACATCTGCTAACCATGTGTATGTGACAAATAAAATTTTATTTGATTTGACCTTCCGGGCTGTGGATGGAGCGGTGGGAGGGGTCATACCTTCCGGGCTGTGGATGGAGCGGTGGGAGGGGTCATACCTTCCGGGCTGTGGATGGAGCGATGGGAGGGGTCATACCTTCCGGGCTGTGGATGGAGCGGTGGGAGCCAGTTTGCACTGTTCTGTGAAGGGAGTAGTACACAGCGTTGTACGAGATCTTCCGTTTCTTGGCAATTTCTTGCATGGAATAGCCTTCATTTCTCAGAACAAGGATAGACTGACGAGTTTCAGAAGAAAGTTCTTTGTTTCTGGCCATTTTGAGCCTGTAAATCGAACCCACAAATGCTGACGCTCCAGATACTGAACTAGTCTAAAGAAGGCCAGTTTTATTGCTTCTTGCAGCTGTGCGTACATAATGGCAAAAGGGTTTTCTAATGATCAATTAGCCTTTTAAAATGATCAACTTGGATTAGCTAACACAACGTGCCATTGAACACAGGAGTGATGGTTGCTGATAATGGGCTTCTGTACGCCTATGCACAGTTGAAGTTGTAAGTTTACATACACCTTAGCCAAATACTCAGTTTTTCACAATTCCTAACATTTAATCCTAGTAAAAATGCCATGTCTTAGGTCAGTTAGCATCACCACTTTATTTTAAGAATGTGAAATGTCAGAATAATAGTAGAGAGAATGATTTATTTCAGCTTTTAATTTCTTTCATCACATCACACTCCCAGTGGGTCAGAAGTTTACATACACTCAATTAGCATTTGGTAGCATTGCCTTTAAATTGTTTAACTTGGGTCAAACGTTTTGGGTAGCCTTCCACAAGCTTCCCACAATAAGTTGGGTGAATTTTGGCTCATTCTTCCTGACAGAGCTGGTGTAACTAAGTCAGGTTTGTAGGCCTCCTTGCTCGCACACGCTTTTTCAGTTCTGCCCACATATTTTCTATAGGATTGAGGTCAGGGCTTTGTGATGGCCACTCCAATACCTGGACTTTGTTGTCCTTAAGCCATTTTACCACAACTTTGAAAGTATGTTTGGGGTCATTGTCCATTTGGAAGACCCATTTGCGATCAAGCTTTAACTTCCTGACTGATGTCTTGAGATGTTGCTTCAATATATCCACATAATTTTCCTTCCTCATGATGCCATCTATTTTGTGAAGTGCACCAGTCCCTCCTGCAGCAAAGCACCCCTACAACATGATGCTGCCACCCCCGTGCTTCACGGTTGGGATGGTGTTCTTCGGCTTGCAAGCCTCCCACTTTTTCCTCCAAACATAACGATGGTCATTATTGCCAAACAGTTCTATTTTTGTTTCATCAGACCAGAGGACATTTCTCCAAAAAGTATGATCTTTGTCCCCATGTGCAGTTGCAAACCGTAGTCTGGCTTTTTATGGCGGTTTTGGAGCAGTGTCTTCTTCCTTGCTGAGCGGCCTTTCAGGTTATGTGGATATAGGACTCATTTTACTGTGGATAGATACGTTTGTACCTATTTCCTCCAGCATCTTCACAAGGTCCTTTGCTGTTGTTCTGGGATTGATTTGCACTTTTCTCACCAAAGTACGTTCAACTCTAAAGAGACAGAACGCGTCTCCTTCCAGAGCGGTATGACGGCTGTGTGGTCCCATGGTGTTTATACTTGCGTACTATTGTTTGTACAGATGAATGTGGTACCTTCAGGCGTTTGGAAATTTCTCCCAAGGATGAACCAGACTTGTGGAGGTCTACAATTTTTCTGAGGTCTTGGCTGATTTCTCTGATTTTCCCATGATGTCAAGCAAAGAGGCACTGAGTTTGAAGGTAGGCCTTGAAATACATCCACAGGTACACCTCCAATTGACTCAAATGATGTCAATTAGCCTATCAGAAGCTTCTAAAGCCATGACATCATTTTCTGGAATTTTACAAGCTGTTTAAAGGCACAGTCAACTTAGTGTATATAAACTTCTGACCTACTGGAATTGTGATACAGTGAATTATAAGTGAAATAATCTCTCTTGTTGTTGGGAAAATTACTTGTGTCATGCACAAAGTAGATGTCCTAACCGAATTGCCAAAACTATAGTTTGTTAACAAGAAATTTGTAGAGTGGTTGAAAAACGAGTTAATGACTCCAACCTAAGTGTATGTATGTAAACCTCCGACTTCAGCTGTAGATATTCCATTTAAAAAATCTGCCGTTTCCAGCTACAATAGTCATTTACAACATCAACAATGTCTACACTGTATTTCAATTTGATGTTAATTTTAAATGGACAAGAAATTCGCTATTTCTTTAAAAAACAAGGACATTTCTAAGTGACTCCAAACTTTTGAATGGTAGTGTATATTAAAAATAAGAATACACGCTTTCATAGAAACAGTGTACAAAAAGTAGGAAGACCTGTTCTTTCCATGACATAGACTGACCAGGTGAATCCAGGTGAACGCTATGATCCCTTACTAATGTCACTTCTTAAATCCACTTCAATCAGTGTAGATGAAGAGGAGGAGGCTGGTTAAATAAGGATTTGTAAGCCTTGAGACAACTGAGACACGGATTGTGTATGTGTGCCATTCAGATGGTGAATGGGCTAGACAAAAGATTTATGTGCCTTTGAACGGGGTATGGTAGCATGTGCCAGGTGCACCGGGCTTCTGTGTGTCAATTTCTGCAACGCTGCTGCTTTTTTTACACTCAACAGTTTTACGTGTGTATCAAGAATGGCCCACCGCCCAAAGGACATCCAGCTAACTTGACACAACTGTGGGAAGCATTGGGTCAGCATCCCTGTGGAACGCTTTCGACACATTGTAAAGTCCATGCCCCAACAAATTTAGGCTGTTCTGAGGGAAAAAGGGTGGGGTGCAACTCTATATTAGGAAGGTGTTCCAAATGTTTTGTACACTCAGTGTATTTATGCCTTAGCATTACATGCATCATGTACTCAGTATAACGTGCTATGTTCCCATGACTTGAATGCAGCAACCTTGAATCGTTTGGAGTTGCATCGTACTCCATTCCCTATGAGGAAGAAAAAGGTTATTGCATTATTTGCTTGTTTTGTCTTGTGTAGTATTACAGCAGGTTGGATATGGCTTGACTCACCAAGGGTAAAAGAAGCACAGTATTTGGCAATCTGTCCCATCCCAATGATAAAGTACAAGGCACAGAACATCTTCCAGCTGTTGGAGGCAGCCTGCAGTATACTGAAGATGGTCTGGAGTGCCATAGTAGCAAAGAAAATTAACCTCCTACCATACCTGATGAGAAGAGAAAAGTTGCACTTGCTTGCTGTGTGAGCATCATTATAGAATATTGAGAAATCAGAGACTTGCTGTACACTTTATGTACAACTCTAGAGATATTGGGGCTGCAATAAAAAATAAAAATCCTTCATATAGTTTTCACTTTAGATGTAGGATCTTAATTTGATCACTCTTTTGTTGCTTAGAATTTTCCTTTGCAGCAGGAAATGCAAACTTGTAGTGTATTCGAGGTTTAAAAAGGCTTCTAAAGTTTGTAATTTCCACCAAAAAATGTATCAACCCATACAAAAAATGTCCATTAATTAGAATTTACATTTCCTATTTCTGCAGGATTATTTTCCTGCTGTAGCAAATTGGCTCAAATTAAGATCCTAAATCTGTACTTTTAACTAATGTAGTAAACATTCACTAACATCAAACTGTTTAATTGAATATGTCTCAACATGTCTAAATGGTTCCTCATTTAAGCTGCATATTGTGGCATTATGTTTGCTCAGTAGATCTAGTTTGACAAGTCACATCATGTAGATAGTTCTAATGATACCCTAGAAGATCAGACTGAGAACACACACCTTCGCCTGTATGAGGTCCTTGGTTTGGGCTCCCAAGTGGCGCAGCGGTCTAAGGCACTGCATCTCAGTGCAAGAGGCATCACTGCATCACATCCGGCCGTGATTGGGAGTCCCATAGGGCGGTGCACAATTGGCACAGCATCGTCCGGGGTAGGCCGTCATTGTAAATAAGAATTTGTTCTTAACTGACTTGCCTAGATAAATAAAGGTTAAATAAATAATAATTCCAGACATAAGAAATCCGGATAGCACTCTCAAAAATAATATTGTTACGGTGAAAGGAGCAATCCATGCATCGTCACACACCAGATTCCACTGTGGAAAGACACAACGTGATAATGATAATGCAGACATTTCCAGAGATCAGGGGAATATGCAAAGCTGTCATCAAGGCAAAGGGGGGCTACTTTGAAAACTCTCAAATATATTTTGATTAACACTTAGTTTTTTACTTTTCTACAATGTAGAAATTAGTTAAAAAAAAGATAAATCCTGGAACGAGGTGTCCAAACTTTTTTTTGTATAATTTTATTTTGCCCAGACAACTTTGAGGGTCCAAATAACATCGTCCACTGGCTGCCAGTTGTCGATCCCTGCAATAGAGCAACCCTTCATCTCAATGTATGATACCTGCTTCCACATTACCACTGCGCAAATACTCCAGACCTATAAATCGGGAGATTGAAGCAAATCTTTTATTTATCCCATGATGAGTCTCATTCCCCATATATCAGATATCAGGGTTGTGGGGAATTCCATTTCAATTCCAGTCAATTTAGAAAGTAAACCAAATTCTAGTTCTTTATTGAAAAGCATTTAAGAGAATTGGAATTTCGGTATATTTCCTGAATTGACTGGAATTGACTCCAACTCTGTTTGATACTACTTGAACCACTAGCCATCATCTGCTACCTGACTGTTCTCAGGACAAGTAGAAAGGATCACCCACAGCAGAGTTGGATTTAACCTGTCTAAATGCTAAAACATCACTGAACTTTGAATTCAAGGGCAGGCCTGATGACATCACATCATTACAGTTGGATGAAGTCAAAACCAGGCATTTGAGAGGCTCTACAATCTTCACAAAAACCTTTAATACTATACTGTCTTAGTTATACTGTATTCATTACATTTGACAGTCAGTGACACACACAATCATAACTCACCCAAATGTTTTAGTTTGAAGATTAAATGAGGAACTGCATCATTGATCAAGTAAAATGTGAGGGCAGTTACTGTGGGTGTGTTAGTAAATTCACTCTGGAGTGCCAGAGTGCGCTCTGTTAGTAAATTCAGAGTGTTTCGCTCTCGGAGCGTTCAGAGTGCAGTAGGGATGAGCTGAGCGTTCTGACCTCACAATGGCAAGACTCCAAGGTGAAGTTGGCTAGCTTGCTAGCTACTTCCAGACACAAATGAGAGAACACCTAATTCTGACCATTTTACTCACCCTAACAGAGCTGGTTAGGCTTTCATGTTATCCAGAGTGTTGGTGACTAACTGTACTGGTGGCAACAATTAAATTATGCTTTTTGTCTACGTTTACTGACACCAGTCATATTCAGTGTGCGTTGCGCGTTCAGAAATCCATCAGTTATTCTGCGCTCTGGCACACTCAGACGAGAGTGCTCTGAAATCGGAGTAGATAGCCAGAGTGAATTTACAAACGCACCCTGTGTAACAGCTACAGGACATGATAACAACAGCCTATGGTTTTAGATCTGCAAGCAACAATATTCATCAGTTACGGATCAATCAAGATTATAAAGTAAACTATTGTAGTTAACGCACAAAGCATCATTTTAAAAGCGTGATTTACAGAAGGTCAAAAACTGAATGCATCTGTGGTTCAACGTTTTCCAGTTGAGCCCAATAAGTGAGAGATGTGTTTCAGGTAAACTAGTATTCACTCAGGGGTGAGGTCTTGTTATGGATCTCAAGCCGCTGCAATGGAGGCATCGTCTGCTTGTCGGCCCTGGGGCTGAAATATGTTTTAAAAAATAAGTATTAGGATACTTTACTGATTTTGCACTACACAGTATACTCAAACAGAATTATATGAACACTTCACTGGTTGATGGAAGGTGAATTTCGAGTTTAAGTTGGTTAATTTTGCAATTGTATTCCATGTAAATATGTTTCAATATTAATGTCAGTTAACAGCGCTGCAGCTAACACTGAGATGGATCTACAGAATTTGCCATGTGGTTAGGAAGAGCCTAGTGGCTGCTAACATACAATTAGAATGAACAGAGAAGAAGTCCCCTTATTCTATTTCTTTGGGTTCTAAGCTAAGCGTACCTTGACAAAGATGCGTGAGGGGAGGAAGCGTCGAAGAAGCTGTCCGGACACGGCAGGGAAGCGCAGCAGGCCGATGTTGAGCTGGGGAAGGTTCTGGTACCCTGCCATCAGAGGGTAGAAGTTATACAACATCTCCTGCTCCGCTCCAGGCAGGATCCTCAGACGCACCTGGGGAAACACCGTGACACTAAGGACATGTAGAGCAAGAGACTGCAGACCATATGGGTCCTCAAATGGTATGGTCTATTCTAGTCTAATTCTGAATGAAAACCATTGGTTCTCTACTAGCAGTTTAAATTGGAAGACAAATAATGGTGGAAACTCCAGCCTCAAAACCAATCAGTGTCAAGTGGAACTCTGGCACTCAGTTAAGTTGTACCCTGGGCTTGCATGTTGAACTGACAACAATAAGGAGTGTAGTAGAGAGAATTGTCTGCTTGTAACTATTGCACTGTCCTGCATTCAATTTGTCTCAGGCTGTGTGGAATCTCACAATAGTACTCAAGATTGTATGAGGCTCGTAGAGGACTCATCGATGAGTTTCACAGAAATAGAAACATCAAATCACGGTTGCAGTTAAAGCCAGTGAGTAATATGTTTGTGCTACTTTCCAGTTTGTTTGATGTGTTTAACAAGGGGGAGTTGGGGGGGCATGGAGCAGAGACCTACCTGCTTGAGGCCAGAGAACATGAAGGCATCACTGGGTTCCACAGACATCTCCACGTCCTGGACCAGCCCTGTCCGGTTTTGGATGTGGTACCTCACTGGCATAGACTCCCGCACCCTTCCAAACGACGGCAGCTCTGTAACCACCAAACACAGGGAACCATTGTTATCTACATCTGAATGGGACAGAAAAACTGGAAAACAGACATATCCATTATCTTGAAAATAATACATTATTCAGATCAAGACATGCTGTACCTGCATGAACATATAGAGGAATGGTCTCCACCATCACATGGGGAAGGGTGACAACTGTCGTCACAACAGGTGCATCTGCACTCCAAGATTTCCTGAAAATGCAAATGCAATGAGTTAAAGCTTCAGGAAAAAAAAATGCCTTGACTTTGTGATTTTCCCATTGTGCTTGACAGGAGGAGAAAAGTCAGAGTAGAGAAGAGGAGAATGGCCGGCTAGAGTCAAGCAGACACACCTCTTCCAGGAGATGAGGTACTGTCCAGACGCCACGCTGCTCATCCCGTTGAGCACAGGGGGACACTGAAGGCTGAAACACTCGCTGGCACATTCCCCTGTCTGCAGCACCACTGGTGGAAAACAACAACCAAACCTGAAGGTTAGGCTACAAGGAACTCCGAGGTGTGTTTCTATGCTACAAACTACTAATACTCACTGTGAAACTACAACAACTGGGTTCATTAGAGTATATGGTCTTAGATGGGAGATGGTGAGGCTTCCCCTGCAGAGCTATGTCAGAGGGAGCTTTAGTGTGCAAATTCCCTATATAGTGCACTACTTTTGACCAGGGCCCATAGGGCACTTTAGAGGGAATAGGGTGCCAACTGGGAGGCGACCGTAGAGGCGGTGGTGTCATACCCTGCTCCACCTGGGACTGGGGCTGGTCCATGGCAGCCATGGTGGGGGCCAGCTGCAGCTGGCTGGTCACCAGGCGGAGAGGCCAGGGGGACGCACTCAGGATGTCCGTCATCAGCAGAAATGGGATGTCCACATACACTCTATCCAGGTGCTCAAACTGAAACACAACATGAGCCATTATCACTGAAGTCGCTGCACTGACAAGCATTGACTTACCAACATTGAACAAAAAAACTGCACTCAAAACAATATTAAAACTGCATTCAACACCACATTAAAACTGCATTCAAAACCCCATTAAAACTGCGTTCAAAACCCCATTAAAACTGCGTTCAAAACCCCATTAAAACTGCGTTCAAAACCCCGTTAAAACTGCACTCAAAACCACATTAAAACTGCACTCAAAACCACGTTTGCACAACAATATCAAGAGGGGAAAAAAGTTAAACCTTTGTGGATACAAACTTCACAGCAACTTCAAATGGAACAACGGTTTCTATGGTAACGATTTCATCCTACAAAAAAGAAAGCTATGGTCAACAAACCGTTAATTTCATACATATTTATGGACACAAGTCACAAATACTGAAACTACCTAATGAGTGAGGTTTCAATGCACAAACTCACTTTGTGACACTTGCAGGTGATGTCTTTGCCCTCCACCTTGGTGCTCAAGGCATAGGCAACATGGAACAGGAAGATTCTGGCTCCAGTGGTGACACAGCGAACATACAGACACTTCTCAACCTGTTCAACAGAGAACGATTAGTACAAACAACACACTGCTGATGTCCCTCAAGAGATCTCAGTAAAACAAGAGGGGCTGGTTTCCCAGACACAGATTAAGCCTAGTCCTGGCCTAAAAAGCTATTTTAATGGAGATTCTCCATTGGCCATGCTTTTTCATGATGGACAGTGAGGTTGTGCAGGCCTGGGGGTGGGTGGGGGATGGGGAGAGGATGTACCTTTTCTCCTGGCTGGAGGTCTCCAATGGCAATGTCTGGAAGCAGTGCAGGATGGGATTCGTCACACATCTCCAATCCGTTCAGGGTCACATGGGTGGACTGTGTGAGGTTTGCATCCTGACCTTAACAAGGTGGTGGGACAAATATCAAAGCTTGTGATACCTAACCAATGTATGTCAGTGTTTTCCCCAATGCTGTAAGATCCATAGAAATAGATTTCCCATTCAAGTCCCATTCTGAGAATTCTGTTTCCATGGTTCTATCCGGTGTCAAGCAGTTTCTGGTTCTGGTTCTATCCTGTGCTGTGTCAAGCAGTTTCTGGTTCTGGTTCTGTAGTTGTGGACTACAGGAAAAAGAGGACCGAGCACGCCACTATTCTCATCGACGGGGCTGCAGTGGAGCAGGTTGAGAGCTTCAAGTTCCTTGGTGTCCACATCACCATCAATCTAACATGGTCTAAGTACACCAAGACAGTCGTGAAGAGGGCACGACAAAACCTATTCCCCCTCAGGAGACTGAAAAGATTTGTCATGGGTCGTCAGATCCTCAAAAGGTTCTACAGCTGCACCATCGAGAGCATCCTGACTGGTTGCATCACTGCCTGGTATGGCAACTGCTCAGCCTCCGACCCCAAGGCACAACAGAGGGTAGTGCGAACGGCCCAGTACATCACTGGGGCCAAGCTTCCTGCCATCCAGGACCTCTATACCAGGCGGTGTCAGAGGAAGGCCTTAAGAATTGTCAAAGACTCTAGCCACCCTAGTCATAGACTGTTCTCTCTGCTACCGCACGGCAAGCAGTACCGGAGCGCCAAGTCTAGGCCCAATAGGCTTCTAAACAGCTTCTACCCCCAAGCCATAAGACTCCTGAACATCTAATCAAATGACTACCCAGACTATTTGCATTGACACCCCCGACCCCTCTTTACACTACTGCTACTCTCTGTTGTCATCTATGTATAGTCACTTTAATAACTCTACCTACATGTACATACTACCTCAAATAACAGGTACCTCCGCACATTGACTCTGTATCAGTACCCCCCTGTCTTATCTGTATTTTATTGACACTGCATTGTTGGTTAGGGGGTCGTAAGTAAGCATTTCACTGTAAGGTCTACACCTGTTGTATTCGACACATGTGACTAATAAAATTTGATTTGATCCTGTGCGGTGTCAAGCAGTTTCTAGTTCTATCCTGTGCTGTGTCAAGCAGTTTTGGTGTAATGCCGCCTACCTGGTTTGAGTCCAGCAGTGAGTTTGACGTCTTTGGTCACTGTCTCCTCGTTGGACTGGATGGAGACAGTGATGCGGTACATCTCGTTGTTCAGAGCAGGGGGCTCGTGACTCAGCTGAACGGAGATCTTGGGAATGCGGGAGATTATCCTGAAGAACAAAACACATTGTCAGATTAGGATGATGCACCGTATGTTACCAACTAAACTATTTTTTTAACTTGTTTGTATGAAAAGACTGAGGGTAACATTTTCCTCTATGCTGTTAGCTAATTAGCTTAGTTTTAACTGGTTAGTTTAACCAGAGATTTAGTAAACAACGCAATACACACAATGGCAAGGTACAGTATCACAGCTCCCGTTACTTAGAATGTTGCGGTGCATTATGTAAAATGTCTCTCTAAGTTGGTGTGCAGACAGTGAAGCATTTCATTCTTGGATCTTGTAAATCAGTGACGTGACATAGTGTGATTAAACTAAACACTATGGAGACTCACATGGTGCTGGCCTGAATAGACACAGTGTCCCATTCCACATGCTGCTCTGGGACACGCCCCCTGCTCTTAAAGGACCTGGCCGCCAGCAGAGCTTCGTGGGACGAGGCAGCATCTCCTCCCCCGCCACGCCAGTTGAGGAAGACGCAGCGGCTGTTATCACTGCCCAGCATCAGGTCCACCGCTGTGATCTAACACACACACAAAGTTAAATACACAAAGCTCTAAACACAGAAGTTACACACACACTGTCCACAAGTCCATAAGATGGATCACAGGTAAAAAGGTGATGCTCTTCATTTCTCTTATGTTAAATCTGTGTGTCTGCTATGCCAGTACAGCACAGTTTAGGACACCCTGAGTGTCACACTTTTTCCCTTACCTCTATCTTCTTCCCCACATCCTCAGTTTTAGCCACAAACTTGAAGCTGTATATGCGTGTCTTGCCAGGGACCAGGCACATGTTCTCTTGACTGGAGGCCTCTAGGATATCCTGAGACTTACACGGCTCCTCTACCACACACAACTGGTTATACTCCTGAAGGACAGAGAGTCAACAGAGAGTCAACAGTCACACTCAAGGTCCTGAACGATATCATAACCGCTATCGATAAGAGACATTACTGTGCAGCCGTATTCATTGACCTGGCCAAGGCTTTCGACTGTCAATCACCACATTCTTATTGGCAGACTCAACAGCCTTGGTTTCTCAAATGATTGCCTCGCCTGGTTCACCAACTACTTCTCTGATAGAGTTCAGTGTGTCAAATTGGAGGGCCTGTTGTCCGGACCTCTGGCAGTCTCTATGGGGGTGCCACAGGGTTCAATTCTCGGGCCAACTCTCTTCTCTGTATACATCAATGATGTCGCTCTTGCTGCCGGTGATTCTCTGATCCACCTCTACGCAGACAACACCATTCTGTTTACTTCTGGCCCTTCTTTGGACACAGTGTTAACAAACCTCTAAACAAGCTTCAATGCCATACAGTACTCCTTCCGTGGCCTCCAACTGCTCTTAAATGCAAGTAAAACTAAATGCATGCTTTTCAACCGATCACTGCCCGCACCTGCTTGCCCGTCCAGCATCACTACTCTGGACGGTTCTGACTTAGAATATGTGGACAACTACAAATACCTAGGTGTCTGGCTAGACTGTAAACTCTCCTTCCAGACTCACCCAAAATGAAATCTAGAATCGGCTTCCTATTTTGCAACAAAGCATCCTTCACTCATGCTGCCAAACATAATCTGGTAAAACTGACCATCCTACCGATCCTCGACTTCGGCAATGTCATTTATAAAATAGCTTCCAACACTCTACTCAACAAATTGGATGCAGTCTATCACAGTGCCATCCGTTTTGTCATCAAATCCCCATATACTACCCACCACTGCGACCTGTGTGCTCTAGTCGGCTGGCCCTCGCTTCATACTCGTTGCCAATCCCACTGGTTCCAGGTAATCTACAAGTCCTTGCTAGGTAAAGCCCCGCCTTATCTCAGCTCACTGGTCACCATAGCAGCACCCACCCGTAGCACGCGCTCCAGACGGTATAACTCACTGGTCACCCCCAAAGCCAATTCCTCCTTTGGCCGCCTTTCCTTCCAGTTCTCTGCTGCCAATGACTGGAACAAACTACAAAAATCACTGAAGCTGGAGACTCATATCTCCTTCACTAGCTTTAAGCACCAGCTGTCAGTGCAGCTCACAGATCTCTGCTCCTGCACATAGCCCATCTGTAAACAGCCCATCCTACTACCTCATCCCCATACTGTATTTATTTATTTATCTTGCTCCTTTTCACCCCAGTAACTTGCACATTTATCTTCTGCACATCTATCATCCCAGTGTTTAATTGCTATATTGTAATTACCTTGCCACCATGGCCCATTTATTGCCCTTCCTCCCTTATCTTACCTCATTTGCACTCACTGTATATAGACTTATTATTATTTTCTATTTTTTCTACTGTATTATTGGCTGTATGTCTGTGTATTCCATGTGTAACTCTGTTATTGTATGTATCAAACTGCTGTGCTTTATCTTGGCCAGGTCGCAGTTGTAAATGAGAACTTGTTCTCAACTAGCCTACCTGGTTAAATAAAGGTAAAAAAATAAATAAAACAGAGAGTCAATAGAGAGTGGTTGTACCTGTATGGATTGTGGTGGGGTAGTACAGTTATGTAGTGGATCAGTACCTGGTTGCTGAGGCTGACACACAGTTTAGAGAAGCGGACAGGGTGAGGGCAGTCAGCCCTCAGGTAGACATGCAGCTGGACAGGGTCATCCACGTGGAAACTAGGGGACAGGAACTTGGCCTTGCACTGGACTGGAAAGACAAATGTATGGTATATGTTAGGTGGCTGTTCACAGAATCTCTCTTGTATCGTTTAAGATCTTGATGCATAATTGAATGATCTCGGTAGGTATACTGTAGAAGTGTACTAACCAAAGGGCACGTAGTCCTGCACCTCGATGGTGAACTCGTTGCTGCCAGCCAGAGACATGCGGTCGCTCCACAGGGCCTGGGCAGCCTTGGCGGAGGCCTGGTCACAATCTGGCTCTGCCTCGGGGACCTCGTTCTATGAACACAGACACAGGCTCAGCTTTAACATCCACAGAGCAGGGGCTACACAGTCACATGAACATGGGGTGATGTGACGGGTGCCATTTCCTCAACTCACCATCAGGACCTTGACGAGATTCTTCTCAATCCTGGATTTCTGCTCCTCCCGTAGAGTAGAAGCTGGAGAAATAGAAAAAAGGGAACTGAAGGAAAAATGTAAATGACGATGGACTTCTACTGCTCTTGATAAGGTGATGGCCAGGCTCTAAACAAACGGAACATTGAAAATAGGCAACATATTAAACTGACTAAATAAGTAGCCAGAGAAGCAGAAAATGTAATCTGGGGAGAGCTGGGTGCAGCTGAAGAGTGTCCTGTCCTATACTGTTGTGTACTACACCGGCCTGCACTATACCATCCTGTACCTCGTCCGACCAGCTCCATGGAGTAGGTGATGTAGTCCTTGACGTGGGCCATCAGGTAGGAGCACCGTAGCGCTGTGCTGAGGATGGAGGTGAGCAGGCTCCACCAGCGCTCTGTACGGTAGTCACACATCACATAGTCCAGCAGTCTGCATATAGACACACAGACCAACATAGGTAGGTAAGTTTCACAATGATTCTCTTATCCAAAACTTTTAATTATTCAATCTAATCACATTTATAATATTTCAGCTTTAACTCGCTTTTATTTTGGCAGTCACGGCGTAATTACTGGAATGCATGGCAAACACCGACTAAAATAAATTGTCAGCAACCATGACAGCGCAAATTATTTTCTTTCAGGACTATGACATATTACAACGAAAATAAAATGACTTGACTAGAAATGTAGACCATGTCAATTACGCAGATTTAAGTTAACACGTTTAATTGAAAACAATGTCTGTCTACATAGAGGCTACTTACTAATCTGCGAAAATACACTTTTAATGAATAACCACACTGCAAATGAAAGTGATATGGATGGCAACAACATGTGATAGACAATTTAAATATCATTATAAAACAAAGAACCATGCATCTGTTTTTGGTTTAAATAACAACTTCCAAACATTACGAAGTAAGTCTACTCTCCCTACCACATTCTTTTTCAATTCAGAGAGTACAATACGCCACAGTAGCTCTACTGGCCTCATTACTGTAGTCCTGTAGGAACATATAAAGGTTCACTATTCAGTGTCATCACATTGTTCTACAAATAAAGAAATAAGCTCTGCCATCCACAAAACATAGGAAATGTTACTCTTCACTACCAGCTTAACCTTGAACAAGCTCATCACAATGACAGAGACAAAACTGTATGCTATTTGTATGTTGTTTTGTTTTTGAATGCTATTAAAATATATTATTTTAACAATTATAATATTATTTGTGCAACTTAAAAAAATAGCTTTATTAGAATACACTATCATTTGATAAAAAAACAATTATAATTTAGTTTCAAATGTGCAGCCTACAATTCAGGAATACTTTGTTCCCCTCTTGATAAGAAATGGCCATAGGCTATATTTTTAAGACAAGTAAAAACATTAATGGATACATAATTTGGAAGCGAAAAATGTATCCTACACCATGATTTTTTCCTTTCATAAAATGTGTAGGGTAAGCTACCTTGCCATAGTAGATTTGCCATGGTAAAGAAGGAAATTAAATACTTTATATCAGTTGTACAGAATGATTGTCAACTAGATAAATTGCCCTTAGTCTCCTCAAATTGCAGGATTCAATAGTTCCGATGATAATACCCAAAAGAGGGAGAAATATTCTTGACAAATGTTGGATGCAAACAGGACTAAGAGTAAACCCCGACATCCACTTTAGGGAGAGCTAAATCGGTGACCGATTTGGTTACAATTGAGATGAGCTGTGCAGGTGATTTTAGCGCCTATTTATGGTATAACAGGAGATCCATTGCCGATAATCTAGTCGATAAAACAATGGTTGCAATTGGTCCAGTAACTTTCTGGAAGTCAGGCTTGCGCCCAATGACAGTGGGGATTTGTTTCTATACTCTAATTGACTTAGTAACACATTTAACTTTTGTCCCACTGTGTCTGCTGAATAAGGCTTACTTCAGTGCTTTGGTGTAGTCCTTGGCATGGTTGTACTCCTCTCCCATCTGCACCACTGGAGACAGACAGACGGTCTGATAAGTACATGTAGATGCACACAAAAGTGATGCTTATGGTAACAATATGCTCCAAACGCACTGTTCCCATTCAGCCCAGGGTAGAACTCACTCAGATGGCTCTTCATCCGAGGACACTTGTATTTCTTGAACTGAGCCACAGCGTTGCTGAGCAGAGCAATGATTAGCTCCTGTAATACAGCAAACAGAACAATCATAGACTCTATCTCACACACTCTTGGTATAATAAACCAAGTTAAATCAAGAATAATCAGTATTTTGCATGGCTTAATAATCCTATTAGAATTTCCTCCTTTTTCAACCATGCCATACGAGTTGAAGAAAACTTTGGTGCGGTTCTCATGGTATTCTTACTAAAAGTGAATCATATATTACCAGATACTGCTCAACATCACTAGCGAAGGATGCCACAAGACTGAACCTTCTGTTAACGGAGTAGAAACATTGGCCCTTCAAATGAATGTCCACTGAACAACAGACCTGGCAATATGGTAACGCTGTTAATAAATATTCAAGCCTCACTGTTCATGGAGCAAATCGGTTATTTCAGTTCGTAATGTTGCAGTATCATCCAAATCCAGAATTCACTTTTGATCTGCTGAGTGGTTTTATTCACTGTCATACACCATACAACAGAACCTCCTTTGACCTGGGAACCTGGCATGGCCTTCTTCCACAAACGTCAGTGTATTTACCGTGAGGGTGAGAGCTTGCTATCCATTAACCTACTATAGGTCTACACTCATGGCGCAAGCCCTACCCTGTGTAGCAATGTAGCCTTCATGCACTGAAATAGGCTTCAGAGTTAGTAGAACATGAGAATGGCTGTGTCGTGCTGAATGAGTGAGTGAATGTGGACTAACGGAGTGGGGAACATCCTTCTCCTTCATTTGCAGCGCCAGGATCCCTCCTTTCTCCTTCTCCATGTGTGGGGGATCGATACCTGCAAATACAAAATAAGACATATTTCAATCAATACTTCGAAACCGAGAGACTGGACAGCATTCTTGGTTTCAACGCCTGTATTTTTCTTAAAACTGCATTGTTGGTTAAGGGCTTGTAAGTAAGCATTTCACTGTAAGGTCTACTCCTGTTGTATTTGACAAATAACATTTGATCTGTACACACAAGTCTAAACACATAAAAGCTACTTTTAGTGCTAAAAGATCAGTGTTGAGATTGGCATACTCACTCTGGTGGCCCTGTCTCCAGGCTCTCTGCCCATAGAAGTCCAGAGCTCCGCTGGGCGTCTCCAGGTGGTCTGGGGTGGGGTAGCTCACACTGGCCTGTGAAATTGAAATACAATGACGGTCCGTCAACATGTGATAACTGTCATGGGTGGGGATGCCATGAGGGGGCATAGAGGCCTTCTGACACGATTGTTGTGCTGTGTGTAAACTAGAATGATTGCACTTGCTGAAGAATCTACGATGCAGACATCAACAAAAATATTAGCCCATATCAATGCCATTACACATTATATACTCATATGTTGAGATTCCATCTGAGATCTCCCCCAGTGTTTTACCCAAAAGGCTCAGACTTTTCTGTTTCCATCTACTCGGCCAGCACCCGTGTCTCACTGGGCCATATGGCTGCGGAGGACCTGCTCTCACTTGGGGACAAGTCAGGCACTGGTACTTTCCGCTGTCATTTACATAACAATGGCTAACTGTGAACTCTAACACCTTCTCACAAAACTACTGTCTTGATGATGCAGAGGTTCTGCTCACCCTGTCTTTAGTGTCACACTCCTGATGGACACACAATTACATTAAAGCTGACATTAACATAAAACCCTTGAGGCACACCGGTGTGAGGTAAGTCTCAGTTGGAAGTGCAGCAATAGTGTCTCTATATACATTTTTCCCCTCTCAAGCTTTTGCAGTCTTGTGAAAGACAGCTGTCTGAGTCACACATGCATTGCCGTACCTCATGGGCACACAGGTGAGTTGCTTGCTGCTTGCGTTCCTGGGCGTAGTAGGCAGCCTGCTGGTAGTAGAAGCCAGGGTTCTGAGTCTGGATGGCCGTCAGACCCAGCTTGATCGCCTCATCAAACAGGTCACCAAAAGACTGGAACCTGGGAGTGAGGAAATGGGTGGAGGTGGGTTATTATCAAGGATGGCATGAGGGAAGAATGGTAGGGAAGTGGGTATTGACTTCTTACTGTTTGGACATCCATGCTGTGTGCTCAAACGCCAGCTCTGCGCTACCAATCTTCTTCTTGCACAGATCAATATGCTTCCTGAACTGAGCAATGGCATCCAAAGGTGTGTTGTGTTGGAAGCATAGTCGACAGATCTGAAAAGAGGTTTTCTGTTACACATGTAACTCAACAGGGTATACAGCACAGTCTATGTGTTGGGAGCACAATGTCTGCATTACAGTTCATTATGATCCAAAAGCACCTTGTAGTTTATGAATCCAGCCATGGTCTTTATCTCCAGCATGTTGGTCTCGTGGGTTCTCAGCTCATGTACAAGGCTGTAGGCAGTCCTGTAGTACCTGCATCAGAAACAGTACTAATGATGTGTCCGACAGACAGACAGCACTAGAGAGATGCATTAAGACCGATCATATACACACACGAAACAAGCCAGTAGAGCTGGGTTGAACTTACTTTAGGGAATTCTGTGTGTCTTGCTTGAGCTCACTGAAGAATGCAATCTTAAACTGGTGTCTCACAAACAGCAACTGCAACAACAACATGCACCGGTTGATGACATTGCAGTGATATAACCAGCATTAGCTTAGCTGCAAATCAAGTCATTGAAATAAAAATGACACAGAGAATTGGAGGAGTCATTGATTAACATAGTGGTGGTGGAGATAATAGGGAACCAGGAAAACATACACATTATTTCTGTCATGTCTCACCTGATGGGTTGTTTTGTTGAGGAACTCTTTGTGGGATTTGACCCTCCTAATCTCTGTGTAATAGTAGGTCTGTGCATGCTCATAGAACGCATTTTCCAGCCTGCAAATAAGTACATAATACATACTAGGGAGGCTTTGTGATAAGAGTAACATACATTACCAGTCAAATGTTTGGACACACCTACTCATTCCAGGGTTTTTCTTTATTTTTACTATTTTTTACATTGTAGAATAAAAGTGAAGACATCAAAACTATTAAATAATACATATGGAATCATGTAGTAACAAAAAAGTGTTAAACAATTCAAAATATATTTTATATTTGAGATTCTTCAAAGTAGCCACCCTTTGCCTTGATGACAGCTTTGCACACTCTTGGCATTCTCTCAACCAGCTTAATGAGGTAGTCACCTGGAATCCATTTCAATTAACAGGTGTGCCTTGTTAAAAGTTAATTTGTGGAATTTCTTTCCTTCTTAATGCATTTCAGACAATCAGTTGTGTTGTGACAAGGTTGGTATACAGCCCAATTTGGTAAAACACCAAGTCCATATTATTGCAAGAACAGCTCAAATAAGCAAAGAGAAACAACAGTCCATCACTACTTTAAGACATGAAGGTCAGTCAATGCGGAAAATTTCAAGAACTTTAAACGTTTCTTCAAGTGCAGTCGCAAAACCCATCAAGCGCTAAGATGAAACTGGCTCTCATGAGGACCGCCACAGGAAAGGAAGACCCAGAGTTACCTCTGCTGCAGAGGATAAGTTAATTAGGGTTAACTGCACCTCAGATTGCAGCCCAAATAAATGCTTCACAGAGTTCAAGTAACAGACACATCTCAACATCAACTGTTCAGAGGAGACTGCGTGAATCAGGCCTTCATGGTCAAATTGCTGCAAAGAAACCACTACTAAAGGACACCAAGAAGAAGACTCGCTTGGGCCAAGAAACACAAACAATGGACATTAGACCGGTGGAAATCTGTCCTTTGGTCTGATGATTCCAAATTTGAGATTTCTGGTTACAACCGCAGTGTCTTTGTGAGATGCAGAGTGGATGATCTCCGCATGTTTGTTTCCCACTGTGAAGCATGTAGGAGGAGGTGCGATGGTATGGGGGTGCTTTGCTGGCGACACTGTCTGTGATTTATTTAGAATTCAAGGCACACTTAACCAGCATGGCTACCACAGTGCTCTGCAGCAATACGCCATCCCATCTGGTTTGCGCTTAGTGGGACTATCATTTGTCTTTCAACAGGACAATGACCCAACACACCTCCAGGCTGTGTAAGGGCTATTTGACCAAGACAGAGAGCGATGGATTGCTGCATCAGATAACCTGGCCTCAACAATCACCCAACCTTAACCCAAGTGAGATGGTTTGGGATGAGTTGGACCGCAGAGTGAAGGAAAAGCGGCCAACAAGTGCTCAGAATATGTGGAAACTCCTTCAAGACTGTTGGAAAAGCATTCCAGGTGAAGCTGGTTGAGAGAACGCCAATAGAATGCCAAGCTGTCATCAGGGTGGCTACTTTTATTTGTTTAACACTTTTTTTGGTTACTACATGATTCCATATGTGTTATTTCATAGTTTTGATGTCTTCACTATAATTCTACAATGTAGAAAATAGTAAAAATAAAGACAAACCCTTGAATGAGTAGTTTCCAAACTTTTGACTGGTACTGTACATGTCATGTAAATATATTAGGAGATGATGGTGTCAACACGGCTATCGGTAATTTGGCTCAGGGCCTTTGATCTGATCCCGGGTCCCACCAAGAGGTATTACTTACCTGATGATGTAGCCCACTAGGTGATCAGTGTGAGGGAGGACGAAGAGAGACTTCCCAGACAGGTCACAGGCATTGCACAGGGAAGCAGCCCTCTCTGAAGCCACCAGGTCCTCACCTAAGCACAGACAGCAGCAACACAAATTCAGTCAGAGTCAAAGTATTCAGCCTAAACATATATTGCATGACACAATACAATCTCTACAGTACTGACATGGTTGTCAGTCCAACAGATGTAATATTTTGGCTATGTTGATCATAAAAACTAACACTACAATCAATAATCAATCAATAACTGTGGATACAATTACCTGGAGGAAGAGGGGTTTTCTTCTGAATTAAAACAACTGCAACCTTGGTGTTTCTTCCTTGAAGGCTAGTTCTGTGAATGACATGACATTTTCATGATATACATTGCTTCAACTCAACAAACCACCACTATAAATCTTCATGTACGACCAGTGAAGAGGAGTATTACTACAGTACCTGACTATCTCTACTTTAGTGGCACACTCGGACTGCTTCTCCTTCCAAACTGCGTCATCCCAGTCCAGCTCATAGAACAGCACCAGCAAGGCAGGCACCAGGTTCAGGTGCTTGTTCATCCAGCCTGTCTTCAAGATCCCTTTGGGGATGTACCACTCATAGGAGGTTCTCTGAGAAAAAAACAACAGGGTCGTATTCACTTGTAGGCATGAAACTGAAGCATACAGGTTGAAACGGGGAGGTAGCCTCATCTACTATCTGAACACTTGTTTACGTTTTCCATTGCACACCGTTTTGCTACCATTGTGCTTTAGTGTATACGCCCCAAATGTTTGTTTTTGGGAACAAATTATGTAAGTGGGTAAACAGTTCAACCACATCAAGCAGCACTTACTTTGGTCCTACACTTTGGGTATTCATGGTCTCCTGGAAGGACCTTGAATGAGATGGGGACCCTGTCGGCCCTCCTGTTGGCACAGAAGGCATCCCAGATTGCCCTATGGATGGCGTTATAAGTTACATCCAGCCCGGTCAGAGCCACAAAAGCCATGGGCCGGCAGCACAGCTCCGGGGGCAGGTCCCATTGGGTCGGACTCATCATGATTGAGGCTGCTGCGATCTGAACATGGAGCAGACAACACAGACTGTTTACAACTGTAGATAGCTATGTACGTCTGCAATGACAGGTGCACAACCTATGTTCGTATGATGAGAAATATATTACATATTTTTTTACTTCAACAAGACATTGTACAACTGGCAGAAACAAGCAGAATTGCGACTACATTGTGAAAAGAATACTAAAACAGTAAAAACACAAACAAACGACATGTGAGTCATACAACAGGTCACAAGTATTGACAGTTGTTACAGCTGATGACTGCCCTACAAATACACAGTTGTGATTCAGCTTACAATGGCCGTACTATTAGCTAGCTAGGCACAACCACAGTCAATTCCGAAAGAAAGAGGCAATAACATTGGATTGCATTGGCTCGTGGAAATAGCTGGCTACATTCACGTTGACACGTTCTTGTTATGATCAATTGTCGACGTGCACACAGTGACAGAAATGGTAGCTTGTAGTAAAGGCGATTAGCAAACTAGCTACTTACCAAGCCAGCTAATGCTAGCTAGCAAGGCAACTCGGGTAAGCTAACTGGCTGAGCGTTGCAGACCGACTGAAAAATAAAAAGTGCTTAGCTACATAAGTAACATTTCCCACTATATGTTGAATTCAGAATATACCCGAGTCAGCAAACAGTAACGTTTGCAAAGCCAACTAGTTAGCTAGTGACTAGTAGCTTCCTGTCTCCTGATACCTTCTGTTGACATGTAACGTTCACCTAGCTGGTGAACACAAACCCAGCCGGAATATTGAGTACTACCGCCACCTGCTGGACAATCAACAAGAGTTCATGCCACTCCTCAATGATTCCAATAGGTCAAATCACACCCAATTATATTTAGATCATTGGTCACACCATGACATTTTTGGACATCAAAATACATAATTTGTTTTATTATCCAACAGTTAAGAACATTTTAATTTGAACCAGGAAACTCTGTATGAGTAGCGTATACGTGTATTTGTTGTCACTATTCCTTGTCAAAAGGTGGCAGCAATCTCCAAGTGACTAATCCAAAGGGCTTTTCCAAACACCACAGAAAAAGAAATAGCTACATCCGTTTCACAATTCGCACGGCACGCTGGGACATGGGGAGCCCAGCGGTAGTGGAATTCGCCCTCTAAGATAACCCAGTCTTGGAATTGTATGGTTATCAGCTGAAGGCCACCACACACCGTTTCAATTTGAGGTATAATATCCTCTTTATAACGGCTTTTTGTTGTTGTTTCTCGTGATTACCTTAGGCGGTACCTCGGCATACAACAATTAATTTAATGGTAAGACCTGTTAGTTCACGATAGCCAACGTTGGGCGCGTTCGAGTGGACCACTTTTGTCAAGTGAGTGCCTTTCAAAGTGTTGCAGTATTTAATCATTGTCCGACTTGCGGCTGCATGAACTTGACATAAATCATGTGTTAAAAGGTCAAGAATTTTAGACAGCAGTCCACTACAAGTTTCTCTAAATGCTCTTTACCAACTTCATCCTGCAGCCGTCGCCTGCATTGTGGGAAGCTCTATTGTCAACCAATCATTAGGGTGTTTTTGTTGGACTACGCGAACGTGACCTAAGACTGGAACAGGAACCAACTTTGCCGCGATTAATTTATAGAGTGGATATGAATGTTATATTTGAGGCTAAAATACACATTTTATTTTTTGGGACTGAGTTTGTGACATCGGAGTTGGAGCTATGTTTATTTCGACATTATAAAGATTAAATGTATAAACAATGGCAACACTACCATGTTGGTCTGAGCCTTGTTGTAAAAACACATTTGTGTCGACTTTCGGGTGTCGCAGAGCTCACTCCTCGACGTTTGTCTAAAACAAGGGGGGCAAAGTATTTATTTATGTATTTATATATTTTTTTTACGCACAATTTCGTGGTATCCAATTGGTAGTTAGTCTTGTCCCATCGCTGCAACTCCCTTATGGACTCGGGAGAGGCAAAGGTCGAGATCCGTGCGTCCTCGGAAACACAACCCAGCCAAGCCGCTCTGCTTCTTGACACAATGCCAGTTTAACCCGGAAGCCAGCACCACCAATGTGTTGGAGAAAACACCGTACACCTGGCGACAGTGTCAGCGTGCATGCGCCCGGCCCGCCACAGGAGTCGCTAGAGCGCGATGGGACAAGGAAATCTCGGCCTGCTAAACCCTCTCCTAACCCGGATGACGCTTGGCCAATTGTGCTCCGCCTCGGGTCTCCCAGTCACTGTGACACAGCCTGGGATCTAACCCGGGTCTGTAGTGATGCCTCAAGCACTGCGAGGCAGTGCATTAGACCACTGTGTCACCCAGCAAATTCGTTTTAACAATTGGTCCCCCCAAAAATGCAGCCCTCTGTTGAATTTTTAAATCCCCATGTGGCCCTCAGGCCAAAAAGTTTGCCCACCCCTGGTATAAAACGTTGGAGGTTATGAAATAACGGAGCCCCATTCAATTTCAATTAAGTGGGCGAGGGGACGTTGTGCGCTGCAAGTATGGCCAAATGAGCGTGAACAGGGCTTAATTTACCCCAAGTTGGGGAAATCTGAACTTTTGTCTTGCATTTCGGGACATCACTTTGCTATTGACTAATCAAAGCTCACTATAGTTTCCAGACCCTACTAGATTAACTATTGATTCCTAGCACTATCTAGCCTGCTTGTTAGCACCAACATGAAGGCAACGCTAGGATGGCAATCTGAATTTTACACGTACAAAGGATCTCGGACACTTTTAAATGCGCCTGTTGTCACCTGTTGTGTGAACTCCACGGGGTTCGAGAAAGCTGGTGTTTCCGGTTTTCAGGGATAAATGTTTCTGGTAGGCATCTAAGTGAAATCTAACGGGCTTATTTTCTGGCTTCTCATTCAGATGAGAGATCCTTGTCAATGGGTGTGAGCCGGCTAGATGTTCTTTACAGAAAGCTTCTCCTCACCAAGCTTTTCATCCAAGGTTGGGGAAAGCCTGATGATCTGAAAAGGTATCCTAAAATATCCCCACTGTCATATAGGACATGGCAATCACTAGGTACATTTGAACCTAATTCTTATTTATTTTTTTGGCAGTGTATATTTAACCACCTTTCATATTTCCACAGAATATTTGAGTTACGGAAAGTCGTTGGCAACAGAGAGAAGTGTAAGGAACTGGTACCTAAGGACTATCCCGTGTTTATTGACAAGGTACCCCTCCCTCACTTCAATTTGCTACAGCTTTCGTTCAGCCTAAAGTCTTTAACAAATGCATTTTGGTCTGTGCCTTTCCAATTTATTTCATTTGTCTGTAGCCTAGTGAGCTGTTTCACATTTGAATAATATGCACGTTGCCGTTGACTCAACCTGTTTTATGGTGAAATATCATGCAGTTGTATATTTTTTTGCTATTGTCTTAGGTAGATGACCAGTCTGACTGCAAAATACACAATGGGTATTTCATATCTCCCCTGGAACACATTGTCCCTGGTATCTTGCCATCAGAGTCCGTCAAAGCCAGGTAATGGAAATAATACTGTCATTAAATGATTTGTTAAATTTTGCAGATTGCCATATAGTAATAATAGACTGTCTCCTATTACTTGGGGAAAATCTATGATCGATTTGATCTTCTGAGTTTTAATTTCATGCAGTTTTTTTATTTTCTAAAGCTGGAATCGGTAGCGGTGAAACTGACACGTCTGTTTGTGATATTAAGATGTTACTTCAAACAACGAACATCACCCCCCGACAATATTGCACGTGCAAAAGAAAAGTATTCTACTATGATATTTTTTTTTTTACCATGATGCTGGATCCTCCTGACCTGTAAAAAATGAGATTCCGTAAAATATATTAAAATACAACAATAATAAGTTGACCAGTGGTGCTGTTTCATGCGGATCTCAGCTTTAAGTAAAGTAAGAAGCCTTGTCTGAGCCAGAACAGCCTTTAGGGCAGTTTCTCCCTCCGAACAGAATACTATCGCAGGGCCTCACCCCAAATCCATCTCCTTAATGTTAACTGCCAAGCAGAGAGGCATTGGGTCCCATTTTTTGTCTTTGGTATCAAGGCAGACACTAATCACAAGGCCTGTTTTTTTGTGTTTTTTAAGGTTCCAGTTTATAGTTCCAAAGAAGTGGAAAAACCACAAGCCAGTATGCATTCACTTGGCTGGGACTGGAGATCATGTAAGTTACATTAGCTACTACACTCTTCATAATATTCTTTGCACTGACAGGGTAGCTACAATTGTCAATCAAATGCAAAAGCTTCCCCTGATCAACTGCACAAACCAGGTATCAACTTTCTTTGATGTACAACCTCATAGAAAATGGCTTTATTTTCAGTTCTTCTGGAAGAGGCGGACCCTCATGGCCAGACCCATGATAAAGGAGGCAGGAATGGCTTCACTTCTCCTGGAAAACCCTTATTATATCCATTTTAATTATAGAACTAGTAAAATAAGTATTAATATACTATTTAAATTGTTTTTTAATATTCTTATTCCAATTCCTTAACTACGACTTGTACATGGATACCGAAAACCAAAAGAACAAGTGTAAGTCATCCTCATTGTTATTTCCCAAAATAATATTCTACCGTTATTTGAGTGTCATGGCATTGTCGTTCTGATTTGTGTTTCATACTCTGTGCTTGGTGTTTGTCTAGTCGTTCTAGCCTGAGGAATGTGTCAGACCTCTTTGTGATGGGAGCAGCACTCATCCTGGAGTCTGCAGTGCTGCTACACTGGCTGGAGAGGGAGGACTACTGGCCCCTCGGCATGACTGGTATCTCAATGGGAGGGCATGTAAGTACATGCCACACAATCAGTCATTCTATTACCAAAAGTAGACATATCAGTGTAAGTTAATTCCTGAAGGAGAAAGCACAATCAATGGAAGCTCTCATCTTCTCACAGATGGCATCCTTAGCTGTAACCAACTGGCCAAAGCCCATACCGCTGATTCCCTGTCTCTCCTGGACCACCGCGTCGAATGTTTTTACCACAGTAAGCGTTCCTTTATCCATCTCAAATTTACAAAGCACATTTCTCAGGCTGGCAAGTCATTAATTTATGTTATTAAAAACTAAAAGCAAATCAGTAAACTGCCCAAATTTGTTAAGTGCTGTGCTCTGATGAAATACATATTTTGTGTTTTACAGGGTGTTTTGAGTAAAGCTGTGAGCTGGAGGGAACTGGAGAAGCAGTATGCAATGCACTCCGTGTACGAACAGGAGATCATCAGACTGTTGGAGTACTGTGGGGTAAACCTTAATTCTATAACATCATGTTAGGTCTACATAATGTACTATATCGTACCATCTGTTTTATAGCTTGAGATGTTGTCAATTCAATCAATCCTTTTTACAGCAGTTGTCATAAATAGCTTTACAGATTGGTTGATTATTTAATAATTGGTACATTATTAGTGCAGTCAATTGGTTCATAATTGACAAGACAAGCATTCATTTCAGGTTGATTCCTTCAAGATGGGTCAGGAGTTTCTAAAGAGCTCACTTGACACACTTTCTGGTCTGGATCTCTCCACGGACCTCTTGGGTCTGCATGCCCCCGAGAGGGACCGCATGGGGCTGCGCACCTCTGCCCTGCACTCCCGGGCCGGGGAAGGAGCTAATGGACAGAACCAACTGATTGGACGGGGTCACGATCATGGGCTGGACCAGATGCTTTCCTCTGTGAGCAGCGGTGGACCTCATGTGAGCATGCAGCACACCAACATCAACAAGGGCGGTGGTAGCGGGCGGCAGCGCCAGTCCCTCCACACTGAGTCTCTGGACTTCATGAAGGGTGTCATGGACGAGTGCACACACATCGCTAACTTCTCAGGTGAGAATTGACAGATTCTTATAGAGCTGGGACACACAATATGCTGCAGCTCTGCAGTTTAACTTGTTTTGCTCAATTGAGTAACACTCAAGCCTGGCTATCTTGGTTTTCCAGTGCCGTTGGATCCCAGTCTGATCATTGTGATACAGGCAAAGGAAGATGCTTATATTCCACGCACCGGTGTGCGCAGTCTACAAGAGATCTGGCCAGGTTGTGAGGTGCGGTATCTCAACGGGGGCCACGTCAGCGCCTACCTCTTCAAACAGGGACTTTTTCGGTGAGTAAATGGTTCCACAATTTCAGAGACAGATGCCCATTGTTGTCTTTCTATAATATTCTGAAATACTTATTTGGTATGTTTGTCTTACAGGCAAGCCATCTATGATGCCTACGACCGATACCTGAAAAAGTATTCCAATACCTAGCCACTAAAACGGAAACTCATCCTCACAGGAAAAGGATGCCATTTTCTAATTTGTAAATAATTTCAAAGTATGCAGTAGAATTTGATGACCTCAAATAGTCAAACTAATCATGAAGGATACATTTGTAACATGTTATCCATACACTTACAATGTGGTGCTACTGAAATGACAATAGTTTTATGTAAAAAATGGAATCTATTGTTTATATGGGTATAGATGTCTTCTAAAGCTCACGCATGATCCCACATTTGCCAATTCCACACTTTGCTCCTCAACCCATCTTTATCCATGTTGTTGCCTTCACCCGTTATTCTAGGACTAAAGGCTTTGATCAAGAGGTGCCACACTTTAAACATTTTCATATCTTTTCCCCCAAACTGCTCCAGCCCCACATTGAAGTATTCTCATTATTTCTGATCCTGCCCTGCTCTAACATGTTATACACCTGTTACTTCTTACAAAAGTTTAGATGGGGATATTGTGTCAGAGCAGGCTCTCCAACACTTTTCCTGGAGAGCTACCCTTATGTGGGTTTTTGCTCCAACCCCAGTTGTAACTAACCGTATTCAGCATATCGACCAGCTAATTATTAGAATCGGGTGTGCTAGATTAGGGTTGGAGTTAACCTACAGAACAGTAGCTCTCCAGTATTGGAGTAAACCAAGAGTTAATAGTAAATGGTCTACTCCTCTAAACCAAATGTGTTTTATAATTGTCACAAATGTTCCTAAACAATGTTTTACTACTCCAGTGGACCTTCTGTTTTTAAACTGAAATAAAAAGGAATTGATACTGAGATTGACCTGTTTTTCATTCAGGTGTGTTACATCTACAAAAACATTTTTCATTTGCAGAAATCTAAGTAGCATTACTCAAATCAGGAATGCAACTCAAGTGTTTACATGCTCATTCAAACACAGTACACAATGAACATTATGACTGCACAGTTGACCTTATTACAAATAATATGAAGTTTTGTTTACGTCATATACATAGTTTGTGACAACATTGGGTGTATGACGTTGTACGTATACAAAGTCCAAAGGCGAAGTGCACAGATAAATTAAAACCATCCCGTTTGGGCCAGATGAGAGAAATGAATGGTATCTGTACAGTTCTGTAATGATGATTCTGATACTGTATTGAACAGTATCAAGAGCCATACAGAACTCACATTTGGGCCAGAAGGAATCAGATGATGTCACAGCGGGGAGAGACAATTTCTGGGGGTTGAATTTCTGATGTGATGACTTCACAATAGGACCACATACAGAATCTAATGGCAACAGAATAGGGCCAGATGGAATCTGGTGTAGTTATTCTGGGGCCAGGCACAATTTGTAGCCTATAGTCAAGTACAACCCTATAATTTACAGTAACACTTTTTGTTCCACATCAAAATATTAAATTCCTCTATTTACCTGTCATTCATATTCTTTCGGAATGGTACTATAGGACACCATGGTCTTATGTAATTATCGATAGGGACTTTAAGTTAGAACCAAGGTTATTGTTATATAATCGGCACGTGGGGGTGGAACCGGAAACTGTTATGACGTGTATAGTGACAGCGTCACTTTGTTATGTACACCAGCTGACCGTAAAGACGACGATCATCAGGACAACAGCGATCACCAGACTGCATCAATCTATCAGATGGTTTTGCGAAAATAGCTAACGAGTGGGGGACTTTATTTATCCTTCCAGTGATATTGCTTTTCTCTTGATTATTTTGCTGTGCTGTCAGGGCCGAAAATACCTGGCTCACTAAGGAAATTCTCACGTCTCGTTTGCTAGCGTTCAAGATGCATGTAACTAGCTACCGAAACTATTTGTGAAAATGGTGGACACTGAGAACGAATAGTTTGCCCTAAGGGCATCGGGTAGTGTATTTGCCTAAAATCGGCCTTGTTTTGAGCGTGTGTACACTGAAACATCTAGCTAACTAGATAAGCCTTGAAGTTGTCCTAGCTAACTGTTTACTGTAACATAAGTTGCAGTGAGTGACAACCGCTACATCGAGTAGGCTAAACAAAACCTGGAGACACCAATGAAAACATACGGGTTCTGACCATACTATTTACACCGGTAACTACAGTAACCATCTTACAGTGTAAGATGTGGTTAAAACTATTTTTCCTCCTGCTGTATTTTTTGGTGTTATTCGTTTTGGCCAGATTTTTTGAAGCAGTTGTCTGGTATGAAACTGGTCTTTTTGCCACCCAGTTGGTTGATCCTGTAACCCTGAGTTTCAATAAGTTAAAGACAATTCTAGAATGTCGAGGACTGGGATACTCTGGGCTTGCAGAGAAGAGGGATGTCAGAGAACTAGTCGAAAAGTCAGGTAAAGCTTTCCATGACAAACCAATGTTATCAAAACACTTGCAAATACAGTGATCCGATCTACTCTCAGGCTTGTTTTAAATTGTGTACAAATAAATCAATATTGGGGGTGGAAAAACTGTCTATGACAGTATCCGTGCACTTGTCATTCTGAAAGCTGCTAGAAAGTGGGTCAAAGTTGTCTCACTCAAAGGTTTCATGATTCACTAGTACTCCTCACGTATCATGATCTGCTAGTACTCCTCACGTAGATCTGCTAGTACTCCTCACGTATCATGATCTTCAACAGTACTCCTCTTGTATCATGATCTGCAACAGTACTCCTCTTGTATCATGATCTTCAACAGTACTCCTCACGTATCATGATCTTCAACAGTACTCCTCACGTATCATTATCTGCAACAGTACTCCTCACGTATCATGATCTTCAACAGTACTCCTCACGTATCATGGTCTTCAACAGTACTCCTCACGTAACTGTTTTATTCTTCTAGGTGACCTGATGCAAGGGGAGTTGTACTCTGCCATCAAGAATGAAAAGGAGCAAGCTGAGTCCCAGTCTGAGTCCAGCACTACCTTCAGTGGGGAGATGCACTTTTATGAGCTGGTGGAGGACACCAAAGATGGCATTTGGTTGGTCCAGGTAGGTGGATATGATTGCTTTATTGCATGCCCCCTTTGACCTCTTCCAGAAGTAATACAGCATCTTCTATATTACCTCACATAGCTACAATCTTTAACAGAAAATGTAGGTGCACTTCCAGAAGGAACATTTTTGAATGTTCAAAATGTTGAAATTTCCAGACTAAAGTAAGTAATTGTGGTATTGACTCTAACACTGTATTTTGTTCCTCAATGTCTGCTACTTTTCTCATATATTGAGGATGAAGACACATTAACACAAAACATCAAGCAGTGAAATAAATTATACAATTCCTACATTAAATGCTGATGTTAACATATCATACATACTTTATCTCTTTCTGTAGGTAATTGCCCAAGATCGAGATGCTCTTTTGAGCAAAGCCAACTGGGGTAAAATGGTCCAAAAGGTTTCTCAGTTTGGCATTCGCACTGGCACTTTTAACTGTTCCAGTGACTCAAGGTAAGTTGGATGCATACTTGAACTGCATAACACTTAATTATATTTAAGTGCATGGTATTTGTATTTATTATGGATCCCTACTCTTCCTGGGGTCTGGCGAAATTAAGGCAGTTATACAATTTTAAAAACTTGAAATATATTCATAAGATTTCACAACACACTAAGTGTGTGCCCTCACGCCCCCTACTCCACACCACATATCTACAACACAAAATCCATGTGTAGGTGTGTGTATAGTGCGTATGTTATCGTGTGTGTATGCATGTCTGTGCCTATGTTTGTGTTGCTTCACAGTCCCCGCTGTTCCATAAGGTGTATGGTAATTCTTCAAGTTGCATTCTGGTTTAGGCCACATCAGTATTTGCATTTCAGTAGCCTAGTTGGTGATCCTGTTATCTCTTGCAGGTATTGCCGTAAAACGGGGTTGGATGAAATCCACACTTATAATGTCTGTGCCTCAGACTTATGCTTCAAAAGGAAAGGTTATGCTGAAAGAGTACAATGGCAGACGCATTGAGACAGAGCACATCTTCAAGTGGATGACGGCACATGTAGCGTCCCGTATAAAAACCATCCGCATGTCTCAGCAGCTTGTTGAAGAGTGGCACCCCAGTGAGAAGCACCCAGTAAAGATGTTCCTATTTGCCAAGCTGGCACAACCTCCAGCCTTTTTTTCAGCACTCAGTGTCAAGTTCACAGGTCGGATCGAGTTCATCTTTGTAGATGTGCAGAGCTGGGACAATATAACCTCCTTGGAAGAGATAGGTGTGCAACAGTTGCCATCGTACATCCTGAAAATGCCAGAGGGCATCTACAGATATGGGAACAGCATTGGAGAGTTCATCTCCCTACAGGCCATGGACACTTTCCTCCGTTCGGTTCAGCCAGAGGTCAATGACCTGTTTGTATTGAGTCTAGTGATGGTCAACCTTATGGCCTGGTTGGACCTGTTCATAACACAGGGCGCCACCATCAAGCGCTTCGTGGTTCTCATCAGTACGCTGGGGACCTACAACTCCCTGCTCATCATCTCCTGGCTGCCCATCCTGGGGTTCCTACAGTTGCCATATCTGGAGGGCTTCTACGACTACAGCCTCAAGCTGTTGCGCTACGCAGACACCACCACCCTCGCCTCCTGGGTGAGGACCGACTGGACCTTCTACTCCTCCCACCCCGCCCTGTTCCTCAGCACCTACCTGGCACACGGGCTTCTCATCGACTACTTTGAGAAGAAGAGGAGATGCAACAATGAAGAAGAGAACCCAAATAACTTGGAGTGGCTGTCCAGCCTCTGGGATTGGTACACCAGCTACTTGGTCCATCCCATAACCTCCTTTCATAACTTCCCCAATGAGTCTGACTGGGACGATGACCCCAATTTCCTTCTGGAGAGGTTGGCCTTCCCCGATCTCTGGCTTCACCCGCTTATCCCAATTGACTACATCAACAACCTGCCCACCTGGAGGTTCAAGTGCACACAGGTCTGTGGGCCAAACTCTGAAGAGAACAGCGGCAGAGATCTGGACAGCAACATACAAAACACTACAGGAGGACAGACCCAAGGCCTAAACAGTGAGCATGAAGAACATGGCTGTGGTAAAGAGAGAGATTGTGCCGCTGATTCATGTTGTCATTCTGGAAATGGAGGGGATGTACCAGGCATGAAAAGGGAAGCGCAAGAGCAGCAAGCGGATTGGTCCCAATGGCCCAGTGACATGATACACTGCACAGAGTGTGTTGTGTGTCTGGAGAACTTTGAGACTGATTGCATTGTCATGGGACTGCCCTGTGCCCACGTGTTCCACCAGCAGTGCATTGTGGTCTGGCTGGCAGGTGGACAGCATTGTTGCCCGGTGTGCAGGGGGCCATCCTACAAGAGGAAGCCAGTTAGATCATCTGGTTTGGACCTACTGGAGCAGCAGGAATAGTAGAATGTTTCTGTCTGCCAACCTGCCTCCTGTCCTGCACTTAACTTATAGAAATACTTGATGTGTCCATCGTCAGTCCTTGGATCCTTGTAGTTGGTTTTCATTAAAGATTTTGGTAGTGTAAACCAAACCTACACACAATAGGGTATATCCGTTGCGGAGGGAAATGTATTTCTAATACTACTAGTCTCACTCAAAAATAATAGCTTAAATAATAGATTAAATCTGGCTTTTGTTCAGATAGTAGACGATCAAAAATGCATTTAAACTATGTCATGAAGAGACCTTAATGCCCTATCTTGATGTTTTGCCCCACCCCAAAAAGACATTTGGAGAAAGAAAAGTTTCTGTTATGAACAAGGAAATGACCCAGGAAATGTATAGGAAACCAAGTAGGATACATTTTGTCCTCTCTTTGCACAATCTTGTCTATCAACATGGTATACTTTATTCATGATCAGTATCAACCTGATGTGGAGATGCTCCACTACCTAAGAATTCTATATATGGGCCTTGAAGCCAATCATTCCCAGATTTATTTTGAAAGTTATATTTCAGGCATGTGATTTGGTTTTTAAGGTTAATTCTATTAGTGCATTCTCCTACCCTGCAGCACGAAAATGTTTTTTTTGTTAATAATGGAATGACCCTTGAAACGATGTGCTATGCAGCTCTGCTGACTCAGTTTTCATGTATCGTTGGAGCATGTCAATGCCTCTTGTCTGTGTTTTTTGACGGATTAACATCATGTAGGTAGGGGATCCCAACAAGTCTATTCACTTGTTCTTGTCATCTGTGTTGTTGGAGTTTGAAAAGAGAATTGGAAGTGTTGACATGTAACATGTTACTCATTAAAATAAACTAAAAATGTTCATGTGGAATTTCTTGTCGGTTGGTATTTGCTGGAATTCCCATTCCTGAACCCAGAAACCAGGTACCGGTTGTACGGGTTTTTAAGTAACTACAGGTATCTCCCTGCAAACATTGTTAAGACCACACATTTGCCATTTCGGCTCAGCCTATGACAAAATGTTCCTTGGTAAACGGACGTCCAACTCTGACGTCGCCCCATTGAAGTAAAATGATTCGGTTTTACGGTAGGGATGTCCGTAGGATACCGGACAGCACTAACCCTGACAAAATAACCGAAGATGATCTATTATATTGATTAGATAGCTGAGTGACCGCTCTATCAATGGAAATACATGTCCTCGATTATTGAAGGCAGGCGAGATCAGGTTGGACATGAGTGTTGCAGCGGTCTAAGGCACTGCATCACAGTGCTAGAGGCGTCACTACAGACCCTGGTTCGATCCCGGGGTGTATCACAACCTGGCTGTGATCAGGAGTCCAATAAGGTGGTGCACAATTGGCCCAGCGTCGTCCTGAGTAGGGTTTGGCCGGGGGTATGCTCATTGTAAATAAGAATATGTTCTTTTTTTCACCTTTATTTAACCAGGTAGGCTAGTTGAGAACAAGTTCTCATTTACAACTGCGACCTGGCCCAGATAAAGCAAAGCAGTGTGACACAAACAACAACACAGAGTTACACATGGAATAAACAAACATACAGTCAATAACAGGATAAAAAGTGAGTGAGGGAGATATGAGTCAAATACTTTCTATGGCACACACTACTGGTCATGAGCTAGCAAAATGATTACATGAAGTGTGCCAGGCCTTGCAGTCACAAGATAGAAGGTGGTGGTATTTCGGCTGGTAAGAAAATGTCCTTGCCGAAATATGCCTCCCCCCTTCTAATTTCCTTATTTTGTCACGAGTCAAATACTTTCTATAGAACAAACTTCACGATAGGCAACCGAAATTAATAATTAATGTATGTGTATTATATTGTAGCCAAGCAATTAACATTTCAAAACAACTACTAGTCGAATAAGACATGGGAGATTACGAATTTTGGCAAATATATTTTTGTTATAGACTAATACACTTGAAACAAATAGCCAAACCGAAAACTGCATACATTACTAGTGCCTCCCCCGCGATCAAACATACATAAATAATCAAATGAAACGCAGCCTAACGTGATCATTGACAGCTGCCTCGAAGGACACAAATAAAAAATGCTTTCTGCTACTAATATCAGTGAAATGTAGGCTAAACTGACAACGGAGTGAAGAGCAGAAATCTCAACTAGCAAGCAAGTCGCAGCAATGAAGAATTGAGTGTGTGCGCGTTCACGCGAAGGGGAAAATTCTGTCATGGGGGAGATTTTCGGCACAACACCTAAATGCCAAGTGCATTCAGTTGTATCAGTACACCTGTAACAGCCTAAACAGTACGATAATTCTATTCGATCAAATAAGTCTGTCATTCGACACTCATAGGCCTCCATACAACGAAATTGCTTATCTCACCAGAACATTTTTGGGCGGAGTAATGCTGCATTCAAGACAGCTTCGAATTCGGAGAAAGAAAGCAACTCATGACGTCAGTGATCTTCAGGTCGGGAAATTGGAACTCTAGAAAGATTCCCGACTTGGAATTCCGGTTGGATGACCGTTCAAACGATGTTTACCAGTCGGAGCTTGTTTCTTTCCGAGTTCCCAGTTTTCTTGAATGCACTGAAGTCGGAAGTTAGAGATTTCTGAGTTCCCAGCCTTTTTGAACGCGACATTCCTCTGCCTAAGATAATTTGTTGCAATGTCATTAGTTTTGTTTTTCAGGTATGATTGGGACGTTTTTATTTATTTTAATTAACTAGGCAAGTCAGTTCAGAACGAATTCTTAATGGTGCGCCGCCCGGGACTCCTGATCACGACCGGTTGTGATATAGCCCGGGATCGAACCAGGATCTGTCGTGACATTAGCACTGAGATGTAGTGCCTTAGACCACTGCACAACTCGGGAGGCCGAAATGTTGATAGCTTCTGCAACACCATAGATTTATGTGGGAAAGGGCTCTTTATGAACGCGTCATACATTGTTTGTATGTGTTTGCGATACAAATTAAAAAAATGTGAAATATTTGTTCCAATGGTAACCAAAAATATGATGCATAAATATTGATGTGGTTCTTCAACGATAAACGAAAGAGCTATGAACCCGTGACGTATTTCTTCTTTTCGCAGTTGGGCGTACCCGTAGAGAATAATAGAGGCCACTAGTGGCCAAAAGGCCATTTTAGCATGAGCAACGCCATTGAGGGCTTCCAAACAAGCTTCCGCCATTTTACAGGAGTCAAAGTAGTCAAATGGGTGGGGATTTTTATCGTTGTAACCTCAATGGTGCTGCCAGTGCTGTCACGTCCGCCATGATGACACAGATATAAAAAGGAGTCCTCTAGCTACCTCTATGGGCGTACCCATCGCTCATGCGCACCCTTTCGGCTGTGTGTCACCCTCGGCCAAAAGGTGTTTGGAAGTATCTCGTGTGTTTTGCTTGAGATTGACAGTTTTTTTTTATCATGCTTTGCTGAATTTAAACAGTCTGTCATAATTAACGAAGAAAGGGAGTACCGACAACAATGCTGCGTGTCTGCTTGAAAGGGGCAAATTCTGCAGCGCGGGTAAGTATCGCTGTGTTCTAAATGGAATATCTAGCTAGCCTGCTAGCTATGCTAGCCGAGCGGTCATTCAGTGACCCAGAGACAGGGCCTACACCGCTGTGCATGTTGTTGGGAGAAATGAACAGTTTACGTCTTCAAACATGTTTTACAACCTCTCCTCACAACATATAGTGTACGGAAAGGTGGGAATTCAATTCTTTAACATAAAGTTTTATGTTAAATGCCTTCATTGAAAGAAAGCTGCGCTGAACGTAGTCTACTGAACGTAACTTGACGCAAATCATGTACTTTTATGCAAATCACGTAATTACGTAGTGGAAAGAGGTGTGTTTCTATTGACTGCACTGCCCTCCGAATAAAACAGACGCGAGAGTGACACGAGTGTGCACCAATGCACACTGTCGAATTGGAGGCGGGGCTCGGTGGTTGTACGATACATTGTATTAATGTTGTGTACATGTGCAATGATAACACAAATATTGTAGTCAAGTTGTTTTGCTACACACGTTCATGTATCCAATGTGTAGGTGAAATGGGGTCTCTGCTACTGTTCCCTAGGACAATCAGTTTCATTTCAACTAGCTATGTGAAAAAGAAAGGACAAATGCACATTCATATCAAGGGGACATGACCTTGGCAAATTCTTAGAATGACCTGAAAGTGGTTTTTGTTTGTGGAAACGTTTCCATTGTAGAATTGCACACATGTAAGAACTGATTAATGAGCTTTTCTTGTCAGCTATCCTATTCCAATGACTTTCAATAGAACAAGTGCTGGTGTATTGTGTGTAGGTCCCATAATAAACTTGTGGTGTTCCTGTGGATAGCAGTTGTGTATCATGATCTTCTCCTTTCCATAGAAATGCCTGTGTGGGAATGGTGCCCCTCTTCACCCCCTCCAGCAATGTCGTAGCTACACTTCAGGAGGCTCAGGGTAGGTGACTTGTCTCCTGCTGAGTTACTTAAGTGGCCAAATGCTACATTGAGCTGTTAATGTTAATTGCTAGAGCAGCTACCTTACTGTCCTTGACCCTTGCTTGTAAATAAATCAATGTAAGAGAGGCAGGAGTAAGTTACCCTAAAGCTGCACTAAAGCCATTATCAATGTGATATTCCCTCTTATTCTGAGTGGCCTTTGCTTTCTTGTGTGTTTGAATATCTTACCTCAGACTTGTACTTGCAGGTCTTCTGCAGGAAAGATTGTAGCTGCCAGTGTCCTCACTGTGGGTGGAGGAGTTGGTGGCACAATTCTATATGCCAATTGGGATCCCAAATTCAGGGCCAATGTTGAGAAATCCATACCATACTCAGATCAAGTGTTTGGACTGGCTCTAGGCCCAGCAGCACCTCCACCTGTTATAAATAAGCCAGTAAGTAAAATAACCTGTGTTCTAGAGCACCTTTTGAGGAGTCAGTTTGTCATTCGTGTCATAAAATTTTACTTAGTCTGTTGTCAAACACTAGCTAGCTCATCTAACAAAAGAACCACATACAGATGTTCACATTTAATCTTCCCTCACACTGTTCTTCTATTACTGTCCTGAAGAGACAGGTTGAACCTGTTCAGATTTCCTCCATGTCTGAAGTGTGGAAAGACTTGAAGCAGCCAAAGGCCAAAGAGGTTGAGAAGAAAGCAAAGCAGACAGATTTTGAGGGACCCCCTGCTCCAGCACCTCAGGAGACCCTAGAGGGTGAGTTACAGCTGTGCCTGAGAGAGCTGACGTACTTCAAGCTCTCTGAGGTGTTGAAAGAAAGATTATCTTGTGTCAAGTACTAAGAATGTTGGCACGCCATTGTTTTTAAGACTATTCAATTAAGAGGGATAAGGTGCTTAATGTAAATATCATCCATTAGTAGTCGCATGCTTCTGGAATCAAATTTTTCACGACATACCCATGTCTTCTATCCTTTGTCGAACTGAAATGATCTGCTGGTGTTGTGTACTTGGGATGCTTTACTTCATGTTTCTTACAAATACAATTTGTATTGAACTGTTAAATTTTCTTGCTATTGTCAATGTGTGATTAGACACTTTTCAGGTTAGCAGAAAGTTATCCTCTAAATCACTGAACATCGCATGATCAATTGCCTTTAGATCTATTTATGCGACATATAATCGTAGTTTTCCCCTCAAATCGGTTTCTCTTTGGAGAGTAAGTCATTAATTTACTCTAATCTTTCTTAGCTAATTGTTCAATATCTTGACGTGGCAAGTTTCCTAATTAGCTGATGGCTTTACCAAGGTGGCCATTAGACCTCTGCAGAACTTACAATGTTATTTAGCTAGGTTAACCACTTTTAGTTTAAGAGCTTTGAGTCTGTTGATAGGAACTGAATATTTCATCTCAACTAAATGAGTCTTCTTTACTGAAGTAGAGGAATGTGATGCAGGTCACATGTCTGCTGAGTTTTGAGAAGACCAGTTGACGATCAGGTGACCGCTCTAGTTGGTCAGTGTAGTTCACCCATTCTCTCACTCCAGTATCTGCCTGTGTTACTTCAGAGGTTTGCCTTAGCTACAGCTAGGCTATGAGTCAGTGCTGCTGCTGTGTTGTGTGCCAGTTCCACATGTCCTGTTGGTTACCATAACGCGGTCTTTCCAAGAAGACAAGTCTGTCCTCTGATGTTGAGCTCCACTGTGTTGCAGAAGCTTCTGCTCAAGTGGCACAAATCCTTTCAGCCATCGGCGAGGTGCCTTCTGTGCCAGCACCAGGAACCCACGAGGCAGAAGCCGTGCCTCCCACAGCCACCCTTGAGGGGGTCCCGGCAGGTTAGAACCGGGTGGATACAGCCTCCCCTGCATGGGTGCATGGCGCTCTCTCTCACTAATATAGGGGGTCCTAGGGTGCATGGAGCTCTCTCACTAATATAGGGGGTCCTAGGGTGCATGGCGCTCTCTCTCACTAATGTAAGGGGTCCTAGGGTGCATGGCTCTATGCCTGCTCTTCTCTAATACTTGTTTTTCTTTCCTGTTCATTATTCTCCTAGGGATTTTATTTGCCATCTCACCTTTCACCTCTGTTTACTCTACACCTCAGCGTAAAGACTCTTCATGCTGTCCCCTTCCAGCCCCTGAACTAATCACTACCCCTCACAAAACCCTTCATCCTAGATTGTGCATATTATATGTATCTGTTCCTCTGCATTTCTTTTGTATTTGAGGTGTTATGTTGTGGATTATTGAGTTCATGTTAGTGGGTATTTTACTATACCTGTTTATGCCGTACTACAGTGTTATCTGTAGTAGCAGGTAAGCTCTACGTGTGTGTGAATGGAATGTAGGGCATGTGTTTGTGGCCATGATTTTGTCGTAAGAGTAAAATGTACTGCGTATGTGATGTATCCCACTAGCGGCAGCAAAATGTACTGAGTGTGAACATGATCCTACAATGAAAGAGCGTCCTGAGGGTGAAGTGGCTGCCCGTCTTGCTGAGCAGGATAAGGCTGAGCAGGACCTCCTGACATGTAGGTGTCTAATCTTTCCCTGTCACCTTTTGCTATTAGTTATGGAGCCTGTTACACCGTAACAACATACATTTACTCTGGAATATGTACAGTGAAGACAAATGCAATACAGGAGTCAATGAGTACAGTGGACACATGGTTATTTTCAGCAGCTTGCCATCGATGCATGGTCTTGTTACAGTATGGAGTGCAGGTTTGACATGGGGATTTCTTAGATTATTATTGAGGAGGAAGATGGCATCATGATTGACAAACAAGGTAACCAGGCTGTGTGTTGCAGCTCTGTCATCCAATCTGGAAGATGCTCTGGGCAGCACAGCCAAGGTGACCCTGCAGGCCATCGGTGCTCAGGAGGCAGCTCTGCAGGCCATTGCTCAGCACACCCGCCAACTGAGGGAGGCCATGGAGGCTGAGGTGAGGAAGGGACAGATCTTCTAAAACAAAAAACAACCCACACTGGAGATTTTCTAGTGTTTTTAGCCTCATTACATCCACATTCTGTTGTGAATGTTTGTTTTGTGACTCTGAAACTGGAGAAGGCCACAGCGTCTGCGGAAAGGACACTGGTACACATTCTGAATAAAGTGTAACCCAAACTGTTGTGATGTCCTAATTAAATCTCAATCCTTTTGTGGATGTTTGTTTTGTTAGGCAACGGAGGCCAGGGATGTGGCTGAGGAGGGTGGGGGTCATATTCTCAAGTGCGAACATGGGAGTTCTGCTAGCTATTGCAATAGCAATATGAGTTGCTATGTTGCACAACGTTTGCGTAAACTCTTGGAATATAGTGCTGTTGGGCATGACAAAGAAAGAAAGCCGCAGGGAGGAGTTGTTTTCCATCCAAACATGCTTCCCCAATCCCTATCAGAACGGGGGCGTTGCAAAAACAAGATGCTGCAGTAGATCTGGACCACCACAACTTGCATCGCCTATTTTCAGAGAATAACAAACGTTATCATACAGATGTACGTTTATTGGAAAGCAGCAGCATTTTTTTTACCTCGTGTATAATGTTTGAAAATATGTTGTGCATGCAGAGTGAATATTGCAGCCTCTTGCAATATAGCTATTTCCATATAATATTGCCATTGGATATTTCTGATATGGATGTTATTTTGAAAATTATTAAATGTATTGCCCAGGCCTAATCCAAACGTTTGTATTGTGAATCTTTCACAATCATAAATGTTTGTTCTTTAGGCACCCCCCTGATAAGAAGTCTACCCAGTGGAGAGTCCTGGAAGATGCATTGAGTGAACGCAGCCGTTCAGTAGACGAGGCTGGAGCAGCCGTCCTCAAGGCCAAGTAAGATCCGCTTGATAATTTATTAACATTATGTTGTGGTGCTCTGTGGTCACCAGTATACACTACTTCATTTTGTTTCAGCCTATTTGATTAATACATTTGGTGATATTAAAGTTTGAAGTGGTGTATTTACTATTTTTAATGCTCACTAAAATGAACTTATAGTTAAAAAAAAAAAGACCGTTAAAGTCGGAAGTTTACATACACTTAGGTTGGAGTCATTAACTTGTTTTTCAACCACCCCACAAATTTCTTAAGACTATAGTTTTGGCAAATGGGTTAGGACCTACTTTGTGCATGACACAAGTAATTTTTCCAACAATAGTTTAGACATTATTTCACTCATAATTCACTGTCACAATTTCAGTGGGTCAGAAGTTTACATACACTAAGTTGACTGTGCGTTTAAACAGATTGGAAAATTCAAAAAAATGATGTCATGGCTTTAGAAGCTTCTGATAGGCTAATTGACATCATTTGGAGGTGTGGATGTATTTCAAGGCCTACCTTCGAACTCAGTGCCTCTGCTTGACATCATGGGATAATCAGAAGAAATCAGCCAAGGCTTCAGAAAAACAATTCTTCACAAGTCTGGTTCTTCCTTGGGAGCAATTTCCAAACGCCTGAAGGTACCGCGTTCATCTGTTCAAACAATAGTATGCAAGTATAAACACCATGGCACCACGCAGCTGTCATACCGCTCAGGAAGGAGATGCGTTCTGTCTCCTAGAGATGAATGTACTTTGGTGCGAAAAGTGTAAATCAATCCCAGAAAACAGCAAAGCACCTTGTGAAGATGCTGGAGGAAACAGGTACAAAAGTATCTATATCCATAGTAAAACGAGTCCTATATCGACACAACCTGAAAGGCGCTCAGCAAGGAAGAAGCGACTGCTCCAAAACCGCCATTAAAAAAGCCAGACTACGTTTTGCAATTGCACATGGGGACAAAGATTGTACTTTTTGGAGAAATGTCCTCTGGTCTGATGAAACAAAATAGAACTGTTTGACCATAATGACCATTGTTATGTTTGGAAGATAAAAGGGGAGGCTTGCAAGCCGAAGAACACCATCCCAACCATGAAGCACGGGGGTGGCAGCATGTTGTGGGGGTGCTTTGCTTCAAGAGGGACTGGTGCACTTCACAAAATAGATTGCATCATGAAGGAAAAGTATGTGGAATTATTGAAGCAACATCTCAAGACATCAGTCAGGAAGTTAAAGCTTGGTCGCAAACGGGTCTTCCAAATGGACAAGCATACTTCCAAAGTTGTGGCAAAATGGCTTAAGGACAACAAAGTCAAAGTATTGGAGTGGCCATCAAAGCCCTGACCTCAACCCTATAGAAAATTTGTGGGCAGAACTGAAAGTGTGTGCGCGGAAGTAGGCCTACAAACCTGACTCAGTTACACCAGCTCTGTCTGGGTGAATTTTGGCCCAGTCCTCCGATTTATTGTGGAAGGCTACCCAAAACGTTTGAGCCCAACTATTTTTAAAGGCAATGCTACCAAATACTAATTGAGTGTCTGCAAACTACTGACCCACTGGGAATGTGATGACAGAAATAAAAGCTGAAATAATAAATCATTCCCTCTATTCTGACATTTCACATTCTTAAAATAGTGGTGATGCTAACTGACCTAAGACATGGAATTTTTACTAGGATTGAATGTCAGGAATTGTGAAACTAAGTCGGCGTCAACTTCTGACTTCAACTGTATATATCTTATCAATAATGGTTGATGCCGAAAAGGCTTTCAACCGGCTTTAATGGCCTTTCCTATTCAAAACTTTAAGCTTTCAACTTTCCCGCTGAAGAAATAAATTGTATGCAAAAATATACACGATGCATTATCTGATGAAATTGCTTTAGGAAGGGGCACAAGAAAGCGATGTCTCTCCGCCCTTGCAGATAGAATTAGACAGGAGCCAAAGTTAACAGGTTTTGGTAAACCTGACTATAAACGAAACTTATTTGCAGATCTCCTGCTAAACCTGACAGTATTAAACTCAATACCCCCTAAAAATATTTTCAGAAAAATCTCAGGATTTAACATGCATGTGAAACTTTTTGATGGCAATAGGAAAATGAATAACAGTGGACCACAAAAAAATATAAAATACGAATGATGGGTTGCACCAACATGTCTTAAATTAATCTAGGATTAGAGCTAATCTCGGTTTTATAAATCTAGATTTATAATTCTCATGGGTTGTCAGATTTGAAGTAAAATCTGTGATTTTGCAAGTCATACACCATGGCAAGACTGAGCACAGCAACAAGACACAAGGTAGTTATACTGCATCAGCAAGGTGTCTCCCAGACAGACATTTCAAGGCAGACAGGGGTTTCCAGATGTGCTGTCTAAGCTCTTTTGAAGAAGCACAAAAACGGACAATGTTGAGGACCATAGACGCAGTGGTCGGACAAGGAAACTTACTGCAGCAGATGAAAGACACATCATAATTACTTCCCTTCGCAAACGGAAGATGTCCAGCAGTGCCATCAGCTCAGAATTGGCAGAAAAGTGGGACCCTACTGTCCGGAGAAGTCTGGTCAGAAGTGGCCTTCATGGAAGACTTGCGGCCAAAAAGCCATACCTCCGACGTGAAAACAAGGCTAAGCGACTTAACTATGCACGAAAACACAGGAACTGGGGTGCAGAAAAATGGCAGCAGGAGCTCGGGACTGATGAAATTTGTCTGTGCAGAAGGCAGTTTGTTTGCTGGCGAGCAGTACACAAATGAGTCTTCAGGCAACAGTGAAGCATGGTGAAGGTTCCCTTGCAAGTGTGGGTCTGCTTTTCTGCAAATGGAGTTGGTCAGAATTAATGGTCTCCTCAATGCTGAGAAGTACAGGCAGATACTTATCTATCATGCAATACCATCAGGGAGGCATCTGATTGGCACCAAATGTATTCTGCAGCGTGACAATGACCCCAAACAGTTCTTAATGTATCTTCAGCATAAAGAACAAGGAGTCCTGCAAGTGATGGTATGGCCCCCTGATCTCAACATCAAGTCTAACTGGGATTGAGAGAGAGAGACTGCCTAAATCCACAGAAGAACGGTGGTTAGTTCTCCAAGATGTTTGGGTCAACCTACCTGTCGAGTTCCTTCAAACTGTGTACTAGTGTACCTAGAAGAATTGATGCTGTTTTGAAGGCAAAGGGTGGTCACACCAGATATGGATTGGATTTAGATTTTTCTTCTGTTCACTCACTTTGCATTTTGTTAATTGATAAATATAATCTAACATCTTTTTACAGCAGTCTTTTCACACCTACTCAACTTTTGCACAGTATTGTAGATATTATTTTATAAAATCATACAACTTTTTTTTTTTCTTTTTTTTTTTTAAAAGGATCAACAATGACTCTGCTTGCTATGTTTGGCTTTGTGCCACAGGGATTCATTCTGTATCTCTGTTGTTTAGGGCTGAGCTGGACAAGCTGCGAGGAGTGATCGATGGAGCCAAGCACTTAAAGATTGCTGCAGCCCGGCCATCTATCCTGGCGGCAGAGGAGAACCTTCACAGCATGGTGGTGGATCTGGACAGCGTGGTGACCAGGGTAAACTGGCCCTGTTTTACTCTAACACATGGGTTTCATCCCAACCTATATCATATACTGAAAAATATATATAAATGCAATATGGAAAGTGTTGGTCCCCTTTTTCATGAGATGAAATAAAAGATACCAGAAATGTTCCATAACCACAAAGCTTATTTCTCATTTTGTGTACAAATTAGTTTACATCCCTGTTAGTGAGCATTTCTCCTTTGCCAAGGTATGCCTCAGTTGGATGGATTATCAAGAAACTGAGTAAACAGCATGGTCATTATTCTCTCTATAATAAAGCCCTTTTGTGGGGAAAAACTCAATCTGAGTGGCTGGGCCTGGCTCCCCAGTAGCTGGGCCTGGCTTTCCTTCTATGAACTAACTCAGTAAAATCTTTGCAATTGTTGTGTGTAGTGCACCACTCTGGTCAAACGTAGTGCACTACATAGAGAATAGGGTGTTATTTTGCACGCATACATGGAATGATCAATACTGTCTTTCTCTTACGTCATACTCTGCATACTTGTCTTTCTGGTTAGATGTCTGTTTTAACCTCTCCTTATGCGTCGTTACTGCAGGTCCAGACAGCCCAGTCCGAGGCTAAGATTGTGTCCCAGTACAGCGAGCTGGTGAACGAGGCCAAGGCCCAGTTCCAGAAGGAGCTGAACAGCATCACTCCAGAGATCCAGGCCAACTGGAAGGGACTCAGTAAGTCGGCTTCACCCCTACATCTTACACCCATTACCCACCCACATTTTAAGTTTGGCTTTGCAGTAAGCCTTTGAAAAACTGTGCACAGCATCAATGACATGCTTAGGTTCAGTTGGTCTTTCTTCCATTCTTTGCCTCCTTGTCAACCGCATCGGAGAAGGTCCAAGCCCCCCCGCTATGAGTTTTCAGAAGAGAGGATGCAAAGGAAGAGTAACTGAAAGAACTGCTTTAGACTATAGAACCATGGAGAGTAGGAATGGGGTGGGGGGGGAATAGAGAGCAGGATAAATAGTCTCTTCAATTCACGGACTGGCCCTCGGCCCTCTCCCAGCAGGGAAGCTGACTCAAGATGACCTCAACTCCCTGATTGCTCATGCCCACCGACGCATCGACCAGCTGAACCGAGAGCTGGCTGAGCAGAGGGTGAGGGAGCAGATCCACATTGACTCTTCCCTGGAGCAGCAGAAGCTGGAGGACAAGAAGGCCCTGGAGGTGGCAGTCTCCACCGCCCTGGAACACAACCGAGAACAGATGCGTCTGGAGCAGGAGAAGAAGGTGAGCTTAAAGGGCCTTTCTCTATTCATCTAACTCTTTTAATCAAATGATCCTATGGTCTTTACCTCATCATAGGGCAGTATTAATCTGTTTTGATGGATGGACTTTTCCTTTCCTCGCACTGAGTTGTAGCAATCTAGGTAAATGTTTACTCTGTTGGACACACGAGTAGAATGAGACCTGAGGTAGTGTTTTCCAGTGATGGATTGATGACTGCGTCTGTGTCCATCGCCAGGTAGAGGAGACTCGGGAGGTGATGGAGGCAGAGATGCGGACCCAGCTGCGTAGGCAGGCTGCAGCACACACAGACCACCTGCGTGATGTCCTCAAGGTGCAGGAGCAGGAACTGCGCGCCGAGGCGGAGGAGGCAAGTAGATCCATATTTAACAGCCCATCAATTGTGACACATATATACCCACAGCCTATCAAACATCCTTCATATTGATCCAGGAGATAAGTTTAGCCATCCAACAAGCCAATCCTTTATTCAGTGTTTTGAGTGCATGTCACTGCTACAGCTGAACTACTTACTGTTAATATTTAGCAATGCAAACATTAAGAAACCCTAAAATCCTATTTAATGCAAACTGAATTAACATTATTTTAACTGTCTCCAGATCCTGAACAGCTCGTTGATGGAGAAGGAGACAGAGTACCGTCGTCTGACACAGGACCAACTGGACAGCTTCACCCTGGACATGAATGCAGCTTACGCCAGGCTCAAGGGCATGGAGGAGGCCATTGACAGTGAGTGAGACACACGCTGGTGTGGTGGGTTCTGTACTTCTAACCTGTTGTGGTGGGTTCTGTAAGAGATACTAAAGTGTAGTCATGTTACCCTACAGGTCATGTTATAGCAGAGGAGGAGGCCCGTAAGGCCCATCAGCTGTGGCTCTCAGTGGAGGCTCTGAACTACACTCTGAAGACTGCTGCCCTAAACGACCCCACCGAGCCCCTAGAGGGTGCTGTGCAGGCCATCAAGGAGAGCTGTGCCGAGGATGAGTTTGCCCAGGCCCTGGCCACTGCCCTGCCCTCTGAGTCACTCAGCCGCGGTGTCTACAGCGAGGCCTCTCTCCGTGCCCCGCTTCTACGCCATCCGCCAGCTGGCCCGCCGTGTGGCCTTGATTGACGAGACCCGCAACAGCCTCTACCAGTACTTCCTATCCTACCTGCAGGCCACGCTGCTCTTTGAGAAGGCACAGGAGGCCCCCCCCGCCAAGCTGTCGGCTGAAGATCTCGACACGTTCAAGCTGCTCTCCTATGCTGCCTACAGCCTGGAGCATGGAGACCTGGAGTTGGCCGCCAAGCTTGTCAACCAGCTGAAGGGCGAGTCCGCAGGGTGGCTCAGGACTGGCTCAAAGAGGCCCGGCTCACACTAGAAACGAAACAGGTGGTCAGCCTCCTGTCTGCTTACGCAAATGCAGTGGGGTTGGGCACCACCATGGCTCCTTAGATCAGTCCAGGTCCATGACATGCGAGTGTCCCCATCTGCATCAACAGCAAGCGCTGCCCTCTCCATGAGGAATTAATTTATGAATAGAGAATCTGTTTGAAGCACCACTATACCACTGCTGGGCGTATCCCAGAAATGTATTAAAACATGCCCTCTTAAAAACCTTCCCAAGTATCTACAAGAAAATGACTTGCTGAGTAGTACTAATGCGTTATGTACCTATGGTGTTCTCAGTCAGTGGTCTCAGCAGGTGTAATGGCTAAGATCCCAGTCGTCTGTATGAGATCCCTCACTGGGTATGCTGTTTACATCAGTGGTTCCCAGCACACGTTTGTTGTAACCCCAGACAAACTCACCTGAGAGCTTGATGATTAGTTGACAAGTTGAGTTTGTCTGGGGCTACAACAATGTGTACTGTTGAGGGTACTGTAGTTGGGCTGGTGAGGGTGTTGGGAACTGCTGGTTTAGATAGCTTGGTCCAATACCACCCTGTAACCTGTCTCTCACTAGCCTTGTTCACCGTTTCAGCTCACAATGTGTTGTTCAATTTGATCATGTTCATTATTTTAGTGGTTTGAGACGTTTTGTGCAGAATCAATTGTCATGCTGTTTCCTCCCTGTTAATATTGGATATCAATAAATTGTGGCTGTTGAAGTTGGTACATATTTATTAATCTGTTGTACATTTAATCACATGACTTTCCAATTCACTGCTTCCAAATGCACAGCCTCTGCATTTAAAATGAATGGAACAAGTTACAGTAACTGCACTGTTAAATTTTCATATTTTGCATTTCAACCTCATGTGGCCATTCAGAATGGTATTGACATCAGGTTTAGATCAACAAGTAGATGAAGTCCTGTAATCTGTATTAGACTTCACATCACTCGCTGACTTCAGTTGAGACCTCCAGCTCAGACAGAATAGTCCTACATGGGAAAGGGAACAATGACATTAGATATCTGGTGCCCAAAAAAAGTTGATTGCATATAACTAGAGACTACGTAGTCATACTTCTGTTCTTCAGAGAGCTCAAACTCCTGCAGTACCCTCTCAGCCAGTCTGGGGGTGCTGTGGAGACAAAAGCTAGCTGAGATCTGTACCAGCTCCACAGCGTGCTGAGGGTCATTGCTGCTCTTGATGCTGGCCAGGAACTCTTCCATCAGCTCCTCACTACAAGAGTACAGTTAATAGATGGGTTAGAACTAGGGTGCCCAAGACATTTTTCACAACATGAATACAATATGTAAAATACTTACGATGGAACTCTGTTTTTGGTCTTGAAGAGCTTCAACATATCCCTAGATTTAAAAAGATGAGGATTAAAACACTGAATGTTTCTCATGTCAGTTGGCTCCCACTTAAGTACCCTGTGGCTTGTGTGTCCAGGTCTACTCACCATGCCTGCTGCTTCTTCTGGGCTGCCAGTAGGATGGAGGTGATGTTGGTCATGGCAGTGGCTGTCCACTCCGGAGCCATCCTGGCTCCTTGCCCCTGCTCATACAGGCTCCTCACATCTAGCGCACACACTGCAAAAGACTCCTGGATCTGTATGGAGCCCAATAGATCTCACTCAATGTAGAATAAAGTAGATTACTGTAAAGTGTAATGATGGTAATTGATTTTCTAGCTAGGTGTCAGTCTCCATGCCTCACCTCAGGGCTGTGCTTGTCCCTGGCCATGAGTGACAACAGCTCATCCACTAAATCGGACTTGTTGTCATGCCCCATCCGTCGAATGTCTGTAGTGGGGGGTAAACCAAAGCGGAGGTTGATTACAGGCCTTTACAATCTCTCCAAACTGCTTAGGTCAGACAATCCACATGTTGGTTATAGTTTTGTATTTTTCCTTCCACTACTATAACCATGTTTCCCTCCACAGTTGTGGTTAAAGTCAGTAAAAAAAAAACAAAAAAAATCATGACAGGAAGTTGACGTAATTTGGTGTGATCTTTGTCCCGTCAAATTAATTATGCGAGAAATGCCAGTGGAAACGACTTAGAATAACATATTTGTGCAAAGTAAATTTGGAGTCACACGATGACATGGTGTGTGGTCCTCCCACTACGACTTGGGAAACCATGCAGTTTATTGGGCTACAGATTAACTTCACAGGGTGGTGAACAGTGATCTTGTTGCTCCTTTCCCAAAAATAGAGGGTCCTATTCTGGTGACATGATGATCGATGCTTCTCTGCCATTTGACAATTCTCGCTCATCCATAATAATCTCATGTAGACCAGCCTACCCGCACTGTATCTACGAGCTGTTGGGTAGATCAGAGTAGGCACATTTGCTATTTAACGCAACAGTGGTGACAAAAGTATCGGTAGAGATGAAAATATGATTGAACTTTCGACTGTTATTCGGTACATGGAAACAAGTGAAAATGTATATTTTGTTTACTCTGTTGTCACAAACGGATTTTTTTGTCCATTTGGTGGAAACATACCACTGGTGGGAAAATGTTATTTATGTGGATTCTAGAATATTTGCATGAAAATCTGTTGCCAATTGGATGGAAACCTAGTTAATGAATCTAGCAGTACATTTACTTCCAACCCACCTTTCCATATCTGTGGGATCATGTCCAATCTGTTATCAGTGTCCAGTGCCTGGAGCAGATCTCTCATTCCTTGTGGATTAGGGTAATAGAGCTAAGGACCAGAAAAGTTCAAAACATTAGTCTTAGAATGCATGTGAAAGTATGTATACAATGTGAATGTCAATGTTGCCATGTCTGAGTGCTTACAGAAGGAATCAGTTCTTTGTACCACTTCAGCACCACATCTATGTGTTCCATCATGCAGAGCAGGTTGAACATTCTGCCACTGAACAAACAAGAGGTCAGAGGTGACAGTGTATAGGAGCAAAACCACCAGGAATAAGGTGGAGAAATGCTACTCTCCGATGTTTATTTGCAAGCCTTTTTAGGTTTACTCACTAATAGATACCCTGTTGGAAGGAATCTCCCAGCAGCCTCCAGTTCTCTCCCACACTGAGCAGGTCATGCACCCTGTATGCCGCCTCAATGTCCTTGGTATCCAGACACTGGGGACAGAGACCACATCAGGTCTTAAACATTCACTATAAACATACTGAAATATTCAAAATCATACATAGATGGATTCAAGACTACTTACAATTCTCATGGCACTGGAGAAAAAGTTTACTGGGAGGGAAAATAAAGTCAAAGCTACATTCAAAATGGCATGAATCACTTGGTCAATGAAGTTATTGATATATGGACCTCTACTATCGGTCTTCAAGATCGAAATGCTGCAGGCATACCATCATCTGGTTCCTGAGCAACGAAGGTCCTTCCTGCCACCTCAGTCATCACTTCCTGTAGGATATCAGTCTGCCCTTGGGAAGGAGACGCTAGACAGGACAGAGAGAAAAAGAGAGTAACAGAAACATGGAACCACTCTTTCCCTAACATACCAATCAAGAAACCGTTTAATAGAAATCAAGACAAAATATCTACAGTACCTACTCATTCAAGGGTTTTTCCTTTATACTATTTTCTACATTCTAGAATAATAGTGAAGACATCAAAACTATGAAATAACATATGGTATCATGTAGCAACCAAAGAAAAGTGTTAAATCAAAATATATTTTATATTTGAGATTCTTCAAAGTAGCCACCCCTTGCCATGATGACAGCTTTGCACACTCTTGGCATTCTCTCAACCAGCTTCATGAGGTAGAATGCATTTCAATTAACAGGTGTGCCTTGTTAAAAGTTCATTTGTGGAATTTATTTCCTTCTTAATGCGTTTGAGTTGTGTTGTGACAAGGTAGGGGTAGTATACAGAAGATAGCTCTATAAGGTATATGACCAAGTCCATATTATGGCAAGAACAGCTCAAATAAGCAAAGAGAAATGACAGTCCATCATTACTTTAAGACATGAAGGTCAATCAATCTGAAAATTAAGAACTTCGAAAGTTTCTTCAAGTGCAGTCGCTAAAACCACCAAGAGCTATGATGAAACTGGCTCTCGTGAGGACCGCGACAAGAAAGGAAGACCCAGAGTTACCTCTGCTACAGAGGATAAGTTCATTAGAGTGACCAGCATCAGAAATAGGTAATTAACTGCACCTCAGTTTGCAGCCCAAATAAATGTTTCACAGAGTTCAAGTAACAGACCCATCAACATCAACTGTTCAGAGGAGACTGCGTGAATCAGCCCATCATGGTCGAATTGCTGCAAAGAAACCACTACTAAAGGACACCTGTAAGAAGAAGATACTTGCTTGGGCCAAGAAACCCACCAATGGACATTAGACCAGTGGAAATCTGTCCTTTGGTCTGATGAGTCCAAATTAGAGATTTTTGGTTCCAACACACTAGTGTCTTTGTGAGACGCAGAGTAGGTGAACGGATGATCTCTGCATGTGTGGTTCCCACTGTGAAGCATGGAGGAGGTGGTGTGATGGTGTGGGTGCTTTGCTGGTGACACCATCTGATTTATTTAGAATTCAAGGCTTAACCAGCATGGCTCCCACAGTGTTCTGCAGTGATACGCCATGCGATCTGGTTTGCACTTAGTGGGATTATCATTTGTTTTTCAACAGGACAATGACCCAACACCTCCAGGCTGTGTAAGGGCTATTTGACCAAGAAGGAGAGTGATTGAGTGCTGCATCAGATGACCTGGCCTCCACAATCACCCGACCTCAACCCAATTGAGATGGTATGGGATGAGTTGGACCACAGAGTGAAGGAAAAGCAACCAACAAGTGCTCAGCATATGTGGGAACTCCTTCATGAGTGTTGGAAAAGCATTCCTCATGAAGCTGGTTGAGAGAATGCCAAGAGTGTGCGAAGCTGTCATCAAGGCAAAGGGTGGCTACTTTGAAGAATCTAAAATATATTTTGATTTGTCTAATACTTGTGGTTACTACATGATTCCATATGTGTTTTTTCATAGTTGTGATGTCTTAACTATTATTCTACAATGTAGACAATAGTAAAAATAAAGAAAAACCCCTGAATGAGTAGGTGTATCCAAACTTTTGACTGGTACTGTAGGTATTCACCTGCTTTGTAGAAAATGCCCAGAACATGGTCAAAAGAAGCCAAACTGGGTGCTAAAAGAAAATAAATAATCCGTTAGGACACTGCTACAATTCACATATACTGACATTCATTTCCTTCAGGAGTGTTATTGGTTAGTGATGCATTTTCCTACTCACCAATGCCCATAGCCTTCATCTCACTGAGCGTGTGCAGAGACTGAGCCCTAGCTAAGGAGCCACAGCGACGCAGGGCCTTCAGCACAGCATTAAACGTCAGCAGATTGGGCTTCACCTTCTGCTCATTCATCTGCTTTAGCAACTCCTAACAACCCAGGAAGGAGATGGAAAACAAGAGATAAGGGCATGGCAAAAAAAAAAAAAAAAGACAGCGCAGTCCATAGACAACAGGAAAAAGTTCTACAGTAGAAGTTGCTTCCTATACACTTACAACAATCAGGTCCCATTTCTCAGTGTACCTCTCCCGGACTTCTGGTGCCGCAGAGATCAGAGCATTGAAGGTGTGGACATCCGCTGGAGGAGGTAATGACAAGAAATGTTCCAATTCACACGGCAAGTATTATCATCAGTAATCACAATTGTAAATGCCATCATGGCAGACAGAGCGAGAGTGTGTGTGTCTGTGTGCTCTCTCTCAGGGGAGTTGAGTAATGAGAGCAGAAGACAAATTCTGTTGTTCGCATGGACAATAATGTTGTATTGTATTATATTATTGTATGGCATGTTGTCTTTGTAAATATACTCACCAGTCAGTCTGTTGTTCAGCATGTCTGTGTATGCGTTGAATGCCTTCACATGAGCTCCATACTGGGGATTTAACCCACACACACACTTAAATTAGAAACACCTTAGAAACAAACCGGCTGTACAGAGAACATTGTCCAATTCAAATGCAACCAACAACATCTGACGTACCTTGACCATGCCTCTGATCAAAGCAGAGTATGCTCGTGTGTCACGCTCTGGAAGCAGGTTAAAGATCCTCTCTGCATTGTTGTTCTCCCTGCATGACAAGGTGATACGCTTATAGGATAGTGCATGTCAATAAAGGCATTACTTGCAACGCTTTCTCTCTAAACGCAACACCCCTCAAACAACTCACCTCCACACTATCTTCACTAAGTCGGAGGCTCTCCGCAGCCTCCCTTTCCTCCTCCGGCCCTCCTCCTGCGCCTCCTGAGCCTGAGGAAAAACCAACAGAGGTCCAGAGGTAAACAACACTGAGCTGTGACAGAAGAACTAGCTATAAAAGAATAAACAACAGGGCCTCCCGAGTGGTGGAGTGGTCTAAGGCACTGCATAGCAAAGCTAGCTATGCCACTAGAGATTTCTAGTCCAGGCTCTGTCACAGCCGGGAGACCCGTGGGGCGGAGCACAATTGGCCCAGCCTCGTCCGGGTTAGGCCGGCAGGGATGTCCTTGTCCCATCCAGCACTAGCGACTCCTGTGGCGGGCCGGGCGCAGTGCACACTGACACGGTCGCCAGGTGTTTCCTCCGACACATTGGTGCGTCTGGCTTCCGGGTTAAGTGGGCATTGTGTCAAGAAGCAGTGCGGCTTGGTTGGGTTGTGTTTCGGAGGACGCACGGCTCTCAACCTTCGCCTCTCCCGAGTCCGTACGGGAGTTGCAGCGATGAGACAAGACTAAATACCAATTGGATACCATGAAATTGGGGAGAAAAAGGGGCATTTTCTTTTTTGTATAAACAAGTAGAGGCCACATAAATAATAACCTACCACATCTTCTGCCTCTGGCTTGTCATCTTGCACAGGGTCACGGTCTCCATAGAGACAAATAAGGTCCAGCAGGTCATTAGAGGCATCAGTAGACACGATGGTGCCTGCATAGAGAACGGGCAGACACTTACCAAACAAACAACTGTACTCTATAAATAATATATGACAATTAATAGAAATGTGGGTGACTTACCTGCCTGTAGCAGCTGATCGTACATGTCTACTGCAGCCTTCACCTTCCTCAGCATGATGCGCTCCAGCAGCGCTGCCTCACTCACTTCCTCAATACGCAGCTCCATGGTCTCTGGCATTAAGCACTGTAGGACAGACACACAGCAGTCTCTATTACCTATCTATCATCGTGCAGCTTTCCTAATTCAAAACAACACACTAGAATCAAACTTACTGGAATATGTGGTTCAGCAAAGTCTTTCTGGAAGAACTTAGGGTTTTTGTTGACAATGTGGTTAGCTGCCATTCTGCCAGACTCCTGGGAGAGGGAGTATAATTTCTGTAGAGGACAAACAAATGTAAGACAAAAAAAACATCAGTGCAAACTGGCTAAAGAGAAGCAGCACAGTTCCAAAAAACTCCTGTCCATTACTTACAAACTCTGCAGACGTCCTTGGAGTAAGATAAGGATCATCCTGGAACATGTAATGTGGTGCAGTGGGGTCCTGAAAATGATGATTGTGCATTGTTTAGGCTATCATGGCCTACTACTACTTCTGTAAAAATATACATGGAAATGTAATGCAGACTTCTTACCCTGTTGACGGTGGATGCAAGAGCCTGCAGCACAGCCCATTTGTTCCTGTCAGAGCAAGAATGGTTATCATTCGTCACAATATAAAACAAATTGGTAACTCGGGTCTTGAGTGACTTCAAATAGATTGAATACAACATACCATGTTTTCTTTTTGGGAATGACAATTGCCTCTGCATACTCTGTAATAGAGTTAGAAAAAGAAGGATTCTACAATTAACACCATATATGAAGTACATTATCTTGGTCTGGCTCTTGGGAGATTCTTCCACTGGGTGCCATTCATTGATTTAAATGTACCTCTTTCAGTTGATGCATTTTGTTGACAAACTACTGCACTCCATCCAAAGTTCCTGAAATGTGTGAAGCATTAATCAATAACATAAACATATTTAGAATTAGGTTCATGAAAATAGTTCGGTTGTGCATTGACAGCAAGCAAGCAGTTTCTTGTGACCTCATGTCAGTGACAAAGCAAATGATGATGATCTGCCTTGTCAGTCACCGGAACAAATACACAACCAATACATTAACAGCTGTCACTGCAATGCCAGTGTAAATTAAAACTTACCTCCGAAGACTGAATTGTTCAAAATTACTTAGAAGAAAGCGACCATTCTTGTAAATGTAATGCCCTACGTGTTTACCGGGGGCCGCCATTTTGGAAACAACACCAGGGGCTGACGGTAAGGAATTACGATTTACGTTCATAGGGGGGAGCTTCAGTAACACCCACAAACGGATAGCATTATGTGATTGATTAGGTAGCTTTGGTTATGGTGAATGACACAATACTTATTTCATAATTACTCATATCAATTAACCGGTGATGTATTCACATTTTCAGTTGATTGAGAATACGGGCTTTCTTTTCACTCCTAACTCCTAATGGTACCGTCCATGAAGAGACAGGTCCCACGTGTTGGAGAATTCTAATTTCGTAGCGCATGGAGATTTTACACAGTACATGTAAAGAACGCATACAATAATAGAAACAATTTACTTGGATTTTCTAAAGTATGCTTTTTGGAAAAGAAGTACCATGGAGGCGGCTGGAGGGAATGACATTTGGCATGTACTCTGCCGAAGAAATACGGTAAGAATACAAGTTATGAGTGCATATGCTCTGTAGCCATACTAAGATGCCCCTGCATGGCTTTTCGTTTGGATTTGAGTGTGTTGGACTAGCTAACTATAGTTAACTGGTTAGTGTTCACTGTTTTTGGACTGTCCGTTTGTGGTACTGCTACTATGGATATTATGCTACTAGTTACCTGCTAAAATATTGCATTCAGTCATTGTAACATTATCATGTCATGTTCCCATTTCTCCACAGAAAGTTGAGTGTCAAGAACATTACCAACTTCAGATTCCTGGATAATGTTGGTAATGTTGCCCCCAATGGCCTCTATGACCTGTCATTGGGCCCAGCTGATTCCAAAGAGGTGTGCTCCACCTGTATGCAAGACTTCAACAACTGCCCTGGGCACCTTGGGCACATCGAGCTGCCCTTACCCGTATACAACCCACTCTTCTTTGATGTAAGTGAACAACATTGAACACACCTATCCAATGCTTATCCCAGTAGTCATTACAAGTACATGGCCTGTTTCCAGGTAAACCATTACACGATCCAAAACACAGTCCATAGGCTACAAGTTACAGTGGGGTAGGTCTTCTTTTGAAGTAATATACTCTCTCACTTCTACTCTGGCACTAGAAACTGTACCTGCTGATCCGAGGGTCATGTCTGAACTGCCACATGCTGTCCTGCCCCAGAGCAGCGATCCATCTCCTGCTGAACCAGCTGAAGCTGCTGGATGTGGGAGCTCTACAGGAGGTCTATGAGCTGGAGCATGTGCTGAACCAGGTGAGCATCACACAGACAGGAGTGGTAATATTCAATAATAATGATGTCTCTGAAATCACACTGCTATTTCTGGTAATGTATGCAAGTCTTTTGATTTGATAGTGTTTGATTCATAAAATTCATCCAAGTTGGGAGTTTTAATCACTCACACAACTGGTTTTGACCCTTTCTCTGTTGCAGTTCCTGGAAGGCAATGCCCAAGCTTCTGGGGTTGAGATCCAGGTGGTGTTAGAGGACTACTGTGCTCAAGTCAACAAACGGAAGACGGGCAGCGATCACAGCTCACCAGTAAGAGCTGATTGTGAATGTGTCATAGAAACTGAACATCACAACTCAGGCCAATGTGGTAAAATGTAATGTTTTGTGTTCTCAGATCAAGCATCTCTGTGAGAAAAAGAACAAGCTTATAACAGTCTTCTGGAGGGTCCAAATGAGCTCCAGGAAATGCCCTCACTGCAAGTAAGTATGGACCATTCTGGTCAATTACCATTTATTTCATACCAATTCTGTCCCCTGTGTGAAGCTTCACACTGATTTTTACTGTTCCCAAATAGGAGTGGCCGATCACAAGTGCGCAGGGAGCACAACAGCAAACTGATTGTCACCTTGCCTGCGGCTATGTATAAAGATGGTGCGATCAAGGGACCCGATGAAGGTAATGCATAACATTCAATCTTCTGCTTCAAGATTGGTAATATGGTAGAGGTCTAAAACATGTTGAATAGTTGACATTTCTGCAACTCTGTTGTCCTGAATTGGAAAGTTGAATAAGTGCCCTTGGTCTCTTCTCCTTTTTCAGAAGATGGGATGGCTGGAAAACGTGGATACTTGACCCCTAGCACGGCACGGGATCACATCGCCAAACTGTGGGATAAAGAAGGTTTCTTCCTGAAGTGCTTGTTTGCTGGACTGGAGGAGTTGGAGAGCTCACCGAATGGCTTTTACCCTGACCTTTTCTTCCTGGAGCTTATGGTGGTCCCTCCATGCAGGTGAGGAATCTCTCAGAGAACAGTCTTACAATTTGTGGGTTTGTTTTGAATGTAGTTATTTGCTTCTGTTAGTTATTGATAAGATAGTGTCTGGAATTGCATCACAAAAACCTCCTAGTTGTGAAGCTTTCCAGTAACTTATGAGAGTAACCCTCTTGTTTTCCCCAGGTACCGGCCCATTAACCGTCTGGGAGACCAGATGTTCACTAACGGCCAGACGGTTAACATGCAGGCAGTGATGAAGGACAGTGGAGTTATCCAGAAGCTCCTAGCACTTCTAGCTGGAGAGAAGCTGAAGGAAAAGGAGTTGGAGCTGGAGGAGGTATGTGAACCGATGGAGTGGGGTCGCATTTTCTCTTTCAACATTATTTTGAGGTAATGAAAAGGTTGAAGGTGACACATTTGATTTTCCATGTATGTATATAAATTAACCTTTTATCAGTTTGTCATCTTGTACTGTATTTTTGAATTGATTCTCTTTTACCACACTATGTCTTAAGAAATGTAAAAAACATACAGGAAATTTGGGAAAAAACAACAAAAGCAAAGTCAAGACACAAACACGGCTCCACATTCCTAGAAATATATATCTGGGTCTTTTGCATGAAATAAAGTTAACCAATTGTGTGTTAATTGTTGCCATTCCTCTGTAATCTAAATTTAAAGGTACAGGAAGCCGACCCCTCTCAGACAGACCAGGCCTTCCTGGCAGGGATCCCCGGTGCCACACTCACAGATAAACTTTACAACACCTGGATTCGGCTCCAGAGTCACGTCAACATAGTCTTTGACAGTGACATGGACAAACTGATGACGGAGAAGTACCCTGGCATTCGTCAGGTATGTTTTCCCATGGAAATCTCTCGCCACCTGCTCCATATATGCAGCCTTTTAGCCAAAAATGTCAGTATACCTTCATCTTCCAACCCATAAATGTTTTTGTTCATGCTGTCCCTGTTTTCTCTCTCAGATATTAGAGAAGAAGGAGGGTTTGTTCAGGAAGCACATGATGGGTAAACGTGTGGACTATGCAGCACGCTCTGTTATTTGTCCTGACATGTACATTGGGACCAATGAGATTGGAGTACCCATGGTAAGAGTCATTGCCTCCGCCTGCATTCTGCATGTCCATTGATAGTTGGAGCGTTGTGTGAGCTCACATGATAAACTCCCATCTGTTTTGCTACAGGTGTTTGCCACCAAGCTGACTTACCCCCAACCTGTGACGCCTTGGAATGTTAAGGAGCTGAGGCAGGCAGTTCTGAACGGGCCCAATGTTCACCCTGGGGCCTCCATGGTCATTAACGAGGACGGCTCCCGCACCATCCTGAGCAGTACTAACTTCACCCAGAGAGAGGCCATCGCCAAGCAGCTCCTCACACCCTGCACCGGGCAGCACATGATGCCCATGAAGATAGTAAGGCCTATCTTTCGTTTCCTCTCCCTATCTAATGGTTCCTTGATTCCTTATTAACCTTGATTCCTTAATTCATTTTTATTGTAATCTCATATACTTTCCCACTAAAATGTCACTTCATTAAAGATCATATAACTAGTCTCCTTGCATTTCATCTTTCTATTATATTTGCCATCTATTGAGCAATGGTCATATTCTCATAGGTGAATCGTCACATCAAGAATGGTGACGTCCTGCTCCTCAACCGGCAGCCAACACTGCATCGGCCGTCCATCCAGGCTCACTGCGCTCGCATCCTGCCAGGGGAGAAAGTGTTACGGCTTCACTACGCTAACTGTAAGGCCTACAACGCTGACTTTGATGGGGATGAGATGAATGCCCATTTCCCTCAGAGTGAACTGGGCAGGGCTGAGGCCTACACACTCGTCAGCACTGACCAGCAGTACCTTGTGCCCAAGGTAAATGCTCATTGCTCAGGCTTACTAAATGTCTTTCTTTTTCCTTTTTTTTTGTTGCAAACATACTAATTCCTAATTCTTGAGAGGAATTTAATAAAGTTGTATTTTTGATAGATAAGCTATTGTTTTCTCACCCTCAACACCTACTGTTGCTGTACAGCCTCACTGCCTTGTCTCTGTCCCCCAGGATGGGAAGCCTCTGGCGGGTCTGATCCAGGATCACATGGTGTCAGGCACTAGGATGACCATCCGCGGCTGCTTCTTCTCCCGTGACCAGTACACTGAGCTGGTCTACCGAGGTCTGACCGACAAGGTCGGCAGAGTCAAGCTGCTGCCGCCCGCCATACTCAAACCATTCCCTCTCTGGACTGGGAAACAGGTGCAGAAGGACCTACCCCTGGGTTGAGAGGTTTAGTAGGTCATAATTAATAATTGTACAGCTAATAACACAGGTGTCCTTTGTCATTCAGGTGGTGTCTACACTACTGCTGAACGTCATCCCAGGAAACCACATCCCTCTGAACCTCACAGGGAAGGCCAAGATCCCCAGTAAGGCCTGGATCAAGGAGCCTCCACGCTGTGTTCCTGGCTACAAGCCTGAAACCATGTGTGACTCCCAGGTCAGACTGTTCACTAACAGTACTACTCAACTTACCAATGTTGCCATGTACCCACCTTGATTTGATTTATTTTATTATTAGTGTCATAGTTTGTATTGGCTGTGATTTTCAAAAAAGTTACTGACGTTGTGCAAAGCACACCTAGTCCTAGACTTTGCCTTTAACTATTTCTGATCCTGCAGGTGATCTTCCGTCAGGGAGAGTTGCTGGTGGGGGTGTTGGACAAGGCCCACTATGGCAGCTCAGCATACGGCCTGGTCCACTGCTGCTACGAGCTGTATGGAGGAGAGACCAGTGGTAAACTCCTCAGCTGCCTGGCTCGCCTCTTCACTGCCTACCTCCAGCTGTACCGGGGCTTCACTATGGGTAAGGCATGGGCTTCATACCAACTTCAACCTTATTCCCTATATAGCCCACTAGTTTTGACAAACGTAGTGCCCAATATAGGGAATAGGGTGCTATTTGGGACATACTAACAGGTGTTCTAGATCTATCTGAACAGACTCAGGGATCCATCACAAGGCTCTCAAAATCGAAGGGTTATTTATTGAATGCATTTCAGGTGTGGAGGATATCTTGGTGAAACTAGGAGCCAACAGACAGAGAAAGCAGATCATAAAAGAGTCTGTCACGTGTGGGACTAAGGTAAAGATGCCAGTATCAATCAGTCAATCCACATGTTCCAGGAACAAATGAACAAATTGAATGACATGCATTAGTGTGGCGGTAACAGTTGTTTTTTCTGGTGTAACCCAGGCCCTGCAGGCAGCCTTTAACCTGCCTGACACCGTGGAGGAGAGTGAGGCTAGGGGCCGCTGGCAGGACGCCCACCTCAACCCAGACCAGAGAGACTTCAACATGGTGGACCTCAAGTTTAAGGAGGTGGCCAATCAGGTCAACAACGACATCAACAAGGTGAGCTACATGGGAGTTTGTTGTTTTATTTGCTCATCCTTCAGTTTTGTGAAGAGGTTACCATCAGATGGTAGTCATCATCTGTTTGCGTGTGACTGTCATGCCATCATTGTAAAGAAGAATATATTCCTTAGTGGTCCTCAGTAGCACAGTTGGTAGAGCATGGTTCTTCCAATGCCAGGATAGTGGGTTCGATTCCCCGGGGCCACCCATACGTATAAAATGTATGCACGCATCACTATAAGTCGCTTTTGAAGAAAGCTTCTGCATATATTTCTAATGGACTTTGATAGAAAAGTTGATAGGAGTTCCTGGTAGCAGAAAACACTTAACTGCAGTACGGTTTTGACTGATGTTATTTTCTCCTGCCAGGTGGTCATGCCCCTGGGTCTTCACTGCAGCTTCCCTGAGAACAACCTCCAGCTGATGGTGCAGTCTGGGGCTAAAGGCTCCACTGTCAATACCATGCAGGTACGCCTTTAAGGAACCAAGCAGACATCGAACCATAAAGACACACAACAGAAATGCATTTTGTCTCCATGTGTACCAATCATAATTTGATGAGTACGTTTCTTTTGTTTTTTTAGATCTCATGTCTGCTGGGTCAGATTGAGCTGGAGGGCCGACGTCCTCCCCTGATGCCTTCTGGGAAATCTCTGCCCTGCTTCCAGCCGTACGAAAGTTCGCCTCGCTCTGGAGGTTTTGTGTCTGGCAGGTTTCTGACAGGAATCAAGCCCCCGGTACATGACTTCTCTCTGCCCCAAGTTGTGTGTTTGATTGTTCCATAATTGAAGGTCTCTGAATGTTCATGATTCATTGTTGCAGGAGTTTTTCTTCCATTGCATGGCTGGCCGGGAGGGTCTGGTAGATACAGCTGTCAAGACCAGTCGATCAGGGTACCTTCAAAGGTGAGCTGTCATTACAAAAGTCTGAATGTTTTTACAGAAGTGTGAATGTCTACGTCCTAAATGGCACCCTATTTCCTATATAATACACAGCTTTCGAACAGAGCCCTGTGGGATTCACACAATATTTAAATTTCCCCCTTTCTGAACTCTCATTGTGGTTCCAGATGTGTGATCAAACACCTGGAGGGCCTGGTGGTTCAGTATGACCTGACTGTGAGGGACAGTGACGGCAGCGTGGTCCAGTTTCTCTATGGAGAGGATGGCCTGGACGTGCCCAAGACACAGTTCCTCCAGCCAAGGCAGTTTCCCTTCATACAGGACAACTATGAGGTAGGAATTGGCGCTGCTCCAGTCAACTGATCCTGTTTTCTAAAGTGTTTGAGACTGAAAGCACGTCTTTATTTCAATACCGTGCATGGCAAACATTGCATCCATACTTTTTTTTAAAGATTACTTTTTGCAGCACCCATTTAGAATTTCCCGTTACTCGCAGGTCATCAGAAAGTCCAAGTGCTTGGATGAGGTCCTGGCCAAACTGGACCCGCAGGCTGCCACCAACCATTTCAAAGCCATCAGGAAGTGGAAAGCCAAGAGGGAGCATATTTCTCCCAGAGAGGGGGCCTTCCTGCTCTTCTCCCAGAAGAAACTGAAGAAGGCAGAGCGCCAGGCTCTAGAGAACCTGGCCAATGGCAGGGACACTGCCACTCTAAAGGTAATGTATTGTCCCACTGCTGCAACACCGCAATGTTATCAGATGAAATATCCCTCCACAACTATATACCAATTTATCTTATGAGTTTGGGATGTATTATTTGTTGTTCTACTTTTTCAATGTGACATATCAAACTTTGCCGTTCTGTTAAACATTCTAATATGTTACCTTCCCATGTTTCTTAGCTGGTGGATAGATGGAGTTCTCTAGACCAGGACAGCAGATCTAAGTACCTGAAGAAAACTTCACACTGTCCTGAGCCCTGCCTGAGCCTGTTCAGGCCTGACATCTCATTTGGGTCAGTGTCAGAGACGTTTGACAGCATTGTGGAGTCCTACCTGAAGGACATCCAAGTCAAGCAGTTACCTGAGGGAAGCTCAAAGAACCTTGATGCACAAAGGTGAGATTTCAATCCAGATCGTCTATGTTTACCTAAATGGACATGGACAGGTAGCCTAGTGGTTAGAGCGTTGGGCCAGTAACCGAAAGGTTGCTAGATCGAATCCCTGAGCTGACAAGGTAAAAATCTGTCGTTCTGTTCCTGAACAAGACCGTTAATCCACTGTAAATAAGAATTTGTTCCTAACTGGCTTGCCAAGTTAAATAAAGGTTAAATAAAAAAAAAAAATAATACCTCTTCTAAAAATGACAAACTTTGGATGTAGAAACTAAGATTGGGCTGTTGTACATCATTTTAGAAGCCATTGTAGCTACTGTATTTTTTACTGAGTGCTTAGGTTATGTCATGGTCTGCACTCTGTCTATGCAGACTGAAGCATCTGCTGCAGCTGAAGTGGCAGCGAGCCCTGTGTGACCCAGGGGAGGCGGTGGGTCTGCTGGCTGCTCAGAGCATCGGAGAGCCCTCCACCCAGATGACCCTCAACACCTTCCACTTTGCCGGCAGGGGGGAGATGAACGTTACCCTCGGTATCCCAAGGTACAGTATGGTCTCCCCTGGAATATAACGGTGCAATGACTCTTTGCCAGAATAAAATGTACAAACTCTGGACATTAGTGGCTGAATATTTCTCTGTCACCCACAGGCTTAGAGAAATATTGATGATTGCTAGTTCCAGCATCAAGACTCCGATGATGAGTATTCCTGTGTTAAACAGTAAAAAAGCCATCAAGCGGGTGAAGAAACTGAGGAAGAAGCTGACTCGCGTGTTTCTAGCAGAGGTTATTACATTGACTCTATTTACTTACTGTTTATGAACCATTACATCCCAAAGTAATTCAATTGTTACTACCACAGAAATATAATACATTTTTCAATGGTTATCACTCCATCCTTGTGTTTCAATGAATTGTGAGTGAGAGTCATTATTCTGTCCATTGTTTTTCAAAGGTGTTGCACAAAGTGGACGTCCTGGAGACACTCAGGGTGGAGAACAAACTACAGAAGGACCGCGTCTTCAAGATCACCTTCCGCTTTCTTTCCCCAGAGCGCTACCAGGAAGACAAGATGCTGACACCCCATCAGATCCTCCACTACATGGAGAACAGGTGAGCTATTATAACCAGCACTGGTCCCACACATTTTCCTGCCAACACAACCCGTGTGTGTGAATCAGATCACGGTTACTAGTCCCACAAATGTACTTCCGTGTTGTCGGTCTGAACCAATGTAAGGATTTTTTTGCTAACTTGTCTTTTCCAGATTCTTCCGCCTACTACTGGAGGCCATTAAGAAGCGCAGTACCAAGCTGGCCTCTATCAACGTAGTGGAAACACGCAAGGCTACAGTACGAGATAATGACCAGGATGTAGGGGACTCCTCAGCTAGACAGGTGTGTTAAAAAAGCATGGACTTTTCCCTATTCATCTGTTCCTTTCAGCCATAGCTTTACATTTGGATTTACAGGCTGGACTTAATCCTTACCAAAGTGACAATTTTTTTTAAATGTAGAATTATGCTACTTTTGTCCCCATTTTAATTTGTGTAAGTAATTTATTTGTTGTAGGAGAGTGGAGAAGGGGATGGGGAGGAGGAGAGCAGGATTGTGGATGACTTGGGGAATGAGGGAGACGCTGACGCCTCAGATGCGAAAAGGAGAGAGAATCAGGAGGAGGAAGTGGATTATGAGAGTGAGGAGGGAGAGGATGCTGAGGAGGGAGAGGACCTAGTGGAGGAAAAAGAGGAGCAGGCAGAGGAGAACTCTGAAGAGGTGCCCGGTGACCTGGCCACTGCAGAGGCTGGTGGTGCTGGGGCAAGGAAGATGTCGAAGCCAAAAAGCACACGCACACAGGACAGCATGAGGGTCAACACTGTGCTGAATACTAGCTCCAGCATCGAGGACTACTCCTATGACAGCCAGCAGGGTCTCTGGTGTGAGGTATGTAATCCCCAGTCTGTGCCCTTCTGTCTGATTTTGGAATATTACTTTCTGGGTTTAAGATACTAAAATACTTATTTCAGCCAATGGTTGCCTCATTGATGGTCCACATTGTTCCTCACGAAACCAAGTATTTGACTTCAGTATAAATGTTTTGAATGTGGATTGAGTGGAGTTTTGCATTTCTCTGTTTGTCAGGTTACGCTCGTCCTGCCTGTCAGCAAGGTTCACTTTGACCTGACGTCGCTGGTGGTGGCTGTGGCCCAAAATGCAGTGGTGATGGAGACTAAGGGCATCACCAGATGTCTGCTCAGTGAGGTCACTAAGAAAGATGGCTCCAAGGAGCTGGAGCTCAAAACTGAGGGCATCAACATGCACGAGCTGTTTAACCACAGTGAAGTGAGTGATAATCCACAAATGTTCACATGTATAGAGTACTTGTACAGTAAAAACAATTTCTTCATGTGGGTATCTTTGTTTATACATTCTTAATCTCAGATTCTTGACGTGAATCGGCTGTACTCCAATGAGGTCCACGCCATGGCAAACACGTACGGCATTGAGGTGGCCCTGAGAGTCATTGAGAAGGAAATTAAAGATGTCTTCGCTGTCTACGGTACAAACAGGCTCACAACCTCTTTAGCTATCTACTCATTTCCTATCAACAGGCTCTGGAGAGCTGTGTGATCTCTGAGTCTCTCTGCTCTCATTTCCTGTGCAGGTATTGAGGTGGATCCCAGGCATTTATCCTTGGTGGCAGACTACATGTGTTTTGAGGGCGTGTACAAACCTCTCAACCGCTTCGCCATCCAGTCCAACTCCTCTCCACTGCAACAGATGACCTTCGAGACCAGCTACAAGTTCCTGAAGCAGGCCACTATGTTGGGTATGCATTATTACACAACACATCTGTAGGCTGTACACATAATACAACAGGAGACGTAATACATCATAAAACAAATAGAGCAATGCATGGTCTGCCCCTCATCAGTTGTTGGTTTAACGAGGTGTCTGGTCTTTGCTCTCTCAACAGGCTCCCATGATAAGTTGGTCTCTCCCTCAGCTTGCTTAGTGGTGGGTAAGGTTGTAAAAGGAGGGACCGGGATCTTTGATCTCAAGCAGCCATTGCAATAAATGTTGTTAAATGCATCAGGTACCCATAGCCTCCATATCTAGACATTTCAAAGGAAGGACTTGAACGCACCAGTTCACTGCAAGTGCCATTGTTATGACTGAGGAAAGGGACCGTTTTTTTATTTGGTGTATGTTGTCTTTATATTTGACTATTAAATATGTATTGAAGTGGTTATTGTATGGCCTCTTTATTTGAATACATTTGAATCACACGGTCTCTTTGGGTGTGGAGTCAAAATAGCTTTGGTTTCCAAGGCTAAAGGAAGACCAATGCGTGCCATGTAGTATCGATACCAGAAGCAGCTGTTGATATTGGAACCTTTTTGTATGTATGACATCTACTCTGGTGGCCAAATAGAGCATTTAGTTTCTATTATATGTAATTCTATGAAAGCGAGTACATCCACTGACCATCCACTCTGGGTCACTGAGGTATAATAAGAAGCTTTTTTTCTTTTAGTTTGAAGGATAGGTCACATACCGGAAGCAATTATGAATTTTCTCGCCGCTCATTGGTTATTCAGATTAGTACGACCTCCCTTGGCTGTCACTAGTTACCACAGCCACAAAGTAGCTATATTGGCAGTCGTAAAAATGTATGAAAACCCAAATTTGCTTTTTTTATGGTAAATTTACAGTTAGGCATAATGCTAGCAGTGTGATTTGGCTTATCTTTAAAATTGTGACTACTTGTGACAACCACGTCCCTTCCATGATTATCAACGTTACTGTAGCTGGCTACATAAAAAAAAATCGTCAGATAACGTGATCATTCATTATACTGTCAAGATGACTGCTTATAAACGTCCGCTAATGGGTAAGTAGTTACAGTAGCTAGCTAAATAAGCATCCAACGTTCGCTTGCTTGTGATGGTATGATAAAAGCTAGCTAACGTTAACTAGCGCGTAACAGTTTGTGTCAAAATAACGTTGCCTCGGACTTTTCGATTCCTATGTAACGTTAAAGACGTGATCTTCCCAGAACAGATCTTTAGTGAGTTACCGTTCGCGATCTAGCCAACTGTCAAGCTATAGGGTAAATCCATTGGAATTCAATTGTTTTTTGACATCGTGCCATCACTGGAACATATAGCTAAACGGTTGAGTTTGCTATCATTAAAAAGCTTACAACAGGGTTGTAAAACGATTTTAGAAAATCATTTAAATAAATACACATGTAATCCTTTAATGTCTAAAAACACAAACTCATGTGTTTTATATAATCGTATGTTTAAGTCGGAAAGACCAGGCTCCGACTGGGGAAAATCGTTTTGAATGGTCATCCAACTTGAAATTCCAAGTCGGAACCTGAGGCATCTTTCTAGATCTCCGATTTTACACCCTGAAGATCACTGATGTCATGTTCCCCCCAGTTTACAGTTATTGAAAGCACTTGACCCTACTTTACATCGCTACAGTCCAAACGCCAGAGCCCTAAACCCTCATACCTTGAATGACGTTATACATCGTCACATCCGAGTGTACCTCAAATGTCGCTTACCCAAGCGAGTGGTGATCAGAGAGGCAACGTCCTTGGTGGAAGTCTTGAAGTTGAGTTTAAAACCAACAACCTAAAGCTATAAATATACCTAGCAACCTAACGTGGCTAGCTAGTTAGGTTTATATCTTGGTAATTTATTCCAATACATTTCAGAATTCCCCCCAACATATGTTTATGAGGCTAGCACCGTTTTTATAGGCTCCTCACTACTTGACTACGCCAATTTGAGCGTCATTCGCATTTACCAACGCTATAATCAATGTAATCTATATAGACCCTTTTCCAGTACGCGACACACTGATGTCACGCACAGATCTCGGTGGCAGTAAGAAACATAACTTTAATCTAGACTTGCGTTACTCTTAAACACAACTTTTTGGGGTTTCTCTTATGCTTACAATGATGTTGTGATAATTTCTTGACAGTTGCTAAGGTATTTGGTTGTGATCTTTGCAAAATAACTTTTGGATGCCGAAGTTGTTAGCTAGATGCTAACACTTATTGATATAGGCTGTAGCAAAAGCTATCCAAAGAGCCATTTTACTGGCTGAAGTGTTTCTAAAAGTATAATGCAGTTGATTTGCGATGATGACACAAACATTATATATTAAGCAGGACATTCATATGAGCCTTAAAATCCAATTATAATCCAAAAGTGGTGTGAAATGCATGCATAAGCAACATGTAAATATAGGCTTTTTTGCTAATGTTCTATAAGAACTATTTTGCGCGCATCGCCCTCATGCTGCAATGTTTGTAAACACAGAAAGGGGTCTATCTATATATATTTTTTTTTTGCAAGCTTGAGTCATTTTGTTCTCACATGCCTTACTCGGAATGTATCCTGCCGAATGGAAGGATACCATGTTGGAGTGATCCAATATAGTGTAATTTCAATCATAGAAATATAATTCATAGAATGGACCTATCCCTTCAGACCACTGCAATTTAGCTGGTACACCATTGAAATTGAATGGACAGTTTTACTTGTAATTTCTAGCATAATGATGGCCGCTGGTCCACCCACTGTCGAATGTAAACTTAAATGGTCTATTCTATTATCTATATTTCATTATGTTTCCAATGGAGTATTGACAGTATAATTTAAAACAGATTCCCATTCAAGTCAACATTCTCATGTGTGGACCTCCAACCATCTTTGTGGTACCATTTGAAAGTAGACATTTTAGTACATTTTATCAGCCAAAACATGACACCCACCCTGTATTCAAGAGGATGTTGTGTCTCAACCGACGGCAGGCACAACACAAAAACCTCAGCTGATTTAAAATAGGGTCTAAGCTACAGCATATGCGAAAATTTAACAAAATCTACGTTTACGCATTTTTGGATATCTTTTTATTTATTGAAAAATAAATCTTTTTAAATATTATAAAATATTTGGTTAACCCTGTTTGTAAACTTTTAAATGATGTAAATCTGAACCATTTATTTTTTTCCAGTGATGAAGACATGGATGTCAGATGGTATGGTGGGGTATGCAAAACAGGTAAACTTTGAGCACCTTTATCTCTTGAATGTTTTGGCATTGAGGTCAAAATAGTCACTTTCTGAGCACTTCTACAATGGGCAAATGTGTATGGACGGTTTCGTTCAAATTCAAAGGGATGCTATCAAAAAGTGATTGATTTCAAATGGATTTACCCCATACACATACTGTTCTGTTTTGGCTTGGCTGGCTGAATTACCTTTGACCTGCCACTGGGTGTAGGAACTGTCTCATGAGGAACAAGCTGATCAGCGCTAAGGACAGAGGGGAGCACATTAACTTCCTGACAACAACAAGATGAGGATTTCAAAGCGCTGTGGCTCCAACAGGTACATATTATTATCTAATTCACCCTATTTATTAATAATCAGTATCTAAATGAAGATACTATTGAAACCCTGTTTTACAGAGTTCCAACTGCCTGCCTGATAACTCATTCAGTTGTTACTCAGTTATTATTAGGCTACTCCAGGTGCTTGCATGTCCCTGTGTCAGGAATGAGCTCATGGGCATTTTATCATGCGGCCACAAATTTGTTTAAAAATACTAGTTTAATTTCCTTACCTGGCTCAGAAGCACACTGTAAATAGCTTGTCCTGGAGGCATTACGTCATGATCATGTATGATATTATATATAAAGAAGCATTGTTCTTGATGGATAGTGTAACAGTGAACATATTCTTGCAGACGTTTGTTGTTGCCCTTGATGGTCCTTGGGTTGATGATCTTCCTGGCAGTTGTAACCCTTAATTGGTTTAAAACTGACTCACCGATGCCTTTGGCATGGCATGTGGATTCCAACCACCGAAAGGTAAGGCTCTTTATCTATGTTTGTAACCATTCTGCATTGACTTTAGATTTTTTTATTTTTTTATTTAACTAGGCAAGTCAGTTAAGAACAAATTCTTATTTACAATGACGCCTACCCCGGCCAAACCCGGGTGACGCTGGGCCAATTGTGTGCTGCCCTATGGGACTCCCAATCACGTCCGGATGTGATACAGGCTGGATATGAACCAAGGACTGTAATGACGCCTCTTGCACTGAGATGCCTTAGACCGCTGTGCTACTCGGGAGCCACAAATTAAAGTGGCAAATTATGTCATGGCTTTAGAAGCTTCTGATAGGCTAATTGACATCATTTGAGTCAATTGGAGGTGTACCTGTGGATGTATTTCAAGGCCTACCTTCCGAACTCCTTGCCTCTTTGCTTGACATCAGCCAAGACCTCAGCAATTTTTTTTAGACCTCCACAAGTCTGGTTCATTCTTGGGAGCAATTTCCAAACGCCTGAAGGTACCACGTTCATCTGTGCAAACAATAGTACGAAAGTATTAACACCATGGGACCACGCAGCCGTCATACCGCTCAGGAAGGAGACGCGTTCTGTCTCCTAGTGAAGAACGTACTTTGGTGCGAAAAGTGCAAGTCAATCCCAGAACAACAGCAAAGGACCTTGTAAAGATGCTGGAGGAAACAGGTACAAAAGTATATATATCCACAGTAAAACGAGTCCTATATTGACATAAACTGAAAGGCTGCTCAGCAACAAAGAAGTTGCTGAGCTGCTCCAAAACCGCCACAAAAAAAGCCAGACTATGGTTTGGAACTGCACATAGGGACAAAAATTTTACTTTTTGGAGAAATATCTTCTGGTCTGATGAAACAAAAATTAACAGTTTGGCCATAATGACCATCGTTATGTTTGGAGGAAAAAGTGGGAGGCTTGCAAGCCGAAGAACACCATCCCAACCGTGAAGCACGGGGGTGGCAGCAACTGAAAAAGCGTGTGCGAGCAAGGAGGCCTACAAACCTGACTCAGTTATACCAGGTCTGTCAGGAGGAATGGGCCAAAATTCACCCAACTTATTGTGGGAAGCTTGTGGAAGGCTACCTGAAACGTTTGACCTAAGTAAAACAATTTAAAGGCAGTGCTACCAAATACTAATTGAGTGTATGCAAACTTCTGACCCACTGGGAATGTGATGACAGAAATAAAAGCTTAAATAAATCATTCTCTCTACTTTTATTCTGACATTTCACATTCTTAAAATAAAGTGGTGATCCTAATTGACCTAAGACAGGGAATTTCTACTAGGATTAAATGTCAGGAATTGTGAAAAACTGAGTTTAAATGTATTTGGCTAAGGTGCATGTAAACTTCCGACTTCAACTGTAGCTCTTTTTAATGTGTTTATTTATAGTGGTGCATTTGATACAATTATATGATCTTTCCAGCTTGTGCACTCTTTTGTACGGGGTGTTCTTTCGAACAAGTGCAGACCAGCCTTTGCCAGAAAGGGAGTAGAAGCAAGGCTCCAGAGCTCTAGTCATGTGACTGATCCTTTCCTGTGGCGGGACACACTGCTGACTCCAGAAATGTTCAAGTACCCCCCACCATTCGGGTTCCGTGACATGCATGACAAACTAAAGGATGTCCTCAACCTCCTCCCTGCTCAATCAGAGCAGCTGAAGAAAGAGTGCAGACGCTGTGTGGTCATGGGAAATGGAGGAATCCTCCGTGGCCTGGAGCTGGGCGCCCTGCTTGACAAGTTTGATGTTGTCATTAGGTGAGACCACCTGCTTTGTGTACCTGGATTTTCAAATGGCCCATCTCTAGACCAGGCAGTGGATTAACCTTTGACCAGCAATTTGTCACACATTAAGATTAAGGTCACTATTGGTCAAATGCATACATGGTCCAACCAAAATTTGACTTCCGCTTTTAACCCAACCCCTCCGTAAGACACATATACACGTACATATACAGGCTTTGGAGAGGTGCGGAGGGCTGCCACTCTGGGCACCCGGGGAGAAGTTGTTGTGGGGGGTTAAGTGCTTTGCTCAAGGGCACAATATTAGGCAATGGCATCTACCATTTGATACCAGTAACCCTCAGGTTGCCAGCTCACTTCCCGGTAGATTTTCCGCTTTGGACCCAGGATTCGAACTGGCAACACTCTGGTTGCTGGCTTGCCTCACTAACCGTTAGGTTACCTGCCGCACTCTGCCGCTTATCAACAGTATGAGATTTTCTTTGGAACAGAAGTCATCACTATACTTTCTAAGTAAGAAGGGTAGAACTGTTATAGTATATCATTGTACAAGATTACTGATTCATCCAAAGAGTGAATGGTTACATGAGTCGACCTTTGTCACGATGTTGACATTCTGTTCACTGCGTCACAGGTTAAATAGTGGTCCTTTGAGGAACTACAGTAAAGATGTGGGGAACCGGACTTCCATCCGAATGAGCTACCCAGAGGGAAGCCCCAAGGTCTGGGAGGATGTGGACCCTGAGCTGCAGTTTGTGGCGGTGGTCTACAAGGCTGTAGACTTCAAGTGGATCAGAGCAATGATCAACAGACAGAGAGTTGTGAGTTGCAAAGACCACCACCAGAAACATTAACAAAATATGAATTTAAAGAAAAGAGAATGAAATCTGGTAATGTGTAGGCCTAGTTGTTGAAATTTTAATAAGGAGCACAGACATGGCTGAGCGATTTGAAATGCAAATTCAGACGCTGCCTACTACTTTACCCAACATTATATTTGTTTTGTTTCAGTCCCTTTGGGACTGGCTGTTTTTCTGGCAGAAGGTGCCAGAGGAGATTCCAGTAGATTTATCAAAGTTCCGTATGTTGAATCTGGAGATCATCAGGCAGATGGCGATGGACCTGTTAGCCTACCCCTCCCCACAGCAACGCCTCTGGGGCTGGGACCAGGTCAGACAACCTTTCACCAGTTAAACAGTGCATATTACACCATTACACTGAAGACTTACAAAACATTTTCATACCATAACTAAACTGAAATAAAAGGAACAATAATATAAAAAAAGCTTTGATGTATAGGCATAATGGGCCGTTTTGGAGGAGTTCTCTACTAGTCGGACGTTCTATGCACATAATCATCCCAGTTGGTAGAATGTTTATCTTTCCTTTATCTTGCCGGGAGATGGCAGACTCAATATTGACTGTTCAAATTGTGGACATAAAAAATGTGTCAATACCTTTTCTGTAAACTGATTGTTCTGCTAGCAACCGGCAGCAATCTTTACCTGGAACACATGTTTCTTTGGCCCAAGAGAGGACCTTGCCTGTTTTCAAATACATTTTGTATTCACTGTCCTCTATACCTTGTTGACATTGTTTGCACTCCTCTTTGTGCAGAACGTGCCCACCATGGGCATCTCAGCCATCAACCTGGCCACCTACCTGTGTGACGAGGTCAGCCTAGCAGGCTTTGGTTACAACCTCAGCCAGAAGGAGATGCCACTGCATTACTATGACAATATACCCATGACAGCTATGCTGGAGCAGAACATGCACAACGTGGACCGTGAGAGGGCTCTCCTCCAGAGCCTGGTGAGGGAAGGGACTGTATCAGACCTCACAGGGGGCCTGCACTGCACCTTCTGCCCCAGCTGAAAGAGACTGATCTGGGCCAGCAGCGCAGTTAGCGACACACCAACAATCTACCTTCCACTGACTTTTCACCCTGAGAACGGCATTCTGATTTAATTCCATGGAATTCAAAAAGTTGATTGAGTCTATGAATCTGTGGACTTGACTGCAAACTCTTCTATGTCCTAGTGCATGCCAGCATCTTGAATCTGCATGGACTAGATGTGCTGACATGATGGGGAGCAGTGAAGCTGTACACTTCTCCCCTGCTCAGTTGAAAACAACAAGCCTAAAGATGTACTAGTACAGCTTTTACAAATCCCTCTATAAGGGAAGTATTATCGCTGCTAAACTTAACTGTTTTTTGTATTTATAAAGACCTAATGGATAATTACTTAATTAAATCTTAGCATAAAGCTAAAAAGTGTACAAACATGACCATAAATATTGTGAAGAATGAACAGATTGACTAACAACAGATAATTAACATGACCTTTTTTATGCTTGTTGAATGTTCAGTTTGTCCACGAGATGTCTGAACTTGGTTATGTTTTTACATTTTTCTAATGTAATTATTAGATTGTTTTTATTATAATAATGTATGTTCTCACTGCTTGACTTGGACTGAGATGGGAGCCGGTTACTATTTATATTTAGGTACAGGAGCTCTACAATACTTTTCAAGATAATATTCTAGAAGAGGAACTTGAGCTCAAGTAGTAGAACATTTGAGGCACTGGCACTTGGCTACGGTGAGCTCGTGCCCAAATCAAGCACTGTTTGTTCTATCGTTACAACATGACTGGCAAGTCGCCAGTTGATCATTTTTATTCAAAATTATTGATTGTTTTGTTTTTTAATGTCGCCATAATTGACCTGGTTGTCAGTAAAGAAAAAAGATTTGGACTTACAGTATGAATAACTGACATTTTATTTTCGTGTCAAATCGCCAGTTGGCAACCCATCCCTTACAGGATTAATTGACACATAAACAAATTATTCAGGTGTTCTTTGCAGTGCGCACTGCATAAAGACTGAAAAAAAATCGATACATAATAGTAAATAAGGTTTTCCAAGCAATCAACAAACAGGGCTCCCAAGTGGCGCAGCGGTCTAAGGCACTGCATCTCAGTGCTAGAGGCACAACCGGCCGTGATGGGGAGTCCCATCGGGTGGCACACAATTGGCCAAGCTTCGTCCGGGTTAGGGTTTGGCAGGGGTAGGCTGTCATCGTAAATAATAATTTGTTCTTAACTGACTTGCCTAGTAAAATAAAACATAATTATATCTCTAAAGCAGGAAAAATAATACAAATAAATACTGATAAATCCAGAAAAATTGAAAGAAAGGCCTTTGAACCCAGTCTGGCACAAAGAGAAGATTCAAATGGGAGGCAGGCCTACACACAACCTATATACGTATGTGCCATTTGCTATATACAAGCTAAATATTTTTATAATTTAATTATAGGTCACCGTTTTTCTTTTATTCCAGGCTTTATCAAAAAATTCCACAAACGGAAATACACAATGGACAGTTTCTCCTCATGGCTCAGCCACATAATGCCAGGGTATATCTGGTGGGCTGTCTCCTCATGGCTCAGCCACATAATGCCAGGGTATATCTGGTGGGCTGTCTCCTCATGGCTCAGCCACATAATGCCAGGGTGTATCTGGTGGGCATTCTCCTCATGGCTCAGCCACATAATGCCAGGGTATATCTGGTGGGCTGTCTCCTCATGGCTCAGCCACATAATGCCAGGGTATATCTGGTGGGCTTTCTGGAATAAGGACACACGCATATTGTGGTAGAAAGGGCCATAGAGGATCAAATTAATTGAATTCTCTATATCATTGAGGTCACAATAGTTACATAGTCTTTCCTCTTCCATTTCACCACAATACCGACCTCTTTCAAAATGCAGAGGCAATATCCTTGATCTTACATAGCGATCTCTTGCTTTTCGGGAGGTTGTACATTATATTTCTCACACACAAATTCCCCCTTAATGAAAGGGTTTATGATTAATCTCCTCCACTTATTTATTTTCTAATTGCATCATCAGTTGTTTTTTAATAGTGTCTATGTCTCCCTTCATTTGGCTTTCGTACTGTTCACAGTCAGACTGTTGGAAAATGTCAGACATTTCAGTTGCCCAGGCTCCCCCAATGGAGAGATCCCATTGAAAAACGCTGCTGGCTATTCTGGCATTTGGCATGTCCAACAGTCTATTCCAAAGTCTCACCATACACGCCTTCCATCTCACAGGATTCCCAGCCCATGTCCCAGTTATTTCCAGTATAGGTGCAAACCTGTGGATACCAACAACAACAAAAACGTACTGCTCTGTAATGGACATGTTCATTTTTGAGATACCTCTTAGCACCCCACACTCCTGCTGAATAGTCCAGAACAGGACACACGCATGTCTGATACAGTTTGGAAAACGTAGCATAACCAATATCTTTGAGTGTTTTTGTTTTTCCTATAACTCCCCCAAGAGCTCTAATTGCTGAGTCGGCCCGGGCAGATGTGCCATATAGATAGGTCATATGTTAATCAAAATAAAGACCCAAATATTTGTAATTGCTAGTAACCTTGCATTTCTTCACCAAAACACACCTGAAAAACACTTCTATTGGTACCTGGTTTTCTAAAATGCAATATCTGTTTGTTTTTCTGGTTGATCATGAGTCTCCATCTTTTGCACAAATTGACTGTGCATAATAACATGCTCTGCAGGTCTTGTTCAGTTTCTGCCATCAGAATAATATCATCAGCATATAAGAGGTTACTTAAAATGTCATCATATCGTACTCCAATATTTTACTGTTTAATTTATTTTGCCAAATCATTCATGAGCATAGCAAACAGAGTCTGTGATAAGGCATCTCCTTGTTTTACACCCAAGGATGTGGGAAACCAATCTGTACCATGTTCATTAACACGCAGGAAGTTAATGCTTTGTAGAGAGACTGGATTGCATGATAAAATGTCCCATCAACCCTGTCTTTATCAAACTATAGGGTTAAACAATGTATAGGCTTAAACAATGTACAGGCTTTGGAGAGGTGCGGAGGGCTGCCACTCTGGGCACCCGGGGAGCAGTTGTTGTGGGGTGTTAAGTCCTTTGCTCAAGGGCACAATATTAGGCAATGGCATCTACCATTTGATACCAGTAACCCTCAGGTTGCCAGCTCACTTCCCGGTAGATTTTCCGCTTTGGACCCAGGATTCGAACTGGCAACACTCTGGTTGCTGGCTTGCCTCACTAACCGTTAGGTTACCTGCCGCACCCTGCCGCTTATCAACAGTATGAGATTTTCTTTGGAACAGAAGTCATCACTATACTTTCTAAGTAAGAAGGGTAGAACTGTTATAGTATATCATTGTACAAGATTACTGATTCATCCAAAGAGTGAATGGTTACATGAGTCGACCTTTGTCACGATGTTGACATTCTGTTCACTGCGTCACAGGTTAAATAGTGGTCCTTTGAGGAACTACAGTAAAGATGTGGGGAACCGGACTTCCATCCGAATGAGCTACCCAGAGGGAAGCCCCAAGGTCTGGGAGGATGTGGACCCTGAGCTGCAGTTTGTGGCGGTGGTCTACAAGGCTGTAGACTTCAAGTGGATCAGAGCAATGATCAACAGACAGAGAGTTGTGAGTTGCAAAGACCACCACCAGAAACATTAACAAAATATGAATTTAAAGAAAAAGAGAATGAAATCTGGTAATGTGTAGGCCTAGTTGTTGAAATTTTAATAAGGAGCACAGACATGGCTGAGCGATTTGAAATGCAAATTCAGACGCTGCCTACTACTTTACCCAACATTATATTTGTTTTTGTTTCAGTCCCTTTGGGACTGGCTGTTTTTCTGGCAGAAGGTGCCAGAGGAGATTCCAGTAGATTTATCAAAGTTCCGTATGTTGAATCTGGAGATCATCAGGCAGATGGCGATGGACCTGTTAGCTTACCCCTCCCCACAGCAACGCCTCTGGGGCTGGGACCAGGTCAGACAACCTTTCACCAGTTAAACAGTGCATATTACACCATTACACTGAAGACTTACAAAACATTTTCATACCATAACTAAACTGAAATAAAAGGAACAATAATATAAAAAAAGCTTTGATGTATAGGCATAATGGGCCGTTTTGGAGGAGTTCTCTACTAGTCGGACGTTCTATGCACATAATCATCCCAGTTGGTAGAATGTTTATCTTTCCTTTATCTTGCCGGGAGATGGCAGACTCAATATTGACTGTTCAAATTGTGGACATAAAAAATGTGTCAATACCTTTTCTGTAAACTGATTGTTCTGCTAGCAACCGGCAGCAATCTTTACCTGGAACACATGTTTCTTTGGCCCAAGAGAGGACCTTGCCTGTTTTCAAATACATTTTGTATTCACTGTCCTCTATACCTTGTTGACATTGTTTGCACTCCTCTTTGTGCAGAACGTGCCCACCATGGGCATCTCAGCCATCAACCTGGCCACCTACCTGTGTGACCAGGTCAGCCTAGCAGGCTTTGGTTACAACCTCAGCCAGAAGGAGATGCCACTGCATTACTATGACAATATACCCATGACAGCTATGCTGGAGCAGAACATGCACAACGTGGACCGTGAGAGGGCTCTCCTCCAGAGCCTGGTGAGGGAAGGGACTGTATCAGACCTCACAGGGGGCCTGCACTGCACCTTCTGCCCCAGCTGAAAGAGACTGATCTGGGCCAGCAGCGCAGTTAGCGACACACCAACAATCTACCTTCCACTGACTTTTCACTCTGAGAACGGCATTCTGATTTAATTCCATGGAATTCAAAAAGTTGATTGAGTCTATGAATCTGTGGACTTGACTGCAAACTCTTCTATGTCCTAGTGCATGCCAGCATCTTGAATCTGCATGGACTAGATGTGCTGACATGATGGGGAGCAGTGAAGCTGTACACTTCTCCCCTGCTCAGTTGAAAACAACAAGCCTAAAGATGTACTAGTACAGCTTTTACAAATCCCTCTATAAGGGAAGTATTATCGCTGCTAAACTCCTGCTGCTAAACTCCATCTCCTTGTTTTACACCCAAGGATGTGGGAAACCAATCTGTACCATGTTCATTAACACGCAGGAAGTTAGTGCTTTGTGGAGAGACTGGATTGCATGATAAAATGTCCCATCAACCCTGTCTTTATCAAACTATAGGCTTAAACAATGTATATTTGTCATGGAACATATCAGAACCCTTTTCGTTTGCCTTTGTAGTAGACCAAAGTGGTTCAATCCCCCCTGCAGTAATTCTATTCTTCCATTAGATGGAGTGGGAAGTACTGTAGTCTACTACATGTATCATACATGGGCTCCAGAGTGGCGCAGCGGTCTAAGACACTGCATCTCAGTGCTAGAGGCGTTACTACAGACACCCTGGTTTGATTCCAGGCTGTATCACAACTGGCCATGATTGGGAGTCCCATAGGGCGGCGCACAATTGGCCCTGCGGCGTCCGGGATTGGCCGGTGTAGGCCGTCATTGTAGATGAGAATTTGTTCTTAACTGACTTGCCTAGTTAAATAAAGGTTAAATAAAAAGTTTTAAAATACATTAGGGCTTCAAAAACATGTTTTCATCATCCCAAGCTCCTGTTCCAGCACAGGATTAGTTATATAGTTGATAATGATTAACATTAGAATTGATGTGTGTGTTTAGGATGTTCGCTCAGGTCAAGTTTTCCCTAGGGTCCCAAACTAGTAAACATGTGCCCTTTTATTTCATACATAATGTTCTCTTCATCACAATGGTTATATTCAGTGTAATTTCTTTTTTAAGAGAGCACATTGTAAAACTATCTTTAAAATGTAACATTAATAAGTTAAATGTACACATTCAACAATGTGCTGGTTTGGTATATTTTCACTGTCTTTAGATGAGATTGATTCCTGGCCGCCACAGCTTGCTTTCCATTTGCTCTGCCTCTTTTTTCCAGACAGACAGAAGTTGTATATACAGGATACTGGTGTTTCCTCTCCGGCTCCAGACCCAATTTGAAGGACTGTAAAAGCCTGAACGGTTTCCAGCTTCCAAAGCTTAGCAACGCTAGAAGAAAACAGATTGCTCTCACTGACAATGTGCTCGGGTAAATACTTTGAAAACCAGGTTTTCCTGTTTCTAATGTTGTTAGATATACTATTCATTTATATAAAATATCTACTATTAATTAAAATTCTCCTCTCTGTATGAGAAGTGAAAGTAAAGTACTTATTTTCTTGATAATACAACACATGGTCCCTTTATTACAGGATAATTAAGTTAATCTATTACTTTCTATGACGTGCCTCAAAAATACTTATTGTAGTCTAGGATTAAGAGAACACAACACATGAACACATCAAGATTTAGACACACATACACGAGGTAGATTCAGATAGAAAATGAAATGACTTTCTGTCATGATCATCTTCATAATTACAACTTTGTTTTGAGGGAAGTTTGGCAGCTGCTATAAGCTGTTTAAAGGTGTAGTGTATGATTGTTGTGTGAGATTTAGGTTGGCAGCACTTGAGATAATCATTTAAAGATGTTAGCGGTGTTTAATGATCATGCATATCCATTCAAATAAATTAACAACAGTTCCTTTATTTTTGGTTAAAAAGTGCTTGATTAGCACACAACAGTCAGAGATTTGTCATTAGAAAAGGCCAGCTGAAAGGGAGGTCACTTTTAAATGTGTCAATCTGAGATATTTTTAAGTACTGAGCTCAGGTAGAAAACAATAACCCACGTAACTTAATTCATATTTCAACACATAAAAACAGTTGCTGAATAAAATACCATTACTGTGTCATTTCAAGTTATCTTGTAATCAAATATATGTTACTAGCGCTTTCACTAGTTAGCTTACATCAAGCAGAAATTACCAATCATACTATAAAGAAAAACAACAGCCTGTATGTCATTGAAAAGGCATTGGGGTTCATAGTTGAATAAAACTGTTATAATCACTGTTATGAACGGTTATAATCACTGTTGTCTCTGCCTCCAATTGTCATATGATTGAACAATCTGATTTCATCCACCAGGCGTGTTTACTTGTTTGCTTAAAGAACATCAATGCTGTCTCCCACTTTTAACTGTTCAAACATCAACCAAATGAGATTCATTCCAGCTCACGACGGGCAGAAACATATCCATAACTGGAGATTCTTGACATTTCTGCTAACTCAACAGGTATCAAGTAGGCCTATGAAATGAGGTCCATCATACTGTATGTCCAAGTGACTGGTTGTAGTCTCCTCCAGGAGTGTCCTTGAATAACCTCAATAACAGAGCTGTAAAGAGTTTATTTTGTTCAAGGGCCTTTGTTATAAAGTCTGGCTCACGCCACCGATGCTGTTAGAATTTTACTCCTATAAAAGACATAAAAGAATGTATCAGGCATTGAAAACACAATCTCCTGTGGGTGCATATCAAGAGGTGGTGGGATGCGTACAAATAGAACTGTAAAAAGCATGCATATCCGATGACTTCATAGGTGCAGAGTTGTCTATATAAATACAAGGGGTAGAAGAATAGAACCCATGCCAGTAAAGGAACTGCTTGGTCAGATCAGATGCAGCGTACAACTGAGTGGGACACAACAACATTCTTTCTGCCTCTCTTTAGCGTTGGATGCAAACCAACCAAAACATTTTCCTTAATGTGTTTCTGCAAAGAGACAGATCCTTCTTCCCCATCTTTAACACATGGTAGGGAATTTTAACATTTGTTTATGACTTGAAGCTGTCAGTTTGTTTGTTGAAGACTTGACTTTTAAAACTCAACTGTTTAGTTAGTGTTTCTGATTCCATTTCCATTCATTTGTTTTCCAAATACTTCTGAAAATAGGTCTTCCAGTTTGCATGTGAATATCCACAAAACTGTGATTTAAATAACATATTGATAACATTTGAAATATAAAGTATTAATTAAGTGCTAGATTTTAAACATGATTGAAAAAAGAGTTCCAACAAGTAGACAATAAGTGGACAATAAGTGAATTCAGAGCAGAGTTCAGGGCTTTAAGCAAGCGCAGGAATATGTTCTAAATGTCTTTAATAAGTATGTATTGGGAAACGTTTTTTATCCCCTCGAAAGTTTCCCCTTAGACTCACTGGCTCTCTCTGACAAAGGGATTTCTTTCTTTCAGAGCCCACCCCTCTCTCTCTCACCCTCCCTCTCTCTCCCCCTCCCTCTCTCTCCCTCCCTCTCTTTCCCCGGCCTCTGTAACAGCTGCTGCTCAGTGCTGTATCCTGAGAGAGTGATGATCAGTGTATTTTTTTTCAAAGTGTTTTTTTTGGAACAGATGGCCAGGGGAGAACTGGGGAATGTGCCAGTACCGCACTGGGGAATGTGCCAATTCCTGTAGCGAGTGAGTTCTCTGGGCTCCAGCTCGCGTGCCTTCACCCTGCCCTCTGCCCTGAGTGGCGCCAGCAGGACTTCCCAACTAGCGTTACGAACATCTGGTGTCTGGGACTGCCAGGAAAACAACCGCTCAGCTATTGAATGTGCTTTATGCTAGGGAAACACATTAGCTCCCAGTGAGGGAGAGAGAGAGCTAGCGGGAGCAAAGAACTGGGAGTGCAGGGAAGAGTTGTATGCATGTAATTATGTTGGATATGTAATCTATGAACAAACACCTAATTCATCATTATGTTATTTTAGACAAGTTTTTTTTATCTTTAAGAAAAGTGTTTAAATGTTTGCATCAACTTTGATGTAATTTGCAATTTACAAAATGTATAGATTATAATAGTTATTTTAAGTGAAATACAACTTGTTTACAGTTTTTAAGCTCAGGGTAATCAACCTATTGTGTGATGTTACTATGTTATGTTATGAGTTTTGGCAATAGGTGAAGAGTCCCTGGAATCATCTCTAGGATGTTTCCCAAATGACATTTAAAACATGAAATTACATTGCTTTCCAGATATGACTAAATGTGTGTTTAAAATGTAGATTCAATTGTTTTATTTAACCTTTATTTAACTAGGCAATTATAGATTCAATTAGATTCATTTATAATGTTGTTTCACCATGAAAGATGGGAGGAAAGGGGGTGGGGGGGGGTGGATGAGAGGGTGACAGAAGAATCTGTCAGTAGTTGTATTAGTAGTTGTTGTATTAGTAGTTGTAGCAGTAGTTTTATTAGTTGTAGTAGTAGTTGTAGCAGTAGTTTTATTTGTTGTATTGGTAGTTGTAGCAGTAGATTTTATTAGTTGTAGGCCTATTAGTAGTTGTACAACAACTTTTTTTATACTGTTAATGTAAGTTGCTTTATTTGTATTCTTATTATTTCATTGTTATTATTATTAGACAGTAGTTGCCATATTATTCTTGTGACTAAGTGTTATTAGTTTGTTTCGTTTTTTTTCATTTGGACACTTGCAAACAAGAATACATGTCAAGAGATTTCATCATGCAAAATGTCAAATAAAATAAATCAATAATGCGATTCTGCTAAGTTTTCAATTCTATGATGTCATCAATTTACCAGTCATTCTAAAATATCTGATAGATTTGTTAGTACGTGACATAACAGTGTAGGAGGAAGGATGTTAAACGAGCAGAAAGGAAACCTCCATTCATTTAGCTTTATTTTAAAGTCAAATATCCATTACCAATTATTTAATTGGCCTTGTATGGTCACCTGTTGCTCTTTATCAACAGCCTTGTTTATAAGCATAGTTGAATCCACTGAAATATGTTTCATGTAATTGATATGCTATATTGCAATAAACACATTTGAAGAAGCTGGCTTTGACTTGGCTTTCCATTCCCTCTTTGTAACTACTGATGCCTCAGAGGCCTTGCTCTTCTTTTGCTAGCCTTTAACTTTAAAGCAAACGTACTGCAATGCCTCAGCAATGTCTCCAAACGTGTGCTTGAGTACTTTTCACTTGCAGGAGTCCATTTCCATGTCAATGTCTCACCCCCACCTAGTCATTGCTACATGAGGCCTTCAGCCAAAGAAGACATGCACAGGATAAAATCTCAGGCCAGACCGTCGTCGGACAGTAGCCTAAATACTGCATCCCCTTCCCTCCTCCTTTTCCCTAGATCCAATTTACCTTTCTCTTCTTGGAGCGTCCCTCGGCCTGCAGGGTGCGGGTGCACTGCTCCACGCACTCTCTGAAGCTCATGTTGCCGTGATCTGGGGTGTAGTCCAGATCTGCCAGCTGAGCCAGCGACAGGATGTAGTTACAGGCGATTCTTAATATAGCCAGCTTTGACAACTTCTGTCCATAGGAGTAGCAGGGCACCTGTATAGGGTTTAAGTTTGGTTAGGTTAAGGAGGCCCATCATACTGATATGAGAGGATGGTAGAACCAAGTTGAGGAAGATTTCAGTTAAACTACAGCATACATGCTCTTTAGATACTATTGCTGGTGTCAGATGGTGTCATGTGACAGTTTTCCACCATATCTTTCTAAGTGCCAAAACAGCTGGTGATGACATGACCCAGTAAAAATGGTTCACAACAACTTCCCTGATTTTGTTTTCAAAGGATAGATATTCCATGTTGGTTTTGGTCAACTAAGAGTTAGTTGTAGTTGACGTTGATATTTCATAGTACACCTACTAGTATCAGACCTACTGGAGTACCTGGAGTGTGACGAGCTTTGTCATTAAGAAACCTGTTCATATATATGCATTTGACATATTTTTCTGTCATTGTGAGAGGTGTCATGTGGATATGATTTGCACTGATATTTTGATTGCATATAAATGACATGAATAGACTATTACATGGGCCTACAGAAGGGGGACAGTTTTTTGGGGGGGCAGACAAATAATTGTCTATGTAGAACAGAATAAGAATCAGAGTGACAATTCAACTGTTTGGACTGTTTGGACTGTCCTACAGACTGTTCTTTCTCATATCTTTAATGTAGCAAACTGAGCACATATTTTGAACATAATGCCAATAATACCAAATTGTAAATTGTTGACACTAAAATGTATTTCATAAACTATATATAGAAGGGGCCATACAATTTTTACTCAAGTGGACTATTATGGTGAAATTCAGTTATTTTCAAAATGTCCATATCTCCATACAGTGGCATACTGAAATGGGCATTTAAGTGCAACAAGTTACTTTGAGTTCAGCATGAGCATCATATTTTCATATTTTGAACAAGAGGCGTCATTGTACGGATTGTTTGTTTAGTGAATTCAGTGTTAATACCTGCTTTCTCAGCGCCTCAAAGGCTGCACTGATGGTATGCACCCGGGTCCTCTCTCTGGCATTCGCCAGTAGCCTCCGTGTCTGCTGAACGGCTTTGATCTCAGTGACGACGCCAGACGTTTCTCCTAGCCGTTTCTTTGGCGATTCAACCGGGTTGCTGCTATTGATGTAGGCTGTCTGAGAGGCTGAGGAGAGGGACTTCTCGGAGCGCTGACACAGGACGATCCGGGACAGCAATGTGTGATCAGACCCAAATGACTGTTGATGGCCATAACTTGTAACATGTGGGAATGTGCTGGTAAAAGAGTCTGTGCTTGTCGGTGTTGACTCGGATAAAGGCTGTGACTGTGATGATGGGAGCTTCCCAGTAACTGTTGATGGTAAAGCATTTATCCTCATGTCAAGAGCAGTATTCGGGTTTCCAGATGAAATAATGGATTTCTCCACAGATGGAACTGAACCAGGGTCCTGTAGTCTTTTTTGGACAATGTTTCTACATGTCTCTTCCATCAGTTCCCCCATAGAATCGTCGTCAATTATTGAATCATATTGGAAATGTTTGACTTCATCACTGGTGACACGTTTGGGGTCCCGACCTTTCCGTTTAAACTTTTTATTCCCATTTGCATCCTTTGCATTGATTGTCTTCCAGCCATCGCTGAGTAGATGTGGATTCCTCATTTCTACACAAATAGGCACTATTGAAACCCGACAGCACTGCCTTAATTAAACAATATCGCGCAAAAGTATAATAATATTATATTGTAACTTAATCTATAAATTTAGCTGGACAAGTCACTATGCAATAAAGAACTCTGATTACAAGCATCGACAAGCTTACTTTAAATAACACAAATAAAGAATATACCGCATGTGCAGGCGCATGTTGCTACCGTGGATTCCGCGTCTTCTGGAGCCATCAAAATTGGGAGCATTTTTTGTGAATGTGCTCTGAGTTTCATCTGTTTTAGTTTTGCCTCAGTTTACATAGAAGCCCTTGTCGGTGAGATAAGTCGCCACGCCGCCTACAGCGAGAGACCGCCCAAAATATCTCTCGCTGTGCGTAATAACATATTAAACCACTGATTACGCGCATGGCTATTTGGTGACTTTTGTGGACAGGCCAACAGAAGGACAATTATGATGGCATTTCAATAATTATCGTCATAAATTCAGTATAATAACACGTTCTTTTATTATTATATCACAATCTGTATGCCTTACAACAGGCCTAGGCTATAGGCCTCCTAGGCTATATGAGAGCTGGGGTGCAGAGTTTTGGGGGTAGTGGAACATATATTTATTTACGATATAGACCACCATAAAGTATTGCATGAATGGTGTATATAAAATGCATGGACCATGTTCACAATTTAGCCTATAGGTAATGACAAAAGAAAACTCCCTAAGTGTCTCTTGATTATGGAATGCATCACCAATACGCATACCCATCTTTTTATTTTTGGTCTTAATTTAGCAAGCAAAACTTGTTGATAAGTGCACTATGGTGCACATGGTAACCGCTAACAGTGTAAATATACTTTTTGTTGTGTCTAGATAGCAAAGAAAGATTTTGGAACAGGGCAGACTACGACAGTCCAAGAAAAATCCACCCAAAACCACTCATTCCTATAATTTACAGTGTTACATAACACTAACATGTGATAATATTTTTTGTGAACACATTTTTTATTTTGTCGTTTGGTAGAAACAAATCGTTGTGGAAATCTGTTGCAGCTAAATCGACTACAAAACCCAAAATGCAATGCTCTCTCTATGGGCTGGAAAGCTAGCTGGGCAAACGTTGCTACAAAATAATACAAAAGTCAATATCAGCATGTGAAGTAGCTAGTTAGCTGTAAAATCGCCTAAACAAACTGCACTATCAATTTAGGGGACTACAATCTCACCATGTTCAACCTGCAGATATATGTTCCTCGCAGAGTGTAGTCTGACTAACGCTAATGCAATGCACCCTGGACTGATGAGGCACACAAACAGGAGAAATGTGGTAGGAATATCGCAAAAAATATGTTCAATGGCTCATTCGAGAGAAGACAACCTCCCGCGTTATGACATTGGCCAGTATTGACACCTGACATGTATGATAGACGTTTTCGCGATCTAAAATCGTATTCTTATTAACTTCAAGTGTAGTGAGAGCGGCTTTATCGCAATCATAAACGATCAAACACATGGCTTGATGCCATTCCATTCGCTCCGTTCCAGACATTTTTATGAGCTGTCCTCCCCTCAGCAGCCTCCATTTTAACACTATATATACAAAAGTATGTGGACACCCCTTCAAATTAGTGGATTTGTCTATTTCAGCCACACCCGTTGCTGACAGGTGTATAAAATCGAGGATAGATTCACGCAATGCCGTTCTTTCCAACAAGTCAGTTCCTCAAATTGCTGCCCTGCTAGAGCTGTCCAGGTCCCTTTCCTGTTTCAGCATGACAATGCCCCCGTGCACAAAGCAAGGTCCATACAAAAATGGTTTGTCGAGATCGATGTGGAAGAACTTGACTGGCATGCACAGATCCCTGACCTCAACCTCATCGAACACCTTTGGGATGAATTGGAACGTTGGCTGCGAGCCAGGCCTAATCACCCAACATCAGTACACGACTTCACTAATGCTCTTGTGGCTGAATGGAATCAAGTCCCTGCAGCAATGTTCCATCATCTAGTGGAAAGCCTTCCTAGAAAAGTGGAGACTGTTATAGCAGCAAAGGAGAGACCAACTCATGGGTCTTCCAAGATGGCGTAGCAGTCGGACGTGTGTCTTTGTCCGGTCCTGTCTCATGCATATATAGTTTTCTTCGTATATATTTCGTCACTCAATGCCTAGGTTTTCTCCACTGAACTCACATCCTACCATAACCCTGTCTGTACATTATGCCTTGAATCTATTCTTCCGCGCCCAGAAATCTCCTCCTTTTACGCTCTGTTCCAAACGCACTAGACGACCAGTTCTTATAGCCTTTAGCCGTACTCTTATCCTACTCCTCCTCTGTTCCTCTGGTGATGTAGAGGTTAACCCAGGCCCTGCAGCCCCCAGCACCACTCCCATTCCCAAAGCGCTCTCATTTGTTGACTTATGTAACCGTAAAAGCCTTGGTTTCATGCATGTTAACATTAGAAGCCTCCTCCCTAAGTTTGTTTTATTCACTGCTTTAGCACACTCTGCCAACCCTAATGCCCTAGCCGTGTCTGAATCATGGCTTAGGAAGGCCACCAAAAATCCTGAAATGTCCATCCCTAACTATAACATCTTCCGACAAGATAAAACTGCCAAAGGGGGCGGAGTTGCAATCTACTGAAGAGTTCTGTCATACTGTCCAGGTCTGTGCTCAAACAATTCGAGCTTCTACTTTCAAAAATTCACCTTTTTAGAAACAAGTCTCTCACCGTTGCCGCTTGTTATAGACCCCCTTCAGCCCCCAGCTGTGCCCTGGACACCATATGTGAATTGATTGCCCCCCATCTATCTTCAGAGTTCATACTGTTAGGTGACATAAACTGGCATATGCACCCCGGCTGTCCTACAATCTAAGATAGATGCCCTCAATCTCACACAAATTATTAAGGAACCTACCAGGTACAACCCTAAATCCGTAACCATGGGCACCCTCTTAGATATCATCCTGACCAACTTGCCCTCTAAATACATCTCTGTTGTCTTCAACCAGGATCTCAGCGATCACTGCCTCATTGCCTGCGTGCGTGATGGGTCCGCGGTCAAACCACCACCCCTCATCACTGTCAAACACTCCCCTAAAACACTTCAGCGAGCAGGCCTTTCTAATCGACCTGGCCCGGGTATCCTGGAAGAATATTGACCTCATCCCGTCAGTAGAGGATGCCTGGTTGCTCTTTAAAAGGGCTTTCCTCTCCATCTTAAATAAGCATGCCCCATTCAAAAAATGTAGAACTAACAACAGATATAGCCCTTGGTTCACCCCAGACTTGACTGCCCTTGACCAGCACAAAAACATCCTGTGGCGTTCTGCGTTAGCATTGAATAGCCCCGCGATATGCAACTTTTCAGGGAAGTCAGGAACCAATATACACAGGCAGTTAGGAAAGCTAAGGCTAGAATCGGCTTCCTATTTTGCAACAAAGCCTCCTTCACTCATGCTGCTAAACATACCCTATATGGGGCTTTGCTGTCACCAAAGCCCCATATACTACCCACCACTGCGACCTGTATGCTCTCGTTGGCTGGCCATCACTACATATTTGTCGCTAAACCTACTGGCTCCAGGTCATCTATAAGTCTTTGCTAGGTAAAGCACTGCCTTATTTCAGTGCACTGGTCACCATAGCAACACCCACCCGTAGCACACGCTCCAGCAGGTATATTTTACTGGTCATCCCCAAAGCCAACACTTCCTTTGGCCGCCTTTCCTTCCAGTTCTCTGCTGCCAATGACTGGAATGAATTGCAAAAATCACTGAAGCTGGAGTCTTATATCTCCCTCTCTAACTTTAAGCATCAGCTGTCAGAGCAGCTTACCAATCACTGTACCTGTACACAGCCAATCTGTAAATAGCACACCCAACTACCTCCTCCCCATATTGTTATTTATCCTTGCTCTTTTGCACCCCAGTATCTCTACTTGCACATCATCATCTGCACATCTATCGCTCCAGTGTTATTACTAAATTGTAATTATTTCGCCTCTATGGCCTATTTATTGCCTTACCTCCCTACTCTTCTACATTTGCACACACTTTACATAGATTTTTCTATTGTGTTATTGACTGTACGTTTGTTTATGTGTAACTCTGTGTTGTTGTTTTTGTCGCACTGCTTTGCTTTATCTTGGCCAGGTCGCAGTTGTTCTCAACTGGCCTACCTGAATAAATAAAGGTGAAATAAATAAAATAAAAACTCCATATTAATGCCCATGATTTGTAATGAGATGTTCGATGTAGAATAGAATACAGTATATTCATGATGAGTAAAGCAAAAATATGTAAACATTATTAAAGTGACTAGTGTTCCATTATTAAAATGGGCAGTGATTTCAAGTCTATGTATATAGGGCAGCAGGGTTACGTAACTGAGTGGAAGCCGCCCAGTGATGGCTATTTAACATGGCCTTGAGATAGACTGAAAAACAGCTTCTCTCGGTTCCAGCTTTAATGCACCTGTACTGACCTCGCCTTCTGGATGATAGCGGGGTGAACAGGCAGTGGCTCGGGTGGTTGTTGTCCTTGATGATCTTTTTGGCCTTCCTGTGACATTGGGTGCTGTAGGTGTCCTGGAGGGCAGGTAGTTGGGCAGACAGCACCACCCTCTGGAGAGCCCTGCGGTTGCGGGAGGTGCAGTTGGAGTACCAGGCTGTGATACAGCTCGACAGGATGCTCTCAATTATGCATCTGTAAAAGTTTGTCAGGGTTTAAGGTGCCAAGCCAAATTTCTTGAGCCTCCTGATATTGAAGAGGTGCTGTTGCGCCTTCTTCACCACACTGTCTGTGAACTGACTAATAATGGTGACTTTGACTTTGACACACACAGAAGTCCAAAAAAGATTTTGAACAAATACAGCCTTTCATGTAATCCAAGATAACTATTTAATACATCAAAAATGTAGGCAGTGACCTAATATATAGACAGGCTTTAATGTTATAAACATTTTGGGGAGTAAAGAGACACAAACAGGCTTGGGCTCTTCTTTATTTTCTTTTTAACACAAAGGCCTCCAGTTGTTCCTGGGCAGAGTGCCAGCTGCTGAGCGACCTGCTGCTGCTTCCTCCTGATATTAAATTCCTCTGGCATGTACTCTGCCCTAGCTGACGCCAGGCCGGTCTCAAGAGTAAATATTTCCAGCTGGCACTGTTGCCGTGCTGCTCTGGTGAGGTAATTCATAGTTTTTTTGTAAGGATCTTACAGTTAAAAAATAGCTTTCATCATACTCATTTGGAGGCACATCTGTTTTGTTAATTTGTTTTCCTCTTTCCAACAAATACTATACAAACTGTTACTTTGTCACATTACACTGGATGATCTTTTATTGAACAGGAGTGGATCTTGAACCAGCATTTCAAAGTGTCATAAAGGTCAAGACCACTTGGCAGACAGGTTGTAATAAACTTAAAGTAGGCTATTCTGTCTCACTTTTTTGACCATGAGATTAACTTTTTAAAAATACATTATTTTTCATTTACATTCTGAAAGAATATATTGTGGCGTTTATGAGGTTCCTGATCTTATAACATTACTAGCTTAAATAACAAACGAATGGAGAGGGAATCATAGTTAATGCCAACAAAAGCCGTTTTAATGTTACACTGCACAGGGTAACGGGGAGCTGCACAAAACAACCTAACTAGCCAGACCGTAACTCACAGTCCAATGGGAAGTATTTCCCCAGAGAGATAATTACGAGAGAGACAAATGGGGCTCTCCCCACTATACACACTAAACTCAGGGATATTAACCACTCAAAGTTGGCCTAGTGGGTGTGACCTACTCTGGCCCGTGGTCTGCCCACCCTACCCCAGAAGGGCCGCTACAATATTTATTCACCATAACGTTTTTGAATGCAGATTGGTTCTTGGTTGGGTTTTGCTAATTTATAATGCTACTGCTGCAGGGATAGGTTGACTAGACTCAACAAAATAACCTGATAAGGCTCACATGGTTGGGAAATTTACTTGAGAACAAACTATTCAAAAAGCAGCTGAATGGATTTCCAATTTGAAAGAATCCATTTATTATATCCAAACTGGTGGAGAGAGTGCTGGGTAAAGTGAAGGCTGTGAGGATCACGAGAGGCGGGCTTGTTTAGATTTTTTGTTCTTCTGAGGATCAGGAGCGTGTGTTGCCTCTCACCCGATTTGAGAAGTTTTATGTGTCTTGTGTGCCTCTTCGGAACAGGGCATCCCTCAAGGGGGTAATATCTTGCAGTGATGAAAGATATTCCTGGAGTGAATGATGCTCGTCGGATGAATCGTGTGGTGAATGAAGAAAAAGTGTAGACTATCTGTTCTTTTGTTTTTTAATATGGAGTCTCTCAAGTGCATTTGGGATATATAAACTACCAAATCAGAACATTTGTTCCAAGACCATCATTGTAAAGCTTTTGGATATGTTTCAAGTGTTTGCAGAATGGAGAAGCCGAAATGTTCAAGTTGTGGAAAAGATCATATCATGTGTTTTAAAAGTGATGAAAATGTGACATGTTGCAATTGTGGTGGGAACCATGAAGCCATGTCTTTTGAATGCCCAACAAGGGTGAAAGAGAATGAGGTGGCCAAAGTCAGGGCTGTTCAGAGCATTTCATATGCTGCACCTGTTAAAAGGGTAGAGGGTTCAAATGGTTCTCCTGAAGAGTCCACGGTGGTGAATAGGCCTTCACTGAAGGCTGCATGGGTTGCTGTTCAACAGCAGAACCCAGATATGTTCAAGGTTAAGCAGGTGGACTTTGTGGTCTTTATAGCTATGGTGATTAATGGCACTGCCAGTGCGGACACAAGCCGTACCACCCAGAGCCTGAGAAGGAAGATATGGAGATTTGAAGGAAGGAAGAAGTGGGAGTTTGGGGTTTTTGTTTTGTCAATGTGTTTTGTTTTATTTTGGGTTGATTAAGTTAGTTTTCCCCTATCACATATGGGTTTTATTTGACCTTGTTTTTTTCAACCCAGTACACCTTCTCGGTTTGTTGTGTGCCATAAAATGCACAGAAGAAGTTTGTTGCGACACCCAGGCTGCCGTCCAAACTCAATAGTTGTCAGCGCTAAACCCCCAGCCATTGAATGACGTTTTACATCGTCACGTCCGAGTGTACTTTAAATGTCCCTTGCCCAAGCAATTAAAAAAAGATGTAACCTTTATTTAACTAGGCAAGTCAGCTAAGAACAAATTATTATTTACAATGACAGCCTACACCGGCCAAAGCTGGGCCAATTGTGCGCCGCCCTATGGGACTCCCAATCACAGCCGGATGTGATGCAGCTTGGGATTCAAACCAGGGACTGCAGTGACGCATCTTGCACTGTGATGTGCCTTAGACCACTGCACCACTCGGGAGGCTTTAACGTAAGGGAGAGTGATGATCACAGAGGCAAAGTCCTTGGTGGAAATCTTGGAAGTTGAGCTTAAAAACAACCAACCTAAAGCTATGAATGTCCCTAGCAAGCTAGCTAGCTACTGTTACCCATACCTGGCTAGCTAGTTTTATAGTTTGCTAATTTATTCCCATACATTTTAGAATTCCTAAAAGCTAGCTACGTTGATTAAATGTGACACTCCGAGGCCACCGGTATATGACGCTTAACTACAGTTTGCATTGAATTGTGGGTCATATCAACCATAAGTCGTCAAAATTCGTCACTCGCTCCCTAGAGCTATATCGAGGGCCGAGGGGGCCAAGTTAGTGAATTGGACCTTCACTTAAGATGGCAATCAAACTGCATCCGGTTTCGACGGGGATTCCCGTAAATGAAAGGGTAGAAATAACTTGTTTGGACTGCAGCACCTGACTTTTATTTTGAAAATTCAGGGGATAGCGAAAGTCGTGGCACAGGAAGTTGTCATTGTTTGGTCTGGTTTCTTCCTATTCAGTTCTAGCTAGATAATGTGTTAATAAAATTATCTAGACTGTTACCAGATATTAATACATTGGTAACATGGATCGGCCAGAAGTAACGTTTTCTTTAGCCTACATAGTATTAGCGTTTTGCTTTGTATTCACACCAAATGAATTTCGATCAGCTGGTTTCACCGTGCAAAATCTGTTTTCGGGATGGCTCGGAAGTGAAGATATTGGTTTCATTCAATATCATGTGAGGAGAACGAGCGTCACTTTACTAGTTCATTCAACTTTGCCACTTGGTAAGTCACTTAGCTACCAGCTAACTAGCTGCCAGAGGCCGAGTGAAAAATAGTTAATGACATGCAATACCCACATTGATCACTGTCCTGTCAAGTGATCATTCATACTAACTGATTGATTATTATTATTTTTTACTATAGTATAGCTAGTCTCTTATCTGTGATAAGTCTGCCTAGCTAGTAGCTAGCCACATTGTTCAAGTATCAAGTCTATTAACATTTGAGCAAACTTTCTGCTCTGTATCCAACAGGGTACTACATGGGAATGTGCATAGCTGCTCCAGAAAAGTATCTAGCCTATGTTCACTTAATAAGTGATGGCTGGAGGGCTTTCTTCACATTGTCACTGGCTCTTCAGCTCTTTAGCTGGGTGCTCGTCATCTACTGGTCTCGGCACAAATGGGGAAATCATCCAATATCAAAGAACCTGAAAGCCCATGCATTGCCCCAGTCCGGCTGGGGGGCAGTTGCCTCCTCTGTCAACACAGAATTTCGACGCATTGACAAGTTTGCAACGGGTGCTCCTGGTGCAAGGGTTCTCGTCACTGACACCTGGATCATGAAGGTCACTACCTATTATGTACATATTGCACTGCAGCAAGACACTCACTTGACAGTCACAGACTCAAGGCAACACCAGCTCTCCCCTGACTCAGCCACTCCTGTTCAGATCCTGACACTCCGGGTCGCTAGCATCAACCCCAGCGTCAAGCCCTTTGACATAAGGTACAGTAGCTAACTCGAGCTATAGGCTAAGCTTGCTGTTGTTTTGTCAGCTCATTTGAGAAGTAAACCGTAAACGCCAACCCATTTCAAAACCTTAAATAGAACTACCATATTTCTTTCCCATCATAACACCTGTTTAATGCAAATATTGTTTTTCTGAGGCATAATGCTGTTGTACTATGTATGTGAAATACTCAGTTCTGAATTATGCACCTGCGTAGGCTCAACTCAACAGAATATGCAGAACTGCGAGAGAAGCTGCATGCACCAATCAGGAACGCTGCCAACGTGGTCATTCACCAGACTATGAGTGACCTCTTCTTGGAAACATTCAAATCCCAGGTGGAAATGAACCAAGTCTACCAGCTGACCAGCGGACAGGTGCACCCATGTTATATTGTCTATGGGTGAACCATTTAATGTATTCAACATTAAAGGTAGACTCAGCGATATGATGCAGAAAGTAAACGGCACAGCTTGAAGTGAATCTGTGCACATGTGCAGATACTGTGTGTGGTAGCCTAGTGGTTAGAGCGTTGGGCCAGTAACCGATAGGTTGCTAGATTGTTTCCCCTAGCTGACAAGGTAAACATCTGTCGTTCTGCCCGAGCAAGGCAGTTAACCCACTGTTCTCTGGGGGCCGAAGACGTGGATGTTGATTAAGGCAGCCCCCCACACCTCTCTGATTCAGAGGGGTTGGGTTAAATGCGGAAGACACATTTAAGTTGAAGGCATTGTTGTACAACTGACTAGGTACCCCTCTTTGACTGTGTGAGAGCAAAGCGCTCATCTCAATAATTTTGCTGAGTCTATCTTTAAATTAATTCTCCTCCCAACATGATTGATAAATAGTCATGAAAAAACGTGTTCTGCTCAGTGTAGTAGAAACTAGAAATATCATGCCAAATATTTCTCTGCCTCTGTTCTTAGGAGCTGGAGTCCTGCATTGGTTGCATGCAGGTGCCCGCCAACACCAAACTGTTACGGCTATGCCAGGAGGAGGGTGAAGGAGAGTGCCAGCAGTGCTACTGTAGACCCATGTGGTGTCTCACCTGTATGGGCAAATGGTTTGCCAGCCGCCAGGACCAGCAGAAACCTGAGACCTGGTTGGGCAACAGAGTGCCTTGCCCCACTTGTAGGGCCAAGTTCTGCATCCTGGACGTCTGCATTGTCCCCTGATCACTCAATACTGTCTTCTTCTCATTCAATTCTAAAGATATGCATAGGAATCTGCTGGTAGCCTGGTGCGATGTGCATCAGATTGCCCTTGTGATTACTTTTCTAAATGTGCCTTGTCTCTATTGCATCATTAGTGCCATTACTCTGCTATGGGAATCCTTGGCATATTGTAGTTTTGTTCCAACTTTGTTCTTCATGATTTTGATTTGATCAAATATTTTTCCTGGCACAATATGTCTACAACATGAGCTTTGAAGCTGAGTAGATTGCTAAGTAGAGGTTACATTTAGTCCCAGCAGCGATGAGCGAGATGCAAGACTCGCACAGTATCTGTGCATGTGCACGTGTTTGCATCACACTGTTAGTGGTAGGTACGGGACCAAAACAGCTGAGAAGTTTAGCCTTGCGAGTCAACGCTCGTAGTTGTTGTGGAAATCAACCCACTATGCTGTTTACTTTATGCACCTACGTCATATCGCCGAGTCACTTATGCCTAAATGTTTCTGTCTGCCCCTTGAGTTACCTTGTGTGGTTTTCAACATCTTCCAGTTGATAGTTCTAATGAAACTCGAATGGGGCTAAATGTAGTAGGATCTGGACAGTATGGCACAACATATCTTTACTCTGTTTTACTGTTTATTTTTCAAGGGTGCTGTAAAGGAAACATTTTATTTACCTTTGTGTTATCAGCCTTTCATCGGTCTGTTATGCAATTACGGAACTTTGTCAATTAGGGCTGTGAAAATATGTTAAATTAAGTAGTCAGTTGAGGACGAAATGGGGAAATCTGATGTTGTACATGGTATATAAAATTGCCATATACCTAATTTCACAATTCACAACATTAAAATATAGCTACCCTCTATTTGTTTTGTTTGTTGCCGAATGTCCACTGCGTGATACCACAATTCGATGAGGATTTGTCAACAGAAAATTAACTAACCTGACCTGGGAACAAAAAGGTTAAGTTGTGTGTGAGAAATGCCACAAAACATGTTTTTAACAATACCGAGAAGGGATGAGAAAATTACTGAACTACATTGATCAGTAGGCCGAGTGATCCACCATGACGGTCTTGGGCGCCTCTCTGTGGCAATCAACAGTAATGGCGTATTCACTGGAACTTGAGGACAAATCATGACGTCAGTAATATTCCGAAAGTCGGAGAACTAGAAAGATGCAGGAGTTTCCGATTTGGATGACCATTCAAAATGATTTTCTCAGATGATGCTCGTTTTTTTCGAGAGTTTCTAGTTGTCTTGAACGCACTGAAGTTGAAAGTCAGAGATTTCCGAGTTCCCAGTTGTTTTGAAAGCGGCAACATTCGTTTTTTGTCAACGAAATGTATAAGCAGAGCATGTGTTAGTGTGGCGTTTAAAACAATTTTGAACTCGGAAATGTCTGACTTCAGTGCGTTCAAGACAACTGGGAGCTCGATAAAAAACGAGCGGAGACCGGAAAAAATATTTTTAACCATAGAGAATGATAGAGCTCTCTAGCGAACGAAATGCTGTATTAAACATGGGCAGCGCCATTGGGGCTTCCACCATTTTAATTTAGTCAACAGGTCGAGACGTCCAACTTCATTGGCTGATCTTTCCCGGTGACCCTGCTGGAGTCATGTCCAATCGGGTCATCAGGAGGGATCAGCCAATCTTACAGAATACATGTTACTACTCAATGGCGCTGTCACAGATGCAAAGATGATTCCGCATTCACGTGGTAGTCGGATCTAGAAAACTCTGAAATGTATGCACAAGTTTCTTATTCCCAATTAAGTGGGAGTTTTATGTCGAAAACTGGCATTTCTTTAGTTCTCTAACTTTCTGACAAGAAGATCACTGACATGATTTTACCCCGTTTTTTCAGAGGTCCCAGTTGTCTTGAGTGCACCAATAGACAGTTGGGCCAATGCGGTTTCTGTATTATGACGTATTAACGACACCTCAACATTCTAGCCATGCTATGCCGCGAAATTTCCAACTTGCTGATTTGTTGAACGCAGCACGTGTATAGCTACTACCAGTTAAAAAGTTGGACATTTCGGAGTTTCCTCTTAAACAATGCTATGTAACAGAATATCTAGAATTAGAAAAAATATTCAAAATTAGAAAGGTTTGCTAGCTCCCTAAATATATGGCTCTATTTATAACTATACCACTCACTGTTCTATCTCCTAGCTTTGTTCTATCTGTGGTTTTGTAAACAAGCGCATCAAATTCCTCCCCTTCTGTCATGTGACAACAACGGGGATGTTGGTTTGTACGTGGCACGGTGCCCCGGAACAGCGGAGGTTGCTAAATTATGTAATTCCATTGGTCCTTACGCGATATTCCCACGCACTTTGCGCACCGGGCCATGCGAAATGAATTCTCTAATTGTTGACTGACGTCAGGGAAGCGCCATTCCTTAGCTTTGGCGCGTTTACGTCAAAATCCAAAGATCTCTGCTTAAGGGAAGTAGCTACAAGCCCTCCGTTCCTTTGTAAGTATAGAAGAAAATGTCTTTTCGCCACAAATCCAGACGCACCGATGCTGAATATAACGGAGATGAAAATAGGTGAGTTGTCATGAGTTTGTAAGTGTAATTTAGCAACAAAAATCAATTAAAAAATATATTTTGTTGGTTCTCTTTCTCTCGCGCCAGTCTTCTCCCGCGAAATCAGGAATTGTTGCTGGGCTGGTTAGCTAGCTGGCTAACTGTTTCTAGATTCGCGTTTCCAGCTAATGTATGTTTCCTACCGTGTTATAAGTAGATTAACATTTATTGCGTTGCTGGCTTATGCATGCTTGGCTAGTTTTGTTAAGTACAGTAACGTAGTGTTTGCTAGACATCTAACCTTTTATTTTGAACAGGTGTTAGCTAGCTAAGTTTACTGGTGGATAGCTAATCAGCTAACGTTAGCTTGCTAACTTGCCTTAACTAGTTACATTAGCTAATTAGAAAGTGCAAACCATTTGTTTATCCAAGTAGCTAGCCAGCCAACTTCATAACTAATTTCCCTCAATGTAGCTAGCTAATGTAACTGGTTTGAACGCAACTGCTAACTAGCTACTAACGTTAGCTTGCTTGCTAGCTATATTAACGTTCGTTGACTAGCATAACATTTCGCGCTCATGCATGGTATGGCGCCGAAGCAGCTATTGTACTGTGCTTGAAATATCTCATAAATGGTCAACTAGTGTACCTACTAGTGTCTCCACTGAGTCTAATGATTTACAAGAATCAACTACAACAAAGGGAACAAGGTATTTTTAATACTGTTTTAATGTGAAGTTCTTTCGAAATTATGTTCTTGACAAAGGCATGATCTTTCAGTCTTGTTGATCCATATATCATTGTTTCTAGGAATAGGGGCCCTTCAAGGTGGTCCAACTGCCGGAAACGGGGAGCTGATGGCAGTATGAGATCAAATGGGGACTCGACTGGTACCAGTGATCTAAAGATTAACGCTAACCACAGACCTGTTAGGTAAGATAAGAATCAGACTGCTCACTTGGGAGTCATCAAACCAATATTGTAAGTTGATTTTCTGTTGAGCCCTTTCTTGTGTCCCAAATGGCACTCAATTCCCTACATAATGCACTACTTTTGACCAGAGCCCTATGGTTTCTTTATAGTGCACTTTATAGGGACAAGCCATTTGGGATGCAGACCTTGACAGCCGTAAATGAAGTAGACTGTCCTGTGACACACGTAATTGAGCTGTAAATGAGGGAACCGTTTGAGAACAATAGCTAGGTTGGCAGATGGTTGCTAAATGCAAATGTACCCAATGTATGTCACCCTGAATAATGCTGTTAAAAACAAGCAATTAAAATGTCTTAAAATAGGTGGTGTGGTTTAATGTCTTTTTCACGCCATCTCCAATTTAAGGTGTTTTGTGACATCTTCTGGAGAGAAGGCTCATAATAACTGTACATTTCATTCCTCTTTCAGTTTTACCACTCCTGAAAGTGAAGGTCCAGTTCCCAGATGCGCGGACTGGGGGAGTGAAGTGGAGACTGACGAAAGGCGCTCAAGTGTCCGTCGTGATATGCAGCGGTCAGCAGTCACTGCAGAGTTTCCCTGTTTAGTTACATGTGCTTGTAAAAGCTTTCAATTGCTTATGGTATTGTTTCTTTTAGTTACAGGAGGAGGATACTAACAGCAGATTTTGGTCCAAGGGAACGAAAGAACTCTTCTGGAAGGTATGTTTGAAAATTGATGTCTCGTACTGTGTTTTGCATGAGCCTAGTCCCAGATTTTGGTGCTCTTGCCACCACCTTTGCTCGCTCATTGTCAAGCCAAACAATGTTTGTGACAAGGAGTTGGCATGATGGCACAAACAGACTGGCAATCAGACTACATCCATTCATTGCATTTCATTCATTTGTTTCCTGTCTCTTCAGCTCAGAGTCCAGAGACTCTCCTGTCCCTGGTGAGGTCATGGAGGAGGATGAGGAAGTCCTAATGAGGAGGCAGAAACAGATCACCTACGGGGAAGAACACACTCGCCTACGACAGATACATCAAGGAAGTACCCAAGTGAGTAAAATAGTGTTGGTTTTCATTTATTTTTTTAACGTGTTAGGCTACTTACAAGCTACCACCCTAATAGATCAAAGTTAATATTAACCCATTTGTTTTCCATTGTTTTGCCAGGCACTTGAGGCAGCCCGGCGTTCATCCTAAGACTCCCAACAAGTTTAAGAAGTACAGCCGGCGCTCATGGGACCAGCAGATTAAGCTGTGGAAGGTGAAGATTCACGCGTGGGATCCCCCCAGCCCTGGAAGGCAGTGAGCTGCAGGCCATGTAAGCCCCTCAAATATCCTGGCATTTAAAACAATCAAGCAAAAAATATATATTATATTTTATGCCATAGAACTTTATACTCACTCTGCTATAGTCCTTCAATTGTAAGCATAAGTTGTTCTCCTGAAATTGGATTTGGGAAATATGTTAAAGCCATCCTGTCGAAAAAATGGTGTTAGCTAGTCTCAGGGTATATCCTTCATGAGCTAATGGCTTACTCAGAGTATGTATTACAGTTGTTCTTTGTTTCATGTATCATTTAGAGAGGAGGTTGATTTGGACGATGTTATGGATATTGAGCTGGACTTCCCTGAGCTGGATTCAGACTCGAGCGCACAGCCTCTTAAAGTCAGCAAGGCCTCTTCGTCTCAACCGGTACATTCTTTAACCAGTCTCGGCATATTTGAAGGCAACTATTGGTCCATGCTCAAAAGCAATTTTGTAAAGCACGGTTGGACTCTTACCAAACACAATTGGAGTTGCTTTGTGCTGCATTTTGTCAGTATAAAACTAATCTTGATTTTTCTTGATGTTCTAGGACTCTTGTCAAGGAACTCCCAGCAAGATGATGAAAATAGATACATCAGTTGATCTTGACATGGCCTAACTGTTGTGCATTGAAGACAATCCATGCCTATCACCCTAGTAGGAAAAAAATGATTGAATGCTTAATTAAAATGACAGGATAAATTCATGATAGATTAAATTCAAGTCAGTGACCTGAATTGTATATAGTTAATGTTCTTACGTTGTGCTGTGGATGCTTGCATTTTATAATTGTTAATGCCTTTATATGTTAAGAAAACAAATTTGTGAGTAGTTGGGAGTGTGTAAATTTGACTGCGTTTAGACAGGCAGACCAAATCAGATCTTGTTTTCTCTATCAGATCAGCTCTGGAAAAGATCTGATGTGGTTGGTAAAATGACGAATTAGAAAAAATATCAGAATTGGGCTGCCTGTGTAAACTGTTTTAAAATACAATGTTGTACTGTATTTTGAAGGGTTATGTTGACATTGGGATTTTTATAAAAATAAATAAATGCGAAGTTGTGTCAAGGTTATTTTGGTCTATAATCAGTTTTCTGTATATGCATTCTCAGCGGTCTGCCTAGCTGTAGCTGCGAAATGTATAAAATGTTCTTAGCTAGTTTTTCATAGTACATATTTACTTAAGAGAACATTTTGTTTATAATCTACCTGTGATTGATAAATTGTGTAGGTCGGATGAGCAACGGACCAGCGCCATAGCTCCGCCCCGTATTAACCATAACAAGGGACGCTCTCTTTTCATTGGCTGTTTGTATCATGATGGTTGGCTAGCTTTGAGCTAGCAATGCTATTCGTGGACCAAGCCCGCTACTTTCGTGAGCACTAGGATTAAAACTCCAAATAGGATTGGCTAAATTACTAACAGTTGACTGCCGTAATCCTCACAAGTGCTGATGTGAAACACGGAAGTATTCAAGTACAAACTTGATGTTTGTTTGATTACCGGTAACGGTAGCTAGCATCAATGGATGCTAATTTCTTCAATTTGGCCGTCTTTTGCTAACTAGAAAATATTAGCTAGCTTGATAGCGCGAATCGTGGCAAGCAACGTGGAGTAAAAAGTGATGTTAACAAATTAGCTTGCCAACGCTGTGTCAAGAGGAACCATCGATTTACGAGCCAGCTAAATGGTGTTCTCTTACTGGGCCTTTACATCGGATACTGATTTCACAGGTATCGTGTTATTGCCGTTTTATTATGGCAGTAAGTAGCCTACACTTTTCAGATGGCCAACGCGTCAGTTAACAAGTTAGGGTGTGTGCCACTGTGTGATAGAGTTGCTAGGAATCTCACTAGAGTGACAAGCAAATGTGAAATTGTTTTCAAATAGACACATGTACTAGTTATGTGAACGGTGGATATTGTTGCCTTGCTATACGATAGTCCACTATCAGCGACCCAACATATGGAGTAGTTGGTGTATATTTGGTGGCGACAGCTTGTCAAGGAATACTATCAGAAAACATCAACATTTGAGCTTTACCTCATCCCTAAAGTTTAAGAGCTAGACGTGACCTGAAAACGACATGTAAAGAGGGTGATCATGTTACCTTGAGTAACGTTAAAGCTCAGTGCTGTTTCCAGGAAATGTGTTCCTTTATTCTGACTATGAGGGCATTTTATGCATAACTTTGTTTCCAACAGCAATGTGAGCCATTTTGGGAAAGACCCCTGAATGCTGGGTCCTGTTTGATATGGCTCAGATTTTATGCACCCACCAGGAGACCCAGAATGGGACCACTCTGGAAATAGAGGGGCAGGGAGGTTTTGACAAGGCAGGAGGTAACCTGTTCCCCAACGTCTACACTGACATTGTGATTGTGAATATGTAGTTTGTTACTTTGTGTGCTGTTTCAGAATAGGAACACTGTTGCATGGTTTGATACTACTCTTTGTCTCCATCCAGATAAAACAGAAACATCCCCTGTGAATGAGAACCCAGAACCCTTTTCTTCTGAAGATGAACAGGTAAGTGACTAACATTCTCAATGAAATATTTTGTCGTATGCTTAAGTCAATGTAAAAAATAAAGTTATTGTTTTATTGACCATTCTCTGAACCATCTTATTTCAGAAGAAACTAAATGCTTTGTCAGATGATGACTTTATTTCAAAGGACAAGCTTGATGGTATGGGCAACACTTTCTTTGTTACTGTTTTGGTAGTTAACACCTGTGCTATGTAATTAGAAACAAATTGATAAGAAGACCATGCTGTTTGTGTGGCATTACAGTAGCACTGTAATCCTGTCATCTTCAGCTTCTTGGTCCCAGAGTTGCCCCTTCACCAAGTCTCTGCAGAAGGCGGAGGCCCTGCTGAGGACTCGCTTCAACCCCAGCCTGAGGTGGCTACTGAGGCAGAAAAGTGATGATATCTGGGAATTTGAGAACCGGGATACCTTTGTAGCGTGCCAGAACCTCACCTCTCAGTCGTCTAGCAGGCTGCAGCGGCTAGACCAGGGCATGCTGGATCTCAGTCCACAGTACCAAGTGTTGCGGGGGCCACGGACAGGCCAGCTGCAGAGTTGCGTCAGGGTCCTCTCTACAGAGGGCAGTTTCTACCACCACCCTCCAGCTGCTACCCTCAGCCAGCACTATGGGCAGCTGCAGTACCTACTGGAACAGCGGGCTCAGCTCCTTTTCCTCCATGAGTATGCCCGGCGCACCAGAGTAACCACAGTATACGTTGACAAACTGACTAGCCTGCTGGAGCGAGAGCTAGGTTTGTTGATGGACAGGAGTCGAGTCCTGGAGCGACCAAACTCTGCCTGGAGCTTTGGGATGGGAGGCCTGTGCCAGGAACTACGTATCCACGTGAGCCATTGGGATGCTCTATGTGCCAAAGCCCGGTCTGATGTCTGGCTGAGATCTGTTTTGTTCCAGAGGACAGAGACCCTTGCTGTCATGCGGAGGACACTGAGAGTGTTGGGACTGCAGGCCCTGGTTCTGATGGAACGTTGTATCTATACAGCCCTCTCCGCTCTGGCCTCAGCTCAGCTGGCCAGAGTGCCTAGAGATGCCTTAGAGGACCTGCTGGCTGGGGCAGAGGTCTTTAACCAGGTACTGGAAGAGCAGGGAGTCCAGCATAGAGGCTTGCAGTGGAGAACTCAGACCCTGCAGCTGTCTGACTGGCCTGGGCTGTCTAGGAGGCAGCCCACCTGGAGGGGTAGCCTTCCTGCACCGTTCCCAGTGGTTGAACTGATGAGGATACTGGCAGAGCACAGGGGGCAGATCGCGGCAGAGCAGCTGTACCAATGGACTTCCCAACAGAGCTTCCTCCACTCCCAGGCCCTGCACACTGGAGCCCCAGCCCCTACGTGGGAGCAATTAGAACTGTTATTCCCGCTGCTTTCCCCTCTACACCCCTCAGAGCCCAGTCCTGATGGGCCCACACTGGAGAACCTCCCTGGGCCCATCTCAGATGAATCCAGGGTGGGAAAGCCCTGTCCCTGGTCCTCTGATCTCCCCTTTACAGCCTTCATCCGTCAGGACCAAAAGTCTCTAGAGATTCTCTTCCAGGCCCTGGTGTCCTCCACAGACCTGCTGGCTCCACACATCCTCAACAGACCCAGGCCGGAGTGGACCAACACCCCAGAACACTCTCCCAGGTGCTGTGAGGGAGAGTCCTCACCCACAGATGAGGCCAGGCAGGAGATAAAGAGACCCAAGTCAGTCCAGTCTGGGGCCTGTGTGGAGCTCTTTGGTCATTACAGGACAATGCTGTGGAGGGAGTTTGGCAAAGCCATCATCCAGCGCTTCCACCAGCCACCGAAGAGAGACCCTTTGGGCAGTGTTAACCAGTGGAACGACCAGATGGTTTTCCAGCTTGTGATGTGGCTCAACCATGGCTGTAGAGGAGGTAACAAATGCTGCCTGTTTTTAATCAGTTGATGTGTGACTGTGTCACACTTTCAATAAATAATAGTTGAATGCCTTGCAGAGCTCGTCCCTGAAGAGTGTAGAGGAGTGGTTGATGACTTCAGCTTACAGCTCCTGTCCAACACTGCTTTTAGGCACTGGGATGAGGGTCAGTTTCTGTGTTTACAACATCCTTAATAATTTGACAACCATCTGCATCATGCAGTTATAGTAATATAACAACACAATGATTTTGGTTTCTGTTAAGGTATTGCCTCTAATTTTGTGTGTTTCTTTCTCTCTTGCAGTGATGTGTGCGTCACTGGGCTCCGGACTGAAAGATAAATGTCTTCCAGGAGTTGAGCGTGAGAACTGCAAGGTGATGACCTGTACCATGGAGAGACTCCTGCAGCTGTCCCCTCCACTCCTCACAGTGCTGCAGTGTCTTCAAACTTCAGCCCACCTGGTCCAAGGTAACCCCTATATCAGCCCACCTGGTCCAAGGTAACCCCTATATCAGCCCACCTGGTCCAAGGTAACCCCTATATCAGCCCACCTGGTCCAAGGTAACCCCTATATCAGCCCACCTGGTCCAAGGTAACCCCTATATCAGCCCACCTGGTCCAAGGTAACCCCTATATCAGCCTACCTGGTCCAAGGTAACCCCCACATCCATATGATTTAAACTGCTTATTCATCTGGAAATCAGGTCATTCTCCTTCTCTACGTCTTAAACATTATACCAGGCCACACGGTAGTCATCTTGCTTTTCATCCTTCATCAGGTGACAGTAATGTTCGGGCTATGAGGTCCCTTCACATAGGATCGCTGAGCAGAGCGGTGGTATCCGTCCGATCCTCTACCTTCTGGGTCATGAGAAAGGCCTACCAGTTCCTTTCCTCCTGGTCCCTCAACAAGTTCCTGCTCGTCACCCTAGGAGACCTCAAGGTGAGGATTCACTCTGACATGCTTTCCAAATGGCTTCCTATATAGTGCACTACTTCTAACTAGAGCTCTGGTCTAAGGCAGTGCACTATATAGGGAATAGGGTGCCATTTGGGGGGACACATCTTCTATTCCCCTATTGAATATATGTTGGCCTTGCTTCAGGTGGTCTCCATCTTTCTTCTTGTCTTTAGTGAGAAATCCTATGTTAGCATTTAGGGATGCACCTACATAAGTGTGTTCTGTGCTTTAAGGTGCTGAGAGCATCAGTGTTGAGGCTACTGCAGCATGTGGAGGCCCTGAGTGTGAATGAAAATCATAATCTCATCAAGCTGCTGGTTGCACAGCTTACTCAGGGAGTCACAGATCTACAGGTGAGGGACAATATAATGGTTGATCCCCTGTCAATTTCTAGAACAATGTTCCACGTGTCATCTCTTGTAACCGATTTGAGTTTATTACTCAAATAAACTCAGTTAGTTCTATTATGTCTGCATTGTTGAAGGTATTCTCTGAACTGGTGCTCAGAATCTTTTCCATGGACTGTAAGAGGATGTCTGAGGAGATCTTTTTGCAGACCATGCCGTCAGCAAAGCACTGGAGAGTGAACTACAAATCAGGTAAATTACAGACTGATGGAACTGAAATATCCTATATTCTAAACATGAGAAACATGTCCACTATTTGAGTTTTTTTTATTGTACTTTGTGTATGGAGCCAATGTAATTGATGCTTGTTTCCTACATCTTATTGTATCTGCAGAGTTCCCCAGCAGCCCTAGTGATTACGCTGCTACTGCAGCTCAGAGTGTAATAGGACAGGTACTGGAGGGTGTGCAGCCCCTGCCTGAGGAGGCCCGGATCCCCGCCCTGACAGAGGCCATGACAGCCTTCATGGAGGCCTGGATGGAGCACATCCTCAAGCAGAAGATCAAGTTCAGGTATGTGTACAGTATTCCCTGATTTTAGATTAGCAAATACAACAGTGCTGAATACCATAGAAGTACAATTACTAGAACGGGCATAGAATCTCTGACTGGGGAGGCCCATACTAGTGATTCTATTTCTGTGATTATACTGATTATCATTACTGTTATCTCCTAACATGGCACTAGTAAGGGTAGTGATAGACACACCCACTCACCAACCGTTTTGCTCCTCTCTCTCTCTCTCTCTCTCTCTCTGCAGTATCCAGGGGGCTCTACAGCTGAAGCAAGACTTTGACCTGATCCGGGACCTGATACGCTCGGAGGAATACAGCCTGTCAGAGGAGATCCACCAGAGGCTGCTGTCCCTCCGGGTCTTCCACCAGGTGGACAACGCCATCGTGTGCCTGCTGCAGCAGCCCATGGCCAAGCCCTACATGCCCTCACGAGGCTGGGAGCCCTTCAGACGCTGCTGTAAGTGCCCACTAGGGGGGGTGCCTTCATCATTGATAACATGACGTTTAGTTGAATCCCGCTATAGTGGAATTACAAAAGTAAGCCACACAGGCAAGTCAGACGTACCACAACACTTTACAGCAATGTATTTGGCCTGTTTCTCCTGTTGACAATCATGTGATTTATACCCGTCAGGTCCAAGTAGTGCCAATATGGTGGACCAATCGTCTAGCAGTCTGAATAACTTTGAGAGTATGGACCTCCAGTCTGCGTGTCAACAGGCCCTGGCCCAGGCAGAGGGCTCTATGAGCCCTGAGCTGCTGGCCTCCACCCCGCAGGAGTCCTACCTGGCCGTGGCACAGCAAGAGTGGCTGGACCTGCGCATACACAATGGAAACCGCTGGAAGCTCCCTGGGCTGCAGTGCCTGACAAGGTCAGAGCCCTAACCCTCAGGTATTCTATCCAGAAACTCATTCCTCCTCCAGACCAGACACTGGACATTAACAGCCTTTTGGCCTAAAGGCTGTCCTACAAGGCTGCTCATCGGGAAGCCATTTTGCTCTTTGAATTAATAAATGTGTCAATGCTCTAGGGCCAGACAGCAAAATGATGGATGGTTAGAGGTTAGTTTACAAGGTTATGAAGTTACTAGGACTTCCATCTGAACAAATCAAAGCCATGTCAATAGACTAGTATTGATGAAGGTATTTATGTTATCATTAGCTACAAAAGGTACAAAGCAATAACAGTACTGGAGAGTTTTTTGTTTCCTTTCAAAACTAAATTTCAAATATTGTGTGTGTCCATGACGTGCATATATTTTTGTAAATCCGTGCTGATGAAGTAATGGAAGTAAAGATTTGTTTTTTATCTCTGGCTCCTGAGGGGTTTGTTTTGTTTACTTTTTTAACCGCAGAAAAGGAAACATCAGGTCATAAAACAGATGATCATGGTTGATCTATAGATAGTAAACCATCTCATAGTGAGATTACAGAATTATAGACCAAATACATTACAATACAGCAACTTCAAGAAGTGCATTTGATGCAAAAAAAACATTTACAGTTGATGAGCTGAAGTAGTGAGAACCTGGACTACCTGGCACAATTGACTAGAATTACAATCAGGGCGACAAGGAGACCACAGGCTAAGATGGTGGCCAAGACTGCCCACATGAAGGTGGGTTTGGATAGGTCACACAGGGAGCTCCTCATGGCTTGTCTGGCCCTGCGTGCCCGTGAGCAGTCCTGGGGTGGGTACCTGGCCATGTTAATGCATTCCATGCCCAAGGACTTGATCAGGCATGCCCGGTGATGGCTGAGCTGGTCGAAGGTGTGTTTCCCGTGGTACCTGCCCATTCCACTTTGACCTGTAGGGGGTCAGAGTTCAGAGAGCAGCAAGTGAGGTCATAATAAGATAGGATATTAGACCAAGTGCTGGCCAAAACTATTAAAATACTTGTTGGTCATGGGTCTTACCTACGCCGCCGAAAGGAAGGGAGTTGAGCACGTAGTGCATTATGACATCATTGACCACCACCCCGCCGCTGCTGGTCTCCGCAATCATTCGCTTTATCACCTCATTGGCAAAAAGAGAAACCACAATAATGCAGTCTGCGTGATCCTCCACACTCCTAATATGGAGTCCTATTGTTTCAACGGTAATAGCTTACCTTCTTGTCAGAAGAAAAAACATACAGCGCTAAGGGCTTCTCTTTCCCATTGATGAAGCGAATTGCATCACCCACATCACTAACAGTCACTATGGGCAACAGAGGTCCGAAGATCTCCTCCTGCATAAGTCTGGTGTGAGGAGACACGTCCGTTACCACTGTGGGAGCTGGAGGAGCAGATGGGGGAAAGGTCATTGTTAATGACAGACACACAGGAAGGTCACAGTACAGTCAGTTACATCGGCACATCACAGCACTGACAAAAGTTAATCCCAGAATTGATTCAATATGGATTTGTATACCCATTGCATAAATAAAGAAGCTTGGCATGAGTCCAGCCAACCATCTCCCCCATAAGGATTCTCCCTACCAATATAACACTGTGATGGGTCGCTCTCTCCTCCTAGTGCCACACTGCACCCCTCCAGCAGACCCATCACTCGACTGAAGTGGCGTAGGTTGATGATGCGACCGTAGTCTGGGGAAGATTTGGGGTCCGGGCCGTAGAACTCCTGGAATTAACAAAAGACAAGGATTAAATGCTGTCTAAAACATGGATTAGGTGCTGTCTAAAACGAGGATTAGATGCTGTCTATAGAACCCTGATACATTGTCCACGGTAATAGACTACTCTGCTGGGTGAAGACAGATCTGGAACAGACCTGTAGTGTATTCCGGATGCCCTCCACCACTTTGTTCTGAATGCTGGGCTCACACAGGATGTAGTCAGGGGCGATGCACGTCTGCCCAACGTTGAAAAACTTTCCCCATGTGATTCGGCTATAAAAACAAACAAATCAAGACATGTCTATATGAGCCATGTGACTATGGATGAAATGGGTTGCTGAGCAACGGTGCGAACTAGCAAATAGCTGTTACCGGCAGGCCACGATGAGGTCACAGTCCTTGTCGATGTAACAGGGGCTTTTGCCCCCCAGCTCCAGGGTGACAGGGGTCAAGTGTTTGGCCGCGGCCTCCATCACCACTTTCCCTACTGTGCTGTTCCCAGTGTAGAAGATGTGGTCGAAACGCTGCCTCAGCAACTCCTGGGTCTCTGGAACTCCACCTGTCACCACAGGATATAACTCCTAACAGGGAAAATAACCCAACATTAAAGTGATAGTTTACCCCAAAACCACAAATTTAATTTATTACCGATACAAGGTTAGCAAAATGTAAGACCTTGTCCAGATATTGCGGGAGCAGTGCTTTGAGGAGACTGGCTGAGTGCTCACTCAACTCAGAGGGTTTCACCACTGCTGCGTTCCCTGTAGAGGAAGAATGAACAGCGTGTGAGAGGGTTGCTGAGAGAAAGTTAGAAAACTAAATATGCTTCCATTACAGGATCAATGAGTTAGCCAGCTAACTTGACTAAATATTGGTATATAACTTTTTATTTTTAAAGATAAGCTTGAAATGGACATGGTCTAGTTGACTCAACAACCAAAAACACATCTCTAAGTAGCTTTATACATGAGCCAGCAAATAAGTGGTTATTTCTGGTTGTTTATCAAAGTTATGTGGCTAACTCATTGATCCTGCTTTGTAGTATACCCCTCTGCTCCCATTGTAGTGGGAACATTGGAAGGAGTTTAATTCAACTAGGACCTGGGGTATATACCAGCTGCGATGGCCCCGATCAGGGGCTGCAGAGTGAGGGCCCAGGGGTAGTTCCATGCCCCGATGATGAGCACCACTCCCAGGGGTTCAGGCAGGATGTACACCTGGTCTGTTAAGGTCATGATGTTCTTCTCCACATGGCGAGGGGCAGCCCACTGAGACAGCTTCCCCACCGCCAGGCTGATCTCATTCTCCAGGCCAATCAGCTCAGAGAGGGCTGTGTCATACTGGCTCTGTAAAACGACAGGGCAGGGATGTCTGTCTGTATCGAGGTTATATGGATCGTTATTGTTCACTTATCAACACACTGTGCCTTAACATGCTGGATTACTCATTCAAATGAAGTAGGTGGTTGGACTTTACTAATATGCTAAGGGGTATCTCCCTCTTTTCTCCCTCAAAGTTATGAAAACTCAGACATTCACTTTGTTACTTTATGATTTGTGAAGCATCTATATAGGTCTTATAAATACATTACAATTTAGAAAGGCTTTATTACGTCTAAAAAGCTTGGTGTATATGTATATGCCCTTTGTTGATACATTTGAGTATACAAAACATTAAGAATACCTGCTCTTTCCATGAAATAGACTGACCAGGTGAAAGCTATGACCCCTTATTGATGTCACTTGGAGACAGGTTAAAAAAGGTTTTTTAAGCCTTGAGACAATTGAGACATGGGTTGTATATGTGTGCCATTCAGAGGGTGAATGGGAAAAACAAAATATATAAGTGCCATTGAACGGGTTATGGTAGTAGGTGCCAGGTGCACTGCTTTTGTCAAGAACTGCAACGCTGCTGGGTTTTTCACACTCAACAGTTTCCCGTGTGTATCAAGAATGGTCCACCACCCAAAGGACATTGAGCCAACTTGGCACAACTGTAGGAAGTATTGGAGTCAACATGGGCCAGCATCCCTGTGGAATGCTTTTGACACCTTGCAACTCAATATTAGGAAGGTGTTCTTAATGTTTTGTACACTCAGTGTATGTCTATTTATCAAATATGTTTTTCAATGACTTCCAAACTCTCACCCTGTTGAGGTCCTGCTTGAGCGCTAAGGCAATCTCTCCTTGTCTTTCTGTGATCAGCCTCTGAATGGACTTTAACTGTTGAACTCTGAACTTCAGGGGTTGGGACCTCCCTGTGAGAAAAGCGTCCCTGGCAAAGTCCACAGTCTGCTTCTCCATGTGTACATCTATCTATCTATCACAAACAGACACCTGTAGCCTACAATCATAATCACAATGAGAGACGCTACAATATGTACACCTACAGCAGTAGATCTAATCCTTTTGGTTTGAAAATGTACTAAAATATACTACATTTACTGTGATATGCCTGACCAACTAATCAAATCCAACTTTATTGAAAGTGCATTTCAACATCATAATAATGCTATTTTTCTGATAGGCAGAGGATTGAAAATTGAGCACAATATAGGGTAAAGTGCAGTACTTACATTTGAATGAAAGCAGTAGTCTACACAAATCCTAATGTTGCCTGTTGTGTTGTCATCAACACCCATAAATATAGAGATGGTCTGTAAAAAAAAAAGGTATATCCCAAATCTATTCACTGTTCGATGAGTACTACAAGGGTTGCTGCAGATCTATTGAGAGGAAGTTGTTATATAGTCTACCCAGGGTCATATAAAATCATGACCTAGTTCTAGTGAATATCGAATCAAATTTTATTAGTCACATGCGCCGAATACAACAGGTATTCGACAACCTTACAGTGAAATGCTTACTGTAAGGTTACGGATAAGAAATAAAAGTAACAAGTAATTAAAGAGCAGCAGTAAAATAAGAATAGCGAGACTATATACAGGGGGGTACCGGTACAGAGTCAATGTGTGGGGGCACCGGTTAGTTGAGGTAATATGTACATGTAGGTAGAGTTATTAAAGTGACTATGGGGGCAGAATGCAAATAGTCTGGGTAGCCATTTGATTAGATGTTCAGGAGTCTTATTGTTTGGGGGTAGAAGCTGTTTAGAAGCCTCTTGGACCTAGACTTGGCGCTCCGACATGACTAGGGTGGCTGGAGTCTTTGACAATTTTTAGGGCTTTCCTCTGACACCGCCTGGTATAGAGGTCCTGGCAGTTGCCATACCAGGCAGTGATGCAACCGGTCAGGATGCTCTCGATGGTGCAGCTGTAGAACATTTTGAGGATCTGACGACCCATGCCAAATCTTTTCAGTCTCCTGAGGGGGAATAGGTTTTGTCGTGTCCTCTTCACGACTGTCTTGGTGTGCTTGGACCATGTTAGTTTGTTGGTGATGTGAACCACAAGGAACTTGAAGCTCTCAACCTGCTCCACTGCAGCCCCATCAATGGGGGCGTGCTCGGTCCTCTTTTTCCTGCTCGGTCCTCTTTTTCATACCTACCTCACTGACATGACTGTGGGTTGCACCATGGACAATTTACGGTAAAAACCTGCTTCATGACTTCAATAGTGTTCAAAGTCTGCCCCCTGGAATTAGAGGCAACCTGGGATTGATACAAAAAATATATAATTGTGATCTCATGGATGGTCAGTCAATTGCGTCCATTGAGAATGGTTAAATTGTTCCAGCTGCAGCCCATAGGTGTTGACCAGAAAAAGTGTCGGGAGTGGGTGTTGCTTTGTTGTTGTTAGAATCCTAGATTCCCCCTTTAAACCTTGAGTCTTAACATTTCAGATGTAATTTCTATTATGCTTTCAGTTACAGTAATATTGTTTTTTTTCTTCGTAACAGAATGATCACACTTAGACAGGACAAAATTATTTATGAATGTTTTTTTTACAGGAACTTCCTTAGACAGTTTCACAAAAATCTGTTTAACCAAGTGAGAACAACAATTTGGCTGCTTGCAAGATATAATTAGTTTGCATTTCTCAATGTGTATTCATCTGATATAGTCTCTATATTATCATATACAAATATATTCTGTGAGACATTTACAGAAAATAATAAAAATAGAAAATTAGAGTGGTTGCACCATGTGACATTTTCACAGGACTAAACATGGGTATCTTGTTTAAAAATGAAATTAAACGCATAATTTCACTTTTCAACAGTCATTTGTTCATATACAAGACTTGTGTGAAGATACATTGTTTATTTAAATGTTATATCATTAACTTTACTCTTGAAAACTTTATTGCACAATATTAAAACACCCTGTACTGTATGAGGTGAACATGCTACGTGATTGGACTTTACTACAAATATGGCAAAGTTATAAAAAGAATGACAAAGTTCTAGTGTATAATAACCTGACGCTTCTACGGAAGCTTCTTCCTGATACCTACCTCACTGACGTAACTTTGGGTGACACCATGGACAATTGCCAGTTATTTTTATCACTTGAGATTTAAGAGGTAGAATGTTAGTTTAATCATTACCTTAGCTCTCGAATAATTAGCATGTGCCAGTGGGGGCATCAGTACCACTATAAGAATCTGGCCTTGCTGAACAATCCCAACATCATCCCAGGAACCAGTGCTGGTCCACGGATTCATTTACAGAAAATTCAATATAGTCCATCCCTGTTTCCGTGAAGTCTTATCACTTCTGCAGATTCTTATTAACCAGGGTAGGAAGCAATCTTTATTGCTTGGTGTTCTAGTCCAACATTCCACAGTAAATTTGTTTTCAGTTTGGATATTGGTTTGTTATTTGGAGTTTCCTAGTCAATACCGTTTCGACGGAGGTCCTAGGATGACTAGGGTGATATATATAGAATATGACGCTAGAAAGCAAGGTACAGCCTTTTTTTTCTTCTCTGTTCTGTTTTCAAAAAGTGACTTTATATTGGTTTCAATGGGAGAATATTATGCATGGACGGCTAAGGGACTGTCTTAAAAGTGCAATCAGCCAAACCTGGTGTTTACAGAAAAACACGTTTTTTGTCTCAATTAAATTATCTAGAGATCTTAAACCAACTTTATGTTTTTCTCCACAATAATTACATTTAAAAATGTAAACTTGTTTATATTTCATGGATTTTATATAAAAATATGAACTCAAAAAGCATAAATGGGAAGCGGCGCTGGTGAGCAGCAACATGTGAAGATGCGTTTTCTCGGTGCTCCTGTCCAGGGCGAACAATTTACTATTAATACTTAACCAACATCTCCCCTACCGTGTTAATTTTGTAACATTTGATTTGGAATCAAACCCAATTTACTAATTTGGCAATTTTTGTTTTACATTTCTGGCCTTTTCATTGTGAAACGTCGAAACAACCACGGCCACGAGTCACAAAAGAGCAGGCCTCTACTAAAGCCTTGGGCTCACCGGACACTGACTCTGATCCCCCCCCGACCTGGCGGCGATCATTAAGTCTGAACAGACTGTGCTGGCTAAGGTGGAGTCACTATCCACTGACCTATCCGCACAAATAGCCATTCTCGCCACCGAGGTCAACACAAAGATCGACTCTGTTAAAGACGACTTGGTGAAACATGACACCCGGCTGAATAGCTTGGAAGGCAGAGCAAATACTTACTCCGACAAAGTGGTGACACTGGAAGAGCAAACACCCGGACTGGCTACCTTAAGCAATCTTTGGGAAGTCCATCTCATTCTGTTGCATATTTGCTGACCGTACATTTCGTTCTGATTCATTTACAGAAAATTCAATATAGTTCATCCCTGTTTCCGTGAAGTCTTATTACTTCTGCAGATTCTTATTAACCAGGGAAGGGGGAAGGAACACATCATTTCACTTTTCAACAGTCATTTGTTCATATACCAGACTTGTGACAATACATTTTTTATTTAAATGTTAATTCATTAAGATCTCTAGATCATTTAATTGAGTCAAAAAACGTGTTTTTCTGTAAACACCAGGTTTGGCTGATTGCGCTTTTAAAGACAGTCCCTTAGCCGCAATGCATAATATTCTCCCATTGAAACCAATGTAAAGTCACTTTTTGAAAACAGAACAGAGAAAAAAAGGCTGTACCTTGCTCTCTAGCGTCATCTGATTCTAGATATATCACCCTAATCATCCTAGGACCTTCTGTCGAGGAGGTATTGATTAGCAAACTCCAAATATCAAACCAATATCCAAACTGAAAACAAATTTACTGTGGAATGTTGGACTAGAACACCAAGTAATAAAGATTCCTTCCCCTTCCCCTGGTTAATCTGAATCTGCAGAAGTGATAAAACTTTACGAAGCAGGGATGGACTATATAGAATTTTCTGTCAATAAATCAGAACGAAATGTACTGTCAGCAAATATGCAACGGAATGAGTTGGACCTCCCAAAGATTGCTAAAGGGAGTCAGTCTAGTCTCTTCACAGCTGCTTTGAAGAGACTACAGACAGTCTAGCTCAGAGTTTCTCAACCTCTGGTCCGTGGACCAGCACTGGTTCCTGGGATGATGTTGGGATTGTACAGCAAGGCCAGATTCTTATAATGGTACTGATTCCCCCAATGACATGTGCTAATTATTAGAGAGCTAAGGTAATGATTAAACTAACAGGCTACCTCTGATATGTCAAGTGATAAAAAGAACTGGCAATTGTCCATGGTGTCACCCAAAGTTACGTCAGTGAGGTAGGTATCAGGAAGAAGCTTCCGTAGAAGCGTCAGGTTATTATACACTAGAACTTTGTCGTTCTTTTTATAACTTTGCCATATTTGTAGTAAAGTCCAATCACGTAGCATGTTCACCTCAAACAGTACAGGGTGTTTTGATATTGTGCAATTAAGGTTTTCAAGAGTAAAATAAAATAAAGTTAAACCAACTTTATGTTTTCCCCCACAACAATTACATTTTAAAATGTTAACCTGTTAATATTTCATGGATTTTATACAAAAATAGGAACTTAAAAAGCATTAATGGGAAGCGGCCCTGGTGAGCAGCAACATGTGAAGATGCGTTTTCTCGGCGCTCCAGTCCAGGACGAACAATTTACTATTAATACTTAACCAACATCTCCCCTACCGTGTTAATTTTGTAACATTTGATTTGGAATCAAACCCAATTTACTAATTTGGCAATTTTGTCTGACATTTTGGCCTTTTATCGTGAAATGTCGAAACAACCACGGCCACGAGTCACAAAAGAGCAGGCCTCTACTAAAGCCTCGGGCTCACCGGACACTGACTCTGATCCCCCCTGACCTAGCCAAGGTAATGGTGGCGATCATTAAGTCTGAACAGACTGTGCTGGCTAAGATGGAGTCACTATCCACTGACCTATCCGCACAAATAGCCATTCTCGCCACCGAGGTCAACACAAAGATCGACTCCGTTAAAGACGACTTGGCGAAACATGACACCCGGCTGAATAGCTTGGAAGGCGGTGCAAATACTTGCTCCGACAAAGTGGTGACACTGGAAGAAAAAATCAACCGGCTTTCATCGTCAAACCAACTTCCAAGGTCGAAGACCTCGAGAATAGACAGCACCGGGGGAGGCGGATTGTGGCCTACCCTCTCCATAGCCAAATTGCTACGGGAAATTCAAGACCTTGATTCCGCCCCCGCCCTTGACCATGCGCACAGAAGCCTACAGTCCGCACTGAAGAATGGGGAGCTGCCCAGACCCATCATAGTTAAATTCCACTACCTTCACACGGAGGATGTCTTCAGAGTGGCTCCCATCACCTACGACGGCCAGAACATTCACATTTACCCGGACTACACGGCGGCAGTCATGAAGAAGAGGTCATCCTTCAACGAGGTGAGGGGCTCCTACACTGCTGTCGGCACCAAGTTCGGCATTCTTTACCCAGCTGTACTGAAGATCACTATTCCTCCGGCGAGCAGAAGACATTCTTAGACCCAACCAGGGCCAAAGAATACATTGTCGCGCACCGACATCCACAGGAGGACAGGCGACATACGACAAACTAGCCATTGTAGGCCCATACTCTGCCCCTGCGCTAGACATGCTAAAGTGACAAAGGACCAACTAGTGAACTCATATCTTGATTAGAAACGTGCCTCCACCCTGCTGCCAAAAAATGTCAATTATTCTTCCAGTAACTTAATGTTATGAACAATGATGGTATGTATAGGGTGACATGTTCTCACAAGGACAATATAGTTTGAATAGTATTTTATTTACAGTACATGGCACAATTAGCTTTTACCAACTAGCTGCGGCTGTACAGCCTCGGTGCTAGGTGGTGCCTTACTAATTAGCCTAGTCGCTACCTAACGCTAGACACTGAGCTCTCTTTCCATGCCTTAATAGGATACCCTAATAACATACTGTGAGCATGTTTAATACGTACTCCCAAAGGACCACGTGTATTATTCTTTACTATTTGACTGGTTGGTCCGCCTTGGCGGTTAGTGGCAGCAGGCACGGGAGTGCAGGCTGTATAGCCGAGTGAACACTGCAGGACGGGTATTAATTACCCAAGTGTTTGCCAGTCATTTTTCGATGTTCTGGCTTGTTAGGATGTTCAACCGAGGGTTACATTTATACAAATGTTGAATTATACTGGGTTTGTTTTCCTATTTACTTATTTAAATGTTTTTTATATATATTGTTTTTCTTTAGTCATCCCAAGTGGATGGGGTTGGTGGGGGGAACATACAGTATACCTCCTTTTTTATACACTGCTCAAAAAAATAAAGGGAACACTTAAACAACACAATGTAACTCCAAGTCAATCACACTTCTGTGAAATCAAACTGTCCACTTAGGAAGCAACACTGATTGACAATAAATTGCACATGCTGTTGTGCAAATGGAATAGACAACAGGTGGAAATTATAGGCAATTAGCAAGACACCCCCAATAAAGGAGTGGTTCTGAAGGTGGTGACCACAGACCACTTCTCAGTTCCTATGCTTCCTGGCTGATGTTTTGGTCACTTTTGAATGCTGACGGTGCTTTCACTCTAGTGGTAGCATGAGACGGAGTCTACAACCCACACAAGTGGCTCAGGTAGTGCAGCTCATCCAGGATGGCACATCAATGCGAGCTGTGGCAAGAAGGTTTGCTGTGTCTGTCAGCGTAGTGTCCAGAGCATGGAGGCGCTACCAGGAGACAGGCCAGTACATCAGGAGACGTGGAGGAGGCCGTGGGAGGGCAACAACCCAGCAGCAGGACCACTACCTCCGCCTTTGTGCAAGGAGGAGCACTGCCAGAGCCCTGCAAAATGACCTCCAGCAGGCCACAAATGTGCATGTGTCTGCTCAAACGGTCAGAAACAGACTCCATGAGGGTGGTATGAGGGCCCAACGTCCACAGGTGGGGGTTGTGCTTACAGCCCAACACCGTGCAGGACGTTTGGCATTTGCCAGAGAACACCAAGATTGGCAAATTCGCCACTGGCGCCCTGTGCTCTTCACAGATGAAAGCAGGTTCACACTGAGCACGTGACAGAGTCTGGACGCCGTGGAGAACGTTCTGCTGACTGCAACATCCTCCAGCATGACCGGTTTGGCGGTGGGTCAGTCATGGTGTGGGGTGACATTTCTTTGGGGGGCCGCACAGCCCTCCATGTGCTCGCCAGAGGTAGCCTGACTGCCATTAGGTACCGAGATGAGATCCTCAGACCCCTTGTGAGACCATATGCTGGTGCGGTTGGCCCTGGGTTCCTCCTAATGCAAGACAATGCTAGACCTCATGTGGCTGGAGTGTGTCAGCAGTTCCTGCAAGAGGAAGGCATTGATGCTAAGGACTGGCCCGCCCGTTCCTCAGACCTGAATCCAATTGAGCACATCTGGGACATCATGTCTCGCTCCATTCACCAACGCCACGTTGCACCACAGACTGTCCAGGAGTTGGCGGATGCTTTAGTCCAGGTCTGGGAGGAGATCCTCAGGAGACCATCCGCCACCTCATCAGGAGCATGCCCAGGCGTTGTAGGGAGGTCATTCAGGCACGTGGAGGCCACACACACTACTGAGCCTCATTTTGACTTGTTTTAAGGACATTACATCAAAGTTGGATCAGCCTGTAGTGTGGTTTTCCACTTTAATTTTGAGTGTGACTCCAAATCCAGACCTCCATGGGTTGATAAATTTGATTTCCATTGATAATTTTTGTGTGATTTTGTTGTCAGCACATTCAACTATGTAAAGAAAAAAGTATTTAATAAGATTATTTCATTCATTCAGATCTATGATGTGTTATTTTAGTGTTCCCTTTATTTTTTTGAGCAGTGTATATTGTTTATATACATTAGAGAACTGAGGTGGTTCCCAGCTGAATCTCTTCCCTATGTGTGAAATGTATTTTGTTCGCCCTGTATAGAGTACTACTGAGGTTTGGTTTAACATGGTAGTATTTTGCTCTAGTCTAAGAGAGGTAGATGCAGTCTTCCAACAGGGGGAATGCCAGCATAGGGGTCCAAGGTTTTCTTCTGAGTATTTTGTTGTTTTTAGCTGTTTTTTTCGTTTGTTTTTTATTTTCTTTATATTTTATTACTCTGACCTTTCAGCACACTGGCCATGTGATCATACTAACATGAATTTCTAATTACTATGACTATGCCTAATTTACATATTTACATACATGCTTTATCAGCTGGAACTTAAAAGGATTTAACCATACGGTCAAGCGTAGCTGAGTGTTTGCTCATTTTAAGTCTTTAAGTCCGGGACATAGTTTTTCTCCAAGAAACCTACCTCTGGTCCAGTGACCATGATAAACTAAAGAGAGGATGGGTAGACCAAGTATTTCACTTCAACTTTGTTTCTAAGGCCAGAGGGGCAGCCATCCTTATCAGAAAAGGCGCCCCGTTTGTCTCCTCCAAAGTAATTTCAGATACTAATGGCCAATTGTTATGAATTATATGTTTAATGACTAAATGTTTGTACGTTTAAGTAAATACTAAGAATATTCCATTCTGAAAATGTATGCAATAGAGATAGGGTTATAAGACACATGGTAATCCAATTGATGTGTGTGTCTAGAAATGTATATTGTGTGGAGAGTGGAACAAGATGGTACAACTTGCCAGAAGGAGTCTGTGAGATCAAAGAATTCTTTGTGAAACTAGATTGTAAGAGAAGAGGCCTTCTTGACCTTGGGAAGGGAGGGACTGATATGAGATGTCTGGAATTGACTTATGTTGCAAGATGGTGTTATGCCGAGGGATGTACTGTGGGGCATTTGTATCTTTTGTATTCAACTTGTACAATATAAAAAGACTGTGTTCCCCTTTGAAATTCAGAATTCTCATGAATAAATAACCTGACCAAAATTGCAGATATGGGACTTTGTCTAATTTGTCATTAACTAGAGCTTTACAACCTCTAGGAATTATTCAAAGCCTGATTGATAGTTTATGTCAACAATTGAGATCAAAATTCTCATGACACAAATATATTATAGTGATGGGGAAATTGTTTAGCACACAGGTTATTCTGGCTAACTTCTATGGTCCTAATTGGGATGACGCTAAATTTTTCTCTGACCTCATGGCAACACTTCCCAACCTTATCTTTCATCACTTGATACTGAGCGGAGATTTCAATTGTGTATTGGATCCAAGTCTAGACAGATCCAGACCGAAACCCAACAACGTAATTTCAAAATCAGGCACAGTAATCAACTAATTTCTAGAATCCTATAATTTGTCTGATCCATGGAGGAGGAGCAATCCCCCTGCTAAACAGTCCAGTCCACCACTCATACTCAAGCATTGACTTTTTCCTGCTGGACAATATAATGATTTATTTTGTAACTAATAACCAATATGATCTTTATCTCAGACCATAGCCCTGTTCAGTTAGATATCCACTTTCCGGACAGTACTGTGTAACAACTCGCGTGGCGACTTGACCCACTACTACTATCCTGTAGTGCCTTTATAAAATACATATCAACTCATATTGATGTCTTTTTACAGATCAACTGCACCCTTGACGCGTCTCACTCTACTGTGTGGGAATCGTTAAAAGCATATCTAAGGAGGCAAAATTATTTCATATACAGCGTATGACAACAAACGGCGCACTAAACGCTTGTCGGAGCTATCTCAACTCATTCTAGATGTGGACAACAAATATGCCTCTTCTCCAACTCCTGAACTCCACAAAGAGAGACTGTTACACCAATCGGAATATGACAATCTCTACACTAAACAAACGGAGCAGCTTCTGTTTAAGTTGAGGCAGACATTTTATGAACACGGTTGTTATCTCACCAGCTTTGACAATCTGGCTGCCAGCAGCACCATACCTGAAATCTGTGTTGCAGCTGATTCAACTTCAACCAATCCCAAAGAAATCAACAATCATTTTAAGCAATTCTACTCTACTCTTTACACGTCAGAGGCTCTTCCTGACACATCTCGTATGCATGCATTTCTAGACAATCTGGACATACCCTGTCTCAATTCAGAACAAACCAACATGGATGCCTCAATAAGTGATGATGAAGATACTCTGGCAATCCAGTCCATGCAGAGCAGTAAAGCTGCTGGGCCTGATGGCTTCCCTAATGAATTTTATAAAGAATTATCCTCTAAACTATCCCCTATCCTAAGCTCAATGTACAATGAAATCCTTTCTGGTCAGAAACTACCACAGACACTTACCCAGGCAACTATTTGTTAAGATGGCGCCGAAGAGGATGGCTGACGTTTTACATGCTCCAAACCAGCTGTGCTATTTTGTTAGTTTTTTTGCATTGTTTGTAACTTATTTTTAAACTTATTTTGTACATAATGTTGCTGTTACCATCTCTTATGACCGAAAATAACTTCTGGACATCAGAACACGCAAATTGGAAGAAGCTTTTGGCTTTAACGAGTCTGACGAGAAGGATATACCGCTTTCCCGGGAACAGGCCCAAATTCCCGTCATTTGCGTGAAGAAAAGGCCGGAGGAAAAGGGGGCGCAGGTCGGGCTGCCTTCTGAGAATCCATAGGGGAGCGAGTAAACTCCCACTGCCATCCGTCCTACTGTCTAACGTGCAGTCATTGGAAAATCAAATGTATGACCTATGATTAAGATTATCCTACCATGGGACATTTATAACTGTAATATCTTATGTTTCACCGAATTCGTGGCTGAACGACGACACAGATAATATAGAGCTGGCGGGATTTTTCATGCACCAGCTACGTCTGGTAAGACGAGGGGTGGGGGTGTGTGTCTATTTGTCAATAACAGCTCGTGCGCGACGTCTAATATGAGGTCATGAGGTATTGCTCGCCTGAGGTAGAGTACCTTATGGTAAGCTGTAGACCACACTATCTTCCAAGATAGTTCTCATCTATATTATTCATAGCCATCTATTTACCACCACAGACGGAAGCTGGCACTAAGACCACACTCAACCAACTCTATAAGGCCATAAGCAAACAAAAAAATCCTCTTCCAGAAGTGGCGCTTCTAGTGGCTGGGCTTTAATGCAGGCAAACTTAAATCAGTTTTAACACATTTTTACCAGCATGTCACATGTGTATCCAGAGGAAAAAAAATTCTAGACCACCTTTACTCCACACATAGAGATGCATACAAAGCTCTCCCCCGCCCTCCATTTGGCAAATCTGACCATAATTATATCCTCCTGATTTCTACTTACAAGCAAAAGCTAAAGCAGGAAGTACCAGTGACTCGCTCAATACGGAAGTGGTCAGATGACACGGATGCTACGCTACAGGACTGTTTTGCTAGCACAGACTGGAATATGTTCCGGGATTCATCCAATGTCATTGAGGAGTATACCACCTCAATCATCGGCTTCATCAATAAGTGCATCGACGACTTCGTCCCCACAGTGACTGTACGTACATATCCCAACCAGAAGCCATGGATTACAGGAAACATTCGCATCGAGTTAAAGGCTAGAGCTGCCGCTTTCAAGGAGCGGGACACTAATCTGTACACTTATAAGAAATCCCGCTATGCCCTCAGACGAACCATCAAACAAGCAAAGCGTCAATACAGGATTAAGATTGAATCCTACTACATTGGCTCTGACGCTCGTCGGATGTGGCAGGGCTTGAAAACTATTACGGACAACAAAGGGAAGTGATGCGAGCCTACCAGACGAGCTAAATGCCTTCTTGCTCGCATCGAAGGCAAGCAACACTGAAGCATGCACGAGAGCACCAGCTGTTTTGGATGACTGTGTGATAACGCTCTCGGTAGCCGATGTGAGCAACATTCACAAAGCCGCGGGGACAGACAGATTACCAGGATGTATACTCAAAGCATGAGCGGACCAACTGGCAAGTGTCTTCACTGACATTTTCAACCTCTCCCTGACCGAGTCTGTAATATCTACATGTTTCAAGCAATCCACCATAGTCCCTGTGCCCAAGGAAGCGAAGGTAACCTGCCTAAATAATTACCGCCCCGTAGCACTCACGTAGGTAGCCATGAAGTGCTTTGAAAGGCTGGTCATGGCTCACATCAACAGCATCCTCCCGGACATCCTAGACCCACTCCAATTCGCATACCGCCCCAACAGATCCATAGATGACGCCATCTCAATCGCACTCCACACTGCCCTTTCCCACCTGGACAAAAGGAAGACCTATGTGAGAATGCTGTTCATTGACTACAGCTCAGCGTTCAACACCATAGTGCCCACGAAGCTCCTCACTAAGTTAGGGACCCTGGGACTAAACACTCCCTCTGCAACTGGATCCTAGACTTCCTGATGGGCCGCCCCCAGGTGGTAAGGGTAGGCAACAACATGTCTGCCACGCTGATCCTCAACACTGGGGCCTCTCAGGGATATGTACTTAGTCCCCTCCTGTACTCCCTGTTCACCCACGACTGCGTGGCCAAACATGACTCCAACACCATCATTAAGTTTGCTGACGACACAACAGTGGAAGGCCTGATCACCGTCAACGATGAGACAGCCTATAGAGAGGAGGTCAGAGAACTGGCAGTGTGGTGCCAGGACAACAACCTCTCCCTCAATGTGAGCAAGACAAATGAGCTGATTGTGGACTACAGGACAATTAATATCGACGGGGCTGTAGTGGAGCTGGTCGAGAGTTTCAAGTTCCTTGGTGTCCACATTACCAACAAACTATCATGGTCCAAACACACCAAGACAGTCGTGAAGAGGGCATGACAAAACCTATTCCCCCTCAGGAGACTGAAAAGATTTGGCATGGGTCCCCAGATTCTCAAAAAGTTCTACAGCTGCACCATCGAGAGCATCCTGACCGGTTGCATCACCGCCTGGTATGGCAACTGCTCGGCATCTGACCATAAGGCACTACAGAGGGTAATGCGTACGGCCCAGTACATCACTGGGGCCAAGCTTCCTGCCCTCCAGGACCTATATAATAGGAGGTATAATCAGTCACCCAAGTCATAGACTGTTTCTCTGCTAACGCACGGCAAGCAGTACTGGAGCGACAAGTCTTGTACCAAAAGGCTCCTTAACAGCTTCTACCCCCAAGCCATAAGACTGCTGAACAATTAATCAAATGCCCCCAATACCCATTTGTTTTGTACACTGCTGCTACTCGCTGTTTATTATCTATGCATAGTCACTTCACCCCTAACTACATGTACAAATTACCTCAACTAACCTGTACCCCCGCACACTGACTCGGTACCCCCTGTATATACAGTGGGGAAAAAGCGTATTTAGTCAGCCACCAATTGTGCAAGTTCTCTCACTTAAAAAGATGAGAGAGGCCTGTAATTTTCATCATAGGTACACTTCAACTATGACAGACAAAATGAGGAAAAAATCCAGAAAATCACATTGTAGGATTTTTATGAATTTATTTGCAAATTATGGTGGAAAATAAGTATTTGGTCACATACAAACAAGCAAGATTTCTGGCTCTCACAGACCTGTAACTTCTTCTTTAAGAGGCTTCTCTGTCCTCCACTCATTACCTGTATTAATGGCACCTGTTTGAACTTGTCATCAGTATAAAAGACACCTGTCCACATCCTCAAACAGTCACACTCCAAACTCCACTATGGCCAAGACCAAAGAGCTGTCAAAGGACACCAGAAACAAAATTGTAGACCTGCACCAGGTTGGGAAGACTGAATCTGCAATAGGTAAGCAGCTTGGTTTGAAGAAATCAACTGTGGGAGCAATTATTAGGAAATGGAAGACATACAAGACCACTGATAATCTTCCTCGATCTGGGGCTCCACGCAAGATCTCACCCCGTCGTGGGGTCAAAATGATCACAAGAAAATCCAAAAATCCCAGAACCACACGGGGGGGGACCTAGTGAATGACCTGCAGAGAGCTGGGACCAAAGTAACAAAGCCTACCATCAGTAACACACTACGCCGCCAGGGACTCAAATCCTGCAGTGCCAGACATGTCCCCCTGCTTAAGCCAGTACATGTTCAGGCCCGTCTAAAGTTTGCTAGAGAGCATTTGGATGATCCAGATGAGGATTGGGAGAATGTCAGATGAAACCAAAATAGAACTTTTTGGTAAAAACTCAACTCGTCGTGTTTGGAGGACAAAGAATGCTGAGTTGCATCCAAAGAACACCATACCTACTGTGAAGCATGGGGGTGGAAACATCATGCTTTGGGGCTGTTTTTCTGCAAAGGGACCAGGACGACTGATCCGTGTAAAGGAAAGAATGAATGGGGCCATGTATCGTGAGATTTTGAGTGAAAACCTCCTTCCATCAGCAAGGGCATTGAAGATGAAACGTGGCTGGGTCTTTCAGCATGACAATGATCCCAAACACACCGCCCGGCAACGAAGGAGTGGCCGTAAGAAGCATTTCAAGGTCCTGGAGTGGCCTAGCCAGTCTCCAGATCTCAACCCCATAGAAAATCTTTGAAAGTCCGTGTTGCCCAGCGACAGCCCCAAAACATCACTGCTCTGGAGGAGATCTGCATGGAGGAATGGGCCAAAATACCAGCAACAGTGTGTGAAAACCTTGTGAAGACTTACAGAAAACGTTTGACCTCTGTCATTGCCAACAAAGGGTATATAACAAAGTATTGAGATCAACTTTTGTTATTGACCAAATACTTATTTTCCACCATAATTTGCAAATAAATTCATAAAAAATCCTACAATGTGATTTTCTGGATGTTTTTTCCTCATTTTGTCTGTCATAGTTGAAGTGTACCTATGATGAAAATTACAGGCCTCTCTCATCTTTTTAAGTGAGAGAACTTGCACAATTGGTGGCTGACTAAATAATTTTTTTCCCCACTGTAGCCTCGTTATTGTTATTTTATTGTGTTACTTTTTATTATTTGGTAAATATTTTCTTAACTCTTCTTGAACTGCACTGTTGGTTAAGGGCTTGTAAGTAAGCATTTCACGGTAAGGTCTACACTTGTTGTATTCGGCTCATGTGACAAATAAAATTTGATTTGGGTCTTGCTTTAAAAGGACAAGTATCCCCTAGACTGTGGCTCATACCGCCCTATAAGCCTTTTGTTTCTCACTAAGGTCCTCTCATGCCGTTTAGAGACAGTGATGCCAAATATAATTAACTCTGACCAAACCGGATTTATCTCAGGTAGGCAAACTTATTATAATATGCGCCGGCTATTTAATGTTCTTTATTCTGCCAACTCAACTCAACAGCCTCCAGCTACTTCCCTCTTCACAGGGAGGCCAGGCAGGGTTGCTGTTTATCCCCTTTCCTAATTGACATGGCTATTGAGCCTCTTGCTATCGCCCAGCGGGCAGAGGAGAGGATTAAGGAATACTAAGGGTCGACATAACTCGCAAGGTGTCTTTTAAATGCAGACAGTCTTATTTTATACATCTCTAACCCTGTGGAGTCTTTACCCTATCTCATGGACATGCTACAAGGTTTTGGGACATTCTCTGGTTATGACGGAAACCTAACAAAACGTGTGCTCCTCTCCATTCATCAGTTGGCTGAAGGCATTGGGTATGCCAACTTCCCATTTAAGGTGGAGCATCAGGTCTTTCCTTATTTGGGTATAAAGGTCACGCGCTCATTTAAGGCTCTGTTTAAACACAACTTCAAAATACTCCTGGAGAGCACTAAGTAGGATTTCATAAGGTGGCAGGATTTCTCTTCCCTTTTCATTAGCAGGTCGCATTAATTATGTTAAGGTGACTGTCTACCTAGGTTTGTGTATTTATTCCAAATTAATCCCATTTTTCTGCCAAAGTCGACGTTCAAACAACTGGACAGCTACATTTCCAACTTAATTTTGAATAAGTAAAAACCATGAATGAGAAATGTATATCTGGAGAGACCTAAGCCCGCAGGGCCTTCCCATTTGTTTTACACTACTACTGGTCAGCAAATACAGTTAAAGTCGGAAGTTTACATACACCTTAGCCAAACACTTAAAACTCAGTTTTTCACAATTCTTGACATTTAATCCTAGTAAAAATTTAGTTTTAGGTCAGTTACGAGCACCACTTTGTGAAATGTCAGAATAATAGTAGAGAGAATGATTTATTTCAGCTTTTATTTCTTTCATCACATTCCCAGTGGGTCAGAAGTTTACATACACTCAATAAGTATTTGGTAGCATTGCCTTTAAATTGTTTAACTTGGGTCAAACGTTTCGGGTAGCCTTCCACATGCTTCCCACAATAAGTTGGGTGAATTTGGCCCATTCCTCCTGACAGAGCTGTTGTAACTGAGTCAGGTTTGTAGGCCTCCTTGCTCGCACACACTTTTTCAGTTCTGCCCACAAATTTTCTATAGGATTGAGGTCAGGGCTTTGTAATGGCCACTCCAATATTTTAACTTTGTTGTCCTTAAGCCATTTTGCCACAACTTTGGAAGTATGCTTGGGGTCATTGTCCATTTGGAAGACCCGTTTGCGACCAAGCTTTAACTTCCTGAATGATGTCTTGAGATGTTGCTTCAATAAATCCACATACTTTTCCTGCCTCATGATGCCATCTATTTTGTGAAGTGCACCAGTCACTCCTGCAGCAAGCACCCCCACAACATGATGCTGCCACCCCCGTGCTTCACGGTTGGGATGGTGTTCTTCGGCTTGCAAGCCTCACCCTTTTTCCTCCAAACATAACGATGGTCATTATGGCCAAACAGTTCTATTTTTGTTTCATCAGACCAGAGATCATTTCTCCAAAAAGTACGATCTTTGTCCCCATGTGCAGTTGCAAACTGTAGTCTGGCTTTTTTATGGCGGTTTTGGAGCAGTGGCTTCTTCCTTGCTGAGCGGCCTTTCAGGTTATGTCTATATAGGACTCGTTTTACTGTAGATATATATAGTTTCCTCCAGCATCTTCACAAGGTCCTTTGCTGTTGTTCTGGGATTGACTTGCATTTTTCGCACCAAAGTATGTTAATCTCTAGGACACAGAACGCGTCTCCTTCCTGAGCAGTATGACGGCTGCGTGGTCCATGGTGTTTTTACTTGCGTACTATTGTTTGTACAGATGATTGTGGTACCTTCAGGCGTTTGGAAATTTCTCCCAAGGATGAACCAGACTTGTGGAGGTCTACATTTTAATTTATGAAGTCTTGGCTGATTTCTTTAGATTTTCCCATGATGTCAAGCAAAGAGGCACTGAGTTTGAAGGTAGGCCTTGAAATACATCCACAGTTACACCACCAAATGACTCAAATTATGTCAATTAGCCTATCAGAAGCTTCTAAAGCCATTACATCATTTTCTGGAATTTTCCAATCTGTTTAAATGCAGTCAACTTAGTGTATGTAAACTTCTGACCCACTGAAATTGTGATACACTGAATAATAAGTGAAATAATTTGTCTGTAAACTATTGTTGGAAAAATTACTTGTGTCATGCACAAAGTAGATATCCTAACCGATTTTCCAAAACTATAGTTTGTTAACAAGAAATTTGTTGAGTGGTTGAAAAACTAATTTTAATGACTCCAACCTAAGTGTATGTAAACTTCCGACTTCAACTGTATATCTAAATGTGTTTATTGGATTTCCACATTTGAAAACAAGGATGGTCCATCTTTGGCCATTATGGAGCTACAGTCAAGCCTTCCAACTTCTCCTGTCTCGCTCCTGTGCTCCCCACTGCCCATGAACCTTGGCACCCATGTTTTGAATCCCATTGTCAAGAACTCCCTTAAAATCTGGTCCCAATTCCGAAATCACTTTAGCCTTAAACAAGCAAGCGGCTTCTTTCCATTATCATCTAATCATCTCTTCCTATCGTCACAGATTGACACGGCATTCCAGTTCTGGCATAGGACGGTCTGGTGTTTTCTTGTGACCTATTTGTTGACAACACATTAGTCTCATTCGATACTCTGAGGGTTGACCATAATATTCCCAATACCCACTTTTTTAGATATCTGCAAACTCGCAGCTTTGCTATAAAACATTTCCCTTCATTTCCACTCGAGCCCACTAAGTGTCCAGTCGAGAGGCGCTTAGATCTTAACCCGTATCTGAAGGGCACAATCTCCAGATTATACAACATAATACAGAACATTAATCCACCTTCCTTGGCAAATACAACATCTGCATGGGAGCAAGACATGGGTGTTCACTACCATTTTTTAGGTACTTCCCCTAGACCACAATGCTACCACGCATCAGGAGAATGCGATAGCATTTGCCGCCTTGTCCTCTTTTACTGGAAGTCTGCAAAGCCACCCTCCTTTATGCAGTGGGTTAAGGAGGTGATGTCATCTCTGCCTCTGGAGAAGGTTAGGTACACTGTGCTTGGGTCCCAACAAAAGTTTGACTGAACCTGGTCCCCATTAATACAATATGTGGAGAACCTGTCTTTTACTTAGTGTAACTTGCATATTTTGGTAAGCAGTCATGTCTGTTCTAGTGGCCATTTGTGCTGATAATACTTTTTACATTGACATTGACATTGTTTTTGTTTCTATTACTGTTTTTCTGTTTGTTTCTGTCCTATTTAATTTACTTTAATAGCATATCCTTGTATGATGCCTTGGTTGGTGTGTGGGTGAATTGGAGGGAGGGTGGATTGGATTGGAGGGAGGGTGGGTGGATTGGATTGGAGGGAGGGAGGGGTGGGTGGGTGGGAGGGAGGGAGGGGTGGAAGGGCGGGAAGGAGGGATGGATGGGAGTATGAGGGGTTGGGGTTGTACTGTTTTTGCTCTCATATTTGAACATCTATAAATAAAGTACAAAAATAAAAAAATAACAAAAATAGGCCTATGATCTTTGTCATTCATACACAACCTATTGTAGCATACTGTAGTCTACTGTAACCTACTGTAGCCTACTGTAACCTACTGTAACCTACTGTAGCCTACTGTAACCTACTGAAGCCTACTGTAACCTACTGAAGCTTACTGTAACCTACTGTAATCTACTGCAGGCTACTGTAACCTACTGTAGCCTACTATAGCCTACTGCGACCCACTGTAATCTACTATAGCCTACTGTAATCTACTGTGGCCTACTGTAGCCTACTGTAATCAAATTAATTTATAAAGCCCTTCCTACATCAGCTGATGTCACAGAGGGCTGTACAGAAACCCAGCCTAAAACCCCAAACAGCAAGCAATGCAGGTGTAAAATCCAATCAAATCAAATTTTATTTGTCACATACAAATGGTTAGCAGATGTTAATGCGAGTGTAGCGAAATGCTTGTGCTTCTAGTTCCGACCATGCAGTAGTATCTAACAAGTAACCTGACAATTTCACAACTACCTTATACACACAAGAGTAAAGGAATGAATACGATTATGTACATATAAATATATGGATGAGCGATGGCTGACCGGCATAGGCAAGATGCAGTAGATGGTATAGAGTACAGTATGAGATGAGTAATGTAGGATATGTAAACATTATATAAGTGGCAGTGTTTAAAGTGGCAGGTGATACATTTATAACATTCACTTTTTAATTATTAAAGTGGCTAGAGATTTGAGTCGATGGCCGAACGGCATAGGCAAGATTCAGTAGATAGTATAGAGTACAGTGTATACATATGAGATGAGTAATTTCGGATATGTAAACATTATATGATTTTTTTTTTAAAGTGGCTAGTGATACATTTGTTACATCCAATTTTCAATAATTTAAAGTGGCTAGAGATTTAAGTCAGTATGTTGGCTGCAGCCACTCAATGTTAGTGGTGGCTGTTTAACAGTCTGATGGCCTTGAGATAGAAGCTGTTTTTCAGTCTCTCGGTCCCAGCTTTGATGCACCTGTACTGACCTTGCCTTCTTAATGATAGCGGGGTGAACAGGCAGTGGCTCGGGTGGTTGTTGTCCTTGATGATCTTTTTGGTCTTCCTATGACCGGGTGGTGTAGGTGTCCTGGAGGGCAGGTAGTTTACCCCCGGTGATGCGTTGTGCAGTCCTCACTACCCTCTGGAGAGCCTTACGGTTGTGGGCGGAGCAGTTGCCGTACCAGGCGGTGATACAGCCCAACAGGATGCTCTCGATTGTGCATCTGTAGAAGTTTGTGAGTGTTTTTGGTGACAAGCCAAATTTCTTCAGCCTCCTGAGGTTGAAGAGGTGCTGTTGCGCCTTCTTCACCTTGCTGTCTGTGTGGGTGGACCATTTCAGTTTGTCCGGGATCATAATTTCATAATTATCATTTTTTTATGTTTACGATCCACATATGCTAGAGATCTACAGACAAGTTTGACCTCTATTATCAAAGCAAATTACCTTATCGACATTCCTCCCCTTTTTACAAATATTTCTCTTATGACAGCTGTGGTTATTAATTCACGTACAAATAAAATATTCTATAGCTTTCAGTCCAAATGTCATATACAGTGGGGAAAAAAAGTATTTAGTCAGCCACCAATTGTGCAAGTTCTCTCACTTAAAAAGATGAGAGAGGCCTGTAATTTTCATCATAGGTACACTTCAACTATGACAGACAAAATGAGGAAAAAAAATCTAGAAAATCACATTGTAGGATTTTTTATGAATTTATTTGCAAATTATGGTGGAAAATAAGTATTTGGTCAATAACAAAAGTTTATCTCAATACTTTGTTATATACCCTTTGTTGGCAATGACAGAGGTCAAACGTTTTCTGTAAGTCTTCACAAGGTTTTCACACACTGTTGCTGGTATTTTGGCCCATTCCTCCATGCAGATCTCCTCTAGAGCAGTGATGTTTTGGGGCTGTCGCTGGGCAACACGGACTTTCAAAGATTTTCTATGGGGTTGAGATCTGGAGACTGGCTAGGCCACTCCAGGACCTTGAAATGCTTTACGAAGCCACTCCTTCGTTGCCCGGGCGGTGTGTTTGGGATCATTGTCATGCTGAAAGACCCAGCCACGTTTCATCTTCAATGCCCTTGCTGATGGAAGGAGGTTTTCACTCAAAATCTCACGATACATGGCCCCATTCATTCTTTCCTTTACACGGATCAGTCGTCCTGGTCCCTTTGCAGAAAAACAGCCCCAAAGCATGATGTTTCCACCCCCATGCTTCACAGTAGGTATGGTGTTCTTTGGATGCAACTCAGCATTTTTTGTCCTCCAAACACGACGAGTTGATTTTTTACCAAAAAGTTCTATTTTGGTTTCATCTGACATTCTCCCAATCCTCATCTGGATCATCCAAATGCTCTCTAGCAAACTTTAGACGGGCCTGAACATGTACTGGCTTAAGCAGGGGGACACGTCTGGCACTGCAGGATTTGAGTCCTGGCGGCGTAGTGTGTTACTGATGGTAGGCTTTGTTACTTTGGTCCCAGCTCTCTGCAGGTCATTCACTAGGTCCCCGTGTGGTTCTGGGATTTTTGCTCACCGTTCTTGTGATCATTTTGACCCCACGGGTGAGATCTTGCGTGGAGCCCCAGATCGAGGAAGATTATCAGTGGTCTTGTATGTCTTCCATTTCCTAATAATTGCTCCCACAGTTGATTTCTTCAAACCAAGCTGCTTACCTATTGCAGATTCAGTCTTCCCAACCTGGTGCAGGTCTACAATTTTGTTTCTGGTGTCCTTTGACAGCTCTTTGGTCTTGGCCATAGTGGAGTTTGGAGTGTGACTGTTTGAGGTTGTGGACAGGTGTCTTTTATACTGATGACAAGTTCAAACAGGTGCCATTAATACAGGTAATGAGTGGAGGACAGAGAAGCCTCTTAAAGAAGAAGTTACAGGTCTGTGAGAGCCAGAAATCTTGCTTGTTTGTATGTGACCAAATACTTATTTTCCACCATAATTTGCAAATAAATTCATAAAAAATCCTACAATGTGATTTTCTGGATTTTTTTCCCTCATTTTGTCTGTCATAGTTGAAGTGTACCTATGATGAAAATTACAGGCCTCTCTCATCTTTTTAAGTGAGAGAACTTGCACAATTGGTGGCTGACTAAATAAGTTTTTTCCCCACTGTATATACAGGGGGGGTACCGAGTCAGTGTGCGGGGGTTATTAAATCCAAAGTTATTATCCTGGGTGACCTAAACTATGATTGAGAAATGTAAGCTTCAGACAATCTAAAAGACAGGTGTAATGATCTAAACCTAACCCAGCTTCTGACTAAGCCTACATGACCCAACCCTAAAGATCCTTCAAAGTCAACTCTGATTGATCTTATTTTAACGAATACAGATAAATAGGTTTCTACTGGTGTCTTCGCACAAGACATTAGGGACTATTGTCCAGTTGTTTGTGTTAGAGATGTGAGACTACAAAAATCCAAGACACGTGCCATCACAAAGAGGAACTTTAAAAACTCTAGTCAACAGGTTTGTTTTACATTTTTTTTCCACACTGAAGATATCATCCACTAATAGAGGGTTAGTAAATGCCCAGTGCACTACTTTTGTTAAAAATGTGAACTAAATGTATTTGAGTGTTTACCAGCATTTGTAATTTGAGTCTGTTAATTATACACACACACAAGCATGAACCTTTCGCCCAGAAACAGGTTCCAAACAGAACAACAGCCTTACCCCTGGTATGCAGGATAACACTTTGCTCTGTCTCCAGTTAAGGAACCAGTTAGTTTCTGTCAGCTCTTGGCTGAGCGCCCAGACATCATGGGGTCATGCTACACACACAGAACAGTTAGAACAGGCGTATACTATAGCACATGCACGTTTCTATCTTATATGATTTAGTTTCTTTGACAATCTCAAGCCCAATGCCTAGGCTTAAAGAATGATATTTTATCACACAGGCATTAGTAAGGTTTAACAGAAAATGCCCTCACATTCCCCACTTAAGAAACAAAGTTTATTCTAAATGTTCAGTTAAACTCTTACAGCGTTAAAAATAATCATATAAACAATCAAGTTAAAATAAAAGAAAGAGCAATAAAACCCCTCTAGTGCTCGGCAATGCCATACATGGTAAATAACCTAAATAACCCATACATGTTAAATAAACTAAATAACCCACACATGGTAAATAACCCATACATGGTAAATAATCCCTTTCTGCCATCAGCACAGTCTTCTCTTCATCAAATAGTATTTACACACAAGTTTCATTAAAACACACAGGACAATCGTCACGCTGGCACTTGGCACAATGATAAGGGTCAGCAGGGTGGAAATGACCATCGACTCTGGGACCACGTCTTCCCTTTGAACACAATCTGCAGTTGCCCCTCTTAGGACAATGTTTACAGACCAAATGGGCCATCAGGTTAATTTGAGCCCTGTGCTCAGGGTTTGGATCATTATCATCCTCCAACGTAGCCTGGAATTGGAAATGGGTCAGGGAAATCAGACATGTACCCATCAGTGCTTTCCCGATCATTGTCAGGTTCCTCACCTTCAGACTCCGCTTGGGCTCAGACCCTCAATAATGGCGTGGTTAGTGTATTTGGTCCTAGAGCTGTACCAACCCATCGCACCAGAACAGCTTTCATGCATTTTATTTCTATAGTGCAAGCACAAAACATGAGACATAAAACAATCCCAACCGGAAGGAGAATTTGGAGGAGCATAGATCCACATGGGCCTAATGTATTGTGGAACCATGATTTTGCCGAAGTACCCACACTCTCAGAGGGGGCAAACGAGTGCACCAATACCTCAAGCCTGTCCATTAATGCTGTTAAGTTATCATGTGGGTCAGGCAGCAGAGTACAGCATGCTCCTCCTGTAAGGTTCAAAGCAGCACATACCCCGCCTTGCCTTGCCATAATGTGGTCAAGTGCCATTTGATGCTGCAGCAACATCATTCGGTGGTTCTGCTGGGCGTCACTTAAAGCTTTAAATGTCTGTATAGTCAGGTTATAGGACTGCCACATAGAGCAAGTGATATTATCAATATGTTCAGCTAAGAACACAGTTCCATACCAAGGGAAAATGCTGATGACCCACTTCTCTCCAAAGGATGTACGCCAGTGGAAAGATTGGAGGTCGTTAAACTGTGCCATGTCCTTTTTCTGTCTATCATGCCCTACCCCCAGATTTGTTAATTGAGGATATTTAGTGGAAATATGGCCAAATCAGTGGTGAGGGTGGACAAATGACAGCAACCAGCATAATCACGAGGAATGAGAGTGTAAGCATCTTCCCCGCATACCCAATATTTCCCAGCTGGCATTCCTAGTTCCAGCGCCATCCCAACTGTAATCATATTGTTGTGGTCAGGGTTTGTCATATTAGTATTAAAGCAGCAAGCTGTGTTGTTACACACTGGTTCACTCGCTATTTGCTTAGCACATACATACGTTCCTAAGTACGTTCTTTTATCAGAAGTAGTAGTATTACATTTAACCGCAGTCTGAGTACTGCCACTACAAATACAGAAGGCTGGTTTCTTCCCTGGAATTACTTTAACGCTCTTGTTGCAGATTCCTATATCAGTAGAATTGTCAGGAAAGAAATTATCAAGGCTACACATTTTTTTACATTCGTTGGCACCACTGGTTCGGGGAAGCAAATAGAGAAATACGCTAAGAGTCGTTACTAGGCCCAAACAGGTGTTTTTTTTAACGGGTGTGGGATTCTGTAATCTCCCCTCTATCCATTTGGACATGAGGAGCAAACCGCACCTGGTACTTGCCTCCCCCTTTGGATTGTCATATAGGGTGAACATAGACGTAGAACTAGTAGGGGCAGGGAGACATGCTATGCACGTTCGCTTGTTTCTTTGCCTGACATGGAACGTCAACATATCATACCACACATTGTTCGTCCACGGGCTTACAATGTTCAAGGCTTTGGAGTGATACCACCAGGGTGTTGAGCGCTTCCTCATGCTGGAGCGGACTCCTGTACTGAGCCTACCGTTGGCTCGAGCTGGAGCGGCTGTTATTTAAGTCCCGCTGTGGGACTATGCTGGTGTTTCTTTCGGCTGGACTGGTCTCATTTACTCCTCCGCACGTCTCTGCTCCTCCCAGGGCCCATACCACAGCTGCGATGAGCAGACTGATCACAATGGCCCCCAGCATGATGCGTAGAGTCCGGTCCTGGTCCTCCCATGGCCCTCAAGGTCGCACCTGGTGGCGGCTCCGGTACATCCTCAGCTGGATCGTGTGGCACCTTCCTGCAGTGACCGGCGTGGACCCATGTTGACCTCTCTGCGATCTTTACAGCAGTTGGAGTTATCAGGATTACCTGGAATGGCCCCGTCCAGTCCTTCTGATTCCAATGCTTCCGGCGCAGGTCCTTCACCACCCTCAGTCACCAGGCTGAAGTTTGTGTAGCCACCCCTCTTTAGGCTGAGACAGTGCTGCTTTCACCCTGGGAAAGATAGCTTTCACAACATTGTTTAGAGCTGTACAGTAACTTACCATCTGGTCATCACAGCCCATCAGGGTCAACCTGTTCTGTGGGAAAGGGGTATCTATCATTCTCATAGGTCTACCAATCAGTATCTCATGAGGGGCCAACCTTGTGGTCCTGTGGGACCGCCCCCTCATGTACATCAATGCCAATGGCATCACCGTCACACATGGGAGACCCGTTTCTACCATAAGTTTTACCATCTTAATCTTTAGGGTCTGGTTAATGTGTTCCATGAGCCCGCCCGACCGGGGCCTGTAACTACAATGAGTTCTGAGGTCTATCTGCAGGCTTTGTCGTGGAATATCTAATCAAAGGGAAGAGAGACTGCAGATTCTTTCAAACAACACTTTATTATAAGATTTGCAAAAATTGAGAATCATCTATCCACTCAATAGTGCATAGTTGAAAAGCTCAACGAACAGTGCCAGTTCAATGCTTTCATATAGAAAATACATACAACCCCTTTCTGTATACGTGGCAGTCAGCAGATAGTGTGTAAAAGGTAATTCGTTGTCTGTGTAAACTTAAGATAGCACAAGGTTGATAAGCCGAGGGCTCAACCGTCTAACTGCATTCACAACAACAAACACTATATTGTACTCCTTTCTGCAAGGTTCCATACATGTGCCTTTCTGTAGACAGTACACCCACGGGATTTCAAAATCTCAGCTGTAAACCCAGACTAAGTCACACCAAGACAAGTTTGTATCAGGTTAGAAAAAACACTAGCATATAACAAGAGACTATTCTTTAAGCATTAAAACACAGGATAGCATGACTAATTATGTAATTTTCTACAACATTTCCTCCCTTTTGAGACTAAGTCTCAACCTAATAGAAAATTACTTACAAGTATTTCCATTAAACAATAATTAACATGAGGGAAAAGAAAATACTTTCTTACACTTAGTACATTACAATTGTAAATTACCTCTGTTGTCATTCAGTTTCAATCCTTCATATAGTGCAATTCATTCTCAGAAAGGGGGAAAGGAACATATGAATTCAAACATCCGTACATACTTTATCACTACATACAAGGCAATAGCTTCATTGAGACTGTCCATATTGCCACAGGGTCACCATGACGGTAGGCCCTTAACCCCTACCTTGGGAGCACCATTCACATAACCCCTCTGTGAGCATGGCCTATGGACATGCTGCACCATTAACTCAATATGTGTACCTCTGTGTTATAGACTATCATAGTCTTCATCAGACATGTAATCAGGCATAGGAAATAAATCAGGTAAATAGGGTTCTGAGGCATCTCCTTCAGGGGTCAGTAATGGCATGGCAAGAATAGTCTCAATGGCTTTGCTGCACAATTTCTTAACACAAGTTATAATCAGAATTATTGTAAAAAAAAAAATAAGCCATAAATCAACCTATGAAATTTTGTAGCTCCCATAACACCAAATAATGACTGAACCCATCCAAACAGATTCCAATCACCACAAAGCTCTTTCAGATTTTCCACTACAATAGTAATGTTACCCTCACCCTGGGGTATGAATGTACAGCAATGGTCACCTATCATTTGGCACAGTCTTGTGCAAACATTCTGTCCCCATATGTACTTAGCCTCTGGCTACAAATACATTTTGCACAATTAATTATTCTATCTAATTCATAACACATTAGTCACTACTGCTAGTCTTACTTAAAAAGATGAGAGAGGCCTGTAATTTTCATCATAGGTACACTTCAACTATGACAGACAAAATGAGGAAAAAAAATCCAGAAAATCACATTGTAGGATTTTTAATGAATTTATTTGCAAATTATGGTGGAAGTTGGAGAACTTGCACAATTGGTGGCTGACTAAATACTTTTTTGCCCCACTGTATATGTTTGTTCTTTTCCCCACTTGCGGTGTGGGTCATTGTTTGTGTGGGAGTACCTGTTTGTGCGCAACACCGTTGTTACGGTCAGGTCGTTGTTTATTGTTTTGTACGTTCCATTAATAGATGTGGAACTCAGTCCGTGTTGCACCTTGGTCCAGTTCTTTACACGACGATCGTGACAAGATCAGAACAACAATTCAGTTCAGTTTATATCTGATTCAGGAAATCCAGTCAAATGATCTACTATATGACATATTATTACTTCGGACGAATATTATTAATACAAATCTCTAAAACAAATGTCAAAGAGAATAACACATTCTGTTAAAACAATTTTTCTAAATTGGTTATACTCCCTTTACCACACTGTCAACCTCATCGCAGAGTCATAGGATCAGGAAATTATCCCGAACATCCAGCAGACCCAATCTGGTGAGATTTATCTAAACAAAACAGAACAAACAACGCAACAATACACTCCATCATATATCACTCAATACATCCCTACATATCACTCAAGGTGTGTAAACTTCAATCCAAAAACCTCAAAACACTGGTAACTCTCCCATTTTGACACATGACTCACCATAGTGACTAATGTGTAAAAAACAACAAAAAATAAAGAAATAAAACAAAACAAATTAAAATATAATAACAAAATCGAATTAGAACCACTAACCATAATAACTTCATAAAGACAATTTTTTTTACCCATAACTTGATTCAAGGAATAGAAAAATAGACTAGAGACAGGACTATCCATCTCGTGGTCTGAATCACACATATAACTATTAACTATAAACTTCTCCGTAATTATCAGTATTATAAATTACCTTCAAATCAGTATTACAAATGACCTTAAATCACCAACCAACCATCTCTTTTTCCAGTGAGGGACCACACTAGAAAGTCAGGACAGAGGTCATTCAAACCCTTCAAATAAGTGTTTCTTTCTGTATTAGATTAATTATTTAAAAACAGTCAAACATGTCATACATTTCAGACTTGTCATACATTTCGTATCCCAGTTTCAGTTTCTTCAGTACATTCCTTATCAAAAGAATACACATGTTCAATTAAAACTCAGAAAATAAAACTTCAGAAAATTTCATTTGTTTACCCATTATAGATATCTCGGCTCTAACCCATGAAAAAACCACTGAAACCAAATAAAATAACCCCACACAATAAATCAGGCATGGTATTGAAACACTAACAAACATTCATTATGTAGGGTAAAAACAAACAACATTTTCCATGCCTTATTTAATGTGGGAGCTCCCTTAACATACATACTGTAGTGGACTTGCATCAGTCCTGGAAGAAAGAATCCTACTCAAAACACATCAGATAATACTGTGTCCCATTATGAGGAATAGACACCTTCTAAAGTAAACAGTACCTATCCAAAAACCATTAATAACATATTTCCATTCACATTATTAGAAGGCATTGTTTTAATTTCAGTCCATCCTAATAATATTACTCTTTATTGTTTAATACCAACCTCTGCTGGATATTCCCTTTCTGCTTCACACTTATTACACCTCTATTATTATAAGATTAACATGTAATGTGCCAAATTCACAAAATACATCAGCAAATTCCTAAGAGAAAAGATACATTTCGAAGGGAGTTAAAATAGTTCACAATACTTGAGCCTCTTTAAGCCCACAACTTCAATTCAGTCAGTAACATGGACCCAATGCTATTGAAATTACGAGTAAATTCCGCAAACAACCCAATTATAATGGTTTGTAGTCTTAACATCTTGCACATAATAATGACACAATTACCAGAAAATAGCCTTAACAAGTGTTTCTTTGTGTTTCTTTGCAAAGATTTCACATGTGCAGAGGGGATTTAGCAGTCAACGAGTTGAATCGACATTCATTGATTTGGAAACATATCTGGCAAGGTCAATAAAAGCAGATTATATTTTCCCTTGCGACATAATGAAATTCCTTCAGTACATCACATTTACGGCGCAATGATTTTGAATTTGATGGAAACCCTAATTTGGATTCTTACGTCATTACAAGTTATGTCTACATTCAGTGTTAATTCTCCCTAACTCTTACTGAGGAAAAAATATAAAAAATTCAAGCCATATGGGCTATTTTATTTAAATGTATTAACCGGACGAGAAAATCCCATAAGTGTTTATAGTTTAATTGGTTAGGGTAAGTGAATTACCCATACTTTCCTGTCATAAATGTAACAAATATTGGCCCAACACTCACTTTTTGAATGACCAATGGCCCCACACACTACACTTTGGTATTTTTCCACTACCCCTCAATATCCATGTTGATAACAGGATTCAAACCTGCCATCAAAGCAGACGTACACATTCTATCAATATACTCACATACCCAAACTGTGTTTAAATATCCATACTAATATTCTATATACTACATGCTTAATGAATATATACTTCATACTATTAGTTAATTTCAGTATACTGTAACCAAAAGGTAACCTTTCAGTTGAGCTTTGCATGTCTACCGGAAGTTGATGCTGTTGCTATGCAGCCTCTTGCTAGCTTTTTAGCATAACAAATGACTAGTTAGACATTTTACCACTTCAGGTGTTTTGGAAATTCAGACTGTTCAGAGCGCACACTGCCCGCTCTGGCCAAGGAGCAGGGTTGATCCAAGCTCTCTGACCTCACAAAGGCAGTCAATCACCTAAGCTAACTGGCTAAAGTTGGCTAGCTTTCTTGCTACTTCCAGACACAAATAAGAGAACACATCCTCACTTTGACCATTTGCCCACACTAGCAGAGCTGGTAGGCTTTTTTTCATGTTATCCAAAGCGTTGGTGACTAACTGTGCTGCTGGTGTTGTGTCAAAAAGCTCCCCCCTGCCAGAATGACCCCCACCCCCCTCTTCGCGTGAATGCTCACACACTCAATTCTTCATTGCTGCAACTTGCTTGCTAGTTCTGATCTGATCACGTTAGGCTGCGTTTCATTTTATTTTTTATGTTGGTTTGATCGCGGGGGAAGGCACTAGTAATGTCTGCAGTTTTCGGTTGTTTCAAGTGTATTAGTCAATAAATAAATCTCCTCTATCTTTGGACTGCAAGGCCTGGCACACTTCTGAATAATATTGCTAGCTCATGTTGACCGGTAGTGTGTGCCACAGAAAGTATTTGACTCTGCGGGACAGGTACAGGATGGCAACAACAACTGCCCGAGTTACACCAGGAACCCACAATCCCTCCATCAGTGCTCAGACTGTCCGCAATAGGCTGAGAGAGGCTGGACTGATGGCTTGTAGGCCTGTTGTAAGGCAGGTCCTCATCAGACATCACCGGCAACAACGTCGCCTATGGGCACAAACCCACCGTCGCTGGACCAGACAGGACTGGCAAAAAGTGCTCTTCACTGACGAGTCACGGTTTTGTCTCACCAGGGGGTGATGGTCGGATTCGCGTTTATCGTCGAATGAATGAGCGTTACACCGAGGCCTGTACTCCTGAGAGGTATTGATTTGGAGGTGGAGGGTCCGTCATGGTCTGGGGCGGTGTGTCACAGCATCATCGGACTAAGCTTGTTGTCATTGCAGGCAATCTCAACGCTGTGCGTTACAGGGGAAGACATCCTCCTTCCTCATGTGGTACCCATCCTGCAGTCTCATCCTGACATGACCCTCCAGCATGACAATGCGTCCAGCCATACTGCTAATTCTGTGCATGATTTCCTGCATAACAGGAATGTCAGTGTTCTGCCATGGCCAGCGAAGAGCCCGGATCTCAATCTTATGTCTGTGGAACTTGTTCAGTTTATGTCTGTTGTTATCTTGTTATGTTCATACAAATATTTATACATGTTAAGTTTGCTGAAAATAAACGCAATTGACAGTGAGGACGTTTCTTTTTTTGCTGAGTTTACTTCTATGAGAGATGGTGCTCCCTTATTTCTGCTTATCATCACCTGTTATATTCTAATGGCGCCGACAGAGATGGTCACCTCACTTCGCATTCTTAGGAAACTATGCAGTATTTAGTTTTTTTATGTATTATTTCTTACACTGTTACCCCAGAAAATCTTAAGTCTTAATACATACAGCCGGGAAGAACTATTGGATATAAGAGTAACGTCAACTTACCAACATTACGACCAGGAATACGACTTTCCCGAAGCGGATCCTCTGTTTGGACCACCACCAAGAACAATGGATCGGATCCCAGTAGGCGACCCAAAACAACGGCGCCTCAGAAGTGGCAGACGGAGCGGTCTTCTGGTCAGGCTCCGTAGACGGGCACATCGCTCACCGCTCCCGAGTATACTACTCGCCAATGTCCAGTCTCTTGACAACAAGATAGACAAAAATTCGAGCAAGGGTTGCCTTCCAGAAAGACATTAGAGATTGTAACATTCTCTGTTTCACGGAAACATGGCTCACTCGGGATACGTTATCAGAGTTGGTACAGCCACCCGGTTTCTTCACGCATCGCGCCGACAGAAACAAACATCTCTCTGGTAAGAAGAAGGGCGAGGGTGTATGCCTTATGATTAACGAGTCGTGGTGTGATCATAACAACATAAAGGAACTCAAGTCCTTTTGTTCCCCTAGAATTTGTGGGCGAATTTCTTACAATCAAATGCCGACCGCATTATCTACCAAGAGAATTCTCTTCAATTATAATCACAGCCGTGAAGAAAGAATTTCATTGGACTCTATGTAAACTGGAAACCACATATCCCGAGGCTGCATTTATTGTAGCTGGGGATGTTAACAAAGCTAATCTGAAAACAAGGCTTCCTAAATTTTATCAGCATATCGAATGCGCAACCCGGGCTGGCAGCATTCTATATAATTTCTACTCTAACTTCTGCGACGCATACAAAGCCCTTCCTCGCCCTTCTTTCGGCAAATCAGACCACGAATCCATTTTGTTGCTCCCAGCCTATAGACAGAAACTAAAACACGAAACGCCCGTGCTCAGGTCTGTTCAACGCTGGTCCGACCAATCTGATTCCACGCTTCAAGATTGCTTCGATCACGTGGACTGGGATATGTTCCGGACAGCCTCAGACAACAACATTGATGTATACACTGATTCGGTGAGCGAGTTTATTAGCAAGTGCATCGGTGATGTTGTACCCACGGTGACTATTAAAACCTTCCCCAACCAGAAGCCGTGGATTGATGGCAGCATTCGTGCAAAACTGAAAGTACGAACCACTGCTTTAAATCATGGCAAGGCGACCGGAAGCATGACCGAATACAAACAGTGTAGCTATTCCCTCCGCAAGGCAATCAAACAAGCTAAGCGTAAGTATAGAGACAAAGTAGAGTCGCAATTCAACGGCTCAGACACGAGACGTACAGTTGAAGTCGGAAGTTAACATACACTTAGGTTGGAGTTATTAAAACACGTTTTTCAACCACTCCACAAATTTCTTGTTAACAAACTATAGTTTTGGCAAGTCGGTTAGGACATCTACTTTGTGCATGACACAAGTAATTTTTCCAACAATTGTTTACAGACAAATTATTTCACTTATAATTCACGAAAAGTGCAAATTAATCCCAGAACAACAGCAAAGGACCTTGTGAAGATGCTGGAAGAAACAGGTACAAAAGTATCTATATCCACAGTAAAACGAGACCTATATCGACATAACCTGAAAGGCCGCTCAGCAAGGAAGAAGCCACTGCTCCAAAACCGGTATAAAAAAGCCAGACTACGGTTTGCAACTGCACATGGGGACAAAGATCGTACTTTTTGGAGAAATGTCCTCTGGTCTGATGAAACAAAAATAGAACTGTTTGGCCATAAAGGTTATGTTTGGAGGAAAAGCCATAGAACACCATCCCAACCGTGAAGCACAGGGGTGGCAGCATCATGTTGTGGGGGTGCTTTGCTGCAGGAGGGACTGGTGCACTTCACAAAATAGATGGCATCACGAGGAAGGAAAATTATGTGGATATATTGAAGCAACATCTCAAAACATCAGTCAGGAAGTTAAAGCTTGGTCGCAAATGGGTCTTCCAAATGGACAATGACCCCAAGCAGACTTCCAAAGTTGTGGCAAAATGGCTTAAGGACAACAAAGTCAAGGTATTGGAGTGGCCATCACAAAGCCCTGACCTCAATCCTATAGAAAATGTGTGGGCAGAACTGAAAAAGCGTGTGCGAGCAAGGAGGCCTACAAACCTGACTCAGCTACAACAGCTTGGTCAGGAGGAATGGGCCAAACTTCACCCAACTTATTGGTGGGAAGCTTGTGAAAGGCTACCCAAAACGTTTGACCCAAGTTAAACAATTTAAAGGCAATGCTACCAAATACTAATTGAGTGCATGTAAACTTCTGACTCACTGGGAATGTGATGAAAGAAATAAAATATGAAATAAATCATTCTCTCTACTACTATTCTGACATTTCACATTATAAAGTGTGAAATGTCAGAATAATAAAATAAAATAAAAAATAAAGTGGTGATCCTAACTGACCTAAAACAGGGAATTTTTACTAGGATTAAATGAATTGTGAAAAACTGAGTTTAAACATATTTGTCTAAGATGTACGTAAACTTCTGACTTCAACTGTATGTGGCAGGGTCTACAGTCAATCACGCATTACAAAAAGAAAACCAGCCCCATCGCGGACACCGATGTCTTGCTCCCAGACAAACTAAACAACTTCTTTGCCCGCTTTGAGTACAATACAGTACCACTGACACGGCCCGCTACCAAAACCTGCGTGCTCTCCTTCACCGCAGCCAACGTGAGTAAAACATTTAAATGTGTTAACCCTCGCAAGGCTGCCGGCCCAGACGGCATCCCTAGCCGCGTCCTCAGAGCATGCGCAGACCTGCTGGCTGGTGTGTTTACGGACATATTCAATCAATCCCTATCCCAGTCTGCTGTTCCCACATGCTTCAAGAGGGACACCATTGTTCCTGTTCCCAAGAAAGCTAAGGTAACTGAGCTAAACGACTATTGCTCCGCAGCACTCATTTCCGTGAGTTGGGTGCGCAATTGCGCAGGTACTTTCCCGAAACGGATGACACAAACAACTGGATTCATTATCCCTTTCATGCCCTGCCTCCAGTCCACTTACCGATATCTGAACAAGAGAGACTCATCGAAATTGCAACAAGCGGTTATGTGAATTTAATTTAATCAGAAGCCACTGCCAGATTTTTGGATTGGGCTGCGCTCAGAGTATCCTGCCTTGGTAAGTCGGCTGTTAAGACACTGATGCCCTTTGCAACCACGTACCTATGTGAGAGTGGATTCTCGGCCCTCACTAGCATGAAAACTAAATACAGGCACAAACTGTGTGTGGAAAATTATTTAAGACTGAAACTCTCTCCAATACAACTCAACTTTGCAGAGTTATGTGCATCTTTTCAAGCACACCCTTCCCATTAACCTGTGGTGAGTTATTCCAAATTTTTGATGAACAAATAAGGTTTTATATGTAAGATGGTTAAATAAAGAGCAAAATTATTGATTATTATTAGTTGTGCCCTGGTCCTATAAGAGCTCTTTGTCACTTCCCACGAGCCAGGTTGTGACAAAAACTCACACTCATTCTTATGTTTAATAAATGTATCGTATAGTGTGTGTGTGTGTGTGGCAGGCTTACATTGATGGCAAAAAACAACATTTGAGAGTGCGCTGACCCTGGTGCTAGAGGGGGTACGCAGCTGGAGGTTGAATGTTTGAAGGGGTACCGGACTATAAAAAGTTTGGGAACCACTGCCGTAGACTAAACCACTGCTGTCATTCTTACCGCCAAGCGTTTATTCAAGTTGGATAATCTTTGGATGCCGACAGCAGTCGCAGTATTGGAAGACATAGCTTGGACTGTAGCCTACAAAAGCCTATTCTTGCTCTTTTCCCACAATTGATCAAACACATTTGGTGTGTCATCATAGTGGTCTCTGACTTCTGGTCAGACCCGCTCAGGTGGAACAAACTTAAACTTGTGCCTTTTTTCAATGCTGATTTGAATGCCATTGAGAAAACAGAAGTGTCCCCCAAAAAATGCGAACATCCTTTCTGTATTTAAAAGTAATCCTCTTAGTCATCTTCTAGTTTTTCAAAAGTATCTGTAATCTGATTACAATATTTTTGCTAGTAACGTAACTGATTACAGTTACCGTTTTTGTAATCCCTTACATGTAACGGATTACATGTAATCTGTTACTCCCCAACCCTGCTCGCACCCCTGCACATTGACTTGGTACTGGTATCCCGGGTACACTACACTGAGTGTACAAAACACTAGGAACACTTCTTAAAAATATTGAGTTGCACCTCCTTTTGCCCTCAGTACAGCCTCAATTCGTCGGGGCATGGACTCTATAAGGTGTCGAAAGCGTTCCACAGGGATTCCGGCCCATGTTGACTCCTATGCTTCCCACAGTTGTGTCAAGTTGGCTGGATGTCCTTTGGGTGGTGGACCATTCATGATACACATGGGAAACTGTTGAGCGTGAAAAACCCAACAGCGTTGCAGTTCTTGACACACTCAAACCGCTGTGCCTGACACCTACTACCATACCCCATTCAAAGACACTTAAATATTTTGTCTTGCGCATTCACCCTCTGAATAATACACATACACAATCCATGTCTGAATTGTCTCAAGGCTTAAAAATACTTCTTTAACCTGTCTCCTCCCCTTCATCTACACTGATTGAAGTGGATTTACAAGTGACATCAAAAAGGGATCATAGCTTTCACCTGGATTCACCTGGTCAGTCTGTCATGGAAAGAGCAGGTATTCCTAATGTTTTGGACACTGTGTGTATATAGCCAACATCATCATTACTCATTGTGTATTTATTATTGCTTGTTATTACTTTTTCGATTTTAATTTCACTGTTAGTCTACACTTGTTGTTACAAAGCACGTGACAAATACAATTTGATTTGAATCTCTTTCAGACACCAAGACATGCTTTTTAGCATCTTCAAACTAAACATTGTCATGTTTTAAAGAAGCCCTGGGTAAAGCCAATTGTAGCAACCTTAACCCAATAACTAGCGACCTCATCAAGGGGTTTGGACCCCCGATTTGCTACAGTATAGGCTTATTAACACCCATAAAAAATTAAAAAAATAAGAATATAACTGAAAAATGCTTCATGAGCATAGTTCAACTCACACCCCACCATAAACAATGCAAATGTAAACAGACCATATAGCTTCAAATGAATACAATGTTGAACTCATGGATCCATTGCATCCATCTCTTTTCATGAATTTAAGAGTGTTTACTTTTCTCCACCACTATCCCTCAACTGTTTAACAAAACAGAGGAGGGGTACCACTTTGTGGTTGTTGTTTGAATTGCAGATTGCCCCTTTAAACTAGACTACAGGAAATAAAACCACAGAGACCTAGAGTGGTCCTCCAGCTCAGTTGGTAGAGCATGGTGCTTAGCTCTTGCAATGCCATGATAGTGGGTTTGAGTCCCGGGACCACCCATACGGATGTAAGTTACTGTGCATAAAAGCATTTGCCAAGTGGAATATATTTTTATGATATACAGTGGGGAAAAAAAGTATTTAGTCAGCCACCAATTGTGCAAGTTCTCTCACTTAAAAAGATGAGAGAGGCCTGTAATTTTCATCATAGGTACACTTTAACTATGACAGACAAAATGAGGAAAAAAAATCCAGAAAATCACATTGTAGGATTTTTTATGAATTTATTTGCAAATTATGGTGGAAAATAAGTATTTGGTCAATAACAAAAGTTTATCTCAATACTTTGTTATATACCCTTTGTTGGCAATGACAGAGGTCAAATGTTTTCTGTAAGTCTTCACAAGATTTTCACACACTGTTGCTGGTATTTTGGCCCATTCCTCCATGCAGATCTCCTCTAGAGCAGTGATGTTTTGGGGCTGTCGCTGGGCAACACGGACTTTCAACTCCCTCCAAAGATTTTCTATGGGGTTGAGATCTGGAGACTGGCTAGGCCACTCCAGGACCTTGAAATGCTTCTTACAAGCCACTCCTTCGTTGCCCGGGCGGTGTGTTTGGGATCATTGTCATGCTGAAAGACCCAGCCACGTTTCATCTTCAATGCCCTTGCTGATGGAAGGAGGTTTTCACTCAAAATCTCACGATACATGGCCCCATTCATTCTTTCCTTTACACGGATCAGTCGTCCTGGTCCCTTTGCAGAAAAAACAGCCCCAAAGCATGATGTTTCCACCCCATGCTTCACAGTAGGTATGGTGTTCTTTGGATGCAACTCAGCATTCTTTGTCCTCCAAACACGACGAGTTGAGTTTTTACCAAAAAGTTCTATTTTGGTTTCATCTGACATTCTCCCAATCCTCATCTGGATCATCCAAATGCTCTCTAGCAAACTTTAGACGGGCCTGAACATGTACTGGCTTAAGCAGGGGGACACGTCTGGCACTGCAGGATTTGAGTCCCTGGCGGCGTAGTGTGTTACTGATGGTAGGCTTTGTTACTTTGGTCCCAGCTCTCTGCAGGTCATTCACTAGGTCCCCGTGTGGTTCTGGGATTTTTGCTCACCGTTCTTGTGATCATTTTGACCCCACGGGTGAGATCTTGCGTGGAGCCCCAGATCGAGGAAGATTATCAGTGGTCTTGTATGTCTTCCATTTCCTAATAATTGCTCCCACAGTTGATTTCTTCAAACCAAGCTGCTTACCTATTGCAGATTCAGTCTTCCCAACCTGGTGCAGGTCTACAATTTTGTTTCTGGTGTCCTTTGACAGCTCTTTGGTCTTGGCCATAGTGGAGTTTGGAGTGTGACTGTTTGAGGTTGTGGACAGGTGTCTTTATACTGATAACAAGTTCAAACAGGTGCCATTAATACAGGTAATGAGTGGAGGACAGAGGAGCCTCTTAAAGAAGAAGTTACAGGTCTGTGAGAGCCAGAAATCTTGCTTGTTTGTATGTGACCAAATACTTATTTTCCACCATAATTTGCAAATAAATTCATTAAAAATCCTACAATGTGATTTTCTGGATTTTTTGTTTCCTCATTTTGTCTGTCATAGTTGAAGTGTACCTATGATGAAAATTACAGGCCTCTCTCATCTTTTTAAGTGAGAGAACTTGCACAATTGGTGGCTGACTAAATACTTTTTTCCCCCACTGTATTAGCATGATTTGTACAAGGGGTGGAATTTTCTTCTGGATATAATTATAAAAATTTAGATGACCTGGACATTTGCAAACAGTAGGCTGTAATCAACAATGGTTGGTTTATTTGTTTTTCGTGTCTTTTTTCTTCTTCTTTATTTTCAAATAGGAACCATCCACTTTGCTTAACAAACACTATGTTGTCACCAAAAATACATTATTAACCCTCTGATGACACCTAGTGGACAGAAAAAGCAGCTCCATCATCACTACTAACATAATGACAACCTATCTGAAGACAGGCTATTCCTTTCCTATTTTACAGATATGCCCAATATGAGCAAAGCGCATGGTCATGAGTAATTAGGCTACTTATTCCAATGTCTGACCCAATCATTTCTGGGTGGGTTAGACCTAGGCTGTAGCATAATGTAGGTGCAAGGATGGAGGTTCTTTGGCAGCTGAGTGCACTGATGGATCTGGCATCATAGGGCATCTGAAAGAAGAGTGTGGAAGTGTAATTTTTTGTTGTTGTTGCTTAAACCATAGGATACTTTCCACAAATCCATTCTGACATAAATGAGCTGTGATGCTCTAAATAATAATTTTTGCCAGATATAGAAAGCTAACATACAAGCATATGCTACATCACAATCCCTAATGTAGGCCTACGGTAAGTTATGTAAATAGCAGTGTATAATAACAGCATATAGCACATCACCCCAGTTAGAACAATTGCAGTTACAGTGCAGGAGTTCAACTAGGATTCGTAGGCTGTCCAGTGCTCTACGTGCGGTAATTTGGCAGTTCAACTGTTCTGTTTTTAGCAGTTCAAACATAATTACACTGGATAAAAATATGTTGTTTGGATGCTGGTTGATAGCAGTTATTCACAGTAATTCCTGCATAATGACTGTTGGGCAGGCCTTCCCTTGGAGGAAGAGCAGCTCTGTCTTGTCGAGGATGAGCTTGAGGTGGTGGGCCGAAATCCAAGCAGAGATATCTGCCAGGCACACAGAGATGTGTGTCGCAACATGGGTGTCAGAAAGGGGGAAGGAGAAAAGTAGTTGAGTGTCAGAGGCGAGGGTCTAGCGCTGAGCTCTGGGGGACACCAGTAGTGAGAGTATGTGGTGCAGATACAGATCCTCTCCACATCACCTGGTAGGAGCGGCCTGCCAGGTAGGATGCAATTTAAGAGTGTGCAAAGCCTGAGATGCCCTGAGAAGGGGGAGAGGAGGATCTAATGGTTTATGGTGTCGAAGGCAGCAGATGGATCTAGGAGGATGAGAACAGAGGAGAGAGAGAGAGTCAGCTTTGGCAGTGCAGAGAGCCTCTATGACACAGAGAAGAGCAATCTCGGTTGAGTGACCCGTCTTGAAGCCTGACTGGTTAGGGTCAAGAAGAACGTTCTGAGAGAGATAGCGAGAGAGTTGGTCACAGACATCACGCTCAAGTGTTTTGGAAAGAAAAGAAAGAAAGGATACCGGTCTGTAGTATTTGATTTCAGAGGGGTCGAGTGTTGGTTTCTTGAGGAGGGGAGCGACTCAGGCAATTTCGAAGTCAGAGGGGACACAGCCAGTGGTCATGGATGAGTTGATGAGGGAAATGAGGAATGGGAAAGGGTCTCCAGAGATGGTCTGGAGGAGGGGAAGGGGTCGAGCTTCAGGTTGTCGGGTGGCTGGACCTCACTAGTTGCAGGATTTCATCTGGAGAGAGACCATTATCTGTCTGGCATCTGTAAGCTTAAGCCTCACACACACACATTGATGCAGGGCTGTAGATGTAACCAATCTGTAGATGTAAATAAATGTACAATATTCTGGTTATATTTTGAGAACCACATAATATTGTTCAGAATTGACTGGTGAATATGATACTGTTAAACTGCTGATGAACAACTGCAGTTGTCTTGTGTTTCTGTCCAATAAATGCCCCTCCTTCCCGCGCCTCGGCAAATAATTCAAAATTGACCATTAAACCGGAGTGGGGTTGCCTTTGATTAATATTTTCAATATCAAACTCCCTATCTCCCTTACAGCTGGCTGGCTGTCTCTCTCTCTCTCTCTCTCTCTCTCTCTCTCTCTCTCTCTCTCTCTCTCTCTAATTCATTTTCAATGTAAGGCCTTTACTGGCAAGGGAAACATATGTTAACATTTCCAAAGACAGTGAAGGAGATAATAAACAAAGGTGAAATAAAAAATACAAATGTACAGTAAACATTACACTCACGACAGCACAAAAAGAATAAAGACATTACAAATGTCATATTATGTGTATATACAGTGTTGTAACGACGTGCAAATAGTTAAAGTACACAAGGGAAATTTTATAAACATAAATATGGGTTGTATTTACAATGGTGTTTGTTCTTCACTGGTTGCCCTTTGCTTGTGGCAACAGGTCACACATCTTGCTGCTGTGATTTCACACTGGGGTATTTCACCCAATAGATATGGTTTATCAAAATTGGATTTGTTTTTGAATTCTCTCTCTCCCTTATAGCTGTCTCTCTCCATCCCTCTTCCAGCTCTCTCTCTCTCTTACAGCTCTCTTTCTCTCGGTCTCTCTCTCCCTCTCTCTCTTACAGCTCTCTTTCTCTCTGTCTCGCTCTCCCTTACAGCTGTCTCTCTCTCTCTCTCTTTCTCTCTCTCTGTCTCTCACACACCCACCCACCTGGCTCTCTGTCCCTTACAGCTCAGCTGAGTTATGACCCAGGAGTGCACCTCACTGTTTGGTAGCGTGTAATTTGAATACAGATTAGCTGGCCCCAGTGTTCCAGTGCTTTGCCATTACCATTACTGGGGACAGTAATTTGACTAATGAACACACAGGTTATCGCAAGGTCATCACCTTCGCTGCTCATGTGGGGTGGGTCAGGGTGTGGAGGCGGCGGTGGGCGGCCCACTTTTGGTGGCAGGGCGACGACGTCTTTCGATAGCATAATTAGTTCCTTTAATTAAGAGTTGAGACAGCTTATTGAATAAATCCTCTTGTAATTAAGCAGCCAATCTCCTATTCCGATCATTCATGAGTTGTTTCCCACTCCCTCCCACTTCCTCTTTCCATTTGAATGTTTCCTAAATTCCTTCTCTGGTGCTGTAAGTGGTATACATACTTCTGAGTGTTGCCTACCACCCAGATCCATGTTTGTGTTTACCAAACACAGAAAGTCAACACATTGCTGATAATATTGTACTGCATTTTTGTATCTTGATTGAATCTAATGTAGAGCCAAGTACTGTAGAGTGTCTTGTTTTGGGCTATTAATACAACCCAAGCCTCTTAGGTTAGGTCTCTTCTGACTTCCTGTTGATCAACCATAATGACATGTTGGAACGCTGCTGGTAGTAAAGTAGGTCCAAATCTTCACAGGTAGTCATCATCTTATCAGCTCATGTTAGGGTTAGGGGTATCGGTCAAGAGAGACCTTGGCTGACTGCTTCAAATGGAACAACAGTATGCTTATAACATACGTGTTGAGAGTGAAGGCCACCCAGATGCAGAGAGGTTTGTCACTCCCATCTGTCTGGTTCCTGGGGCCAATGCCGTGCGGCACGGCCTGTTTAATGGATACCCAGTCAGAGTCCTCCTCCATTAGTCCCCAACCTTACTCCACCAGGTATATCTTTCAGAATATTTTCAGCATTTTATTGCGCTTAGCACACCTCCTGACTCCCGTGATCTTTTAATCCCCTGAGCCATTACTTCTGCAGTGTTGCTGAACCTCCCAGGTCTCCTATACTAGCTACCCCTCACCCTGCCTGCCTTACTCCCCTCACGTCATTATTTACCTCCCTGCTCCGTCTGGATGGAGGTGGCTGTCTGGCTGATGTCCCAATGTATTTGTCACTTTCACACGAGGAGGTCAAACGGCAGGCCTGTCTTTTTTTCAGCTTTTTCATTCTGTTTTAAGTAAAACATTAACATCTTCCATTCCTTTAGGGAAAAAATCATTAAAATATTTTAACAGTGGCAATCTAGGCATCTTTATCTTTTGATATCCTTTCTATCCTCCTCACCTACAGATAACAGCTTGTTATCTACTCCAAAATCCACCCCACATAATTAAATAGAAATGATCAACTGATAGTTATATCAACAAAAAAAAACTTGCCATCCTTGAAGTGTCTGCCCTTCAGTGCCAGTGAGGTGAGCCGTCAGTCCCTGTGTGTTTGCTATGTGTTGTCTATCTGATGGTATGGTCTTATGCCTTGGGTCAGAGTGGACTCACCAGTGACAATTCAATTAGAGGACAAAATGAATCTTTCTTTTCATGGACTTCTGGTCTTTTAAACCATTATCAGGTGCCAAACTAATTGCTCATTAGAAATGGTGCCTGGAAAAGTACATTGTGTTGAAATTACTGCTGAGTCTATGATGAATCATTAGAAAGATGCATTTGATTGACAGTTGATCTTCGATTGACAATTTATCAAGATCCTTGAAATTATGCGCTTAGTTGTCAATCAGTGACTAACAACCAAACCACATGGGATGTTTGTACCTGAGAAACTAATTTGAAAATAAATGTGTGATTATTATTGCAATCAAAATCATAATCACTTATCAAATTGGCATGATCAAAACACTGAACGCAAACATATTTCTGCATAATTAAGATGATACACACAACAAGTCACCTTAAACTATAGTCATTTAAACTCTTTTACATAGGGTGACTTGTGGGCTACCTGAGGGAAGTTACTCACAGAGCAGCTTAAGATGAGGAGACCATGCATTCATAAGAATTATGTCCCTTTTATTGCACACTGTAAAATGCACAGCTGATTTATCTAACAGCCCTTTCACTGCATCGGAAACTCATTTCAATCAGAAATGGCAGAACTTGATTTAAGAATTCATTCTTTAATGGGCTAGCCGTGGTCAAATTTAAACATATTCAATTAATCAGCAAAACATTCAATATGCCCTGTCTTAAACCCAGTTAAGCAAACAAAGGCCTTTTAATATACATTTTCCGGGAGATTTCTTTATTGATTTGGTGCAAAATGATTTGTGTGATACATTCTACTGGATCAATAAAGGGCAAATCAATATGTTATATAGAAAAATCATCCCATCAAAGATGAAGTGCCAAGGAACTTTAAAAGGCCAAACTTTTAACGTTTACAACTAGTGATGTCCTGAGGCATAGCTACTCAACTAGTGATGTCCTGAGGCATAGCTACTCAACTAGTGATGTCCTGAGGCATAGCTACTCAACTAGTGATGTCCTGAGGCATAGCTACTCAACTAGTGATGTCCTGAGGCATAGCTACTCAACTAGTGATGTCCTGAGGCATAGCTACTCAACTAGTGATGTCCTGAGGCATAGCTACTCAACTAGTGATGCCCTGAGGCATAGCTACTCAACTAGTGATGTCCTGAGGCATAGCTACTCAACTAGTGATGTCCTGAGGCATAGCTACTCAACTAGTGATGTCCTGAGGCATAGCTACTCAACTAGTGATGTCCTGAGGCATAGCTACTCAACTAGTGATGTCCTGAGGCATAGCTACTCAACTAGTGATGTCCTGAGGCATAGCTACTCAACTAGTGATGTCCTGAGGCATAGCTACTCAACTAGATGTCCTGAGGCATAGCTACTCAACTAGTGATGTCCTGAGGCATAGCTACTCAACTAGTGATGTCCTGAGGCATAGCTACTCAACTAGATGTCCTGAGGCATAGCTACTCAACTAGATGTCCTGAGGCATAGCTACTCAACTAGTGATGTCCTGAGGCATAGCTACTCAACTAGTGATGCCCTGAGGCATAGCTACTCTTCTGATCTGCTGAAACACAGGAGATCTTTACATAAAAAACTTATTTCACAGCAAATAATTGTCTGCAAAATTGCATAGAACTAAATATACCATGAAAATGTACAAATATGGCTCAATTTTAAAAGTTGATTGTGTGTGGATCGTGACAGCGACTGCTTCCATTTTCATGACTAGGAAAGAAGCTTAATGTGACTGCAAAAGTAGGCAGTCATTGTCTGACCTGGTGGAGAATCTGGAGCTGTTCAAGATCCTGAAGGACATCATTAAGCAAGGCATTGTTTCCATAAGAATAACTCCATCTTAAATCTTTCTAAATGGTAATATACTGGGGTAAAGGGAAAAGACTGGGAACATTGCAATGCAAATACTGTACATTTCAATGACTTTTAGACATTTAAACCAATGGCAGTATATGCACAACCTCAGAATTAGATTTAACCAAAGGGAGCCTTCCCCAACCAGCTGAAGTGCACTTGCTTGGCTGGCTACAGGAGGCTAAAGCAATGTCAACTCCAAGAGGATGATAAATTGCGTTTGTTTAAGACATCATTACATTGTACTTTTTTTATGGAGGTCAGTATTTAATAACAGTTGAGGTTGATGGAGGAACGCAGGCGGCCTCACCGGACGTCCCTACTGGTCAGCGGGGGTGACGGGCCATGACTACAAACATGAGGATATTACAGAGACTGGACTGCTCCGGGATGTTGTCGTAATCTCACACAATCTGCTGCCTGCTCTTGTGTGTAATATCCTGCTGAAAACTTTCACTGAGGGAGACCAGGGAGGGAGGGTGAAAAAGCCCCGGCACAAATCGGAGGGTAGTTGTTTTAAATTACAGGCAAACGGTTCTCGAAGTGAACAACTTCTTCACCCAAGCACTTTATAAAGTTGTCAGGATTATTTGCTCCCCAGCACAAATGAATGCAGCCGTCAATGTTTGACCTGGTGTTACCTGAGACGTATGCACTGTAAAGGTTGCAGGGTAAAAGCTTTCTAGTTTCTGGCAAGCATAGTAGGCTATTCCTTTATTAGAAAAATAATCCAATGCAAAACGCAATGTGTTGCATTCGGGATATTTTTCAGAACCTTATGCATCCATCTATTGCCAAGCCCCCAAAAGACACAGTCAAACCTACAGCTTTAGGCTATAGCCTATGTGGACACTATAAGGCTTAGAACTCCTTCACACTACAGCATCTATAGATCAGGGTAACCTACCCCATGACACTACATCATCTATAGATCAGGGTAACCTACCCCATGACACTACATCATCTATAGATCAGGGTAACCTACCCCATGACACTACATCATCTATAGATCAGGGTAACCTACCCCATGACACTACATCATCTATAGATCAGGGTAACCTACCCCATGACACTACAGCATCTATAGATCAGGGTAACCTACCCCATGACACTACAGCATCTATAGATCAGGGTAACCTACCCCATGACACTACATCATCTATAGATCAGGGTAACCTACCCCATGACACTACAGCATCTATAGATCAGGGTAACCTACCCCATTACACTACATATCAGGGTAACCTACCCCATGACACTACATCATCTATAGATCAGGGTAACCTACCCCATGACACTACAGCATCTATAGATCAGGGTAACCTACCCCATGACACTACAGCATCTATAGATCAGGGTAACCTACCCCATGACACTACATCATCTATAGATCAGGGTAACCTACCCCATGACACTACATCATCTATAGATCAGGGTAACCTACCCCATGACACTACAGCATCTATAGATCAGGGTAACCTACCCCATGACACTACAGCATCTAAAGATCAGAGTAACCTACCCCATGACACTACAGCATCTATAGATCAGGGTAACCTACCCCATTACACTACAGATCAGGGTAATCTACCCCATGACACTACATCATCTATAGATCAGGGTAACCTACCCCATTACACTACAGCATCTATAGATCAGGGTAACCTACCCCATGACACTACAGCATCTACAGATCAGGGTAACCTACCCCATGACACTACAGCATCTACAGTTCAAGGTAACCTACCTCATTACACTAAAGCAAATGTACAGATGAAGGCCACAGACTCAAACATGCCTTGTATAGTGTCAAGATCAGCATGTCTAATACAGGAATCCCCCATGGTACCCCCTACCAATACCCCTGTCCCCTTAGCAGGGCTCCATCACTGCTGAACCAGTCTGACTCTTGCCCTCTTCTGTTGAGCCTATATTCCCCAGGCTGAGTGGTGTGATGAAGATATAACCGAGTCATCAACCTTTGGGGAATGATGTGACCTTTGTGATATCCTGGTAGTGACTCCTGCACAAAGTCCCTGGTATGATGGCCATCTTCCACCATACAGAATAAAGCAGAAGCTATTGAGTTGTTAGGAGAGCGATTGGCTGGGTTTTACAACAGGAAAGTGATTCCCCTGAGCTGTCAGGATACATCAGTGGCTTTACTATCTGAAGACCTTAACTGGAGACAGACCTTGACTGGTCAAGGGTTCCTCACCAATGAAAAATTATCTTTGAAAAATATATAATACAACTAAGTGGATATCTTTGCAATTTTCTTAATTAATATTGTATTTTTATTTAATGCCTTTACACAATATTTGACAGTTTACAGAAGTCAGAGGAAACAAAATAAATATACATTTAACACCCCAGACTATGTAAACAAATAATTAACATAAAAAACAAACCAGACTAGACAAAAGTACAACAGAAATAAACTGGTTGTGTCCGAATACCCATACTAGAGCACTACATAAACAGCATACTATGTACTTATCATTGCATACCATTTAGCACGTACTGTTTAGTAAAAAGTATGCAGTATTCCACGGCCACAATGCGGTACCGGCTCCTGAATGGCTCAGTAGGTGGGCCGGGGCTGAGTGAGGGTGGATTTTTCCAAATTCAACAGACATGCATCCATTAATCAGCCTGATAATAGAGCCCCACAGGAGAAGTGTCATAATGCCTAGCGGTCAAACAGGGAAATGGTTCCAATAATTTTCCCAGCACACATTTTTCCAATAGGGAATTTTAGAAACACTTAAAATAAGGGCTGTTTCATGTAGGCTTACCCTGGTGTGACATTTTGATAACCATGTAAATCTCTCTACGACAAGGTAACTTTTATCAATATATTTGGCTCTATTTACTCTGACTCGAAAATGCTAATTAGCATCAAAGTAGACATCACGCAAGACTACAAGTCCCTGCACATCATCTCTAGCTGACACCTTTGCTAACAGGTATTGTGTCAATTTACAACTTGCACAAGACAGTTCACAGAATTGTACATTTTAAGAAATGTAAACAATTTATTCATTACTAACATGTGGCTAATATTAGATAGTTAATCCAGAGATTCTTACCTTTGCCTCGATTTGGCAGTCTCGTCAAGATCATTAGGCCATTTGTAGTTCTTTATGATATTAGAAGCTAATTAGCATTACATTTTTTGGGGGGGTAAATACAGGTGAATATTTTGATAAAAGTCACCTTGTCCTAGAGAGATTTACACAGTTATCAAAACGTCACGCCAGGGTAAGCTTGTAAGTGTTTCTAAAATCCCTGAGAAAAATGAATGGTGGAAAAACGATTGGAACAATTTCCATGTTTGACCACTAGGTTTAATTACTCATACTGTGGTACTTCATAGAGCTCATTTTCCAATTACATGAATTTCTCTAAACTCTGAATAGAATAGGAATGGAGTTATAGGCCTACTCAGGCTGGTTATAGGCAGACTATCACATTCCACATAGCCCATCTATCTATCTTATTTAAAAAGGATAGAAGACGAAAATAGATAATTTGGTTCCACTAAGATATTTATTGGTGAAACCAAAGTGCGGTAACATATCAATTAAATCAAATAGCCTAGTACACGCAAACGCTATTGCACAGAAAATGGACAGTCGGGTGCATCGCAAATTCAGAACCTCTAGACAGCAACATAATAAACTAAAGCACTGATTATTGGGAACAAGATCAGAATGACTGCTAAGGCTTGATCCATAAATTAAATAGGTAGCCTAGCCTACAACACTAAAACAATCCATATGTTCAAATCAAAAAGCCTGATTAACATGACATCAATAAAGCAGCCACATCCCGAGTCCCCGGTGCCGACACATAGAGAAATCAAAAGATGGTTGGGTATTTAGAAAAAAGCTCTTACTAAGGCCAAGAGATCAAGAAACACTTCAATGAGAACTAAAATCCACTTTTTGCAAAAATACTTATATTTCAAAGATGTAGTTTACGTTGCAATACTCGTGATCATTTCAAGGAGACATTAACCTACTACATTTGAACACGACCGCAGAAGTTGACCAATTAAGTAGCTTAATTTTGTTTGGCTACTTGAAGATAACTTTTTCCAATGCATTGTGGAAAAGTGTGCATCGAATCCTACTAGATGAAGAGCCGAGATAAGAATAACATTGTGGCATTTAAACCATACTCGATTTTCGAAAATTCCCATACTATAACACATTATATTTTGGCATACTGAGAATGCGTGATTGTTTCCCGCTATTCGTTGATTTCGGTAGCACGTCGCCATATCTAATGATCAGCTGATGTCAAAGCCCAAATGAGTATGACATCTGGGCATTTAAAGTATGCTAGATTTTCGAATTGCAGCATGTAGCGTACAACTCCCGAGTGGCGCAGTAGTCTAAGAGGCATCACTACAGTCCCTGGTTCGAATCCAGGCTGTATCACATCCTGCAGTGATTATGGGGAGTCCCATAGGGCGCCGCACAATTGGCCCAGCATCGTCCGGGTTTGGCTGGGGTATGCCGTCATTGTAAATAATGTATTTTTCTTAACTGACTTGCCTAGTTAAATAATAAATATTATTAAACTATATATTTTTCGCATACTATTCAGAACGCAAGCATTGGGTATTCGGACACGACCCCGACTAACGATCAGCATATTAAAAGGCAATACAATTAGAAATATGATACAAGTAATTGTTGAGCCCAAGAAATAATAAAACATATTTCAAAAAAATCGAATAAAACACACTTAGTTTATATACTGTATACATAAATGTACAGTAGCAAACCGTTCACTACAGTATGACTCTTATTGGGAACCATTCACTACAGTATGACTCTAAATGCTACATTCTTGACTTGTCCCAGTCTGATAAAGGAATTTTCTAGTGTGCTATGTATTATATGATGAAATCATATTTCACAATGTGTTGAACTGAGGAGGTCTTTACTTGAGCATCCAAGATAATACCCAACTATCTCTATTGTTGTTGAAAATGTGTCTGGAAATATTATCATTCAGAGTTTCCAACACAAAGTTTGATACAATGCTGTTCAATAGCATGCCAGATGTGTCTAGGAGTGTGTTTTGATTTAGATGCCATCTCCAATATTCTCCCAAGTGTCATCTAATGGATACATCACTTTGCTCCCTGAAAGACTGCCCTATCTGTCCTCCAGCAGACCAGCATGTCTGAGACACATCATCCACAAGAACAAAATAATAAAACGTAATGGATACCTTGTATCGTCTGCAACTCACCTGAAATAAGTCACATGACGGCCCTGTAGAGGATAATAAATAGTTAGTATTTTAAATCATATTAACTCAATTACAACTATATATTTTATTATTGCTTCCCCCACATTTATCACGGGGCATGTATTGCTGTTGTGACTGAGGTTATGTCATGCCACAAGGTGGTGAGACTAAGGCACTTTATTAAACTGCCTCCATCGCTGGGTACTCAATCCCAATACACAAGAGACTGTGATTTTATCAAAAGCCCTGGAAATTGAAGCCATCACTATAAGGTGTCTGGGAATTAAAACAGGCCTAGCTGGAGACATAAACATCCCACAACATACAGATCTGGGATTCCTTTAGAGGACATTATGCAGTAAAGAAGGAGCATTCTATCTATAAAGATACTGTTAGAGTTTGGAAAAAAGTACTCTGAGTTATGTCTGGACCACAGAAGCATAGAGGAACTGCTCCAGGATATTAAGTGTTCCTGTCCCCACTTTGTCGATGTGTTTGGGTTCTCTGTAAGGCACGATTGTTTTTGTACATTTTTGGTCCCTGGCAACTTCTACTTTTAGCATGTATCTAGTAAAAGGGCATTTTCTGGAATGCATATTTAACATATCAAACATATCATATCAAACCTCAACTTTAAATAAAGATAAAACTTGCAATGTAAAATACTGTTTTAAAGCTTGTTGACCTTTTCTCAGGTCAACTGACTTTCCTCAGGTCAACTGTCTTTTCACAGGTCAGCTGTCAGGTCAACTGTCTTTCCTCAAGTCAGCTTTGAGGTTAACTGTATTTCCTCAGATCAACTGTATTTCCTCAGAACATCTGTCAGGTCAACGGTCTTTCCACAGGTCAACTGTCTTTCCTCAGATCAACTGTCAGGTCAACTGTCTTTCCTCAGATCAACTGTCAGGTCAACTGTCTTTCCTCAGATCAACTGTCAGATCAACTGTCTTTCCTGAGGTCAACTGTCTTTCCTCAGATCAACCATCTTTCCTCATGTCAACTGTCTTTCCTCAGATCAACTGTCAGGTCAACTGTCTTTTCTCAGGTCAACGGTCTTTCCTCTGGTCAACTGTCTTTCCTCAGATCAGCTGTCAGGTCAACGGTCTTTCCTCAGGTCAACTGTCAGGTCAACTGTCTTTTCTCAGGTCAACGGTCTTTCCTCTGGTCAACTGTATTTCCTCAGAACATCTGTCAGGTCAACGGTCTTTCCTCAGGTCAACTGTCTTTTCTCAGATCAGCTGTCAGGTAACTGTCTTTCCTCAAGTCAACTGTCAGGTAAACTGTCTTTCCTCAGGTCAACTGTCTTTCCTCAGATCAACTGTATTTCCTCAGAAAAACTGTCAGGTCAACGGTCTTTCCTCAGGTCAACTATCTTTCCTCAGATCAGCTGTCAGGTCAACTCCCTTTCCTCAGATCGATTGTCAGGTTAACGGTCTTTCCTCAGGTAAACTGTCTTTTCTCAGATCAGCTGTCAGGGTCAACTGTCTTTCCTCAGGTCAACTGTCAGGTCAACTGTCTTTCCTCAGGTCAACTCTCTTTCCTCAGATCAGCTGTCAGGTCAACGGTCTTACCTCAGGTCCACTATCTTTCCTCAGATCAGCTGTCAGGTCAACGGTCTTTCCTCAGGTCAACTGTCTTTCCTCAGATCAACTGTCAGGTCAAATGTCTTTCCTCAGGTCAACTTATTCCTCAGGTCAACTGTCTTTCCTCAGATCAACTGTCAGGTCAACTGTCTTTCCTCAGGTCAACTGTCTTTCCTCAGATCAACTGTCAGGTCAACTGTCTTTCCTCTGATCAACTGTCAAGTCAACGGTCTTTCCTCATGTCTACTGTCTTTCCCCAGATCAACTGTCAGGTCATTGGTCTTTCCTCAGGTCAACTGTCTTTCCTCAGATCAAATGTCAGGTCAACTGTCTATCCTCAGATCAACTGTCAGGTCAACTGTATTTCCTCAGAACATCTGTCAGGTTAACGGTCTTTCCTCAGGTCAACTGTCTTTCCTCAGATCAACTGTATTTCCTCAGAACATCTGTCAGGTCAACTATCTTTCCTCAGATCAACTGTCAGGTCAACCGTCTTTCCTCAGGTAACTGTCTTTCCTCAGATCAACTGTCAGGTCAACTGTCTTTCCTCAGATCAACTGTCAGGTCAACCGTCTTTCCTCAGGTCAACTGTCTTTCTTTAGATCAACTGTCAGGTCAACTGTCTTTCCTCAGATCAACTGTCAGGTAAACTGTCTTTCCTCAGATCAACTGTATTTCCTCAGATAACTCTCAGGTCATCTGTCTTTCCTCAGATCAACTGTCAGGTCAACTGTCTTTCCTCAGGTCAACTTTCTTTCCTCACATCAACTGTCAGGTCAACTGTCTTTCCTCAGATCAAATGTCAGGTCAACTGTCTTTCCTCAGATCAACTGTCAGGTCAACTGTCTTTCCTCAGATCAACTGTCTTTCCTCAGGTCAACTGTCTTTCCTCAGGTCAACTGTCAGGTCAACTGTCTTTCCTCAGGTCAACTGTCTTTCCTCAGATCAACTGTCAGGTCAACTGTCTTTCCTCAGATCAACTGTCAGGTCAACTGTCTTTCCTCAGATCAAATGTAAGGTCAACTGTATTTCCTCAGGTCAACTGTCTTTCCTGAGATCAACTGTCAGGTCAACTGTCTTTCCTCAGGTCAACTGTCAGGTAAACTGTCTTTCCTCAGATCAACTGTCAGGTCAACAGTCTTTCCTCAGGTCAACTGTCAGGTCAACTGTCTTTCCTCAGGTCAACTTTTTTTCCTCACATCAACTGTCAGGTCAACTGTCTTTCCTCAGATCAGCTGTCAGGTCAACTGTCTTTCCTCAGATCAACTGTCAGGTCAACTGTCTTTCCTCAGATCAACTGTCTTTCCTCAGGTCAACTGTCTTTCCTCAGGTCAACTGTCAGGTCAACTGTCTTTCCTCAGGTCAACTGTCTTTCCTCAGATTAACTGTCAGGTCAACTGTCTTTCCTCAGATCAGCTGTCAGGTCAACGGTCTTTCCTCTGATCAACTGTCAGGTCCACTGTCTTTCCTCGGGTCAACTGTCTTTCCTCAGATCAACTGTCAGGTCACTGGTCTTTCCTCATGTAACTGTCAGGTCAACTGTCTATCCTCAGATCAACTGTCAGGTAAACTGTCTTTCCTCAGGTCAACTGTCAGGTCAACTGTCTTTCCTCAGGTCAAGTGTATTTCCTCAGATCAACTGTATTTCCTCAGATCAACTGTATTTCCTCAGAACATCTGTCAGGTCAATGGTCTTTCCACAGGTCAACTGTCTTTCCTCAGATCAACTGTCAGGTCAACTGTCTTTCCTCAGATCAACTGTCAGATCAACAATCTTTCCTCATGTCAACTGTCTTTCCTCAGATCAACTGTCAGGTCAACTGTCTTTTCTCAGGTCAACGGTCTTTCCTCTGGTCAACTGTCTTTCCTCAGATCAGCTGTCAGGTCAACGGTCTTTCCTCATGTAACTGTCAGGTCAACTGTCTATCCTCAGATCAACTGTCAGGTCAACTGTCTTTCCTCAGATCAACTGTCTTTCCTGAGGTCAACTGTCAGGTCAACTGTCTTTCCTCAGGTTAACTGTATTTCCTCAGATCAACTGTATTTCCTCAGAACATCTGTCAGGTCAACGGTCTTTCCACAGGTCAACTGTCTTTCCTCAGATCAACTGTCAGGTCAACTGTCTTTCCTCAGATCAACTGTCAGATCAACTGTCTTTCCTGAGTTCAACTGTCTTTCCTCAGATCAACCATCTTTCCTCATGTCAACTGTCTTTCCTCAGATCAACTGTCAGGTCAACTGTCTTTTCTCAGGTCAACGGTCTTTCCTCTGGTCAACTGTCTTTCCTCAGATCAGCTGTCAGGTCAACGGTCTTTCCTCAGATCAACTGTCTTTCCTGAGGTCAACTGTAAGGTCAACTGTCTTTCCTCAGGTCAACTGTCAGGTCAACTGTCTTTTCTCAGGTCAACGGTCTTTCCTCTGGTCAACTGTATTTCCTCAGAACATCTGTCAGGTCAACGGTCTTTCCACAGGTCAACTGTCTTTCCTCAGATCAACTGTCAGGTCAACTGTCTTTCCTCAGATCAACTGTCAGGTCAACTGTCTTTCCTCAGATCAACTGTCAGATCAACTGTCTTTCCTGAGTTCAACTGTCTTTCCTCAGATCAACCATCTTTCCTCATGTCAACTGTCTTTCCTCAGATCAACTCTCAGGTCAACGGTCTTTTCTCAGGTCAACGGTCTTTCCTCTGGTCAACTGTCTTTCCTCAGATCTGCTGTCAGGTCAACGGTCTTTCCTCAGATCAACTGTCTTTCCTGAGGTCAACTGTAAGGTCAACTGTCTTTCCTCAGGTCAACTGTCAGGTCAACTGTCTTTTCTCAGGTCAACGGTCTTTCCTCTGGTCAACTGTATTTCCTCAGAACATCTGTCAGGTCAACGGTCTTTCCTCAGGTCAACTGTCTTTCCTCAGATCAGCTGTCAGGTAACTGTCTTTCCTCAGGTCAACTGTCTTTCCTCAGATCAACTGTCTTTCCTCAGATCAACTGTCAGGTCAACTGTCTTTCCTCAGGTCAACTATCTTTCCTCAGATCAGCTGTCAGGTCAACTGTCTTTCCTCAGATCAACTCTCAGGTCAACGGTCTTTTCTCAGGTCAACGGTCTTTCCTCAGGTAAACTGTCTATTCTCAGATCAGCTGTCAGGGTCAACTGTCTTTCCTCAGGTCAACTGTCAGGTCAACTGTCTTTCCTCAGGTCAACTCTCTTTCCTCAGATCAGCTGTCAGGTCAACGGTCTTACCTCTCAGGTCCACTATCTTTCCTCAGATCAGCTGTCAGGTCAACGGTCTTTCCTCAGGTCAACTGTCTTTCCTCAGATCAACTGTCAGGTCAACTGTCTTTCCTCAGGTCAACTTATTTCCTCAGGTCAACTGTCTTTCCTCAGATCAACTGTCAGGTCAACTGTCTTTCCTCAGGTCAACTGTCTTTCCTCAGGTCAACTGTCTTTCCTCATGTCTACTGTCTTTCCTCAGATCAACTGTCAGGTCATTGGTCTTTCCTCAGGTCAACTGTCTATTCCTCAGAACAAATGTCAGGTCAACTGTCTTTCCTCAGATCAACTGTCAGGTCAACTGTATTTCCTCAGAACATCTGTCAGGTTAACGGTCTTTCCTCAGGTCAACTGTCTTTCCTCAGATCAACTGTATTTCCTCAGATAACTCTCAGGTCCATCTGTCTTTCCTCAGATCAACTGTCAGGTCAACTGTCTTTCCTCAGGTCAACTTTCTTTCCTCAGATCAACTGTCAGGTCAACTGTCTTTCCTCAGATCAAATGTCAGGTCAACTGTCTTTCCTCAGATCAACTGTCAGGTCAACTGTCTTTCCTCAGGTCAACTGTCTTTCCTCAGATCAACTGTCAGGTCAACTGTCTTTCCTCATGGTCAACTGTCTTTCCTCAGATCAACTGTCAGGTCAACGGTCTTTCCTCAGGTCAACTGTCTTTCCTCAGATCAACTGTCAGGTCAACTGTCTTTCCTCAGATCAAATGTAAGGTCAACTGTCTTTCCTCAGATCAACTGTCAGTTCAACAGTCTTTCCTCAGGTCAACTGTCTTTCCTAAGATTAACTGTCAGGTCAACGGTCTTTCCCAGGTCAACTGTCTTTCCTCAGATCAACTGTCAGGTCAACTGTCTTTCCTCAGATCAAATGTAAGGTCAACTGTATTTCCTCAGGTCAACTGTCTTTCCTAAGATTAACTGTCAGGTCAACTGTCTTTCCTCAGATCAGCTGTCAGGTCAACTGTATTTCCTCAGCTCAACTGTCAGGTCAACTGTCTTTCCTCAGGTCAACTGTCTTTTCTCAGGTCAACTCTCTTTCCTCAGATCAACTGTCAGGTTAACGGTCTTTCCTCAGGTCAACTGTCTTTCTCAACTGTCAGGTCAACTCTCTTTCCTCAGATCAACTGTCAGGTTAACGGTCTTTCCTCAGGTCAACTGTCTTTTCTCAGATTAGCTGTCAGGTCAACGGTCTTTCCTCAGGTCAACTGTCTTTCCTCAGATCAACTGTCAGGTCAACTGTCTTTCCTCAGATCAACTGTCTTTCCTCAGGTCAACTCTTTCCTCAGGCAACCTGTCTTTCCTCTGATCAACTGTCAGGTCCACTGTCTTTCCTCGGGTCAACTGTCTTTCCTCAGATCAACTGTCAGGTCACTGGTCTTTCCTCATGTAACTGTCAGGTCAACTGTCTATCCTCAGATCAACTGTCTATCCTCAGATCAACTGTCAGGTAAACTGTCTTTCCTCAGGTCAACTGTCAGGTCAACTGTCTTTCCTCATGTCAACTGTCTTTCCTCAGGTCAAGTGTATTTCCTCAGATCAACTGTATTTCCTCAGATCAACTGTATTTCCTCAGAACATCTGTCAGGTCAATGGTCTTTCCACAGGTCAACTGTCTTTCCTCAGATCAACTGTCAGGTCAACTGTCTTTCCTCAGATCAACTGTCAGATCAACCATCTTTCCTCATGTCAACTGTCTTTCCTCAGATCAACTGTCAGGTCAACTGTCTTTTCTCAGGTCAACTGTCTTTCCTCTGGTCAACTGTCTTTCCTCAGATCAGCTGTCAGGTCAACGGTCTTTCCTCAGGTAAACTATATTTCCTCAGATCAACTGTCAGGTCAACTGTCTTTCCTCAGATCAACTGTCTTTCCTGAGGTCAACTGTCAGGTCAACTGTCTTTCCTCAGGTTAACTGTATTTCCTCAGATCAACTGTATTTCCTCAGAACATCTGTCAGGTAAACGGTCTTTCCACAGGTCAACTGTCTTTCCTCAGATCAACTGTCAGGTCAACTGTCTTTCCTCAGATCAACTGTCAGGTCAACTGTCTTTCCTCAGATCAACTGTCAGGTAATCTGTCTTTCCTCAGATCAACTGTATTTCCTCAGATAACTCTCAGGTCATCTGTCTTTCCTCAGATCAACTGTCAGGTCAACTGTCTTTCCTCAGGTCAACTTTCTTTCCTCACATCAACTGTCAGGTTAACTGTCTTTCCTCAGATCAAATGTCAGGTCAACTCTTTCCTCAGATCAACTGTCAGGTCAACTGTCTTTCCTCAGGTCAACTATCTTTCCTCAGATCAAATGTCTTTCCTCAGGTCAACTGTCTTTCCTCAGATCAACTGTCAGGTCAACTGTCTTTCCTCAGGTCAACTGTCTTTCCTCAGATCAACTGTCAGGTCAACGGTCTTTCCCCAGATCAACTGTCTTTCCTCAGATCAACTGTCAGGTCAACTGTCTTTCCTCAGATCAACTATCAGGTCAACTGTCTTTCCTCAGGTCAACTGTCTTTCCTCAGATCAACTGTCAGGTCAACAGTCTTTCCTCAGATCAAATGTCAGGTCAACTGTCTTTCTTCAGATCAACTGTCAGGTCAATTGTCTTTCCTCAGTCTCAATTCTTTCCTCAGGTCAACTATCTTTCCTCAGATCAACTGTCAGGTCAACAGTCTTTCCTCATGTCAACTGTCTTTCCTCAGATAAACTGTCAGGTCATTGGTCTTTCCTCAGGTCAACTGTCTTTCCTCAGATCAAATGCCAGGTAAACTGTCTTTCCTCAGAACATTTCAGGTCAACTGATCTTTCCTCAGATCGTCTTTCCTCAGATCAACTGTCAGGTCTCTTTCCTCAGTCAACTGTCTTTCTTCAGATCAACTGTCAGGTCAATTGTCTTTCCTCAGGTCAACTTCTTTCCTCAGGTCAACTGTCTTTCCTCTGATCAACTGTCAAGTCAACGGTCTTTCCTCATGTCAACTGTCTTTCCCCAGATCAACTGTCAGGTCATTGGTCTTTCCTCAGGTCAACTGTCTTTCCTCAGATCAAATGTCAGGTCAACTGTCCTCAGGTCAACTGTCAGGTCAACTGTCTTTCCTCAGATCAACTGTCTTTCCACAGGTCAACTGTCTTTCCTCAGATCAACTGTATTTCCTCAGAACATCTGTCAGGTCAACGGTCTTTCCTCAGGTCAACTATATTTCCTCAGATCAACTGTCAGGTCAACTGCCTTTCCTCAGGTAACTGTCTTTCCTCAGATCAACTGTCAGGTCAACTGTCTTTCCTCAGATCAACTGTCAGGTCAACTGTCTTTCCTCAGGTCAACTGTCTTTCCTCAGATCAACTGTCAGGTCAACTGTCTTTCCTCAGATCAACTGTCAGGTCAACTCACTTTCCTCAGATCAACTATCAGGTCAACTGTCTTTCCTCAGGTCAACTGTCTTTCCTCAGATCAACTGTCAGGTCAACAGTCTTTCCTTATGTCAACTGTCTTTCTTCAGATCAACTGTCAGGTCAATTGTCTTTCCTCAGCTCAATTCTTTCCTCAGGTCAACTATCTTTCCTCAGATCAACTGTCAGGTCAACAGTCTTTCCTCATGTCAACTGTCTTTCCTCAGATCAACTGTCAGGTCATTGGTCTTTCCTCAGGTCAACTGTCTTTCCTCAGATCAAATGTCAGGTAAACTGTCTTTCCTCAGATCATTTCAGGTCAACTCTTTCCTCAGATCTTTCCTCAGGTCAACTGTCTTTCCTCAGTTTAACTGTCTTTCCCCAGATCAACTCTCAGGTCAACGGTCTTTTCTCAGGTCAACTATCTTTCCTCAGATCAACTGTCTTTCCTCAGATCAACTGTCAGGTCAACTGTCTTTCCTCAGGTCAATTCTTTCCTCAGGTCAACTGTCTTTCCTCTGATCAACTGTCAAGTCAACGGTCTTTCCTCATGTCAACTGTCTTTCCCCAGATCAACTGTCAGGTCATTGGTCTTTCCTCAGGTCAACTGTCTTTCCTCAGATCAAATGTCAGGTCAACTGTCTTTCCTCAGGTCAACTGTCAGGTCAACTGATCTTTCCTCATGTCAACTGTCTTTCCACAGGTCAACTGTCTTTCCTCAGATCAACTGTATTTCCTCAGAACATCTGTCAGGTCAACGGTCTTTCCTCAGGTCAACTATCTTTCCTCAGATCAACTGTCAGGTCAACTGTCTTTCCTCAGGTCAACTTATTCCTCAGGTCAACTGTCTTTCCTCAGATCAACTGTCAAGTCAACGGTCTTTCCTCATGTCAACTGTCTTTCCTCAGATCAACTGTCAGGTCATTGGTCTTTCCTCAGGTCAACTGTCTTTCCTCAGATCAATTGTCAGGTCAACTGTCTTTCCTCATATCAACTGTCAGGTCATCTGTCTTTCCTCAGATCAACTGTATTTCCTCAGATAACTCTCAGATCATCTGTCTTTCCTCAGATCAACTGTCAGGTCAACTGTCTTTCCTCAGGTCAACTTTCTTTCCTCACATCAACTGTCTTTCCTCAGGTCAACTATCTTTCCTCAGATCAACTGTCAGGTCAACTGTCTTTCCTCAGGTCAACTGTCAGGTCAACTGTCTTTCCTCAGGTCAACTATCTTTCCTCAGATCAACTGTCAGGTCAACTGTCTTTCCTCAGGTCAACTGTCTTTCCTCAGGTCAACTGTCTTTCCTCAGGTCAACTGTCTTTCCTCACATCAACTGTCAGGTCAACTGTCTTTCCTCAGATAAACTGACAGGTCAACTCTCTTTCCTCAGATCAACTGTCTTTCCTCAGGTCAACTGTCTTTCCTCAGATCAACTGTCAGGTCAACTGTCTTTCCTCAGATGAACTGTCAGGTCAACTGTCTTTCCTCAGTTTAACTGTCTTTCCTCAGATCAACTCTCAGGTCAACGGTCTTTCCTCAGGTCAACTGTCAGGTCAACTGTCTTTCCTCAGGTCAACTGTCTTTCCTCAGATAAACTGTCAGGTCAACTGTCTTTCCTCAGATAAACTGACAGGTCAACTCTCTTTCCTCAGATCAACTGTCTTTCCTCAGATAAACTGTCAGGTCAACTGTCTTTCCTCAGTTTAACTGTTTTTCCTCAGATCAACTCTCAGGTCAACGGTCTTTCCTCAGGTCAACTGTCTTTCCTCAGATAAACTGTCAGGTCAACTGTCTTTCCTCAGATCAACTGACAGGTCAACTCTCTTTCCTCAGATCAACTGTCTTTCCTCAGGTCAACGGTCTTTCCTCATGTCAACTCTATTTCCTCAGATCAACTCTCAGGTCAACGGTCTTTCCTCAGATCAACTGTCAGGTCAACTGTCTTTCCTCATGTCAACTGTCTTTCCTCAGATCAACTGTCAGGTCAACTGTCTTTCCTCAGGTCAAATCTTTCCTCAGGTCAACTGTCAGGTAAACTGTCTTTCCTCAGATAAACTGTCAGGTCAACTGTCTTTCCTCAGATCCTTCCTCAGGTCAACTGTCTTTCCTCAGATCAACTGTCAGGTCAACTGTCTTTCCTCACATCTACTGTCAGGTCAACTGTCTTTCCTCATGTCAACTATCTTTCCTCAGATCAACTGTCAGGTCAACTGTCTTTCCTCAGGTCAACTGTCAGGTCAACTGTCTTTCCTCAGGTCAACTGTCTTTCCTCACATCAACTGTCAGGTCAACTGTCTCTCCTCAGATCAACTGTCTTTCCTCAGGTCAACTGTCTTTCCTCAGATCAACTGTCTGGTCAACTGTCTTTCCTCAGATAAACTGTCAGGTCAACTGTCTTTCCTCAGTTTAACTGTTTTTCCTCAGATCAACTCTCAGGTCAACGGTCTTTCCTCAGGTCAACTGTCTTTCCTCATATAAACTGTCAGGTCAACTGTCTTTCCTCAGATCAACTGACAGGTCAACTCTCTTTCCTCAGATCAACTGTCTTTCCTCAGGTCAACGGTCTTTCCTCATGTCAACTCTATTTCCTCAGATCAACTCTCAGGTCAACGGTCTTTCCTCAGATCAACTGTCAGGTCAACTGTCTTTCCTCAGGTCAACTGTCTTTCCTCACATCAACTCTCAGGTCAACTGTCTTTCCTCAGATCAACTCTCAGGTCAACTGTCTTTTCTCAGATCAACTGTCAGGTACACTGACTTTCCTCAGGTCAACTCTTTCCTCAGGTCAACTCTCTTTCCTCAGATCAACTGTCATGTCAACGGTCTTTCCTCAGGTCAACTGTCTTTCCTCAGATAAACTGTCAGGTCAACTGTCTTTCCTCAGGTCAACTGTCAGGTCAACTGTCTTTTCTCAGGTCAACGGTCTTTCCTCTGGTCAACTGTATTTCCTCAGAACATCTGTCAGGTCAACGGTCTTTCCTCAGGTCAACTGTCTTTCCTCAGATCAGCTGTCAGGTAACTGTCTTTCCTCAGGTCAACTGTCTTTCCTCAGATCAACTGTATTTCCTCAGAAAAACTGTCAGGTCAACGGTCTTTCCTCAGGTCAACTATCTTTCCTCAGATCAGCTGTCAGGTCAACTCCCTTTCCTCAGATCAATTGTCAGGTTAACGGTCTTTCCTCAGGTAAACTGTCTATTCTCAGATCAGCTGTCAGGGTCAACTGTCTTTCCTCAGGTCAACTGTCAGGTCAACTGTCTTTCCTCAGGTCAACTCTCTTTCCTCAGATCAGCTGTCAGGTCAACGGTCTTACCTCAGGTCCACTATCTTTCCTCAGATCAGCTGTCAGGTCAACGGTCTTTCCTCAGGTCAACTGTCTTTCCTCAGATCAACTGTCAGGTCAACTGTCTTTCCTCAGGTCAACTTATTCCTCAGGTCAACTGTCTTTCCTCAGATCAACTGTCAGGTCAACTGTCTTTCCTCAGGTCAACTGTCTTTCCTCAGGTCAACTGTCTTTCCTCATGTCTACTGTCTTTCCCCAGATCAACTGTCAGGTCATTGGTCTTTCCTCAGGTCAACTGTCTTTCCTCAGAACAAATGTCAGGTCAACTGTCTATCCTCAGATCAACTGTCAGGTCAACTGTATTTCCTCAGAACATCTGTCAGGTTAACGGTCTTTCCTCAGGTCAACTGTCTTTCCTCAGATCAACTGTATTTCCTCAGATAACTCTCAGGTCATCTGTCTTTCCTCAGATCAACTGTCAGGTCAACTGTCTTTCCTCAGGTCAACTTTCTTTCCTCACATCAACTGTCAGGTCAACTGTCTTTCCTCAGATCAAATGTCAGGTCAACTGTCTTTCCTCAGATCAACTGTCAGGTCAACTGTCTTTCCTCAGGTCAACTGTCTTTCCTCAGATCAACTGTCAGGTCAACTGTCTTTCCTCAGGTCAACTGTCTTTCCTCAGATCAACTGTCAGGTCAACGGTCTTTCCCCAGGTCAACTGTCTTTCCTCAGATCAACTGTCAGGTCAACTGTCTTTCCTCAGATCAAATGTAAGGTCAACTGTCTTTCCTCAGATCAACTGTCAGTTCAACAGTCTTTCCTCAGGTCAACTGTCTTTCCTAAGATTAACTGTCAGGTCAACGGTCTTTCCCCAGGTCAACTGTCTTTCCTCAGATCAACTGTCAGGTCAACTGTCTTTCCTCAGATCAAATGTAAGGTCAACTGTATTTCCTCAGGTCAACTGTCTTTCCTGAGATCAACTGACAGGCCGTCTGTCTTTCCTCAGGTCAACTGTCAGGTCAACTGTATTTCCTCAGCTCAACTGTCAGGTCAACTGTCTTTCCTCAGGTCAACTGTCTTTTCTCAGGTCAACTCTCTTTCCTCAGATCAACTGTCAGGTTAACGGTCTTTCCTCAGGTCAACTGTCTTTTCTCAGGTCAACTCTCTTTCCTCAGATCAACTGTCAGGTTAACGGTCTTTCCTCAGGTCAACTGTCTTTTCTCAGATTAGCTGTCAGGTCAACGGTCTTTCCTCAGGTCAACTGTCTTTCCTCAGATCAACTGTCAGGTCAACTGTCTTTCCTCAGATCAACTGTCTTTCCTCAGGTCAACTCTTTCCTCAGGCAACCTGTCTTTCCTCTGATCAACTGTCAGGTCACTGGTCTTTCCTCGGGTCAACTGTCTTTCCTCAGATCAACTGTCAGGTCACTGGTCTTTCCTCATGTAACTGTCAGGTCAACTGTCTATCCTCAGATCAACTGTCTATCCTCAGATCAACTGTCAGGTAAACTGTCTTTCCTCAGGTCAACTGTCAGGTCAACTGTCTTTCCTCATGTCAACTGTCTTTCCTCAGGTCAAGTGTATTTCCTCAGATCAACTGTATTTCCTCAGATCAACTGTATTTCCTCAGAACATCTGTCAGGTCAATGGTCTTTCCACAGGTCAACTGTCTTTCCTCAGATCAACTGTCAGGTCAACTGTCTTTCCTCAGATCAACTGTCAGATCAACCATCTTTCCTCATGTCAACTGTCTTTCCTCAGATCAACTGTCAGGTCAACTGTCTTTTCTCAGGTCAACTGTCTTTCCTCTGGTCAACTGTCTTTCCTCAGATCAGCTGTCAGGTCAACGGTCTTTCCTCAGGTAAACTATATTTCCTCAGATCAACTGTCAGGTCAACTGTCTTTCCTCAGATCAACTGTCTTTCCTGAGGTCAACTGTCAGGTCAACTGTCTTTCCTCAGGTTAACTGTATTTCCTCAGATCAACTGTATTTCCTCAGAACATCTGTCAGGTAAACGGTCTTTCCACAGGTCAACTGTCTTTCCTCAGATCAACTGTCAGGTCAACTGTCTTTCCTCAGATCAACTGTCAGGTCAACTGTCTTTCCTCAGATCAACTGTCAGGTAATCTGTCTTTCCTCAGATCAACTGTATTTCCTCAGATAACTCTCAGGTCATCTGTCTTTCCTCAGATCAACTGTCAGGTCAACTGTCTTTCCTCAGGTCAACTTTCTTTCCTCACATCAACTGTCAGGTTAACTGTCTTTCCTCAGATCAAATGTCAGGTCAACTCTTTCCTCAGATCAACTGTCAGGTCAACTGTCTTTCCTCAGGTCAACTATCTTTCCTCAGATCAAATGTCTTTCCTCAGGTCAACTGTCTTTCCTCAGATCAACTGTCAGGTCAACTGTCTTTCCTCAGGTCAACTGTCTTTCCTCAGATCAACTGTCAGGTCAACGGTCTTTCCCCAGGTCAACTGTCTTTCCTCAGATCAACTGTCAGGTCAACTCACTTTCCTCAGATCAACTATCAGGTCAACTGTCTTTCCTCGGGTCAACTGTCTTTCCTCAGATCAACTGTCAGGTCAACAGTCTTTTCTTATGTCAACTGTCTTTCTTCAGATCAACTGTCAGGTCAATTGTCTTTCCTCAGCTCAATTCTTTTCTCAGGTCAACTATCTTTCCTCAGATCAACTGTCAGGTCAACAGTCTTTCCTCATGTCAACTGTCTTTCCCCAGATAAACTGTCAGGTCATTGGTCTTTCCTCAGGTCAACTGTCTTTCCTCAGATCAAATGCCAGGTAAACTGTCTTTCCTTAGAACATTTCCTCAGATCTTTCCTCAGATCTTTCCTCAGGTCAACTGTCTTTCCTCAGTTTAACTGTTTTTCCCCAGATCAACTCTCAGGTAAACGGTCTTTCCTAAGGTCAACTTATTCCTCAGGTCAACTGTCTTTCCTCTGATCAACTGTCAAGTCAACGGTCTTTCCTCATGTCAACTGTCTTTCCCCAGATCAACTGTCAGGTCATTGGTCTTTCCTCAGGTCAACTGTCTTTCCTCAGATCAAATGTCAGGTCAACTGTCTTTCCTCAGGTCAACTGTCAGGTCAACTGTCTTTCCTCATGTCAACTGTCTTTCCACAGGTCAACTGTCTTTCCTCAGATCAACTGTATTTCCTCAGAACATCTGTCAGGTCAACGGTCTTTCCTCAGGTCAACTATATTTCCTCAGATCAACTGTCAGGTCAACTGCCTTTCCTCAGGTAACTGTCTTTCCTCAGATCAACTGTCAGGTCAACTGTCTTTCCTCAGATCAACTGTCAGGTCAACCGTCTTTCCTCAGGTCAACTGTCTTTCCTCAGATCAACTGTCAGGTCAACTGTCTTTCCTCAGATCAACTGTCAGGTCAACTCACTTTCCTCAGATCAACTATCAGGTCAACTGTCTTTCCTCGGGTCAACTGTCTTTCCTCAGATCAACTGTCAGGTCAACAGTCTTTTCTTATGTCAACTGTCTTTCTTCAGATCAACTGTCAGGTCAATTGTCTTTCCTCAGCTCAATTCTTTCCTCAGGTCAACTATCTTTCCTCAGATCAACTGTCAGGTCAACAGTCTTTCCTCATGTCAACTGTCTTTCCCCAGATCAACTGTCAGGTCATTGGTCTTTCCTCAGGTCAACTGTCTTTCCTCAGATCAAATGTCAGGTAAACTGTCTTTCCTCAGAACATTTCCTCAGATCTTTCCTCAGATCTTTCCTCAGGTCAACTGTCTTTCCTCAGTTTAACTGTTTTTCCCCAGATCAACTCTCAGGTCAACGGTCTTTTCTCAGGTCAACTATCTTTCCTCAGATCAACTGTCTTTCCTCAGATCAACTGTCAGGTCAACTGTCTTTCCTCAGGTCAACTTATTCCTCAGGTCAACTGTCTTTCCTCTGATCAACTGTCAAGTCAACGGTCTTTCCTCATGTCAACTGTCTTTCCCCAGATCAACTGTCAGGTCATTGGTCTTTCCTCAGGTCAACTGTCTTTCCTCAGATCAAATGTCAGGTCAACTGTCTTTCCTCAGGTCAACTGTCAGGTCAACTGTCTTTCCTCATGTCAACTGTCTTTCCACAGGTCAACTGTCTTTCCTCAGATCAACTGTATTTCCTCAGAACATCTGTCAGGTCAACGGTCTTTCCTCAGGTCAACTATATTTCCTCAGATCAACTGTCAGGTCAACTGCCTTTCCTCAGGTAACTGTCTTTCCTCAGATCAACTGTCAGGTCAACTGTCTTTCCTCAGATCAACTGTCAGGTCAACCGTCTTTCCTCAGGTCAACTGTCTTTCCTCAGATTAATTGTCAGGTCAACTGTCTTTCCTCATATCAACTGTCAGGTAATCTGTCTTTCCTCAGATCAACTGTATTTCCTCAGATAACTCTCAGGTCATCTGTCTTTCCTCAGATCAACTGTCAGGTCAACTGTCTTTCCTCAGGTCAACTTTCTTTCCTCACATCAACTGTCTTTCCTCAGGTCAACTATCTTTCCTCAGATCAACTGTCAGGTCAACTGTCTTTCCTCAGGTCAACTGTCAGGTCAACTGTCTTTCCTCAGGTCAACTATCTTTCCTCAGATCAACTGTCAGGTCAACTGTCTTTCCTCAGGTCAACTGTCAGGTCAACTGTCTTTCCTCAGGTCAACTGTCTTTCCTCACATCAACTGTCAGGTCAACTGTCTTTCCTCAGATAAACTGACAGGTCAACTCTCTTTCCTCAGATCAACTGTCTTTCCTCAGGTCAACTGTCTTTCCTCAGATCAACTGTCAGGTCAACTGTCTTTCCTCAGATCAACTGTCAGGTCAACTGTCTTTCCTCAGTTTAACTGTTTTTCCTCAGATCAACTCTCAGGTCAACGGTCTTTCCTCAGGTCAACGGTCTTTCCTCAGGTCAACTGTCTTTCCTCAGATAAACTGTCAGGTCAACTGTCTTTCCTCAGATAAACTGACAGGTCAACTCTCTTTCCTCAGATCAACTGTCTTTCCTCAGATAAACTGTCAGGTCAACTGTCTTTCCTCAGTTTAACTGTTTTTCCTCAGATCAACTCTCAGGTCAACGGTCTTTCCTCAGGTCAACTGTCTTTCCTCAGATAAACTGTCAGGTCAACTGTCTTTCCTCAGATCAACTGACAGGTCAACTCTCTTTCCTCAGATCAACTGTCTTTCCTCAGGTCAACGGTCTTTCCTCATGTCAACTCTATTTCCTCAGATCAACTCTCAGGTCAACGGTCTTTCCTCAGATCAACTGTCAGGTCAACTGTCTTTCCTCAGGTCAACTGTCTTTCCTCAGATCAACTGTCAGGTCAACTGTCTTTCCTCAGGTCAAATCTTTCCTCAGGTCAACTGTCAGGTAAACTGTCTTTCCTCAGATAAACTGTCAGATCAACTGTCTTTCCTCAGATCAACTGTCAGGTCAACTGTCTTTCCTCACATCTACTGTCAGGTCAACTGTCTTTCCTCATGTCAACTATCTTTCCTCAGATCAACTGTCAGGTCAACTGTCTTTCCTCAGGTCAACTGTCAGGTCAACTGTCTTTCCTCAGGTCAACTGTCTTTCCTCACATCAACTGTCAGGTCAACTGTCTCTCCTCAGATCAACTGTCTTTCCTCAGGTCAACTGTCTTTCCTCAGATCAACTGTCTGGTCAACTGTCTTTCCTCAGATAAACTGTCAGGTCAACTGTCTTTCCTCAGTTTAACTGTTTTTCCTCAGATCAACTCTCAGGTCAACGGTCTTTCCTCAGGTCAACTGTCTTTCCTCATATAAACTGTCAGGTCAACTGTCTTTCCTCAGATCAACTGACAGGTCAACTCTCTTTCCTCAGATCAACTGTCTTTCCTCAGGTCAACGGTCTTTCCTCATGTCAACTCTATTTCCTCAGATCAACTCTCAGGTCAACGGTCTTTCCTCAGATCAACTGTCAGGTCAACTGTCTTTCCTCAGGTCAACTGTCTTTCCTCACATCAACTCTCAGGTCAACTGTCTTTCCTCAGATCAACTCTCAGGTCAACTGTCTTTTCTCAGATCAACTGTCAGGTACACTGACTTTCCTCAGGTCAACTCTTTCCTCAGGTCAACTCTCTTTCCTCAGATCAACTGTCATGTCAACGGTCTTTCCTCAGGTCAACTGTCTTTCCTCAGATAAACTGTCAGGTCAACTGTCTTTCCTCAGATCAACTGACAGGTCAACTCTCTTTCCTCAGATCAACTGTCTTTCCTCAGGTCAACTCTCAGGTCAGCGGTCTTTCCTCAGGTCAACTATATTTCCTCAGATCAACTGTCTTTCCTCAGGTCAACGGTCTTTCCCCAGGTCAACTGTCTTTCCTCAGATCAACTGTCAGGTCAACGGTCTTTCCCCAGGTCAACTGTCTTTCCTAAGATCAACTGTCAGGTCAACTCACTTTCCTCAGATCAACTGTCAGGTCAACTGTCTTTCCTCTGGTCAACTGTCTTTCCTCAGATCAACTGTCAGGTCAACAGTCTTTTCTCATGTCAACTGTCTTTCCCCAGATCAACTGTCAGGTCATTGGTCTTTCCTCAGGTCAACTGTCTTTCCTCAGATCAAATGTCAGGTAAACTGTCTTTCCTCAGAACATTTCCTCAGATCTTTCCTCAGATCTTTCCTCAGGTCAACTGTCTTTCCTCAGTTTAACTGTTTTTCCCCAGATCAACTCTCAGGTCAACGGTCTTTTCTCAGGTCAACTATCTTTCCTCAGATCAACTGTCTTTCCTCAGATCAACTGTCAGGTCAACTGTCTTTCCTCAGGTCAACTTATTCCTCAGGTCAACTGTCTTTCCTCTGATCAACTGTCAAGTCAACGGTCTTTCCTCATGTCAACTGTCTTTCCCCAGATCAACTGTCAGGTCATTGGTCTTTCCTCAGGTCAACTGTCTTTCCTCAGATCAAATGTCAGGTCAACTGTCTTTCCTCAGGTCAACTGTCAGGTCAACTGTCTTTCCTCATGTCAACTGTCTTTCCACAGGTCAACTGTCTTTCCTCAGATCAACTGTATTTCCTCAGAACATCTGTCAGGTCAACGGTCTTTCCTCAGGTCAACTATATTTCCTCAGATCAACTGTCAGGTCAACTGCCTTTCCTCAGGTAACTGTCTTTCCTCAGATCAACTGTCAGGTCAACTGTCTTTCCTCAGATCAACTGTCAGGTCAACCGTCTTTCCTCAGGTCAACTGTCTTTCCTCAGATCAATTGTCAGGTCAACTGTCTTTCCTCAGATCAACTGTCAGGTAATCTGTCTTTCCTCAGATCAACTGTATTTCCTCAGATAACTCTCAGGTCATCTGTCTTTCCTCAGATCAACTGTCAGGTCAACTGTCTTTCCTCAGGTCAACTTTCTTTCCTCACATCAACTGTCTTTCCTCAGGTCAACTATCTTTCCTCAGATCAACTGTCAGGTCAACTGTCTTTCCTCAGGTCAACTGTCAGGTCAACTGTCTTTCCTCAGGTCAACTATCTTTCCTCAGATCAACTGTCAGGTCAACTGTCTTTCCTCAGGTCAACTGTCAGGTCAACTGTCTTTCCTCAGGTCAACTGTCTTTCCTCACATCAACTGTCAGGTCAACTGTCTTTCCTCAGATAAACTGACAGGTCAACTCTCTTTCCTCAGATCAACTGTCTTTCCTCAGGTCAACTGTCTTTCCTCAGGTCAACTGTCTTTCCTCAGATCAACTGTCAGGTCAACTGTCTTTCCTCAGATGAACTGTCAGGTCAACTGTCTTTCCTCAGTTTAACTGTTTTTCCTCAGATCAACTCTCAGGTCAACGGTCTTTCCTCAGGTCAACTGTCTTTCCTCAGATAAACTGTCAGGTCAACTGTCTTTCCTCAGATCAACTGACAGGTCAACTCTCTTTCCTCAGATCAACTGTCTTTCCTCAGGTCAACGGTCTTTCCTCATGTCAACTCTATTTCCTCAGATCAACTCTCAGGTCAACGGTCTTTCCTCAGATCAACTGTCAGGTCAACTGTCTTTCCTCAGGTCAACTGTCTTTCCTCAGATCAACTGTCAGGTCAACTGTCTTTCCTCAGGTCAAATCTTTCCTCAGGTCAACTGTCAGGTAAACTGTCTTTCCTCAGATAAACTGTCAGGTCAACTGTCTTTCCTCAGATCCTTCCTCAGGTCAACTGTCTTTCCTCAGATCAACTGTCAGGTCAACTGTCTTTCCTCACATCTACTGTCAGGTCAACTGTCTTTCCTCATGTCAACTATCTTTCCTCAGATCAACTGTCAGGTCAACTGTCTTTCCTCAGGTCAACTGTCAGGTCAACTGTCTTTCCTCAGGTCAACTGTCTTTCCTCACATCAACTGTCAGGTCAACTGTCTCTCCTCAGATCAACTGTCTTTCCTCAGGTCAACTGTCTTTCCTCAGATCAACTGTCTGGTCAACTGTCTTTCCTCAGATAAACTGTCAGGTCAACTGTCTTTCCTCAGTTTAACTGTTTTTCCTCAGATCAACTCTCAGGTCAACGGTCTTTCCTCAGGTCAACTGTCTTTCCTCATATAAACTGTCAGGTCAACTGTCTTTCCTCAGATCAACTGACAGGTCAACTCTCTTTCCTCAGATCAACTGTCTTTCCTCAGGTCAACGGTCTTTCCTCATGTCAACTCTATTTCCTCAGATCAACTCTCAGGTCAACGGTCTTTCCTCAGATCAACTGTCAGGTCAACTGTCTTTCCTCAGGTCAACTGTCTTTCCTCACATCAACTCTCAGGTCAACTGTCTTTCCTCAGATCAACTCTCAGGTCAACTGTCTTTTCTCAGATCAACTGTCAGGTACACTGACTTTCCTCAGGTCAACTCTTTCCTCAGGTCAACTCTCTTTCCTCAGATAAACTGTCAGGTCAACTGTCTTTCCTCAGATCAACTGACAGGTCAACTCTCTTTCCTCAGATCAACTGTCTTTCCTCAGGTCAACTCTCAGGTCAGCGGTCTTTCCTCAGGTCAACTATATTTCCTCAGATCAACTGTCTTTCCTCAGGTCAACGGTCTTTCCCCAGGTCAACTGTCTTTCCTCAGATCAACTGTCAGGTCAACGGTCTTTCCCCAGGTCAACTGTCTTTCCTAAGATCAACTGTCAGGTCAACTCACTTTCCTCAGATCAACTGTCAGGTCAACTGTCTTTCCTCTGGTCAACTGTCTTTCCTCAGATCAACTGTCAGGTCAACAGTCTTTTCTCATGTCAACTGTCTTTCTTCAGATCAACTGTCAGGTCAATTGTCTTTCCTCAGCTCAATTCTTTCCTCTTGTCAACTATCTTTCCTCAGATCAACTGTCAGGTCAACAGTATTTCCTCATGTCAACTTTCTTTCCCCAGATCAACTGTCATGTAATTGGTCTTTCCTCAGGTCAACTGTCTTTCCTGTGTTTAACTTTTTTTCCTCAGATCAACTCTCAGGTCAACGGTCTTTTCTCAGGTCAACTGTCTTTCCTCAGATCAACTGTCAGGTCAACTGCCTTTCCTCAGGTCAACTTATTCCTCAGGTCAACTGTCTTTCCTCAGATGAACTGTCATGTCAACTGTCTTTCCTCAGATCAACTGTCAGGTCAACAGTCTTTTCTCATGTCAACTGTCTTTCTTCAGATCAACTGTCAGGTCAATTGTCTTTCCTCAGCTCAATTCTTTCCTCAGGTCAACTGTCTTTCCTCTGATCAACTGTCAAGTCAACGGTCTTTCCTCATGTCAACTGTCTTTCCCCAGATCAACTGTCAGGTCATTGGTCTTTCCTCAGGTCAACTGTCTTTCCTCAGATCAAATGTCAGGTCAACTGTCTATCCTCAGATCAACTGTCAGGTCAACTGTCTTTCCTCAGGTCAACTGTCAGGTCAACTGTCTTTCCTCATGTCAACTGTCTTTCCTCAGGTCAACTGTCTTTCCTCAGATCAACTGTCAGGTCAACTGTCTTTCCTCAGATCAACTGTCAGGTCAACTGTCTTTCCTCACATCAACTGTCAGGTCAACTGTCTTTCCTCAGATCAACTGTCTTTCCTCAGATCAACTGTCAGGTCAACTGTCTTTCCTCAGATCAACTGTCAGGTCAACTGTCTTTCCTCAGGTCAACTGTCTTTCCTCACATCAACTCTCAGGTCAACTGTCTTTCCTCAGATCAACTCTCAGGTCAACTGTCTTTTCTCAGATCAACTGTCAGGTACACTGACTTTCCTCAGGTCAACTCTTTCCTCAGGTCAACTCTCTTTCCTCAGATCAACTGTCATGTCAACGGTCTTTCCTCAGGTCAACTGTCTTTCCTCAGATCAACTGTCAGGTCAACTGTCTTTCCTCAGGTCAACTGTCTTTCCTCACATCAACTCTCAGGTCAACTGTCTTTCCTCAGATCAACTCTCATGTCAACTGTCTTTTCTCAGATCAACTGTCAGGTACACTGACTTTCCTCAGGTCAACTCTTTCCTCAGGTCAACTCTCTTTCCTCAGATCAACTGTCATGTCAACGGTCTTTCCTCAGGTCAACTGTCTTTCCTCAGATAAACTGTCAGGTCAACTGTCTTTCCTCAGATCAACTGACAGGTCAACTCTCTTTCCTCAGATCAACTGTCTTTCCTCAGGTCAACTCTCTTTCCTCAGATCAACTCTCAGGTCAGCGGTCTTTCCTCAGGTCAACTATATTTCCTCAGATCAACTGTCTTTCCTCAGGTCAACTGTCAGGTCAACGGTCTTTCCTCAGGTCAACTGTATTTCCTCAGATCAACTGTCAGGTCAACGGTCTTTCCCCAGGTCAACTGTCTTTCCTAAGATCAACTGTCAGGTCAACTCACTTTCCTCAGATCAACTGTCAGGTCAACTGTCTTTCCTCTGGTCAACTGTCTTTCCTCAGATCAACTGTCAGGTCAACAGTCTTTTCTCATGTCAACTGTCTTTCTTCAGATCAACTGTCAGGTCAATTGTCTTTCCTCAGCTCAATTCTTTCCTCTTGTCAACTATCTTTCCTCAGATCAACTGTCAGGTCAACAGTATTTCCTCATGTCAACTTTCTTTCCCCAGATCAACTGTCATGTAATTGGTCTTTCCTCAGGTCAACTGTCTTTCCTGTGTTTAACTTTTTTTCCTCAGATCAACTCTCAGGTCAACGGTCTTTTCTCAGGTCAACTGTCTTTCCTCAGATCAACTGTCAGGTCAACTGCCTTTCCTCAGGTCAACTTATTCCTCAGGTCAACTGTCTTTCCTCAGATGAACTGTCATGTCAACTGTCTTTCCTCAGATCAACTGTCAAGTCAACGGTCTTTCCTCATGTCAACTGTCTTTCCCCAGATCAACTGTCAGGTCATTGGTCTTTCCTCAGGTCAACTGTCTTTCCTCAGATCAAATGTCAGGTCAACTGTCTATCCTCAGATCAACTGTCAGGTCAACTGTCTTTCCTCAGGTCAACTGTCAGGTCAACTGTCTTTCCTCATGTCAACTGTCTTTCCTCAGGTCAACTGTCTTTCCTCAGATCAACTGTCAGGTCAACTGTCTTTCCTCAGATCAACTGTCTTTCCTCAGGTCAACGGTCTTTCCTCATGTCAACTCTATTTCCTCAGATCAACTCTCAGGTCAACGGTCTTTCCTCAGATCAACTGTCAGGTCAACGGTCTTTCCTCAGGTCAACTGTCTTTCCTCACATCAACTCTCAGGTCAACTGTCTTTCCTCAGATCAACTCTCAGGTCAACTCTTTCCTCAGGTCAACTCTCTTTCCTCAGATCAACTGTCATGTCAACGGTCTTTCCTCAGGTCAACTGTCTTTCCTCAGATCAACTGTCAGGTCAACTGTCTTTCCTCAGGTCAACTGTCTTTCCTCACATCAACTCTCAGGTCAACTGTCTTTCCTCAGATCAACTCTCATGTCAACTGTCTTTTCTCAGATCAACTGTCAGGTACACTGACTTTCCTCAGGTCAACTCTTTCCTCAGGTCAACTCTCTTTCCTCAGATCAACTGTCATGTCAACGGTCTTTCCTCAGGTCAACTGTCTTTCCTCAGATAAACTGTCAGGTCAACTGTCTTTCCTCAGATCAACTGACAGGTCAACTCTCTTTCCTCAGATCAACTGTCTTTCCTCAGGTCAACTCTCTTTCCTCAGATCAACTCTCAGGTCAGCGGTCTTTCCTCAGGTCAACTATATTTCCTCAGATCAACTGTCTTTCCTCAGGTCAACTGTCAGGTCAACGGTCTTTCCTCAGGTCAACTGTATTTCCTCAGATCAACTGTCAGGTCAACGGTCTTTCCCCAGGTCAACTGTCTTTCCTAAGATCAACTGTCAGGTCAACTCACTTTCCTCAGATCAACTGTCAGGTCAACTGTCTTTCCTCTGGTCAACTGTCTTTCCTCAGATCAACTGTCAGGTCAACAGTCTTTTCTCATGTCAACTGTCTTTCTTCAGATCAACTGTCAGGTCAATTGTCTTTCCTCAGCTCAATTCTTTCCTCTTGTCAACTATCTTTCCTCAGATCAACTGTCAGGTCAACAGTATTTCCTCATGTCAACTTTCTTTCCCCAGATCAACTGTCATGTAATTGGTCTTTCCTCAGGTCAACTGTCTTTCCTGTGTTTAACTTTTTTTCCTCAGATCAACTCTCAGGTCAACGGTCTTTTCTCAGGTCAACTGTCTTTCCTCAGATCAACTGTCAGGTCAACTGCCTTTCCTCAGGTCAACTTATTCCTCAGGTCAACTGTCTTTCCTCAGATGAACTGTCATGTCAACTGTCTTTCCTCAGATCAACTGTCAAGTCAACGGTCTTTCCTCATGTCAACTGTCTTTCCCCAGATCAACTGTCAGGTCATTGGTCTTTCCTCAGGTCAACTGTCTTTCCTCAGATCAAATGTCAGGTCAACTGTCTATCCTCAGATCAACTGTCAGGTCAACTGTCTTTCCTCAGGTCAACTGTCAGGTCAACTGTCTTTCCTCATGTCAACTGTCTTTCCTCAGGTCAACTGTCTTTCCTCAGATCAACTGTCAGGTCAACTGTCTTTCCTCAGATCAACTGTCTTTCCTCAGGTCAACGGTCTTTCCTCATGTCAACTCTATTTCCTCAGATCAACTCTCAGGTCAACGGTCTTTCCTCAGATCAACTGTCAGGTCAACGGTCTTTCCTCAGGTCAACTGTCTTTCCTCACATCAACTCTCAGGTCAACTGTCTTTCCTCAGATCAACTCTCAGGTCAACCGTCTTTCCTCAGGTCAACTGTCTTTCCTCAGATCAACTGTCAGGTCAACTGTCTTTCCTCAGATCAACTGTCAGGTAATCTGTCTTTCCTCAGATCAACTGTATTTCCTCAGATAAACTGTCAGGTCAACTGTCTTTCCTCAGGTCAACTTTCTTTCCTCACATCAACTGTCAGGTCAACTGTCTTTCCTCAGGTCAACTATCTTTCCTCAGATCAACTGTCAGGTCAACTGTCTTTCCTCAGGTCAACTGTCAGGTCAACTGTCTTTCCTCAGGTCAACTGTCTTTCCTCACATCAACTGTCAGGTCAACTGTCTTTCCTCAGATAAACTGACAGGTCAACTCTCTTTCCGCAGATCAACTGTCTTTCCTCAGATAAACTGTCAGGTCAACTGTCTTTCCTCAGTTTAACTGTTTTTCCTCAGATCAACTCTCAGGTCAACGGTCTTTCCTCAGGTCAACTGTCTTTCCTCATATAAACTGTCAGGTCAACTGTCTTTCCTCAGATCAACTGACAGGTCAACTCTCTTTCCTCAGATCAACTGTCTTTCCTCAGGTCAACTGTCTTTCCTCAGATCAACTGTCAGGTCAACTGTCTTTCCTCAGATGAACTGTCAGGTCAACTGTCTTTCCTCAGTTTAACTGTTTTTCCTCAGATCAACTCTCAGGTCAACGGTCTTTCCTCAGGTCAACGGTCTTTCCTCAGGTCAACTGTCTTTCCTCAGATAAACTGTCAGGTCAACTGTCTTTCCTCAGATAAACTGACAGGTCAACTCTCTTTCCTCAGATCAACTGTCTTTCCTCAGATAAACTGTCAGGTCAACTGTCTTTCCTCAGTTTAACTGTTTTTCCTCAGATCAACTCTCAGGTCAACGGTCTTTCCTCAGGTCAACTGTCTTTCCTCAGATAAACTGTCAGGTCAACTGTCTTTCCTCAGATCAACTGACAGGTCAACTCTCTTTCCTCAGATCAACTGTCTTTCCTCAGGTCAACGGTCTTTCCTCATGTCAACTCTATTTCCTCAGATCAACTCTCAGGTCAACGGTCTTTCCTCAGATCAACTGTCAGGTCAACTGTCTTTCCTCAGGTCAACTGTCTTTCCTCAGATCAACTGTCAGGTCAACTGTCTTTCCTCAGGTCAAATCTTTCCTCAGGTCAACTGTCAGGTAAACTGTCTTTCCTCAGATAAACTGTCAGGTCAACTGTCTTTCCTCAGATCCTTCCTCAGGTCAACTGTCTTTCCTCAGATCAACTGTCAGGTCAACTGTCTTTCCTCACATCAACTGTCAGGTCAACTGTCTTTCCTCATGTCAACTATCTTTCCTCAGATCAACTGTCAGGTCAACTGTCTTTCCTCAGGTCAACTGTCAGGTCAACTGTCTTTCCTCAGGTCAACTGTCTTTCCTCACATCAACTGTCAGGTCAACTGTCTCTCCTCAGATCAACTGTCTTTCCTCAGGTCAACTGTCTTTCCTCAGATCAACTGTCTGGTCAACTGTCTTTCCTCAGATAAACTGTCAGGTCAACTGTCTTTCCTCAGTTTAACTGTTTTTCCTCAGATCAACTCTCAGGTCAACGGTCTTTCCTCAGGTCAACTGTCTTTCCTCATATAAACTGTCAGGTCAACTGTCTTTCCTCAGATCAACTGACAGGTCAACTCTCTTTCCTCAGATCAACTGTCTTTCCTCAGGTCAACGGTCTTTCCTCATGTCAACTCTATTTCCTCAGATCAACTCTCAGGTCAACGGTCTTTCCTCAGATCAACTGTCAGGTCAACTGTCTTTCCTCAGGTCAACTGTCTTTCCTCACATCAACTCTCAGGTCAACTGTCTTTCCTCAGATCAACTCTCAGGTCAACTGTCTTTTCTCAGATCAACTGTCAGGTACACTGACTTTCCTCAGGTCAACTCTTTCCTCAGGTCAACTCTCTTTCCTCAGATCAACTGTCATGTCAACGGTCTTTCCTCAGGTCAACTGTCTTTCCTCAGATAAACTGTCAGGTCAACTGTCTTTCCTCAGATCAACTGACAGGTCAACTCTCTTTCCTCAGATCAACTGTCTTTCCTCAGGTCAACTCTCTTTCCTCAGATCAACTCTCAGGTCAGCGGTCTTTCCTCAGGTCAACTATATTTCCTCAGATCAACTGTCTTTCCTCAGGTCAACTGCCAGGTCAACGGTCTTTCCTCAGGTCAACTGTCTTTCCTCAGATCAACTGTCAGGTCAACGTTCTTTCCCCAGGTCAACTGTCTTTCCTAAGATCAACTGTCAGGTCAACTCACTTTCCTCAGATCAACTGTCAGGTCAACTGTCTTTCCTCTGGTCAACTGTCTTTCCTCAGATCAACTGTCAGGTCAACAGTCTTTTCTCATGTCAACTGTCTTTCTTCAGATCAACTGTCAGGTCAACAGTATTTCCTCATGTCAACTTTCTTTCCCCAGATCAACTGTCATGTAATTGGTCTTTCCTCAGGTCAACTGTCTTTCCTGTGTTTAACTCTTTTTCCTCAGATCAACTCTCAGGTCAACGGTCTTTTCTCAGGTCAACTGTCTTTCCTCAGATCAACTGTCAGGTCAACTGCCTTTCCTCAGGTCAACTTATTCCTCAGGTCAACTGTCTTTCCTCAGATGAACTGTCATGTCAACTGTCTTTCCTCAGATCAACTGTCAGGTCAACAGTCTTTTCTCATGTCAACTGTCTTTCTTCAGATCAACTGTCAGGTCAATTGTCTTTCCTCAGCTCAATTCTTTCCTCAGGTCAACTGTCTTTCCTCTGATCAACTGTCAAGTCAACGGTCTTTCCTCATGTCAACTGTCTTTCCCCAGATCAACTGTCAGGTCATTGGTCTTTCCTCAGGTCAACTGTCTTTCCTCAGATCAAATGTCAGGTCAACTGTCTATCCTCAGATCAACTGTCAGGTCAACTGTCTTTCCTCAGGTCAACTGTCAGGTCAACTGTCTTTCCTCAGATCAACTGTCAGGTCAACCGTCTTTCCTCAGGTCAACTGTCTTTCCTCAGATCAACTGTCAGGTCAACTGTCTTTCCTCAGATCAACTGTCAGGTAATCTGTCTTTCCTCAGATCAACTGTATTTCCTCAGATAACTCTCAGGTCATCTGTCTTTCCTCAGATCAACTGTCAGGTCAACTGTCTTTCCTCAGGTCAACTTTCTTTCCTCACATCAACTGTCAGGTCAACTGTCTTTCCTCAGGTCAACTATCTTTCCTCAGATCAACTGTCAGGTCAACTGTCTTTCCTCAGGTCAACTGTCAGGTCAACTGTCTTTCCTCAGGTCAACTGTCTTTCCTCACATCAACTGTCAGGTCAACTGTCTTTCCTCAGATAAACTGACAGGTCAACTCTCTTTCCTCAGATCAACTGTCTTTCCTCAGGTCAACTGTCTTTCCTCAGATCAACTGTCAGGTCAACTGTCTTTCCTCAGATAAACTGTCAGGTCAACTGTCTTTCCTCAGTTTAACTGTTTTCCTCAGATCAACTCTCAGGTCAACGGTCTTTCCTCAGGTCAACTGTCTTTCCTCAGGTCAACTGTCTTTCCTCAGGTCAACTGTCTTTCCTCAGGTCAACTGTCAGGTCAACTGTCTTTCCTCAGATCAACTGTCAGGTCAACTGCCTTTCCTCAGGTCAACTTATTCCTCAGGTCAACTGTCTTTCCTCAGATTAACTGTCATGTCAACTGTCTTTCCTCATGTCAACTGTCTTTCTTCAGATCAACTGTCAGGTCAATTGTCTTTCCTCAGCTCAATTCTTTCCTCAGGTCAACTGTCTTTCCTCTGATCAACTGTCAAGTCAACGGTCTTTCCTCATGTCAACTGTCTTTCCCCAGATCAACTGTCAGGTCATTGGTCTTTCCTCAGGTCAACTGTCTTTCCTCAGATCAAATGTCAGGTCAACTGTCTATTCTCAGATCAACTGTCAGGTCAACTGTCTCTCCTCAGGTCAACTGTCAGGTCAACTGTCTTTCCTCATGTCAACTGTCTTTCCTCAGGTCAACTGTCTTTCCTCAGATCAACTGTCAGGTCAACCGTCTTTCCTCAGGTCAACTGTCTTTCCTCAGATCAACTGTCAGGTCAGCTGTCTTTCCTCAGATCAACTGTCAGGTAAACTGTCTTTCCTCAGATCAACTGTCAGGTCAACTGTCTTTCCTCAGATAAACTGTCAGGTCAACTGTCTTTCCTCAGTTTAACTGTTTTTCCTCAGATCAACTCTCAGGTCAACGGTCTTTCCTCAGGTCAACTGTCTTTCCTCATATAAACTGTCTTTCCTCAGATCAACTGTCTTTCCTCAGGTCAACGGTCTTTTCTCATGTCAACTGTCTTTCTTCAGATCAACTGTCAGGTCAACAGTATTTCCTCATGTCAACTTTCTTTCCCCAGATCAACTGTCATGTAATTGGTCTTTCCTCAGGTCAACTGTCTTTCCTGTGTTTAACTCTTTTTCCTCAGATCAACTCTCAGGTCAACGGTCTTTTCTCAGGTCAACTGTCTTTCCTCAGATCAACTGTCAGGTCAACTGCCTTTCCTCAGGTCAACTTATTCCTCAGGTCAACTGTCTTTCCTCAGATGAACTGTCATGTCAACTGTCTTTCCTCAGATCAACTGTCAGGTCAACAGTCTTTTCTCATGTCAACTGTCTTTCTTCAGATCAACTGTCAGGTCAATTGTCTTTCCTCAGCTCAATTCTTTCCTCAGGTCAACTGTCTTTCCTCTGATCAACTGTCAAGTCAACGGTCTTTCCTCATGTCAACTGTCTTTCCCCAGATCAACTGTCAGGTCATTGGTCTTTCCTCAGGTCAACTGTCTTTCCTCAGATCAAATGTCAGGTCAACTGTCTATCCTCAGATCAACTGTCAGGTCAACTGTCTTTCCTCAGGTCAACTGTCAGGTCAACTGTCTTTCCTCATGTCAACTGTCTTTCCTCAGGTCAACTGTCTTTCCTCAGATCAACTGTCAGGTCAACCAACTTTCCTCAGGTCAACTGTCTTTCGTCATATCAACTGTCAGGTCAACTGTCTTTCCTCAGATCAACTGTCAGGTCAACCGTCTTTCCTCAGGTCAACTGTCTTTCCTCAGATCAACTGTCAGGTCAACTGTCTTTCCTCAGATCAACTGTCAGGTAATCTGTCTTTCCTCAGATCAACTGTATTTCCTCAGATAACTCTCAGGTCATCTGTCTTTCCTCAGATCAACTGTCAGGTCAACTGTCTTTCCTCAGGTCAACTTTCTTTCCTCACATCAACTGTCAGGTCAACTGTCTTTCCTCAGGTCAACTATCTTTCCTCAGATCAACTGTCAGGTCAACTGTCTTTCCTCAGGTCAACTGTCAGGTCAACTGTCTTTCCTCAGGTCAACTGTCTTTCCTCACATCAACTGTCAGGTCAACTGTCTTTCCTCAGATAAACTGACAGGTCAACTCTCTTTCCTCAGATCAACTGTCTTTCCTCAGGTCAACTGTCTTTCCTCAGATCAACTGTCAGGTCAACTGTCTTTCCTCAGATAAACTGTCAGGTCAACTGTCTTTCCTCAGTTTAACTGTTTTTCCTCAGATCAACTCTCAGGTCAACGGTCTTTCCTCAGGTCAACTGTCTTTCCTCAGGTCAACTGTCTTTCCTCAGGTCAACTGTCTTTCCTCAGGTCAACTGTCAGGTCAACTGTCTTTCCTCAGATCAACTGTCAGGTCAACTGCCTTTCCTCAGGTCAACTTATTCCTCAGGTCAACTGTCTTTCCTCAGATTAACTGTCATGTCAACTGTCTTTCCTCATGTCAACTGTCTTTCTTCAGATCAACTGTCAGGTCAATTGTCTTTCCTCAGCTCAATTCTTTCCTCAGGTCAACTGTCTTTCCTCTGATCAACTGTCAAGTCAACGGTCTTTCCTCATGTCAACTGTCTTTCCCCAGATCAACTGTCAGGTCATTGGTCTTTCCTCAGGTCAACTGTCTTTCCTCAGATCAAATGTCAGGTCAACTGTCTATTCTCAGATCAACTGTCAGGTCAACTGTCTCTCCTCAGGTCAACTGTCAGGTCAACTGTCTTTCCTCATGTCAACTGTCTTTCCTCAGGTCAACTGTCTTTCCTCAGATCAACTGTCAGGTCAACCGTCTTTCCTCAGGTCAACTGTCTTTCCTCAGATCAACTGTCAGGTCAGCTGTCTTTCCTCAGATCAACTGTCAGGTAAACTGTCTTTCCTCAGATCAACTGTCAGGTCAACTGTCTTTCCTCAGATAAACTGTCAGGTCAACTGTCTTTCCTCAGTTTAACTGTTTTTCCTCAGATCAACTCTCAGGTCAACGGTCTTTCCTCAGGTCAACTGTCTTTCCTCATATAAACTGTCTTTCCTCAGATCAACTGTCTTTCCTCAGGTCAACGGTCTTTTCTCATGTCAACTGTCTTTCTTCAGATCAACTGTCAGGTCAACAGTATTTCCTCATGTCAACTTTCTTTCCCCAGATCAACTGTCATGTAATTGGTCTTTCCTCAGGTCAACTGTCTTTCCTGTGTTTAACTCTTTTTCCTCAGATCAACTCTCAGGTCAACGGTCTTTTCTCAGGTCAACTGTCTTTCCTCAGATCAACTGTCAGGTCAACTGCCTTTCCTCAGGTCAACTTATTCCTCAGGTCAACTGTCTTTCCTCAGATGAACTGTCATGTCAACTGTCTTTCCTCAGATCAACTGTCAGGTCAACAGTCTTTTCTCATGTCAACTGTCTTTCTTCAGATCAACTGTCAGGTCAATTGTCTTTCCTCAGCTCAATTCTTTCCTCAGGTCAACTGTCTTTCCTCTGATCAACTGTCAAGTCAACGGTCTTTCCTCATGTCAACTGTCTTTCCCCAGATCAACTGTCAGGTCATTGGTCTTTCCTCAGGTCAACTGTCTTTCCTCAGATCAAATGTCAGGTCAACTGTCTATCCTCAGATCAACTGTCAGGTCAACTGTCTTTCCTCAGGTCAACTGTCAGGTCAACTGTCTTTCCTCATGTCAACTGTCTTTCCTCAGGTCAACTGTCTTTCCTCAGATCAACTGTCAGGTCAACCAACTTTCCTCAGGTCAACTGTCTTTCGTCATATCAACTGTCAGGTCAACTGTCTTTCCTCAGATCAACTGTCAGGTCAACTGTCTTTCCCCACATCAACTGTCAGGTCAACTGTCTTTCCTCAGATCAACTGTCTTTCCTCAGATCAACTGTCAGGTCAACTGTCTTTCCTCAGATCAACTGTCAGGTCAAATGTCTTTCCTCAGATCAACTGTCAGGTCAACCGTCTTTCCTCAGGTCAACTGTCTTTCCTCAGATCAACTGTCAGGTCAACTGTCTTTCCTCAGATCAACTGTCAGGTCAACTGTCTTTCCTCAGGTCAACTATCTTTCCTCAGATCAACTGTCAGGTCAACTGTCTTTCCTCAGGTCAACTGTCAGGTCAACTGTCTTTCCTCAGGTCAACTGTCTTTCCTCACATCAACTCTCAGGTCAACTGTTTTTCCTCAGATCAACTCTCAGGTCAACGGTCTTTCCTCAGGTCAACGGTCTTTCCTCAGGTCAACTATCTTTCCTCAGATCAACTGTCAGGTCAACTGTCTTTCCTCAGATTACCTGACAGGTCAACTCTCTTTCCTCAGATCAACTGTCTTTCCTCAGGTCAACTGTCTTTCCTCACATCAACTGTCAGGTCAACTGTCTTTCCTCAGATAAACTGACAGGTCAACTCTCTTTCCTCAGATCAACTGTCTTTCCTCAGGTCAACTGTCTTTCCTCAGATCAACTGTCAGGTCAACGGTCTTTCCTCAGATAAACTGTCAGGTCAACTGTCTTTCCTCAGTTTAACTGTTTTTCCTCAGATCAACTGTCAGGTCAACGGTCTTTCCTCAGGTCAACTGTCTTTCCTCAGGTCAACTGTCTTTCCTCAGATCAACTGTCAGGTCAACTGTCTTTCCTCAGATCAACTGTCAGGTCAACTGCCTTTCCTCAGGTCAACTTATTCCTCAGGTCAACTGTCTTTCCTCAGATTAACTGTCATGTCAACTGTCTTTCCTCAGATCAACTGTCAGGTCAACAGTCTTTTCTCATGTCAACTGTCTTTCTTCAGATCAACTGTCAGGTCAATTGTCTTTCCTCAGCTCAATTCTTTCCTCATGTCAACTGTCTTTCCTCAGATCAACTGTCAAGTCAACGGTCTTTCCTCATGTCAACTGTCTTTCCCCAGATCAACTGTCAGGTCAACTGTCTTTCCTCAGGTCAACTGTCTTTCCTCAGATCAAATGTCAGGTCAACTGTCTATCCTCAGATCAACTGTCAGGTCAACTGTCTTTCCTCAGGTCAACTGTCAGGTCAACTGTCTTTCCTCATGTCAACTGTCTTTCCTCAGGTCAACTGTCTTTCCTCAGATCAACTGTCAGGTCAACCGTCTTTCCTCAGGTCAACTGTCTTTCCTCAGATCAACTGTCAGTTCAACTGTCTTTCCTCAGATCAACTGTCAGGTAAACTGTCTTTCCTCAGATCAACTGTCAGGTCAACTGTCTTTCCTCAGATCAACTGTCTTTCCTCAGATCAACTGTCAGGTCAACTGTCTTTCCTCAGATCAACTGTCAGGTCAACTGTCTTTCCTCAGATCAACTGTTTTTCTCAGATCAACTCTCAGGTCAACGGTCTTTTCTCAGGTCAACTATCTTTCCTCAGGTCAACCGTCTTTCCTCAGGTCAACTGTCTTTCCTCACATCAACTGTCAGGTCAACTGTCTTTCCTCAGGTCAACTTTCTTTCCTCACATCAACTGTCAGGTCAACTGTCTTTCCTCAGGTCAACTATCTTTCCTCAGATCAACTGTCAGGTCAACTGTCTTTCCTCAGGTCAACTGTCAGGTCAACTGTCTTTCCTCAGGTCAACTGTCTTTCATCACATCAACTGTCAGGTCAACTGTCTTTCCTCAGATCAACTGTCTTTCCTCAGGTCAACTGTCTTTCCTCAGATCAACTGTCAGGTCAACTGTCTTTCCTCAGATAAACTGTCAGGTCAACTGTCTTTCCTCAGTTTAACTGTTTTTCCTCAGATCAACTCTCAGGTCAACGGTCTTTCCTCAGGTCAACTGTCTTTCCTCATATGAACTGTCAGGTCAACTGTCTTTCCTCAGATCAACTGTCAGGTCAACTTATTCCTCAGGTCAACTGTCTTTCCTCAGATGAACTGTCAGGTCAACGGTCTTTCCTCAGGTCAACTGTCTTTCCTCAGATCAACTGTCAGGTCAACGGTCTTTCCCCAGGTCAACTGTCTTTCCTAAGATCAACTGTCAGGTCAACTCACTTTCCTCAGATCAACTGTCAGGTCAACTGTCTTTCCTCGGGTCAACTGTCTTTCCTCAGATCAACTGTCAGGTCCACAGTCTTTCCTCATGTCAACTGTCAGGTCAATTGTCTTTCCTCAGCTCAATTCTTTCCTCAGGTCAACTGTCTTTCCTCATATAAACTGTCAGGTCAACTGTCTTTCCTCAGATCAACTGACAGGTCAACTCTCTTTCCTCAGATCAACGGTCTTTCCTCATGTCAACTCTATTTCCTCAGATCAACTCTCAGGTCAACGGTGTTTCCTCAGATCAACTGTTAGGTCAACTGTCTTTCCTCAGGTCAACTGTCTTTCCTCAGATCAACTCTCAGGTCAACTGTCTTTTCTCAGATCAACTGTCAGGTACCCTGACTTTCCTCAGGTCAACTCTTTCCTCAGGTCAACTCTCTTTCCTCAGATCAACTGTCATGTCAACGGTCTTTCCACAGGTCAACTGTCTTTCCTCAGATAAACTGTCAGGTCAACTGTCTTTCCTCAGATCAACTGACAGGTCAACTCTCTTTCCTCAGATCAACTGTCTTTCCTCAGGTCAACGGTCTTTCCTCAGATCAACTCTCAGGTCAGCGGTCTTTCCTCAGGTCAACTATATTTCCTCAGATCAACTGTCTTTCCTCAGGTCAACTGTCAGGTCAACGGTCTTTCCTCAGGTCAACTGTCTTTCCTCAGATCAACTGTCAGGTCAACGGTCTTTCCCCAGGTCAACTGTCTTTCCTAAGATCAACTTTCAGGTCAACTCACTTTCCTCAGATCAACTGTCAGGTCCACAGTCTTTCCTCATGTCAACTGTCAGGTCAATTGTCTTTCCTCAGCTCAATTCTTTCTTCAGGTCAACTGTCTTTCCTCTGATCAACTGTCAAGTCAACGGTCTTTCCTCATGTCAACTGTCTTTCCCCAGATCAACTGTCAGGTCATTGGTCTTTCCTCAGTTCAACTGTCTTTCCTCAGATCAAATGTCAGGTCAACTGTCTTTCCTCAGATCAACTGTCAGGTCAACTGTCTTTCCTCAGATCAACTGTCAGGTCAACTGTCTTTCCTCACATCAACTGTCAGGTCAACTTATTCCTCAGGTCAACTGTCTTTCCTCAGATGAACTGTCAGGTCAACTGTCTTTCCTCAGGTCAACTGTCTTTCCTCAGGTCAACTGTCTTTCCTCAGGTCAACTGTCTTTCCTCAGATCATCTGTCAGGTCAACTGTCTTTCCTCAGCTCAACTGTCAGGTCAACTTATTCCTCAGGTCAACTGTCTTTCCTCAGATGAACTGTCAGGTCAACTGTCTTTTCTCAGGTCAACTGTCTTTCCTCAGATCAACTGTCAGGTCATCTTTCCTCAGGTCAACTGTCTTTCCTCAGGTCAACTGTCTTTCCTCAGGTCCACTGACAGGTCAACTCTCTTTCCTCAGATCAACAGTCTTTCCTCTTATCAACTGTCTTTCCTCAGGTCAACTGTCTTTCCTCAAATCAACTGTCAGGTCAACTGTCTTTCTTCAGGTCAACTCTTACCTCAGGTCAACTCTCTTTCCTCAGATCAACTGTCTTGTCAACTCACTTTCCTCAGATCAACTGTCAGGTCAACTGTCTTTCCTCAGATCAACTGTCTTTCCTCAGATCAACTGTCAGGTCAACTCAATTTCCTCAGATCAACTGTCAGGTCAACTGTCTTTCCTCAGGTCAACTGTCTTTCCTCACATCAACTGTCAGGTCAACGGTCTTTCCTCAGATCATCTGTCAGGTCATTGGTCTTTCCTCGGGTCAACTGTCTTTCCTCAGATAAACTGTCAGGTCAACTGTCTTTCCTCAGAACAAATGTATTTCCTCAGATCAACTGTCAGGTCATCTTTCCTCAGGTCAACTGTCTTTAATCAGCGCAACTGTCATTCCTCAGGTCCACTGACAGGTCAACTCTCTTTCCTCAGATCAACTGTCTTTCCTCAGGTCAACTTTCTTTCCTCAGGTCAACTGTCAGGTCAACTGTCTTTCCTCAGATCATCTGTCAGGTCAACTTTCTTTCCTCAGATCAACTGTCAGGTCAACTGTCTTTCCTCAGGTCAACGGTCTTTCCTCAGGTCAACGGTCTTTCCTCAGGTCAACTGTCTTTCCTCAGATCAACTCTCAGGTCAACGGTCTTTCCTCAGGTCAACTATCTTTCCTCAGATCAACTGTCTTTCCTCAGGTCAACTGTCTTTCCTCAGATACACTGTCAGGTCAACTGTCTTTCCTCAGATCAACTGTCTTTCCTCAGGTCAACGGTCTTTCCTCAGGTCAACTCTATTTCCTCAGATCAACTCTCAGGTCAACGGTCTTTCCTCAGGTCAACTATCTTTCCTCAGGTCAACTGTCTTTCCTCACATCAACTCTCAGGTCAACGGTCTTTCCTCAGGTCAACGGTCTTTCCTCAGGTCAGCGGTCTTTCCTCAGGTCAACTATCTTTCTTCAGGTCAACTGTCTTTCCTCAGATCAACTATCTTTCCTCAGGTCAACGGTCTTTCCTCAGGTCAACTATCTTTCCTCAGATCAACTGTCTTTCCTCAGGTCAACTGTCTTTCCTCAGATCAACTGTCAGGTCAACTGTCTTTCCTCAGTTCAACTGTCTTTCCTCACATCAACTGTCAGGTCAACTGTCTTTCCTCAGATCATCTGTCAGGTCATTGGTCTTTCCTCGGGTCAACTGTCTTTCCTCAGATCAACTGTCAGGTCAACTGTCTTTCCTCAGAACAACTGTCAGGTCAACTGTCTTTCCTCAGATCAACTGTCTTTCCTCAGGTCAACAGTCTTTCCTCAGGTCAACTCTATTTACTCAGATCAACTCTCAGGTCAATGGTCTTTCCTCAGGTCAACTGTCTTTCCTCAGATCAACTGTCAGGTCAACTGTCTTTCCTCAGATCAACTGTCTTTCCTCAGGTCACCGGTCTTTCCTCAGGTCCTCTAACTCTATTTCCTCAGATCAACTCTCAGGTCAACGGTCTTTCCTCAGGTCAATTATCTTTCCTCAGATCAACCTTCTTTCCTCAGGTCAACTGTCTTTCCTCAGATCAACTGTCAGGTCAACGGTCTTTCCTCGGGTCAACTGTCTTTCCTCAGATCAACTGTCAGGTCAACTGTCTTTCCTCAGAACAACTGTCAGGTCAACTGTCTTTCCTCAGATCAACTGTCTTTCCTCAGGTCAACAGTCTTTCCTCAGGTCAACTCTATTTACTCAGATCAACTCTCAGGTCAACGGTCTTTCCTCAGGTCAACTGTCTTTCCTCAGATCAACTGTCAGGTCAACTGTCTTTCCTCAGATCAACTGTCTTTCCTCAGGTCACCGGTCTTTCCTCAGGTCCTCTAACTCTATTTCCTCAGATCAACTCTCAGGTCAACGGTCTTTCCTCAGGTCAATTATCTTTCCTCAGATCAACCTTCTTTCCTCAGGTCAACTGTCTTTCCTCAGATCAACTGTCAGGTCAACGGTCTTTCCTCAGGTCAACTATCTTTCCTCAGATCAACTGTCAGGTCAACTGTCTTTCCTCAGGAAAAGTCTTTCCTCAGGTCATCTCTCTTTCTTCAGATCAACTGTCAGATCATTGGTCTTTTCTCAGATCTTTCCTCAGGTCAACTGTCTTTCCTCAGATCAACTGTCAGGTCAACTGTTTTTCCTCAGATCAACTGTCAGGTCAACAGTATTTCCTCATGTCAACTGTCTTTCCCCAGATCAACTGTCAGGTCAACTGTCTTTCCTCAGGAAAAGTCTTTCCTCAGGTCAGCTCTCTTTCTTCAGATCAACTGTCAGGTCATTGGTCTTTCCTCAGATCAACTGTCTTTCCTCAGATCAAATGTCAGGTCAACTGTTTTTCCTCAGATCAACTCTCAGGTCAACGGTCTTTTCTCAGGTCAACTATCTTTCCTCAGATCAACTGTCTTTCCTCAGGTCAACTGTCTTTCCTCAGATCAACTGTCAGGTCAACTGTCTTTCCTCAGGTCAACTGTCTTTCCTCAGATCAACTGTCAGGTCAACTGTCTTTCCTCAGATCATCTGTCAGGTCAACTGTCTTTCCTCAGGTCAACGGTCTTTCCTCATGTCAACTCTATTTCCTCAGATCAACTCTCAGGTCAATGGTCTTTCCTCAGGTCAACTGTCTTTCCTCAGATCAACTGTCAGGTCACCCGTCTTTCCTCATATCAACTGTCTTTCCTCAGGTCAACTGTCTTTCCCCAGATCAACTGTCAGGTCAACTGTCTTTCCTCAGGTCAACTGTCTTTCCTCACATCAACTCTCAGGTCAACGGTCTATCCTCAGGTCAACTGTCTTTCCTCAGATCAACTGTCAGGTCAACTGTCTTTCCTCAGGTCAACTATCTTTCCTCAGATCAACTGTCTTTCCTCAGGTCAACTGTCTTTCCTCAGATCAATTGTCAGGTCGTCTTTCCTCAGGTCAACTGTTTTTCCTCATGTCAACTGTCTTTCCTCAGATCAACTGTTTTTCCTCAGATCAACTCTCAGGTCAACTATCTTTCCTCAGATCAACTGTCTTTCCTCAGGTCAACTGTCTTTCCTCAGGTCAACTGTCAGGTCAACTGTCTTTCCTCATGTCAACTGTCTTTCCTCACATCAACTGTCAGGTCAACTGTCTTTCCTCAGATCATCTGTCAGGTCAACTGTCTTTCCTCAGATCAACTGTCTTTCCTCAGGTCAACGGTCTTGACTCAGGTCAACTCTATTTCCTCAGATCAACTCTCAGGTCAACGGTCTTTCCTCAGGTCAACTGTCTTTCTTCAGATCAACTGTCTTTCCTCAGGTCAACTGTCTTTCCTCAGACCAACTGTCAGGTAAACTGTCTTTCCTCAGATCAACTGTCAGGACAACTGTCTTTCCTCATGTCAACTGTCTTTCTTCAAATCAACTGTCAGGTCAAATGTCTTTCCTCAGCTCAATTCTTTCCTAAGGTCAACTTTCTTTCCTCAGATCAACTGTCAGGTCAACTCACTTTCCTCAGATCAACTGTCAGGTCAACTGTCTTTCCTCAGATCAACTGTCAGGTCAACTGTCTTTCCTCAGGAAAAGTCTTTCCTCAGGTCGTCTCTCTTTCTTCAGATCAACTGTCAGGTCATTGGTCTTTCCTCAGGTCAACTGTCTTTCCTCAGATCAAATGTCAGGTCAACTGTTTTTCCTCAGATCAACTGTCAGGTCAACTGTCTTTCCTCAGATCAACTGTCAGGTCAACTGTCTTTCCTCAGATCAACTGTCAGGTCAACTCACTTTCCTCAGATCAACTGTCAGGTCAACTGTCTTTCCTCAGGTCAACTGTCTTTCCTCACATCAACTGTCAGGTCAACTGTCTTTCCTCAGATCAACTGTTTTTCCTCAGATCAACTCTCAGGTCAACGGTCTTTCCTCAGGTCAACTGTCTTTCCTCAGATCAACTCTCAGGTCAACGGTCTTTCCTCAGGTCAACTATCTTTCCTCAGATCAACTGTCTTTCCTCAGGTCAACTGTCTTTCCTCAGATACACTGTCAGATCAACTGTCTTTCCTCAGATCAACTGTCTTTCCTCAGATCAAATGTCAGGTCAACTGTTTTTCCTCAGATCAACTCTCAGGTCAACGGTCTTTCCTCAGGTCAACTATCTTTCCTCAGATCAACTCTCAGGTCAACTGTCTTTCCTCAGGTCAACAGTCTTTCCTCAGGTCAACTCTATTTACTCAGATCAACTCTCAGGTCAACGGTCTTTCCTCAGGTCAACTGTCTTTCCTCAGATCAACTGTCAGGTCAACAGTCTTTCCTCAGATCAACTGTCTTTCCTCAGGTCACCGGTCTTTCCTCAGGTCAACTAACTCTATTTCCTCAGATCAACTCTCAGGTCAACGGTCTTTCCTCAGGTCAACTATCTTTCCTCAGATTAACTGTCTTTCCTCAGGTCAACTATCTTTCCTCAGATCAACTGTCAGGTCAACAGTATTTCCTCATGTCAACTGTCTTTCCCCAGATCAACTTTCAGGTCAACTGTCTTTCCTCAGGAAAAGTCTTTCCTCAGGTCAGCTCTCTTTCTTCAGATCAACTGTCAGGTCATTGGTCTTTCCTCAGATCAACTGTCTTTCCTCAGATCAAATGTCAGGTCAACTGTTTTTCCTCAGATCAACTGTCAGGTCAACTGTCTTTCCTCAGATCAACTGTCAGGTCAACTGTCTTTCCTCAGATCAACTGTCAGGTCAACTCACTTTCCTCAGATCAACTGTCAGGTCAACTGTCTTTCCTCAGGTCAACTGTCTTTCCTCAGATCAACTGTTTTTCCTCAGATCAACTCTCAGGTCAACGGTCTTTCCTCAGGTCAACTGTCTTTCCTCAGATCAACTCTCAGGTCAACGGTCTTTCCTCAGGTCAACTATCTTTCCTCAGATCAACTGTCTTTCCTCAGGTCAACTGTCTTTCCTCAGATACACTGTCAGGTCAACTGTCTTTCCTCAGATCAACTGTCTTTCCTCAGGTCAACGGTCTTTCCTCAGGTCAACTCTATTTCCTCAGATCAACTCTCAGGTCAACGGTCTTTCCTCAGGTCAACTATCTTTCCTCAGGTCAACTGTCTTTCCTCACATCAACTCTCAGGTCAACGGTCTTTCCTCAGGTCAACGGTCTTTCCTCAGGTCAACGGTCTTTCCTCAGGTCAACTATCTTTCCTCAGGTCAGCTCTCTTTCTTCAGATCAACTGTCAGGTCATTGGTCTTTCCTCAGATCAACTGTCTTTCCTCAGATCAAATGTCAGGTCAACTGTCTTTCCTCAGATCCACTGTTTTTCCTCAGATCAACTCTCAGGTCAACGGTCTTTTCTCAGGTCAACTATCTTTCCTCAGATCAACTGTCTTTCCTCAGGTCAACTGTCTTTCCTCAGATCAACTGTCAGGTCAACTGTCTTTCCTCAGGTCAACTGTCTTTCCTCAGATCAACTGTCAGGTCAACTGTCTTTCCTCAGATCATCTGTCAGGTCAACTGTCTTTCCTCAGGTCAACGGTCTTTCCTCATGTCAACTCTATTTCCTCAGATCAACTCTCAGGTCAATGGTCTTTCCTCAGGTCAACTGTCTTTCCTCAGATCAACTGTCAGGTCACCCGTCTTTCCTCATATCAACTGTCTTTCCTCAGGTCAACTGTCTTTCCCCAGATCAACTGTCAGGTCAACTGTCTTTCCTCAGGTCAACTGTCTTTCCTCACATCAACTCTCAGGTCAACGGTCTATCCTCAGGTCAACTGTCTTTCCTCAGATCAACTGTCAGGTCAACTGTCTTTCCTCAGGTCAACTATCTTTCCTCAGATCAACTGTCTTTCCTCAGGTCAACTGTCTTTCCTCAGATCAATTGTCAGGTCGTCTTTCCTCAGGTCAACTGTTTTCCTCATGTCAACTGTCTTTCCTCAGATCAACTGTTTTTCCTCAGATCAACTCTCAGGTCAACTATCTTTCCTCAGATCAACTGTCTTTCCTCATCAGGTCAACTGTCTTTCCTCAGGTCAACTGTCTTTCCTCACATCAACTGTCAGGTCAACTGTCTTTCCTCATCAACTGTCATCAACTGTCTTTCCTCAGATCATCTGTCAGGTCAACTGTCTTTCCTCAGATCAACTGTCTTTCCTCAGGTCAACGGTCTTGACTACGGTCAACTCTATTTCCTCAGATCAACTCTCAGGTCAACGGTCTTTCCTCAGGTCAACTGTCTTTCTTCAGATCAACTGTCTTTCCTCAGGTCAACTGTCTTTCCTCAGACCAACTGTCAGGTAAACTGTCTTTCCTCAGATCAACTGTCAGGTCAACTGTCTTTCCTCATGTCAACTGTCTTTCTTCAAATCAACTGTCAGGTCAAATGTCTTTCCTCAGCTCAATTCTTTCCTAAGGTCAACTTTCTTTCCTCAGATCAACTGTCAGGTCAACTCACTTTCCTCAGATCAACTGTCAGGTCAACTGTCTTTCCTCAGATCAACTGTCAGGTCAACTGTCTTTCCTCAGGAAAAGTCTTTCCTCAGGTCGTCTCTCTTTCTTCAGATCAACTGTCAGGTCATTGGTCTTTCCTCAGGTCAACTGTCTTTCCTCAGATCAAATGTCAGGTCAACTGTTTTTCCTCAGATCAACTGTCAGGTCAACTGTCTTTCCTCAGATCAACTGTCAGGTCAACTGTCTTTCCTCAGATCAACTGTCAGGTCAACTCACTTTCCTCAGATCAACTGTCAGGTCAACTGTCTTTCCTCAGGTCAACTGTCTTTCCTCAGATCAACTGTTTTTCCTCAGATCAACTCTCAGGTCAACGGTCTTTCCTCAGGTCAACTGTCTTTCCTCAGATCAACTCTCAGGTCAACGGTCTTTCCTCAGGTCAACTATCTTTCCTCAGATCAACTGTCTTTCCTCAGGTCAACTGTCTTTCCTCAGATACACTGTCAGATCAACTGTCTTTCCTCAGATCAACTGTCTTTCCTCAGGTCAACGGTCTTTCCTCAGGTCAACTGTCTTTCCTCAGATCAACTCTCAGGTCAACTGTCTTTCCTCAGGTCAACTGTCTTTCCTCAGGTCAACTCAGTCTTTACTCAGATCAACTCTCAGGTCAACGGTCTTTCCTCAGGTCAACTGTCTTTCCTCAGATCAACTCTTTCCTCAGGTCAACTTTCTTTATTTCCCTCAGATCAACTCTCAGATCAACTCTCAGGTCAACGGTCTTTCCTCAGGTCAACTATCTTTCCTCAGATTAACTGTCTTTCCTCAGGTCAACTATCTTTCCTCAGATCAACTGTCAGGTCAACAGTATTTCCTCATGTCAACTGTCTTTCCCCAGATCAACTTTCAGGTCAACTGTCTTTCCTCAGGAAAAGTCTTTCCTCAGGTCATCTCTCTTTCTTCAGATCAACTGTCAGGTCATTGGTCTTTCCTCAGATCAACTGTCTTTCCTCAGATCAAATGTCAGGTCAACTGTCTTTCCTCAGATCAACTGTCAGGTCAACTGTCTTTCCTCAGATCAACTGTCAGGTCAACTGTCTTTCCTCAGATCAACTGTCAGGTCAACTCACTTTCCTCAGATCAACTGTCAGGTCAACTGTCTTTCCTCAGGTCAACTGTCTTTCCTCAGATCAACTGTTTTTCCTCAGATCAACTCTCAGGTCAACGGTCTTTCCTCAGGTCAACTGTCTTTCCTCAGATCAACTCTCAGGTCAACGGTCTTTCCTCAGGTCAACTATCTTTCCTCAGATCAACTGTCTTTCCTCAGGTCAACTGTCTTTCCTCAGATACACTGTCAGGTCAACTGTCTTTCCTCAGATCAACTGTCTTTCCTCAGGTCAACGGTCTTTCCTCAGGTCAACTCTATTTCCTCAGATCAACTCTCAGGTCAACGGTCTTTCCTCAGGTCAACTATCTTTCCTCAGGTCAACTGTCTTTCCTCACATCAACTCTCAGGTCAACGGTCTTTCCTCAGGTCAACGGTCTTTCCTCAGGTCAACGGTCTTTCCTCAGGTCAACTATCTTTCCTCAGATCAACTGTCTTTCCTCAGGTCAACTATCTTTCCTCAGGTCAACGGTCTTTCCTCAGGTCAACTATCTTTCCTCAGATCAACTGTCTTTCCTCTGGTCAACTGTCTTTCCTCAGATCAACTGTCAGGTCAACTGTCTTTCCTCAGTTCAACTGTCTTTCCTCACATCAACTGTCAGGTCAACTGTCTTTCCTCAGATCATCTGTCAGGTCATTGGTCTTTCCTCGGGTCAACTGTCTTTCCTCATATCAACTGTCTTTCCTCAGATCAACTGTTTTTCCTCAGATCAACTCTCAGGTCAACGGTCTTTTCTCAGGTCAACTATCTTTCCTCAGATCAACTGTCTTTCCTCAGATCAACTGTCAGGTCATCTTTCCTCAGGTCAACTGTCTTTCCTCAGGTCAACTGTCTTTCCTCAGGTCCACTGACAGGTCAACTCTCTTTCCTCAGATCAACTGTCTTTCCTCTTATCAACTGTCTTTCCTCAGGTCAACGGTCTTTCCTCAAATCAACTGTCAGGTCAACTGTCTTTCTTCAGGTCAACTCTTACCTCAGGTCAACTCTCTTTCCTCAGATCAACTGTCATGTCAACTCACTTTCCTCAGATCAACTGTCAGGTCAACTGTCTTTCCTCAGATCAACTGTCTTTCCTCAGATCAACTGTCAGGTCAACTCACTTTCCTCAGATCAACTGTCAGGTCAACTGTCTTTCCTCAGGTCAACGGTCTTTCCTCACATCAACTGTCAGGTCAACGGTCTTTCCTCAGATCATCTGTCAGGTCATTGGTCTTTCCTCGGGTCAACTGTCTTTCCTCAGATCAACTGACAGGTCAACTCTCTTTCCTCAGATCAACTGTCTTTCCTCAGATCAACTGTCTTTCAACTGTCTTTCCTCAGGTCAACTGTCTTTCCTCAAATCAACTGTCAGGTCAACTGTCTTTCCTCAGGTCAACTTTCTTTCCTCAGGTCAACTGTCAGGTCAACTGTCTTTCCTCAGATCAACTGTCAGGTCAACTGTCTTTCCTCAGATCAACTGTCTTTCCTCAGGTCAACGGTCTTTCCTCAGGTCAACGGTCTTTCCTCAGGTCAACTGTCTTTCCTCAGATCAACTCTCAGGTCAACGGTCTTTCCTCAGGTCAACTATCTTTCCTCAGATCAACTGTCTTTCCTCAGGTCAACTGTCTTTCCTCAGATACACTGTCAGGTCAACTGTCTTTCCTCAGGTCAACTGTCTTTCCTCAGGTCAACGGTCTTTCCTCAGGTCAACTCTATTTCCTCAGATCAACTCTCAGGTCAACGGTCTTTCCTCAGGTCAACTATCTTTCCTCAGGTCAACTGTCTTTCCTCACATCAACTCTCAGGTCAACGGTCTTTCCTCAGGTCAACTGTCTTTCCTCAGGTCAACGGTCTTTCCTCAGGTCAACTATCTTTCCTCAGATCAACTGTCTTTCCTCAGGTCAACTATCTTTCCTCGGGTCAACGGTCTTTCCTCAGGTCAACTATCTTTCCTCAGATCAACTGTCTTTCCTCAGGTCAACTGTCTTTCCTCAGATCAACTGTCAGGTCAACTGTCTTTCCTCAGTTCAACTGTCTTTCCTCACATCAACTGTCAGGTCAACTGTCTTTCCTCAGATCATCTGTCAGGTCATTGGTCTTTCCTCGGGTCAACTGTCTTTCCTCATATCAACTGTCTTTCCTCAGATCAACTGTTTTTCCTCAGATCAACTCTCAGGTCAACGGTCTTTTCTCAGGTCAACTATCTTTCCTCAGATCAACTGTCAGGTCAACTGTCTTTCCTCAGATCAACTGTCAGGTCAACTCTCTTCCTCAGGTCAACTGTCTTTCCTCAGGTCAACTGTCTTTCCTCAGGTCCACTGACAGGTCAACTCTCTTTCCTCAGATCAACTGTCTTTCCTCTTATCAACTGTCTTTCCTCAGTCTTTCCTCAGGTCAACAGTCTTTCCTCAAATCAACTGTCAGGTCAACTTCCTCAGATCAACTTCAGGTCAACTGTCTTTCCTCAGGTCAACTGTCTTTCCTCAGATCAACTGTCAGGTCAACTCACTTTCCTCAGATCAACTGTCAGGTCAACTGTCTTTCCTCAGGTCAACTGTCTTTCCTCAGATCAACTGTCAGGTCAACTCACTTTCTCAGGTCAACTGTCTTTCCTATCAACTGTCAGGTCATTGGTCTTTCCTCAGGTCAACTGTCTTTCCTCAGATCAACTGTCAGGTCAACTGTCTTTCCTCAGAACTGTATTTCCTCAGATCAACTGTCAGGTCATCTTTCCTCAGGTCAACTGTCTTTCCTCAGGTCAACTGTCATTTCCTCAGATCAACTGTCAGGTCAACTCTCTTTCTCAGATCAACTGTCTTTCCTCAGATCAACTGTCTTTCCTCAGATCAACTGTCAGGTCAACTGTCTTTCCTCAGATCAACTGTCTTCCTCAGGTCAACTGTCTTTCCTCAGATCAACTGTCAGGTCAACTGTCTTTCCTCAGGTCAACTGTCTTTCCTCAGATCAGTCAGGTCTCTTTCCTCAGGTCAACTGTCTTTCCTCAGATCAACTGTCAGGTCAACTGTCTTTCCTCAGGTCAACTGTCTTTCCTCAGGTCAACTGTCTTTCCTCAGGTCAACTGGTCTTTCCTCAGGTCAACTGTCTTTTCCTCAGATCAACTCTCAGGTCAACGGTCTTTCCTCAGGTCAACTGTCTTTCCTCAGATCAACTGTCAGGTCAACTGTCTTTCCTCAGGTCAACTGTCTTTCCTCAGATCAACTGTCAGGTCAACTGTCTTTCCTCAGATCAACTGTCAGGTCAACGGTCTTTCCTCAGGTCAACTGTCTTTCCTCAGATCAACTGTCAGGTCAACTGTCTTTCCTCAGGTCTACTGTCTTTCCTCAGGTCAACTGTCTTTCCTCAGATCAACTGTCTTTCCTCAGGTCAACTGTCTTTCCTCAGGTCAACGGTCTTTCCTCAGGTCAACGGTCTTTCCTCAGGTCAACTATCTTTCCTCAGATCAACTGTCTTTCCTCAGGTCAACTGTCTTTCCTCAGATCAACTGTCTTTCCTCAGGTCAACTGTCTTTCCTCAGGTCAACTGTCTTTCCTCAGATCAACTGTCAGGTCAACTGTCTTTCCTCAGATCATCTGTCAGGTCAACTGTCTTTCCTCAGGTCAACTGTCTTTCCTCAGATCAACTGTCAGGTCAACTGTCTTTCCTCAGATCAACTGTCAGGTCATGTCTTTCCTCAGATCAACTGTCTTTCCTCTCAGGTCAACTGTCTTCTTCCTCAGGTCAACTGTCTTTCCTCAGATCAACTGTCAGGTCAACTGTCTTTCCTCAGATCAACTGTCAGGTCAACTGTCTTTCCTCAGGTCAACTGTCTTTCCTCAGATCAACTGTCAGGTCAACGGTCTTTCCTCAGGTCAACTGTCTTTCCTCAGATCAACTGTCAGGTCAACTGTCTTTCCTCAGATCAACTGTCAGGTCAACTGTCTTTCCTCAGATCAACTGTCTTTCCTCAGGTCAACTCTTTCCTCAGGTCAACTGTCTTTCCTCAGATCAACTGTCAGGTCAACTGTCTTTCCTCAGGTCAAATGTCTTTCCTCAGGTCAACTGTCTTTCCTCAGATCAACTGTCAGGTCAACTGTCTTTCCTCAGGTCAACTGTCTTTCCTCAGATCAACTGTCAGGTCAACTCTATTTCCTCAGATCAACTCTCAGGTCAACTGTCTTTCCTCAGATCAACTGTCTTTCCTCAGATCAAGTCAGGTCAACTGTCTTTCCTCAGATCAACTGTCAGGTCAACAGTCTTTCCTCAGGTCAACTGTCTTTCCTCAGATCAACTGTCAGGTCAACTGTCTTTCCTCAGATCAACTGTCAGGTCAACTGTCTTTCCTCAGGTCAACTGTCTTTCCTCAGATCAACTGTCAGGTCAACTGTCTTTCCTCAGGTCTACTGTCTTTCCTCAGGTCAACTGTCTTTCCTCAGATCAACTCTCAGGTCTCTTTCTCAGGTCAACTGTCTTTCCTCAGATCAACTGTCTTTCCTCAGGTCAACTGTCTTTCCTCAGATCAACTGTCAGGTCAACTGTCTTTCCTCAGGTCAACTGTCTTTCCTCAGATCAACTGTCAGGTCAACTGTCTTTCCTCAGATCAACTGTCAGGTCAACTGTCTTTCCTCAGATCAACTGTCTTTCCTCAGGTCAACGGTCTTTCCTCATGTCAACTCTATTTCCTCAGATCAACTGTCTTTCCTCAGGTCAACTGTCTTTCCTCAGGTCAACTATCTTTCCTCAGGTCAACTGTCTTTCCTCAGGTCAACTGTCTTTCCTCAGGTCAACTGTCTTTCCTCAGATCAACTGTCTTTCCTCAGGTCAACTGTCTTTCCTCAGATCAACTGTCAGGTCAACTGTCTTTCCTCAGATCAACTGTCTTTCCTCAGGTCAACTGTCTTTCCTCAGATCAACTGTCAGGTCAACTGTCTTTCCTCAGATCAACTGTCTTTCCTCAGGTCAACTGTCTTTCCTCAGGTCAACTCTATTTCCTCAGATCAACTCTCAGGTCATCTGTCTTTCCTCAGGTCAACTGTCTTTCCTCAGGTCAACTGTCTTTCCTCAGATCAACTGTCAGGTCAACTGTCTTTCCTCAGGTCAACTGTCTTTCCTCAGATCAACTGTCTTTCCTCAGGTCAACTGTCTTTCCTCAGATCAACTCTCAGGTCAACGGTCTTTCCTCAGGTCAACTGTCTTTCCTCAGATCAACTGTCTTTCCTCAGGTCAACTGTCTTTCCTCAGATCAACTGTCAGGTCAACTGTCTTTCCTCAGGTCAACTGTCTTTCCTCACATCAACTGTCAGGTCAACTGTCTTTCCTCAGATCAACTGTTTGTCCTCAGATCAACTCTCAGGTCAACGGTCTTTTCTCAGGTCAACTGTCTTTCCTCACATCAACTGTCTTTCCTCAGATCAACTGTCTTTCCTCAGGTCAACGGTCTTTCCTCAGGTCAACTGTCTTTCCTCAGATCAACTCTCAGGTCAACGTTCTTTCCTCAGGTCAACTGTCTTTCCTCAGATCAACTGTCAGGTCAACTGTCTTTCCTCAGATCAACTGTCTTTCCTCAGGTCACCGGTCTTTCTTCAGGTCAACTAACTCTATTTCCTCAGATCAACTCTCAGGTCAACGGTCTTTCCTCAGGTCAACTGTCTTTCCTCAGATCAACTGTCTTTCCTCAGGTCAACTGTCTTTCCTCAGATCAACTGTCAGGTCAACTGTCTTTCCTCATATCAACTGTTTTTCCTCAGATCAACTGTCAGGTCAACTGTCTTTCCTCAGATCAACTGTCTTTCCTCAGTTCTACTGTATTTCCTCAGGTCAACTGTCTTTCCTCAGGTCAGGTCAACTGTTATTCCTCAGATCAACTGTCAGGTCAACTGTCTTTCCTCAGATCAACTGTCTTTCCTCAGGTCAACTGTCTTTCCTCAGATCAACTGTCAGGTCAACTGTCTTTCCTCAGGTCAACTGTCTTTCCTCAGATCAACTGTCAGGTCAACTGTCTTTCCTCAGATCAACTCTCAGGTCACCCGTCTTTCCTCAGGTCAACTGTCTTTCCTCAGATCAACTGTCAGGTCAACTGTCTTTCCTCAGAACAACTGTCTTTCCTCAGGTCACCGGTCTTTCCTCAGGTCAACTAACTCTATTTCCTCAGATCAACTCTCAGGTCAACGGTCTTTCCTCAGGTCAACTATCTTTCCTCAGATCAACTGTCTTTCCTCAGGTCAACTGTCTTTCCTCAGATCATCTGTCAGGTCAACTGTCTTTCCTCAGGTCAACTGTCTTTCCTCACATCAACTGTCAGGTCAACTGTCTTTCCTCAGATCAACTGTTTGTCCTCAGATCAACTCTCAGGTCAACGGTCTTTTCTCAGGTCAACTGTCTTTCCTCACATCAACTGTCTTTCCTCAGGTCAACTGTCTTTCCTCAGATCAACTGTCAGGTCAACTGTCTTTCCTCAGATCAACTGTCAGTTCAACTGTCTTTCCTCAGATCAACTGACAGGTCAACTCTCTTTCCTCAGATCAACTGTCTTTCCTCAGGTCAACGGTCTTTCCTCATGTCAACTCTATTTCCTCAGATCAACTGTCAGGTCAACTGTCTTTCCTCAGAACAACTGTCTTTCCTCAGGTCACCGGTCTTTCCTCAGGTCAACTAACTCTATTTCCTCAGATCAACTCTCAGGTCAACTATCTTTCCTCAGATCAACTGTCTTTCCTCAGGTCAACTGTCTTTCCTCAGATCATCTGTCAGGTCAACTGTCTTTCCTCAGGTCAACTGTCTTTCCTCACATCAACTGTCAGGTCAACTGTCTTTCCTCAGATCAACTGTTTGTCCTCAGATCAACTCTCAGGTCAACGGTCTTTCCTCAGGTCAACTGTCTTTCCTCACATCAACTGTCTTTCCTCAGGTCAACTGTCTTTCCTCAGATCAACTGTCAGGTCAACTGTCTTTCCTCAGATCAACTGTCAGTTCAACTGTCTTTCCTCAGATCAACTGACAGGTCAACTCTTTCCTCAGATCAACTGTCTTTCCTCAGGTCAACGGTCTTTCCTCATGTCAACTCTATTTCCTCAGATCAACTCTAAGGTCAACGGTCTTTCCTCTGCTCAATTCTTTCCTCAGGTCAACTATCTTTCCTCAGATCAACTGTCAGGTCAACGGTCTTTCCTCATGTCAACTGTCTTTCCTCAGATCAACTTTCAGGTCAACTTTCTTTCCTCATGTCAACTGTCTCTCTTCAGATCAACTGTCAGGTCAAATGTCTTTCCTCAGCTCAACTTCTTTCCTCAGGTCAACTATCTTTCCTCAGATCAACTCTCAGGTCAACTGTCTTTCCTCAGATCAACTGTCTTTCCTCAGGTCAACGGTCTTTCCTCAGGTCAACTGTCTATTTCCTCAGATCAACTCTCAGGTCATCTGTCTTTCCTCAGGTCAACTGTCAGGTCAACTGTCTTTCCTCAGAACAACTGTCTTTCCTCAGGTCACCGGTCTTTCCTCAGGTCAACTCTATTTCCTCAGATCAACTCTCAGGTCAACGGTCTTTCCTCAGGTCAACTATCTTTCCTCAGATCAACTGTCTTTCCTCAGGTCAACTGTCTTTCCTCAGGTCAACTGTCTTTCCTCAGGTCAACTGTCTTTCCTCAGATCAACTGTCAGGTCAACTGTCTTTCCTCAGGTCATCTGTATTTCCTCAGATCAACTCTCAGGTCAACTGTCTTTCCTCAGGTCAACTGTCTTTCCTCAGGTCAACTGTCTTTCCTCAGATCAACTGTCTTTCCTCAGGTCAACGGTCTTTCCTCAGGTCAACTGTCTTTCCTCAGATCAACTGTCAGGTCAACTGTCTTTCCTCAGGTCAACTGTCTTTCCTCAGATCAACTGTTTGTCCTCAGATCAACTCTCAGGTCAACGGTCTTTTCTCAGGTCAACTGTCTTTCCTCACATCAACTGTCTTTCCTCAGATCAACTGTCTTTCCTCAGGTCAACGGTCTTTCCTCAGGTCAACTGTCTTTCCTCAGATCAACTCTCAGGTCAACGTTCTTTCCTCAGGTCAACTGTCTTTCCTCAGATCAACTGTCAGGTCAACTGTCTTTCCTCAGATCAAAGGTCTTTCCTCAGGTCACCGGTCTTTCTTCAGGTCAACTAACTCTATTTCCTCAGATCAACTCTCAGGTCAACGGTCTTTCCTCAGGTCAACTGTCTTTCCTCAGATCAACTGTCTTTCCTCAGATCAACTGTCTTTCCTCAGATCAACTGTCAGGTCAACTGTCTTTCCTCATATCAACTGTTTTTCCTCAGATCAACTGTCAGGTCAACTGTCTTTCCTCAGATCAACTGTCTTTCCTCAGTTCTACTGTATTTCCTCAGGTCAACTGTCTTTCCTCAGGTCAACTGTTATTCCTCAGATCAACTGTCAGGTCAACTGTCTTTCCTCAGATCAACTGTCTTTCCTCAGGTCAACTGTCTTTCCTCAGATCAACTGTCAGGTCAACTGTCTTTCCTCAGGTCAACTGTCTTTCCTCACATCAACTGTCAGGTCAACTGTCTTTCCTCAGATCAACTCTCAGGTCAACGGTCTTTCCTCAGGTCAACTGTCTTTCCTCAGATCAACTGTCAGGTCAACTGTCTTTCCTCAGATCAACTGTCTTTCCTCAGGTCACCGGTCTTTCCTCAGGTCAACTCTATTTCCTCAGATCAACTCTCAGGTCAACGGTCTTTCCTCAGGTCAACTATCTTTCCTCAGATCAACTGTCTTTCCTCAGGTCAACTGTCTTTCCTCAGGTCAACTGTCTTTCCTCAGGTCAACTGTCTTTCCTCACATCAACTGTCAGGTCAACTGTCTTTCCTCAGATCAACTGTTTGTCCTCAGATCAACTCTCAGGTCAACGGTCTTTTCTCAGGTCAACTGTCTTTCCTCACATCAACTGTCTTTCCTCAGGTCAACTGTCTTTCCTCAGATCAACTGTCAGGTCAACTGTCTTTCCTCAGATCAACTGTCAGTTCAACTGTCTTTCCTCAGATCAACTGACAGGTCAACTCTCTTTCCTCAGATCAACTGTCTTTCCTCAGGTCAACGGTCTTTCCTCATGTCAACTCTATTTCCTCAGATCAACTGTCAGGTCAACTGTCTTTCCTCAGAACAACTGTCTTTCCTCAGGTCACCGGTCTTTCCTCAGGTCAACTAACTCTATTTCCTCAGATCAACTCTCAGGTCAACTATCTTTCCTCAGATCAACTGTCTTTCCTCAGGTAAACTGTCTGTCCTCAGATCATCTGTCAGGTCAACTGTCTTTCCTCAGGTCAACTGTCTTTCCTCACATCAACTGTCAGGTCAACTGTCTTTCCTCAGATCAACTGTTTGTCCTCAGATCAACTCTCAGGTCAACGGTCTTTTCTCAGGTCAACTGTCTTTCCTCACATCAACTGTCTTTCCTCAGGTCAACTGTCTTTCCTCAGATCAACTGTCAGGTCAACTGTCTTTCCTCAGATCAACTGTCAGTTCAACTGTCTTTCCTCAGATCAACTGACAGGTCAACTCTCTTTCCTCAGATCAACTGTCTTTCCTCAGGTCAACGGTCTTTCCTCATGTCAACTCTATTTCCTCAGATCAACTCTAAGGTCAACGGTCTTTCCTCTGCTCAATTCTTTCCTCAGGTCAACTATCTTTCCTCAGATCAACTGTCAGGTCAACGGTCTTTCCTCATGTCAACTGTCTTTCCCCAGATCAACTTTCAGGTCAACTTTCTTTCCTCATGTCAACTGTCTCTCTTCAGATCAACTGTCAGGTCAAATGTCTTTCCTCAGCTCAATTCTTTCCTCAGGTCAACTATCTTTCCTCAGATCAACTCTCAGGTCAACTGTCTTTCCTCAGATCAACTGTCTTTCCTCAGGTCAACGGTCTTTCCTCAGGTCATCTCTATTTCCTCAGATCAACTCTCAGGTCATCTGTCTTTCCTCAGGTCAACTGTCAGGTCAACTGTCTTTCCTCAGAACAACTGTCTTTCCTCAGGTCACCGGTCTTTCCTCAGGTCAACTAACTCTTTTTCCTCAGATCAACTCTCAGGTCAACGGTCTTTCCTCAGGTCAACTATCTTTCCTCAGATCAACTGTCTTTCCTCAGGTCAACTGTCTTTCCTCAGATCAACTGTCAGGTCAACTGTCTTTCCTCAGGTCAACTGTCTTTCCTCACATCAACTGTCAGGTCAACTGTCTTTCCTCAGATCAACTGTTTTTCCTCAGATCAACTCTCAGGTCAACGGTCTTTCCTCAGGTCAACTGTCTTTCCTCACATCAACTGTCTTTCCTCAGATCAACTGTCTTTCCTCAGGTCAACGGTCTTTCCTCAGGTCAACTGTCTTTCCTCAGATCAACTCTCAGGTCAACGTTCTTTCCTCAGGTCAACTGTCTTTCCTCAGATCAACTGTCAGGTCAACTGTCTTTCCTCAGATCAAAGGTCTTTCCTCAGGTCACCGGTCTTTCTTCAGGTCAACTAACTCTATTTCCTCAGATCAACTCTCAGGTCAACGGTCTTTCCTCAGGTCAACTGTCTTTCCTCAGATCAACTGTCTTTCCTCAGGTCAACTGTCTTTCCTCAGATCAACTAACTCTTTTTCCTCAGATCAACTCTCAGGTCAACGGTCTTTCCTCAGGTCAACTGTCTTTCCTCAGATCAACTGTCTTTCCTCAGGTCAACTGTCTTTCCTCAGATCAACTGTCAGATCAACTGTCTTTCCTCAGGTCACCGGTCTTTCCTCAGGTCAACTAACTCTTTTTCCTCAGATCAACTCTCAGGTCAACGGTCTTTCCTCAGGTCAACTATCTTTCCTCAGATCAACTGTCTTTCCTCAGGTCAACTGTCTTTCCTCAGATCAACTGTCAGGTCAACTGTCTTTCCTCAGGTCAACTGTCTTTCCTCACATCAACTGTCAGGTCAACTGTCTTTCCTCAGATCAACTGTTTGTCCTCAGATCAACTCTCAGGTCAACGGTCTTTTCTCAGGTCAACTGTCTTTCCTCACATCAACTGTCTTTCCTCAGATCAACTGTCTTTCCTCAGGTCAACGGTCTTTCCTCAGGTCAACTGTCTTTCCTCAGGTCAACTCTCAGGTCAACGTTCTTTCCTCAGGTCAACTGTCTTTCCTCAGATCAACTGTCAGGTCAACTGTCTTTCCTCAGATCAAAGGTCTTTCCTCAGGTCACCGGTCTTTCTTCAGGTCAACTAACTCTATTTCCTCAGATCAACTCTCAGGTCAACGGTCTTTCCTCAGGTCAACTGTCTTTCCTCAGATCAACTGTCTTTCCTCAGGTCAACTGTCTTTCCTCAGATCAACTGTCAGGTCAACTGTCTTTCCTCATATCAACTGTTTTTCCTCAGATCAACTGTCAGGTCAACTGTCTTTCCTCAGATCAACTGTCTTTCCTCAGTTCTACTGTATTTCCTCAGGTCAACTGTCTTTCCTCAGGTCAACTGTTATTCCTCAGATCAACTGTCAGGTCAACTGTCTTTCCTCAGATCAACTGTCTTTCCTCAGGTCAACTGTCTTTCCTCAGATCAACTGTCAGGTCAACTGTCTTTCCTCAGGTCAACTGTCTTTCCTCACATCAACTGTCAGGTCAACTGTCTTTCCTCAGATCAACTCTCAGGTCAACGGTCTTTCCTCAGGTCAACTGTCTTTCCTCAGATCAACTGTCAGGTCAACTGTCTTTCCTCAGAACAACTGTCTTTCCTCAGGTCACCGGTCTTTCCTCAGGTCAACTAACTCTATTTCCTCAGATCAACTCTCAGGTCAACGGTCTTTCCTCAGGTCAACTATCTTTCCTCAGATCAACTGTCTTTCCTCAGGTCAACTGTCTTTCCTCAGATCATCTGTCAGGTCAACTGTCTTTCCTCAGGTCAACTGTCTTTCCTCACATCAACTGTCAGGTCAACTGTCTTTCCTCAGATCAACTGTTTGTCCTCAGATCAACTCTCAGGTCAACGGTCTTTTCTCAGGTCAACTGTCTTTCCTCACATCAACTGTCTTTCCTCAGGTCAACTGTCTTTCCTCAGATCAACTGTCAGGTCAACTGTCTTTCCTCAGATCAACTGTCAGTTCAACTGTCTTTCCTCAGATCAACTGACAGGTCAACTCTCTTTCCTCAGATCAACTGTCTTTCCTCAGGTCAACGGTCTTTCCTCATGTCAACTCTATTTCCTCAGATCAACTGTCAGGTCAACTGTCTTTCCTCAGAACAACTGTCTTTCCTCAGGTCACCGGTCTTTCCTCAGGTCAACTAACTCTATTTCCTCAGATCAACTCTCAGGTCAACTATCTTTCCTCAGATCAACTGTCTTTCCTCAGGTCAACTGTCTTTCCTCAGATCATCTGTCAGGTCAACTGTCTTTCCTCAGGTCAACTGTCTTTCCTCACATCAACTGTCAGGTCAACTCTCTTTCCTCAGATCAACTGTCTTTCCTCAGGTCAACGGTCTTTCCTCATGTCAACTCTATTTCCTCAGATCAACTCTAAGGTCAACGGTCTTTCCTCTGCTCAATTCTTTCCTCAGGTCAACTATCTTTCCTCAGATCAACTGTCAGGTCAACGGTCTTTCCTCATGTCAACTGTCTTTCCCCAGATTAACTTTCAGGTCAACTTTCTTTCCTCATGTCAACTGTCTCTCTTCAGATCAACTGTCAGGTCAAATGTCTTTCCTCAGCTCAATTCTTTCCTCAGGTCAACTATCTTTCCTCAGATCAACTCTCAGGTCAACTGTCTTTCCTCAGATCAACTGTCTTTCCTCAGGTCACCGGTCTTTCCTCAGGTCAACTAACTCTTTTTCCTCAGATCAACTCTCAGGTCAACGGTCTTTCCTCAGGTCAACTATCTTTCCTCAGATCAACTGTCTTTCCTCAGGTCAACTGTCTTTCCTCAGATCAACTGTCAGGTCAACTGTCTTTCCTCAGGTCAACTGTCTTTCCTCACATCAACTGTCAGGTCAACTGTCTTTCCTCAGATCAACTGTTTGTCCTCAGATCAACTCTCAGGTCAACGGTCTTTTCTCAGGTCAACTGTCTTTCCTCACATCAACTGTCTTTCCTCAGATCAACTGTCTTTCCTCAGGTCAACGGTCTTTCCTCAGGTCAACTGTCTTTCCTCAGATCAACTCTCAGGTCAACGTTCTTTCCTCAGGTCAACTGTCTTTCCTCAGATCAACTGTCAGGTCAACTGTCTTTCCTCAGATCAAAGGTCTTTCCTCAGGTCACCGGTCTTTCTTCAGGTCAACTAACTCTATTTCCTCAGATCAACTCTCAGGTCAACGGTCTTTCCTCAGGTCAACTGTCTTTCCTCAGATCAACTGTCTTTCCTCAGGTCAACTGTCTTTCCTCAGATCAACTGTCAGGTCAACTGTCTTTCCTCATATCAACTGTTTTTCCTCAGATCAACTGTCAGGTCAACTGTCTTTCCTCAGATCAACTGTCTTTCCTCAGTTCTACTGTATTTCCTCAGGTCAACTGTCTTTCCTCAGGTCAACTGTTATTCCTCAGATCAACTGTCAGGTCAACTGTCTTTCCTCAGATCAACTGTCTTTCCTCAGGTCAACTGTCTTTCCTCAGATCAACTGTCAGGTCAACTGTCTTTCCTCAGGTCAACTGTCTTTCCTCACATCAACTGTCAGGTCAACTGTCTTTCCTCAGATCAACTCTCAGGTCAACGGTCTTTCCTCAGGTCAACTGTCTTTCCTCAGATCAACTGTCAGGTCAACTGTCTTTCCTCAGAACAACTGTCTTTCCTCAGGTCACCGGTCTTTCCTCAGGTCAACTAACTCTATTTCCTCAGATCAACTCTCAGGTCAACGGTCTTTCCTCAGGTCAACTATCTTTCCTCAGATCAACTGTCTTTCCTCAGATCATCTGTCAGGTCAACTGTCTTTCCTCAGGTCAACTGTCTTTCCTCACATCAACTGTCAGGTCAACTGTCTTTCCTCAGATCAACTGTTTGTCCTCAGATCAACTCTCAGGTCAACGGTCTTTCCTCAGGTCAACTGTCTTTCCTCACATCAACTGTCTTTCCTCAGGTCAACTGTCTTTCCTCAGATCAACTGTCAGGTCAACTGTCTTTCCTCAGATCAACTGTCAGTTCAACTGTCTTTCCTCAGATCAACTGACAGGTCAACTCTCTTTCCTCAGATCAACTGTCTTTCCTCAGGTCAACGGTCTTTCCTCATGTCAACTCTATTTCCTCAGATCAACTCTAAGGTCAACGGTCTTTCCTCTGCTCAATTCTTTCCTCAGGTCAACTATCTTTCCTCAGATCAACTGTCAGGTCAACGGTCTTTCCTCATGTCAACTGTCTTTCCCCAGATCAACTTTCAGGTCAAATGTCTTTCCTCAGCTCAATTCTTTCCTCAGGTCAACTATCTTTCCTCAGATCAACTCTCAGGTCAACTGTCTTTCCTCAGATCAACTGTCTTTCCTCAGGTCAACGGTCTTTCCTCAGGTCATCTCTATTTCCTCAGATCAACTCTCAGGTCAACTGTCTTTCCTCAGATCAACTGTCTTTCCTCAGGTCACCGGTCTTTCTTCAGGTCAACTAACTCTATTTCCTCAGATCAACTCTCAGGTCAACGGTCTTTCCTCAGGTCAACTGTCTTTCCTCAGATCAACTGTCTTTCCTCAGGTTAACTGTCTTTCCTCAGATCAACTGTCAGGTCAACTGTCTTTCCTCATATCAACTGTTTTTCCTCAGATCAACTGTCAGGTCAACTGTCTTTCCTCAGATCAACTGTCTTTCCTCAGATCAACTGTCTTTCCTCAGTTCTACTGTATTTCCTCAGGTCAACTGTTATTCCTCAGATCAACTGTCAGGTCAACTGTCTTTCCTCAGATCAACTGTCAGGTCAACTGTCTTTCCTCAGGTCAACTGTCTTTCCTCACATCAACTGTCAGGTCAACTGTCTTTCCTCAGATCAACTCTCAGGTCAACGGTCTTTCCTCAGGTCAACTGTCTTTCCTCAGATCAACTGTCAGGTCAACTGTCTTTCCTCAGAACAACGGTCTTTCCTCAGGTCACCGGTCTTTCCTCAGGTCAACTAACTCTATTTCCTCAGATCAACTCTCAGGTCAACTGTCTTTCCTCAGATCAACTGTTTGTCCTCAGATCAACTCTCAGGTCAACGGTCTTTTCTCAGGTACACTGTCTTTCCTCACATCAACTGTCTTTCCTCAGATCAACTGTCTTTCCTCAGGTCAACGGTCTTTCCTCAGGTCAACTCTATTTCCTCAGATCAACTCTCAGGTCAACGTTCTTTCCTCAGGTCAACTGTCTTTCCTCAGATCAACTGTCAGGTCAACTGTCTTTCCTAAGATCAACTGTCTTTCCTCAGGTCACCGGTCTTTCTTCAGGTCAACTAACTCTATTTCCTCAGATCAACTCTCAGGTCAACGGTCTTTCCTCAGGTAAACTGTCTTTCCTCAGATCAACTGTCTTTCCTCAGGTCAACTGTCTTTCCTCAGATCAACTGTCAGGTCAACTGTCTTTCCTCATATCAACTGTTTTTCCTCAGATCAACTGTCAGGTCAACTGTCTTTCCTCAGATCAACTGTCTTTCCTCAGTTCTACTGTATTTCCTCAGGTCAACTGTCTTTCCTCAGGTCAACTGTTATTCCTCAGATCAACTGTCAGGTCAACTGTCTTTCCTCAGATCAACTGTCTTTCCTCAGGTCAACTGTCTTTCCTCAGATCAACTGTCAGGTCAACTGTCTTTCCTCAGGTCAACTGTCTTTCGTCACATCAACTGTCAGGTCAACTGTCTTTCCTCAGATCAACTCTCAGGTCAACGGTCTTTCATCAGGTCAACTGTCTTTCCTCAGATCAACTGTCAGGTCAACTGTCTTTCCTCAGAACAACTGTCTTTCCTCAGTTCACCGGTCTTTCCTCAGGTCAACTAACTCTATTTCCTCAGATCAACTCTCAGGTCAACGGTCTTTCCTCAGATCAACTGTCTTTCCTCAGGTCAACTGTCTTTCCTCAGATCAACTGTCAGGTCAACTGTCTTTCCTCAGGTCAACTGTCTTTCCTCAGGTCAACGGTCTTTCCTCAGGTCAACTCTATTTCCTCAGATCAACTCTCAGGTCAACGTTCTTTCCTCAGGTCAACTGTCTTTCCTCAGATCAACTGTCAGGTCAACTGTCTTTCCTCAGATCAACTGTCTTTCCTCAGGTCACCGGTCTTTCTTCAGGTCAACTAACTCTATTTCCTCAGATCAACTCTCAGGTCAACGGTCTTTCCTCAGGTCAACTGTCTTTCCTCAGATCAACTGTCTTTCCTCAGGTTTAACTGTCTTTCCTCAGGTCAACTGTCTTTCCTCAGATCAACTGTCAGGTCAACTGTCTTTCCTCATATCAACTGTTTTTCCTCAGATCAACTGTCAGGTCAACTGTCTTTCCTCAGATCAACTGTCAGGTCAACTGTCTTTCCTCAGATCAACTGTCTTTCCTCAGTTCTACTGTATTTCCTCAGGTCAACTGTCTTTCCTCAGGTCAACTGTTATTCCTCAGATCAACTGTCAGGTCAACTGTCTTTCTTCAGATCAACTGTCTTTCCTCAGGTCAACTGTCTTTCCTCAGATCAACTGTCAGGTCAACTGTCTTTCCTCAGGTCAACTGTCTTTCCTCACATCAACTGTCAGGTCAACTGTCTTTCCTCAGATCAACTGTCTTTCCTCAGGTCAACTGTCTTTCCTCAGATCAACTGTCAGGTCAACTGTCTTTCCTCAGATCAACTGTCTTTCCTCAGTTCTACTGTATTTCCTCAGGTCAACTGTCTTTCCTCAGGTCAACTGTTATTCCTCAGATCAACTGTCAGGTCAACTGTCTTTCCTCAGATCAACTGTCTTTCCTCAGGTCAACTGTCTTTCCTCAGATCAACTGTCAGGTCAACTGTCTTTCCTCAGGTCAACTGTCTTTCTCACATCAACTGTCAGGTCAACTGTCTTTCCTCAGATCAACTCTCAGGTCAACGGTCTTTCCTCAGGTCAACTGTCTTTCCTCAGATCAACTGTCAGGTCAACTGTCTTTCCTCAGAACAACTGTCTTTCCTCAGTTCACCGGTCTTTCCTCAGGTCAACTAACTCTATTTCCTCAGATCAACTCTCAGGTCAACGGTCTTTCCTCAGGTCAACTGTCTTTCCTCAGATCAACTGTCAGGTCAACTGTCTTTCCTCAGGTCAACTGTCTTTCCTCACATCAACTGTCAGGTCAACTGTCTTTCCTCAGATCAACTGTTTGTCCTCAGATCAAATCTCAGGTCAACGGTCTTTTCTCAGGTCAACTGTCTTTCCTCACATCAACTGTCTTTCCTCAGATCAACTGTCTTTCCTCAGGTCAACGGTCTTTCCTCAGGTCAACGTTCTTTCCTCAGGTCAACTGTCTTTCCTCAGATCAACTGTCAGGTCAACTGTCTTTCCTAAGATCAACTGTCTTTCCTCAGGTCACCGGTCTTTCTTCAGGTCAACTAACTATTTCCTCAGATCAACTCTCAGGTCAACGGTCTTTCCTCAGGTCAACTGTCTTTCCTCAGATCAACTGTCTTTCCTCAGGTCAACTGTCTTTCCTCAGATCAACTGTCAGGTCAACTGTCTTTCCTCATATCAACTGTTTTTCCTCAGATCAACTGTCAGGTCAACTGTCTTTCCTCAGATCAACTGTCTTTCCTCAGTTCTACTGTCTTTCCTCAGGTCAACTGTCTTTCCTCAGGTCAACTGTCTTTCCTCAGATCAACTGTCAGGTCAACTGTCTTTCCTCAGGTCAACTGTCTTTCCTCACATCAACTGTCAGGTCAACTGTCTTTCCTCAGATCAACTCTCAGGTCAACGGTCTTTCCTCAGGTCAACTGTCTTTCCTCAGATCAACTCTTTCCTCAGGTCAACTGTCTTTCCTCAGATCAACTGTCAGGTCAACTGTCTTTCCTCAGATCAACTCTCAGGTCAACGGTCTTTCCTCAGGTCAACTGTCTTTCCTCAGATCAACTGTCAGGTCAACTGTCTTTCCTCAGAACAACTGTCTTTCCTCAGTTCACCGGTCTTTCCTCAGGTCAACTAACTCTATTTCCTCAGATCAACTCTCAGGTCAATGGTCTTTCCTCAGGTCAACTGTCTTTCCTCAGATCAACTGTCAGGTCAACTGTCTTTCCTCAGGTCAACTGTCTTTCCTCACATCAACTGTCAGGTCAACTGTCTTTCCTCAGATCAACTGTTTGTCCTCAGATCAACTCTCAGGTCAACGGTCTTTTCTCAGGTCAACTGTCTTTCCTCACATCAACTGTCTTTCCTCAGATCAACTGTCTTTCCTCAGGTCAACGGTCTTTCCTCAGGTCAACTCTATTTCCTCAGATCAACTCTCAGGTCAACGTTCTTTCCTCAGGTCAACTGTCTTTCCTCAGATCAACTGTCAGGTCAACTGTCTTTCCTAAGATCAACTGTCTTTCCTCAGGTCACCGGTCTTTCTTCAGGTCAACTAACTATTTCCTCAGATCAACTCTCAGGTCAACGGTCTTTCCTCAGGTCAACTGTCTTTCCTCAGATCAACTGTCTTTCCTCAGGTCAACTGTCTTTCCTCAGATCAACTGTCAGGTCAACTGTCTTTCCTCATATCAACTGTTTTTCCTCAGATCAACTGTCAGGTCAACTGTCTTTCCTCAGATCAACTGTCTTTCCTCAGGTCAACTCTTTCCTCAGGTCAACTCTTTCCTCAGATCAACTGTCAGGTCAACTATCTTTCCTCAGATCAACTGTCTTTCCTCAGGTCAACTGTCTTTCCTCAGGTCAACTGTCTTTCCTCAGATCAACTGTCAGGTCAACTGTCTTTCCTCAGGTCAACTGTCTTTCCTCAGATCAACTGTCAGGTCAACTGTCTTTCCTCAGGTCAACTGTCTTTCCTCACATCAACTGTCAGGTCAACTGTCTTTCCTCAGATCAACTCTCAGGTCAACGGTCTTTCCTCAGGTCAACTGTCTTTCCTCAGATCAACTGTCTTTCCTCAGGTCAACTGTCTTTCCTCAGATCAACTGTCAGGTCAACTGTCTTTCCTCATATCAACTGTTTTTCCTCAGATCAACTGTCAGGTCAACTGTCTTTCCTCAGATCAACTGTCTTTCCTCAGTTCTACTGTATTTCCTCAGGTCAACTGTCTTTCCTCAGGTCAACTGTTATTCCTCAGATCAACTGTCAGGTCAACTGTCTTTCCTCAGATCAACTGTCTTTCCTCAGGTCAACTGTCTTTCCTCAGATCAACTCTCAGGTCAACGGTCTTTCCTCAGGTCAACTGTCTTTCCTCAGATCAACTGTCTTTCCTCAGGTCAACTGTCTTTCCTCAGATCAACTGTCAGGTCAACTGTCTTTCCTCATATCAACTGTTTTTCCTCAGATCAACTGTCAGGTCAACTGTCTTTCCTCAGATCAACTGTCTTTCCTCAGTTCTACTGTATTTCCTCAGGTCAACTGTCTTTCCTCAGGTCAACTGTTATTCCTCAGATCAACTGTCAGGTCAACTGTCTTTCCTCAGATCAACTGTCTTTCCTCAGGTCAACTGTCTTTCCTCAGATCAACTGTCAGGTCAACTGTCTTTTCTCAGGTCAACTGTCTTTCCTCACATCAACTGTCAGGTCAACTGTCTTTCCTCAGATCAACTCTCAGGTCAACGGTCTTTCCTCAGGTCAACTGTCTTTCCTCAGATCAACTGTCAGGTCAACTGTCTTTCCTCAGAACAACTGTCTTTCCTCAGTTCACCGGTCTTTCCTCAGGTCAACTAACTCTATTTCCTCAGATCAACTCTCAGGTCAATGGTCTTTCCTCAGGTCAACTGTCTTTCCTCAGATCAACTGTCAGGTCAACTGTCTTTCCTCAGGTCAACTGTCTTTCCTCACATCAACTGTCAGGTCAACTGTCTTTCCTCAGATCAACTGTTTGTCCTCAGGTCAACTGTCTTTCCTCACATCAACTGTCTTTCCTCAGGTCAACTGTCTTTCCTCAGGTCAACTGTCTTTCCTCAGATCAACTGTCAGGTCAACTGTTTTTCCTCATATCAACTGTTTTTTCTCAGATCAACTGTCAGGTCAACTGTCTTTCCTCAGATCAACTGTCTTTCCTCAGTTCTACTGTATTTCCTCAGGTCAACTGTCTTTCCTCAGGTCAACTGTTATTCCTCAGATCAACTGTCAGGTAAACTGTCTTTCCTCAGATCAACTGTCTTTCCTCAGGTCAACTGTCTTTCCTCAGATCAACTGTCAGGTCAACTGTCTTTCCTCAGGTCAACTGTCTTTCGTCACATCAACTGTCAGGTCAACTGTCTTTCCTCAGATCAACTCTCAGGTCAACGGTCTTTCATCAGGTCAACTGTCTTTCCTCAGATCAACTGTCAGGTCAACTGTCTTTCCTCAGAACAACTGTCTTTCCTCAGTTCACCGGTCTTTCCTCAGGTCAACTAACTCTATTTCCTCAGATCAACTCTCAGGTCAACGGTCTTTCCTCAGATCAACTGTCTTTCCTCAGGTCAACTGTCTTTCCTCAGATCAACTGTCACGTCAACTGTCTTTCCTCAGGTCAACTGTCTTTCCTCAGGTCAACGGTCTTTCCTCAGGTCAACTCTATTTCCTCAGATCAACTCTCAGGTCAACGTTCTTTCCTCAGGTCAACTGTCTTTCCTCAGATCAACTGTCAGGTCAACTGTCTTTCCTCAGATCAACTGTCTTTCCTCAGGTCACCGGTCTTTCTTCAGGTCAACTAACTCTATTTCCTCAGATCAACTCTCAGGTCAACGGTCTTTCCTCAGGTCAACTGTCTTTCCTCAGATCAACTGTCTTTCCTCAGGTCAACTGTCTTTCCTCAGGTCAACTGTCTTTCCTCAGATCAACTGTCAGGTCAACTGTCTTTCCTCATATCAACTGTCTTTCCTCAGATCAACTGTCTTTCCTCAGATCAACTGTCTTTCCTCAGTCCTACTGTATTTCCTCAGGTCAACTGTCTTTCCTCAGGTCAACTGTTATTCCTCAGATCAACTGTCAGGTCAACTGTCTTTCCTCAGATCAACTGTCTTTCCTCAGGTCAACTGTCTTTCCTCAGATCAACTGTCAGGTCAACTGTCTTTCCTCAGGTCAACTGTCTTTCCTCAGATCAACTGTCAGGTCAACTGTCTATCATCAGAACAACTGTCTTTCCTCAGTTCACCGGTCTTTCCTCAGGTCAACTAACTCTATTTCCTCAGATCAACTCTCAGGTCAACGGTCTTTCCTCAGATCAACTGTCTTTCCTCAGGTCAACTGTCTTTCCTTAGATCAACTGTCAGGTCAACTGTCTTTCCTCAGGTCAACTGTCTTTCCTCACATCAACTGTCAGGTCAACGTTCTTTTCTCAGGTCAACTGTCTTTCCTCACATCAACTGTCTTTCCTCAGGTCAACTGTCTTTCCTCAGGTCAACTGTCAGGTCAACTGTCTTTCCTCAGATCAACTGTCAGTTCAACTGTCTTTCCTCAGATCAACTGACAGGTCAACTCTCTTTCCTCAGATCAACTGTCTTTCCTCAGGTCAACGGTCTTTCCTCATGTCAACTCTATTTCCTCAGATCAACTCTAAGGTCAACGGTCTTTCCTCAGCTCAATTCTTTCCTCAGGTCAACTATCTTTCCTCAGATCAACTGTCAGGTCAACGGTCTTTCCTCATGTCAACTGTCTTTCCTCAGATCAACTTTCAGGTCAACTTTCTTTCCTCATGTCAACTGTCTCTCTTCAGATCAACTGTCAGGTCAAATGTCTTTCCTCAGCTCAATTCTTTCCTCAGGTCAACTATCTTTCCTCAGATCAACTGTCAGGTCAACTGTCTTTCCTCAGATCAACTCTCAGGTCAACTGTCTTTCCTCAGATCAACTGTCAGGTCAACTGTCTTTCCTCAGATCAACTGTCTTTCCTCAGGTCAACGGTCTTTCCTCGGGTCAACTCTATTTCCTCAGATCAACTCTCAGGTCAACGTTCTTTCCTCAGGTCAACTGTCTTTCCTCAGATCAACTGTCAGGTCAACTGTCTTTCCTCAGATCAACTGTCTTTCCTCAGGTCACCGGTCTTTCTTCAGGTCAACTAACTCTATTTCCTCAGATCAACTCTCAGGTCAACGGTCTTTCCTCAGGTCAACTGTCTTTCCTCAGATCAACTGTCTTTCCTCATATCAACTGTTTTTCCTCAGATCAACTGTCAGGTCAACTGTCTTTCCTCAGATCAACTGTCTTTCCTCAGTTCTACTGTATTTCCTCAGGTCAACTGTCTTTCCTCAGGTCAACTGTTATTCCTCAGATCAACTGTCAGGTCAACTGTCTTTCCTCAGATCAACTGTCTTTCCTCAGGTCAACTGTCTTTCCTCAGATCAACTGTCAGGTCAACTGTCTTTCCTCAGGTCAACTGTCTTTCCTCACATCAACTGTCAGGTCAACTGTCTTTCCTCAGATCAACGGTCTTTCCTCAGGTCAACTGTCTTTCCTCAGATCAACTGTCAGGTCAACTGTCTTTCCTCAGAACAACTGTCTTTCCTCAGGTCACCGGTCTTTCCTCAGGTCAACTGTCTTTCCTCACATCAACTGTCAGGTCAACTGTCTTTCCTCAGATCAACTCTCAGGTCAACGGTCTTTCCTCAGGTCAACTGTCTTTCCTCACATCAACTGTCAGGTCAACTGTCTTTCCTCAGATCAACTCTCAGGTCAACGGTCTTTCCTCAGGTCAACTATCTTTCCTCAGATCAACTGTCTTTCCTCAGGTCAACTGTCTTTCCTCAGATCAACTGTCAGGTCAACTGTCTTTCCTCAGGTCAACTGTCTTTCCTCACATCAACTGTCAGGTCAACTGTCTTTCCTCAGATCAACTGTTTGTCCTCAGATCAACTCTCAGGTCAACGGTCTTTTCTCAGGTCAACTGTCTTTCCTCACATCAACTGTCTTTCCTCAGGTCAACTGTCTTTCCTCAGATCAACTGTCAGGTCAACTGTCTTTCCTCAGATCAACTGTCAGTTCAACTGTCTTTCCTCAGATCAACTGACAGGTCAACTCTCTTTCCTCAGATCAACTGTCTTTCCTCAGGTCAACGGTCTTTCCTCATGTCAACTCTATTTCCTCAGATCAACTCTAAGGTCAACGGTCTTTCCTCAGCTCAATTCTTTCCTCAGATCAACTGTCAGGTCAACGGTCTTTCCTCATGTCAACTGTCTTTCCCCAGATCAACTTTCAGGTCAACTTTCTTTCCTCATGTCAACTGTCTCTCTTCAGATCAACTGTCAGGTCAAATGTCTTTCCTCAGCTCAATTCTTTCCTCAGGTCAACTATCTTTCCTCAGATCAACTGTCAGGTCAACTGTCTTTCCTCAGGTCTACTGTATTTCCTCAGGTCAACTCTCTTTCCTCAGATCAACTGTCAGGTCAACGGTCTTTCCTCAGATCAACTGTCAGGTCAACTGTCTTTCCTCAGATCAACTGTCATGTCAATTGTCTTTCCTCAGATCAACTGTCTTTCCTCAGGTCACCGGTCTTTCCTCAGGTCAACTCTATTTCCTCAGATCAACTGTCTTTCCTCAGATCAATTGTCTTTCCTCAGGTCAACTCAGGTCAACTGTCTTTCCTCAGGTCAACTGTCTTTCCTCAGGTCAACTGTCTTTCCTCAGGTCAACTGTCTTTCCTCAGATCAACTGTCAGGTCTACTGTCTTTCCTCAGGTCAACTGTCTTTCCTCAGATCAACTGTCTTTCCTCAGGTCAACTGTCTTTCTTCAGATCAACTGTCAGGTCAACTGTCTTTCCTCAGATCAACTCTCTTTCCTCAGGTCACCGGTCTTTCCTCGGATCAACTCTCAGGTCAACAATCTTTCCTCAGGTCAACGTTCTTTCCTCAGGTCAACTGTCTTTCCTCAGATCAACTGTCAGGTCAACTGTCTTTCCTCAGATCAACTGTCTTTCCTCAGGTCACCGGTCTTTCTTCAGGTCAACTAACTCTATTTCCTCAGATCAACTCTCAGGTCAACGGTCTTTCCTCAGGTCAACTGTCTTTCCTCAGATCAACTGTCAGGTCAACTGTCTTTCCTCAGGTCAACTGTCTTTCCTCACATCAACTGTCAGGTCAACTGTCTTTCCTCAGATCAACTGTTTGTCCTCAGATCAACTCTCAGGTCAACGGTCTTTTCTCAGGTCAACTGTCTTTCCTCACATCAACTGTCTTTCCTCAGGTCAACTGTCTTTCCTCAGATCAACTGTCAGGTCAACTGTCTTTCCTCAGATCAACTGTCAGTTCAACTGTCTTTCCTTAGATCAACTGACAGGTCAACTCTCTTTCCTCAGATCAACTGTCTTTCCTCAGGTCAACGGTCTTTCCTCATGTCAACTCTATTTCCTCAGATCAACTCTAAGGTCAACGGTCTTTCCTCTGCTCAATTCTTTCCTCAGGTCAACTATCTTTCCTCAGATCAACTGTCAGGTCAACGGTCTTTCCTCATGTCAACTGTCTTTCCCCAGATCAACTTTCAGGTCAACTTTCTTTCCTCATGTCAACTGTCTCTCTTCAGATCAACTGTCAGGTCAAATGTCTTTCCTCAGCTCAATTCTTTCCTCAGGTCAACTATCTTTCCTCAGATCAACTCTCAGGTCAACTGTCTTTCCTCAGATCAACTGTCTTTCCTCAGGTCATCTCTATTTCCTCAGATCAACTCTCAGGTCAACTGTCTTTCCTCAGATCAACTGTCTTTCCTCAGGTCACCGGTCTTTCTTCAGGTCAACTAACTCTATTTCCTCAGATCAACTCTCAGGTCAACGGTCTTTCCTCAGGTCAACTGTCTTTCCTCAGATCAACTGTCTTTCCTCAGGTTAACTGTCTTTCCTCAGATCAACTGTCAGGTCAACTGTCTTTCCTCATATCAACTGTCTTTCCTCAGATCAACTGTCTTTCCTCAGGTTAACTGTCTTTCCTCAGATCAACTGTCAGGTCAACTGTCTTTCCTCAGATCAACTGTCTTTCCTCAGATCAACTGTCTTTCCTCAGTTCTACTGTATTTCCTCAGGTCAACTGTCTTTCCTCAGGTCAACTGTCAGGTCAACTGTCTTTCCTCAGATCAACTGTCTTTCCTCAGGTCAACTGTCTTTCCTCAGATCAACTGTCAGGTCAACTGTCTTTCCTCAGGTCAACTGTCTTTCCTCACATCAACTGTCAGGTCAACTGTCTTTCCTCAGATCAACTCTCAGGTCAACGGTCTTTCCTCAGGTCAACTGTCTTTCCTCAGATCAACTGTCAGGTCAACTGTCTTTCCTCAGAACAACTGTCTTTCCTCAGGTCACCGGGTCTTTCCTCAGGTCAACTAACTCTATTTCCTCAGATCAACTCTCAGGTCAACGGTCTTTCCTCAGGTCAACTATCTTTCCTCAGATCAACTGTCTTTCCTCAGGTCAACTGTCTTTCCTCAGATCAACTGTCAGGTCAACTGTCTTTCCTCAGGTCAACTGTCTTTCCTCACATCAACTGTCAGGTCAACTGTCTTTCCTCAGATCAACTGTTTGTCCTCAGATCAACTCTCAGGTCAACGGTCTTTTCTCAGGTCAACTGTCTTTCCTCACATCAACTGTCTTTCCTCAGGTCAACGGTCTTTCCTCAGGTCAACTCTATTTCCTCAGATCAACTCTCAGGTCAACGTTCTTTCCTCAGATCAACTGTCAGGTCAACTGTCTTTCCTCAGATCAACTGTCTTTCCTCAGGTCACCGGTCTTTCTTCAGGTCAACTAACTCTATTTCCTCAGATCAACTCTCAGGTCAACGGTCTTTCCTCAGGTCAACTGTCTTTCCTCAGATCAACTGTCTTTCCTCAGGTCAACTGTCTTTCCTCAGATCAACTGTCAGGTCAACTGTCTTTCCTCATATCAACTGTTTTTCCTCAGATCAACTGTCAGGTCAACTGTCTTTCCTCAGATCAACTGTCTTTTCTCAGTTCTACTGTCTTTCCTCAGGTCAACTGTCTTTCCTCAGGTCAACTGTTATTCCTCAGATCAACTGTCAGGTCAACTGTCTTTCCTCAGATCAACTGTCTTTCCTCAGATCAACTGTCTTTCCTCAGGTCAACTGTCTTTCCTCAGATCAACTGTCAGGTCAACTGTCTTTCCTCATATCAACTGTTTTTCCTCAGATCAACTGTCAGGTCAACTGTCTTTCCTCAGATCAACTGTCTTTCCTCAGTTCTACTGTATTTCCTCAGGTCAACTGTTATTCCTCAGATCAACTGTCAGGTCAACTGTCTTTCCTCAGATCAACTGTCTTTCCTCAGGTCAACTGTCTTTCCTCAGATCAACTGTCAGGTCAACTGTCTTTCCTCAGGTCAACTGTCTTTCCTCACATCAACTGTCAGGTCAACTGTCTTTCCTCAGATCAACTGTTTGTCCTCAGATCAACTCTCAGGTCAACGGTCTTTTCTCAGGTCAACTGTCTTTCCTCACATCAACTGTCTTTCCTCAGGTCAACTGTCTTTCCTCAGATCAACTGTCAGGTCAACTGTCTTTCCTCAGATCAACTGTCAGTTCAACTGTCTTTCCTCAGATCAACTGACAGGTCAACTCTCTTTCCTCAGATCAACTGTCTTTCCTCAGGTCAACGGTCTTTCCTCAGATCAACTCTAAGGTCAACGGTCTTTCCTCTGCTCAATTCTTTCCTCAGGTCAACTATCTTTCCTCAGATCAACTGTCAGGTCAACGGTCTTTCCTCATGTCAACTGTCTTTCCCCAGATCAACTTTCAGGTCAACTTTCTTTCCTCATGTCAACTGTCTCTCTTCAGATCAACTGTCAGGTCAAATGTCTTTCCTCAGCTCAATTCTTTCCTCAGGTCAACTCTCTTTCCTCAGATCAACTGTCAGGTCAACGGTCTTTCCTCAGATCAACTGTCAGGTCAACTGTCTTTCCTCAGATCAACTGTCAGGTCAACTGTCTTTCCTCAGATCAACTGTCTTTCCTCAGGTCAACTGTCTTTCCTCAGGTCAACTGTCTTTCCTCAGATCAACTGTCTTTCCTCAGGTCAACTGTCTTTCCTCAGATCAACTGTCAGGTCAACTGTCTTTCCTCATATCAACTGTTTTTCCTCAGATCAACTGTCAGGTCAACTGTCTTTCCTCAGATCAACTGTCTTTCCTCAGTTCTACTGTATTTCCTCAGGTCAACTGTTATTCCTCAGATCAACTGTCAGGTCAACTGTCTTTCCTCAGATCAACTGTCTTTCCTCAGGTCAACTGTCTTTCCTCAGATCAACTGTCAGGTCAACTGTCTTTCCTCAGGTCAACTGTCTTTCCTCACATCAACTGTCAGGTCAACTGTCTTTCCTCAGATCAACTGTTTGTCTTCAGGTCAACTGTCTTTCCTCACATCAACTGTCTTTCCTCAGATCAACTGTCTTTCCTCAGGTCAACGGTCTTTCCTCAGGTCAACTCTATTTCCTCAGATCAACTCTCAGGTCAACGTTCTTTCCTCAGGTCAACTGTCTTTCCTCAGATCAACTGTCAGGTCAACTGTCTTTCCTAAGATCAACTGTCTTTCCTCAGGTCACCGGTCTTTCTTCAGGTCAACTAACTCTATTTCCTCAGATCAACTCTCAGGTCAACGGTCTTTCCTCAGGTAAACTGTCTTTCCTCAGATCAACTGTCTTTCCTCAGGTCAACTGTCTTTCCTCAGGTCAACTGTCTTTCCTCAGATCAACTGTCAGGTCAACTGTCTTTCCTCATATCAACTGTTTTTTCTCAGATCAACTGTCAGGTCAACTGTCTTTCCTCAGATCAACTGTCTTTCCTCAGTTCTACTGTATTTCCTCAGGTCAACTGTCTTTCCTCAGGTCAACTGTTATTCCTCAGATCAACTGTCAGGTCAACTGTCAGGTCAAACTGTCTTTCCTCAGATCAACTGTCTTTCCTCAGGTCAACTGTCTTTCCTCAGATCAACTGTCAGGTCAACTGTCTTTCCTCAGGTCAGGTCAACTGTCTTTCAGATCGTCACATCAACTGTCAGGTCAACTGTCTTTCCTCAGATCAACTCTCAGGTCAACGGTCTTTCATCAGGTCAACTGTCTTTCCTCAGATCAACTGTCAGGTCAACTGTCTTTCCTCAGAACAACTGTCTTTCCTCAGTTCTTTCCTCAGGTCAACTGTCTTTCCTCAGATCAACTGGTCTTTCCTCAGGTCAACTAACTCTATTTCCTCAGATCAACTCTCAGGTCAACGGTCTTTCCTCAGATCAACTGTCTTTCCTCAGGTCAACTGTCTTTCCTCAGATCAACTGTCACGTCAACTGTCTTTCCTCAGGTCAACTGTCTTTCCTCAGGTCAACGGTCTTTCCTCAGGTCAACTCTATTTCCTCAGATCAACTCTCAGGTCAACGTTCTTTCCTCAGGTCAACTGTCTTTCCTCAGATCAACTGTCAGGTCAACTGTCTTTCCTCAGATCAACTGTCTTTCCTCAGGTCACCGGTCTTTCTTCAGGTCAACTAACTCTATTTCCTCAGATCAACTCTCAGGTCAACGGTCTTAGGTCAACGTCTTTCCTCAGGTCAACTGTCTTTCCTCAGATCAACTGTCTTTCCTCAGGTCAACTGTCTTTCCTCAGGTCAACTGTCTTTCCTCAGATCAACTGTCAGGTCAACTGTCTTTCCTCATATCAACTGTCTTTCCTCAGATCAACTGTCTTTCCTCAGATCAACTGTCTTTCCTCAGTTCTACTGTATTTCCTCAGGTCAACTGTCTTTCCTCAGGTCAACTGTTATTCCTCAGATCAACTGTCAGGTCAACTGTCTTTCCTCAGATCAACTGTCTTTCCTCAGGTCAACTGTCTTTCCTCAGATCAACTGTCAGGTCAACTGTCTTTCCTCAGGTCAACTGTCTTTCCTCAGATCAACTGTCAGGTCAACTGTCTATCATCAGAACAACTGTCTTTCCTCAGTTCACCGGTCTTTCCTCAGGTCAACTAACTCTCTATTTCCTCAGATCAACTCTCAGGTCAACGGTCTTTCCTCAGATCAACTGTCTTTCCTCAGGTCAACTGTCTTTCCTCAGATCAACTGTCAGGTCAACTGTCTTTCCTCAGGTCAACTGTCTTTCCTCACATCAACTGTCAGGTCAACGGTCTTTCCTCAGGTCAACTGTCTTTCCTCACATCAACTGTCTTTCCTCAGGTCAACTGTCTTTCCTCAGGTCAACTGTCAGGTCAACTGTCTTTCCTCAGATCAACTGTCAGTTCAACTGTCTTTCCTCAGATCAACTGACAGGTCAACTCTCTTTCCTCAGATCAACTGTCTTTCCTCAGGTCAACGGTCTTTCCTCATGTCAACTCTATTTCCTCAGATCAACTCTAAGGTCAACGGTCTTTCCTCAGCTCAATTCTTTCCTCAGGTCAACTATCTTTCCTCAGATCAACTGTCAGGTCAACGGTCTTTCCTCATGTCAACTGTCTTTCCCCAGATCAACTTTCAGGTCAACTTTCTTTCCTCATGTCAACTGTCTCTCTTCAGATCAACTGTCAGGTCAAATGTCTTTCCTCAGCTCAATTCTTTCCTCAGGTCAACTATCTTTCCTCAGATCAACTGTCAGGTCAACTGTCTTTCCTCAGATCAACTCTCAGGTCAACTGTCTTTCCTCAGATCAACTGTCAGGTCAACTGTCTTTCCTCAGATCAACTGTCTTTCCTCAGGTCAACGGTCTTTCCTCGGTCAACTCTCTATTTCCTCAGATCAACTCTCAGGTCAACGTTCTTTCCTCAGGTCAACTGTCTTTCCTCAGATCAACTGTCAGGTCAACTGTCTTTCCTCAGATCAACTGTCTTTCCTCAGGTCACCGGTCTTTCTTCAGGTCAACTAACTCTATTTCCTCAGATCAACTCTCAGGTCAACGGTCTTTCCTCAGGTCAACTGTCTTTCCTCAGATCAACTGTCTTTCCTCATATCAACTGTTTTTCCTCAGATCAACTGTCAGGTCAACTGTCTTTCCTCAGATCAACTGTCTTTCCTCAGTTCTACTGTATTTCCTCAGGTCAACTGTCTTTCCTCAGGTCAACTGTTATTCCTCAGATCAACTGTCAGGTCAACTGTCTTTCCTCAGGTCAACTGTCTTTCCTCACATCAACTGTCAGGTCAACTGTCTTTCCTCAGATCAACTCTCAGGTCAACGGTCTTTCCTCAGGTCAACTGTCTTTCCTCAGATCAACTGTCAGGTCAACTGTCTTTCCTCAGAACAACTGTCTTTCCTCAGGTCACCGGTCTTTCCTCAGGTCAACTGTCTTTCCTCACATCAACTGTCAGGTCAACTGTCTTTCCTCAGATCAACTCTCAGGTCAACGGTCTTTCCTCAGGTCAACTGTCTTTCCTCACATCAACTGTCAGGTCAACTGTCTTTCCTCAGATCAACTCTCAGGTCAACGGTCTTTCCTCAGGTCAACTATCTTTCCTCAGATCAACTGTCTTTCCTCAGGTCAACTGTCTTTCCTCAGATCAACTGTCAGGTCAACTGTCTTTCCTCAGGTCAACTGTCTTTCCTCACATCAACTGTCAGGTCAACTGTCTTTCCTCAGATCAACTGTTTGTCCTCAGATCAACTCTCAGGTCAACGGTCTTTTCTCAGGTCAACTGTCTTTCCTCACATCAACTGTCAGGTCAACTGTCTTTCCTCAGATCAACTGTCAGTTCAACTGTCTTTCCTCAGATCAACTGTCTTTCCTCAGGTCAACGGTCTTTCCTCATGTCAACTCTATTTCCTCAGATCAACTCTAAGGTCAACGGTCTTTCCTCAGCTCAATTCTTTCCTCAGATCAACTGTCAGGTCAACGGTCTTTCCTCATGTCAACTGTCTTTCCCCAGATCAACTTTCAGGTCAACTTTCTTTCCTCATGTCAACTGTCTCTCTTCAGATCAACTGTCAGGTCAAATGTCTTTCCTCAGCTCAATTCTTTCTTCAGGTCAACTGTCAGGTCAACTGTCTTTCCTCAGGTCTACTGTATTTCCTCAGGTCAACTCTCTTTCCTCAGAGCAACTGTCAGGTCAACGGTCTTTCCTCAGATCAACTGTCAGGTCAACTGTCTTTCCTCAGATCAACTGTCAGGTCAACTGTCTTTCCTCAGATCAACTGTCTTTCCTCAGGTCACCGGTCTTTCCTCAGGTCAACTCTATTTCCTCAGATCAACTGTCTTTCCTCAGATCAATTGTCTTTCCTCAGGTCAACTGTCTTTCCTCAGGTCAACTGTCTTTCCTCAGGTCAACTGTCTTTCCTCAGGTCAACTGTCTTTCCTCAGATCAACTGTCAGGTCTACTGTCTTTCCTCAGGTCAACTGTCTTTCCTCAGATCAACTGTCTTTCCTCAGGTCAACTGTCTTTCCTCAGATCAACTGTCAGGTCAACTGTCTTTCCTCAGATCAACTCTCTTTCCTCAGGTCACCGGTCTTTCCTCGGATCAACTCTCAGGTCAACAATCTTTCCTCAGGTCAACGTTCTTTCCTCAGGTCAACTGTCTTTCCTCAGATCAACTGTCAGGTCAACTGTCTTTCCTCAGATCAACTGTCTTTCCTCAGGTCACCGGTCTTTCTTCAGGTCAACTAACTCTATTTCCTCAGATCAACTCTCAGGTCAACGGTCTTTCCTCAGGTCAACTGTCTTTCCTCAGATCAACTGTCAGGTCAACTGTCTTTCCTCAGGTCAACTGTCTTTCCTCACATCAACTGTCAGGTCAACTGTCTTTCCTCAGATCAACTGTTTGTCCTCAGATCAACTCTCAGGTCAACGGTCTTTTCTCAGGTCAACTGTCTTTCCTCACATCAACTGTCTTTCCTCAGGTCAACTGTCTTTCCTCAGATCAACTGTCAGGTCAACTGTCTTTCCTCAGATCAACTGTCAGTTCAACTGTCTTTCCTCAGATCAACTGACAGGTCAACTCTCTTTCCTCAGATCAACTGTCTTTCCTCAGGTCAACGGTCTTTCCTCATGTCAACTCTATTTCCTCAGATCAACTCTAAGGTCAACGGTCTTTCCTCTGCTCAATTCTTTCCTCAGGTCAACTATCTTTCCTCAGATCAACTGTCAGGTCAACGGTCTTTCCTCATGTCAACTGTCTTTCCCCAGATCAACTTTCAGGTCAACTTTCTTTCCTCATGTCAACTGTCTCTCTTCAGATCAACTGTCAGGTCAAATGTCTTTCCTCAGCTCAATTCTTTCCTCAGGTCAACTATCTTTCCTCAGATCAACTCTCAGGTCAACTGTCTTTCCTCAGATCAACTGTCTTTCCTCAGGTCAACGGTCTTTCCTCAGGTCATCTCTATTTCCTCAGATCAACTCTCAGGTCAACTGTCTTTCCTCAGATCAACTGTCTTTCCTCAGGTCACCGGTCTTTCTTCAGGTCAACTAACTCTATTTCCTCAGATCAACTCTCAGGTCAACGGTCTTTCCTCAGGTCAACTGTCTTTCCTCAGATCAACTGTCTTTCCTCAGGTTAACTGTCTTTCCTCAGATCAACTGTCAGGTCAACTGTCTTTCCTCATATCAACTGTTTTTCCTCAGATCAACTGTCAGGTCAACTGTCTTTCCTCAGATCAACTGTCTTTCCTCAGATCAACTGTCTTTCCTCAGTTCTACTGTATTTCCTCAGGTCAACTGTCTTTCCTCAGGTCAACTGTCAGGTCAACTGTCTTTCCTCAGATCAACTGTCTTTCCTCAGGTCAACTGTCTTTCCTCAGATCAACTGTCAGGTCAACTGTCTTTCCTCAGGTCAACTGTCTTTCCTCACATCAACTGTCAGGTCAACTGTCTTTCCTCAGATCAACTCTCAGGTCAATGGTCTTTCCTCAGGTCAACTGTCTTTCCTCAGATCAACTGTCAGGTCAACTGTCTTTCCTCAGAACAACTGTCTTTCCTCAGGTCACCGGTCTTTCCTCAGGTCAACTAACTCTATTTCCTCAGATCAACTCTCAGGTCAACGGTCTTTCCTCAGGTCAACTATCTTTCCTCAGATCAACTGTCTTTCCTCAGGTCAACTGTCTTTCCTCAGATCAACTGTCAGGTCAACTGTCTTTCCTCAGGTCAACTGTCTTTCCTCACATCAACTGTCAGGTCAACTGTCTTTCCTCAGATCAACTGTTTGTCCTCAGATCAACTCTCAGGTCAACGGTCTTTTCTCAGGTCAACTGTCTTTCCTCACATCAACTGTCTTTCCTCAGGTCAACGGTCTTTCCTCAGGTCAACTCTATTTCCTCAGATCAACTCTCAGGTCAACGTTCTTTCCTCAGATCAACTGTCAGGTCAACTGTCTTTCCTCACATCAACTGTCTTTCCTCAGGTCAACGGTCTTTCCTCAGGTCAACTCTATTTCCTCAGATCAACTCTCAGGTCAACGTTCTTTCCTCAGATCAACTGTCAGGTCAACTGTCTTTCCTCAGATCAACTGTCTTTCCTCAGGTCACCGGTCTTTCTTCAGGTCAACTAACTCTATTTCCTCAGATCAACTCTCAGGTCAACGGTCTTTCCTCAGGTCAACTGTCTTTCCTCAGATCAACTGTCTTTCCTCAGGTCAACTGTCTTTCCTAAGATCAACTGTCAGGTCAACTGTCTTTCCTCATATCAACTGTTTTTCCTCAGATCAACTGTCAGGTCAACTGTCTTTCCTCAGATCAACTGTCTTTCCTCAGATCGACTGTCTTTCCTCAGGTCAACTGTCTTTCCTCAGATCAACTGTCAGGTCAACTGTCTTTCCTCATATCAACTGTTTTTCCTCAGATCAACTGTCAGGTCAACTGTCTTTCCTCAGATCAACTGCCTTTCCTCAGTTCTACTGTATTTCCTCAGGTCAACTGTTATTCCTCAGATCAACTGTCAGGTCAACTGTCTTTCCTCAGATCAACTGTCTTTCCTCAGGTCAACTGTCTTTCCTCAGATCAACTGTCAGGTCAACTGTCTTTCCTCATATCAACTGTTTTTCCTCAGATCAACTGTCAGGTCAACTGTCTTTCCTCAGATCAACTGTCTTTCCTCAGTTCTACTGTATTTCCTCAGGTCAACTGTTATTCCTCAGATCAACTGTCAGGTCAACTGTCTTTCCTCAGATCAACTGTCTTTCCTCAGGTCAACTGTCTTTCCTCAGATCAACTGTCAGGTCAACTGTCTTTCCTCAGATCAACTGTCAGGTCAACTGTCTTTCCTCAGATCAACTGTCAGGTCAACTGTCTTTCCTCAGATCAACTGTCAGTTCAACTGTCTTTCCTCAGATCAACTGACAGGTCAACTCTCTTTCCTCAGATCAACTGTCTTTCCTCAGGTCAACGGTCTTTCCTCATGTCAACTCTATTTCCTCAGATCAACTCTAAGGTCAACGGTCTTTCCTCAGCTCAATTCTTTCCTCAGATCAACTGTCAGGTCAACGGTCTTTCCTCATGTCAACTGTCTTTCCCCAGATCAACTTTCAGGTCAACTTTCTTTCCTCATGTCAACTGTCTCTCTTCAGATCAACTGTCAGGTCAAATGTCTTTCCTCAGCTCAATTCTTTCCTCAGGTCAACTATCTTTCCTCAGATCAACTGTCAGGTCAACTGTCTTTCCTCAGGTCTACTGTATTTCCTCAGATCAACTGTCTTTCCTCAGATCAATTGTCTTTCCTCAGGTCAACTGTCTTTCCTCAGGTCAACTGTCTTTCCTCAGATCAACTGTCAGGTCTACTGTCTTTCCTCAGGTCAACTGTCTTTCCTCAGATCAACTGTCTTTCCTCAGGTCAACTGTCTTTCCTGAGATCAACTGTCAGGTCAACTGTCTTTCCTCAGATCAACTCTCTTTCCTCAGGTCACCGGTCTTTCCTCGGATCAACTCTCAGGTCAACAATCTTTCCTCAGGTCAACGTTCTTTCCTCAGGTCAACTGTCTTTCCTCAGATCAACTGTCAGGTCAACTGTCTTTCCTCAGATCAACTGTCTTTCCTCAGGTCACCGGTCTTTCTTCAGGTCAACTAACTATTTCCTCAGATCAACTCTCAGGTCAACGGTCTTTCCTCAGGTCAACTGTCTTTCCTCAGATCAACTGTCAGGTCAACTGTCTTTCCTCAGGTCAACTGTCTTTCCTCACATCAACTGTCAGGTCAACTGTCTTTCCTCAGATCAACTGTTTGTCCTCAGATCAACTCTCAGGTCAACGGTCTTTTCTCAGGTCAACTGTCTTTCCTCACATCAACTGTCTTTCCTCAGGTCAACGGTCTTTCCTCAGGTCAACTCTATTTCCTCAGATCAACTCTCAGGTCAACGTTCTTTCCTCAGATCAACTGTCAGGTCAACTGTCTTTCCTCAGATCAACTGTCTTTCCTCAGGTCACCGGTCTTTCTTCAGGTCAACTAACTCTATTTCCTCAGATCAACTCTCAGGTCAACGGTCTTTCCTCAGGTCAACTGTCTTTCCTCAGATCAACTGTCTTTCCTCAGGTCAACTGTCTTTCCTCAGATCAACTGTCAGGTCAACTGTCTTTCCTCATATCAACTGTTTTTCCTCAGATCAACTGTCAGGTCAACTGTCTTTCCTCAGATCAACTGTCTTTCCTCAGGTCAACTGTCTTTCCTCAGATCAACTGTCTTTCCTCAGGTCAACTGTCTTTCCTCAGATCAACTGTCAGGTCAACTGTCTTTCCTCAGGTCAACTGTCTTTCCTCACATCAACTGTCAGGTCAACTGTCTTTCCTCAGAACAACTGTCTTTCCTCAGGTCACCGGTCTTTCCTCAGGTCAACTAACTCTATTTCCTCAGATCAACTCTCAGGTCAACGGTCTTTCCTCAGGTCAACTATCTTTCCTCAGATCAACTGTCTTTCCTCAGGTCAACTGTCTTTCCTCAGATCAACTGTCAGGTCAACTGTTTTTCCTCAGGTCAACTGTCTTTCCTCACATCAACTGTCAGGTCAACTGTCTTTCCTCAGATCAACTGTTTGTCCTCAGATCAACTCTCAGGTCAACGGTCTTTTCTCAGGTCAACTGTCTTTCCTCACATCAACTGTCTTTCCTCAGGTCAACGGTCTTTCCTCAGGTCAACTCTCTATTTCCTCAGATCAACTCTCAGGTCAACGTTCTTTCCTCAGATCAACTGTCAGGTCAACTGTCTTTCCTCAGATCAACTGTCTTTCCTCAGGTCACGGTCTTTCTTCAGGTCAACTAACTCTATTTCCTCAGATCAACTCTCAGGTCAACGGTCTTTCCTCAGGTCAACTGTCTTTCCTCAGATCAACTGTCTTTCCTCAGGTCAACTGTCTTTCCTCAGATCAACTGTCAGGTCAACTGTCTTTCCTCATATCAACTGTTTTTCCTCAGATCAACTGTCAGGTCAACTGTCTTTCCTCAGATCAACTGTCTTTCCTCAGTTCTACTGTCTTTCCTCAGGTCAACTGTCTTTCCTCAGGTCAACTGTTATTCCTCAGATCAACTGTCAGGTCAACTGTCTTTCCTCAGATCAACTGTCTTTCCTCAGATCAACTGTCTTTCCTCAGGTCAACTGTCTTTCCTCAGATCAACTGTCAGGTCAACTGTCTTTCCTAATATCAACTGTTTTTCCTCAGATCAACTGTCAGGTCAACTGTCTTTCCTCAGATCAACTGTCTTTCCTCAGTTCTACTGTATTTCCTCAGGTCAACTGTTATTCCTCAGATCAACTGTCAGGTCAACTGTCTTTCCTCAGATCAACTGTCTTTCCTCAGGTCAACTGTCTTTCCTCAGATCAACTGTCAGGTCAACTGTCTTTCCTCATATCAACTGTTTTTCCTCAGATCAACTGTCAGGTCAACTGTCTTTCCTCAGATCAACTGTCTTTCCTCAGATCAACTGTCTTTCCTCAGGTCAACTGTCTTTCCTCAGATCAACTGTCAGGTCAACTGTCTTTCCTCAGGTCAACTGTCTTTCCTCACATCAACTGTCAGGTCAACTGTCTTTCCTCAGATCAACTGTTTGTCCTCAGATCAACTCTCAGGTCAACGGTCTTTTCTCAGGTCAACTGTCTTTCCTCACATCAACTGTCTTTCCTCAGGTCAACTGTCTTTCCTCAGATCAACTGTCAGGTCAACTGTCTTTCCTCAGATCAACTGTCAGTTCAACTGTCTTTCCTCAGATCAACTGACAGGTCAACTCTCTTTCCTCAGATCAACTGTCTTTCCTCAGGTCAACGGTCTTTCCTCATGTCAACTCTATTTCCTCAGATCAACTCTAAGGTCAACGGTCTTTCCTCAGCTCAATTCTTTCCTCAGATCAACTGTCAGGTCAACGGTCTTTCCTCATGTCAACTGTCTTTCCCCAGATCAACTTTCAGGTCAACTTTCTTTCCTCATGTCAACTGTCTCTCTTCAGATCAACTGTCAGGTCAAATGTCTTTCCTCAGCTCAATTCTTTCCTCAGGTCAACTATCTTTCCTCAGATCAACTGTCAGGTCAACTGTCTTTCCTCAGGTCTACTGTATTTCCTCAGATCAACTGTCTTTCCTCAGATCAATTGTCTTTCCTCAGGTCAACTGTCTTTCCTCAGGTCAACTGTCTTTCCTCAGATCAACTGTCAGGTCTACTGTCTTTCCTCAGGTCAACTGTCTTTCCTCAGATCAACTGTCTTTCCTCAGGTCAACTGTCTTTCCTCAGATCAACTGTCAGGTCAACTGTCTTTCCTCAGATCAACTCTCTTTCCTCAGGTCACCGGTCTTTCCTCGGATCAACTCTCAGGTCAACAATCTTTCCTCAGGTCAACGTTCTTTCCTCAGGTCAACTGTCTTTCCTCAGATCAACTGTCAGGTCAACTGTCTTTCCTCAGATCAACTGTCTTTCCTCAGGTCACCGGTCTTTCTTCAGGTCAACTAACTATTTCCTCAGATCAACTCTCAGGTCAACGGTCTTTCCTCAGGTCAACTGTCTTTCCTCAGATCAACTGTCAGGTCAACTGTCTTTCCTCAGGTCAACTGTCTTTCCTCACATCAACTGTCAGGTCAACTGTCTTTCCTCAGATCAACTGTTTGTCCTCAGATCAACTCTCAGGTCAACGGTCTTTTCTCAGGTCAACTGTCTTTCCTCACATCAACTGTCTTTCCTCAGGTCAACTGTCTTTCCTCAGATCAACTGTCAGGTCAACTGTCTTTCCTCACATCAACTGTCAGTTCAACTGTCTTTCCTCAGATCAACTGACAGGTCAACTCTCTTTCCTCAGATCAACTGTCTTTCCTCAGGTCAACGGTCTTTCCTCATGTCAACTCTATTTCCTCAGATCAACTCTAAGGTCAACGGTCTTTCCTCTGCTCAATTCTTTCCTCAGGTCAACTATCTTTCCTCAGATCAACTGTCAGGTCAACGGTCTTTCCTCATGTCAACTGTCTTTCCTCAGATCAACTGTCAGGTCAACTGTCTTTCCTCAGATCAACTGTCTTTCCTCAGATCAACTGTCAGGTCAACTGTCTTTCCTCAGGTCAACTTTTCTTTCCTCATGTCAACTGTCTCTCTTCAGATCAACTGTCAGGTCAAATGTCTTTCCTCAGCTCAATTCTTTCCTCAGGTCAACTATCTTTCCTCAGATCAACTCTCAGGTCAACTGTCTTTCCTCAGATCAACTGTCTTTCCTCAGGTCAACGGTCTTTCCTCAAGTCATCTCTATTTCCTCAGATCAACTCTCAGCTCAACTGTCTTTCCTCAGGTCACCGGTCTTTCTTCAGGTCAACTAACTCTATTTCCTCAGATCAACTCTCAGGTCAACGGTCTTTCCTCAGGTCAACTGTCTTTCCTCAGATCAACTGTCTTTCCTCAGGTTAACTGTCTTTCCTCAGATCAACTGTCAGGTCAACTGTCTTTCCTCATATCAACTGTTTTTCCTCAGATCAACTGTCAGGTCAACTGTATTTCCTCAGGTCAACTGTCTTTCCTCAGGTCAACTGTCAGGTCAACTGTCTTTCCTCAGATCAACTGTCTTTCCTCAGGTCAACTGTCTTTCCTCAGATCAACTGTCAGGTCAACTGTCTTTCCTCAGGTCAACTGTCTTTCCTCACATCAACTGTCAGGTCAACTGTCTTTCCTCAGATCAACTCTCAGGTCAACTGTCTTTCCTCAGATCAACTGTCAGGTCAACTGTCTTTCCTCAGAACAACTGTCTTTCCTCAGGTCACCGGTCTTTCCTCAGGTCAACTAACTCTATTTCCTCAGATCAACTCTCAGGTCAACGGTCTTTCCTCAGGTCAACTGTCTTTCCTCAGATCAACTGTCAGGTCAACTGTCTTTCCTCAGGTCAACTGTCTTTCCTCACATCAACTCTCAGGTCAACGGTCTTTCCTCAGGTCAACTGTCTTTCCTCAGATCAACTGTCTTTCCTCAGGTTAACTGTCTTTCCTCAGATCAACTGTCAGGTCAACTGTCTTTCCTCATATCAACTGTTTTTCCTCAGATCAACTGTCAGGTCAACTGTCTTTCCTCAGATCAACTGTCTTTCCTCAGATCAACTGTCTTTCCTCAGTTCTACTGTATTTCCTCAGGTCAACTGTCTTTCCTCAGGTCAACTGTCAGGTCAACTGTCTTTCCTCAGATCAACTGTCTTTCCTCAGGTCAACTGTCTTTCCTCAGATCAACTGTCAGGTCAACTGTCTTTCCTCAGGTCAACTGTCTTTCCTCACATCAACTGTCAGGTCAACTGTCTTTCCTCAGATCAACTCTCAGGTCAACGGTCTTTCCTCAGGTCAACTGTCTTTCCTCAGATCAACTGTCAGGTCAACTGTCTTTCCTCAGAACAACTGTCTTTCCTCAGGTCACCGGTCTTTCCTCAGGTCAACTAACTCTATTTCCTCAGATCAACTCTCAGGTCAACGGTCTTTCCTCAGGTCAACTATCTTTCCTCAGATCAACTGTCTTTCCTCAGGTCAACTGTCTTTCCTCAGATCAACTGTCAGGTCAACTGTCTTTCCTCAGGTCAACTGTCTTTCCTCACATTAACTGTCAGGTCAACTGTCTTTCCTCAGATCAACTGTTTGTCCTCAGATCAACTCTCAGGTCAACGGTCTTTTCTCAGGTCAACTGTCTTTCCTCACATCAACTGTCTTTCCTCAGGTCAACGGTCTTTCCTCAGGTCAACTCTATTTCCTCAGATCAACTCTCAGGTCAACTTTCTTTCCTCAGATCAACTGTCAGGTCAACTGTCTTTCCTCAGATCAACTGTCTTTCCTCAGGTCACCGGTCTTTCTTCAGGTCAACTAACTCTATTTCCTCAGATCAACTGTCAGGTCAACTGTCTTTCCTCATATCAACTGTTTTTCCTCAGATCAACTGTCAGGTCAACTGTCTTTCCTCAGATCAACTGTCTTTCCTCAGTTCTACTGTATTTCCTCAGGTCAACTGTCTTTCCTCAGGTCAACTGTTATTCCTCAGATCAACTGTCAGGTCAACTGTCTTTCCTCAGATCAACTGTCTTTCCTCAGGTCAACTGTCTTTCCTCAGATCAACTGTCAGGTCAACTGTCTTTCCTCAGGTCAACTGTCTTTCCTCACATCAACTGTCAGGTCAACTGTCTTTCCTCAGATCAACTCTCAGGTCAACGGTCTTTCCTCAGATCAACTGTCTTTCCTCAGGTCAACTGTCTTTCCTCAGATCAACTGTCAGGTCAACTGTCTTTCCTCAGGTCAACTGTCTTTCCTCACATCAACTGTCAGGTCAACGTTCTTTTCTCAGGTCAACTGTCTTTCCTCACATCAACTGTCTTTCCTCAGGTCAACTGTCTTTCCTCAGATCAACTGTCAGGTCAACTGTCTTTCCTCAGATCAACTGTCAGTTCAACTGTCTTTCCTCAGATCAACTGACAGGTCAACTCTCTTTCCTCAGATCAACTGTCTTTCCTCAGGTCAACGGTCTTTCCTCATGTTCAACTCTATTTCCTCAGATCAACTCTAAGGTCAACGGTCTTTCCTCAGCTCAATTCTTTCCTCAGGTCAACTATCTTTCCTCAGATCAACTGTCAGGTCAACGGTCTTTCCTCATGTCAACTGTCTTTCCCCAGATCAACTTTCAGGTCAACTTTCTTTCCTCATGTCAACTGTCTCTCTTCAGATCAACTGTCAGGTCAAATGTCTTTCCTCAGCTCAATTCTTTCCTCAGGTCAACTATCTTTCCTCAGAACTCTTTCCTCAGGTCAACTGTCTTTCCTCAGGTCAACTGTCTTTCCTCAGGTCAACTGTCTTTCCTCAGATCAACTCTCAGGTCAACTGTCTTTCCTCAGATCAACTCTCAGGTCAACTGTCTTTCCTCAGATCAACTGTCAGGTCAACTGTCTTTCCTCATATCAACTGTTTTTCCTCAGATCAACTGTCAGGTCAACTGTCTTTCCTCAGATCAACTGTCTTTCCTCAGTTCTACTGTATTTCCTCAGGTCAACTGTCTTTCCTCAGGTCAACTGTTATTCCTCAGATCAACTGTCAGGTCAACTGTCTTTCCTCAGATCAACTGTCTTTCCTCAGGTCAACTGTCTTTCCTCAGATCAACTGTCAGGTCAACTGTCTTTCCTCAGGTCAACTGTCTTTCCTCACATCAACTGTCAGGTCAACTGTCTTTCCTCAGATCAACTCTCAGGTCAACGGTCTTTCCTCAGATCAACTGTCTTTCCTCAGGTCAACTGTCTTTCCTCAGATCAACTGTCAGGTCAACTGTCTTTCCTCAGGTCAACTGTCTTTCCTCACATCAACTGTCAGGTCAACGTTATTTTCTCAGGTCAACTGTCTTTCCTCACATCAACTGTCTTTCCTCAGGTCAACTGTCTTTCCTCAGATCAACTGTCAGGTCAACTGTCTTTCCTCAGATCAACTGTCAGTTCAACTGTCTTTCCTCAGATCAACTGACAGGTCAATTCTCTTTCCTCAGATCAACTGTCTTTCCTCAGGTCAACGGTCTTTCCTCATGTCAACTCTATTTCCTCAGATCAACTCTAAGGTCAACGGTCTTTCCTCAGCTCAATTCTTTCCTCAGGTCAACTATCTTTCCTCAGATCAACTGTCAGGTCAACTGTCTTTCCTCATATCAACTGTTTTTCCTCAGATCAACTGTCAGGTCAACTGTCTTTCCTCAGATCAACTGTCTTTCCTCAGTTCTACTGTATTTCCTCAGGTCAACTGTCTTTCCTCAGGTCAACTGTTATTCCTCAGATCAACTGTCAGGTCAACTGTCTTTCCTCAGATCAACTGTCTTTCCTCAGGTCAACTGTCTTTCCTCAGATCAACTGTCAGGTCAACTGTCTTTCCTCAGGTCAACTGTCTTTCCTCACATCAACTGTCAGGTCAACTGTCTTTCCTCAGATCAACTCTCAGGTCAACGGTCTTTCCTCAGATCAACTGTCTTTCCTCAGGTCAACTGTCTTTCCTCAGATCAACTGTCAGGTCAACTGTCTTTCCTCAGGTCAACTGTCTTTCCTCACATCAACTGTCAGGTCAACGTTATTTTCTCAGGTCAACTGTCTTTCCTCACATCAACTGTCTTTCCTCAGGTCAACTGTCTTTCCTCAGATCAACTGTCAGGTCAACTGTCTTTCCTCAGATCAACTGTCAGTTCAACTGTCTTTCCTCAGATCAACTGACAGGTCAACTCTCTTCCTCAGATCAACTGTCTTTCCTCAGGTCAACGGTCTTTCCTCATGTCAACTCTATTTCCTCAGATCAACTCTAAGGTCAACGGTCTTTCCTCAGCTCAATTCTTTCCTCAGGTCAACTATCTTTCCTCAGATCAACTGTCAGGTCAACGGTCTTTCCTCATGTCAACTGTCTTTCCCCAGATCAACTTTCAGGTCAACTTTCTTTCCTCATGTCAACTGTCTCTCTTCAGATCAACTGTCAGGTCAAATGTCTTTCCTCAGCTCAATTCTTTCCTCAGGTCAACTATCTTTCCTCAGATCAACTCTCAGGTCAACTGTCTTTCCTCAGATCAACTCTCAGGTCAACTGTCTTTCCTCAGATCAACTGTCAGGTCAACTGTCTTTCCTCAGATCAACTGTCTTTCCTCAGGTCAACGGTCTTTCCTCGGGTCAACTCTATTTCCTCAGATCAACTCTCAGGTCAACGTTCTTTCCTCAGGTCAACTGTCTTTCCTCAGATCAACTGTCAGGTCAACTGTCTTTCCTCAGATCAACTGTCTTTCCTCAGGTCACCGGTCTTTCTTCAGGTCAACTAACTATATTTCCTCAGATCAACTCTCAGGTCAACGGTCTTTCCTCAGGTCAACTGTCTTTCCTCAGATCAACTGTCTTTCCTCAGGTCAACTGTCTTTCCTCAGATCAACTGTCAGGTCAACTGTCTTTCCTCATATCAACTGTTTTTCCTCAGATCAACTGTCAGGTCAACTGTCTTTCCTCAGATCAACTGTCTTTCCTCAGGTCAACTGTCTTTCCTCAGATCAACTGTCAGGTCAACTGTCTTTCCTCATATCAACTGTTTTTCCTCAGATCAACTGTCAGGTCAACTGTCTTTCCTCAGATCAACTGTCTTTCCTCAGTTCTACTGTCTTTCCTCAGGTTCAACTGTCTTTCCTCAGGTCAACTGTTATTCCTCAGATCAACTGTCAAGGTCAACTGTCTTTCCTCAGATCAACTGTCTTTCCTCCAGGTCAACTGTCTTTCCTCAGGTCAACTGTCAGGTCAACTGTCTTTCCTCAGGTCAACTGTCTTTCCTCACATCAGCTGTCAGGTCAACTGTCTTTCCTCAGATCAACTCTCAGGTCAACGGTCTTTCCTCAGGTCAACTATCTCTTTCCTCAGATCAACTGTCTTTCCCTCAGGTCAACTGTCTTTCCTCAGATCAACTGTCAGGTCAACTGTCTTTCCTCAGGTCAACTGTCTTTCCTCACATCAACTGTCCAGGTCAGCTGTCTTTCCTCCAGGATCAACTGTATTGTCCTCAGATCAACTCTCAGGTCAACGGTCTTTCCTCAGGTCAACTATCTTTCCTCCAGATCAACTGTCTTTCCTCCAGGTCAACTGTCTTTCCTCCAGATCAACTGTCAGGTCAACTGTCTTTCCTCCAGGTCAACTGTCTTTCCTCACATCAACTGTCAGGTCAACTGTCTTTCCTCAGATCAACTGTTTGTCCTCAGATCAACTCTCAGGTCAACGGTCTTTTCTCAGGTCAACTGTCTTTCCTCATCAACTGTCTTTCCTCAGATCAACTGTCTTTCCTCAGGTCAACGGTTTCCTCAGATCAACTCTCAGGTCCAACGTTCTTTCCTCAGGTCAACTGTCTTTCCTCAGATCAACTGTCAGGTCAACTGTCTTTCCTCAGGTCTACTGTCTTTCCTCAGGTCAACTGTCTTTCCTCAGATCAACTGTCTTTCCTCAGATCAACTGTTTGTCCTCAGATCAACTCTCAGGTCAATCAGTCTTTTCTCAGGTCAACTGTCTTTCCTCACATCAACTGTCTTTCCTCAGATCAACTGTCTTTCCTCAGGTCAACTGTCTTTCCTCAGATCAACTCTCAGGTCAACGTTCTTTCCTCAGGTCAACTGTCTCTTTCCTCAGATCAACTGTCAGGTCAACTGTCTTTCCTCAGATCAACTGTCTTTCCTCAGGTCACCCGGTCTTTCTTCAGGTCAACTAACTCTATTTCCTCAGATCAACTCTCAGGTCAGCAGTCTTTCCTCAGGTCAACTGTCTTTCCTCCAGATCAACTGTCTTTCCTCAGGTCAACTGTCTTTCCTCAGATCAACTGTCAGGTCAACTGTCTTTCCTCATATCAACTGTTTTCCTCAGATCAACTGTCAGGTCAACTGTCTTTCCTCAGATCAACTGTCTTTCCTCAGTTCTACTGTATTTCCTCAGGTCAACTGTCTATTCCTCAGATCAACTGTCAGGTCAACTATCTTTCCTCAGATCAACTGTCTTTCCTCAGGTCAACTGTCTTTCCTCAGGTCAACTGTCTTTCAGGTCAACTGTCTTTCCTCAGGTCAACTGTCAGGTCAGCTGTCTTTCCTCACATCAACTGTATTTCCTCAGGTCAACTGTCTTTCCTCAGATCAACTGTTTGTGCTCAGATCAACTCTCAGGTCAACTGTCTTTCCTCAGGTCAACTGTCTTTCCTCAGATCCAACTGTCTTTCCTCAGGTCCCAACTGGTCTTTCCTCAGATCAACTGTCAGGTCAACTGTCTTTCCTCAGGTCAGCTGTCTTTCCTCCAATCAACTGTCTTTCCTCAGTTCAACTGTCTTTCCTCAGATCAACTGACAGGTCAACTCTCTCCTCAGGATCAACTGTCTTTCCCTCAGGTCAACTGTCTTTCCTCATGTCCAACTGTCTTTCCTCAGATCAACTCTAAGGTCAACGGTCTTTCCCTCAGCTCAATTCCTTTCCTCAGATCAACTGTCAGGGTCAACGGTCTTTCCTCATGTCAACTGTCTTTCCCCAGATCAACTTTCAGGTCAACTTTCTTTCCTCAGATCAACTGTCTCTCTTCCAGGTCACGGTCAACTGTCAGGTCAAATGTCTTTCCTCAGCTCAATTCTTTCCTCAGGTCAACTATCTATTCCTCAGATCAACTGTCAGGTCAACTGTCTTTCCTCAGGGTCTACTGTATTTCCTCCAGATCAACTGTCTTTCCTCCAGATCAATTGTCTTTCCTCAGGTCAACTGTCTGTCCTGTCCTCAGGTCAACTGTCTTTCCTCAGATCAACTGTCAGGTCTACTGTCTTTCCTCAGATCAACTGTCTCCTCAGATCCAACTGTCTTTCCTCAGATCAACTGTCTTTCCTCAGGTCAACTGTCTTTCCTCAGATCAACTGTCAGGTCAACTGTCTTTCCTCAGATCAACTCTCTTTCCTCCAGGTCACAGGTCTTTCCTCGGATCAACTCTCAGGTCAACAATCTTTCCTCAGGTCAACTGTTCTTTCCTCTCAACTGTGTCCAGGTCAACTGTCTTTCCTCAGATCAACTGTCAGGTCAACTGTCTTTCCTCAGATCAACTGTCTTTCCTCCAGGTCACGGTCTTTCTTCAGGTCAACTAACTCTATTTCCTCAGATCAACTCTCAGGTCAACGGTCTTTCCTCAGGTCAGTCTTTCCTCAGCTGTCTTTCCTCAGGTCAACTGTCTTTCCTCAGATCAGTCAGGTCAACTGTCTTTCCTCAGGTCAACTGTCTTTCCTCATCAACTGTCAGGTCAACTGTCTTTCCTCAGATCAACTGTTTGTCCTCAGATCAACTCTCAGGTCCAACGGTCTTTTTCTCAGGTCAACTGTCTTTCCTCACATCAACTGTCTTTCCTCAGGTCAACTGTCTTTCCTCAGATCAACTGTCAGGTCAACTGTCTTTCCTCAGATCAACTGTCAGTTCAACTGTCTTTCCTCAGATCAACTGACAGGTCAACTCTCTTTCCTCAGATCAACTGTCTTTCCTCAGGTCAACGGTCTTTCCTCATGTCAACTCTATTTCCTCAGATCAACTCTAAGGTCAACGGTCTTTCCTCAGCTCAATTCTTTCCTCAGGTCAACTATCTTTCCTCAGATCAACTGTCAGGTCAACGGTCTTTCCTCATGTCAACTGTCTTTCCCCAGATCAACTTTCAGGTCAACTTTCTTTCCTCATGTCAACTGTCTCTCTTCAGATCAACTGTCAGGTCAAATGTCTCTTTCCTCAGATCAATTCTGTCAAGGTCAACTATCTTTCCTCAGATCAACTCTCAGGTCAACTGTCTTTCCCTCAGGTCAACTGTCTTTCCTCAGGTCAACGGTCTTTCCTCAAGGTCATCTCTATTTCCTCAGATCAACTCTCAGGTCATCTGTCTTTCCTCTCAGGTCAGCGGTCTTTCCTCCAGGTCCAACTATCTTTCCTCAGAACAACTGTATCTTTCCTCAGGTCAACTGTGCTTTCCTCCAGGTCAAGCTAACTCTATTTCCCTCAGATCAACTGTCTTTTCCTCAGGTCAGCGGTCTTTCCTCCAGGTCAGATCTTTCCTCCAGATCCCAGCTGTCTTTCCTCCAGGTCCAACTGTCTTTCCTCAGATCATCTGTCAGGTCAACTGTTCTTTCCTCCAGGTCAACTGTCTTTCCTCACATCAACTGTCAGGTCAACTGTCTCTTTCCTCAGATCAACTGTCTTGTCCTCCAGATCAACTCTCAGGTCGCGGTCTTTCCTCCAGGTCAACTGCTCTTTCCTCACATCAACTGTCTTTCCCTCCAGGTCAACTGCTCTTTCCTCAGATCAACTGTCAGGTCTTCAACTGTCTTTCCTCCAAAGATCAGCTGTCAGTTCCAACTGTCTTTCCCTCCAGATCAACTGGCTTAGTCAACTCTCTCTTTCCTCCAGATCTACTGTGTTCCTCCAGGTCAACTTGGTCTTTCCTCATGTCAGCATAACTGTTCCTCCAGATCAACTCTAAGGTCAACGGTCTTTCCTCTATCCAACTGTCTTTCCTCCAGAGTCAGCTACTCTTTCCCTCAGATCAACTGTCAAGGTCAACGGTCTTTCCTCATATCTCAACTGTCTTTCCCCCAGATCAACTTTCAGGTCAGCTTTTCTTTCCTCAGATCAACTGTCTCTCTTCAGGTCAACGGTCTTTCCCTCAGGTCAAATGTCTTTCCTCAGCTCAGATTCTTTCCTCAGGTCAACTGTCAGGTCAACTGTCTTTCCCTCAGGTCAACTGTCTGGGGTCCAACTGTCTTTCCTCAGATCCCAACTGTCTTTCCTCAGATTACGGGTCTTTCCTCCAGGTCAACTGTCTCTATTTCCTCCAGATCCAGCACTGTCTCAGGTCCCAACTGTCTTTCCTCAGGTCAACTGTCAGGTCAACTGTATTTCCTCAGGTCAACAACTATCTTTCCCTCAGGTCACCGTCTCTTTCCTCAGGTCAACTGTCAGGTCACCGTCTTTCCTCCTTATTAACTGTCTTTCCTCAGATCAACTCTCAGGTCCAACTGTGCTTTCCTCAGGTCAACTATCTTTCTCCTCAGATCAACTGCCACAATAACTCAGGTCAACTATCTCTGTCTTTCCTCCAGATCAACTGTTGAGTCAGCTGTCTTTCCTCCAGGTCAACTGGCTGCTGCTTTCCCTCCACATCAACTTAGTCAGGTCAACTGTCTTGCCTCCAGATCAACTGTTTGTCCTCAGATCAACTCTCAGGTCAACGGTCTTTTCTCCAGAGTCCCAACTGTCTTTCCCTCCCACATCAACTGTCTTTCCTCCAGATCAACTGTCTTTCCTCATCAGGTCAGACGGGTCTTTCCTCAGGTCAACTGTCTATTTCCCTCAGATCAACTCTCCGGAGTCAACGTTCTTTCCCTCAGGTCCAACTGTCTTTCCTCCAGATCCAACTGTCAGGTCAACTGCTGTCTTTCCTCCAGATCAGGAAGGTGTCTTTCCTCAGGTGCACGGTCTTTCTTCAGGTCAACTAACATCTATTTCCTCAGATCAACTCTCAGGTCAGCGGTCTTTCCCTCCAGGTCAACTGTCTTTCCCTCAGATCAACTGTCTTTCCTCAGATCAACTGTCAGGTCACCCGTCTTTCCCTCAGATCAACTGTCCAGGTCAACTGTCTTTCCTCAGATCCCAGCTGTCAGGTCTAACTGTCTTTCCTCAGATCAACTAATCTCAGGTCAGCTGTATTTCCACTCAGGTCAACTGTGCTTTCCTCCCAGGTTCTAGCTGTGTTTTCTTCAGATCAACTGTCAGGTCAACTGTCTTTCCTCAGATCAACTGTTATTCCTCAGGTCAACTGTCTTTCCCACTCCAGATCAAATGTATTTCCTCAGATCAACTGTCTTTCCTCAGGTCAACTGTCTTTCTCAGATCAACTGTCAGGTCCAGCTGTACTTTCCTCCAGGTCAGCTTTGTGCTTTCCTCACATCAGCTGTCAGGTCAACTGTCTTTCCTCAGATCAACTGTCAGGTCCAACTTGGTCTTTCCTCCAGGTCAACTGTCTTTTCCCCAGATCCCAACTGTCCAGGTCAGCTTTCTTTCCTCCATGAGCAACTGTCTTTCTCTTCCAGATCACGGTCTTTCCTCAGGTCAGCTAACTGTCTATTTCCTCCAGCTCAATTCTTTCCTCAAGGTCCAGCATAGATCAACTGTCCCTCCGAGTCAACTATCTTTCCTCATGATCCAACTGTATTTCCTCAGGTCAACTCTCTTTCCTCAGATCATCTGTCAAGGTCTTGGTCTTTCCTCAGATCAGCTGTCAGGTCAACTGCTCTTTCCTCCAGATCCAACTGTCAGGTCAACTTGTCTTTCCCTCAGATCAACTGTTTGTCTCAGATCAACTCTCAGGTCAACGGTCTTTTTTCCTCAGAGTCCAACTGTCTATTTCCTCACATCAACTGTCTTTCCCTCCAGGTCCAACGGTCTTTCCTCAGGTCCAACTGTCAGATCCAACTCTGTCTTTCCCTCAGATCAGCTGTCAGTGTCTTTCACTCAGCATCAACTGACAGGTCAACTCATCTTTCCTCAGATCAACTGTCAGGTCAACTGCTCTTTCCTCCAGGTCAACTGTCTTTCCTCCCAACTGTCAGCTCTGTCTTTCCCTCCAGGTCTAACTGTATTTCCTCAAGGTCAACTCTCTTTCCTCCAAGAACAACTTCTGTGCTTTCACTCAGGTCAGCGGTCTTTCCTCAGGTCAACTGTCAGGTCACTAACTCCCCTTATCAACTGTCTTTCCCTCAGATCAACTGTCAGGTCAACTATCTTTCCTCAAGAACAACTATCTTTCCTCAGGTCACGGTCTGTCCTCAGGTCAACTATCTGTCAGGTCCAACTGATCAACTTTCTCCAGGTCAGCGAAGGTCTTTCCTCAGGTCAACTGTCCAGGTCCAGCTGATGCTTTCCTCAAATCAACTGTCTTGTCCCTCCAGATCAACTGCTCCAGGTCAACTGTCTTTCCTCCAGGTCAGCTGTCTTTCCTCCACATCAACAGTGAGTCCAACTGTCTTTCCCTCAAGATCAACTGTCTTGTCCTCAGATCAACTCTCAGGTAGCAGTCTTTCCTCAGATCAACTGTCAGTTCAACTGTCTTTCCTCAGATCAACTGACAGGTCAACTCTCTTTTCCTCCAGATAGCTGTCTTTCCCTCAGGTCAACGGTCTTTCTCATGTCAACTCTATTTCCTCAGATCAACTCTCAGAGTCAACGGTTCTTTCCCTGCCAGGTCAACTGTCTTTCCTCCAGATCAACTGTCGAGTCCCAACTATCTTTCTCCCTCAGATCAACTGCTCTTTCCTCCAGGTCAACGGTCTTTCTTCATATCCAACTAACTCTATTTCCCTCAAGATCCCAACTTTCAGGTCAGCAGTCTTTCTTTCCTCAGCTTATCACTTCTCTCTCTTAGATCAACTGTCTTTCCTCCAGGTCAAATGTCTTTCCCTCAGCTCAACTGTCTGGTCACCGTCTTTCCTCAGGTCAAGCTATCTTTCCTCCAGATCCCAGCTGTCAGATCCAACTATGCTTTCCTCAAGATCCAACTGTCTTTCCTCAGTTCTAGCAGTATTTCCTCAGGTCAACTGTCTTTCCTCTGGAGTCAACTGTATTCTCAGATCGCTGTCAGGTCATCTGCTCTTTCCTCCAGATCCCAACTGCTCAGAGTCAACTGTCTTTCCTCTCAGAACAACTATCTTCTTTCCTCAGATCACGGTCTTTCCTCCAGGTCAACTAACTCTCTCTTTCCTCAGATCCCAACTCTCAAGGTCAACGGTCTTTCCTCAGGTCAGCTATCTTTCCTCCCAGATCAACTGTCTTTCCTCCAGGTCAGCTGCTCTTTCCTCAGATCAACTGTCAGGTCAGCTGGTCTTTCCTCAGGTCAGCTATGCTCTCCACATCAACACCAAGGTCAACTGCTCTTTCCTCATGATCAACTGTTTGTCTCTTCAGATCAACTTTGCTCCAGGTCAACGGTCTTTTCCTCAGGTCCAACTGTCTTTCCTCCAGGTCAACTATCTTTTTCCTCAGATCAACTGTCAGGTCAACTGTCTTTCCTCAAGGTCTACGGTCTTTCCCTCCAGAGTCCCAGCTCTTTCCCTCAAGATCAACTGTCAGGTCCAACGTTCTTTCCTCAGGTCAACTGTCAGGTCAACTGTCTTTCCTCAGATCAACTGTCAGGTCAACTGTCTTTCCTCCAAGATCAAGGTCTTTCCTCAGGTCACGGTCTTTCTTCAAGGTCAACTAACTCTATTTCCTCAGATCAACTTTCCGTCCAGCAGTCTTTCCTCAGCGGTCTATCTTTCCCTCAAGATCAACTGTCTTTCCTCAGATCAACTGTCTTTCTCAGGTCAACTGTCTTTCCTCAGATCAACTAGCTCCGCACCGCCAGATCAACTGTCTTTCCCTCAGGTCAACGGTCTTTCCTCAGGTCAACAATCAACTATCCAGATCAACTGTCTTTCCTCAGGTCAACTGTCTTTCCCTCCAGATCTAACTGTCAGTATCAACTGTCTTTCCTCCAGGTCACCGGTCTTTCCTCCAGATCAACTGTCAACTAACTGTCTTTTCCTCAGGTCAACTCTCAATGCTTGGTCTTTCCTCAAGGTCAACTATCTTTCCCTCAGATCAACTATGCTCATCCTCAGGTCCAACTGTCTTTCCTCCAGATCAACTGTCAAGGGTCTACCCGTCTTTCCCTCCAGGTCAACTGTCTTTCCTCACATCAACTGCTCCAGGTCCAACTATAACATCAGATCAACTATGTCCTCCAGATCCCACTGTATTTCCTCTCAGGTCCAACCCGGTCTTTTCCTCAGGTCAATATTATTCCCTCACATCAACTGTCAGGTCAATAATGCTTTCCTCAGATCAAATGTGAGTCAGCTGTCTTTCCTCAGGTCAACGCTGTCTTTCCTGAGTCAGCTGTCTTTCCTCCAGGTCAACTCTCCAGGTCAACGTTCTTTCCTCAGGTCAATTGTCTTTCCTCAGATCCAACTGTCAGAGTCCTTCTGTCTTTCCCTCAGGTCAAAGAGTCTTTCCTCAGGTCAACTGGTCTTTCCTTCAGATCAACTAACTCTATTTATCCTCGTCAGGTCAGCGGTCTTTCCTCCAGGTCAACTGTCTTTCCTCAGATCAACTGTCAGGTCAACTGTCTTTCCTCAGATCAACTGTCTTTCCTCAGATCAACTGTCTTTCTTCAGGTCTCTAACTATATTTCCTCAGATCAACTGTCTTTCCTCAGGTCAACGGTCTTTCCTCAGGTCAACTGTCTTTCCTCAGATCAACTGTCTTTCCTCAGGTCAACTGTCTTTCCTCAGATCAACTGTCAGGTCAACTGTCTTTCCTCATATCAACTGTCTTTCCTCAGATCAACTGTCAGGTCAACTGTCTTTCCTCAGATCAACTGTCTTTCCTCAGGTCAACTGTCTTTCCTCAGATCAACTGTCAGGTCAACTGTCTTTCCTCATATCAACTGTTTTTCCTCAGATCAACTGTCAGGTCAACTGTCTTTCCTCAGATCAACTGTCTTTCCTCAGTTCTACTGTCTTTCCTCAGGTCAACTGTCTTTCCTCAGGTCAACTGTTATTCCTCAGATCAACTGTCAGGTCAACTGTCTTTCCTCAGATCAACTGTCTTTCCTCAGGTCAACTGTCTTTCCTCAGATCAACTGTCAGGTCAACTGTCTTTCCTCAGGTCAACTGTCTTTCCTCACATCAACTGTCAGGTCAACTGTCTTTCCTCAGATCAACTCTCAGGTCAACGGTCTTTCCTCAGGTCAACTATCTTTCCTCAGATCAACTGTCTTTCCTCAGGTCAACTGTCTTTCCTCAGATCAACTGTCAGGTCAACTGTCTTTCCTCAGGTCAACTGTCTTTCCTCACATCAACTGTCAGGTCAACTGTCTTTCCTCAGATCAACTGTTTGTCCTCAGATCAACTCTCAGGTCAACGGTCTTTCCTCAGGTCAACTATCTTTCCTCAGATCAACTGTCTTTCCTCAGGTCAACTGTCTTTCCTCAGATCAACTGTCAGGTCAACTGTCTTTCCTCAGGTCAACTGTCTTTCCTCACATCAACTGTCAGGTCAACTGTCTTTCCTCAGATCAACTGTTTGTCCTCAGATCAACTCTCAGGTCAACGGTCTTTTCTCAGGTCAACTGTCTTTCCTCACATCAACTGTCTTTCCTCAGATCAACTGTCTTTCCTCAGGTCAACGGTTTTTCCTCAGATCAACTCTCAGGTCAACGTTCTTTCCTCAGGTCAACTGTCTTTCCTCAGATCAACTGTCAGGTCAACTGTCTTTCCTCAGGTCAACTGTCTTTCCTCACATCAACTGTCAGGTCAACTGTCTTTCCTCAGATCAACTGTTTGTCCTCAGATCAACTCTCAGGTCAACGGTCTTTTCTCAGGTCAACTGTCTTTCCTCACATCAACTGTCTTTCCTCAGATCAACTGTCTTTCCTCAGGTCAACGGTCTTTCCTCAGATCAACTCTCAGGTCAACGTTCTTTCCTCAGGTCAACTGTCTTTCCTCAGATCAACTGTCAGGTCAACTGTCTTTCCTCAGATCAACTGTCTTTCCTCAGGTCACCGGTCTTTCTTCAGGTCAACTAACTCTATTTCCTCAGATCAACTCTCAGGTCAACGGTCTTTCCTCAGGTCAACTGTCTTTCCTCAGATCAACTGTCTTTCCTCAGGTCAACTGTCTTTCCTCAGATCAACTGTCAGGTCAACTGTCTTTCCTCATATCAACTGTTTTTCCTCAGATCAACTGTCAGGTCAACTGTCTTTCCTCAGATCAACTGTCTTTCCTCAGTTCTACTGTATTTCCTCAGGTCAACTGTTATTCCTCAGATCAACTGTCAGGTCAACTGTCTTTCCTCAGATCAACTGTCTTTCCTCAGGTCAACTGTCTTTCCTCAGGTCAACTGTCAGGTCAACTGTCTTTCCTCAGGTCAACTGTCTTTCCTCACATCAACTGTCAGGTCAACTGTCTTTCCTCAGATCAACTGTTTGTGCTCAGATCAACTCTCAGGTCAACTGTCTTTCCTCAGGTCAACTGTCTTTCCTCACATCAACTGTCTTTCCTCAGGTCAACTGTCTTTCCTCAGATCAACTGTCAGGTCAACTGTCTTTCCTCAGATCAACTGTCAGTTCAACTGTCTTTCCTCAGATCAACTGACAGGTCAACTCTCTTTCCTCAGATCAACTGTCTTTCCTCAGGTCAACGGTCTTTCCTCATGTCAACTCTATTTCCTCAGATCAACTCTAAGGTCAACGGTCTTTCCTCAGCTCAATTCTTTCCTCAGATCAACTGTCAGGTCAACGGTCTTTCCTCATGTCAACTGTCTTTCCCCAGATCAACTTTCAGGTCAACTTTCTTTCCTCATGTCAACTGTCTCTCTTCAGATCAACTGTCAGGTCAAATGTCTTTCCTCAGCTCAATTCTTTCCTCAGGTCAACTATCTTTCCTCAGATCAACTGTCAGGTCAACTGTCTTTCCTCAGGTCTACTGTATTTCCTCAGATCAACTGTCTTTCCTCAGATCAATTGTCTTTCCTCAGGTCAACTGTCTTTCCTCAGGTCAACTGTCTTTCCTCAGATCAACTGTCAGGTCTACTGTCTTTCCTCAGGTCAACTGTCTTTCCTCAGATCAACTGTCTTTCCTCAGGTCAACTGTCTTTCCTCAGATCAACTGTCAGGTCAACTGTCTTTCCTCAGATCAACTCTCTTTCCTCAGGTCACCGGTCTTTCCTCGGATCAACTCTCAGGTCAACAATCTTTCCTCAGGTCAACGTTCTTTCCTCAGGTCAACTGTCTTTCCTCAGATCAACTGTCAGGTCAACTGTCTTTCCTCAGATCAACTGTCTTTCCTCAGGTCACCGGTCTTTCTTCAGGTCAACTAACTCTATTTCCTCAGATCAACTCTCAAGTCAACGGTCTTTCCTCAGGTCAACTGTCTTTCCTCAGATCAACTGTCAGGTCAACTGTCTTTCCTCAGGTCAACTGTCTTTCCTCACATCAACTGTCAGGTCAACTGTCTTTCCTCAGATCAACTGTTTGTCCTCAGATCAACTCTCAGGTCAACGGTCTTTTCTCAGGTCAACTGTCTTTCCTCACATCAACTGTCTTTCCTCAGGTCAACTGTCTTTCCTCAGATCAACTGTCAGGTCAACTGTCTTTCCTCAGATCAACTGTCAGTTCAACTGTCTTTCCTTAGATCAACTGACAGGTCAACTCTCTTTCCTCAGATCAACTGTCTTTCCTCAGGTCAACGGTCTTTCCTCATGTCAACTCTATTTCCTCAGATCAACTCTAAGGTCAACGGTCTTTCCTCTGCTCAATTCTTTCCTCAGGTCAACTATCTTTCCTCAGATCAACTGTCAGGTCAACGGTCTTTCCTCATGTCAACTGTCTTTCCCCAGATCAACTTTCAGGTCAACTTTCTTTCCTCATGTCAACTGTCTCTCTTCAGATCAACTGTCAGGTCAAATGTCTTTCCTCAGCTCAATTCTTTCCTAAGGTCAACTATCTTTCCTCAGATCAACTCTCAGGTCAACTGTCTTTCCTCAGATCAACTGTCTTTCCTCAGGTCAACGGTCTTTCCTCAGGTCATCTCTATTTCCTCAGATCAACTCTCAGGTCAACTGTCTTTCCTCAGATCAACTGTCTTTCCTCAGGTCACCGGTCTTTCTTCAGGTCAACTAACTCTATTTCCTCAGATCAACTCTCAGGTCAACGGTCTTTCCTCAGGTCAACTGTCTTTCCTCAGATCAACTGTCTTTCCTCAGGTTAACTGTCTTTCCTCAGATCAACTGTCAGGTCAACTGTCTTTCCTCATATCAACTGTTTTTCCTCAGATCAACTGTCAGGTCAACTGTCTTTCCTCAGATCAACTGTCTTTCCTCAGATCAACTGTCTTTCCTCAGTTCTACTGTATTTCCTCAGGTCAACTGTCTTTCCTCAGGTCAACTGTCAGGTCAACTGTCTTTCCTCAGATCAACTGTCTTTCCTCAGGTCAACTGTCTTTCCTCAGATCAACTGTCAGGTCAACTGTCTTTCCTCAGGTCAACTGTCTTTCCTCACATCAACTGTCAGGTCAACTGTCTTTCCTCAGATCAACTCTCAGGTCAACGGTCTTTCCTCAGGTCAACTGTCTTTCCTCAGATCAACTGTCAGGTCAACTGTCTTTCCTCAGAACAACTGTCTTTCCTCAGGTCACCGGTCTTTCCTCAGGTCAACTAACTCTATTTCCTCAGATCAACTCTCAGGTCAACGGTCTTTCCTCAGGTCAACTATCTTTCCTCAGATCAACTGTCTTTCCTCAGGTCAACTGTCTTTCCTCAGATCAACTGTCAGGTCAACTGTCTTTCCTCAGGTCAACTGTCTTTCCTCACATCAACTGTCAGGTCAACTGTCTTTCCTCAGATCAACTGTTTGTCCTCAGATCAACTCTCAGGTCAACGGTCTTTTCTCAGGTCAACTGTCTTTCCTCACATCAACTGTCTTTCCTCAGGTCAACGGTCTTTCCTCAGGTCAACTCTATTTCCTCAGATCAACTCTATTTCCTCAGATCAACTCTCAGGTCAACGTTCTTTCCTCAGATCAACTGTCAGGTCAACTGTCTTTCCTCAGATCAACTGTCTTTCCTCAGGTCACCGGTCTTTCTTCAGGTCAACTAACTCTATTTCCTCAGATCAACTCTCAGGTCAACGGTCTTTCCTCAGGTCAACTGTCTTTCCTCAGATCAACTGTCTTTCCTCAGGTCAACTGTCTTTCCTCAGATCAACTGTCAGGTCAACTGTCTTTCCTCATATCAACTGTTTTTCCTCAGATCAACTGTCAGGTCAACTGTCTTTCCTCAGATCAACTGTCTTTCCTCAGTTCTACTGTATTTCCTCAGGTCAACTGTCTTTCCTCAGGTCAACTGTTATTCCTCAGATCAACTGTCAGGTCAACTGTCTTTCCTCAGATCAACTGTCTTTCCTCAGGTCAACTGTCTTTCCTCAGATCAACTGTCAGGTCAACTGTCTTTCCTCAGGTCAACTGTCTTTCCTCACATCAACTGTCAGGTCAACTGTCTTTCCTCAGATCAACTCTCAGGTCAACGGTCTTTCCTCAAGTCAACTGTCTTTCCTCAGATCAACTGTCAGGTCAATTGTCTTTCCTCAGAACAACTGTCTTTCCTCAGGTCACCGGTCTTTCCTCAGGTCAACTAACTCTATTTCCTCAGATCAACTCTCAGGTCAACGGTCTTTCCTCAGGTCAACTATCTTTCCTCAGATCAACTGTCTTTCCTCAGGTCAACTGTCTTTCCTCAGATCAACTGTCAGGTCAACTGTCTTTCCTCAGGTCAACTGTCTTTCCTCACATCAACTGTCAGGTCAACTGTCTTTCCTCAGATCAACTGTTTGTCCTCAGATCAACTCTCAGGTCAACGGTCTTTTCTCAGGTCAACTGTCTTTCCTCACATCAACTGTCTTTCCTCAGGTCAACTGTCTTTCCTCAGATCAACTGTCAGGTCAACTGTCTTTCCTCAGATCAACTGTCAGTTCAACTGTCTTTCCTCAGATCAACTGACAGGTCAACTCTCTTTCCTCAGATCAACTGTCTTTCCTCAGGTCAACGGTCTTTCCTCTGCTCAATTCTTTCCTCAGGTCAACTATCTTTCTTCAGATCAACTCTCAGGTCAACTGTCTTTCCTCAGATCAACTGTCTTTCCTCAGGTCAACGGTCTTTCCTCAGGTCATCTCTATTTCCTCAGATCAACTCTCAGGTCAACTGTCTTTCCTCAGATCAACTGTCTTTCCTCAGGTCACCGGTCTTTCTTCAGGTCAACTAACTCTATTTCCTCAGATCAACTCTCAGGTCAACGGTCTTTCATCAGGTCAACTGTCTTTCCTCAGATCAACTGTCAGGTCAACTGTCTTTCCTCATATCAACTGTTTTTCCTCAGATCAACTGTCAGGTCAACTGTCTTTCCTCAGATCAACTGTCTTTCCTCAGTTCTACTGTATTTCCTCAGGTCAACTGTCTTTCCTCAGGTCAACTGTCAGGTCAACTGTCTTTCCTCAGATCAACTGTCTTTCCTCAGGTAAACTGTCTTTCCTCAGATCAACTGTCAGGTCAACTGTCTTTCCTCAGGTCAACTGTCTTTCCTCACATCAACTGTCAGGTCAATGGTCTTTCCTCAGGTCAACTGTCTTTCCTCAGATCAACTGTCAGGTCAACTGTCTTTCCTCAGAACAACTGTCTTTCCTCAGGTCAACTAACTCTATTTCCTCAGATCAACTCTCAGGTCAACGGTCTTTCCTCAGATCAACTGTCTTTCCTCAGGTCAACGGTCTTTCCTCAGGTCATCTCTATTTCCTCAGATCAACTCTCAGGTCAACTGTCTTTCCTCAGATCAACTGTCTTTCCTCAGGTCACCGGTCTTTCTTCAGGTCAACTAACTCTATTTCCTCAGATCAACTCTCAGGTCAACGGTCTTTCATCAGGTCAACTGTCTTTCCTCAGATCAACTGTCAGGTCAACTGTCTTTCCTCATATCAACTGTTTTTCCTCAGATCAACTGTCAGGTCAACTGTCTTTCCTCAGATCAACTGTCTTTCCTCAGTTCTACCGTATTTCCTCAGGTCAACTGTCTTTCCTCAGGTCAACTGTCAGGTCAACTGTCTTTCCTCAGATCAACTGTCTTTCCTCAGGTAAACTGTCTTTCCTCAGATCAACTGTCAGGTCAACTGTCTTTCCTCAGGTCAACTGTCTTTCCTCACATCAACTGTCAGGTCAACTGTCTTTCCTCAGATCAACTCTCAGGTCAATGGTCTTTCCTCAGGTCAACTGTCTTTCCTCAGATCAACTGTCAGGTCAACTGTCTTTCCTCAGAACAACTGTCTTTCCTCAGGTCAACTAACTCGATTTCCTCAGATCAACTCTCAGGTCAACGGTCTTTCCTCAGGTCAACTATCTTTCCTCAGATCAACTGTCTTTCCTCAGGTCAACTGTCTTTCCTCAGATCAACTGTCAGGTCAACTGTCTTTCCTCAGGTCAACTGTCTTTCCTCACATCAACTGTCAGGTCAACTGTCTTTCCTCAGATCAACTGTTTGTCCTCAGATCAACTCTCAGGTCAACGGTCTTTTCTCAGGTCAACTGTCTTTCCTCACATCAACTGTCTTTCCTCAGATCAACTGTCTTTCCTCAGGTCAACGGTCTTTCCTCAGGTCAACTCTATTTCCTCAGATCAACTCTCAGGTCAACGTTCTTTCCTCAGATCAACTGTCAGGTCAACTGTCTTTCCTCAGATCAACTGTCTTTCCTCAGGTCACCGGTCTTTCTTCAGGTCAACTAACTCTATTTCCTCAGATCAACTCTCAGGTCAACGGTCTTTCCTCAGGTCAACTGTCTTTCCTCAGATCAACTGTCTTTCCTCAGGTCAACTGTCTTTCCTCAGATCAACTGTCAGGTCAACTGTCTTTCCTCAGATCAACTGTCAGGTCAACTGTCTTTCCTCAGGTCAACTGTCTTTCCTCAGATCAACTGTTTGTCCTCAGATCAACTCTCAGGTCAACGGTCTTTTCTCAGGTCAACTGTCTTTCCTCACATCAACTGTCTTTCCTCAGATCAACTGTCTTTCCTCAGGTCAACGGTCTTTCCTCAGGTCAACTCTATTTCCTCAGATCAACTCTCAGGTCAACGTTCTTTCCTCAGATCAACTGTCAGGTCAACTGTCTTTCCTCAGATCAACTGTCTTTCCTCAGGTCACCGGTCTTTCTTCAGGTCAACTAACTCTATTTCCTCAGATCAACTCTCAGGTCAACGGTCTTTCCTCAGGTCAACTGTCTTTCCTCAGATCAACTGTCTTTCCTCAGGTCAACTGTCTTTCCTCAGATCAACTGTCAGGTCAACTGTCTTTCCTCATATCAACTGTTTTTCCTCAGATCAACTGTCAGGTCAACTGTCTTTCCTCAGATCAACTGTCTTTCCTCAGTTCTACTGTATTTCCTCAGGTCAACTGTCTTTCCTCAGGTCAACTGTTATTCCTCAGATCAACTGTCAGGTCAACTGTCTTTCCTCAGATCAACTGTCTTTCCTCAGGTCAACTGTCTTTCCTCAGATCAACTGTCAGGTCAACTGTCTTTCCTCAGGTCAACTGTCTTTCCTCACATCAACTGTCAGGTCAACTGTCTTTCCTCAGATCAACTCTCAGGTCAACGGTCTTTCCTCAGGTCAACTGTCTTTCCTCAGATCAACTGTCAGGTCAACTGTCTTTCCTCAGAACAACTGTCTTTCCTCAGGTCACCGGTCTTTCCTCAGGTCAACTAACTCTATTTCCTCAGATCAACTCTCAGGTCAACGGTCTTTCCTCAGGTCAACTATCTTTCCTCAGATCAACTGTCTTTCCTCAGGTCAACTGTCTTTCCTCAGATCAACTGTCAGGTCAACTGTCTTTCCTCAGGTCAACTGTCTTTCCTCACATCAACTGTCAGGTCAACTGTCTTTCCTCAGATCAACTGTTTGTCCTCAGATCAACTCTCAGGTCAACGGTCTTTTCTCAGGTCAACTGTCTTTCCTCACATCAACTGTCTTTCCTCAGATCAACTGTCTTTCCTCAGGTCAACGGTCTTTCCTCAGGTCAACTCTATTTCCTCAGATCAACTCTCAGGTCAACGTTCTTTCCTCAGGTCAACTGTCTTTCCTCAGATCAACTGTCAGGTCAACTGTCTTTCCTCAGATCAACTGTCTTTCCTCAGGTCACCGGTCTTTCTTCAGGTCAACTAACTCTATTTCCTCAGATCAACTCTCAGGTCAACGGTCTTTCCTCAGGTCAACTGTCTTTCCTCAGATCAACTGTCAGGTCACCCGTCTTTCCTCATATCAACTGTCTTTCCTCAGATCAACTGTCAGGTCAACTGTCTTTCCTCAGATCAACTGTCTTTCCTCAGTTCTACTGTATTTCCTCAGGTCAACTGTCTTTCCTCAGGTCAACTGTTATTCTTCAGATCAACTGTCAGGTCAACTGTCTTTCCTCAGATCAACTGTCAGGTCAACTGTCTTTCCTCAGATCAAATGTATTTCCTCAGATCAACTGTCTTTCCTCAGAACAACTGTCAGGTCAACTGTCTTTCCTCAGAACAACTGTCTTTCCTCAGTTCACCGGTCTTTCCTCAGGTCAACTAACTCTATTTCCTCAGATCAACTCTCAGGTCAACGGTCTTTCCTCAGATCAACTGTCTTTCCTCAGGTCAACTGTCTTTCCTCAGATCAACTGTCAGGTCAACTGTCTTTCCTCAGGTCAACTGTCTTTCCTCAGGTCAACGGTCTTTCCTCAGGTCAACTCTATTTCCTCAGATCAACTCTCAGGTCAACGTTCTTTCCTCAGGTCAACTGTCTTTCCTCAGATCAACTGTCAGGTCAACTGTCTTTCCTCAGATCAACTGTCTTTCCTCAGGTCACCGGTCTTTCTTCAGGTCAACTAACTCTATTTCCTCAGATCAACTCTCAGGTCAACGGTCTTTCCTCAGGTCAACTGTCTTTCCTCAGATCAACTGTCTTTCCTCAGGTCAACTGTCTTTCCTCAGGTCAACTGTCTTTCCTCAGATCAACTGTCAGGTCAACTGTCTTTCCTCATATCAACTGTTTTTCCTCAGATCAACTGTCAGGTCAACTGTCTTTCCTCAGATCAACTGTCTTTCCTCAGTTCTACTGTATTTCCTCAGGTCAACTGTTATTCCTCAGATCAACTGTCAGGTCAACTGTCTTTCCTCAGATCAACTGTCTTTCCTCAGATCAACTGTCAGGTCAACTGTCTTTCCTCAGGTCAACTGTCTTTCCTCACATCAACTGTCAGGTCAACTGTCTTTCCTCAGATCAACTGTCAGGTCAACTGTCTTTCCTCAGATCAACTGTCAGGTCAACTGTCTTTCCTCAGATCAACTGTTTGTCCTCAGATCAACTCTCAGGTCAACGTTCTTTGCTCAGGTCAACTGTCTTTCCTCACATCAACTGTCTTTCCTCAGGTCAACTGTCTTTCCTCAGATCAACTGTCAGGTCAACTGTCTTTCCTCAGATCAACTGTCAGTTCAACTGTCTTTCCTCAGATCAACTGACAGGTCAACTCTCTTTCCTCAGGTCAACGGTCTTTCCTCAGGTCAACGGTCTTTCCTCATGTCAACTCTATTTCCTCAGATCAACTGTCTTTCCTCAGGTCAACGGTCTTTCCTCAGCTCAATTCTTTCCTCAGGTCAACTATCTTTCCTCAGATCAACTGTCAGGTCAACGGTCTTTCCTCATGTCAACTGTCTTTCCCCAGATCAACTTTCAGGTCAACTTTCTTTCCTCATGTCAACTGTCTCTCTTCAGATCAACTGTCAGGTCAAATGTCTTTCCTCAGCTCAATTCTTTCCTCAGGTCAACTATCTTTCCTCAGATCAACTCTCAGGTCAACTGTCTTTCCTCAGATCAACTCTCAGGTCAACTGTCTTTCCTCAGATCAACTGTCAAGTCAACTGTCTTTCCTCAGATCAACTGTCTTTCCTCAGGTCAACGGTCTTTCCTCGGGTCAACTCTATTTCCTCAGATCAACTCTCAGGTCAACTGTCTTTCCTCAGATCAACTGTCTTTCCTCAGGTCACCGGTCTTTCTTCAGGTCAACTAACTCTATTTCCTCAGATCAACTCTCAGGTCAACTGTCTTTCCTCAGATCAACTGTCTTTCCTCAGATCAACTGTCTTTCCTCAGGTCAACTGTCTTTCCTCAGATCAACTGTCAGGTCAACTGTCTTTCCTCATATCAACTGTTTTTCCTCAGATCAACTGTCAGGTCAACTGTCTTTCCTCAGATCAACTGTCTTTCCTCAGTTCTACTGTATTTCCTCAGGTCAACTGTCTTTCCTCAGGTCAACTGTTATTCCTCAGATCAACTGTCAGGTCAACTGTCTTTCCTCAGATCAACTGTCTTTCCTCAGGTCAACTGTCTTTCCTCAGATCAACTGTCAGGTCAACTGTCTTTCCTCAGGTCAACTGTCTTTCCTCACATCAACTGTCAGGTCAACTGTCTTTCCTCAGATCAACTCTCAGGTCAACGGTCTTTCCTCAGGTCAACTGTCTTTCCTCAGATCAACTGTCAGGTCAACTGTCTTTCCTCAGAACAACTGTCTTTCCTCAGGTCACCGGTCTTTCCTCAGGTCAACTAACTATTTCCTCAGATCAACTCTCAGGTCAACGGTCTTTCCTCAGGTCAACTATCTTTCCTCAGATCAACTGTCTTTCCTCAGGTCAACTGTCTTTCCTCAGATCAACTGTCAGGTCAACTGTCTTTCCTCAGGTCAACTGTCTTTCCTCACATCAACTGTCAGGTCAACTGTCTTTCCTCAGATCAACTGTTTGTCCTCAGATCAACTCTCAGGTCAACGGTCTTTTCTCAGGTCAACTGTCTTTCCTCACATCAACTGTCTTTCCTCAGATCAACTGTCTTTCCTCAGGTCAACGGTCTTTCCTCAGATCAACTCTCAGGTCAACGTTCTTTCCTCAGGTCAACTGTCTTTCCTCAGATCAACTGTCAGGTCAACTGTCTTTCCTCAGATCAACTGTCTTTCCTCAGGTCAACGGTCTTTCTTCAGGTCAACTAACTCTATTTCCTCAGATCAACTCTCAGGTCAACGGTCTTTCCTCAGGTCAACTGTCTTTCCTCTGATCAACTGTCTTTCCTCGGTCAACTGTCTTTCCTCAGATCAACTGTCAGGTCAACTGTCTTTCCTCATATCAACTGTTTTTCCTCAGATCAACTGTCAGGTCAACTGTCTTTCCTCAGATCAACTGTCAGGTCAACTGTCTTTCCTCAGATCAACTGTCTTTCCTCAGTTCTACTGTATTTCCTCAGGTCAACTGTTATTCCTCAGATCAACTGTCAGGTCAACTGTCTTTCCTCAGATCAACTGTCTTTCCTCAGGTCAACTGTCTTTCCTCAGATCAACTGTCAGGTCAACTGTCTTTCCTCAGGTCAACTGTCTTTCCTCACATCAACTGTCAGGTCAACTGTCTTTCCTCAGATCAACTGTTTGTCCTCAGATCAACTCTCAGGTCAACGGTCTTTTCTCAGGTCAACTGTCTTTCCTCACATCAACTGTCTTTCCTCAGATCAACTGTCTTTCCTCAGGTCAACGGTCTTTCCTCAGGTCAACTCTATTTCCTCAGATCAACTCTCAGGTCAACGTTCTTTCCTCAGATCAACTGTCAGGTCAACTGTCTTTCCTCAGATCAACTGTCTTTCCTCAGGTCACCGGTCTTTCTTCAGGTCAACTAACTCTATTTCCTCAGATCAACTCTCAGGTCAACGGTCTTTCCTCAGGTCAACTGTCTTTCCTCAGATCAACTGTCTTTCCTCAGGTCAACTGTCTTTCCTCACATCAACTGTCAGGTCAACTGTCTTTCCTCAGATCAACTGTCAGGTCAACTGTCTTTCCTCAGGTCAACTGTCTTTCCTCAGATCAACTGTTTGTCCTCAGATCAACTCTCAGGTCAACGGTCTTTTCTCAGGTCAACTGTCTTTCCTCACATCAACTGTCTTTCCTCAGATCAACTGTCTTTCCTCAGGTCAACGGTCTTTCCTCAGGTCAACTCTATTTCCTCAGATCAACTCTCAGGTCAACGTTCTTTCCTCAGATCAACTGTCAGGTCAACTGTCTTTCCTCAGATCAACTGTCTTTCCTCAGGTCACCGGTCTTTCTTCAGGTCAACTAACTCTATTTCCTCAGATCAACTCTCAGGTCAACGGTCTTTCCTCAGGTCAACTGTCTTTCCTCAGATCAACTGTCTTTCCTCAGGTCAACTGTCTTTCCTCAGATCAACTGTCAGGTCAACTGTCTTTCCTCATATCAACTGTTTTTCCTCAGATCAACTGTCAGGTCAACTGTCTTTCCTCAGATCAACTGTCTTTCCTCAGTTCTACTGTATTTCCTCAGGTCAACTGTCTTTCCTCAGGTCAACTGTTATTCCTCAGATCAACTGTCAGGTCAACTGTCTTTCCTCAGATCAACTGTCTTTCCTCAGGTCAACTGTCTTTCCTCAGATCAACTGTCAGGTCAACTGTCTTTCCTCAGGTCAACTGTCTTTCCTCACATCAACTGTCAGGTCAACTGTCTTTCCTCAGATCAACTCTCAGGTCAACGGTCTTTCCTCAGGTCAACTGTCTTTCCTCAGATCAACTGTCAGGTCAACTGTCTTTCCTCAGAACAACTGTCTTTCCTCAGGTCACCGGTCTTTCCTCAGGTCAACTAACTCTATTTCCTCAGATCAACTCTCAGGTCAACGGTCTTTCCTCAGGTCAACTACCTTTCCTCAGATCAACTGTCTTTCCTCAGGTCAACTGTCTTTCCTCAGATCAACTGTCAGGTCAACTGTCTTTCCTCAGGTCAACTGTCTTTCCTCACATCAACTGTCAGGTCAACTGTCTTTCCTCAGATCAACTGTTTGTCCTCAGATAAACTCTCAGGTCAACGGTCTTTTCTCAGGTCAACTGTCTTTCCTCACATCAACTGTCTTTCCTCAGATCAACTGTCTTTCCTCAGGTCAACAGTCTTTCCTCAGGTCAACTCTATTTCCTCAGATCAACTCTCAGGTCAACGTTCTTTCCTCAGGTCAACTGTCTTTCCTCAGATCAACTGTCAGGTCAACTGTCTTTCCTAAGATCAACTGTCTTTCCTCAGGTCACCGGTCTTTCTTCAGGTCAACTAACTCTATTTCCTCAGATCAACTCTCAGGTCAACGGTCTTTCCTCAGGTCAACTGTCTTTCCTCAGATCAACTGTCAGGTCAACTGTCTTTCCCCATATCAACTGTTTTTCCTCAGATCAACTGTCAGGTCAACTGTCTTTCCTCAGATCAACTGTCTTTCCTCAGTTCTACTGTATTTCCTCAGGTCAACTGTCTTTCCTCAGGTCAACTGTTATTCCTCAGATCAACTGTCAGGTCAACTGTCTTTCCTCAGATCAACTCTCAGGTCAACTGTCTTTCCTCAGATCAACTGTCAGGTCAACTGTCTTTCCTCAGAACAACTGTCAGGTCAACTGTCTTTCCTCAGAACAACTGTCTTTCCTCAGTTCACCGGTCTTTCCTCAGGTCAACTAACTCTATTTCCTCAGATCAACTCTCAGGTCAACGGTCTTTCCTCAGATCAACTGTCTTTCCTCAGGTCAACTGTCTTTCCTCAGATCAACTGTCAGGTCAACTGTCTTTCCTCAGGTCAACTGTCTTTCCTCAGGTCAACGGTCTTTCCTCAGGTCAACTCTATTTCCTCAGATCAACTCTCAGGTCAACGTTCTTTCCTCAGGTCAACTGTCTTTCCTCAGATCAACTGTCAGGTCAACTGTCTTTCCTCAGATCAACTGTCTTTCCTCAGGTCACCGGTCTTTCTTCAGGTCAACTAACTCTATTTCCTCAGATCAACTCTCAGGTCAACGGTCTTTCCTCAGGTCAACTGTCTTTCCTCAGATCAACTGTCTTTCCTCAGGTCAACTGTCTTTCCTCAGGTCAACTGTCTTTCCTCAGATCAACTGTCAGGTCAACTGTCTTTCCTCATATCAACTGTTTTTCCTCAGATCAACTGTCAGGTCAACTGTCTTTCCTCAGATCAACTGTCTTTCCTCAGTTCTACTGTATTTCCTCAGGTCAACTGTTATTCCTCAGATCAACTGTCAGGTCAACTGTCTTTCCTCAGATCAACTGTCTTTCCTCAGATCAACTGTCAGGTCAACTGTCTTTCCTCAGGTCAACTGTCTTTCCTCACATCAACTGTCAGGTCAACTGTCTTTCCTCAGATCAACTCTCAGGTCAACTGTCTTTCCTCACATCAACTGTCAGGTCAACTGTCTTTCCTCAGATCAACTGTTTGTCCTCAGATCAACTCTCAGGTCAACGTTCTTTGCTCAGGTCAACTGTCTTTCCTCACATCAACTGTCTTTCCTCAGGTCAACTGTCTTTCCTCAGATCAACTGTCAGGTCAACTGTCTTTCCTCAGATCAACTGTCAGTTCAACTGTCTTTCCTCAGATCAACTGACAGGTCAACTCTCTTTCCTCAGGTCAACGGTCTTTCCTCAGGTCAACGGTCTTTCCTCATGTCAACTCTATTTCCTCAGATCAACTGTCTTTCCTCAGGTCAACGGTCTTTCCTCAGCTCAATTCTTTCCTCAGGTCAACTATCTTTCCTCAGATCAACTGTCAGGTCAACGGTCTTTCCTCATGTCAACTGTCTTTCCCCAGATCAACTTTCAGGTCAACTTTCTTTCCTCATGTCAACTGTCTCTCTTCAGATCAACTGTCAGGTCAAATGTCTTTCCTCAGCTCAATTCTTTCCTCAGGTCAACTATCTTTCCTCAGATCAACTCTCAGGTCAACTGTCTTTCCTCAGATCAACTCTCAGGTCAACTGTCTTTCCTCAGATCAACTGTCAAGTCAACTGTCTTTCCTCAGATCAACTGTCTTTCCTCAGGTCAACGGTCTTTCCTCGGGTCAACTCTATTTCCTCAGATCAACTCTCAGGTCAACTGTCTTTCCTCAGATCAACTGTCTTTCCTCAGGTCACCGGTCTTTCTTCAGGTCAACTAACTCTATTTCCTCAGATCAACTCTCAGGTCAACTGTCTTTCCTCAGATCAACTGTCTTTCCTCAGATCAACTGTCTTTCCTCAGGTCAACTGTCTTTCCTCAGATCAACTGTCAGGTCAACTGTCTTTCCTCATATCAACTGTTTTTCCTCAGATCAACTGTCAGGTCAACTGTCTTTCCTCAGATCAACTGTCTTTCCTCAGTTCTACTGTATTTCCTCAGGTCAACTGTCTTTCCTCAGGTCAACTGTTATTCCTCAGATCAACTGTCAGGTCAACTGTCTTTCCTCAGATCAACTGTCTTTCCTCAGGTCAACTGTCTTTCCTCAGATCAACTGTCAGGTCAACTGTCTTTCCTCAGGTCAACTGTCTTTCCTCACATCAACTGTCAGGTCAACTGTCTTTCCTCAGATCAACTCTCAGGTCAACGGTCTTTCCTCAGGTCAACTGTCTTTCCTCAGATCAACTGTCAGGTCAACTGTCTTTCCTCAGAACAACTGTCTTTCCTCAGGTCACCGGTCTTTCCTCAGGTCAACTAACTATTTCCTCAGATCAACTCTCAGGTCAACGGTCTTTCCTCAGGTCAACTATCTTTCCTCAGATCAACTGTCTTTCCTCAGGTCAACTGTCTTTCCTCAGATCAACTGTCAGGTCAACTGTCTTTCCTCAGGTCAACTGTCTTTCCTCACATCAACTGTCAGGTCAACTGTCTTTCCTCAGATCAACTGTTTGTCCTCAGATCAACTCTCAGGTCAACGGTCTTTTCTCAGGTCAACTGTCTTTCCTCACATCAACTGTCTTTCCTCAGATCAACTGTCTTTCCTCAGGTCAACGGTCTTTCCTCAGATCAACTCTCAGGTCAACGTTCTTTCCTCAGGTCAACTGTCTTTCCTCAGATCAACTGTCAGGTCAACTGTCTTTCCTCAGATCAACTGTCTTTCCTCAGGTCACCGGTCTTTCTTCAGGTCAACTAACTCTATTTCCTCAGATCAACTCTCAGGTCAACGGTCTTTCCTCAGGTCAACTGTCTTTCCTCTGATCAACTGTCTTTCCTCGGGTCAACTGTCTTTCCTCAGATCAACTGTCAGGTCAACTGTCTTTCCTCATATCAACTGTTTTTCCTCAGATCAACTGTCAGGTCAACTGTCTTTCCTCAGATCAACTGTCAGGTCAACTGTCTTTCCTCAGATCAACTGTCTTTCCTCAGTTCTACTGTATTTCCTCAGGTCAACTGTTATTCCTCAGATCAACTGTCAGGTCAACTGTCTTTCCTCAGATCAACTGTCTTTCCTCAGGTCAACTGTCTTTCCTCAGATCAACTGTCAGGTCAACTGTCTTTCCTCAGGTCAACTGTCTTTCCTCACATCAACTGTCAGGTCAACTGTCTTTCCTCAGATCAACTGTTTGTCCTCAGATCAACTCTCAGGTCAACGGTCTTTTCTCAGGTCAACTGTCTTTCCTCACATCAACTGTCTTTCCTCAGGTCAACGGTCAGGTCAACTGTCTTTCCTCAGATCAACTGTCAGTTCAACTGTCTTTCCTCAGATCAACTGACAGGTCAACTCTCTTTCCTCAGATCAACTGTCTTTCCTCAGGTCAACGGTCTTTCCTCATGTCAACTCTATTTCCTCAGATCAACTCTAAGGTCAACGGTCTTTCCTCAGCTCAATTCTTTCCTCAGGTCAACTATCTTTCCTCAGATCAACTGTCAGGTCAACGGTCTTTCCTCATGTCAACTGTCTTTCCCCAGATCAACTTTCAGGTCAACTTTCTTTCCTCATGTCAACTGTCTCTCTTCAGATCAACTGTCAGGTCAAATGTCTTTCCTCAGCTCAATTCTTTCCTCAGGTCAACTATCTTTCCTCAGATCAACTCTCAGGTCAACTGTCTTTCCTCAGATCAACTCTCAGGTCAACTGTCTTTCCTCAGATCAACTGTCAGGTCAACTGTCTTTCCTCAGGTCAACGGTCTTTCCTCGGGTCAACTCTATTTCCTCAGATCAACTCTCAGGTCAACGTTCTTTCCTCAGGTCAACTGTCTTTCCTCAGATCAACTGTCTTTCCTCAGATCAACTGTCTTTCCTCAGGTCACCGGTCTTTCTTCAGGTCAACTAACTCTATTTCCTCAGATCAACTCTCAGGTCAACGGTCTTTCCTCAGGTCAACTGTCTTTCCTCAGATCAACTGTCTTTCCTCAGGTCAACTGTCTTTCCTCAGATCAACTGTCAGGTCAACTGTCTTTCCTCAGGTCAACTGTCTTTCCTCAGATCAACTGTCAGGTCAACTGTCTTTCCTCAGATCAACTGTCAGGTCAACTGTCTTTCCTCAGGTCTACTGTATTTCCTCAGGTCAACTCTCTTTCCTCAGATCAACTGTCAGGTCAACTATCTTTCCTCAGATCAACTGTCTTTCCTCAGATCAACTGTCAGGTCAACTGTCTTTCCTCAGATCAACTGTCTTTCCTCAGGTCAACGGTCTTTCCTCAGATCAACTCTCAGGTCAACGGTCTTTCCTCAGATCAACTGTCTTTCCTTAGGTCACTGGTCTTTCCTCAGGTCAACTAACTCTATTTCCTCAGATCAACTCTCAGGTCAACGGTCTTTCCTCAGGTCAACTATCTTTCCTCAGGTCTACTGTATTTCCTCAGGTCTACTGTATTTCCTCAGGTCAACTGTCTTTCCTCAGGTCAACTGTCAGGTAAACTGTCTTTCCTCAGGTCAACTGTCTTTCTTCAGGTCAACTGTCAGGTCAACTGTCTTTCCTCAGGTCAACTGTCTTTCCTCAGGTCAACTGTCTTTCCTCAGATCAACTGTTAGGTCAACTGTCTTTCCTCAGGTCATCTGTCTCGCCTCTTGTCAACTCTTTCTCCTCAGGTCAACTGTCTCTCCTCAGGTCAACTGTCCTTCTTCAGATCAACTGTCTTACCTTAGATCAACTGTCCTTACCTTAGATCAAAAATGAAGTTGTAAAATGTGGTAAGATGTTATATTTCAGAAAGTAGTGGTAAACACAACAACAGCAGCAACTATGTATTCCCTCAAGTCTGTCTGGTGAGCTTTATGTAGGGATATCAGCAAGGTCATGACAAATTAAATAATGAGAAGAGGATCCCTTTTTATGGCTGCTTCGATGCCTCGAAATGCGTCACTTGTCTTAGCTAGGAAGGTTACACTGTATTCTCATTGATTTAACTTCCGCACCCAAATGAACACAGCCATATAGAACACACATGTAAATTGAGATCAAGCAGCTGATACATAAAACCACCAAGCAGAAAACAAATCCTACCTCCGGTGCTCGGCTCGGCCGCTCTCCCACAACATAGTCCCCTTTACAGAACAATGACATGGGAACATTTTCCTAGATGGCAATATCATATTCCCCCTTATCCATGTGAAGAATGTCCAAAACATAAATTCATGTTTAAAAAATACATTTGGAATATTCAGATTCATGATTTGATTATTAATTGTGTGTTTTAACCTCTTTAGTTTCATTTGTCTTTGTCAGATGATGATACACTATCCATACAATTAGGATAGATTATATATTTTTGACCTGTGTTTTATGTATTGTATGAATTTTTTTGCATATGTACCAAGATGTTTAAAACTATTCCAGCATGGTTAGAGACCTTTCTGGAGGTGAATTGTTATCCAGCACCTCATATTGTCCCTGGAATTTAATTGTCCCATCACGTCTCCCCCCACTTAAAAACGGTTAATTTGATCAATACTTAATTTTTTTCACCTGCCTCTTTTTTTCCTCTGCTGAGCGGTGATAAGCAGGCGAGGGGGCAGCGGGAGGAGTGAATTGTCCGTTTTTTTTTTTTTTTTTGCTCTCGGGCCTCTGCCATTCGGAGTGATTTAATTTATACCACAGTAGTGGCTCTGCAATTACCCTGTCTATTGCCGTCGACAGTATCTCACTATCTTTTAAATGGATCCAGCTTGACTCGTCCAGCCAGGCAAACAGTACAAATGATGCCATTCCTCATGCTGCGAGTGCTAAAGAGATAAGTTCCTTAAAGAGCCGCTCATTTATCAGCTGATACAAGGAGGATACTTACAAGCCCCCACTGTTGTTTAGGCGTTTTGACAGTCTGCCCCCTCTCTCTTTTTGTAATCACCCCGTTGGGGTTGTCAGTAATTGATCTGATTTGTTTGGTGAGGCAGGGGATCCTTTGGTCAAGGGGACCCCATTTGGCCCATTGTTGTCCCTGACTCATGTCAATAATGCGCACAAGGGCTCAAACAAATAGCCCACTTGACTTCTGTATTTGAGAAATACATACCTCAATCTCATGAACCTGTGAGTTATTACATGATGTGAATGTTGTGTGGTGTGTAGATACAGTTAACCCTTTACTTTACGTCTTAATCTTCTGGCTGAAAACAATGTGAATAACACACAGAATTTCTTTCTTTGCTGTTTTTCAGAATGATACCATTAGTCTGTCCAATATTGTTTATGTCAGTCCTACAGTGTGTTTACTGTATTTTAAAGCAGGGGTCCCCAACTACATTCTGCTGTGGGACAATGCTACCTTGAGTGGCTGGTCGGGGGGATACAAGTTATAAATAATTTGTACATTGCATATTGACTGCAATTTTAATTTTATTTTATTTAACTAGGCAAGTCAGTTAAGAACAAATTCTTATTTACAATGATTGCCTACCTCCCTGGCCAAACCCTCTCCTAACCTGGATGACGCTGGGCCAGTTGTGCGCCGCCCTATGTGACTCCAGATCATGGCCGGTTGTGACACAACCTGGGAACGAACCAGGGTCTGTAGTGACGCCTCTAACACTGCAATACAGTGCCTTAGACGGCTGCGCCACTCAGGAGGCCCAAACAGATATAGTATTTGACAGAAATACTATTATTTCAAACCTTAATTACATGTCCAACAACAAAATGTATATATATATATATATATATTTTTTTTTTTTTTGGGGAAGTCTCAGAACTTGGGGGCCAAATAAAATCAGGGAAATCTTGTTCTAAAGTATAGTCTATTTAGTTATTTGGTGCCACATCTGTTCTATAGTGTGCATAGTCTGTAACACATTGTGCAGATTGTCTTAGTGTGCTTAATCATTTTGTACTTGGTATTCCCTCGTGTCCGATCACTGATGGTCCAAGTCCAAACCTCTTGCACCTGAATATTATCCAGGATCATTTCTTTAAGAGTCCATGACCTGCATTAAAAAGTACATAGACTTCTAAAGCACTCAGATACCTAATTTAAGAAGCATTTTAAACAAGAGGTCCAAGTGGCCATTAACAACTCCTCATTAACTTGACTATTACACTAATTAATTAATGTGAGAAATTTCACAACCAGTTAGCAGCCAGATGGCTTACCTTCCAGAGGAAAGAATGGTCCTAATGTAGGAGAGTGACTTAAACGCTACTAAATAATATGTTAATTTTCACATCTTTTTTTTGTTTAAGTACTAACATTTAAGTTCCCAAGAGAGGCAAAAATCATCTGCTAGATTCTAGCTTGCTTGACTTAAAAGTAATCTAATTATGTAAGAACCATCTCTTGTATGACAAATCTTGGTGGTGGTGTTGACATTTTTAGGTCTCAATTTTGTCCACAGTTGTATTGATTCAAACTACACTGAACAAAAATATAAACACAACATGTAAAGTGTTTGTACCATATTTCATGAGCTGAAATAAAATATCCCCAAAAGGATCCTATGCACAAAAAGCTTATTTCTCTCAAATGTTCACAAATTTGTTTACATCCCTGTTTGTGAGCATTTCTCCTTTGCCAAGGTAATCCATCCACCTGACAGGTGTGGCATATCAATAAGCATATTATGATCATTACACAGGTGCACCTTGTGCTGGGGGCAATAAAAGGCCAATAAAATGTGCAGTTTTGTCACACAACACAATGCCAACCGTAGACCACATGTAATAAAGCCCTTTTATGGGCAAAAACTCAGTCTGATTGGCTGGGCCTTGCTCCCCAGTGGGTGGACCTGGGTCCCAATTTATTTAAATTGTCTGATTTCCTTATATGAACTGTTACTCAGTAATATTGTTGAAATTGTTGCATGTTGACTTTTTATTTTTGTTCAGTACAAAGGCTGTGGATGTAAATTGCCTCTGTAACAAATGAGTCTGAAACCCTTCTTTTGGCATTCAGTTCCTCTTACTACTAAGCCCCAAAGGGGGGGTAAGAGAGAGAGATAGAGCACTGTTATTTATTCGGTGTGTCATTAAAGAGGATGAGCTGCCACATATATCCATGGCCATAAGAAAACATTGTGGAGAGGTCATGAGTTAGGTGAAGTCTCACCATGTTGAAATAGAGCCAATGCTTCTCTCATCTGGAGCTGTAATCTAAATGACCTGTAATGTCCTGGTGCAGGCAGATCCTCCCATCACCTCTGTCATCCTGATGTGATGTGCTGGCTGCATGAACCCATCACCTAGAGCCAGGTCCACCTTCAACACCTTGCTGCACCTCCACAGACTCCACACGCACACTACACCGCAGTCAGCCCACCACACCACACAAAGGGACAGTACGTCTTGGTGAGCCCAGCACTGCTAATGCTATGGAGTTGATCCTTGGTTCATGGCTAACCGTTTCGTCCACCTAAACAGTTCTGTTGCATGATTAGAACATGGTAAGGCTTGAATAAAGGTCAGGGCAGACCTGCATTTTGAATTCTGCATTTTATCTTAACATAACATCATTGTTTTACTTTCCCAGGGATTTAGTTTTGTAGTAGACCAAGCTCAAGCAGCCTCCAATACCAACACGTTAGATCTGACCTAACTAAAGAGAAACGTTCCTTTTAGGATGGATCTATATGTGTTACAACTGGTCTGTTCACACTCAAGTTGTATAGGTCACTCCTATATTATTGCGGGCCAAAACTTATGCTTAAAAACCATATTGTTTTATTTTTTCCCACCATGCACTTCAGCCCCAACAGTATCCTTCCACTGGCAGCCCAGCCTGTGTGTCTGTGACAGGCGGGCAGCGCCCCTGTAGTGGAACTGGTTTGTATTCCATCTCAAATTAAACTGTGCCCAGACCATTTAATCCACAGATTAGGATATTTCTCATCGATAGCCTTTGATTCGACTTGTCGTAGGAAGTGGCCGTGCTTGTTCCCCATCCATTCAACATGCTTTAATATCTCTGTGAGAGTGAAAAGTGAACCCTGTACCCGTCCGTCAGAGCACAGCCGGAATGGTCCTTCTCTATTATAGTTAATTGAGTTTGTCCCTCCATGTCATCGAATGGGCTTTCTTATCGGGGCCGGCAGGGATCTGAGAGTAGACTAGCTTTCTGCTGCAATCCCATGGTGTTAATCTTCCACGTCACTCTCCTCTCAGCAAACAGCACCCAGAACAGAGGAAGGGATTCGCTACACCCCACTGTTCTCCTGTCCCAAAACAATGGCTCTTGAAATGGGTGGTCATTTCAAATATTAGCTTTCCTATGTAAATATTATGGTCATTATGTTGGTGTGTCATCTTGGTTTTTGTTCATTGTGTATGTGTGTATATGATGTGTGTGTAGATAATGTGTGTTGTGTGTATGTGATGTGTATATAATGTGTGTGTATATGATGTGTGTTGTGTGTGTGTATACAATGTGTGTGTATATGATGTGTGTCTTTATGATTTGTGTTGTGTGTATATAACGTGTGTGTTTCTCATTATAGTCTGTTAGCCCCATGGCCCCTTGCATGATCCAGCGTTCTGGCTCCCCTCCCCTCAGCCCTGCTGCCAGTGTTCTGGCTCCCTTCCCCTCAGCCCTACTGCCAGCGTCCTGTTCTGGCTCCCCTCCCCTCAGCCCTGCTGCCAGAATTCTGTTCTGGCTCCCCTCTCCTCAGCCCTGCTGCCAGCGTTCTGTTCTGGCCTCTCTCCTCAGCCCTGCTGCCAGCGTTCTGTTCTGGCCCCTCACCTCAGCCCTGCTGCCAGCGTTCTGTTCTGGCCCCTCTCCTCAGCCCTGCTGCCAGCGTCCTGTTCTGGCCCCTCTCCTCAGCCCTGCTGCCAGCGTCCTGTCCTGGCTCCCCTCTCCTCAGCCCTGCTGCCAGCGTCCTGTCCTGGCTCCCCTCTCCTCAGCCCTGCTGCCAGCGTCCTGTCCTGGCTCCCCTCTCCTCAGCCCTGCTGCCAGCGTCCTGTCCTGGCTCCCCTCTCCTCAGCCCTGCTGCCAGCGTCCTGTCCTGGCTCCCCTCTCCTCAGCCCTGCTGCCAGCGTCCTGTCCTGGCTCCCCTCTCCTCAGCCCTGCTGCCAGCGTTCTGTTCTGGCCCCTCTCCTCAGCCCTGCTGCCAGCGTTTTGTTCTGGCTCCCCTCTCCTCAGCCCTGCTGCCAGCATTCTGTTCTGCCTCCCCACACCTCAGCCCCTCCAGCGTTCTGTTCTGGCTCCCCTCCCCTTAACCCCTCCAGCGTTCTGTTCTGCCTCCCCACCCCTCAGCCCCTCCAGCGTTCTGTTCTGGCTCCCTTCCCCTTAACCCCTCCAGCGTTCTGTTCTGGCTCCCCTCCCCTTAACCCCTCCAGCGTTCTGTTCTGGCTCCCCTCCCCTTAACCCCTCCAGCGTTCTGTTCTGGCTCCCCTCTCCTCAGCCCCTCCAGTGTTTTGTTCTGGCTCCCCTCCGCTCAGCCCTGCTGCCAGCGTTCTGTTCTGTTCAGCATTATGGCCCCATGATGATTTGCATGGCATGTTTGTCTTAGCTAATCACAGCTTCTCCTCCAACAAGACTGGCAACATCAGAACATGGCTGTTTGTCTAATTAAGGTGCTAATTGAATTAAATGGCTCCGGTAATGAGCAGACGAGTAGCATAAAAAGCAAAGAGTCAAATCGGGCTAATTAACAAAAGCGGCACGGCTTAATTATACACACTAAAAATGCATGCAGCACTGCCCCCCTATATTGTTAATCGGTGCAAGGGGGAAATGTATGATAATTGGCTCAATAATAGTTGTGAGAATAAGGGAAGAGACAAGCTCCGAGCTGAAGGAGTAATTACCTAAAAACGACAGATAATAACAGCCTACCATTAATTAATAGGCAGGATATTTCACTCCTATTGCCCAACACTTTATGGAATATTATTGATCCACTTGTTCTGTGCTGTGGTAGTATAATCTCCTTTCTAGAGGCCAAGTGTCCATACAGGCAGCTTGTTCCATTATTTCCCTATTATCAATAGGAGGCAAAGTCTGATAGATAATTCTGAGAATTCAGTTCAACAGAAAAAAGGAAAAAAGAATCATGAACCAAATATTTATACTTACCATATGTATTTAATGTTTTTAACCTGTTCTAACCTAGCAGGCAATCTGCATGGGATTTCCTGACATCCTTATTAGGAATAGCTTTGTACATCTTAGCTCCTTCTGTATAATGTGTTTACAAGCCTCTCTGGTTGTATTTTCCACATTGTGTGTAGTGTAAGGCCAGAGAAAAGCATTTATATGAATAGCTGGAGATATCAGGTAAACTCATAAGAGGGCCTGCATCCCAATAGGGACAGTTGATCTGCGTGTCAGCAGTAACTCTCCCAGCCAGGAATGGTATGCTGTTCAGAGGGCTCCTGCAATAGTGCCCTTTTGTGTTTCCTATCCACCAGATTAAATTACAGATTAAATCCTCTCCCAGTAAAGGAGCCTGGCTCATTTACAAATGCAATTAGAATTTCAGATAGTCTCCTAATCTTCCACTCATTTGGATCCCAATTGAACCAATTTTTCTTTCTTTAGTGGTATTTTTCTCTCACTCTCTTACCCTCCCTCCTTCCCTCTCTCACTACTGATTAAGTGATTAGAGGTTATGAGTACTGTTTGAGATTAGTCAAGCAGGGAGAGTGTAAATTGGCAAGGATGTTTTATCAGTGCATGTCACAATATATGAAAGCAGATGTGCGTTCTCGGCGCTGCTCTCCCACATTACTGTTATAGAATAATTGAGATATTTTTTATTCCTCGCAGATTACCACTTTCACTGATCACGCTGTCACATCAAACTGAGCACTTCATTCGCCTTGTATGCACGCCAGATCTATTTTGCCTTCATAATCGGCTGATATTACCGCTGCACAAAGAAGATAAAGACATCAGCCTGATAGATAGCCAAAAGATTAAATGGGATCTTTATGACTTCTTTGATCATCAGTTTTGACTGCATGATAAAATGAGTCAAGTTGGGTACTGATTTGTTCTTTATTGGAAGCAAACATTAGCCTGGGGCAGCGAACCTTGGGGCTGACGCTTCTCATTTAAGGTGGAACCAGACAGACCCTTTGGGCTGTCAGACTGAATTTAACCACATGTCCCTTAAGAGACGCAAATAGTAAATAACATCAGCAGCTTTGTGGCTTTTCTCTATGCATTTCCTCTTCAATATTCTTCCTAAACTACAACATACGAATCCAAAATGAGAAAATGTCTGTCTGTTTGCGAATGGAACAAATACTAAGAGTGAGTGAATTCAAGAGCTTTATCAGTTAAGTAGTGGGTTAAATACTCTCTCAATACCTATCCTTATGTTTATGTCAGATACTTTAATGCCAGTTAATATTCTGACACCCCCTCCCATACATATTAGGCCAGTACTTTTATAATTTGTTATGTTTTGTTGATATTTGTTGTATTGATATACACTATGCAGTTACTAAATCAGGAAATCGGGAAAAACAGCCTCGTTGGAAATTGAATAATTTTTCACTGCACGCATTCACACACATAAAAATTGAATAATTTTCACTAGGCGCATTCGCTCGTGTGCACACAAACACGCACATGTACAGGCACAAAATCATTCTTTGCAGTCCACCTTAAAACGTGAAGATTAAATGAGAGATTTTGCTATGCAGATCAAGGCTTGGGCACTTGCGCTGACAGATACTAATGCCTAAATCAGCATCCCAGACCAGGCCGGGTCGTCGCTCGTGTTCACTGTAGAAATGTCACCTGTTCCCATCCAACGATTTGCATAATGCAAAGCTTCTCACTCGTAAAATACAGATTAAGATGGGAAGGAGAGAGCCATTCCTAAAGCACAGAGCCATTTCAGGCCTGTAGCCCCTGTGATTAACTCACTCAGGACTGCGGCTGCTGAAATGTTAACGCAACAGTATTAATTACGTGCCGACACACCGCGGCCATGCTGTAATGACCTTTGCTCATTCAAGTGCATGGCTGAATGTTCCATAACCAAGGTGTTATATAGTGTGGTGCTCAACACGAACTTCTGCCACACTTCTATTGTGTTGGGCTGGCTCTAAGACACCTAGCTAATGGGGTTGGGCTGGCTCTAAGACACCTAGCTAATGGGGTTGGGCTGGCTCTAAGACACCTAGCTAATGGGGTTGGGCTGGCTTTAAGACACCTAGCTAATGGGATTGGGCTGGCTCTAAGACGACTAGCTAATAGGGTTGGGCTGGCTCCAAGACGACTAGCTAATTGGGTTGGGCTAGCTCTAAGACACCTAGCTATTGGGGTTGGGATGGCTCTAAGACACCTAGCTAATGGAGTTGGGATGGCTCAAATACCTAGCTAATGGGGTTGGGCTGGCTCTAAGAGACTTAGATAATTGGACTGGGCTGGCTCTAAGACACCTAGCTAATGGGGTTGGGCTGGCTCTAAGACACCTAGCTAATGAGGTTGGGCTGGCTCTAAGACACCTAGCTTATGGGGTTGGGCTCTAAGACACCTAGCTAATGGGGTTGGGCTGGCTCTAAGACACCTAGCTCTTGGGGTTGGGCTGGCTCTAAGACACCTAGCTAATGGGGTTGGGCTGGCTCTAAGACACCTAGCTAATGGGGTTGGGCTGGCTCTAAGACACCTAGCTAATGGGGTTGGGCTGGCTCTACGACACCTAGCTATTGGGGTTGGGCTGGCTCTAAGACACCTAGCTATTGGGGTTGGGCTGGCTCTAAGACACCTAGCTTATGGGGTTGGGCTGGCTCTAAGACACCTAGCTAATGGGGTTGGGCTGGCTCTAAGACACCTAGCTAATGGGGTTGGGCTGGCTCTAAGGCACCTAGCTAATGGGGTTGGGCTGGCTATAAGACACCTAGGTATTGGGATTGGGCTGGCTTTAAGACACCTAGCTTATGGGGTTGGGCTGGCTCTAAGACACCTAGCTAATGGGATTGGGCTCTAAGACACCTAGCTAATGGGGTTGGGCTGGCTCTAAGGCACCTAGCTAATGGGGTTGGGCTGGCTATAAGACACCTAGTTTATAGTGTTGGGCTGGCTTTAAGACACCTAGCTAATGGGGTTGGGCTGGCTCTAAGACGACTAGATAATAGGGTTGGGCTGGCTCCAAGACACCTAGCTAATGAGGATGGTCTGGATTTAAGACACCTCGCTATTGGGGTTAGGCTGGCTCTAAGACACCTCGCTAATTGGACTGGGCTGGCTCTAAGACACCTTACTAATGGGGTTGGGCTGGTTCTAAGACATTTAGCTAATGGGGTTGTGCTGGGTCTAAGACACCTAACTTATGGGGTTGGGCTTGCTCTAAGACACCTAGCTAATTGGTTTGGGCTGGCTGTAAGACACATAGCTAATTGGGTTGGGCTGGGTCTAAGACACGTAGCTTATGGGGTTGGGCTGGCTCTAAGACACCTAGCTAATGGGGTTGGGCTGGCTCGAAGATGCCTAGCTAATGGGGTTGGGCTTCCTCTAAGACACATATCTAATGGGATTGGGCTGGCTCTAAAACACTTAGCTCATTGGGTTGGGCTGACTGTAAGACACCTAGCTAATGGGGTAGGGCTGTCTTTATGACACCTCGCTATTGGGGTTGGGCTGGCTCTACAGCACCATTATAATGGGGTTGGGCTGGCTCTAAGACACCTAGCTAATGGGGTTGGGCTGGCTCTAACACACCTAGCTAATGGGGTTGGGCTGGCTCTAAGACACCTAGCTTACTGGGTTGGTCTGGCATTAAGACACCTAGCTAATGGGGTTGGGCTGGCTCTAAGACACCTAGCTTATTGGGGTGGTCTGGCTTTAAAACACCTAGCTAATGGGGTTGGGCTGGCTCTAAGACACCTAGCTTATTGGGTTGGGCTGGCTGTAATAAACCTAGCTAACGGGGTTGTGCTGGCTCTAAGACACCTAACTTATTGGGTTGGGCTGGCTCTAAGATACCTAGCTAATGGGGTTGGGCTGGGTCTAAGACACCTAGCTAATGGGGTTGGGTTAGCGATAAGACACCTAGCTAATGGGGTTGGGCTCGGTCTAAGACACCTAGCTAATGGGGTTGAGTTGGGCTCTAAGACACCTAGCTCATTGGGTTGGGCTGGCTCTAAGACTCCTAGCTAACTGTTTCGGGCTGGCTTTAAGACACCTAGCTAATGGCAAAGGGAAGGCTCTAAGACACCTAACTAATGTGTTTGGGCTGGCTCTAAGACACCTAGCTAATGGGGATGGGCTTGCTCTAAGACACTTAGCTAATGGTTTTGGGCTGGCTTTAAGACACTTAGCTAATTTGATTGGGCTGGCTCTAAGACACCTGGCAATTGGCGATGGGTTGGGTCTAAGACACCTAGCTAACGGGGTTGGACTGGCTCTAAGACACATAGCTAATTGGATTGGGATGGCTCTAAGAGACCTAGCTCATTGGGTTGGGCTGGCTCTAAGAAACCTAGCTAACTGTTTCGGGCTGGCTTTAAGACTCCTAGCTAATGGGGTTGGGCTTGCTCTAAGACACCTAGTTACTTGGTTTGGGCTGGGTCTAAGACACCTAGCTAATGGGGTTGGGCTTGCTCTAAGACACCTAGTTACTTGGTTTGGGCTGGCTCTAAGACACCTAGCTAATGGGGTTAAGCTTGGTGTAAGACACTTAGCTAATGGGGTTGGGCTGGCTCTAAGACACCTAGCTAATGGGGTTGTGATGGGTCTAAGACACATAGCTAATTGGTTTGGGCTGGCTCTAAGACACCTAGCTAATGGGGTTGGGCTTGCACTAAGACACCTAGCTAATGGGGTTGTGATGGGTCTAAGACACCTAGCTAATGGGGATGGGCTTGCTCTAAGACACCTAGCTAATGGGGTTGGGCTGGCTATAAGACACCTAGCTAATGGGGTTGGGCTGGCTGTAAGACACCTAGCTAATGGGGTTGGGCTGGCTGTAAGACACCTAGCTAATGGGGTTGGGCTGACTGTAAGACACCTAGCTAATGGGGTTGGGCTGGCTATAAGACACCTAGCTAATGGGGTTGGAATGGATCCAAGGAACCTAGCATATTGGGTTAGGCTGGCTCTAATACACCTAGCTTATGGGGTTAGGCCGGATCTAAGACACCTAGCTAATGGGGTTGGGCTTGCTCTAAGACACCTAGTTACTGGTTTGGGCTGGGTCTAAGACACCTAGCTAATGGGGTTAAGCTTGGTGTAAGACACTTAGCTAATGGGTTTGGGCTGGGTCTAAGACACCTAGCTAATGGGGTTGGGCTGGCTCTAAGACACATAGCTAATGGGGTTGGGTTAGCGGTAAGACACCTAGCTAATGGGGTTGGGTTAGCGGTAAGACACCTAGCTAATTGTATTGGGCAGGCACTAAGACACCTAGTTAATGGCGTTGGGAAGGCTTTAAGACACCTAACTAATGTGTTTGGGCTGGCTCTAAGACACCAAGCTAATGGGGTTGGGCTGGCTCTAAGACACCTGGCAATTGGCGATGGGTTGGGTCTAAGACACCTAGCTAACGGGTTGGACTGGCTCTAAGACACATAGCTAATTGGTTTGGGCTGGCTCTAAGACACCTAGCTCATTGGGTTGGGCTGGCAATAAGACACCTAGCTAATGGGGTTGGAATGGATCCAAGGAACCTAGCTTATTGGGTTGGGCTGGCTCTAAGACACCTAGCTAACGGGTTTGGGCTGGGTCTAAGACACTTAGCTAATGGTTTTGGGCTGGCTTTAAGACACCTAGTTAACGGGGTTGGACTGGCTCTAAGACACATAGCTAATTGGTTTGGGCTGGCTCTAAGACACCTAGCTAATGGGGTTAAGCTTGGTGTAAGACACTTAGCTAAGGGGTTTGGGCTGGGTCTAAGACACCTAGCGAATTGGGTTGGGCTTGCTCTAAGACACCTAGCTCATTGGATTGGGCTGGCTCAAAGACACCTAGCTAATTGGGTTGTGTTGGCTCTAAGACACCTAGCTAACGGCATTGGGCTGGCTCTAAGACACCTAGCTAATGGGGTTGGGCAGGCTTTAAGACACCTCACAATTGGGGTTGGGCTGGCTCTAATGCACCTAGCTAATGGGGTTGGAATGGGTCTAAGACACCTAGCTAATGGGGTTGGGCTGGGTCTAAGACACCTAGCTTATTGGGTTGGGCTGGCTATAAGACACCTAGCTTACGGGGTTGGGCTGGCTATAAGACACCTAGCTTACGGGGTTGGGCTGGCTCTAGGACACCTAGCTAATGGGGTTGGGCTTGCTCTAAGACACCTAGCTAATTGGTTTTGCCTGGGTCTAAGAGACCTAGCTAATGGGGTTGGGCTGGCTCTAAGACACCTAGCTAACTGTTTCGGGTTGGAATTGGTCTAAGACACCTAGCTAATGGGGTTGGGCTGGGTCTAAGACACCTAGCTTATTGGGTTGGGCTTGCTCTAAGACACCTAGCTAATTGGTTTTGGCTGGGTCTAAGAGACATAGCTAATGGGGTTGGGCTGGGTCTATGACATCTAGCTAATGGGGTTGGGCTCAGTCTAAGACACCTAGCTTATGGGGTTAGGCCGGATCTAAGACACCTAGCTAACGGGTTTGGGCTGGCTCTAAGACACCTAGCTAATGGGGTTGGGCTTGCTCTAAGACACCTAGCTCATTGGGTTGGGCTGGCTCTAAGACACATAGCTAATGGGGTTGGAATGGATCCAAGGAACCTAGCTTATTGGGTTGGGCTGGCTCTAAGACACCTAGCTAATGGGGTTGGGCTTGCTCTAAGATACCTAGTTACTTGGTTTGGGCTGGGTCTAAGACAACTAGCTAATGGGGTTGTGATGGGTCTAAGACACCTAGCTAATGGGGATGGGCTGGCTTTAAGACACCTAGTTAACGGGGTTGGACTGGCTCTAAGACACCTAGCTCATTGGGTTGGGCTGGCTCTAAGACACCTAGCTAAGGAGGTTGGGCTGGCTCTAAGACACCTAGCTAATGGGGTTAAGCTTGGTGTAAGACACTTAGCTAAGGGGTTTGGGCTGGGTCTAAGACACCTAGCGAATTGGGTTGGGCTTGCTCCAAGACACCTAGCTCATTGGATTGGGCTGGCTCAAAGACACCTAGCTAATTGGGTTGTGTTGGCTCTAAGACACCTAGCTTTTGGGGTTGGGCTGGCTCTAAGACACCTAGCTAACGGCATTGGGCTGGGTCTAAGACACCTAGCTAATTGGGTTGGGCTGGCTCTAATGCACCTAGCTTACGGGGTTGGGCTGGCTCTAGGACACCTAGCTAATGGGGTTGGGCTTGCTCTAAGACACCTAGCTAATTGGTTTTGCCTGGGTCTAAGAGACCTAGCTAATGGGGTTGGGCTGGCTCTAAGACACCTAGCTAATGGGGTTGGAATTGGTCTAAGACACCTAGCTAATGGGGTTGGAATTGGTCTAAGACACCTAGCTAATGGGGTTGGGCTGGGTCTAAGACACCTAGGTTATTGGGTTGGGCTGGCTCAAAGACACCTAGCAATTGGCGATGGGCTGGCTCTAAGACACCTAGCTAACGGGGTTTGGCTGGCTCTAAGACACCTAGCTAACGGGGTTTGGCTGGCTCTAAGACACCTAGCTAATTGGTTTGGGTTGGGCTGGCTCTAAGACATCTAGCTTATTGGGTTGGGCTGGCTCTAAGACACCTAGCTAATGGGGTTGGGCTGGGTCTAAGACACCTAGGTTATTGGGTTGGGCTGGCTCAAAGACACCTAGCAATTGGCGATGGGCTGGCTCTAAGACACCTAGCTAACGGGGTTTGGCTGGCTCTAAGACACCTAGCTAATTGGTTTGGGCTGGCTCTAAGACACCTAGCTTATTGGGTTGGGCTGGCTCTAAGACATCTAGCTTATTGGGTTGGGCTGGCTCTAAGACACCTAGCTAATGGGGATGGGCAGGCTTTAAGACACATCACAATTGGGGTTGGGCTGGCTCTAAGACACCTAGCTAATGGGGTTGGACTGGCTGTACGAAACCTAGCTAATTGGATTGGGCTGGCTCTAAGACACCTAGCAATTGGCAATGGGTTGGGTCTAAGACACCTAGCTAACTGGGTTGGGCTGGCTCTAAGACACCTAGCAAATGGCGTTGGGCTGGCTATAAGACAACTAGCTAATTGGGTTGGGCTGGCTCTAAGACACCTAGCAAATGGCGTTGGGCTGGCTATAAGACACTTAGCTAACGGGGTTGGGCTGGCTATAAGACACCTAGCTAATAGGGTTGGGCTGGCTATAAGGCACCCAGCTAATGGGGTTGGGCTGGGTCTAAGACACCTAGCTAATTGGTTTTGGCTGGGTCTAAGAGACCTAGCTAATGGGGTTGGGCTGGGTCTAACACACCTAGCTAATGGGGTTGGACTGGCTGTACAACACCTAGCTAATTGGATTGGGCTGGCTCTAACACACCTAGCAAATGGCGTTGGGCTGGCTATAAGACACTTAGCTAACGGGGTTGGGCTGGGTTTTAGACACCTAGCTAATGGGGTTGGGCTGGCTATAAAACACTTAGCTTATTGGATTGGGCTGGCTCAAAGACACCTAGGTAATGGGATTGGGCAGGCTCTAAGACACCTAGCTAATGGGGATGGGCAGGCTTTAAGACACATCACAATTGGGGTTGGGCTGGGTTTTAGACACCTAGGTAATGGGATTGGGCAGGCTCTAAGACACCTAGCTAATTGGATTGGGCTGGCTCTAAGACACCTAGCTAATGCTGTTGGGCTGGCTCTAAGACACATCACAATTGGGGTTGGGCTGGCTCTAAGGCACCCAGCTAACGGGGTTGGGCTGTGTCTAAGACACCTAGCTAATTGGTTTTGGCTGGGTCTAAGACACCTAGCTAATGGGGTTGGGCTGGCTCTAAGACACCTAGCAATTGGCGATGGGTTGGGTCTAAGACACCTAGCTAATTGGGTTGGGCTGGCTGTACGACACCTAGCTAACTGGGTTGGGCTGGCTCTAAGACACCTAGCAAATGGCGTTGAGCTGCCAATTGGACACTTAGCTAACGGGGTTGGGCTGGTTCTAAGACACCTAGCTAATTGGGTTGGGCTGGCTCTAAGACACCTAGCAAATGGGGTTGGACTGGCTGTACGACACCTAGCTAATTGGGTTGGGCTGGCTCTAAGACACCTAGCAAATGGCGTTGAGCTGCCAATTGGACACTTAGCTAACGGGGTTGGGCTGGTTCTAAGACACCTAGCTAATGGGGTTGGGCTGGTTCTAAGACACCTAGCTTATGGGGTTGGGCTGGCTATAAAACTCTTAGCTTATTGGATTGGGCTGGCTCAAAGACACCTAGGTAATGGGATTGGGCAGGCTTTAAGACACCTAGCTAATTGGATTGGGCTGGCTCTAAGACACCTAGCTAATGGGGATGGGCAGGCTTTAAGACACCTAGCTAATGGGGTTTGGCTGGATATAAGACACCTAGCTAATGGGGTTGGGCTTGCTCTAAGACACCTAGCTAATTTGATTGGGCTGGCTCTAAGACACCTAGCTCATTGGGTTGGGCTGGCTCTAAGACACCTAGCTCATTGGGTTGGGCTGGCTCTAAGACACCTAGCTAATGGGGTTGGGCCGGATCTAAGACACCTAGCTAATGGGGTTGGGCTTGCTCTAAGACACCTAGTTACTTGGTTTGGGCTGGGTCTAAGACACCTAGCTAATGGGGTTAAGCTTGGTGTAAGACACTTAGCTAATGGGTTTGGGCTGGCTTTAAGACACTTAGCTCATTGTATTGGGCTGGCTCAAAGACACATAGCTAATGGCGTTGGGCTGACTATAAGACACCTAGCTAATGGGGTTGGAATGGATCCAAGGAACCTAGCATATTGGGTTGGGCTGGCTCTAAGACACCTAGCTTATGGGGTTAGGCCGGATCTAAGACACCTAGCTAATGGGGTTGGGCTTGCTCTAAGACACCTAGTTACTGGTTTGGGCTGGGTCTAAGACACCTAGCTAACGGGGTTAAGCTTGGTGTAAGACACTTAGCTAATGGGTTTGGGCTGGCTCTAAGACACATAGCTAATGGGGTTGGGTTAGCGGTAAGACACCTAGCTAATGGGGTTGGGTTAGCGGTAAGACACCTAGCTAATGGGGTTGGGTTAGTGGTAAGACACCTAGCTAATTGTATTGGACAGGCACTAAGACACCTAGCTAATGGCGTTGGGAAGGCTCTAAGACACCTAGCTAATGGGGTTGGGCTGGATATAAGACACCTAGCTAATGGGGTTGGGCTGGCTCTGAACCACCTAGCTCATTGGGTTGGGCTGGCTCTAAGACACCTAGCTAATGGGGTTGGAATGGATCCAAGGAACCTAGCTTATTGGGTTGGGCTTGCTCTAAGACACCTAGTTACTAGGTTTGGGCTGGGTCTAAGACACCTAGCTAATAGCTAATGGGTTTGGGCTGGCTCTAAGACACCTAGCTAATGGGGTTGGGTTAGCGGTAAGACACCTAGCTAATTGTATTGGGCTGGCTCTAAGACACCTAACTAATGTGTTTGGGCTGGCTCTAAGACATCTAGCTACTGGAGTTGGGCTCGGTCTAAGACACCTAGCTAATGGGGTTGTGATGGGTCTAAGACACCTAGCTAATGGGGATGGGCTTGCTCTAAGACACCTAGCTAATTGGGTTGGGCTTGCTCTAAGACACATAGCTAATTGGTTTGGGCTGGCTCTAAGACACCTAGCTAATGGGGTTGGGCTTGCTCTAAGACACCTAGCTAACTGTTTCGCGCTGGCTTTAAGAAACCTAGCTAATGGGGTTGGGCTTGCTCTAAGACACCTAGCTAATGGGGTTAAGCTTGGTGTAAGACACTTAGCTAAGGGGTTTGGGCTGGGTCTAAGACACCTAGCTAATGGGGTTGGGCTGGCTCTAAGACACCTAGCTAATTGGGTTGGGCTTGCTCTAAGACACCTAGCTAATGGGGTTGGGCACGGTCTAAGACACCTAGCTAATGGGGTTGGGCACGGTCTAAGACACCTAGCTAATGGGGTTGTGATGGGTCTAAGACACCTAGCTAATGGGGATGGGCTTGCTTTAAGACACCTAGCTAATGGGGTTGGGCTGGATATAAGACACCTAGCTAATGGGGTTGGGTTAGCGGTAAGACATCTAGCTAATTGTATTGGGCTGGCTCTAAGACACCTAACTAATGTGTTTGGGCTGGCTCTAAGACACCTAGCTAATGGGGTTAAGCTTGGTGTAAGACACTTAGCTAATGGGGTTGGGCTGGCTCTAAGACACCTAGCTAATGGGGTTGGGCTTGCACTAAGACACCTAGCTAATTGGGTTGGGCTGGCTCTAACACACCTAGCAAATGGCGTTGGGCTGGCTATAAGACACTTAGCTAACGGGGTTGGGCTGGGTCTAAGACACCTAGCTAATGGGGATGGGCAGGCTTTAAGACACATCACAATTGGGGTTGGGCTGGCTCTAAGGCACCCAGCTAACGGGGTTGGGCTGGGTCTAAGACACCTAGCTAATGGGGTTTGGCTGGGTTTTAGACACTTAGCTAATGGGGTTGTGCTGGGTCTAAGACACCTAGCTAATGGGGTTGGGCTGGCTATAAAACACTTAGCTTATTGGATTGGGCTGGCTCAAAGACACCTAGGTAATGGGATTGGGCAGGCTCTAAGACACCTAGCTAATTGGATTGGGCTGGCTCTAAGACACCTAGCTAATGCTGTTGGGCTGGCTCTAAGGCACCCAGCTAACGGGGTTGGGCTGGGTCTAAGACACCTAGCTAATTGGTTTTGGCTGGGTCTAAGAGACCTAGCTAATGGGGTTGGGCTGGGTCTAAGACACCTAGCTAATGGGGTTTGGCTGGGACTTAGACAACTAGCTAATGGGGTTGGACTGGCTGTACGACACCTAGCTAATTGGGTTGGGCTGGCTCTAAGACACCTAGCAATTGGCAATGGGTTGGGTCTAAGACACCTAGCTAACTGGGTTGGGCTGGCTCTAAGACACCTAGCTAATTGGGTTGGGCTGGCTCTAAGACACCTAGCAAATGGCGTTGGGATGGCTATAAGACACTTAGCTAACGGGGTTGGGCTGGGTCTAAGACACCTAGCTAATGCTGTTGGGCAGGCTTTAAGACACATCACAATTGGAGTTGGGCTGGCTCTAAGGCACCCAGCTAACGGGGTTGGGCTGGGTTTTAGACACTTAGCTAATGGGGTTGTGCTGGGTCTAAGACAACTAGCTAATGGGGTTGGGCTGGCTATAAAACACTTAGCTTATTGGATTGGGCTGGCTCAAAGACACCTAGGTAATGGGATTGGGCTGGCTCTAAGGCACCCAGCTAACGGGGTTGGGCTGGGTCTAAGAGACCTAGCTAATGGGGTTGGGCTGGGTCTAAGACACCTAGCTAATGGGGTTTGGCTGGGACTTAGACACCTAGCTAATGGGGTTGGACTGGCTGTACGACACCTAGCTAATTGGGTTGGGCTGGCTCTAAGACACCTAGCAAATGGGGTTGGACTGGCTGTACGACACCTAGCTAATTGGGTTGGGCTGGCTCTAAGACACCTAGCAAATGGCGTTGAGCTGCCAATTGGACACTTAGCTAACGGGGTTGGGCTGGTTCTAAGACACCTAGCTAATGGGGTTGGGCTGGCTCTAAGACACCTAGCAAATGGGGTTGGACTGGCTGTACGACACCTAGCTAATTGGGTTGGGCTGGCTCTAAGACACCTAGCAAATGGCGTTGAGCTGCCAATTGGACACTTAGCTAACGGGGTTGGGCTGGTTCTAAGACACCTAGCTTATGGGGTTGTGCTGGGTCTAAGACACCTAGCAAATGGGGTTGGGCTGGCTATAAAACACTTAGCTTATTGGATTGGGCTGGCTCAAAGACACCTAGGTAATGGGATTGGGCAGGCTTTAAGACACCTAGCTAATTGGATTGGGCTGGCTCTAAGACACATCACAATTGGGGTTGGGCTGGCTCTAAGGCACCCAGCTAATGGGGTTGGGCTGGGTCTAAGACACCTAGCTAATGAGGTTGGGCTGGGTCTAAGAGACCTAGCTAATGGGGTTGGGCTGGGTCTAAGACACCTAGCTAATAGGTTTGGGCTGTCTGTAAGACACCTAGCTAATGGGGTTGGACTGGCTCTAAGACACCTAGCTAACGGTTTTGGGCTGTCTAAGACACCTAGCTAATGGGGTTGGGCGGGCTTTAAGACACCTCACAATTGGGGTTGGGCTGGCTCTAAGGCACCCAGCTAATGGGGTTGGGCTGGGTCTAAGACACCTAGCTAATGGGGTTGGGCTGGGCCCTAAGACACCTAGCTAATGGGGTTGGGCTGGGTCTAAGACACCTAGCTAATAGGTTTGGGCTGTCTGTAAGACACCTAGCTAATGGGGTTGTGCTGGGTCTAAAACACCCAAATAATGTTTTTTGGCTGTCTGTAAGACACCTAGCTAATGGAGTTGGGCAGGTTTTAAGACACCTCACAATAAGGGTTGGGCTGGGTCTAAAACACCCAAATAATGGTTTTTGGCTGTCTGTAAGACACCTAGCTAATGGAGTTGGGCAGGTTTTAAGACACCTCACAATAAGGGTTGGGCTGGGTCTAAGACACCTAGCTTATGGGGTTTGGCTGGATCTAAGACACATAGCTTACGGGGTTGGGCTGGCTCTAAGACACCTAGCTAATGGGGTTTGGCTGGCTCTAAGACACCTAGCTAATTGGGATGGGCTGGCTTTAAGACAACTAGCTAATGGGATTGGGCTGGCTTTAAGACACCTAGCTAATGGGGTTCGGCTGGCTGTAAGACACCTAGCTAAAAAGGGTTGGGCTGGCTCTAAGACACCTAGCTAATGGAGTTGGGCAGGCTTTAAGACACTTCACAATTGGGGTTGGGCTGGCTCTAAGACACCTAGCTTATGGGGTTTGGCTGGGACTTAGACAACTAGCTTATTGGGTTGGGCTGGCTGTAAGACACCTAGCTAATGGCGTTGGGCTGGCTCTAAGACACCCAGATAATGGGGTTGGGCTGCGTCTAAGACACCTAGCTAATGGGGTTGGGCTTTGTCTAAAACACCTAGCTTATTGGGTTGGGCTGGCTGTAAGACACCTAGCTAACGGGGTTGGGCTGGCTCTAAGACACCTAGCTAATGGCGTTGGGCTGGCTCTAAGACACCTAGCTAATGGGGTTGGGCAGGCTTAAAGACACCTCACAATTGGGGTTGGGCTGGCTCTAAGACACCTAGCTTATGGGGGTTGGGCTGGCTCTAAGACACCTAGCTTATGGGGGTTGGCTGGCTCTAAGACACCTAGCTAATGGGGTTGGGCTTGCTCTAAGACACCTAGCTAATGGGGTTGGGCTTGCTCTAAGAAACCTAGCTAATGGGGTTGGGCTTGCTATAAGACACCTAGCTAATTGGGTTGGCCTGGCTCTAAGACACCTAGCTTACGGGGTTTGGCTGGGTCTAAGACACCTAGCTAATAGGTTTGGGCTGTCTGTAAGACACCTAGCTAATGGGGTTTGGCTGGGACTTAGACACCTAGCTAAATGGGGTTGTGCTGGGTCTAAAACACCCAAATAATGGTTTTGGGCTGTCTGTAAGACACCTAGTTAATGGGGTTGGGCAGGCTTTAAGACACCTCACAATAAGGGTTGGGCTGGGTCTAAGACATCTACCTAATGTGGTAGAGCTTGGTCTAGGACACCTAGCTAATGGGGTTAGGCTGGCTATAAGACACCTAGCTAACGGGGTTGGGCTGGCTCTAAGACACGTAGCTAATTGGTTGGGCTGGCTCTAAGACACCTAGCTAATGGGGTTGGGCTGGGTCTAAGACACCTAGCTTATTGGGTTGGGCTGGCTCTAAGACACCTAGCTTACGGGGTTGGGCCTGCTCTAAGACACCTAGCTAATTGGTTTTGTCTGGGTCTAAGAGACCTAGCTAATAGGTTTGGGCTGTCTGTAAGACACCTAGCTAATGGGGTTGGACTGGCTGTAAGACACCTAGCTACTGAGTTTAGGCTGGGTCTAAGACACCTTGCTAATGGGGTTGGGTTGGCTCTAAGACACCTAGCTAATTGGATTGGGCTGGCTCTAAGACACTTAGCTCATTGGGGTGAGCTGGGTCTAAGACACCTAGCTAATGGGGTTGGGCTGGCTCTAAGGCACCTAGCTATTGGGATTGGGCTGGCTGTAAGACACCTAGCTAAAAAGGGTTGGGCTGGGTCTAAGACACTTAGCTCATTGGATTGTGCTGGCTCAAAGACACCTAGCTAATTGGGTTGGGCTGGCTTTAAGACACCTAGCTTATGGGGTTCGGCTGGCTCTAAGACACCTAGCTAAAAAGGGTTGGGCTGGCTCTAAGACACCTAGCTAATGGGTTTGGGTTGGCTCTAAGACACCTAGCTAATGGAGTTGGGCAGGCTTTAAGACACCTAGCTAATGGGGTTGGGCTGGCTGAAAGACACCTAGCTAATGGGGTTGGGCTTGCTCTAAGACACCTAGCAATTGGCGAAGGGTTGGGTCTAAGACACCTAGCTAACGGGGTTGGGCTGGCTCTAAGACAACTAGCCAATTGGTTTGGGCTGGCTCTAAGACACCTAGCTTATTGGGTTGGGCTGGCTCTAAGACACCTAGCTAATGGCGTTGGGCTGGCTCTAAGATACTTAGCTCATTGGATTGGGCTGGCTCTAAGATACTTACCTAATTGGGTTGGGCTGGGTCTAAGGCACCCAGCTAATGGGGTTTGGCTGGCTCAAAGACACCTAGCTAATGGGGTTGGGCTGGGTCTAAGACACCTAGCTAATGGGGTTGGGCTGGGTCTAAGACACCTAGCTAATGGGTTTGGGCTGTCTGTAAGACACCTAGCTAATGGGGTTGGGCTGGGTCTAAGACACCTAGCTAATGGGGTTGGGCGGGCTTTAAAACACCTCACAATTGGGGTTGGGCTGGCTCTAAGGCACCCAGCTAATGGGGTTGGGCTGGGTCTAAGACACCTAGCTAATAGGTTTGGGCTGTCTGTAAGACACCTAGCTAATGGGGTTGTGCTGGGTCTAAAACACCCAAATAATGTTTTTTGGCTGTCTGTAAGACACCTAGCTAATGGAGTTGGGCAGGTTTTAAGACACCTCACAATAAGGGTTGGGCTGGGTCTAAAACACCTAGCTTATGGGGTTTGGCTGGATCTAAGACACATAGCTTACGGGGTTGGGCTGGCTCTAAGACACCTAGCTAATGGGGTTTGGCTGGCTCTAAGACACCTAGCTAATTGGGATGGGCTGGCTTTAAGACACTTAGCTCATTGGATTGGGCTGGCTTTAAGACACCTAGCTAATGGGGTTCGGCTGGCTGTAAGACACCTTGCTAATGGGGTTGGGTTGGCTCTAAGACACCTAGCTAATTGGATTGGGCTGGCTCTAAGACACTTAGCTCATTGGGGTGAGCTGGGTCTAAGACACCTAGCTAATGGGGTTGGGCTGGCTCTAAGGCACCTAGCTATTGGGATTGGGCTGGCTGTAAGACACCTAGCTAAAAAGGGTTGGGCTGGGTCTAAGACACTTAGCTCATTGGATTGTGCTGGCTCAAAGACACCTAGCTAATTGGGTTGGGCTGGCTTTAAGACACCTAGCTTATGGGGTTCGGCTGGCTCTAAGACACCTAGCTAAAAAGGGTTGGGCTGGCTCTAAGACACCTAGCTAATGGGTTTGGGTTGGCTCTAAGACACCTAGCTAATGGAGTTGGGCAGGCTTTAAGACACCTAGCTAATGGGGTTGGGCTGGCTGAAAGACACCTAGCTAATGGGGTTGGGCTTGCTCTAAGACACCTAGCAATTGGCGAAGGGTTGGGTCTAAGACACCTAGCTAACGGGGTTGGGCTGGCTCTAAGACAACTAGCCAATTGGTTTGGGCTGGCTCTAAGACACCTAGCTTATTGGGTTGGGCTGGCTCTAAGACACCTAGCTAATGGCGTTGGGCTGGCTCTAAGATACTTAGCTCATTGGATTGGGCTGGCTCTAAGATACTTACCTAATTGGGTTGGGCTGGGTCTAAGGCACCCAGCTAATGGGGTTTGGCTGGCTCAAAGACACCTAGCTAATGGGGTTGGGCTGGGTCTAAGACACCTAGCTAATGGGGTTGGGCTGGGTCTAAGACACCTAGCTAATGGGTTTGGGCTGTCTGTAAGACACCTAGCTAATGGGGTTGGACTGGCTCTAAGACACCTAGCTAATGGTTTTGGGCTGTCTAAGACACCTAGCTAATGGGGTTGGGCTGGGTCTAAGACACCTAGCTAATGGGGTTGGGAGGGCTTTAAAACACCTCACAATTGGGGTTGGGCTGGCTCTAAGGCACCCAGCTAATGGGGTTGGGCTGGGTCTAAGACACCTAGCTAATGGGGTTGGGCTGGGTCTAAGACACCTAGCTAATAGGTTTGGGCTGTCTGTAAGACACCTAGCTAATGGGGTTGTGCTGGGTCTAAAACACCCAAATAATGTTTTTTGGCTGTCTGTAAGACACCTAGCTAATGGAGTTGGGCAGGTTTTAAGACACCTCACAATAAGGGTTGGGCTGGGTCTAAAACACCTAGCTTATGGGGTTTGGCTGGATCTAAGACACATAGCTTACGGGGTTGGGCTGGCTCTAAGACACCTAGCTAATGGGGTTTGGCTGGCTCTAAGACACCTAGCTAATTGAGTTCGGCTGGCTGTAAGACACCTAGCTAAAAAGGGTTGGGCTGGCTCTAAGACACCTAGCTAATGGAGTTGGGCAGGCTTTAAGACACTTCACAATTGGGGTTGGGCTGTCTCTAAGACACCTAGCTAATGGGATTGGGCTGGCTTTAAGACACTTAGCTCATTGGATTGGGCTGGCTCTAAGACACCTAGCAATTGGCGATGGGTTGGGTCTAAGACACCTAGCTAACAGGGTTGGGCTGGCTCTAAGACACCTAGCTAATTGGTTTTGGCTGGCTCTAAGACACCTAGCTTATTGGGTTGGGCTTGCTCTAAGACACCTAGCTTATTGGGTTGGGCTGGCTCTAAGACACCTAGCTTATTGGGTTGGGCTGGCTCTAAGACACCTAGCTTATGGGGGTTGGCTGGCTCTAAGACACCTAGCTTATTGGGTTGGGCTGGCTCTAAGACACCTAGCTTATTGGGTTGGGCTGGGTCTAAGACACTTAGCTCATTGGATTGGGCTGGCTCAAAGACACCTAGCTAATGGGGCTGGGCTGGCTGTAAGACACCTAGCTAATGGGGTTGGGCTGGCTCTAAGACACCTAGCTTATTGGGTTGGGCTTGCTCTAAGACACCTAGCATATTGGGTTGGGCTGGCTCTAAGACACCTAGCTAATGGCGTTGGGCTGGCTCTAAGACACCTAGCTAATGGGGTTGGGCAGGCTCTAAGGCACCTCACAATTGGGGTTGGGCTGGCTCTAAGGCACCCAGCTAATGGGGCTGGGTCTAAGACACCTAGCTTATGGGGGTTGGCTGGCTCTAAGACACCTAGCTTACGGGGTTGGGCTGGCTCTAAGACACCTAGCTAATGGGGTTGGGCTTGCTCTAAGAAACCTAGCTAATGGGGTTGGGCTTGCTATAAGACACCTAGCTAATTGGGTTGGCCTGGCTCTAAGACACCTAGCTTACGGGGTTTGGCTGGGTCTAAGACACCTAGCTAATAGGTTTGGGCTGTCTGTAAGACACCTAGCTAATGGGGTTTGGCTGGGACTTAGACACCTAGCTAATGGGGTTGTGCTGGGTCTAAAACACCCAAATAATGGTTTTGGGCTGTCTGTAAGACACCTAGCTAATGGGGTTGGGCAGGCTTTAAGACACCTCACAATAAGGGTTGGGCTGGGTCTAAGACATCTACCTAATGTGGTAGAGCTTGGTCTAGGACACCTAGCTAATGGGGTTAGGCTGGCTATAAGACACCTAGCTAACGGGGTTGGGCTGGCTCTAAGACACGTAGCTAATTGGTTGGGCTGGCTCTAAGACACCTAGCTAACGGGGTTGGGCTGGCTCTAAGACACCTAGCTTATTGGGTTGGGCTGGCTCTAAGACACCTAGCTTACGGGGTTTTGGCTGGCTCTAAGACACCTAGCTAATGGGGTTGGGCCTGCTCTAAGACACCTAGCTAATTGGTTTTGTCAGGGTCTAAGAGACCTAGCTAATAGGTTTGGGCTGTCTGTAAGACACCTAGCTACTGAGTTTAGGCTGGGTCTAAGACACCTAGCTAATGGGGTTGGGCTGGCTCTAAGGCACCTAGCTATTGGGATTGGGCTGGCTTTAAGACACCTAGCTCATTGGATTGGGCTGGCTGTAAGACACCTAGCTAAAAAGGGTTGGGCTGGGTCTAAGACACTTAGCTCATTGGATTGTGCTGGCTCAAAGACACCTAGCTAATTGGGTTGGGCTGGCTTTAAGACACCTAGCTTATGGGGTTCGGCTGGCTCTAAGACACCTAGCTAAAAAGGGTTGGGCTGGCTCTAAGACACCTAGCTAAAAAGGGTTGGGCTGGCTCTAAGACACCTAGCTAATGGGTTTGGGTTGGCTCTAAGACACCTAGCTAATGGGGTTGGGCTGGGTCTAAGACACCTAGCTAATGGAGTTGGGCAGGCTTTAAGACACCTAGCTAATGGGGTTGGGCTGGCTGAAAGACACCTAGCTAATGGGGTTGGGCTTGCTCTAAGACACCTAGCAATTGGCGAAGGGTTGGGTCTAAGACACCTAGCTAACGGGGTTGGGCTGGCTCTAAGACACCTAGCTTATTGGGTTGGGCTGGCTCTAAGACACCTAGCTAATGGCGTTGGGCTGGCTCTAAGATACTTAGCTCATTGGATTGGGCTGGCTCTAAGATACTTACCTAATTGGGTTGGGCTGGGTCTAAGGCACCCAGCTAATGGGGTTTGGCTGGGACTTAGACACTTAGCTAATGGGGTTGGGCTGGCTCAAAGACACCTAGCTAATGGGGTTGGGCTGGGTCTAAGACACCTAGCTAATGAGGTTGGGCTGGGTCTAAGAGACCTAGCTAATGGGGTTGGGCTGGGTCTAAGACACCTAGCTAATAGGTTTGGGCTGTCTGTAAGACACCTAGCTAATGGGGTTGGACTGGCTCTAAGACACCTAGCTAATGGTTTTGGGCTGTCTAAGACACCTAGCTAATGGGGTTGGGCTGGGTCTAAGACACCTAGCTAATGGGGTTGGGCGGGCTTTAAGACACCTCACAATTGGGGTTGGGCTGGCTCTAAGGCACCCAGCTAATGGGGTTGGGCTGGGTCTAAGACACCTAGCTAATGGGGTTGGGCTGGGTCTAAGACACCTAGCTAATGGGTTTGGGCTGGCTGTAAGACACCTAGCTAATGGGGTTGTGCTGGGTCTAAAACACCCAAATAATGTTTTTGGGCTGTCTGTAAGACACCTAGCTAATGGAGTTGGGCAGGTTTTAAGACACCTCACAATAAGGGTTGGGCTGGGTCTAAAACACCCAAATAATGGTTTTTGGCTGTCTGTAAGACACCTAGCTAATGGAGTTGGGCAGGTTTTAAGACACCTCACAATAAGGGTTGGGCTGGGTCTAAGACACCTAGCTTATGGGGTTTGGCTGGATCTAAGACACATAGCTTACGGGGTTGGGCTGGCTCTAAGACACCTAGCTAATGGGGTTCGGCTGGCTGTAAGACACCTAGCTAAAAAGGGTTGGGCTGGCTCTAAGACACCTAGCTAATGGAGTTGGGCAGGCTTTAAGACACTTCACAATTGGGGTTGGGCTGGCTCTAAGACACCTAGCTTATGGGGTTTGGCTGGGACTTAGACAACTAGCTAATGGGATTGGGCTGGCTTTAAGACACTTAGCTCATTGGATTGGGCTGGCTCTAAGACACCTAGCAATTGGCGATGGGTTGGGTCTAAGACACCTAGCTAACAGGGTTGGGCTGGCTCTAAGACACCTAGCTAATTGGTTTGGGCTGGCTCTAAGACACCTAGCTTATTGGGTTGGGCTTGCTCAAAGACACCTAGCTTATTGGGTTGGGCTGGCTCTAAGACACCTAGCTAATGGTGTTGGGCTTTGTCTAAGACATGTAGCTAATGTGGTAGAGCTTGGTCTTTGACACCTAGATAATGGGGTTGGGCTGGCTATAAGATACCTAGCTAATGGGGTTGGGCTGGCTATAAGACACCTAGCTAATGGGGTTGGGCTGGCTCTAAGGCACCTAGCTAATAGGATTGGGCTGGCTCTAAGACACCTAGCTAACGGGGTAGGGCTGGCTCTAAGACACCTAGCTAATGGCGTTGGGCTGGCTATTAGACACCTAGCTAACGGGGTTGGGCTGTCTGTAAGAACCCTAGCTAACGGGGTTGTGCTGGCTCTAAGACACGTAGCTAATGGGGTTGGGCTGGGTCTAAGACACCTAGCTAATGGGGTTGGGCTGGCTGTAAGACACCTAGCTAATGGGGTTGGGCTGGCTCTAAGGCACCTAGCTAATGGGTTTGGGCTGGGTCTAAGACACCTAGCATATTGGGTTGGGCTGGCTGTAAGACACCTAGCTAATGGGGTTGGGCGGGCTTTAAGACACCTCACAATTGGGGTTGGGCTGGCTCTAAGGCACCCAGCTAATGGGGTTGGGCTGGGTCTAAGACACCTAGCTAATGGAGTTGGGCAGGTTTTAAAACACCTCACAATAAGGGTTGGGCTGGGTCTAAGACACCTAGCTAATGGGGTTGGGCTTTCTCTAAGACACCTAGCTAATTGGTTTTGGCTGGGTCTAAGAGACCTAGCTAATGGGGTTGGGCAGGGTCTAAGACACCTAGCTAATGGGGTTGGGCTGTCTGTAAGACACCTAGCTAATTGGTTTTGGCTGGGTCTAAGAGACCTAGCTAATGGGATTGGGCTGGGTCTAAGACATCTACCTAATGTGGTAGAGCTTGGTCTAGGACACCTAGCTAATGGGGTTGTGCTGGGTCTAAGACACGTAGCTAATTGGTATGGCTGGCTCTAAGACACCTAGCTTATTGGGTTGGGCTGGGTCTAAGACACCTAGCTAATGGGGTTGGGCTGGCTGTAAGAAACCTAGCTAATGGGGTTGGGCTGCGTCTAAGACACCTAGCTAATGGGGTTGGGCTTTGTCTAAAACACCTAGCTTATTGGGTTGGGCTGGCTGTAAGACACCTAGCTAACGGGGTTGGGCTGGCTCTAAGACACCTAGCTAATGGCGTAGGGCTGGCTCTAAGACACCTAGCTAATGGGGTTGGGCAGGCTTAAAGACACCTCACAATTGGGGTTGGGCTGGCTCTAAGGCACCCAGCTAATGGGGCTGGGTCTAAGACACCTAGCTTATGGGGGTTGGGCTGGCTCTAAGACACCTAGCTTATGGGGGTTGGCTGGCTCTAAGACACCTAGCTAATGGGGTTGAGCTTGCTCTAAGAAACCTAGCTAATGGGGTTGGGCTTGCTATAAGACACCTAGCTAATTGGGTTGGCCTGGCTCTAAGACACCTAGCTAATAGGTTTGGGCTGTCTGTAAGACACCTAGCTAATGGGGTTGTGCTGGGTCTAAAACACCCAAATAATGGTTTTGGGCTGTCTGTAAGACACCTAGCTTACGGGGTTTTGGCTGGCTCTAAGACACCTAGCTAATGGGGTTGGGCCTGCTCTAAGACACCTAGCTAATAGGTTTGGGCTGTCTGTAAGACACCTAGCTAATGGGGTTGGACTGGCTGTAAGACACCTAGCTACTGAGTTTAGGCTGGGTCTAAGACACCTTGCTAATGGGGTTGGGTTGGCTCTAAGACACCTAGCTAATTGGATTGGGCTGGCTCTAAGACACTTAGCTCATTGGGGTGAGCTGGGTCTAAGACACTTAGCTCATTGGGGTGGGCTGGCTCTAAGGCACCTAGCTAAAAAGGGTTGGGCTGGGTCTAAGACACTTAGCTCATTGGATTGTGCTGGCTCAAAGACACCTAGCTAATTGGGTTGGGCTGGCTTTAAGACACCTAGCTTATGGGGTTCGGCTGGCTCTAAGACACCTAGCTAAAAAGGGTTGGGCTGGCTCTAAGACACCTAGCTAATGGGTTTGGGTTGGCTCTAAGACACCTAGCTAATGGAGTTGGGCAGGCTTTAAGACACCTAGCTAATGGGGTTGGGCTGGCTGAAAGACACCTAGCTAATGGGGTTGGGCTGGCTGAAAGACACCTAGCAATTGGCGAAGGGTTGGGTCTAAGACACCTAGCTAACGGGGTTGGGCTGGCTCTAAGACAACTAGCTTATTGGTTTGGGCTTGCTCTAAGACACCTAGCTAATGGCGTTGGGCTGGCTCTAAGATACTTAGCTCATTGGATTGGGCTGGCTCTAAGATACTTACCTAATTGGGTTGGGCTGGGTCTAAGGAACCCAGCTAATGGGGTTTGGCTGGGACTTAGACACTTAGCTAATGGGGTTGGGCTTGCTATAAGACACTTAGCTTATTGGATTGGGCTGGCTCAAAGACACCTAGCTAATGGGGTTGGGCTGGGTCTAAGACACCTAGCTAATGAGGTTGGGCTGGGTCTAAGAGACCTAGCTAATGGGGTTGGGCTGGGTCTAAGACACCTAGCTAATAGGTTTGGGCTGTCTGTAAGACACCTAGCTAATGGGGTTGGACTGGCTCTAAGACACCTAGCTAATGGTTTTGGGCTGTCTAAGACACCTAGCTAATGGGGTTGGGCTGGGTCTAAGACACCTAGCTAATGGGGTTGGGCGGGCTTTAAAACACCTCACAATTGGGGTTGGGCTGGCTCTAAGGCACCCAGCTAATGGGGTTGGGCTGGGTCTAAGACACCTAGCTAATGGGGTTGGGCTGGGTCTAAGACACCTAGCTAATGGGGTTGGGCTGGGTCTAAGACACCTAGCTAATAGGTTTGGGCTGTCTGTAAGACACCTAGCTAATGGGGTTGTGCTGGGTCTAAAACACCCAAATAATGTTTTTTAGCTGTCTGTAAGACACCTAGCTAATGGAGTTGGGCAGGTTTTAAGACACCTCACAATAAGGGTTGGGCTGGGTCTAAGACACCTAGCTAATGGGGTTTGGCTGGCTCTAAGACAACTAGCTAATGGGATTGGGCTGGCTTTAAGACACTTAGCTCATTGGATTGGGCTGGCTTTAAGACACCTAGCTAATGGGGTTCGGCTGGCTGTAAGACACCTAGCTAAAAAGGGTTGGGCTGGCTCTAAGACACCTAGCTAATGGAGTTGGGCAGGCTTTAAGACACTTCACAATTGGGGTTGGGCTGGCTCTAAGACACCTAGCTTATGGGGTTTGGCTGGGACTTAGACAACTAGCTAATGGGATTGGGCTGGCTTTAAGACACTTAGCTCATTGGATTGGGCTGGCTCTAAGACACCTAGCAATTGGCGATGGGTTGGGCCTAAGACACCTAGCTAACAGGGTTGGGCTGGGTCTAAGACACCTAGCTAATGAGGTTGGGCTGGGTCTAAGAGACCTAGCTAATGAGGTTGGGCTGGGTCTAAGAGACCTAGCTAATGGGGTTGGGCTGGGTCTAAGACACCTAGCTAATAGGTTTGGGCTGTCTGTAAGACACCTAGCTAATGGGGTTGGACTGGCTCTAAGACACCTAGCTAATGGTTTTGGGCTGTCTAAGACAACTAGCTAATGGGGTTGGGCGGGCTTTAAAACACCTCACAATTGGGGTTGGGCTGGCTCTAAGGCACCCAGCTAATGGGGTTGGGCTGGGTCTAAGACACCTAGCTAATGGGGTTGGGCTGGGTCTAAGACACCTAGCTAATGGGGTTGGGCTGTGTCTAAAACACCCAAATAATGTTTTTTGGCTGTCTGTAAGACACCTAGCTAATGGAGTTGGGCAGGTTTTAAGACACCTCACAATAAGGGTTGGGCTGGGTCTAAAACACCCAAATAATGGTTTTTGGCTGTCTGTAAGACACCTAGCTAATGGAGTTGGGCAGGTTTTAAGACACCTCACAATAAAGGGTTGGGCTGGGTCTAAGACACCTAGCTAATTGGGATGGGCTGGCTTTAAGACAACTAGCTAATGGGATTGGGCTGGCTTTAAGACACTTAGCTCATTGGATTGGGCTGGCTTTAAGACACCTAGCTAATGGGGTTCGGCTGGCTGTAAGACACCTAGCTAATGGTGTTGGGCTTTGTCTAAGACACCTAGCTTATTGGGTTGGGCTGGCTCTAAGACACCTAGCTTATGGGGGTTGGCTGGCTCTAAGACACCTAGCTTATTGGGTTGGGCTGGCTCTAAGACACCTAGCTTATTGGGTTGGGATGGCTCTAATGCACCCAACTAATGGGATTGGGCTGGGTCTAAGACATGTAGCTAATGTGGTAGAGCTTGGTCTTTGACACCTAGATAATGGGGTTGGGCTGGCTATAAGATACCTAGCTAATGGGGTTGGGCTGGCTATAAGACACCTAGCTAATGGGGTTGGGCTGGCTCTAAGGCACCTAGCTAATAGGATTGGGCTGGCTCTAAGACACCTAGCTAACGGGGTAGGGCTGGCTATTAGACACCTAGCTAACGGGGTTGTGCTGGCTCTAAGACACGTAGCTAATGGGGTTGGGCTGGCTCTAAGGCACCCAGCTAATGGGGCTGGCTCTAAGACACCTAGCTTATGGGGGTTGGCTGGCTCTAAGACACCTAGCTTACGGGGTTGGGCTTTCTCTAAGACACCTAGCTAATTGGTTTTGGCTGGGTCTAAGACATCTACCTAATGTGGTAGAGCTTGGTCTAGGACACCTAGCTAATGGGGTTGGGCTGGCTATAAGACACCTAGCTAATGGGGTTGTGCTGGGTCTAAGACACGTAGCTAATTGGTTTGGCTGGCTCTAAGACACCTAGCTTATTGGGTTGGGCTTGCTCTAAGACACCTAGCTTATTGGGTTGGGCTGGCTCTAAGACACCTAGCTAATGGCGTTGGGCTGGCTCTAAGACACCTAGCTAATGGGGTTGGGCAGGCTTAAAGACACCTCACAATTGGGGTTGGGCTGGCTCTAAGGCACCCAGATAATGGGGTTGGGCTTTGTCTAAAACACCTAGCTTATTGGGTTGGGCTGGCTGTAAGACACCTAGCTAACGGGGTTGGGCTGGCTCTAAGACACCTAGCTAATGGGGTTGGGCAGGCTCTAAGGCACCCAGCTAATGGGGCTGGCTCTAAGACACCTAGCTTATGGGGGTTGGCTGGCTCTAAGACACCTAGCTTACGGGGTTGGGCTGGCTCTAAGAAACCTAGCTAATTGGGTTGGCCTGGCTCTAAGACACCTAGCCTACGGGGTTTGGCTGGGTCTAAGACACCTAGCTAATAGGTTTGGGCTGTCTGTAAGACACCTAGCTAATGGGGTAGGGCAGGCTTTAAGACACCTCACAATAAGGGTTGGGCTGGGTCTAAGACACCTAGCTAATGGAGTTGGGCAGGTTTTAAAACACCTCACAATAAGGGTTGGGCTGGGTCTAAGACACCTAGCTAATGGGGTTGGGCTTTCTCTAAGACACCTAGCTAATTGGTTTTGGCTGGGTCTAAGAGACCTAGCTAATGGGGTTGGGCAGGGTCTAAGACACCTAGCTAATGGGGTTGGGCTGTCTGTAAGACACCTAGCTAATTGGTTTTGGCTGGGTCTAAGAGACCTAGCTAATGGGATTGGGCTGGGTCTAAGACATCTACCTAATGTGGTAGAGCTTGGTCTAGGACACCTAGCTAATGGGGTTGGGCTGGCTATAAGACACCTAGCTAATGGGGTTGTGCTGGGTCTAAGACACGTAGCTAATTGGTTTGGCTGGCTCTAAAACACCTAGCTTATTGGGTTGGGCTGGGTCTAAGACACTTAGCTCATTGGATTGGGCTGGCTCAAAGACACCTAGCTAATGGGGTTGGGCTGGCTGTAAGAAACCTAGCTAATGGGGTTGGGCTGCGTCTAAGACACCTAGCTAATGGGGTTGGGCTTTGTCTAAAACACCTAGCTTATTGGGTTGGGCTGGCTGTAAGACACCTAGCTAACGGGGTTGGGCTGGCTCTAAGACACCTAGCTAATGGCGTTGGGCTGGCTCTAAGACACCTAGCTAATGGGGTTGGGCAGGCTTAAAGACACCTCACAATTGGGGTTGGGCTGGCTCTAAGGCACCCAGCTAATGGGGCTGGCTCTAAGACACCTAGCTTACGGGGTTGGGCTGGCTCTAAGACACCTAGCTAATGGGGTTGGGCTTGCTCTAAGAAACCTAGCTAATGGGGTTCGGCTGGCTCTAAGACACCTAGCTAAAAAGGGTTGGGCTGGCTCTAAGACACCTAGCTAATGGGTTTGGGTTGGCTCTAAGACACCTAGCTAATGGGGTTGGGCTGGGTCTAAGACACATAGCTAATGGAGTTGGGCAGGCTTTAAGACACCTAGCTAATGGGGTTGGGCTGGCTGAAAGACACCTAGCTAATGGGGTTGGGCTTGCTCTAAGACACCTAGCAATTGGCGAAGGGTTGGGTCTAAGACAACTAGCTAATTGGTTTGGGCTGGCTCTAAGACACCTAGCTTATTGGGTTGGGCTGGCTCTAAGACACCTAGCTAATGGCGTTGGGCTGGCTCTAAGATACTTAGCTCATTGGATTGGGCTGGCTCTAAGATACTTACCTAATTGGGTTGGGCTGGGTCTAAGGCACCCAGCTAATGGGGTTGGGCTGGGTCTAAGACACCTAGCTAATAGGTTTGGGCTGTCTGTAAGACACCTAGCTAATGGGATTGTGCTGGGTCTAAAACACCCAAATAATGTTTTTTGGCTGTCTGTAAGACACCTAGCTAATGGAGTTGGGCAGGTTTTAAGACACCTCACAATAAGGGTTGGGCTGGGTCTAAAACACCCAAATAATGGTTTTTGGCTGTCTGTAAGACACCTAGCTAATGGAGTTGGGCAGGTTTTAAGACACCTCACAATAAGGGTTGGGCTGGGTCTAAGACACCTAGCTTATGGGGTTTGGCTGGATCTAAGACACATAGCTTACGGGGTTGGGCTGGCTCTAAGACACCTAGCTAATGGGGTTTGGCTGGCTCTAAGACACCTAGCTAATTAGGATGGGCTGGCTTTAAGACAACTAGCTAATGGGATTGGGCTGGCTTTAAGACACTTAGCTCATTGGATTGGGCTGGCTTTAAGACACCTAGCTAATGGGGTTCGGCTGGCTGTAAGACACCTAGCTAAAAAGGGTTGGGCTGGCTCTAAGACACCTAGCTAATGGAGTTGGGCAGGCTTTAAGACACTTCACAATTGGGGTTGGGCTGGCTCTAAGACACCTAGCTTATGGGGTTTGGCTGGGACTTAGACAACTAGCTAATGGGATTGGGCTGGCTTTAAGACACTTAGCTCATTGGATTGGGCTGGCTCTAAGACACCTAGCAATTGGCGATGGGTTGGGTCTAAGACACCTAGCTAACAGGGTTGGGCTGGCTCTAAGACACCTAGCTAATTGGTTTGGGCTGGCTCTAAGACACCTAGCTTATTGGGTTGGGCTGGCTCTAAGACCCCTAGCTTATGGGGGTTGGCTGGCTCTAAGACACCTAGCTTATTGGGTTGGGCTGGCTCTAAGACACCTAGCTTATTGGGTTGGGCTGGCTCTAAGACACCTAGCTTATTGGGTTGGGATGGCTCTAATGCACCCAACTAATGGGATTGGGCTGGGTCTAAGACATGTAGCTAACGGGGTAGGGCTGGCTCTAAGACACCTAGCTAATGGGGTTGGGCTGTCTGTAAGAACCCTAGCTAACGGGGTTTGGGCTAAGTCTAAGACACCTAGCTAATGGGGTTGGGCTGGCTGTAAGACACCTAGCTAATGGGGTTGGGCTGGCTCTAAGGCACCTAGCTAATGGGTTTGGGCTGGGTCTAAGACACCTAGCTAATGGGGTTGGGCGGGCTTTAAGACACCTCACAATTGGGGTTGGGCTGGCTCTAAGGCACCCAGCTAATGGGGTTGGGCTGGGTCTAAGACACCTAGCTAATGGGGTTGGGCTGGGTCTAAGACACCTAGCTAATGGGGTTGGGCTGTCTGTAAGACACCTAGCTAATTGGGTTGGGATGGCTCTAATGCACCCAACTAATGGGATTGGGCTGGGTCTAAGACATGTAGCTAATGTGGTAGAGCTTGGTCTTTGACACCTAGATAATGGGGTTGGGCTGGCTATAAGATACCTAGCTAATGGGGTTGGGCTGTCTGTAAGAACCCTAGCTAACAGGGTTGTGCTGGCTCTAAGACACGTAGCTAATGGGGTTGGGCTGGGTCTAAGACACCTAGCTAATGGGGTTGGGCTGGCTGTAAGACACCTAGCTAATGGGGTTGGGCTGGCTCTAAGGCACCTAGCTAATGGGTTTGGGCTGGGTCTAAGACACCTAGCATATTGGGTTGGGCTGGCTGTAAGACACCTAGCTAATGGGGTTGGGCGGGTTTTAAAACACCTCACAATAAGGGTTGGGCTGGGTCTAAGACACCTAGCTAATGGGATTGGGCTTTCTCTAAGACACCTAGCTAATTGGTTTTGGCTGGGTCTAAGAGACCTAGCTAATGGGGTTGGGCAGGGTCTAAGACACCTAGCTAATGGGGTTGGGCTGTCTGTAAGACACGTAGCTAATGGGATTGGGCAGGGTCTAAGACATCTACCTAATGTGGTAGAGCTTGGTCTAGGACACCTAGCTAATGGGGTTGGGCTGGCTATAAGACACCTAGCTAATGGGGTTGTGCTGGGTCTAAGACACGTAGCTAATTGGTTTGGCTGGCTCTAAGACACCTAGCTTATTGGGTTGGGCTGGGTCTAAGACACTTAGCTCATTGGATTGGGCTGGCTCAAAGACACCTAGCTAATGGGGTTGGGCTGGCTGTAAGAAACCTAGCTAATGGGGTTGGGCTGCGTCTAAGACACCTAGCTAATGGGGTTGGGCTTTGTCTAAAACACCTAGCTTATTGGGTTGGGCTGGCTGTAAGACACCTAGCTAACGGGGTTGGGCTGGCTCTAAGACACCTAGCTAATGGCGTTGGGCTGGCTCTAAGGCACCCAGCTAATGGGGCTGGGTCTAAGACACCTAGCTTATGGGGGTTGGCTGGCTCTAAGACACCTAGCTTACGGGGTTGGGCTGGCTCTAAGACACCTAGCTAATGGGGTTGGGCTTGCTCTAAGAAACCTAGCTAATGGGGTTGGGCTTGCTATAAGACACCTAGCTAATTGGGTTGGCCTGGCTCTAAGACACCTAGCTTACGGGGTTTGGCTGGGTCTAAGACACCTAGCTAATAGGTTTGGGCTGTCTGTAAGACACCTAGCTAATGGGGTTTGGCTGGGACTTAGACACCTAGCTAATGGGGTTGTGCTGGGTCTAAAACACCCAAATAATGGTTTTGGGCTGTCTGTAAGACACCTAGCTAATGGGGTTGGGCGGGCTTTAAGACACCTCACAATAAGGGTTGGGCTGGGTCTAAGACATCTACCTAATGTGGTAGAGCTTGGTCTAGGACACCTAGCTAATGGGGTTAGGCTGGCTATAAGACACCTAGCTAACGGGGTTGGGCTGGCTCTAAGACACGTAGCTAATTGGTTGGGCTGGCTCTAAGACACCTAGCTAACGGGGTTGGGCTGGCTCTAAGACACCTAGCTAATGGGGTTGGGCCTGCTCTAAGACACCTAGCTAATTGGTTTTGTCTGGGTCTAAGAGACCTAGCTAATAGGTTAGGGCTGTCTGTAAGACACCTAGCTAATGGGGTTGGACTGGCTGTAAGACACCTAGCTACTGAGTTTAGGCTGGGTCTAAGACACCTAGCTTATGGGGTTCGGCTGGCTCTAAGACACCTAGCTAAAAAGGGTTGGGCTGGCTCTAAGACACCTAGCTAATGGGTTTGGGTTGGCTCTAAGACACCTAGCTAATGGAGTTGGGCAGGCTTTAAGACACCTAGCTAATGGGGTTGGGCTGGCTGAAAGACACCTAGCTAATGGGGTTGGGCTTGCTCTAAGACACCTAGCAATTGGCGAAGGGTTGGGTCTAAGACACCTAGCTAACGGGGTTGGGCTGGCTCTAAGACAACTAGCTAATTGGTTTGGGCTGGCTCTAAGACACCTAGCTTATTGGGTTGGGCTGGCTCTAAGACACCTAGCTAATGGCGTTGGGCTGGCTCTAAGATACTTAGCTCATTGGATTGGGCTGGCTCTAAGATACTTACCTAATTGGGTTGGGCTGGGTCTAAGGCACCCAGCTAATGGGGTTTGGCTGGGACTTAGACACTTAGCTAATGGGGTTGGGCTTGCTATAAGACACTTAGCTTATTGGATTGGGCTGGCTCAAAGACACCTAGCTTATGGGGGTTGGCTGGCTCTAAGACACCTAGCTTACGGGGTTGGGCTGGCTCTAAGACACCTAGCTAATGGGGTTGTGCTGGGTCTAAGACACCTAGCTAATGGGGTTGGGCTTGCTATAAGACACCTACCTAATGGGATTGGGCTGGCTTTAAGACACTTAGCTCATTGGATTGGGCTGGCTTTAAGAAACCTAGCTAATGGGGTTCGGCTGGCTGTAAGACACCTAGCTAATGGGGTTGGGCTTGCTCTAAGACACCTAGCTAATTGGATTGTGCTGGCTCTAAGACACCTAGCAATTGGCGATGGGTTGGGTCTAAGACACCTAGCTAACGGGGTTGGGCTGGCTGTAAGACAACTAGCTAATTGGTTTGGGCTGGCTCTAAGACACCTAGCTTATTGGGTTGGGCTTGCTCTAAGACACCTAGCTCATTGGATTGGGCTGGCTCAAAGACACCTAACTAATTGGTTTGGGCTGGCTCTAAGACACCTAGCTAATGGGGTTGGGCTTGCTCTAAGAAACCTAGCTAATGGGATTGGGCTGGCTCAAAGACACCTAGCTTATGGGGGTTGGCTGGCTCTAAGACACCTTGCTTACGGGGTTGGGCTGGGTCTAAGACACCTAGCTAATAGGTTTGGGCTGTCTGTAAGACACCTAGCTAATGGGGTTTGGCTGGGACGTAGACACCTAGCTAATGGGGTTGTGCTGGGTCTAAAACACCCAAATAATGGTTTTGGGCTGTCTGTAAGACACCTAGCTAATGGGGTTGGGCAGGCTTTAAGACCCCTCACAATAAGGGTTGGGCTGGGTCTAAGACACCTAGATTATTGGGTTGTTCTGGCTCTAAGACACCTAGCTTATGGGGTTTGGCTGGCTCTAAGACACCTAGCTAATTGGTTTTGGCTGGGTCTAAGACACCCAGATAATGGGGTTGGGCTGGGTCTAAGACACCTAGCTAATAGGTTTGGGCTGTCTGTAAGACACGTAGCTAATGGGATTGGGCAGGCTTTAAGACCCCTCACAATAAGGGTTGGGCTGGGTCTAAGACACCTAGATTATTGGGTTGTTCTGGCTCTAAGACACCTAGCTTATGGGGTTTGGCTGGCTCTAAGACACCTAGCTAATTGGTTTTGGCTGGCTCTAGGACACCTAGCTAATGGGGTTAGGCTGGCTATAAGACACCTAGCTAATGGGGTTGGGCTTGCTCTAAGACACCTAGCAATTGGCGATGGGTTGGGTCTAAGACACCTAGCTAACGGGGTTGGGCTTGCTATAAGACACTTAGCTCATTGGATTGGGCTGGCTTTAAGACACCTAGCTAATAGGGTTCGGCTGGCTGTAAGACACCTAGCTAAAAAGGGTTGGGCTGGCTCTAAGACACTTAGCTAATGGGTTGGGCTGGCTCTAAGACACCTAGCTAATGGGGTTGGGCTGGCTCTAAGGCACCTAGCTAATGGGGTTGGGCTGGCATTAAGACACTTAGCTCATTGGATTGGGCTGGCTTTAAGACACCTAGGTAATGGGGTTCGGCTGGCTGTAAGACACCTAGCTAAAAAGGGTTGGGCTGGCTCTGACACATAGCTAATGGGTTTGGGTTGGCTCTAAGACACCTAGCAATTGGCGATGGGTTGGGTCTAAGACACCTAGCTAACGGGGTTGGGCTGGCTCTAAGACGCCTAGCTTATTGGTTTGGGCTGGCTCTAAGACACCTAGCTTATTGGGTTGGGCTGGCTCTAAGACACCTAGCTAATGGCGTTGGGCTGGCTCTAAGACACCTAGCTAATGGGGTTGGGTAGGTTTAAAGTCACCTCACAATTGGGGTTGGGCTGGCTCTAAGGCACCCAGCTAATGGGGTTGGGCTGGGTCTAAGACACCTAGCTCATTGGATTGGGCTGGCTCAAAGACACCTAGCTTAAGGGGTTGGGCTGGCTCTAAGATACGTAGCTAATGGGGTTGGGCTGGGTCTAAGACACCTAGCTAATGGGGTTGTGCTGGGTCTAAAACACCCAAAAAATTGTTTTGGGCTGTCTGTAAGACACCTAGCTAATGGGGTTGGGCAGGCTTTAAGAAACCTCACAATAAGGGTTGGGCTGGGTCTAAGACACCTAGCTAATAGGTTTGGCTGGGACTTAGACACCTAGCTAATGGGGTTGGACTGGCTGTAAGACACCTAGCTACTGAGTTTGGGCTGGGTCTAAGACACCTTGCTAATGGGGTTGGGTTGGCTCTAAGACACTTAGCTCATTGGGTTGGGCTGGCTCTAAGACACCTAGCTCATTGGGTTGGGCTGGCTCTAAGACACCTAGCTAATGGGGTTGGGCTGGCTCAAAGACACTTAGCTCATTGGATTGGGCTGGCTCAAAGACACCTAACTACTTGGTTTGGGCTGGCTCTAAGATACTTAACTAATTGGTTTGGGCTGGGTCTAAGACAGCTAGCTAATGGGGTTGGGCTGGGTCTAAGACACTTAGCTCATTGGGTTGGGCTGGCTCAAAGACACCTAGCTAAAAAGGGTTGGGCTGGCTTTAAGACACCTAGCTAAAAAGGGTTGGGTTGGCTTTAAGACACCTAGCTAACGGGGTTGTGCTGGCTCTAAACACTAAGCTAATAGGTTTGGGCTGGCTCAAAGACACCTAGCTAATTGGGTTGGCTTTAAGACACCTAGCTAATGGGGTTGGGCTGGCTGTAAGACACCTAGCTATTTGGATTGGGCTGGGACTTAGACACCTAGCTAATGGGGTTGGGCAAGCTTTAAGACACATCGCAATTGGGGTTGGGCTGGCTTTAAGACACCTAGCTAAAAAGCGTTGATCTGGGTCAAAGACACCCAGCTAATGGGGTTGGGCAGGCTTAAAGACACCTAGCTTACGGGGTTGGGCTGGGTCTAAGACACCTAGCTAATAGGTTTGGGCTGTCTGTAAGACACCTAGCTAATGGGGTTTGGCTGGGACTTAGACACCTAGCTAATGGGGTTGGACTGGCTGTAAGACACATAGCTCATTGGGTTGAGCTGGGTCTAAGACACCTAGCTAATGGGGTTGGGCTGGCTTTAAGACACCTAGCTAATGGGGTTCGGCTGGCTGTAAGACACCTAGCTAAAAAGGGTTGGGCTGGCTCTAAGACACTTAGCTCATTGGGTTGGGCTGGGTCTAAGACACCTAGCTAACGGGGTTGGGCTGGGTCTAAGACACTTAGCTCATTGGGTTGGGCTGGGTCTAAGACTCAAAGACACCTAGCTAATGGGATTGGGTTGGCTCTAAGGCACCTAGCTAATGGGGTTGGGCTTGCTTTAAGACACTTAGCTAATGGGGTTGGGCTGGCTCTAAGACACTTCGCAATTGGGGTTGGGCTGGCTCTAAGGCACCTAGCTAATGGGGTTGGGCTGGCTCAAAGACACCTAGCTAATGGGGTTGGGCTTGCTCTAAGACACCTAGCTAATGGGGTTGGACTGGCTGTAAGACACCTTGCTAATGGGGTTGGACTGGCTGTAAGACACCTAGCTAATGGGGTTGGGCTGGCTGTAAGACACCTAGCTAATGGGGTTGGGCTTGCTCTAAGACACCTAGCTAATGGGGTTGGGCTTGCTCTAAGACACCTAGCTAATGGGGTTGGGCTGGCTCTAAGGCATCCAGCTAATGCGGTTGGGCTGTGTCTAAGACACCTAGCTAATGGGGTTGGGCTTTGTCTAAGACACCTGGCTTATTGGGCTGGCTCTAAGACACCTAGCTTACGGGGTTGGGATGGCACTAAGACAACTAGCTAATGGTGTTGGGCTTGCTCTAAGAAACCTAGCTAACGGGATTGGGCTGGCTCTAAGACACCTAGCTAATGGGGTTGGGCAGGCTCTAAGACACCTCACAATTGGGGTTGGGCTGGCTCTAAGGCATCCAGCTAATGCGGTTGGGCTGTGTCTAAGACACCTAGCTAATGGGGTTGGACTGGCTGTAAGACACCTAGCTAATGGGGTTGGACTGGCTGTAAGAAACCTAGCTAAAGGGGTTGTGCTGGCTCTAAAACACTAAGCTAATAGGTTTGGGCTGGCTCTAAGACACCTAGCTAATGGGGTTGGGCTGGGTCTAAGACACCTAGCTAATAGGTTTGGGCTGTCTGTAAGACACCTAGCTAATGGGGTTGGACTGGCTCAAAGACACCTAACTACTTGGTTTGGGCTGGGTCTAAGACAGCTAGCTAATGTGGTAGAGCTTGGTCTAGGACACCTAGCTAATGGGGTTGGGCTGGCTTTAAGACACCTAGCTAATTGGGTTGGCTTTAAGACACCTAGCTAACGGGGTTGTGCTGGCTCTAAACACTAAGCTAATAGGTTTGGGCTGGCTCAAAGACACATAGCTAATTGGGTTGGCTTTAAGACACCTAGCTAATGGGGTTGGGCTGGCTGTAAGACACCTAGCTAAAAAGGGTTGGGCTGGCTCAAAGACACCTAGCTATTTGGATCGGGCTGGGACTTAGACACTTCGCTAATTGGGTTGTGCTGGGTCTAAGACACCTAGCTAATGGGGTTGGGCTTTGTCTAAGACACCTAGCTTATTGGGTTGGGCTGGCTCTAAGACACCTAGCTAATGGGGTTAAGCTTGGTGTAAGACACCTAGCTAATGGGGTTGGGCTGGGTCTAAGACACTTATTTCATTGGATTGGGCTGGCTCTAAGGCACCTAGCTAATGGGATTGGGCTGGCTGTAAGACACCTAGCTAATGGGGTTGTGCTGGGTCTAAGACACCTAACTAATGGAGTTGGGCAGGCTTTAAGACACTTCGCAATTGGGGTTGGGCTGGCTCTAAGGCACCTAGCTAATGGGGTTGGGCTGGCTGTAAGACACCTAGCAATTGGCGAAGGGTTGGGTCTAAGACACCTAGCTAACGGGGTTGGGCTGGGTTTAAGACAGCTAGCTAATGGGGTTGTGCTGGGTCTAAGACACCTAGCTAATGGGGTTGGGCTGGCTATAAGACACTTAGCTCATTGGATTGGGCTGGCTCTAAGGCACCTAGCTAATGGGATTGGGCTGGCTGTAAGACACCTAGCTAAAAAGGGTTGGGCTGTCTGTAAGAAACCTAGCTAACGGGGTTGTTCTGGCTCTAAAACACTAAGCTAATAGGTTTGGGCTGGGTCTAAGACACCTAGCTAATGTGGTTGGGTTGGGCTGGACTTAGACACCTAGCTAATGGGGTTGGGCTGGCGGTAAGACACCTAGCTAATTGTATTGGGCTGGGTCTAAGACACCTAGCTTATGGGGTTGGGCTGGATCTAAGACACATAGCTAATGGGGTTGGTCTGGCTCTAAGACACCTAGCTATTGGGGTTGGGCTGGCTCTAAGACACCAAGCTAATTGGATTAGGCTGGCTGTAAGACACCAAGCTAATGGGGTCGGGCTGGCTCTAAGACACCAAGCTAATGGGGTCGGGCTGGCTATAAGACACCAAGCTAATGGGGTTGGGCTGGCTCTAAGACACCTAGCTTATTGGATTGGGCTGGCTGTAAGACACCATGCTAATGGGGTTGGGCTCGGTCTAAGACACCTAGCTTATTGGGTTGGGCTGGGTCTAAGACACCTAGCTAATGGGGTTGGGCTGGCTCTAAGACACCTAGCTAATGGTGTTTGATGGGTCTAAGACACCTAGCTAATGGGGTTGGGTTGGGGTCTAAGACACCTATCTTATTGGGTTGGGCTGGCTCTTTCACGCCAAGCTAATGGGGTTGGGCTGGCTCTAAGACACCTAGCTTATTGGGTTGGGCTGGCTCTAAGACACCTAGCTGATGGGGTTGGGCTGGCTCTAACACGCCAAGCTAATGTGGTTGGTCTGGCTCTAAGACACCGAGCTAACGGGGTTGGGTTGGCGGTAAGACACACAGCTAATTGGATTGGGCTGGCTCTAAGACACCTAGCTTACAGGGTTTGGCTGGCTCTAAGACACCTTGCTAATGGGGTTGGGCTGGCTTTAAGACACCTTGCTAATGGGGTTGGGCTGGCTCTAAGGCACCTAGCTAATGAGGTTGGGCTGGGTCTAAGACACTTAGCTTATTGGGTTGGGCTGGCTCTATGACACCTTGCTAATGGGGTTGGGCTTGTTCTAAGACACCTAGCTAATTTGATTTGGCTGGCTGTAAGACACCTAGCTAACGGGGTTGTGTTGGCTGTAAGACACCTAGCTAATGGGTTTGGGCTGGCTATAAGATACATAGCTAATGGGGTTGAGCTGGCTGTAAGACACCTTGCTAATTGGATTGGGCTGGCTCTAAGACACCTAGCTTACAGGGTTTGGCTGGCTCTAAGACACCTTGCTAATGGGGTTGGGCTGGCTTTAAGACACCTTGCTAATAGGGTTGGGCTGGCTCTAAGGCACCTAGCTAATGAGGTTGGGCTGGGTCTAAGACACTTAGCTTATTGGGTTGGGCTGGCTCTATGACACCTTGCTAATGGGGTTGGGCTTGTTCTAAGACACCTAGCTAATTTGATTTGGCTGGCTGTAAGACACCTAGCTAACGGGGTTGTGTTGGCTGTAAGACACCTAGCTAATGGGTTTGGGCTGGCTATAAGATACATAGCTAATGGGGTTGAGCTGGCTGTAAGACACCTAGCTAATGGGGTTGAACTTCCTCTAAGACACCTAGCTAATGGGGTTGAGCTTGCTCTAAGACACCTAGCTATTTGGATTGGGCTGGCTCTATGACACTTAGCTAATTGGTTTGGGCTGGCTGTAAGACACCTAGCTATTGGGGTTGGGTTTTGCTCTTTATTTTAATAATGGCATCTTGAGATTGGGCTATATGCTTGTACTAAAACGTTTTAGCATGCTTGGTCCTTTCATGAAAAGTTTGGTAAATGTAATATCTACCAGTGGTGGTTCGTGCAGTTCAAGATTAGCGAGGATGACTTTTTCATGAGCATGGCCTTGTTTCTATTACAGGATATTGGTTGACTGTCATTCATATTTCATTCACCCAGCTCAAAGGAACAATGATAGGTTTAGGCTACTACATGATACAACATTTTCCCTGTACCCATCATGAGGTTGCTACAACCTAGCCACAAATTAGTCTAGCAACAATGTGGAGTAATCAAGGTAACAGACAGATGCTGTGTCTAGACTTGACTGTTCATGCAGCTTTAGTATTCCGACCATGGAATTCCGAATGTGTCATGCATCTCCACCTATATTTAAATGTGTCTACCGTGTCCACAGTGTGTCCGGATTCCCTTTTCCTGCGCTATATTCAAATGCCAGTATGCATTCTGCAAATGGTGGAACAGGCTAAATCTGATAGTAACACAACAACTACTTAAGGGCAGTAGCGAACTACTAGCCAGCAAACCCCTGTAACTAACCAGCAAGCTAGCTAGCAAAGCTAAAGTGACAGCAAACAGGTTAGTATAAATCTAATTTCCCAATAAGCTAGCTGGCCAGCATTTATGAAGCCAGCAAACACGTTCTTTACACATTAAAAACGTATTTCTCTCTCTCCCAAAACACACATTTTCTGGAGACTTGTGGGCGGAGCGCTGAAGACATCACCCACTGGCTGATCACCTCCTGAAGTGGTCAGCCAGATCGGAACACAATCCGACCACAATGCGACTTTTGTGCGTCTAGACCTGTATTTTCAATGCCATCTTTGTATTCTGATAGCAGAAGTCGGCATGCACAGTAAGTAGGCCTAAGTGTCAAGTGTAGCCAGTGACACATTCAATACCACCTTGCACACTCTTATCTGCATCTAGCTGATCTGGGGTGTAATCATTACTACAAACAGTTGTAAAATGTTCCGTATTGGAACTAAAACAAGTGTATAATTGGACAAATTCAGGTAGGTCCCTACCCGTTTCGTTCTGTTTAAAAAACGTTTTACCACAGAATCGGCAGATAAATACACCCCTGATCACCCACACACACAGTTCCCTTTGATAGTAGCCACATACAGCATCATCATTTTGCTAGTTGGATAATTCCTTCTCGCATCTACGCACTCTCCTCCTCTCACCTTTTCCCTTCTGGACTTCTGTGCACAACACAACAGGCACAAAAACATATCCAAACCGTCGTACCATAACCACTACACAGCCTACATTGTTGTTACCATATTAACGTTATAGTCTCCAAACTACGCATTAGTAAACCCACAATCCAATCCATGTGTACATTCGTTGCCGTGTTGGATAGCCTTAGCCAACTAGCGAACATAAATAGCATTCCTCTCTGTTTGAGTCAGGTTGTTGAATAGGCTAAATTAGCTGCATAGCTAAGTAAGTGAAATATAAAACTAAGAAGAAAAGTACTTAGAAAAACAGCCAGCTCTCTCTCTCCCTCTGCTGCTTCTCCTTAATTTTTGAAGAAAATACTTTGTTTGAAACTGTTAAACTATTGTCTTTCTCTCCCTTTGAGTCAACTACTCAGCACAATTTATCCACTGCAGTGCTAGCTAGCTGTAGCATATGCTTTCAGTACTATATTAATTCTCTGATCCTTTGATTGGACAAGAAGTTAGTTCACACTGCAAGAGCTATTAGGTTGGAGGATGTCCTTCGGAAGTCATCATAATTACTATGTAAGTCTATGGAAGGGGGTGAGAACCATGAAGTCAATGTACCTGGAGGAGGACAGAAAATGGCTGTCCTTCGGCTACACCATGGTGCCTTCCGACAGAGTGCTGTTAAGTCCACTGTAGATCTTCATTGCAAAGCAGTGTTTTAATTAATTATTTGGTGCTGTGAATATATTTAGTTTATTTATAGTTTTATCTAAAAAGGATAATTTTTTAAATGAACACTATCTGGATTTGTAAAACATTCACTGAGTATGATGATCCTCTCCTTCCTTGTCTGAGGAGCCTCCACTGCTACCTACCCTACCATCCTTATGAAATTCAGGTTACTTGCAAAGCTACTACTAACGAAAACACAATCTCACCGTTAGTCCAGTCAAATGTATAAGGCATATTACTGATTAGATGGTGTCAGATCTGATCACAGTGTGAACGTTTTTTTTCATGCATCACACTCAAAAAGGCAATGGCCCTCATTGGTCTTCTTGACGTCCTAACAAAGGCCTCGTACTGGACTCCCACAGCCCCCACGCTGTGCACCTAACATGGAGGATCACAGGGAAAGAGGGTCTAAGTGGAGACATATTAGGGTTCGTGCACATGGTAAGTACTCCTGGCAGTGCATGAGTTAACGAGCAGGATGGGATGGAGAGGGAGGAGGGGGGTGGGGGCTGTAGGTGACTAACTCTGCATTAAGTGACATCTGACCGCAGACTTCTGGAATAGTTGGCTTATTAAAGAACTGGTAAGTACGCCCGTCGTCGTCCGTCCCCTGCCACGGAATGCTGGGATTGCCTTGCGGCAGGCCGATAACAGTGGCTGGCTGATAAAGTCGAATGGTAATGGCTTTTTACTAATGAGAAAAGTGCCGCTGATTATGATGAATAGCCTTGGACCAACAGGCTAAGCTGCTACACAGGCCTCCAGTTGTTAGTCTGGGTGATTTTTGCATTTCATTACGCCCCAGTGATGTACAGCCTGCCTCCTCTCCTCTCTCCGCCATGTTTAACTCCACAGTGCACTCACTATCCCCCCCGCCTCAACTCAATCTGTCTATTGGGTGTGTCACATATTCTGGAAAATTGAAAATTTCTCAAATGGCCAATCCTGAAGCTTACAATGTAGAATATTTTCACTTAACTGTTCAAACTTATCCAGCTGAGGTTGTATCTGCAACTTCCATTAAAGTTATACAGAATGAGAGACAATCATTGGCATTTCCAAAATCAATTCCCCAAAAGTTTTGGAATTAGTCAAGTGGCAAGATTTCTAATACAAAAGCTATTGTTGATTTATGCAGTAGTTTGACACTTTAGATACCATTCATTTTAAACAGACATTTACGATGTGGTACATTTTTCATTTGTCAGGGGTTTCCACTACCTCCCTTTAGTAATTAAGCATTTATATTAAAGGTTCTACCATATTAATATCATTTAACCCACTGTCACCCCTCCTTTTCCCTGCCCTCTTGCGTTTTAACCATTTACCATGATATAACAAATGGCATTTTTGAAAAATGTGATAAATCAATTAATAATTTGTAACCGTACACTAATTAATCACTGCAACACGTCACAATAAATTTTTTTATCTTTAGTGATTAGCAGTTCCACTGGCATGTTGTATTTGTTTGGCTTATTGAAAAACAAGATTTCACCATCTAAAGTTAGATTACTCAAGTACTGTAAAAAATATTCTCATACTGAGAAAGTCAGGTGCAGTGGTGTCAAAGGCATGTGCCTCCTCAGATTTGTCATATTTAACAATTTCTGATTTTTAAGAACACATTTTATCTGTCAGCTGTATTTTGCGGAGGGGGCACACTGAGTTGACCAGACAAAGAGTACACCCACTGTTGTCCCTAGTAAGTGGTTCTTTCCTAGGGGCATGGAGCAAGGAGATGCCTATGCAGGACGTTAGATACTCTAGTGCATGCGGTATCGTCAGTGGAGGAGGAAAGAGAGTGTAGAGTGACACACACGGTGTTTGATTTGATTGTAGCTTCCGGTAAATGGCAGGAAGAATGTTTGTAAATGGATTTGATCAAGCTATGTAGCCTATTGATTCCATCTTGATGAATAAATACAATTAAAACGTTTTTCTAGCTACTAATACTAGCTACTTAGCAATTTAATGAAGTTGGGAATTCATAGAAGGTGAATTCATACATTTTCCACTGTGAAATTCATAGACTGAGCTATGCATGCAAAGATTGACAGACATTAAGATTGCTATTTTCAAAAGACAAATGACAATAAATAGATACACAATTGATGAATTGCTTTAATTCTTGGCTTATGATACCAGTGTGGCAGTTGTGCAAACTCCTAAGGCATAAAAGTCTTTAAGGTTCGATGCAGCTGTTTTTTTCATATAATTTCTGGGTAAGAATTAAGTACTTTAATGTGATTGTTTTCAATTAAAATAGTCAAAAATAAACAAATATAGCTTCTTAAGGGGATAATTAAGGAGCAGTGGGGAGTTAGCGCCCATCCTTGACAACATCCAGAAAAATGTAGAGCGCCAAAATCAAATTACAAATATAGTAATATAAAACATTCATGAAAATACAAGTATTGCACACTCTTCAAAAGCTTAGAATCTTGATAATCCCACAGCGTTGTCAGATTTCAAAAAGGCTTTACGGCGAAAGCAGAACATTTGATTGCCTGAGGACAGCGCCCTGTGTACTTCCACCATTAGCATAATAATAAAACCAGCACGGGTGTAACAAAACACATAAAAAGAGCTCAAATAAATCGCTTACCTTTGAAGATCTTCTGCTGATGGCAAGCCGAAGTGTCCAAGCAAGACAACCAATGTTCCTTTTGTTCGAAAAAGTCCCTCTTTATATCCATAAATCTCTGTTTGGTTGGCGCGTTCTGTTCAGAAAATCCATCGTCCACTCGTCCATTATACAAGAAAAAAAATATACCTATCAACTTTGTCCAAACAAATCAAACAACATTTCTAATCGATCCTTAGGTACACTATTATGTATATTAACAATTATATTTCACACAGATAATATCTTGGGCCATAGTAAAGGAAAAAACCAAGGCGAGCGCTCCCGGTCCCACGCGCCACAGACTCAAGTTACTTCTTCACTCTTCTTGGATAAACGTCTTCTACTTTTCAAGGTAAACGCATGAAACCTTGTCTAAAGACTGACATCTAGTGGAAGCCATAGGTACTGCAAACTGGGAGCTGGATTTAAGTATTTCTAATAGCAACTCAATGGAAAATGAGCCAGCTCACAGAATCACATTTTCTCAGATGGATTTTCCTCGGGTTTTCGCCTACCATATCAGTTCTGTTATACTCACAGACATTATTTTAACAGTTTTAGAAACTTCAGAGTGTTTTCTATCCAATAATCATGTGCATATCCTAGTTTCTGGGCCTGAGTACCAGGCATTTTACTTTGGGCACGCCAGACTCTCCAAAACTCAGAACACTGCTGCCGCTCCCTAACTAGTTTTAACAAAGAGCAATAACTTAAGGAAGAATTCTGCTAGGACTGTCTGGGAGTGGTCTGAGTGGGATTGGGAAACTAGCCGTTATTGGCAGAGAGGTTGAGGTTTTTGGTCAATTAACTAATTTACCACCTGCTGATGTCAGAGGCAGGCCAAAATTCCATCCCATCAAAACAGGCTGAAATTCCAGGCAGCCTTTTCAAACAGCTTTATCTGTTTCGGGAATCAAGTACAGGGAGTAAATTGAATAAATAACGGAACATGGAACAAAACAAGAACCACGAGTAGCCTACAGACATAAAACACAAGAACAGAATCAATAACGCCTGGGGAAAGAACCAAAGGGAGTGACAGATATAGGGGAGGTAATCAGGAAGGTGATGGAGTCCAGGTGAGTCTCATGAGGCGCAGGTGCGCTTAACGATGGTGGCAGGTGGCGCCAGAGAGTGGGAGCAGGAGTAAACGTGACATTATCATAATTTTCACAATTTCACAGTATTATTCGAAATGTATATAAAACACAGGAAAATAATGTTTTTCACAGCAGTTTTTCAATGACGAATCAATCTGCATCATTAATTAAAATGACAATTGAACAGGTAAAGAGGTATGCTTAGATAACCTATGCAGGAATAAAACACTTATTATTTGACATAGAATTAGGCATAATGATTATGGCTCTAGATGCAGGAAAAAGCTGTTTTAGATGTTTGAAAAGTGCCAAATTTTTTAACTTTTTGAATTGACCCCCACCTCCATCTTCACGTACTTTGTGCCCCCTCTAAAATAATGGGTACATGATGCCCCTGGTCAGGTGATATCCTAAAAATATAACTCACCCAGGAAATAAGTGATCAACGATATCTTTGAGCCATAGTTGCAGCGCTTGACTCCTGTTCCTTATAGCCTTTAAGACAACTGAAAAGATTCTTGACCCATATTTTTTAACTTGTGTAGGTAGATATCCCCTACCACACAGTCTACAGGGGTAGATATTCCCTATCACACAGTCTACAGAGGTAGATATCGCCTACCACACAGTCTACAGAGGAAGATATCCCCTATCACACAGTCTACAGAGACATTTGCTCTCGCTGCCTGGTACTTTATGGTCTGCTCAGTCACTCCCCAGATCTCTGCTGTATCTCACTGACCTGTAGGGGTGTAGGAACAGATTGGAGAACCCATGTTGGAGAACTGCTCAGATCCAGAGGTTAAATAAATGGGGGGGGGGATTTCCTGTAGTTAACAACGCATACATTCCAGCTCCTCGGTGCATGTGGGTGTGTGTAGGCTAGCTATATGTATGTGGGTGTGTGTAGGCTAGCTATATGTATGTGGGTGTGTTTAGGCTAGCTATATGTATGTGGGTGTGTGTAGGCTAGCTATATGTATGTGGGTGTGTGTAGGCTAGCTATATGTATGTGAAGCCATCATAGTGTTACGAGAGGGGTCAGGGGAGAGGGCAAAGCTCATAACCATCCCTGAAAGAGAGAGAATAATAGGATCACTGATGTGGAACGGACCACTGAGCAGCTTACTTATGTAAATAAGGGCGAAACGTTGAAATCCATTATCCAACTCATTTACATAAGCAGTTTCAAATAGGGTGCCTGTAACCCTGGCTCCTCCAGCCCCACCCACCCTGACACACACATACGCACATGCACACACATGCAAACAGACACACATACACACGTACACACGCACACACATATGTACGTTGCGGTCATGAGTTCCTAATTGTCATTGTTATCAAGGTTCTGACTTCCTCTCAGCACTCTGACTTCCTCTCAGTGCTCTGACTTCCTCTCAGCACTCTGACTTCCTCTCAGCGCTCTGTCTTCCTCTCAGCGCTCTGACTTCCTCTCAGCGCTCTGATTTCCTTTCACCGCTCTGATCTCCCTATCACCCTGAGCAGAAGCTCAACAATATTAGCCAATCATTTTTGATAGATGAAGCATGGAAATTAGTGGCAGAGTTAAAGTGATAACTGAAACCACACAGTAACATCCCATTATGGCAGGCTTAATTGATGAGCTCATTAAGATCATTATTAGAGAAATTGATTTCAAATAGGCACTTTAATCTGGGCCGTGCTGAAAAGGTGAAGAAACACTCAACAATGCAAATTGAAGGACCTCGCGTACATAATGGAGCAAGTAATTTCATAGATTTTGTTTAATTAATAATTTGAGATTGCGCAAGTTGCCTCCTATATGTAGGCTTGAACATTCATGTACCCAATCATCCCGCCAACAGCTTAGTCCCATTAATGGCTGCTCATTGTGTGGGTCTTCCTGTAATTCATTAATTAACCCTGATCTTAGACATTCAATTACTCATGTAGGATGGATCATTTAAGGGTCTACACAGTGGTTCTCCATTGTGGCTGCAGGGAAGGGATTTGGTTTTGTTTAATTCGCTCTGATCTTAAACTGATTTAAATTAAATGTTTGTTGAACTGATTAGAGTCCAAGAGCTGTTTTTAATCAAAGTTGTGTTTATATTTTTTCCTATTCAACTCTCCATTTTATCTAGCTGATACACTGTGGTCTCAGACATTATCATACAGATCCCATTTTACAATAGATTTACATTTTATTACTCTGTGAAAGGGTGGGCACTGTCCATAAACTATTTTATTGAAGAAAGTATAGTCCCATTCAGATTGAATGTTTATCTTGCATACTGTGGCTGTCTGTAGGTTATTGCAATGTTATTCAAATACTGCCACTCTCAAACTATTAATGAAACATTTGGATTAAACATACACAGTATCTTTTGATAATCCTGTAATGTGGAAGTCCACCTTCAAAAGAGTTTATGGTATCTTAAACATGGGTCTTGTGCAGTGATGTGGTGGGTAAACTCTGGTCACTGTTTGTGGTAAAGTAGCCTAAAGTAACACTCCCTATACTTTCAATGCATTTTTTTTCACAAAACGTGGTTAAATGCCTGGTTAATAAAAAAGGGGTGTAAACAGCGTTTACATTATGCTTCCCTCTGGTCTTGTGCACGTTACTGTTGATTACTCTAAGTTGAGTGATTTATGATAGTTTGAAACTAACCCTTTTGACTTTTTAAAAGAGTGTGCCACAATGACTAAAATCTACATTAAATGTTTCCTTATTCACAGACTAGTGTAAGTACTTCATACAGGCTTATGCAGATACCTACAGTACACACTTAAATCAAAAACATTTCTCACACAGCTTCAATGACCACCATTTGACACCCTTGGGGAACTCGTAAGGAACTCCTAAGGGACTCGTAAGGAACTCGTAAGGGACTCATAAGGAACTCATAAAGGACAGATGATCTGTAGTAGTTACAGTAGAGCAGGTACTTCAACTCTTTAAAGGAAAAGAGGAATGAAATGTCTGTCACCCAGAGGCAACAATAAGGAGTGAGTCTCTGAGTCGAGTGGGGTGGGAGCCTTTGTAAGAGCTTCACTGGGGTTTTTCAGAGTCCAACGCCAAATCTTGTGTGGCCCCCCCTGTCTGAGCCACAGGAAGTCCATCTTCAACTCTCACCCCCTGGTTGATTTGATGTGTTAAAATTGGTTCCAGGGTGCATTGATATTTCAGCGATCCATATTGTGCTTTGAGCAAGGATTACACGTTTAGAGGCAGCAGATATTTCCCCGGCATAAAGGTGGTTTCAGCTTGGTGGAGCCCTTATCAGTGGAGAGGAGACTCCGGCGCATTCAGAACCCTAAAATCCCATTTAATTGAATTTCTTTTTAGACATACAAGCTTAGAGGGGTTTTAGCATTCACTTTAACTCTGGCTCTGGGTGTTCCAATTCCTCTCGCTACAAAAGACCATTCCACAAAGGAACTTGCAAATACCATATTTATCTAGTTCTTTTTTTCTACTCTTGGTCTACTCCTTTTCCATGGCAGTTATTACATCATTTCAATGAATACTTGCCGGAAATGGGGGTTATCTTCCTAAAATTTATATTTATTTCAAGTGCTGATTTACTGTGTTGAAAAAAAAAACGGTATTGGAGAGAGGCTATTCAAGCCACGGTGGCTACTTTGCCGACAGGCAGCACATCATGAACGATCCCTATAAACGATGCTATCTCCGCCAGCTGATGGATTTAATGCATTGGCAGGAGGGCTTTTTGAAAGCGGAGAGCTCCTGTGAATGAATGACTCTTACAGATGTAGAGTGGGGCCCCAACAAGGCTCAGATCGTGTCTGTAAGAGGCAGTTTATTCAGACCAAAAATGCTATTCATAATCTGTATCTCACGTTCACATGCTGAGGGCAGAGTATAATTTTTCGTGTTAAGGAAAAGATAACAAATCATGCAAAGGGCTTTCTTCTAAAAAGGAGACACGAGCAGCATTTTAACCCATATTGTCCAATTTAACAACATTTGGAACCATTGAAAGAAACAACAAAGAATGCAACGTATATTCTATGTATTCCTCCATTGATATAGCAAAACATCCAATTAGGAAATATAACATCATTATTCTCCCCACCAGTAGATTTGGGTGCATGCTGTTGATGTTTTTTCCCCTTACTTCACTGTGATGGTATTTGTCTTGCTGACTGACTTCCTCTTTAATGAAACCCTCGAATGCTTTAGTGCCGGGTGGGATTTAAGCACCCTGCAGACGGCTATGATTCAAAAACTTGGTTCTGCATCAGCTCTGAGTGTTATCTGAAGGCTCTTCACGCACAGTTGCCTAAATGCCAGTTTAATGGCCCACTGTAAAGGCTACTTATTTAGTATCAGTATCCAAGGGAATATAGCTAATGATAAGAAGGGGGGATGGGGGGTGGCTGAGTGTATGCAGGGAAAGCGGATGAAGATGGTGGGAGAACAAAGTGACTCTCAGCCTCATCCACATTGTTTAGGCAGGAGTCTTCCTGAATGGCCTTCTAGACCTTGGCTCAAAACAGCACAGGAGAAACTGATGTAAGGGTGTCTAAAGATCTCTCCAAGTATAGGCAATTTAGTTTATGCAATTTTTATTTGGGAGAACTGTTGAACATAATGGGGAGCTTCATCATCGGTCCATTGTTTTAAGTCACAGACTGTAGGTAACAGTACCTACCTGTCCAACCAACAAGCTTCCTAGAGCACCAACCTGTCCATCCCTTAGCAACTGGCATATTTAACTTCAGGTCAAGGACGGTGACAGCTCTCGCCCCAGGCCTGTGAATTTAACATGCTTTCCCAATGTCACGCAGTGTAAGGAGCAAGCGCCCCCCTGTATCTAAACACATTCCTAATGTCAGTGGGCCAGAGGCTCTGAGGGAAGGGTAATGGATGTCCAGGCATAGTGTTATGTAGTGCAGCGCTGCAGCCCGCTCTCTCCAGTCCATTCCCTCCCTCTCTCTCTCTCCCCTTGAACAGACTAACCAGCTACACACACACGCACACACACGCACACACACGCACACACACACACACACAGCAGAGAGAGAGAGTCTCTCAGGCCATCTGATCAGAGCTTGATGTGATTCCTCACCTTGGCTAGAACGAAACCCAAACTCTATGAATTATTACAATCCCAGTCAATCTTGGCAAGCCAGCAGTGGGCCATGGAGTGTGAAGGCCTTTCTCTGGTGTTTAAGTTACCATGGAAGATGAAATAGTCACAGCGCCACCGTGGCCCGCCAGCTCCCCTTATCATGGGTATCTTCTATCTTCAAATAATGTTTGGTCTTTTTACTTGCTATCACTGTTGTATAAATGGAAAAAAAGGAATCTAATTTCTCTCTATGGCTTTTTTACGCTCTCTTTTTTGGGGTGGGTGGGGTGGGGTTCGGGGGGCGGGTGATGAAAACAGCACCATCATTGGGTGGCACTGAGCCACTGAGCAAGAGCAGGACAAGGAGTAATTTCTTTACCTCCGCATCTGGAACCTAAGAAAACCCCAATGAGGCATTCTGCCACGGGATACTTGATCCTCACAAAAAAAAATATGAAATCATATTTCACCATTTAAAGTGGTACTATACTCTATGAGGTTTTTGTGAAATTATCCAGTGTGCTGTATGGTTGAAGTGTTGGAATATTGGCTGCAAAGCATTGGCTGTCTTCTGATTCATGCTGTTTAACTGAACCAGTGTTGAAGACACAACACCATGTGAAGTAATTGTGAGGAAGTTGATCAGGATATAACTGAGGGAGCTCTTTCTTTCATTCAGCCTATTGCCCTAAGCACCATCACCTGGCAGAGGTACTCTCTGACTCGACAGAATACATGTTGGAGAAGGGTTGGGAGCCATTTGCCCATGATAGTTCCATGGTGAATGTCTTGTCTCAATGTTTTGTTTGGTGTTTTAGAGTTGACATACAGATTGCCTCCTACTAAGAAACACACACACACACACACAGCATTAAGGTCTGCATTCGGCGGCGCATGTGACAAATAACATTATATTTTATTTGATGCTTAAATAGAATAATCTCAAATTGGATCTGGTTTGTGAATTTTTTTAAATTATCTAAAAAGCACATTCCTTTTGAGGAAAATGATTCTGAAGTTATGATGCAGAAATAACAGGGTATCATCAGGCCTTGGGGACCTCTGTGTGTATGTCACTCTGTGTAAGTCCTGATCTTCTGTAGTAATAACAGTCCACACAGCCTCACAGCCTAATCCCATCCAATACATCCACACCATAGTAATATAACACATTCTGTTGTGGAGGGGTGGCAGGACACTACATTTGGCTGGAATTTCATTGCACGTCTGTGTGTGTGTGTGTGTGTGTGTGTGTGTGTGTCACTGTTTCTAGCTCCTCTATCTCCTAACTCGATTATTCAATATTGTTGCCGAAATTACCAAATGTGTATTTTATATAGCTTTCTATTTTACCCAGGCATCAGTGTTATGTGTTCCCATGTTTGCTGACATAGTACTTTTAGGGCTATATGAAAATAATGTACTGTGCATTCATTTAGCTGCAGGGGACATGTATTGAATGCAATGTAAAAGTTTTCTTGCTTGCAACAGAATATTCACATAACATTAACCACGTATAGATTCATCCTGAGGGAACCATTCCCAATCACAGTGCAGCAACTTCAGTGATTTCATAAAAGGAGTAAAGGTTAGAAATTGATTAATAGATTTTCTGTTTTAAGAGGGATAGTGAGTGACTACAGATACTTAGATCAAAGTCAGCAGGTGAGTCTAAACAATCCCAATACATTTTCGTACAATATGTCCTGAATAATGCACATAGAGTCAAATATGCTTACCTGTTTTATTCATACATTTCATTTATTTTTCTACCAAGTAGGTTCATTGAGAAGCAGTTGCCCATTTTCAAGTTGCCCAACTTGATAGTTAGCACTTAAGGATAGGATCCATGAATAAAAGCTACAGAACCAAACCAATCTCCTCCTTGTATAGCCTTAGAAACTGACCATGTCCTTTTATTTGTTAGATGCACTCTCAAACTTTTGTAATCATTTCAGCCAGTAGTTTTGAAAGTGGTGCTCACGAGTCAAAACGGGTCCCTGTTTTTGTGTACTACGTCATCCAATTGTGTACTATGTCATCCAATTGTGTACGGCATCCCATTATGTGTAATTTGTTGGGCTTAAGATCCCAGAGTGCATCTTTAATAGATCCTACTATTTAATGTCATAGAGACCAAATAAAGACGTGTGGCTTTCATCAGCTAGCCCTCGTCCTAATGGTCCCACCCACCATCAGTAGGAATTTCTGGTCAAATGCACACCTGGCATAGTCACATCACACTGATCACAGTGACACCGTGAATTGGATGAAGTGCACAGAGAGAATGAACTGTGATGGTGTTGATACTGCAGAGAAAAATGACAGCGGGTTCACCTTAAATTCTTCCACAGTCTCTGTGGACATCAATATGAATATGGGGGTGCATAGATTTCTCAGACACTTGCACTAAGTACTCACCTCCTCCCATCACATTTCCAAATGACCCGTGATATCTGTTCCTTTATGCTTGGCATCCACGCTGCCTCTTATCTCCATATAGAGTCTTGGTCAATAAGCAATTAGTATTTTATGACAAAGTGTGAGCGCCAACATCAAGCTAGCTTGGCAGGTTGCCATCAGAGATGATTTTTATGGCAGAATTCAAGTCATGTCCTGCAGACCCAAGTCAATGTTTATGACCGTGGAAATTACATGCCCTCTAAATGTCCATAAAGAATTATTTAACATGAGATAGGTAATTAGGCTTGTGTTTACTCACTAACAAAGACCTATTGTGTAAATACAAGATCACACTGTTCTGTTTTTCTGTTGTTTGTCTGTATGGAAATTGTTGTGGTGTACAGGAGGAGTTTAACATCCCACCTAATAGAAGTGGTTCAGAAAAAATAAAATGCAGCCTCAGACATAAGTGTCAGTCGACATTGTGTTTCCCTAACTGACCCCAAGTCGGGCACAGCAAATATCTGCATTATAACAGGATTCATCAGGTGTTATTGCGTTGGCATTACTCCACACATTAGTTTTGGTATAAAACATCTTCTTTTCCCCCTGTCCTTGCTGCCTAGCCCTAGGGCAGGTGTAGAGAGAGCGGTGCGCAGCAGGTTGCAGTGGCTGGCCCACCTAATTTTCCCTCTGTGGAGCTGCAGTCCGGGCCTCCCGGCAGCTTAATAGCAGTGACAGCAGAGGAATAATTCACAAGTGGAGCTAATCAAAGGTGAAAAGGGAGAATCAGTAAACGTCGTATCCTTTTGCCACTTTCATCAATCCAGCTAACTGAATTTGAACTAAAGCTGAGCAAATTTTCCGGGGAGGGGAATTAATATGTAACACATCTGAGGTCTGGCTGGAGCCTGCGGAATTGGAAAAGTCTGCATTATATCAGGGGGAGATTATTGGAAAGACAATTGGGGCCGTCTGTGTAATCAGAAAACAGTGAGGTGTGTCTATCTTATGATGACACTGTGACCTAGTGGGCTCGCACAGAAGGAAATATTTTCTCCCCTTTCCAATTCAATCACCTGGGCTATCCGCCCTGCTGTGTGATGCTGTTTGCCCTGCACATGACAGTATCAATTCAATTACCCTGAAAATGGATACATATTCAGGGTATAAGGGACTGGGCCAATGCAGGAGGGGAAGAGGGAAGACAAAGAAATGCCCATTTACCCCGTAATAACTTTCATTTGGAGTCGGTTTGAAAACAATTCGGCTCTGAATTTGTCCCTGTCAGATCACATTATCCGCAAATGAAGTTTACAAAATATCAATTCAATTTCTATAACAGGAACCCGTCGCAAAACACAAAGGGGGCTGAATTGACCATATCATAACATCTGAGGGGCCCCTGGTGGCTTTCAAATATTTTCAGTCAGAGGCAATCAAAAGCAGAACGGCCCATGCTAATCCATTCAATTTCATCCTTTATACCAGTGTCTTTTCCCCACGTGAACACACACACACACACACACACACACACACACACACACACACACACACACACACACACACACACGCACACACACAGTCCCTCACTGCCCTGGAGTCAAGCAGAGCACCTAGATACCACTCTGCCAATGTGGGAGAAACTCATTTATCTGAACATTTTTAAGATACACTTTTTGGGTCGAACTGTTACTGTTCTATGATGAATACTCAAAACACAAACATTATCTGAGTTACATAATACATTTCATATAAAGATATGAACACATTGAAAAAAAATTCACTGAAAGTTCAGACCATCTGGCCTTACGGAGTTTTGACCCTACCTGTGATGGTCATGAAGTGATAGCTTCAGTAGAGATGGGCTGCAGTCCCATCATGGCAGTAGTCAGTATGATCCCCAGCTCTCTCTGGGTTCCCCTGTTTCCTCTTCCTTCCATGGTGATTAAGCATTCTGACTGTGTCCCTGTTGAGCCAGCCTGCTGATTCCACCGGTCGTCACGTCTCTCCCTGGGCGAGGCCTCATTATCTTCCTTTAGTTGTTGATATTGTTCTTATTTACAGCCCTGTTTTCTCCGCTGTCATGTCTCCAGCAGGTCGCTAATGTGACCGAGATGGAACGGGGAGCATAATTGCAAATTAAATATCTGAAACTTCCTTGATGTGTCTCGGTGGGAAGCAATAAGTGTGTCAGCCTCTTACTGATGTCAAAACGGCTTTTTGCTTCATGAAATTATTCACAGATACAGCGCTACATTTTGCTGTAATTACCGTCGTCTCGGTGGCACTCGCAAAGGGCAAACAACGGCCAGTGGAAACAGGGGGAGTTAAAAATGCTGTTTAACAAATCAATTTGAGCATGCTTACCTTGTAAAACTGTGCGATTGTTCCACTCACTCCTGATCCAGACCCCATAGAGCGTCCATCTATTAAATGCTTAACAAGCCCCTTTACAGAGCAGCAGTGTGGAAATGTGTAATTCGAACAATAACAAAGACTTGACCATTTTTTATTGATTCACTGGCTTCTTCTGCTCTCGCCTACAGCAAACACACTCCAGCAAACACACTCCAGCCAACACACTCCAGCCAACACACTCCAGCAAACACACTCCAGCAAACACACTCCAGCAAACACACTCCAGCCAACACACTCCAGCCAACACACTCCAGCCAACACACTCCAGCAAACACACTCCAGCAAACACACTCCAGCCAACACACTCCAGCAAACACACTCCAGCAAACACACTCCAGCCAACACACCCCAGCAAACACACTCCAGCAAACACACTCCAGCAAACACACTCCAGCAAACACACTCCAGCAAACACACTACAGCAAACACACTCCAGCAAACACACTCCAGCCAACACACTCCAGCAAACACACTCCAGCAATCACACTCCAGCAAACACACTCCAGCAAACACACTCCAGCCAACACACTCCAGCCAACACACTCCAGCCAACACACTCCAGCAAACACACTCCAGCAAACACACTCCAGCCAACACACTCCAGCAAACACACTCCAGCCAACACACTCCAGCAAACACACTCCAGCAAACACACTACAGTAAACACACTACAGCAAAGACACTACAGTAAGCATACTCCGGGAAACACAATACAGCAAGCACACTACAGCAAACACACTACAGTAAACACACTACAGCAAACATACTACAGTAAACACACTCCAGCAAGCACACTACAGCAAACACACTACAGTAAACACACTACAGCAAGCACACTACAGTAAACACACTCCAGCAAACACACCACAGTAAACACACTCCAGCAAACACCCTCCAGCAAACACACTGTTTGTTATTCATTTTTTTTCAATATGAACTTTAACCTTTTACTGCAGTGGGCTAAATCAGGGTCAGTGTTTCTTGATAGTCTTATAAAAAAGACACCTGTACCATGTCAGATATAGAGTTGAAATGTATTACATTTTTAGTTTGCATATGACACTATATATACATCATGGAAGACTGAAATATAATTTAAAAAAATTGACATAGAAACACCAGATTTACGGCATAAAAAAAGCTATGTTTATTAATTCTGAAATTCTGAAAAATATTAGTAACATTCCACCCATGAGGCCACTAGAGGGCGATTTGATCATTTGACTGCAGGAAAGGGATTTATACAGTGGTTAAGTTTAGATTTTGGAGGCAATGGGAATGTTCCCAAAGTTGTTTACCTAGCTTTTGATAGAATTCTTTCTCTTCAATATATATGTTTTGTCTGTATTTGATGCTGAGATTAATTAAGTAGTCAACAACAACCTGGCTCGAAGATGTTTTTTGTCTCCTTCACCCACCCGAATGGCTTAAAGGGGCAATCTGCTGTTGCTACATACATTTTTTGACTTGTGAATTAATGATATGTACCCATTGCCCCAGACAGGGCTTTTAGGTGACCAGTGGGGTGGATACTGGTGTCTTGTAAGAGGAAAGAGAGATAAAGGAGAGCCGCGGTTCTGGGACCACCGCCAATGTAGAGAAAGGGAGATTTGACCTGAGAAGCATTTGCATGTTAAGTGCAGTCAATCTGAATTGATCACAGCCAAATTAAATGCAATGGGTTTCAATATTTTCCCTGTTTACACATTAGCCTCCTACCTGCCACATATGGATGTATTGAATTCAGATTAGTAACCTAAGCATGGACTCAGACAAAGGGAACTTATCTTTAATTAAAATCATGCAGTAGGACCTTAAGTCCTATTCTGTTATGGTTGGGGAATGAAAACTCGCAGGGCTAAATGAACGTTGCTGTATGCCTCCCCAAAGTGTCACTTCACCAATGGAGGTGGGGATGGATGGGGTCCATAGTCTACAACCCAATACAACCAAATACAACCCAATGCAACCCAATTGTGTAGTGTTGGTAGACAGCTACAGTATGATGCTGGTGAGACAAGCGTATCATGTCACAAGTTGTTGAAATTAACAATATAATTGAAAACAGAAACATGCACAAAACTCCTCTCCTAAGGTTGAGAGTCAGTGAATTGAGAAATGTATTCTCTGGGTGGGTCGACTGGCGGGATGCTGGGATGAAACGGTGATCAGTGGAGAACATGTAAATGTAGCATAGACTCCTGTCATGTCACCACTACCAGTCTGCTGTCATCTGGAGAGATGTTCAGCCGATGCACATCACATCATTTACCAGTGTTGCTGGAGGAGGAGACGTCTTTTTTCTATTTCCAAGCAAAATATCTAAACCTCCGATCCTGTTAGATGGAGCATTGTGTTATTTCCATAGTTTATGGGAAAGCTTTGATGAATTAATGAATCCTCACTCAGTCTGCCATTTGCCATGATAACCTAATTGTGATTATTTGTACTGATCTAGGAAACTAGTTCTGTTCATTCCTACCAGCTGTAACAGTAAAACCCTCCTCCTCCCTTAAATCTCTGACGGCAATTACCTCTAAAGAGAAACACGGAGAGAAGTGTTCAACACTATTCAGCTCTTTCATGTAGCTTATTGGCATGTCTGTAAATAGGATCATTTCCTAAATTTAGCCTCAAATGAGCTTCTATTGCCCTGGTGGATTTATTGACAAATGGGGACTTGCTTCCCTGCTCTGGATAATTGAAGAAGCCCCTACTAATTAGACAGAAAAAATCTGTGATCTGGCACGGATCTTTCCCACTGAAAAGATAATTAATTGTGAGTAGATTTGGCGCCTGCCGTGGCTGCCTGCCTAGTGTTCACCCAGGAGGAGGCTCTAGTGGGGTAGCTAGCTAGCTGGAGCGGCACATGGCCCAGTCACACTAATTCCACCATGCCGCCTTCTCTGAAGCGACGCAAGGAAGCAGCATAATCAGCAGACACTGATTACCGACAAGTAATTAACAACGCCAACCAAACGCGGAGATTGAATTTATAATAATTATATAATCAACATGGTGATGATCTTGTAAGGGAATCCTATTGCAGTGGAAAGGTTAATGACTTGCCATCGCACAACATCACAGAGTTAGTGGTGGCTGGGGCCTTGGGTTGGTTTTAACTGCCAAACAGATAATTAACTAACATCATAACAACCATGCAGGTGCCATGAAATATTGAAACATTTCACTTTCCATTCTATTAAACTAATTAGCTACATACTACTCTTCCGCTTCAGTCAGAACTTGCTGAAAAGTTAGCTGCAGTAGGTAGTAGGGCTTTCCTGTTACTTCAGTTGTTTAGTTGGCTAAGATTAAACTGTTGTCTATTGATTTATCACTTAGTTACTGATAATTACTCAACAGTAATTATTGTGTAATAGGCAGCATGCAATATGATCTCCCTCTCAAATTCTGGTGAAGATCACTAATATTCATAAATCGAAGAAGTATAGGCTAACCCTGAGCTCTAACCACAGCAGCGTCTCAGTGTCTCTGTGATATTACCTGAATATGAGAGTATTACATCAGCTAAATCCTCAGCACCAATAATTCCATCTTGAGAAAGCTAAATTAAGTGATTTATCCTTTTGATAAAGGAATAAAATGAATTAGGCTTCACGCTATCAAAGCCCTCCCCATTGCAAGAGCTGGCGGATCATCTTGATTGTAGTTAGTCACTAATCTAGCTCAGAATGTATTATGTTGCAGTTGTAAACCATGGAGACCATGGAGACACAGACCATGGATACAGACCATAGAGACACAGACCATGGAAACAGACCATAGAGACACAGACCATGGATACAGACCATGGAGACACAGACCATGGACACAGACCTTGGAGACAAACCATGGAGACACAGACCATGGAGACACAGACCATGGAGACACAGACCATGGAGACAGACCATGGAGACAGACCATGGAGACAGACCATGGAGACACAGACCATGGAGACACAGACCATGGAGACACAGACCATGGAGACACAGACCATGGACACAGACCATGGAGACACAGACCATGGAGACACAGACCATGGACACAGACCATGGATTTACAGACCATTGAGACAGACCATGGACACAGACCATGCATTTACAGACCATGGACACATACCATGTAGGCAGAACATGGAGACACAGACCTTGGAAACAGACCATTGAGACAGAAAATGGAGACACAGACCATGGATACAGACCATAGAGACACAGACCATGGAAACAGACCATAGAGACACAGACCATGGATACAGACCATGGAGACACAGACCATGGACACAGACCTTGGAGACAAACCATGGAGACACAGATCATGGAGACACAGACCATGGATACAGACCATGGAGACAGACCATGGAGACACAGACCATGGACACAGACCTTGGAGACAAACCATGGAGACACAGACCATGGAGACACAGACCATGGAGACACAGACCATGGAGACAGACCATGGAGACAGACCATGGAGACAGACCATGGAGACAGACCATGGAGACACAGACCATGGAGACACAGACCATGGAGACACAGACCATGGAGACACAGACCATGGACACAGACCATGGAGACACAGACCATGGAGACACAGACCATGGACACAGACCATGGATTTACAGACCATTGAGACAGACCATGGACACAGACCATGCATTTACAGACCATGGACACATACCATGTAGGCAGAACATGGAGACACAGACCTTGGAAACAGACCATTGAGACAGAAAATGGAGACACAGACTATGGATACAGATCATGGAGACACAGACCATGGATACAGACCATGGAGACAGACCATGGAGACACAGACCATGGAGACAGACCATGGAGACACAGACCATGGAGATACAGACCATGGAGATACAGACCATGGAGATTCAGACCATGGAGACAGACCATGGATATCTACACTAATGTGTGAGTAGAGGGAGAAGCCGTTCCCTTTGTGTTGTAGATAAGTGTATATGAGAGACACGGGGCCAAACAGAACTAATTAGGAGGATTATATGGAATTAGAATGTGAGGCGGAAGCAGCAAGATTGTAATGTAAAAAAAATCTATCAATAAGGGGGAGATGGTGAAAACCAGCCCTCTTAACATTAACAATTACTGTGATTAACAATGATACACACAACTCATTTTTCATTACAGAGGAGAGGAGATAAGCTTGTTTATATAGACTAGCTTTTCAACCAATGAGTAATTTATCATGGCGAGGCCCATGAAAGCACATAACAGCCCACAGCAATTAAAATCTTCCCTATGACCTTGTGACAACCAAGGACCTGAGAGTCTCCAGGAAACTGCCTGCCGTTCTATCTCAATGGAAAGAGAGGAGGCAGTAGGATAGTAAAATATTTCCTGATAGATATTCCTGCACACATATACACAAAGGAATGAATGTACCACTTGGAAATACTGCATTTACTACACCTGGATATGACGTTGATCTGATCAGACAAATATCATTCACTATACCTGGATATGACGTTGATCTGATCAGACAAATATCATTCACTATACCTGGATATGATGTTGATCTGATCAGACGAATATTGTTCACTATACCTGGATATGACGTTGATCTCATCAGGCAAATATCATTCACTATACCTGGATATGACGTTGATCTGATCAGGCAAATATCATTCACTATACCTGGATATGACGTTGATCTGATCAGACGAATATTGTTCACTATACCTGGATATGACGTTGATCTCATCAGGCAAATATCATTCACTATACCTGGATATGATGTTGATCTGATCAGACGAATATTGTTCACTATACCTGGATATGACGTTGATCTCATCAGGCAAATATCATTCACTATACCTGGATATGACGTTGATCTGATCAGGCAAATATCAGTCACTATACCTGGATATGATGTTGATCTGATCAGGCAAATATCATTCACTATACCTGGATATGATGTTGATCTCATCAGGCAAATATCATTCACTATACCTGGATATGATGTTGATCTCATCAGGCAAATATCAGTCACTATACCTGGATATGACGTTGATCTGATCAGGCAAATATCATTCACTATACCTGGATATGACGTTGATCTGATCATGCAAATATCAGTCACTATACCTGGATATGACGTTGATCTCATCAGGCAAATATCATTCACTATGCCTGGATATGACGTTGATCTGATCAGGCAAATATCATTCACTATACCTGGATATGACGTTGATCTCATCAGGCAAATATCATTCACTATGCCTGGATATGACGTTGATCTGATCAGGCAAATATCATTCACTATACCTGGATATGACATTGATCTGATCAGGCAAATGTCATTCACTATACCTGGATATGACGTTGATCTGATCAGGCAAATATCATTCACTATACCTGGATATGACGTTGATCTGATCAGGCAAATGTCATTCACTATACCTGGATATGACGTTGATCTGATCAGGCAAATGTCATTCACTATACCTGGATATGACGTTGATCTGATCAGGCAAATATCATTCACTATACCTGGATATGACGTTGATCTGATCAGGCAAATATCATTCACTATACCTGGATATGACGTTGATCTGATCAGGCAACTATCATTCACTATACCTGGATATGATGTTGATCTGATCAGACACATATCATTCACTATACCTGGATATGAGGTTGATCTGATTAGGCAAATATCATTCACTATACCTGGATATGACGTTGATCTGATCAGACAAATATGAGCATTATTGCACCCTGTAAGACGGACCGGTGTGAAAATGGAACAAAGGGATGTTTGTTACAACAGTTATGTGGTTGGTTTTCTGAGTGGGGTCTATGCACCTGAGTCTAAACATCTGAGTCTATAGAGTCTAGACCTGTCTATACGCCTGAGTCTGTAGTCTTTACACCTGAGTCTATAGAGTCTATACACCTGAGTCTAGAGAGCTGAGTCTATAGAGTCTATACACCTGAGTCTAGAGAACTGAGTCTATAGAGTCTATACACCTGAGTCTAGAGAACTGAGTCTATAGAGTCTAGACACCTGAGTCTATAGTCTAGACACCTAGATCTATACACCTGATTCTATAGTTTATACACCTGTTTCTATAGTCTATACACCTGAGTCTATAGTCTATACACCTGAGTCTAGAGAGCTGAGTCTATAGAGTCTAGACACCTGAGTCTACAGTCTATACACCTGAGTCTAGAGTCTACACACCTGAGTCGATAGTCTATACACCTAGGTCTATACACCTGATTCTATAGTCTATACACCTGATTCTATAGTCTATACACCTGTTTCTATAGTCTATACACCTGAGTCTATAGTCTAGACACCTAGGTCTATACACCTGAGTATATATAATCTATGCACTTAGAGAGCTGAGTCTATAGAGTCTTTACACCTGAGTCTACAGTCTATACACCTGAGTCTAGAGAGTCTACACACCTGAGTTGATAGTATACACCTGATTCTAGAGAGCTGAGTCTATAGTCTATACATCTGAGTCTATAGAGTCTACACCTGATTCTAGAGAGTCTATACACCTGATTCTATAGTCTATGCACCTATGTCTATACACCTGATTCTATAGTCTATACACCTGTTTCTATAGTCTATACACCTGAGTCTATAGTCTATACACCTGATTCTATAGGCTATACACCTGAGTCTATAGTCAATACACCTGAGTCTAGAGAGCTGAGTCTATAGAGTCTAGACACCTGAGTCTTTAGTCTAGACACCTAGGTCTATACACCTGAGTCTAGACAGTTTATACACCAGAGTATATATAGAAATATGCACTTGTCTAGAGAGCTGAGTCTATAGAGTCTATACATCAGAGTCTATAGTCTATACACCTGCGTCTATAGTGTCTACACCTGATTCTAGAGTCTATACACCTGAGTCTATAGAGTCTATACACCTGAGTCTATAGTCTATACACCTGAGTCTATAGAGTCTATACACCTGAGTCTATAGAGTCTACCACTGAGTCTACAGAGCCTTGTCTGTAGAGTATATATACCTGAGTCTATACACCTGAGTCTATAGTCTACACCTGATTCTAGAGAGCTGAGTCTATAGAGTCTAGACACCTGAGTCTATAGTCTAGACACCTAGGTCTATACACCTGAGTCTAGAGAGTCTATACACCTGAGTCTATAGTCTACACCTGATTTCTAGAGAGCTGAGTCTATAGTCTATACACCTGAGTCTATAGAGTCTACACACCTGAGACTATAAATCTGAGTCTATAGTCTGTACACCTGCGTCTAGAGAGATTATACACCTGAGTCTATAGAGGCTAGACCTGAGTATATACACCTGAGTCCAGAGTCTGTACACCTGAGTCTATAGACTATATGCACCTGAATCTAGAGATCTGAGTCTGTACAGTCTACATCTGACTCTAAAAAGCTGAGTCTATAGTCTACACCTGAGTCTAGAGAGCTGAGTCTATAGAGTCTGAAACCTGAGTCTAGAGAGCTGAGTCTATAGTCTAGACCTGAGTCTAGGGAGCTGAGTCTATAGAGTCTATATACCTGAGCCTAGAGAGCTGAGTCTATAGTCTACACCTGAGTCTAGAGAGCTGAGTCTATTGTCTATACACCTGAGTCTAGAGAGTCTATAAACCTGAGTCTATATCAAATCAAATCAAATCAAATTTTATTGGTCACATACACATGGTTAGCAGATGTTAATGTGAGTGTAGCCAAATGCTTGTGCTTCTAGTTCCGACAGTGCAGTAATATCTAAGAAGTAATCTAACAATTATACACAACTACCTAATACACACAAATATAAAGGGATGGAATAAGAATATGTACATATGAATATGTGGATGAGCGATGGCCGAGTGGCATAGGCAAGATGCAATAGATGGTATAAGATACAGTATATACATATGAGATGAGTAATGTAGGGTATGTAAACATTATTAAAGTGGCATTACTTAAAGTGACTAGTGATCCATTTATTAAAGTGGCCAATGATTTGAGTCTGAATGTAGGCAGCAGCCTCTCTGAGTAAGTGATTGATTAACAGTCTGATGGCCTTGAGATATAAGCTGTTTTTCAGTCTCTCGGTCCCAGCTTTGATGCACCTGTACTGACCTCGCCTTCTGGATGGTAGTGGGGTGAACAGGCAGTGGCTTGGGTGGTTGTTGTCCTTGATGATCTTTTTGGCCTTCCTGTGACATTGGGTGCTGTAGGTGTCCTGGAGGTCACGTAGTTTGCCCCCGGTGATGCGTTGTGCAGACAGCACCACCTTCTGGAGAGCCTTGCGGTTGAGGGTGGTGCAGTTGCCGTACCAGGTGGTGATACAGCCCTACATGATGCTCTCAATTGTGCACCTCAAATCAAATCAAATGTTATTGGTCACATACACATGGTTAGCAGATGTTAATGCGAGTGTAGCGAAATGCTTGTGCTTCAAGTTCCGACCGTGCAGTAATATCTAACAAGTAATCTAACAATTTCACAACAACTACCTTATACACACAAGTGTAAAAGAATGAATAAGAATATGTACATATAAATATATGGATGAGCGATGGCCGAACGACATAGGCAAGATGCAGTAGATGGTATTGAGTACAGTATATACATATGAGATGAGTAATGTAGGGTATGTGAACATTATATAAAGTGGCATTGCTTAAAGTGACTAGTGATACATTTATTACATCAAATGTTTTATTATTAAAGTGACTAGAGATTTGAGTCAGTATGTTGGCAGCAGCCACTCAATGTTAGTGATGGCTGTTTAACAGTCTGATGGCCTTGATATAGAAGCTGTTTTTCAGTCTCTCGGTCCCAGCTTTGATGCACCTGTACTGACCTTGCCTTCTGGATGATAGCGGGGTGACCAGGCAGTGGCTCGGGTGGTTGTTGTCCTTGATGATCTTCTTGGCCTTCCTGTAACATCGGGTGGTGTAGGTGTCTTGAAGGGCAGGTAGTTTACCCCCGGTGATGCGTTGTGCAGTCCTCACTACCCTCTGGAGAGCCTTGCGGTTGTGGGCGGAGCAGTTGCCGTACCAGGCGGTGATACAGCCCGACAGGACGCTCTCGATTGTGCATCTGTACATTTTTGTAAGTGTTTTTGATGACAAGCCAAATTTCTTCAGCCTCCTGAGGTTGAAGAGGCGCTGTTGCACCTTCTTCACCACGCTGTCTGTGTGGGTGGACCATTTCAGTTTGTCCGTGATGTGTATGCCAAGGAACTTAAAACTTTCCACCTTCTCCACTACTGTCCCGTCGATGTGGATAGGGGGGTGCTCCCTCTGCTGTTTCCTGAAGTCCACGATCATCTCCCTGTTTTGTTGATGTTTCCTAACTTCACCACCTGGAGTGGCCCGTCAGAAAGTCCAGGACCCAATTGCACAAGGCGGGGTTGAGACCCAGGGCCTCAAGCTTAAGGATGAGCTTGGAGGATACTATGGTGTTGAATGCTGAGCTGTAGTCAATGAACAGCATTCCTACATAGGTATTCCTCTTGTCCAGATGGGATAGGGCAGTGTGCAGTGTGATGGCGATTGCATCGTCTGTGGACCTATTGGGGCGGTATGCAAACCGAAGTGTGTCTAGGGTGGCAGGTAAGGTGGAGGTGTTATGATCCTTGACTAGTCTCTTCATGATGACAGAAGTGAGTGCTACAGAGCGATAGTCATTGAGTTCAGTTATCTTTTCCTTCTTGGTCTATAGTCTATACATCTGAGTCTATAAACCTGAGTCTATACACCTGTGTCTATACTCTACACACGTGAGTCTATAAAGTCTATACACTTGAGTCTATAGTCTATACACCTGAGTCTATAAATTCAATATACCTGAGTCTATACAGCTCCTGCACATAGCATCGCATGAAAGAGCTTAGAATATTGTTTTATCATGGTATGAGGTCATAGACCACCATGTGAAAACTGTAGTCTTCTCAAGTTGATTATTGGAGCTTGTTTAATGACATCATACACCATTGTATTAGATAGAACAAGTGTCCCATTACAACTTAATTGTTCATTTGGAAACCTTTTTACCAAATGATGATTGACTCCTTCACTTTTAAACATCAGAAATGATAATGCAGTGTTTTATAATCAGTCAATTAGAAATAAATAACATGTTAACAGAGCGAGAGCCCAGGCACAAAGGCCTAGCCTTCCCTACTTTAGATTTCATTACAGGCAGTCTCCACCGGAAAAGTAATGAGCCATAAAATGTAATTCAGAAATGATATTACCAAAAAATTATAGAGCGAGATAGCAGCCACAAAGGGGCCAGCAGCCACAAAGGGTCCAGCAGCCAGAAAGGGGCCAGCAGCCACAAAGGGGCCAGGAGCTACAAAGGGACCAAGCCCCGGGAGCACGTTTTACAGTCTGGCTTGATGCACTTCTATTGATCTCACTACAATCACTTAATATCACAGAGGATAAGGATTCCTGCTCTTCCTTCCCCTCTCTCCCTCTCCCTCTCTCTCTCTCTCTCTCTCTCTCTCTCTCTCTCTCTCTCTCTCTCTCTCTCTCTCTCCCTCTCGCTCTCTCTTTTTTCTCTCTCTCTCTCTCTCTTGCAAACATGCTCAGGTACTTACAGTGCTGAATTTTCTTATCTCCTCCTATTTGCTGAAGCCATCCTGCAGAAGAAAAGGGGCCCTAAGACGTACTCCTATTAGAGGTCCCATGTTAAAAAGAAAAAGAGGGAGAGTAGCATATTGTAGTCTAATATTCACATCTCAGATTCTACTGTAATATATTATTCAATGCTATTACATTGTAACCTCTTTCTGTCATACCTTACTCTTTTCCAAAGTATAAAGCCTATGCTTATTATGCTCATGTTAAATGCAGAATGTTCTAAAATGTATCTTTGAAAAATGTGTTATAATTCAGATGATAATAGGAAATATTATGAAACCCATACTGAAAGTACCTTTTGATGTCCTCTTTTTTGTGCTATGTTATCCATTGTAGCAGAAATTGTCATTTTCTCTCTTTACAAGTGTTTTTAGTTGTATTTGGAGCAGCTGGACAGTTAAACACACTTTCTGAAAGCATTTAGGAGCAATCGCTGTTTGAGATAAATCTCCTGAAACAGAAGACACATGAGAGGCCGGGTTACTTTAGAACAACTTTGGAGTCAACAGCAATTTCAGATTAATTTCACAGATTAACGCTTCAGAACATGTGTAGAAAGAAGAAACCAGGGTTAATGTCGTCACAAGAAGCCAGGGTTAACGTCGTCATCCACTGGAGCCTGTCAGCATTTAGGCTGCTTTGTGTGAGATTGCACAAGCATATTAACCCTATGCTTACATACAGTATCTGTGAAATCATGCATGCCAAGAGCGACATCAGGGTGATAGTGTGTAGCAGCTGACACTCTTTTCAGTCAACATTGTAGTAGGAGAAAAATGTTCTGCACATTCTCTATTCTTCTGACTTAACTGGTTATAATATTCACTACCATGTTCTGAGGATTTTGGTTTCCTTTCACATTAGTGTTACAATGTTCACAGTTGTAGTGTGTAACACCCACATACCCTGCAAACACCTAATGCACTGAAAATAAATAGATTGATAAAACCCTGAGTCTGAAGGGGGGGTGGGGGGGCTAAACTCCTGTAATGACTTGGGGGAGGCGTATTCATTTCTGCGTTTCAGGGAGGCGTGGGGAGGGAGGTGGATGCTGACCCCTGGAAATGAGACGGATGCAGTGGGGCCCTGCTATCGCCAGGCAGCCGGCCACCAGCTCCCCTTATCAGCAGAGTGGTCTCATTTGTTATTTCTGCTAGAGATATCCTCCCCACCTCCAGCTCCCCTCCCCATACACTGCCCTACTCCCTCCACCGACCAGCCTCAGAGCCCCAGGCAGGACTAATGAAAGACTCCTCGCAGGAAGGTGCCTGTCGCGACCCTAAACAGATTAGGAGAAAGACAGTCATTTCTACTACATACTGTATGTAATTTCATAATTGATTCAAGCGCAGAGAAGTTGTATCCATAATAAGGCTGACACCTGAGAAATATGGGGACCATTAAAGAGGTGTGTGTCACTGATTAGGATTATTATCCCTGTAAGGGCGCTTGGAATCCTCATTTTTGTGGGATATTGTTACTTGGTTTTCACTTTTCTGTTCTTTGCCTTGCAAAAGGAAATTTTGCCAACCCAGGAAGGCAATAGCAAATCAGTTACCAGTAGGAATCTGTGCTCATTCATTTAAAAGACATCTTGGATTATCTATAATTCCCAGAATGTAAGGGCTGCAGCAGTCATGTATGCATATATTTGGCGTAGTCCACTAACAGCTGGATAGGTAATCCAGGGTAAGTACCTAACTCAAGTACAACACTCATTACATCACCGGGGATTTGAACCAGTAACCTTTTGGTTAATACTACATTCCCACTATAATACTAATGTGTTCTAATTACACTGCTAACAGGATTTGTGCTAATAGCACTTAACGCATAATGATTCATTGTCTTAATGCCCGGACCAACTCTACTCTCAATTTTCCTAAGCAGGTGGCGATCTCCCTATTCTCCATTTCCTGTATAACACCCCCCATGCCTGAGGGGAAGTGTTTCAGAAGCAAATTTCCCAAATTAAGTAAACAAAAATTAGCACATTTACAAGTCTATTAATTGATAACAGCTAATGAATGGAAAGATAAAACCTAGATGGTGTGTCACAAACATTGTGTACTGACAACCCAGGCCGGTGGCCTGAGGGTTATTGTGTTTGACCTTACTATGACCTGGCTGAAAACCTTGTCATTGCAAAATAAATTACTTAGAGTAGATGAACATGTTAACAATCACTTCTGAATCTTACGGAGAGCCTATATCTGTCCAGAATGTTCATTTGATAAATTACAGTTAGGGTTATTTGGGGGGGGGGGGGAATAAAAGATTCCCACCCGCTGCCTCAAATGAATAAAACGGGCAAAAAAAGGATGATATTAGAGAGGATAACAATGACTCTCAGATTGTAGTAGCGCTGTATTCATAAAATGTAGATGAGGTAGAACAAAAGTTCACTTGTCAGGTTCTCTGTGTGTAGGTATTCTGCACTCCCATTCATCTGAAATGCATTAAATCTCTACCCCCTCGCCTCAAGTGGAACGGTGTTTAAATTAATTCACTCAAATGATGACCTCTCTGTACAAGAGGAATCATAAAATGGACTGATCCCAGTCTGTACCATCCACATCTACTGTACTCTACTCCCCCATGATCCCAGTTAATAACAATATCCCAGTTAATAATATGATCAGAGTTAATAACATGATCCCAGTTAATAACATGATCCCAGTTAATAACATGATCCCAGTTAAGAATATGATCAGAGTTAATAACATGATCCCAGTTAATAACAGGATCCCAGTTAATAACATGATCCCAGTTAATAACATGATCCCAGGTAATAACATGATCACAGTTAATAACATGATCCTGGTTAATAACATGATCCCGGTTAATAACATGATCCCACTTAATAACATGATCCCCAGTTAATAACATGATCCCGGTTAATAACATGATCCCAGTTAATAATATGATCCCCAGTTAATAACATGATTGCAGTTAATAACATGATCAAAGTTTATAACATGATCCCAGTTAATAACATGGGCACAGTTTATAACATGATCACAGTTACTAACCTAGAATAAGAGGCACTTCTAAAAGGCAAAATAAAACTCTGAAATTATCAATGGCTACCCTTCTAAGATAGTATAGACGTCAATCGGATAATTATTTTCAAGGCTTTTAAAACTGCCAAAGAGATCTAAATAACATGAAATATTCTGTCAGAATTTTAAAGCTGGAATCCGTAGCCGCGAAACTGCCAAGTCCGTTTGTGATAGTACAACATTGAAGACATTACTTGAAACAATGGACACAGTTTTTTCCCATATTAAGTCATTGCACACGCAATACAACAACAGTGTATGATTTTATTATTTTTTTTTACCACGATGCTGGATGCTAATTTCTTCAAAACAAAAACAATAACAAATGCGCCTTGGGCAGCCAGTACTGCTGGTTTGCCTATTGTGGATCTCAGCTTTAAGATACAAATCTATGTTTCTGATTTGTTTCCTTTTTGAATCATTGAATAGTTCTTTTGGAAATGTGCTGCTTGGTGTGCCATGGTTTATATAGGCCTAGAGCCCTAGACTGTTGATTTTGCTTGTATACAAAAGAGCAAAACAAACCTGGTTTAACTTGTATAACAGAACTTTCACTTGTCTCCTTATCCTGTAAGGGTTCTCCCACAGGCCAGTGTTTCTACTGTCTGCACTCTGTAGTGCTGCTTAGTCACTCTGATACCTCCAAGCTACTACTTTCAGATTCTGACCATGAAAGAAAGCCTTCCCACAAAGGAAAGGAAGAAATATATATTGAGTAGTGTCTTTTGTGTGGCCAAAGCATTTATCTTCAAATCTTAATAAACCTGGCCATCCTTTCGTCCAAATAAGTCCATTTCTACCTTTTCTCTTTCTGTGCACTAAAGGCAAAGCTCCTCGTTTAATTATGACATATTGATTTTGTAGTAAGCCTTGTTTGGCTTAATGACATCTTTTGTTGGCCCTAATTCTGTCTTCCATTGTCTGCCCTCCGAAGCACTTAGATTTTGTCATCACCTTTTTGTGCAGCTTGAAATATATAATCTTTCTTTGGTCATCGTCAACGTCAATGGTTCCCCTCTAAATCAGACCCTGTCGCCATTTATCTTCTGTTTCCGAAAGCTTTTGCATTGATGCCAAAGCAATCCATTTCCTAAATGATGTAATTATCTGCTAGTCTTTTTTGCACTTTTAAAGTTTAGGGTTTATTTTAGATCAATTCAGACCACTTTGAGTGCAAATTGCACAATTGCATTGCCTTCAGATTTCTCACAAATCCAATTGGGATTAGGGCCTTTGGAGTGGAATGCCTAATGAAGCTTCGGCGAAGGATTGGTTGTCCTTCACATGTTGACTGTGAAAGAAGCTACAGTTGCACCACAATTAGAGGGAGAATAAGTTGCAAATTGTCACCTTGGAGACGTGGCTGCCTTGTATGCCTGCAGCCAGCTGGGTCTTTGCTCAAGGTGGCTATGGGAAAGGCAATTAGTTTATTGAAAGATTTGACAGATAAACACATTTCTCCTGTCATCGCTGACTGGGCGCTTTCTGAATAAATGATTCAATATTCCCTTGCACCATCATTAGAGTTGTTATTAGCACTGTAAGACTTAAGACCTCAATAGCTGTAGTAGCGGTACGAGAAGACCTAAGACCTCAATAGCTCTAGTAGTAGTGGTAGGAGAAGACCTAAGACCTCAATAGCTCTAGTAGTGGTAGGAGAAGACCTAAGATCGCAATAGCTCTAGTTGCGGTAGGAGAAGACCTAAGACCTCAATAGTGGAAGTAGCGGTAGGAGATAACTTAAGACCTCAATAGCTGTAGTAGCGGTAGGAGAAGACTTAAGACCTCAATAGCTGTAGTAGCGGTAGGAGAAGACTTAAGACCTCAATAGCTGTAGTAGCGGTAGGAGAAGACCTAAGACCTCAATAGCTGTAGCAGCGGTAGGAGAAGACTTAAGACCTCAATAGCTGTAGTAGCAGTAGGAGAAGACTTAAGACCTCAATAGCTGTAGTAGCGGTAGGAGAAGACCTAAGACCTCAATAGCTGTAGTAGCGGTAGGAGAAGACCTAAGACCTCAATAACTGTAGTAGCGGTAGGAGAAAACTTAAGACCTAAATAGCTGTAGTAGCGGTAGGAGAAGACCTAAGACCTCAATAGCTGTAGCAGCGGTAGGAGAAGACTTAAGACCTCAATAGCTGTAGTAGCGGTAGGAGAAGACTTAAGACCTCAATAGCTGTAGTAGCGGTAGGAGAAGACCTAAGACCTCAATAGCTCTAGTAGTGGTAGGAGAAGACCTAAGATCGCAATAGCTCTAGTTGCGGTAGGAGAAGACCTAAGACCTCAATAGCAGAAATAGCGGTAGGAGAAGACCTAAGACCTCAATAGCTCTAGTTGCGGTAGGAAAACACTTAAGACCTCAATAGTTGTAGTAGCGGTAGGAGAAGACTTAAGACCTCAATAGCTGTAGTAGCGGTAGGAGAAGACCTAAGACCTCAATAGCTGTAGTAGCGGTAGGAGAAGACTTAAGACCTCAATAGCTGTAGTAGAGGTAGGAGAAGACTTAAGACCTCAATAGCTGTAGTAGCGGTAGGAGAAGACTTAAGACCTCAATAGCTGTAGTAGCGGTAGGAGAAGACTTAAGACCCCAATAGCTGTAGTAGCGGTAGGAGAAGACCTAAGACCTCAATAGCTGTAGTAGCGGTAGGAGAAGACTTAAGACCTCAATAGCTGTAGTAGAGGTAGGAGAAGACTTAAGACCTCAATAGCTGTAGTAGCGGTAGGAGAAGACTTAAGACCTCAATAGCTGTAGTAGCGGTAGGAGAAGACTTAAGACCCCAATAGCTGTAGTAGCGGTAGGAGAAGACTTAAGACCTCAATAGCTGTAGTAGCGGTAGGAGAAGTACATTCTCTCCATATGCTCTCACTGATAAAGTCACAAGCCCATCTCCACTTTAAAAGGTCTGGCCTCCTGTTTCTAGGCTGTGCGGCCGACAAGAAACCTATGGTGTTACTAGTGTTACTCAACCTTCTCAAATGGAGAAAACTGAACAGAGAAAGATCAGAAACCTATTGCAGAAATTGAACAGACTACATAGGGTTTAAAGGAGTCCCTCACCCAAATCCCTCTTTGACCCCACTTCTCTCCCTTTCTGTTTCTGCTCCTGCCGCTGTTTATGTCCAGCCCCTATTCCCAGACTGATGGGGCTGGGCGCTGGTGTGCCTCTGGTCTCTGAGGGAGTGTCAGCCTCAAGCAGGGGGGACGCAGACTGCCTGTCTGGCTGCCTGACTGGCTGGCTTGTTGGTTGACTGACTGGCTGACTGGCCGCTTGGCTGACTGACTAGCTGGCTGGCGTCTCCATGGGGAGGGCTTAGGGAGGATGGGGGCTGGAGGCCACTAAATCAGTGCACGCTTGTCAACATCCTCGGGCCGCAGGAATTACTCAAGTGAAAATAACAAATGACTGTCATTGCAGAGCCAAAAACCTGTGATTATAATTATCACATCCCCAGTGACCTTGCATAAACTTTACTCTCTCTCCAATGGAGCATTTAAATAGCCTGTATCTACTGCCAGAGGAACCACGAGTCTCGGGCCAGGGCCAAACCACAGGATCACTGACTGTGTGAGGGATTGCACATGCTAGACAAGTGCACTCGTGTGTTTGTGTGTGTATGTGTGTGAGAGAGTATGTGTTTGTGTGTGAGAAAGTATGTGTTTGTGTGTGAGAGAGAATGTGTTTGTGTGTGAGTGAGGGAGTGAGTGAGTGAGGGAGGGAGGGAGGGAGGGAGGGAGGGAGGGAGGGAGGGAGTGAGGGAGCTGGTTTTAGAGATAATATCTAGATAAAGAGAGGGAAAAACTTGACACTCAAGCTTTTTCAAATAATGTTTCTACTGAAGAACATTATTTGTTTTTGTCTCTGGAGGTTTCTTGCCATAACCAGAGGAAAACAAACACATTGACAGCTCTCAGCTCTCCTCTCAGCACATCTACAATGTCACGTCACAGGACCACACTCATTAAACCCCAATCTACATGACTCAGTTCAGAAACCAGGCCAAAGAGACAAAGCCCTCATTATTGTTTTTGTCACTGTGAATATTCTGCCAATGATGGCACCAAAGCGTGCCAGACATGACACCTCGATGTGACAGAGAGCTGATGGCCTCTGCCTGTCTGTGGTGAGGAGTTATATATAGGGAATAGGGTGCCATTTGGGACGCAACCCTGTCCTGTTCTGCTACATCAGGGCCCATCAGGGTCCATCCTTCCCAAAACACTAATTGGAAGGGATTCCATCCATTCTCTGGCACTCACAATTATTATGCATAGCTGGACGATTAGCCTTGATTAGCCTTGTAGCAGCCATGTTCCTTGGGCAGGCACACTATTACTTGGCCGTGCAGGACAGCAGCACTGAGCACCCTCATTCTCCTCAACAACACTTCTATAATCTGTTGTGCTTAGTGATGTGCTCACTAAGAATGTACCATTACATTCTGCACCAGTACATTCTGCACCATTACATTCTGCAACATTACAATCTGAAACATTACATTCTGTATCCATTACGTTCTGCACCATTACGTTCTGCACCATGACATTCTTTATCCATTATATTATGCACCATTATATCCTGTGCCATTACATTCTGCACCATTACGTTCTGTCTCCATTACACTATGCACCAGCACATTCTGTATCATTACACTCCGTATCCATAATATTCTGCAAAATTACTTTCTGTATCCATTACATACTGCACCATAACATTCTGTATCCATTACATTCTGCACCATTACATTCTGCACCATTGTTTTCTGCGACATTACATTTTGGATCCATAACATTCTGTATCCAATACAATCTGTATCCATTAAATTCTGCACCATTACATTCTGTATGCATTACATTCTGAACCAGTACATTCTGCACCAATACATTCTGTACGAGTGAACTCTGTACCATTACATTATGTATCCAATATATTCTGTATCCATTACATTCTGTATCCAATATATTCTGTATCCATAACATTCTGCACCCTTACAATTTGCAACATTAAATTCTGCACTATTACATATTGTATCAATTACATTCTATATCCATTACATTCTGTATCCATTAAAATCTGTAAGCATTACATTCTGCATCATTACATTCTAAAACATTATGATCTGTATCCACAACATTGTGTACCATTACTTACTGTATCCATTACATTCTGGACCACTTCATTCTGTGTCCATTAGATTCAGTATCCATAGCATTCCGCAACATTACATTCTGTATGCATTACATTCTGCACCATTACATTCTGCACCATTACACTCTGTATCTATTCCATTTTGTATCCATTACATTCTGCACCAGTACATTCTGAATCCATTACAATGTGTATCCATTACATTCTGCAACAGAAAATTCTGAACAAGTATATTCTGCACCATTACATTCTGTATCCATTACATTCTGCACCATTACATTCTGCAACATTACAATCTGAACCATTACATTCTGTATCCATTACATTCAGCACCATTACATTCTGCACCATTACACTCTGTGTCTATTACATTCTGTATCCATTACATTCTGCACCAGTACATTTTCCACCATTACATTCTGCAATGTTACATTCTGAACCATTACATTTTACATCCATTACATTATGCACCAGTATATTTTGCATCACTACACTCCGTATCCATTGCATTCCGCAAAATTACTTTCTTTATCCATTACATTCTGCACCATTACATTCTGTTTCCATTACATTCGGCACTATTAAATTCTGTGTCCATTACATTCTGCACCAATACACGCTGTATCCATTACATGCTGTATCCATTACATTCTGCACCATTACATTCTGCACCAGTACATTCTGTATCCATTACATTCTGCACCATTATATTCTGCACCATTATATTCTGCGACCATTACATTTTGTATCCATTACATTCTGTATCCATTACAATCTGTTTCCATTACATTTGGCAACATTACATTCGGAATCCATTACATTCTGCACTATTACATTCTGCACCATTACACTCTGTATCCATTACATTCTGCACCCTTATGGTCTGCCTTACATTCTTTATCCACTACATTATGCACCAGTACATTCTGCATCATTCAATCTGTATCCATTACATTCTGCAAAATTACTTCTTTATCAATTACATTCTGCAACATTACATTCTTTTTCCATTACATTCTGCACCATTACAATCTGTAAGCATTAGATTCTGCATCATTACATTCTAAACCATTACAATCGGTTTCCATTACATTCTTTACCATTATGTGCTGTATCCATTACAATCTGTATCCATTACATTTGGCACAATTACATTCTGAATCCATTAACAAAAACTTCTGAACCAGTATACTCTGCACAATTACACTCTTTATTTATTACGTTCTTTATACATTAAATTCTGCACCAGTACATTCTACACCAGTACATTCTGCACCATTGCATTCTGCAGCATTACATTCTGTATCCATTACATTCTGAATTTTTTTTTTTTACCCAGTATATTTTGCACCATTACATTCAGTATCCATTACATTCTGCACCAGTACATGTGCACCATTACATTCTGCACCATTACATTCTGTATCCATTACATTCTGGACCATTACGTTCTGCACCATTACACTCTGTATCAATTTCATTCTGTATCCATTACATTCTGCACCAGTACATTCTGCACCATTATATTCTGCAACATTACATTCTGAACCCTTACATTCTGCAACATTACATTCTGAACCATTACATACTGTATCCATTACATTCTGCAACAATACAGTCTGCACCCTTATATTCTTTATCCATTACATTATGCACCATTACATCCTGCACCCTTACATTCTGCACCAGTACATTCTGCATCATTACACTCTGAACCATTATCTTCTGCAAAATTACTTTCCTTGTCCATTACATTCTGCACCATAACATTCTGTTTCCATTACATTCTGCACCATTACATTCTGTAAGCATTACATACCGTATCCATTACATTCTGCACGATTACATTCTGTTTCCTTTAGATTCATTATCCATAACATTCCACACCATTACATTCTGCACCAATACATTCTGTATCCATTACATTCTGCACCATTACATTCTGCACCCTTATATTCTGCGATATTACCGTTTGTATCCATTACATTCTGCACCATTACATTCTGCACCATTATATTCTGTGACATTATCGTTTGTATCCATTACATTCTGCACCATTACATTTTGCAACATTATATTCTGTGACATTACCATTTGTATCCATTACATTCTGCAACATTACGTTCTGAACCATTAAAATCTTTATCAATTACATTCTGCACCAATACGGTCTGCAACATTAAACGCTGGACTAGTACATTTTGTATCAATTACATTCTGTATCCATTACATTCTGTATCCATTACATTCTGTGTCCATTACATTCTGTAACATTACATACTGTATCCATTAAATTCTACACCATTATATTCTGTATCCATTACCTTCTGTGTGTATGTTTTGGGACCACTATTGTTTTCACTATATATTTTACCACTTGGTGATGTCATTCGGAAACATAATGTTAACTTTCACTGCTATGCGGATGACACACAGCTGTACATTTCGATGAAACATGGTGAAGCCCCAAAATTGCCCTCCCTGGAAGCCTGTGTTTCAGACATAAGGAAGTGGATGGCGGAAAATGTTCTACTTTTAAACTCTGACAAAACAGAGATGCTAGTCCTAGGTCCCAAGAAACAAAGAGATCTTCTGTTGAATCTGACAATTAATCTTGATGGTTGTACAGTCGTCTCAAATAAAACTGTGAAGGACCTCGGTGTTACTCTGGACCCTGATCTCTCTTTTGACGAACATATCAAGACTGTTTCAAGGACAGCTTTTTTCCATTTACGTAACATTGTAAAAATCAGAAACTTTCTGTCCAAAAATGATGCAGAAAAGTTAATCCATGCATTTGTAACTTCTAGGTTAGACTACTGCAATGCTTTATTTTCCGGCTATCCGGATAAAGCACTAAATAAACTTCAGTTAGTGCTTAACACGGCTGCTAGAATCTTGACTAGAACCCCAAAATTTGATCATATTACTCCAGTACTAGCCTCTCTACACTGGCTTCCTGTTAAGGCAAGGGCTGATTTCAAGGTTTTACTGCTAACCTACAAAGCATTACATGGGCTTGCTCCTACCTATCTTTCTGATTTGGTCCTGCCGTACATACAGTGGGGAAAAAAAGTATTTAGTCAGCCACCAATTGTGCAAGTTCTCTCACTTAAAAAGATGAGAGACGCCTGTAATTTTCATCATAGGTACACTTCAACTATGACAGACAAAATGATGAAAAAAAATCCAGAAAATCACATTGTAGGATTTTTTATGAATTTATTTGCAAATTATGGTGGAAAATAAGTATTTGGTCACATACAAACAAGCAAGATTTCTGGCTCTCACAGACCTGTAACTTCTTCTTTAAGAGGCTCCTCTGTCCTCCACTCATTACCTGTATTAATGGCACCTGTTTGAACTTGTTATCAGTATAAAGACACCTGTCCACAACCTCAAACAGTCACACTCCAAACTCCACTATGGCCAAGACCAAAGAGCTGTCAAAGGACACCAGAAACAAAATTGTAGACCTGCACCAGGTTGGGAAGACTGAATCTGCAATAGGTAAGCAGCTTGGTTTGAAGAAATCAACGGTGGGAGCAATTATTAGGAAATGGAAGACATACAAGACCACTGATAATCTTCCTCGATCTGGGGCTCCACGCAAGATCTCACCCGTGGGGTCAAAATGATCACAAGAACAGTGAGCAAAAATCCCAGAACCACACGGGGACCTAGTGAATGACCTGCAGAGAGCTGGGACCAAAGTAACAAAGCCTACCATCAGTAACACACTACGCCGCCAGGGACTCAAATCCTGCAGTGCCAGACATGTCCCCTGCTTAAGCCAGTACATGTTCAGGCCCGTCTAAAGTTTGCTAGAGAGCATTTGGATGATCCAGATGAGGACTGGGAGAATGTCAGATGAAACCAAAATAGAACTTTTTGGTAAAAACTCAACTCGTCGTGTTTGGAGGACAAAGAATGCTGAGTTGCATCCAAAGAACACCATACCTACTGTGAAGCATGGGGTGGAAACATCATGCTTTGGGGCTGTTTTTCTGCAAAGGGACCAGGACGACTGATCCGTGTAAAGGAAAGAATGAATGGGGCCATGTATCGTGAGATTTTGAGTGAAAACCTCCTTCCATCAGCAAGGGCATTGAAGATGAAACGTGGCTGGGTCTTTCAGCATGACAATGATCCCAAACACACCGCCTGGGCAACGAAGGAGTGGCTTCGTAAGAAGCATTTCAAGGTCCTGGAGTGGCCTAGCCAGTCTCCAGATCTCAACCCCATAGAAAATCTTTGAAAGTCTGTGTTGCCCAGCGACTGCCCCAAAACATCACTGCTCTAGAGGAGATCTGCATGGAGGAATGGGCCAAAATACCAGCAACAGTGTGTGAAAACCTTGTGAAGACTTACAGAAAACGTTTGACCTCTGTCATTGCCAACAAAGGTTATATAACAAAGTATAGAGATAAACTTTTGTTATTGACCAAATACTTATTTTCCACCATAATTTGCAAATAAATTCATAAAAAATCCTACAATGTGATTTTCTGGATTTTTTTTCCTCATTTTGTCTGTCATAGTTGAAGTGTACCTATGATGAAAATTACAGGCCTCTCTCATCTTTTTAAGTGAGAGAACTTGCACAATTGGTGGCTGACTAAATACTTTTTTTCCCCACTGTACCTACACGTACGCTACGGTCACAAGACGCAGGCCTCCTTACTGTCCCTAGAATTTCTAAGCAAACAGCTGGAGGCAGGGCTTTTTCCTATAGAGCTCCATTTTTATGGAATAGTCTGCCTATCCATGTGAGAGACGCAGACTCGGTCTCAACCTGTAACGCCCAGGCCCGAGATTACAGGCTGGAGCGTTTTGGTTTTGTCTTGGTGTAGGGTTTGTTCGTTCTAGGTGTCGTGTTTCTATGTTGGGTAATGGTTCCCAATTAGAGGCAGCTGTGTGTCGTTGTCTCTAATTGGGAACCATATTTAGGTTAGTAGGTTTCACTCTGGGTTCGTGGGTTATTGTATGTTCATAGCTGGTTTTGTATTGTCAGTTATGTTCGTCGTTACGTTCTCCGTTCATTGTTTTGTTCCGTCTCGTTCCCGTTTATTCATTAAATATGTATTCTGGCTACATCGCTGCGTCTTGGTCTGTTCCCTCGGGAAGAGAAACGTGACAGAATAACCCACCACAAAGAGACCAAGCAGCGAGAGACCCGGGAGCTTAGGTCTTGGGAAAGGGATTTATTTTATGGAAGTGCTTGGGACCAGCCTGGGGAGTATCGTCGGCCCAGAGAGGAACTGGAAGCAGCGGCGGCTGAGCGGCGCAGGTGTGAGGACTTGATGGGAGCATGGGATCCGGTGAGAGGCAGGTTTCTCAGACCTCGCCGGGCTAGGAAGCCCGTAAGGCAGCCCCAATAAACTTTTGGGGGGGGGCACACGAGGAGGTTGGCCGGTTCAGGAGGGACTCCTGAGCCAACTCCTCGTGCCTTGTGGAGAGAGCGTTGGGGAGAGCGTCGCAGCGAAGGGAGGCCGTGCTATGCAGTGTTGCGCACGGTTTCCCCTATAGGGATTCAGAGGCCGGTGCGAGTGATTCCCGCTCCACTCATCAGTCGGGCGAAAAGAAGTGATCAGCCAGTAAGAGTGGTGCCATCTCTGCGCGCTAAGTCTCCAGTGCGCCTCCTGGGACCCGGATATCCTGCTCCAGTTCTGCGTGCGGTGTCTCCGGCACGTGTCCACAGCCCAGTGCGAGAGATCCCAGCGTCACTCATTGGTCGGGCCGAGGTCTGTGTGCTACCTGGGAGAGTGGTGCCAGCTCTGCGAGCCAGGCCTCCAGTGCGCCTTTTGGGTCCATGTTATCTCTGTGGTCTCACGGGCAGAATCTTCGGTACGAATCCACAGCCCAGTCCGAGAGATTCCAGCTCCACTCACCCGTGAGGCCAGGGTTAGTGCGCTAGCTGGAGGTATGTCGGCTCTCCGTATCAGGTCCCCGGTCCGGGTGGAGGTTTCTACACGTCCAGTCCCGGTTCCACGCTCCGAGATCCCTGTTCCACGCTCCGAGATCCCTGTTCCACGCTCCGAGATCCCTGTTCCACGCTCCGAGATCCCTGTTCCACGTTCCAAGATCCCTGTTCCACGTTCCAAGATCCCTGTTCCACGTTCCAAGATCCCTGTTCCACGTTCCAAGATCCCTGTTCCACGTTCCAAGATCCCTGTTCCACGTTCCACGATTCCAGTTCCGTGTTCCAAGATTCCAGTTCCGTGTTCCAAGATCCCAGTCCGTGTAGTGGTTTCTACACGTCCAGTCCCTGCTCCGCGCACCCAGCTCCACGTGCGCTCAGAGAGCCCAGCACGTCCTGCTCCGGCTCCGCGCACCCAGCTCCCCGTGCGCTCCGAGAGTCCAGCACGTCCTGCTCCGGCCCCGCGCACCCAGCTCCCGTGCGCCCGAGAGTCCAGCACGCCCTGCTCGGCCCGCGCGCAAGCTCCCCGTGCGCTCCGAGAGTCCAGCACGTCCTGTTCCGGCTCCGCGCACCAAGCTCCCCGTGCGCTCCACGAGTCTGGTACGACCAGTTCCTGCTCCGCGCATCAGAGTTCCAGTGAGCAGCACGAGTCCAGTACTGCCAGTTCCTGCTCCACGCACCAGAGTTCCAGTGAGCATCACGAGTCCGGTACGACCAGTTCCTGCTCCACGCACCAGAGTTCCAGTGAGCATCACGAGTCCAGTACTGCCAGTTCCTGCTCCACGCACCAGAGTTCCAGTGAGCATCACGAGTCCGGTACTGCCAGTTCCTGCTCCACGCACCAGAGTTCCAGTGAGCATCACGAGTCCGGTACTGCCAGTTCCTGCTCCACGCACCAGAGTTCCAGTGAGCATCACGAGTCCGGTACTGCCAGTTCCTGCTCCACGCACCAGAGTTCCAGTGAGCATCACGAGTCCGGTACTGCCAGTTCCTGCTCCACGCACCAGAGTTCCAGCGAGTATCACGAGTCCGGTACGACCAGTTCCTGCTCCACGCACCAGAGTTCCAGCGAGCATCACGAGTCCAGTACTGCCAGTTCCTGCTCCCCGCACCAGAGTTCCAGTGAACATCACGAGTCCTGTACGACCAGTTCCTGCTCCACGCACCCGAGTTCTAGTAAGCATCATGAGTCCAGTACGGCCAGTTCCAACTCCACGCACCAGAGTTCCAGGAGATGGTCCAGGGCCTCCGGTTCAGGATGTCAGACCAGCACGGCCAGCACCGGAGCCCCCACCTGGGACAAAGGGACCCACCCGAAGACCCCACAGACTTTTCGTGCGTCCGGAGTCCGCGCCTTTGGGTACTGTAACGCCCAGGCCGAGATTACAGGCTGGAGCGTTTTGGTTTTGTCTTGGTGTAGGGTTTGTTCGTTCTAGGTGTCGTGTTTCTATGTTGGGTAATGGTTCCCAATTAGAGGCAGCTGTGTGTCGTTGTCTCTAATTGGGAACCATATTTAGGTTAGTAGGTTTCACTCTGGGTTCGTGGGTTATTGTATGTTCATAGCTGGTTTTGTATTGTCAGTTATGTTCGTCGTTACGTTCTCCGTTCATTGTTTTGTTCCGTCTCGTTCCCGTTTATTCATTAAATATGTATTCTGGCTACATCGCTGCGTCTTGGTCTGTTCCCTCGGAAGAGAAACGTGACACAACCTTTAAGTCTTTATTGAAGACTCATCTCTTCAGTAGGTCCTATGACTGAGTGTAGTCTGGCCCAGGAGTGTGAAGGTGAACGGAAAGGCACTGGAGCAACGAACCACCCTTGCTGTCTTTGTCTGGCCGGTTCCCCTCCACTGGGATTCTCTGCCTCTAACCCTATTACAGGGGCTGAGTCACTGGCTTCTGGTGCCGTGGCGGAGATCTTGTGGGCTATACTCGGCCTTGTCTCAGGATGGTAAGTTGGTGGTTGAAGATATCCCTCTAGTGGTGTGGGGCTGTGCTTCGGCAGAGTGGGTGGGGTTATATCCTGCCTGTTTGGCCCTGTCCGGGGTTTTGTCGGACGGGCCACAGTGTCTCCCGACCCCTCCTGTCTCAGCCCCAGTATTTATGCTGCAGTAGTTTATGTGTCGGGGGCTAGGGTCCGTCTGTTATATCTGGAGTATTTCTTCTCTTATCTGGTGTCCTGTGCAATTTAAGTATGCTCTCTCTAATTATCTCTCTCTTTCTTTCTTTCTTCTTCTCTCTCTCTCTCTCTCTCTCTCTCTCTCGGAGGACCTGAACATTAGGACCATTCCTCAAGGCCTACCTGGATGTCCCGAGTCCACCTGGCCGTGCTGCTTCTCCAGTTTCAACTGTTCTGCCTGTTTTATGAACATTTTAAAATCTTGTCCATGTTCTGTTATAATCTGCACCCGGCACAGCCAGAAGAGGACTGGCCACCCCTCACAGCCTGGTTCCTCTCTAGGTTTCTTCCTAGGTTTTGGCCTTCTAGGGAGTTTTTCCTAGCCACCGTGCTTTTACACCTGCATTGCTTGCTATTTGGGGTTTTAGGCTGGGTTTCTGTACAGCACTCTGTGACATCAGCTGATGTAAGGGGGGCTTTATAAATAAATTTGATTTGAAATTTGATATTACTTTCTGCACCAGTACATTCTGCACCAGTACATTCTGTACGAGTGTTCTCTGTACCATTACATTCATTATCCATTGCATTCTGTATCTATTACATTCTATATCCAATATATTCTGTATCCATAACATTCTGCACCTTTACATTCTGCAACGTTCTGCACTATTACATTTTGTATCAATTACATTCTGTATAAATTACATTCCGTATCCATTACAATATGTAAGGATTACATTGTGCGTCATTATATTCTATACCATTGTGATATGTATCCATTACATTCTGTAAGCATTACATACAGTACCCATTACGTTCTGCACGATTACATTCTGTATCCATTAGATTCAGTATCCATAACATTCCGCATCATTACATTCTGTATCATTTACATTTGCTACCATTACATTCTGAATCCATTACAATGTGTATCCATTACATTCTGCAACAGAAAATTCTGAACCAGTATATTTGTCACCATTACATTCTGAATCCATTACATTCTGCACCATTACGTTCTGCACCATTACACCCTGAACCATTATATTCTGCAAAACTATATTACTTTCCTTGTCCATTACATTCTGCATCATTAAATTCTGTATCCATTACATTCTGCACCATTACATTCTGTATCCATTACATGCTGTATGTATTACTTTTTGCACCAGTACATTCTGCACCAGTACATTCTGTACGAGTGTTCTCTGTTTCCATTACAATCTGTATCCATTGCATTCTGTATCCATTGCATTCTGTATCCAATATATTCTGTATCCATAACATTCTGCACCTTTACATTCTGCAACATTAAATTCTGCACTATTACATTTTGTATCAATTACATTCTGTATCCATTACATTCCGTATCCATAACAATATGTAAGGATTAAATTCTACATCATTATATTCTGAACCATTACATACTGTATCCATTACATTCTGCAACAATACAGTCTGCACCCTTATATTCTTTATCCATTACATTATGCACCATTACATCCTGCACCCTTACATTCTGCACCAGTACATTCTGCATCATTACACTCTGAACCGTTATATTCAGCAGAATTTCTTTCCTTGTCCATTACATTCTGCACCATAACATTCTGTTTCCATTACATTCTGCACGATTACATTCTGTTTCCTTTAGATTCAGTATCCATAACATTCCGCACCATTACATTCTGCACCAATACATTCTGTATCCATTACATTCTGCACCCTTATATTCTGCGATATTACCGTTTGTATCCATCACATTCTGCACCATTACATTATATTCTATACCATTGTGATATGTATCCATTACATTCTGTAAGCATTACATACAGAATGTAATGGATACATATCACAATGGTATAGAATACCCATTACGTTCTGCACGATTACATTCTGTTTCCATTAGATTCAGTATCCATAACATTCCGCATCATTACATTCTGTATCATTTACATTTGCCACCATTACATTCTGAATCCATTACAATGTGTATCCATTAGATTCTGCAACAGAAAATTCTGAACCAGTATATTCGTCACCATTACATTCTGTATCCATTACATTCTGCATCAGTACATTCTGCATCATTACACTCTGAACCATTATATTCTGCAATACTATATTACTTTCCTTGTCCATTACATTCTGCACCATTAAATTCTGTATCCATTACATTCTGCACCATTACACTTTGTATCCATTACATGCTGTATGTATTACTTTTTGCACCAGTACATTCTGTACCAGTACATTCTGTATGAGTGTTCTTTGTACCATTACATTCTGTATCCATTGCATTCTGTATCCATTGCATTCTGTATCCAATATATTCTGTATACATAACATTCTGCACCTTTACATTCTGCAACATTAAATTCTGCACTATTACATTTTGTATCAGTTACATTCTGTATCCATTACATTCCGTATCCATTACAATATGTAAGGATTAAATTCTGCATCATTATATTCTGAATCATTACATACTGTATCCATTACATTCTGCACCAATACGGTCTGCACCCTTATATTCTTTATCCTTTACATTATGCACCATTCCATTCTGCACCGTAACATTCTGTATCCATTACAATCGTACATTCTGTAAGCATTACATACAGTACCCATTACGTTCTGCACGATTACATTCTGTATCCATTAGATTCAGTATCCATAACATTCCGCATCACTACATTCTGTATCCATTACATTTGGCACCATTACATTCTGAATCCATTACAAATTGTATCCATTACATTCTGCAACAGACAATTCTGAGCCAGTATATTCGGCACCATTACATTCTGAATCCATTACATTCTGCACCATTACGTTCTGCACCATTATATTCTGCAATATTACTTTCCTTGTCCATTACATTCTGCACCATTACACTCTGTTTCCATTACATTCTGCACCATTAAATTCTGCACCATTACATTCTGCATCATTACACTCTGAACCGTTATATTCAGCAGAATTTCTTTCCTTGTCCATTACATTCTGCACCATAACATTCTGTTTCCATTACATTCTGCACGATTACATTCTGTTTCCTTTAGATTCAGTATCCATAACATTCCGCACCATTACATTCTGCACCAATACATTCTGTATCCATTACATTCTGCACCATTACATTCTGCACCCTTATATTCTGCGATATTACCGTTTGTATCCATCACATTCTGCACCATTACATTATATTCTATACCATTGTGATATGTATCCATTACATTCTGTAAGCATTACATACAGAATGTAATGGATACATATCACAATGGTATAGAATACCCATTACGTTCTGCACGATTACATTCTGTTTCCATTAGATTCAGTATCCATAACATTCCGCATCATTACATTCTGTATCATTTACATTTGCCACCATTACATTCTGAATCCATTACAATGTGTATCCATTAGATTCTGCAACAGAAAATTCTGAACCAGTATATTCGTCACCATTACATTCTGAATCCATTACATTCTGTATCCATTACATTCTGCATCAGTACATTCTGCATCATTACACTCTGAACCATTATATTCTGCAATACTATATTACTTTCCTTGTCCATTACATTCTGAACCATTAAATTCTGTATCCATTACATTCTGCACCATTACACTTTGTATCCATTACATGCTGTATGTATTACTTTTTGCACCAGTACATTCTGTACCAGTACATTCTGTATGAGTGTTCTTTGTACCATTACATTCTGTATCCATTGCATTCTGTATCCATTGCATTCTGTATCCAATATATTCTGTATACATAACATTCTGCACCTTTACATTCTGCAACATTAAATTCTGCACTATTACATTTTGTATCAGTTACATTCTGTATCCATTACATTCCGTATCCATTACAATATGTAAGGATTAAATTCTGCATCATTATATTCTGAATCATTACATACTGTATCCATTACATTCTGCACCAATATGGTCTGCACCCTTATATTCTTTATCCTTTACATTATGCACCATTCCATTCTGCACCGTAACATTCTGTATCCATTACAATCGTACATTCTGTAAGCATTACATACAGTACCCATTACGTTCTGCACGATTACATTCTGTATCCATTAGATTCAGTATCCATAACATTCCGCATCACTACATTCTGTATCCATTACATTTGGCACCATTACATTCTGAATCCATTACAAATTGTATCCATTACATTCTGCAACAGACAATTCTGAGCCAGTATATTCGGCACCATTACATTCTGAATCCATTACATTCTGCACCATTACGTTCTGCACCATTATATTCTGCAATATTACTTTCCTTGTCCATTACATTCTGCACCATTACACTCTGTTTCCATTACATTCTGCACCATTAAATTCTGTATCCATTACATTCGGCACCATTACACTCTGTTTCCATTACATCCTGCACCTTTACATTCTGCAACATTAAATTCTGCACGATTACATTTTGTATGAATTACATTCTGTATCCATTACATTCCGTATCCACTACAATATGTAAGGATTACATTCTGCATCATTATATTCTGAACCATTGCATACTGCATACATTGCATACATACATTCTGCACCAATACGGTCTGCACCCTTATATTCTTTATCCATTACAATATGCACCTTTACATTCTGCACCATAACATTCTGTATCCATTACAATCTGCACCATTACATTCTGTAAACATTACATACAGTACCCATTACGTTCTGCACAATTACATTCTGTATACATTAGATTCAGTATCCATAACATTCCGCATCATTACATTCTGTATCCATTACATTTGGCACCATTACATTCTGAATCCATTACAATGTGTATCCATTACAGTCTGCAACAGAAAATTCTGAGCCAGTATATTCCGTACCATTACATTCTGAATCCATTACATTCTGCACCACTATATTCTGCAATATTACTTTCCTTGTCCATTACATTCTGCACCATTACACTCTGTTTCCATTACATTATGCACCATTAAATTCTGTATCCATTACATTCTGTACCATTACACTCTGTGTCCATTGCATGCTGTATCCATTAAATACCTAATCATTACATTCTGCACCTTTACATTCTGCAACATTAAATTCTGCACTATTACATTTTGTATCAATTACATTCTGTATCCATTACATCCCGCTTCCATTACAATATGTAAGGATTACATTCTGCATCGTTATATTCTGAACCATTACATACTGTATCCATTACATTCTGCACCAATACGGTCTGCACACTTATATTCTTTATCCATTACAATATGCACCATTACATTATACACCAAAACATTCTGTATCCATTACAATCTGAACCATTACATTCTGTAAGCATTACATACAGTACCCATTACGTTCTGCATGATTACATTCAGTATCCATTAGATTCAGTATCCATAACATTCCGCATCATTACATTCTGTATCCATTACATTTGGTACCATTACATTCTGAATCCATTACAATGTGTATCCATTACATTCTGCAACAGAAAATTCTGAGCCAGTATATTCGGCACCATTACATTCTGAATCCATTCCATTCTGCACCATTACGTTCTGCACCATTGCACTCCATATCTATTACATTCTGTATCCATTACATTCTGCACCAGTATATTCTGTATCAATACACTCTAAACCATTATATTCTGCAATATTACTTTCCTTGTCCATTACATTCTGCACCATTACACTCTGTTTCCATTACATTCTGCACCATTACATTCTGTATCCATTACATTCTGCACCATTACATTCTGTATCCATTACATTCTGCACCATTACATTCTGCACAGTTATATTATGCGACATTACAGTTTGCTTCCATTACATTCACCAACATTACATACTGCACCATTATATTCTGCGACTTTACATTTTGTATCCATTACATTCTGTATCCATTACAGTCTGCACCGGTACATTCTGCACCATTACATTCTGTATCCATTACACACTGCACCATTCAATTCTGTATCCATTACATTCTGTATGCAGTACTATCTGCACAAGTACATTACGCACCGGTGCATTCTGTATGAGTGTCTGCACCGGTACATTCTGCACCATTACATTCTGTATCCATTACATTCTGCACCATTACATTATGTATCCAATACATTCTGTATTCATTACATTCTGTATCCAATATATTTTGAATTCATTACGTTCTGCACCATTACATTCTGAAACATTAAATTCTGCACAATTACATTTTGTATCAATTACATTCTGTATCCATTACACTCTGCACCTTTACATTCTGCAACATTACGTTCTGCGACATTACATTATGCAACATAAAATTCTGAACCATTACATTCTGTATCCAATATATTCTGTATCCATAACATTCTGCACCTTTACATTCTGCAACATTAAATTCTGCACTATTACATTTTGTATCAGTTACATTCTGTATCCATTACATTCTGTATCCATTACATTCCGTATCCATTACAATTTGTAAGGATTAAATTCTGCATCATTATATTCTGAATCATTACATTCTGCACCAGTGCATTTTGCACCATTACAGTCTGCACCCTTACATTCTTTATCCATTACATTATGCACCAGTACATTCTGCACCAATACAATCTGTATACATTGCATTCTGCAAAAACACTTTCTTTATCCATTCCATTCTGCACCATTACATTCTGTTTCCATTACATTCTGCGCTATTAAATTCTGTATCCATTACATTCTGCAACATTACACTCTGAATCCATTACATTCTAAATCAATAACATTCTGCACCAATACATTATGTATCCAATACATTCTGTATTCATTACATTCTGTATCCAATATATTTTGAATTCATTACGTTCTGCACCATTACATTCTGAAACATTAAATTCTGCACAATTACATTTTGTATCAATTACATTCTGTATCCATTACATTCTGCACTATTACAATCTGTAAGCAAACATTCTGCATCCCTACATTCTAAACCATTATCATATGTATCCATTACATTCTGTAGTATTACATTCTGTATCCATTATTTTCAGTATCCATAACATTCCGCATCATTGCATTATGTATCCATTACATTAGGCACCATTATTTTCTGAATCCATTACACTGTGAATCCATTACATTCTGCAACAGAACATTCTGAACCAGTATATTCTGCACCATTACATTCTGGATCCATTAATTCTGCACCATTACGTTATGCAACATTACACTCCGTATCTACTACATTCTGTATCCATTACATTCTGAAACAGAACATTCTGAACCAGTATATTCTGCACCATTACATTCTGTATCCATTACATTCTGCACCAGTACATTCTGCACCATTACATTCTGCAACATTACATTCTGAACCATTACATACTGTATCCATTACATTCTGCACCAATACGGTCTGCACCCTTATATTCTTTATCCATTATATTATGCACCATTACATACTGCACCATAACATTCTGTTTCGATTACATTCTGCAACATTAAATTTAGTATTCATTACAATCTGCACCATTACATTCTGAATCCATTACAATGTGTATCCATTACATTCTGCAACAGAAAAATCTGAACTAGTATATTCGGCACCATTACATTCTGAATCCATTGCATTCTGCACCAGTACATTCTGCATCATTACACACTGAACCATTATATTCTGCGACATTACCGTTTGCATCCATTACATTCTGTATCCATTACATTCTGCACCATTATTTTCTGTGACATTACATTCTGCAACATTACATTGTGAACAATTACATTCTGTATCCATTACATTCTGCACCAATACGGTCTGCAACATTCAAATCTGCAACATTACATTTTGTATCAATTACATTCTGTATCCATTACATTCTGTATCCATTACAATCTGTACCATTACATACTGTATCTATTACATACTGCACCATTACATTCTGAATCCATTACAATGTGTATCCATTAACTTCTGCAACAGAAAATTCTGAATGAGTATATTCTGCACCAATGCATGCTGTATCAATTACATTCTACAACAGTATATTCTGCAACATCACATTCTGAACCTTTTCATTCTGTATCCATTACAATCTGCACCATTATGTTCTTCACCCTTACATTCTTTATCCATTACAATATGCACCATTACATCCTGTACCATTACATTCTGCACCATTACATTCTGTATCCATCACAATGTTTATCCATTACATTCTGCACCATTAAATTCTGTATCCATTACATTCTGCACCATTACATTCTGCACCAATACATTCTGTATCCATTACATTCTGCACCATTACATTCTGCACCAATGCATTCTGCATCCATTACATTCTGCACCAGTACATTATGCAACATTAAATTCTGAACCATTACATTCTGTATCCATTACATTCTGCACCAACACGGTCTGCAACATTAAATTCTGCACCAATACGGTCTGCAACATTCAAATCTGCACTAATACATTTTGTATCAATTACATTCTGTATCCATTACATTCTGTATCCATTACAATCTGTACCATTACATACTGTATCCATTACATACTGCACCATTACATTCTGAATCCATTACAATGTGTATCCATTAACTTCTGCAACAGAAAATTCTGAATGAGTATATTCTGCACCAATGCATGCTGTATCAATTACATTCTACAACAGTATATTCTGCAACATTACATTCTGAACCTTTTCATTCTGTATCCATTACAATCTGCACCATTATGTTATTCACCCTTACATTCTTTATCCATTACAATATGCACCATTACATCCTGTACCATTACATTCTGCACCATTACATTCTGTATCCATCACAATGTTTATCCATTACATTCTGCACCATTCAATTCTGTATCCATTACATTCTGCACCATTACATTCTGCACCAATACATTCTGTATCCATTACATTCTGCACCATTACATTCTGCACCAATGCATTCTGCATCCATTACATTCTGCACCATTACATTATGCAACATTAAATTCTGAACCATTACATTCTGTATCCATTACATTCTGCACCAACACGGTCTGCAACATTAAATTCTGCACTAATACATTTTGTATCAATTACATTCTATATCCATTACCTTCTGTATCCTTTACGATCTGTAAGCATTACATTCGTCATTATTCAATTCTGTATCCATTACATTCTGCACCACTACACTCTGTATCCATTACATGCTGTATCCATTACATTCTGCACCATTACATTCTGCAACGAAACATTCTGTATCCATTACATTCTGCACCAAGACGGTCTGCAACATTAAATTCTGCACTAATACGTTTTGTATCAATTGCATTCTGTACCATTACAAACTGTATCCATTACATTCTGCAACATTACATGCCATATCTATTACATTCTGTACCCATTACATTCTGCACAGGTACATTTTGCACCATTACAGTCTGCACCCTTACATTCTTTGACCATTACATTATGCACCAGTACATTCTGCACCAATACATTCTGTATACATTACATTCTGCGCTTTTAAATTCTGTATCCATTACAGTCTGCACCATTACACTCTGAATACATTACATTCTAATTCCATAACATTCTGCACCATTACATTCTTCACCAGTACGTTCTGTACTCATTACATTCTTCACCATTACATTCCGCACAGTTATATTATGCGACATTACAGTTTGCATCCATTACATTCTCCACCATTATATACTGCACCATTATATTCTGCGACATTAAAATTTGTATCCATTACATTCTGCACCATTCAATTCTGTATCCATTACATTCTGTATGCAGTACATTCTGCACCAGTACATTCTGCACCAGTACATTCTGTACGAGTGTACTCTGCACAATTACATTCTGTACCATTACATTATGTATCCAATACATTCTATATTCATTACATTCTGTATCCAATATATTTTGAATTCATTACGTTCTGCACCATTACATTCTGAAACATTAAATTCTGCACAATTACATTTTGTATCAATTACATTCTGTATCCATTACATTCTGCACCATTACAATCTGTAAGCAAACATTCTGCATCCCTACATTCTAAACCATTATCATATGTATCCATTACATTCTGTAAGCATTTCATACCGTATCCATTACATTCTGTAGTATTACATTCTGTATCCATTATTTTCAGTATCCATAACATTCCGCATCATTGCATTATGTATCCATTACATTAGGCACCATTATTTTCTGAATCCATTACACTGTGTATCCATTACATTCTGCAACAGAACATTCTGAACCAGTATATTCTGCACCATTACATTCTGGATCTATTACATTCTGCACCATTACGTTATGAAACATTACACTCCGTATCTACTACATTCTGTATCCATTACATTCTGAAACAGAACATTCTGAACCAGTATATTCTGCACCATTACATTCTGTATCCATTACATTCTGCACCAGTACATTCTGCACCATTACATTCTGCAACATTACATTCTGAACCATTACATACTGTATCCATTACATTCTGCACCAATACGGTCTGCACCCTTATATTCTTTATCCATTATATTATGCACCATTACATACTGCACCATAACATTCTGTTTCGATTACATTCTGCAACATTAAATTTAGTATTCATTACAATCTGCACCATTACATTCTGTATCCATTACAGGCTGTATGTATTACTTTCTGCACCATTACATTCTGCACCAGTACATTCTGTACAAGTGTTCTCTGTACCATTACATTCATTATCCATTGCATTCTGTATACATTACGTTCTGCACCATTGCACTCCATATCTATTACATGCTGTATCCATTACATTCTGCACTAGTATATTCTGCATCATTACACTCTAAACCATTATATTCTGCAATATTACTTTCCTTGTCCATTACATTCTGCACCATTACACTCTGTATCCATTACCTTCTGCACCATTTCATTCTGTATCCATTACACTCTGCACCATTACATTCTGCGACATTACATTATGCAACATAAAATTCTGAAACATTACATTCTGTATCCAATATGTTCTGTATCCATAACATTCTGCACCTTTACATTCTGCAACATTAAATTCTGCACTATTACATTTTGTATCAATTACATTCTGTATCCATTATTATTCCGTATCCATTACAATATGTAAGGATTGTATTCTGCATCATTATATTCTAAACCATTGTGATATGTATCCATTACATTTTGTAAGCATTACATACAGTACCCGTTACGTTCTGCACGATTACATTCTGTATCCATTAGATTCAGTATCCATAACATTCCGGATCATTACATTCTGTATCCTTTACATTTGGCACCATTACATTCTGAATCCATTGGAATGTGTATCCATTACATTCTGCAACAGAAAAATCTGAACTAGTATATTCGGCACCATTACATTCTGAATCCATTGCATTCGGCACCAGTACATTCTGCATCATTACACACTGAACCATTATATTCTGCGACATTACCGTTTGCATCCATTACATTCTGCACCATTACATTCTGCACCATTATTTTCTGTGACATTACATTCTGCAACATTACATTGTGAACAATTACATTCTGTATCCATTACAATCTGCACCAATACGGTCTGCAACATTCAAATCTGCACATTACATGTGACATTACATTCTGCAACATTACATTTTGTATCAATTACATTCTGTATCCATTACATTCTGTATCCATTACAATCTGTACCATTACATACTGTATCCATTACATACTGCACCATTACATTCTGTATCCATTACAATGTGTATCCATTAACTTCTGCAACAGAAAATTCTGAATGAGTATTTTCTGCACCAATGCATGCTGTATCCATTACATTCTACAACAGTATATTCTGCAACATTACATTATGAACCGTTTCATTCTGTATCCATTACAATCTGCACCATTATGTTCTTCACCCTTACATTCTTTATCCATTACAATATGCACCATTACATCCTGTACCATTACATTCTGCACCATTACATTCTGTATCCATCACAATGTTTATCCATTACATTCTGCACCATTAAATTCTGTATCCATTACATTCTGCACCATTACATCCTGCACCAATACATTCTGTATCCATTACATTCTGCACCATTACATTCTGCACCAATGCATTCTGTATCCATTACATTCTGCACCATTACATTATGCAACATTAAATTCTGAACCATTACATTCTGTATCCATTACATTCTGCACCAACACAGTCTGCAACATTAAATTCTGCACTAATACATTTTGTATCAATTACATTCTATATCCATTACCTTCTGTATCCTTTACGATCTGTAAGCATTACATTCGTCATCATTCAATTCTGTATCCATTACATTCTGCACCACTACACTCTGTATCCATTACATGCTGTATCCATTACATTCTGCACCATTACATTCTGCACCGATACATTCTGTATCCATTACATTCTGCACCATTACATTCTGCGACATTACATTATGCACCATTATGTTCTTCACCCTTACATTCTTTATCCATTACAATATGCACCATTACATTCTGCACCATTACATTCTGTATCCATCACAATGTTTATCCATTACATTCTGCAGCATTAAATTCGGTATCCATTACATTCTGCACCATTACATCCTGCACCAATACATTCTGTATCCATTACATTCTGCACCATTACATTATGCAACATTAAATTCTGAACCATTACATTCTGTATCCATTACATTCTGCACCAACACAGTCTGCAACATTAAATTCTGCACTAATACATTTTGTATCAATTACATTCTATATCCATTACCTTCTGTATCCTTTACGATCTGTAAGCATTACATTCGTCATCATTCAATTCTGTATCCATTACATTCTGCACCACTACACTCTGTATCCATTACATGCTGTATCCATTACATTCTGCACCATTACATTCTGCACCGATACATTCTGTATCCATTACATTCTGCACCATTACATTCTGCGACGTTACATTATGCAACATTATATTCTGAACCATTAAATTCTGTTTCCATTACATTCTGCAACAAGACGGTCTGCAACATTAAATTCTGCACTAATACGTTTTGTATCAATTGCATTCTGTACCATTACAAACTGTATCCATTACATTCTGCAACATTACATGCCATATCTATTACATTCTGTACCCATTACATTCTGCACCAGTACATTTTGCACCATTACAGTCTGCACCCTTACATTCTTTATCCATTACATTATGCACCAGTACAATCTGCACCAATACATTCTGTATACATTACATTCTGCAAAAATGCTTTATTTATCTATAACATTCTGCACCATTACAATCTGTATCCATTACATTCTGCGCTATTAAATTCTGTATCCATTACAGTCTGCACCATTACACTCTGAATACAATACATTCTAATTCCATAACATTCTGCACCATTACATTCTGCACCAGTACGTTCTGTACTCATTACATTCTTCACCATTACATTCCACACAGTTATATTATGAGACATTACAGTTTGCATCCATTACATTCTCCACCATTACATACTGCACCATTATATTCTGCGACATTACATTTTGTATCCATTACATTCTGTATCCATTACAGTCTGCACTGTTACATTCTGCACCATTACAATATTTATCCATTACATTCTGCACCATTAAATTCTGTATCCATTACATTCTGCACCATTACATTCTGCACCAATACATTCTGTATCCATTACAGTCTGCACCCATACGGTTTGCAACATTCAAATCTGCACATTACATGTGACATTACATTCTGCAACATTACATTTTGTATCAATTACATTCTGTATCCATTACATTCTGTATCCATTACAATCTGTACCATTACATACTGTATCCATTACATACTGCACCATTACATTCTGTATCCATTACAATGTGTATCCATTAACTTCTGCAACAGAAAATTCTGAATGAGTATATTCTGCACCAATGCATGCAGTATCCATTACATTCTACAACAGTATATTCTGCAACATTACATTCTGAACCGTTTCATTCTGTATCCATTACAATCTGCACCATTATGTTCTTCACCCTTACATTCTTTATCCATTACAATATGCACCATTACATCCTGTACCATTACATTCTGCACCATTACATTCTGTATCCATCACAATGTTTATCCATTACATTCTGCACCATTAAATTCTGTATCCATTACATTCTGCACCATTACATCCTGCACCAATACATTCTGTATCCATTACATTCTGCACCATTACATTCTGCACCAATGCATTCTGTATCCATTACATTCTGCACCATTACATTATGCAACATTAGATTCTGAACCATTACATTCTGTATCCATTACATTCTGCACCAACACAGTCTGCAACATTAAATTCTGCACTAATACATTTTGTATCAATTACATTCTATATCCATTACCTTCTGTATCCTTTACGATCTGTAAGCATTACATTCGGCATCATTCAATTCTGTATCCATTACATTCTGCACCACTACACTCTGTATCCATTACATGCTGTATCCATTACATTCTGCACCATTACATTCTGCACCGATACATTCTGTATCCATTACATTCTGCACCATTACATTCTGCGACATTACATTATGCACCATTATGTTCTTCACCCTTACATTCTTTATCCATTACAATATGCACCATTACATCCTGTACCATTACATTCTGCACCATTACATTCTGTATCCATCACAATGTTTATCCATTACATTCTGCAGCATTAAATTCTGTATCCATTACATTCTGCACCATTACATCCTGCACCAATACATTCTGTATCCATTACATTCTGCACCATTACATTATGCAACATTAAATTCTGAACCATTACATTCTGTATCCATTACATTCTGCACCAACACAGTCTGCAACATTAAATTCTGCACTAATACATTTTGTATCAATTACATTCTATATCCATTACCTTCTGTATCCTTTACGATCTGTAAGCATTACATTCGTCATCATTCAATTCTGTATCCATTACATTCTGCACCACTACACTCTGTATCCATTACATGCTGTATCCATTACATTCTGCACCATTACATTCTGCACCGATACATTCTGTATCCATTACATTCTTCACCATTACATTCTGCAACATTACATTATGCAATATTATATTCTGAACCATTAAATTCTGTTTCCATTACATTCTGCACCAAGACGGTCTGCAACATTAAATTCTGCACTAATACGTTTTGTATCAATTGCATTCTGTACCATTACAAACTGTATCCATTACATTCTGCAACATTACATGCCATATCTATTACATTCTGTACCCATTACATTCTGCACCAGTACATTTTGCACCATTACAGTCTGCACCCTTACATTCTTTATCCATTACATTATGCACCAGTACATTCTGCACCAATACATTCTGTATACATTACATTCTGCAAAAATGCTTTCTTTATCCATAACATTCTGCAACATTACAATCTGTATCCATTACATTCTGCGCTATTAAATTCTGTATCCATTACAGTCTGCACCATTACACTCTGAATACATTACATTCTAATTCCATAACATTCTGCACCATTACATTCTTCACCAGTACGTTCTGTAATCATTACATTCTTCACCATTACATTCCACACAGTTATATTATGCGACATTACAGTTTGCATCCATTACATTTTCCACCATTACATACTGCACCATTATATTCTGCGACATTAAAATTTGTATCCATTACATTCTGCACCATTCAACTCTGTATCCATTACATTCTGTATGCAGTACTATCTGCACCAGTACATTCTGTACGAGTGTACTCTGTACAATTACATTCTGTACCATTACATTATGTATCCAATACATTCTATATTCATTACATTCTGTATCCAATATATTTTGAATTCATTACGTTCTGCACCATTACATTCTGAAACATTAAATTCTGCACAATTACATTTTGTATCAATTACATTCTGCACCATTACAATTTGTAAGCAAACATTCTGCATCACTACATTCTAAACCATTATTATATGTATCCATTACATTCTGTACGATTACATTCTGTATCCATTACATTCCACATCATTGCATTCTGTTTCCATTACATTTGGCACCATTACATTCTGAATCCATTACATTGTGTATCCATTACATTCTGCAACAGAACATTCTGAACCAATATATTCTGCACCATTACATTCTGTATCCAGTACATTCTGCACCATTACGTTCTGCACCATTACACTCAGTATTTGTTACATTCTGTATCCATTACATTCAGCAACAGAACATTCTGAACCAGTATATTCTGCACCATTACATTCTGTATCCATTACATTCTGAACCATTACATTCTGTATCCATTACAATCTGCACCATTACATTATTCACCCTCATATTCTTTATCCATTACAAAATGCACAATAACATTCTGTATCCATTACATTCTGCACCATTAAATTCTGTGTCTATTACGTTATGCACCTCTACATTCTGCGTCATTACTCTCCGTATCCATTACATTTTGCAAAATTACTTTCTGCATCCATTACATTCTGCACCATTACATTCTGTATTCATTACATTCTGCACCATTACATTCTGTATCCATTACATTCTGCACCCATACATTCTTCACCATTACATTCTGTGTCCATTACATCCTGCACCATTACATTCTGCACCAGTACATTCTGCATCATTACACTCTGAACCATTATATTCTGCAAAATTACTTTCCTTGTCCATTACATTCTGCACCATTACATTCTGTATCCAATACATTCTTTATCTATTACATTCTGTATCTAATATATTCTCTATACATTACAATGTGAACCATTACATTCTACAACATTTCATTCTGCACTATTACACTTTGTATCAATTATATTCTGTATCCATTCCGTTCTGTATCCATTACATTCTGCACCATTACATTATGTATCCTTTACATTCTGAATACATTACATTCTGCAACCATTTCATTCTGCACCATTACATTCTGTATATATTACATTCTGTATCCATTTTATTCTGCACCTTTACCTTCTGCACCATTACATTCTGTATCCTTTCCATTCTGTATCCATTACATTCTGCACCGCTACCTTCTGCACCATTATATTTTGTCTCCTTTACATTCTGTATCTATTACATTCTGCACCATTACATTCTGCACCAGTAGGTTCTGTACCCATTACATTCTTCACCATTACATTCTGTATCTATTTCATTCTGTTTCCATTTAATTCTGCACCTTTGCATTCTGCACCATTACATTCTGTATCCTATGCATTCTGCACCATTATATTCTGTATCCTTTACATTCTGTATCTATTACCTTCTGCTCCATTACATTCTGTACCAGTACCTTCTGTACCCATTACATTCTTCACCATTACATTCTGTTTATATTACATTCGGTATCCTTTACATTCTGCACCATTACATTCTGTATCCATTACATTTTGTATCCATTACATTCTGTATCCATTACATTCTGCACCATTACATTCTGTATCCTTTGCTTTCTGTATCCATTACATTCTACACCACTACATTCTTCACCATTACATTCTGTATCCATTACTTTCTGCACCAGTACATTCTGCACCATTACATTCTGTATCCATTGCATTCTGTATCCATTACATTCTGCTTCATTAAATTCTGTATCCATTCTATTCTGTATCCATTACATTCTACACCGTTACATTCTGCACCACCGTAATGTGATTTTCGCGTGATTTTCTTTGAGATAATATTATAGTCAACAACATTCAGAGTCTGACATACAGCATCACAACATTACCAGTAGCCACTAGAGGGCACTAATCATTATGCCCTGTCCCTCTATTTACTTCTAAATACATATCTCTAAAAGTGTCAGAAACTGAGATGCTGTCAAACATAGGTGCAGATGACAGGGAGTTGATAAATGTTTTAAGCCTCGAGTTATGTTGATTCAAAGTCAAGGCAGTCTTTATTTTCATAAGGATAGTTATTTTTATAGTTTTGGTCATGCCCCATGACTCTTGATTGAGTCCTACTCACACAGTTCACAAGCAAGAGTTACATTTGAATCAATGAGGACAAAGGTTTAAAGAGAGCATGTAGAAATCGCTCCCACAAACCCATACTGTGTTGGTGAGGGAGCTACAAATCGACGAGAAGCCAAACCACACAGACAGTAGGAATTGCTGCAGCCGTTCTCTATGTCCCCATATTACTCTAGAATGAGCTGTGACTTCACAAACACATTACCTACTCTTAACCATATACTGCTGTACGGATATATTTTAATAATGTCATACGCTGATGTCATGGTCTCTCTCAATGGTCTCTCTTTCAGGACGAACACACAGACACACAGACACACACACACACACACACACACACACACACACACACACACACACACACACACACACACAGACAGAGACAGACAGACAGACAAGCTGCTGTCTGCCCACCCTCATCCTCCTCCCTCTCCACACACCCCCTTCCTGGCCCCTGAGAAGTCAGACTGGACCACATTAATCTACCTAATCACGATTCCTGCTCCACAGGATAACGTATTAAAACATTGTGTAATACATTCTGGTATCGCCTGTGATCAATATGAAACATGGTACATGGTATTCATTTCCCTGCCTGTGACATAACTGTGACCTGGACAGCAGTTGGAATCCTGAGGCGTGAGCCGCAGTATCTGGGAACTCTGGGAGACAGTGTCTCATGAAACAAACACGCATATCCACATGCACACACAGTCACGCACAGACACACACACACACACACATGCACACACACATATAACACAGAATGATTAGAATGATTAGATATCTATATCACAGAAATGTATGATTCGAATATAGTGGTCAATTAAGTTTCCGAAGCCATTTCATAGGTTTCATGTCGAGGCAGTAACAGGAAACACAATCAACTGTTTTAACTGTAATAGTTTTGCTACTATTTAGCTCTGTCAAAACCAATTACAAATGAATGGAACGCTTGGCCCAAAATGCTACACAGTTTGTTTGGGTTCTGTGTTATTAATATGTATTTTCAAATGTTCATTTGTGAGTGTGTATACTGTTTGTCTATATGTTTGTGTTTGTATGTGCGTGTTTGTGTGTGTGTGTGTGCGCATGTGTGTCATGTATGTGTGTGAGTCACTCTTTCAGAGGGCTCATAAGAGTGTGAGCCAGAGGGAGTTGGGGGTCAAGTGATTTGCTCTGGGGTCAACTGACTGCGGCTACTCTAAGTCCCAACCATTAGCCTGTATCCCATAGAGAGTCCTCAATGGCCCTCTCCCTCAGATCAGACGGCTCAATGTTAATACGATATGAAGACCCTCAAATTTGTTTGTTGTAGATGCTCCCCCATTTTAATGGGGATGTATCATCTGCCCAAGCAGCCAGCGTTTTGACCTCTTTATTGTGATTGGGGGCCTTTTTCCCCTCAATGGATTTTCTATCCACTTGTGTTTTTCTCGCTTAGACTGAAGGATTGATGAGCTCGTAGAGCTGAGAGTGAGTTGGTTATGTTTACCAATGCATGCAAAATATAATAATTATCTTCTCAGCTTTTTGATTTCAGCTGTCACCTCAGAGAAGAAGGCTACAGTGATGCACACCATTTGTGCTCCCTCCTGGGGAGTCATGAGGGGACACAAAGTATATGAGGAGGGCTAGGGCCCTCTGTCCGGAAGTTGGAGAATTTGTATTTTTCCTGAGCCACAGGCATTTGTATGTAAAAAAAATCTGTACATTTTTCAGAATATCTAATCATACCTCATCGGTCTGTATCCTCCTGACTGGTTGTTCTTTTTTTAAAGAAACTAAATATGCTTCTCTGCATCTTCGCTCAAATCTGGGTAAAAGATTGAATGGAATGTGAGTCTTATTCAGTACATTTAGATATTGCTTGCTTCGCCAACCTTACCAGCAGGCATGCCAGCTAAGCTACACTACATATATGGATACCTGCTCATTACAAAATCATGTTTAAAATAAACCATTTGTGTTTGACGGTAGATTTAAGTTGTCTGTGTTTTCTGTTCTCACTGTTCCTTTTCACTATAATAATTTGCATAAGATATGTTGCGGGTCTCTATTCCATTCCCCCTAGACTGCGGGGTAAAAGGGATTCGTAACAATAATTAATATGGAGTTGGTCCCACTTTTGCTGGTCCCACTTTTGCTACTCCACCAAACTTTACAGCTGGCACTATGCATTTGGGCAAGTAGCGTTCTCCTGACATCCGCCAAACCCAGATGGTGAAGCTTGATTCATCACTCCAGAGAACGCGTTTCCACTGCTCCAGAGTCCAATAGCAGCAAGCTTTACACCACTCCAGCCAATGCTTGGCATTGTGCATGGTGATCTTAGGCTTGTGTGCGGCTGCTCGGCCATGGAAAACCATTTCATGAAGCACCCGACGAACAGTTATTGTGCTGACGTTGCTTCCAGAGACAGTTTAGAACTCGGTAGTGAGTGATGCAACCAAGGACAGGCGATTTATACACGCTACGTGCTTCAGCCCTCTGCGGTTCTGTTCTGTAAGCTTGTGTGGCCTACCACTTCGCGGCTGAGCCATTGTTGCACATAGACGTTTCCACTTCACAATAACGGCACTGACAGTTTACCGGGACAGCTCTAGCAGGGCAGAAATTTGACGAACTAACTTGTTGGAAAGGTGGCAATCCTATGAAGGTAACACAATGAAAGTCTCTGAGCTCTTCATTAAGGCCATTCTACTGCCAATGTTTGTCTATGGAGGTTGCATGTCTGTTTGCTCAATTTTATACACCTGTCAGCAACGGCTGTGGCTGAAATAGCCGAATCCACTAATTTGAAGGGGTGTCCAGATACTTTTGTGTATATAATGTAGTTAGACAAGCTAGCTACTTTAACTTGATTGATAGGTTTCCTCCATAGGTGAGTAGGACCTACATTTTATGTAATATAATATATTGTAATGTACTGTAATGTAATGTACTGTAATTGCTAAAATTTTGATAATGTCAGATGTACACTTTTTTTCCAGAATTTGTGCTACTAATAATTATAACAATAATAACAGTTAATGAATAGTATGTGTCTTGTAATCATAAGCAATTTTCAAAACTATGACTACAATGAAAATAAATACCCCCACACGCTCGCGCACACGCACGCGCACACACACACACACTTACACATCGGCAGACACAAACAGCCCAGTGCTATATTACAAATACATAAATCATAATGTTTCAACAAAAGCAGAATTTCATTTTCCCTCTCAGCTGTTATCTTGGTTGGGTGGTATATAGCGTGCTTTGGCCTAGTAATTTATTACTCTTGCTGAATGGATAATGGCAGGCCCTAGTCTATCACCCAAAGCTTTGTTAGAGCCCTAAATGCATTCTGAGGATCTATAGTGGCCCAAATCTCTTCAAATCTCTAGTACTTACTTATACAACGCGGGTCATTACTAAATGCCACAACAAAATGTTATATTTTAGAGATATGACATTCCACGTTTCAATGATCTAATCTAACGGTTATTATGATAAAAATGAGATCACAACAATTAGAATTACTTTTTTTCTATATTAGGTTATAGAAGTCCCAACAATCAGAAAACATTGTTTGTCTGATCATGATAGAAAATGAAATATGTCAAAAGTAGCATTGAAGAAGTGTGGGTTCCACTATGAGCCATGGTGTGTCTCTGGGTAGTCTAAATTTGAGGAGCTCAGAGCAGGCCCAGGAGGAGGGTGATCACAGGGTAAGGCCAGGCCAGAGGTCCCTGCTGCAGCCACTGACCATGCCAATGAACTGGAAGCCTGGGATTTCTGTCATGTCTCCTTTTACAGTTCAGCAGCTACGCTAAAAGAAACCAGCCAAGCATGGCCTTTTATAGCAATATTGGAATAAAATGGCTGCGAGATTAAACTTTCATCCACTAAAAGAAAAAAAGCTATTACATTGCTTTTCTTTTGTTGGTAATTTCAATGTGACATGCTCTGTATAGGGTTTTAAATTCCAAAGGTTGGCAATGTGGAGAAGAAATCTTTTTAAATGCAGATACGTAATTAATTCTTCATGTTTAGTGAATTAAACATATCTTGGAACGCAGACCATTGGGCAAAGGTTGTAATTTCATTATGTAGTAGATAAAAGGAGGAGTGTGACCCCTTCCCCTCCTGCCCTACACCATCACAAAACCTCACCACCCAGGCCATTTCATTTTGGAGGGAGAAAATGTAAAGTCTGTATGTTAATAGAAAACAATAAGGACTACTTACTTATTCTCTGAGGCACTGTCTGCAGTCAGCATTCTACGCCGTACCAGAGAAGTTAACTCAAAGCAATGCTTTGGAAACAAAGAGAGAGGACAGGGGTGTGTGGTGGCACTTATATTTCAAAGAGCATCTTATTAACCCCACATCTACACCGCTATGTTCTTCTTCTGCACCTAGATAGGTACACACTGAGGAGAGGAGGCAGACTGGGAACAGCCTGGGACATTATGTATTCATGTTATATTCATGTTGTAATCATGTTATTAAAAGAACAAGAGGAGATTGAATGGGGAGAAAAACCTATTACAATAATTATTGCAGCATATCTTATGGAGGTGTACCATGAGCATTGTACTGTGTCCTTCGTGAGTTAATAAAGAGCAAATGAAAGTGTGAGGGTTTTCCCCGTCTACAAGGCTAATATGTTGTAATTGACTCGGCAATTTTCTAATTGTGATTGCCATTCTAATTTTACTCTTGACTGTGCAACTAACAGTGTATAGTAATTAAAATGAATTGCTTATGTCGCACCTGTATGATTTAACCAACCTTGCACTTGAACCATAAGTTAGCAATCAGTACCACGTATTTTGTGTAGTTTTGGAGTTCAGTATTTGATTGTGAAAGAATAAAGTTAGCGAGTACATACATAGGACAAATAATTAAAAATATGGGTACTGTAAAGGCGACGGCTACTGTAAAAATGTAGCATGTTTTCCATGCCATTTCTGCCCCATGCAACATTGTACAAGACGAACCAACTTAAAATAGAAAGTGTGATATAATCATTGATGTATACTGAATTAAAGTGGCAACTAGTTAGAATTAACTATTTGTAACCCTCAAAATGTCAATATTAAACGTTCATCATACAAGCAGTGACTTTGCTGATATTTTTATTTAACTAGGCAAGTCAGTTAACAAATTCTTATTTACAAATGATGGCCTAGGAACAGTGGGTTAACTGCCTTGTTCAGGGGCAAAACGACATGTTTAACCTGTCAGCTCAGGGATTCGATCTAGCAACCTTTCAGTTACTGGCCCAACAGTCTAACCACTAGGCTACCTGCCACCTACTTTGTTGAGGGAAAATGTACAGTACCTGCTATGATTGTGATATGTTGTGGTCTCAACTAGCTATCATGAGATGAATGTACTAACGTAAGTGGCTCTGGATAAATTACTCTGCTAAATTACTCAAATGTAAACGTGACAGCTGTTTGACCCTACACAAGAAAGCGATTTATTAACCTGATATAGCAGAAAGATCACTGAGCCTTCCACTGTCTAAAAGAGCAAAGCTGCTTTTCTTTTCTTCATTCTGCAAAGACTTGTGGGTGTTTTGCACTGGATTGCTGTGTTCTTCAATAATGAAAAAGGTTCCTCTCTTGATTTTAAGTGTTTGACCGAAGTGGGGTAGACACATTCTAATTTTCAGAAAATGGTTCCATTACCTTTTTTTCCAGGGTGTTGAGTCATTTTGTCTGGTTTTTGTTCTTGGCCCTCGAGTACAGACAAATGTGTGTCGTTTACAACCCAACTCTCGTAATTAGCTGATAGACATCGGCTGAGATAGCTGTAGGGCTGCAGTATTAGGACAGGGCAGCACATTCATCTTTCCAAAATTAAAATCTGCGCCACCACGTTTAGGATTGAGGCCACCACGGTGCCGAGACGCCTGACCGCCAGTTTTGATAAAACTGTTTAAGGAGAGGGGAGATTTAGATAAATTGCCCGTGGCCGTACTATAAGCACAGTGGAGTGGGAGAGGGTGGGGGTTTGGAGGGGGTCTGTTAAGCACAAACACATGGATACAAGCAGGCTGTTTACATGAACCCTGTGGGGGGACGGGGTCAAGACCACACCACCGATAACCTGTGGTTATTGATGTCAGGGACCACAAAGCTACACTATCTGAATGTGTGCATATCCCACTGGTTGGTTGGTTGCAATGATGCATGATACTATAAGTGCATGGGGTTGAATTCCTTTTGCTTCCTCTCTGTGGCTGACTATGGGTGGTGTGGTGGTGGGGGGGTGGTGTGGTGGGGGTGTTGGGGGTGATGTGGTGGTGGTGTGGTGTTGGTGGTGATGTTGTGGGGGTGGTGGTGTGGTTATGTGTGTGTGTGGTTGTGTGGTGTGTTGGTTGTGGTGTGGTGTGGTGTGGTGGTGTGGTTATGTGTGTGTGTGGTTGTGTGGTGTGTTGGTTGTGGTGTGGTGTGGTGTGGTGGTGTGGTTATGTGTGTTGTCAAATAAAAAATAATATTTGTCACATGCGACGAATACAACACCTTACAGTGAAATGCTTACTTACAAGCCTGTAACTTAACCAAAAATGCAGTTTTAAGATAATACCAACAAAAAAAAGTAAGAGATAAGAATAACAAATAATTAAAGAGCATCAGTAAATAACAATAGCAGAGCTATATACAGGGGGTACCGGTACAGAGTCAATGTCAATGTGCGGGGGTACCGGTGTCGAGGTAATTGAGGTAATATGTACACTACCGTTCAAAAGTTTGGGTTCACTTAGAAAAGTACTTGTTTTTGAAAGAAAATAAAAAAATTTGTCCATTAAAAGAACATCAAATTGATCAGAAACACAGTGTAGACATTGTTAATGTTGTAAATGACTATTGTATCTGGAAACTGCAGATTTTTTATGGAATATCTACGTACATAGGCGTACAGAGGCCCATTATCAGCAACCATCACTCCTGTGTTCCAGTGGCATGTTGTGTTAGCTAATCCAAGTTGATCATTAGAAAAACCTTTTGCAATTATGTTAGCACAGCTGAAAACTGTTGTTCTGACTAAAGAAGCAATAAACAATAAAACTGGCCTTCTTTACACTAGTTGAGTATCTGGAGCATCAGCATTTGTGGGTTCATTACAGGCTCAAAATGGCCAGAAACCAATAACTTTCTTCTGAAACTCGACAGTCTATTCTTGTTCTGAGAAATGAAGGCTATTCCATGCGAGAAATTGCCAAGAAACTGAAGATCTCGTACAACGCTATGTACTACTCCCTTCACAGAACAGCGCAAACTGGTTATAACCAGAATAGAAAGAGGAGTGGGAGGCCCAGGTGCACAACTGAGCAATAGAACAAGTACATTAGAGTGTCTAGTTTTAGAAACAGACGCCTCAACTGGCAGCTTCAAGTCCTCAACTGGCAGCTTCATTAGTACCCGCAAAACACCAATCTCAATGTCAACAGTGAAGAGGCGACTCCGGGAAGCTGGCCTTCTAGGCAGAGTTCCTCTGTCCAGTGTCTGTGTTCTTTTGCCCATCTTAATCTTAAATATTTATTGGCCAGTCTGAGATTTGGTTTTTTCTTTGCAAAAGGCCAGTTTTATTGCTTCTTTAATCAGAACAACAGTTTCCAGCTGTGCTAATATAATTGCAAAAGGGTTTTCTAATGATCAATTAGCCTTTTAAAATGATCAACTTGGATTAGCTAACACAACATGCCATTGCAAATAGTATGGTATAGAGGTCCTGGATGGCAGGAAGCTTGTCCCGGTGATGTACTGGGCTGTACGCACTACCCTCTGTAGTGCCTTGCGGTCAGAGGCCGAGCAGTTGCCATGCCAGGCAGTGATGCAACCCGTCAGGATGCTCTCGATGGTGCTGCTGTAAAACCTTTTGGGGATCTGAGGACCCATGCCAAATATTTTCAGTCTCCTGAGGGGGAATAGGTTTTGTCGTGCCCTCTTCACGACTGTCTTGGTGTGCTTGGACCATGTTAGTTTGTTGGTGATGTTGACGCCAAGGAACTTGAAACTCTCAATCTGCTCCAACCTGCTGGTGGTGTGTTGTGGTGTTTGGTTTGTGGCTTGGCTGTGTAGCAGTGTAAAATCTCACTCCTGTGAGGATAGATGCAGTTCTGCTGAGAGTTAGCCTCCACAGCTGAAGAACCCCTGTACTCAGTCACTCAGGACAAAGCCGAGAAGCCTTTTCACCCATGGTCTGACACATGAAGTGCGTGTGACCAATATACATGTCACTCAAACTAGATGACAATCTGACTGTAGTTTACAATGGGCTCCCTGATCCCCACTCACCTAGCTGGCACTACTCCCTTAAGCCGCTTAAACTCTAGTCTGTCACACCTGTCATCAGCACTGAATGTCATTACCCCTCCCAGGCTGCTGGAGTCATTACCCCTCCTAGCCTGCTGAAGTCATTACCCCTCCCAGCCTGCTGGAGTCATTACCTCTCCCAGTCTGCTGGAGTCATTATCTCTCCCAGCTTGCTGGAGTCATTACTCCTCCTAGCCTGCTGAAGTCATTACCCCTCCCAGCCTGCGGGAGTCATTATCTCTCCCAGCTTGCTGGAGTCATTACCCCTCCTAACCAGCTGGAATCATTACCCCTCCCAGTCAGCTGGAGTCATTACCCCTCCGAGTTTGCTGGAGTCATTACCCCTCCCAGTCTACTGAAGTCATTACCCCTCCCAGTCTGCTGGAGTCATTACCCCTCCCAGGCTGCTGAAGTCATTACCCCTCCCAGACTGCTGAAGTCATTACCCCTCCCAGCCTGCTGGAGTCATTACCCCTCCCAGTTTGCTGAAATCGTTACCCCTCCCAGTCTGCTGGAGTCATTACCCCTCCCAACCTGCTGGAGTCATTACCTCTCTCAGTCTGTTAGAGTCATTACCCTCCCAGGCTGCTGAAGTCATTACCCCTCCCAGTCTGTTAGAGTCATTACCCCTCCCAGGCTGCTGGAGTCATTACCCCTCCCAGGCTGCTGAAGTCATTACCCCTCCCAGTCTGTTAGAGTCATTACCCCTCCCAGGCTGCTGGAGTCATTACCCCTCTCAGGCTGCTGAAGTCATTACCCCTTCCAGTCTGTTAGAGTCATTACCCCTCCCAGGCTTCTGGAGTCACTACCCCTCGCAGGCTATTGAAGTAATGGATCACATGTATATCTCTTGACCATGTTGACGATGTTTACTTTCATATTTTGGTTTAATAATTTCTATCCATTAATATGACAGGTAAACATACAGGCACAACAGTAGTGGTTACACTTGGCTAAAGCCCAAGTCTAGTTGCTCAACTCTGACTCAAAATGATGTCACCCACTGCGACTCTCCATGCTACACTGCCTCCCCCTCCCTTTCTCAGACCACACAGTGAGGGAGTAGGTCTCAACATCCATCTATGTCTGCCTTCTAACCCTTCAAACTCCATTGTGCTCAACACAGCCCAACACACCCAACTATCCACAATTCTACAAAACAAGTATGGAGGATATTCTAACAAACACTCCTTGCTAATCTCCCCAATAGGCCGCCGTGAAATTGACATTTGAGAGTAATTGTGCACCAACAACTATCCAATTCTGCAAACTGCATTTCGGATCGGAGGGGCATAATACAGCTGGAATGTGTTCATTCGTTCCTGTGGGCCACAGCTGATCGGTGTGGCTTGGACGCTGCCTAAAGGCTAAAGGAGGCAGATAACCGGCTGTCCCGGCCAGCAGAGAGATAGAGAGGAGCAGGCTCATCTGAATGTCTTATCTGGGATGGACAGAGCTGGAACAGCACCCTGCGACCATGACTGTCCCCACACCTAGTGACCTCTCCTCTCCTCTTGTCCCATATAACCAATTACCCAGCCAAACATCTGTCAGGGGCTATGATCAAATCATTTAGCTGGAGTGATGGGGCCTTATTACAGGTCAATGTCACTCTGTTCGGCATGGTGCTTAGGGGTTAGGGTTACGGTTAGGCATGGTGGCTGACTCAAACTGAAGGACAGTGCTTCAAATTTCTTTTGTTTTTTATTTAACCTCTATTTTAAAAGGGATGACATTGAGACCTAGGTCTCTTTTTCAAATGCGCCCTGTACATACAACATAAATAAACACATCATACAATTTTTTTAATGTATATATACATTAACAGCCAAAAGTTTGACACTACTCATTCAAGGGTTTTTCTTTATTTGTTACTATTTTCTACATTTTAGAATAATAGTGAAGACATAAAAACTAAAATAACACATATGGAATCATGTAGTAACCAAAAACTGTTAAACAAATCAAAACATATTTTATATTTGAGATTCTCCAAAGTATCCACCCTTTGCCTTGATGACAGCTTTGCACACTCTTGGCATTCTCTCAACCAGCTTTACCTGGAATGCTTTTCCAACACTCTTGAAGGAGTTCCCACATATGCTGAGCACTTGTTGGCTGCTTTTCCTTCACTCATCCCAAACCATCTCAATTGAGTTGAGGTCGGGGGATTGTGGAGGCCAGGTCATCTGATGCAGCACTCCATCCCTCTCCTTCTTGGTTAAATAGCCCTTACACAGCCTGGAGGTGTGTTGGGTCATTGTCCTTTTGAAAAATAAATGATAGTCCCACTAAGCGCAAACCAGATGGGATGGCGTATCACTGCAGAATGCTATTGGAGAACCATCTAATGAGTGAACATGATGTTAATCTGAAACAAAATTGCAAAAAGTTTAAAAACAACATGTATTTTGTTTTACTGGTTTTAAGCACACATTTTAAATCAGCAAGGGATTCCTGCATAGCTATAAAATCTGACTGTAGATTTGATACAGCCAGATCAACAGTCTGAGCAATTGTTTACATAATAATATAATCCGCACATAGACGAAGTTGAACATTTTTAACAGATTGACCAATGGTGTTTATATAATAGTGAAGAGAAAAGGTCCCAAAATTGACCCCTGTGGTACACCTTTATGAAACTCCATCAATCACGATGGCCTGAATTCTATCACTAAGATAATCATGAAACCATGAACAGGCGTCAGAGCTCAGGCCTATCGAGGACAACGTATTCAATAAAATAGCACGATCAACAGTATCAAAAACTTTTGACAAGTCCACAAACAAAGCAGCACATTTCATTTTAGTGTTTAAAGCATTGCCAAGATCATTAACAACTAAAGCGGTTGCTGGCCTAAATCCTGATTAATTTGCATTCAAAATACATTCCTCAGATAAAAAAGAGCAAAGTTGTACATTTACCAAGGTTTCAAGAATCTTAGCTAGACAAGGAAGCCTTGAAATGGGGCGATAGTTATTAAGATCACTACTATCCCCATCCTTATGGAGTGGCAGAACAAGAGCTGATTTCCATACTTTGGAATATTTCCTGATAACAATGTTAAATAAAAAATGTGGATTATTGAGCCAACATTGATAGGCACTGTACACTTAAGCAGACCAGGATCCAATTGGTCAACCTCTGTGGATCTCTTTTTGTCTATTGCTAGCAAAGCATCCAGGACTTATTTTTCTGTAAATAGACTATAAAAAAAGCTTAGACAATTTCTCTGATTATTCAGTAAGTTTCCACTATCAGCATCCAGCCCAATATCATTGTGAATAGGCCTAGAAGTTCTTTCAAAGAGATAGCCCGCTAAAATAAAACGGGGATTAAATGAATCAATGATGCCATTTTATTTCATACACATTATAACCCTCAATTTCAATATCAGAGTCCAGAATGTCGAGAGATGCAATCCAGTTTAGGAAGTAAGCTGCTGTTCAGCTGCATCAACCCAAGTCCTTTATGATGTTTTAATGTCACATGTAGTCTCCAACTCAAACAGGCTACGTTCAATATGCGGTTGCAGACCGTCTGATTGTTGATTTTGATATACAGTGCATTTGGAAAGTATGCAGACCCCTTTTTACACATTTTATTACGTTACTGCTTTATTCTAAAATTTATTAAATTGTTTATTTCCCTCATCAATCTACACACAATACACCATAACGACAAAGCAAAAACAGGTTTTAGAAATGTTAGCAAATGTATTACAAATAAACAACTGAAATATCACATTTACGTAAGCATTAAGAGCCTTTACTCAGTACTTTGTTGAAGCACCTTTGGCAAGGATTACAGCCTCAAGTCTTCTTGGGTATAACGCTACAAGCTTGGCACACCTGTATTTGAGGAGATTCTCTCATTCTTCTCTGCAGATCCTCTCAAGGTCTGTCAGGTTGGACGGGGAGCGTCGCTGCACAGCTATTTTCAGGTGTCTCCAGAGATGTTAGATCGGGTTCAAGTCCAGGCTCTGGCTGGGCAAGTCAAGGACATTCAGGGACTTGTCCCCGAAGCCACTCCTGCGTTGTCTTGGCTGTGTGCTTAGGGTCGTTGTCCTGTTGGAAGATGAACCTTTTCCCCAGTCTGAGGTCCTGAGCGCTCTGGAGCAGGTTTTCATCAAGGATCTCTCTGTACTTTGCTCCGTTCATCTTTCCCTCGATCCTGACAAGTCTTCCAGTCCCTGCCGCTGAAAAACATTCCCACAGCATAATGCTGCCACCACCATGCTTCACCGTAGGGATGGTGCCAGTCTTCCAGATGTGACGCTTGGCATTCAGGCCATAGAGTTCAATCTTGGTTTCATCAAACCAGAAAATGTTGTTGGTCTGAGAGTACTTTAGGTGCCTTTTGGCAAACTCCAAGCGGGCTGTCATGTGCCTTTTACTGAGGAGTGGCTTCCGTCTGAACACTCTATCATAAAGGCCTGATTGGTGGAGTGCTGCAGAGATTGTTGTCCTTCTGGAAGGTTCTCCCATCTCCACAGAGGAAGTCTGGAGCTCTGTCAGAGGGACCATCAGGTTTTTGGTCTCCTCCCTGACAAAGGCCCTCTCCCACGATTGCTCAGTTTGGCCCAGGCGGCCAGCTCTAAAAAGAGTCTTGGTGGTTCCAAACTTCTTCCATTTAAGAATGATGGAGGCCACTGTGTTCGTGTTCAATGCTGAAGAAATATTTTGGTACCCTTCCCCAGATGATTGTGGGGTATTGTGTGTAGACTGATGAGGAAAGAATTTAATTTAATACATTTTAGAATAACGCTGTAACGTAACAAAATGTGGAAAAAGGGAAGGGGTCTGAATACTTTCCCAATGCACTGTATATTCCTCAATAAGCTAATTTCCACACTGTAAATTTGGCAGGCCAATATTATTCCGGAACTATGCAAAACAGGTACAGCGGTCACTGTAGTCTCTGAAGATGGTATCTGCCAATCTGTAAAAAGTCAGTTTCCTCTATGTCGGAGAGTGGGAGATGCCACTTTCATAAAATTATGTTAAAATCCACACAAATAAAATAGGTTGGTGAGGAATCAACTGAAAGTCAATCAATCCACACAATGTGATAGTTAGTTAGATTGAATCACACAGTTTGAAGGATCACCACAGTTATAGGCAGGAAGCCAGAACCCAACCACAGAATAGAAACCAGACAGCACTAGGACCCACAATAAACACAACCAAGGCACAAAACTCACCAGCATAACAACAGCAGGGAGAGAGCGGTGAATTTCTCCATGTGATTAAATGCTGGGGCCCATCAAAACAGCAACACAACGGAGGCCGTGTTACCAGTATAATAGCCAGGAGAGAAGCACCTTGGGGGGGGATGTGGTTTCCAGTACAGGCCGGTGGAAGCCAAATCAAATAAAATAAAATGTTATTAGTCACATGCGCCGAATACAGGTGTAGATCTTACAGTGAAATGCTTACTTAAGAGCCCCTAACCAACAATGCAGTTTAAAAAAAAAAAGATAAAAGTAACAAGTAATTAAAGAGCAGCAGTGAAATAACAATAGCGAGACTATATACAGGGGTGTACCGATACAGAGTCAATGTGCAGGGGCACTGGTTATTTGAGGTAGTATGTACATGTAGGTAGAGTTATTAAAGTGACTATACATAGATGACAACAGAGAGTAGCAGTGGTGTGAAGGGGGGTGAGAGGGGGTGCACTGCAAACAGTCTGGGTAGCCATTTGACTAGATGTTCAGGAGTGTTATGGCTTGGGGGTAGAAGCTGTTTAGTAGCCTCTTGGACCTAGACTTGGCACTACAGTACCGCTTGCCGTGCGGTAGCAGAGAGAACAGTCTATGACTAGGTTGGCTGGAGTCTTTGACAATTTTTAGGGCCTTTCTCTGACACTGCCTGGTATAGAGGTCTTGGATGGCAGGAAGCTTGGCCCCAGTGATGTACTGAGCCGTTCGCACTACCCTCTGTAGTGACTTGCGGTTGGAGGCCGAGCAGTTGCCATACCAGGCAATGGTGCAACCAGTCAGGATGCTCTTGATGGTGCAGCTCTAGAACCTTTTGAGGATCTGAGGACCCATGCCAAATCTTTTCAGTGGAGGGAGCCAGGAGGCCAGGAGTGAGGCAAGCACTACACCAGGCAACGGGAGAGTCAAAAATAGTAAATCCAAGTAGACTAAACCAGGTGGAGTTCAAGTTTGTCAGTAGTATAAAAACAGGGCGGCACAATGTCAAATGGAAGGATGAAAGTAGCGGTAGGCAGGTGTCTGTTCTGATAAATCACCAGGACAGGCCCTAATGCCTTCATTTTGCTGGACCCCAGGAAGAGTAGCTGCAGCAGCTATTGGGGACCCATAATAAATTCAAATACAAATGCAGATTAGGATTCCCAGGTATATCCAAGTAGGCTCAAAAGTTTCAGCAGACCTGTTTTGTATGTCTCCTTAAAAACAATGCAATGTTTCACAATTGTCCAATGTGTACACAGCCAGATGAAACAAAGCTAAATGTGGCATGATCAGGGATTCTGCCTGTCGTATGATCGGGGATCCTGCCTGTGGTATGAATGGGTATCCTCCCTGTGGCATAATCGGGGATCCTGCCTGTGGTATGAATGGGTATCCTCCCTGTGGCATAATCGGGGATCCTGCCTGTGGTATGAATGGGGATCCTCCATGTGGCATAATCGGGGATCCTGCTTGTGGTATGATCGGGGATCCTGCCTGTGGTATGATGGGGGATCCTGCCTGTGGTATGATCAGGGATCCTGCCTGTGGTATGATCGGGGATCCTGCCTTTGGTATGATTGGGGATCCTGCCTGTGGTATGATTGGGGATCCTTCATAACAGAGAGGCTTTGTTGCTCTAACAATTTTCTGTGGAAGATTGCAGGAGAGTCCCTCTTGCATCCATGTTGTATATGGTGAGAACTGCATTTCAAGTAAAGCTAGCATGACACAAATTTGTATTGTTGTGAGTGAAATTATTGAATCTCTAATGGAAAAGCCCCAGCCATTAGGTATCCACAGTCTTACCAATTCAGCTAATCTCAAGAGTAAACACTCTCCCAGCCGTGATCTTTGCTGCCATCTAACCTTGGTCCAGTTGATGATCAGATCCTGATCTAATTGAACGTCCATGGCAGAAACCTTGTCTAGTCATAGGGCAAAGGAATCTTGATATACTCCTCAAGAGGCATCATTGACATGAGGTGTCAGTCACTGAGCTAGAATTGGTTTACGGTGTATCGGTTTATCTTCACCTTTTCAGCTCTACAGCTTCTAACAGCTGGACAGTATGTTGACATTCAAGGTCCAAGCTGCAGCAGAACCACAGATATCTGTATTTGTTGATAACCGTTGGATCATTGTTGGGTTAGCAAACCAAGAGTGAAGAGTCCAGCTGTGGTTTGGGAAATCTAGCATCACGTCTTCCTTTTATCCTTACTTCTTGTCTTTTTGCCTTTAAATACAAAAGACAAGGGCCTCCAGCCAATCTCTACCTTATTATGGTAATAATTAGGGGCCTGATTTTTATCGTCGTCCCTACAATCACAGTCCGAGGCAATGGCTAAATAAACAGCCAAAGTCCTTTTGTCCCCATGGGCTGTTCTGTGTAATTAAAATCAATAGGTTTCTCTCAGGGCCTCTTTAACCCACTGAGCTAAGTCTCCTCTATTGTTAAATAGCTTCTCCGCTGCTCTCCTGGTGGCTTCCATCCAGGTATAGTAAAAAATATATATTTAGTCTGGAATATGGAATAAAAATGCCTGGTGATTCTGCTCATTTGTGGTTCATCTATTCTAACACAAGTGACATGTTAGAAGTGATGGTCTCCATGGTTATCTGTAGACCCGATCATCATGTCAACAAGGTCAGTGTGACCTTGGTGGTGTCTGTCCTCCTTGTTGTTGCTAAAAAGTCACAATACTCCATTCTACTGTACTCAGAGCTACTAGGGGCAAAAAGGAAAACCGATGGATATCTTCGGTCCAAATGTATGTTTTGGCTATATCTTGATTCATTCCATCCATCAGCAATGGATCTTCATCCATCTACATCTCCAAAGTATAGCGGCAAATGGGCACATTTATCAAATGAAGTCTGGGGATTATGGCGGCACCAACCTTAGCAGCAGAAGCTTGTTTCTGGCCTGGCAGACGGATCACTTTGCAGATCCTCCCGTTGCACAGATGACAGCATTGCACCAACACGCACACAGAGATTCTAATAGGTCTGTGCTTGACATAGTCTGTCGTAATGAATCACAGCGCTTTTCCCAGCTTTTCAGACTTAATTTTCTGAAGATTGCTTGCCCATTCGAGAGGAGAGAGACCTGATTCTTGCTCCTCTCCTGGAGCCGCTGGCCATGATGAGATGTCAGTATTGTTCAGCAGATGCCCTGGCATTGGGGCTTAACTACTAGTGGCTGCTTTTAAGACATTGCCTCGAATTACTTGACTGGCGAAACTAAGCAGCAATTAGACAGCTCGCCCACCAAACGGAAATTAGAAATTTGCTGTTTGGTCTTAAGATAAGGCTGGGTTCTGTTCTCTCCATTGGAAGACTTTCAGGCCTCCCTACCTCTATCAAGACTCAGTCTTCCACTGCCTGCTGTCTCAAACATAATCTCTCTGGGCATTTTCAACAATGAGGCTTTATTGTTTCTGTCCCAAACAATCCCCTTGTAGCTCAGTGACTGTTATTTTAGTGGATTCCTGTTCATGCAGCCATAGCCACAGGAAGTTGTTTGGGGTTGGGGGTGCTGCAATTTTTTTGCGGAAGTAGTTTGGAGGGGGACGCAGAAAAAAAATGCCAGCGCTGAAGACATTTATATTGGTCCAGTAATACAGGGCTAGTAAAGGCCCAGTGCACTACTTTTGTGAATAATTTTTTACTAAATGTATTTGAGTGTTTAACAGCATTAACAACCCCTAATTCCCACTCCTATGCATGCAGGCTGAGGATCCCTGGGTATTCTGAGAAGCCTTGCACTTTGAGAGCCCTTCAGCAATGATGTTTACTGACAGACGTCTTTATGATTTTGTCTGGATAAACAAATAGCCATGGAAACAGAGATAATTCTTCTCCTTCTCATCATTGCATCTGTTGGCTGGCAGAATTTAGTTCTGTCCAAGCGTCTCTCGACTAATCACTGATGGCTAAATGAGAAAAGGGTGAAAAGCGAATATGATCTTTTGTCACATCACATCTCTGTCTGTGTCACTCAGAAATCATAGTGGCGTTAGGGAGCTCTGCTGAGGACCTCATTGCACCTTTTCATCAGTATTAATTTAATGAATCATCAGTTTCTTACTCTGGAAATATTCAGCAAGAAGCGAATCCCAGATTTGATCAGACCAGCCACATGTCTGTGAGGGTCTTGTAAGTAGTTAGAAGAATGAGGGACAGGTTCAACCTGTCAGAACCAATGAATTCTCCTTCTGATTCGCCTTCAGATGCATGTTAGTCTCAATCTAACTCTAAATGACCACATTTGCAAAAAGTTATTTTTTGCAACTCAGTTCAATAAACAAGTTTATTAATATTATTGTTTGATTCAGCCAATTTTTTAGTCTCGCTGATTATCTCTTTCCTCTCCTCTGACCTCCTTATCTCCTTCCTCTGGATTCCATGAATGTTATACCTTTCCATTCACTCCAATCCAGCCATTATTATGAGTTATCCTCCCTTCACCAGCCTCCTGTGGTGTCTCCATACTGACTCTCTCACTCTCTCACACAGACACACACACACACTGTGCAGTTCAGGAAAGCATTGTGTTACTGTGTGACACTAACAACGGGACTGTGGATGGGTTGCTGCCTGGATGCAGAGCTCAATCCCTGTACAGTGTCTGTCTGACTGTCCCTGTCTCCCCATGACAAGGTACTGCCATTATGTAACTGTGACAGAATTCTTCCAAGGGCAATTTCAGAAAATATTGAAACAATGTAACAAGTGAAATGTCACTATTCACTAATTATGTTTATGCTAATTGTTAATTAGGCTCTTAATGGGGACGATCTTAATTAACAATGGCTGTGAAACTGTGCGCAGGGCAATATGACCATAAATGAGGCCAGTAATTGCCAACCTCCAGTGATTAACATGGATTTATTGGGCTTTTACTGCGTTTGCCCATTCTATGATGGATAGAATACATTCTCTCTATAAATATATTCAAATATTGAAGAGCCCCATGGCATAAGATCATTTATCCTGCAATTAAACATTTTTTTTTTTCTGTCTCCAACTGTTCGACAGCACTTTCAGTTTCAAATAACACCCTAACGCATAATCAGCATTCCTTATACTGTGTGTTCAATTACAGTACTTATCCAATCCTGACTCCACCACTGTCCATTATTTTCTTTATATTGGCCAATATTGGTATCATCCGTATGTTTTTGATTGCTTCTGTCTTTGGAGAATATGTTTGGCCATAAAGAAGTGAGTCCAGGAGAGTGGATGCATTGTGTTCGGGAGATGTTCATTGGAAGAAATCAAATATAAATAATAAATCATCAATCATAAACAATCAATCATAAATAATCAGGAATCAATCATCAATAATCAATAATGAATAAGCAATACCATATCTGTCTTCTAAATTGTTGCTAACACTATTTGCTGTCTTTTTCCTCTGCTCCATGTGTTGATCGCTGAATGTGCTTGGAGCCATGATGTATTATATGGCTTCTGCCCATTGAAAGGTTTGCATGGAAGGTTGCATGGAAACCACTGACTATCACAGTGAAGGTTTCAATAGTTTTTTTGCTGAGGTGTATTTAGTTGCTCACACACTAGACCAACTCTTAATACTGAACGTTCAATACATGATCCAGTACAGATGGATAATGTAACCTTTAGAAAATGTCACACAGCTTACATCCGTGACAGACTAACTATTGTTGCCTTGACTGACACTGATATGCAGAACCCAACGAAGTCAGAATGTTGTATAATTGTTTCAGAGTGGAACATCTTGTATTAATTATCTGTGCTTAAGGACTTGTAATGTTGCTCTTGCCTGATTAAATTTGGCATGAACAAGAGGGCTGATCATTGCTTGGGAGATGACAACTCCTCAGCGTCGATGCTACAGCTCGCATCTGACTCATCCACCCTAACCTCCCTGGCTGCATGTCTTAGTAGTCACAGACGGTATTGGGTTGTTTTGTGGACTGAATATGACACGTCATCAGAGGTACACTATGTAGGTTTTTGTGCACAAAAAGGGGAACAAACCTATACCAAAGCCTACTTGGTATAGCTTTTCCCTAAGCAATGTATCCCTCATTTTCTTCTCCATATACTTTGGGAACCTTTAAGTAGAGCAGGGACGATACCACTATCACCATAGTATCGTTGAAGGGAAGCAAAACACGAAGTGGATTTAACTTCTCTAGGAAAAAAGCCCTGATGTTGGAAACAAACATCATTATGTTGTCTACAAGAGTCACATTTACTTATTTTTACAGCTACAGCACACAATATTTTACATAAAGCAGGTTTTAAAGGATCAAAGAGTTAGCTCTACTCTACTTCAATTTCTACGATGGAAAGAATATTGTAATACTGATACAGTCACAGCTGTGTAGCGTTAGAGTCTCACTGTGTAGTGGTATAGTCTCACTGTGTTGCGTTATAGTTTCACTGTGTAGGGTTATAGTCTCACTGTGTAGTGTTATAGTCTCACTGTGTAGGTTATAATCTCACTGTGTAGTATTATAGTCGCACTGTGTAGTATTATAATGTCATTGTGTGGGGTTATAGTCTCACTGTGTAGGGTTATAGTCTCACTGTGTAACATTACAGTTTCACAGTATAGGGTTACAGTCTCACTATGTAGTGTTAAAGTCTCACTGTGTAGGGTTTTTGTCTCACCTTTGTAGGGTTAGAGTCTCACTGTGTAGTGTTATAGTCTCACTGTGTAGCATTATTGTCTCACTGTGTAGGGTTATAGTCTCACTGTTTAGGGTTATAGTTTCACTGTGTAGGGATATAGTCTCACTGTGTAGGGTTATAGTCTCACAGTGTAGGGTTTTTGTCTCACTGTGTAGGGTTATAGTCTCACTGTGTAGGGTTATAGTCTCACTGTGTAGCATTATAGTCTCACTGTGTAGGGTTATAGTCTCACTGTGTAACATTACAGTTTCACAGTATAGGGTTACAGTCTCACTATGTAGTGTTAAAGTCTCACTGTGTAGGAATATAGTCTCACTGTGTAGCACTATGTAGGGTTATAATCTCACTGTGTAGCATTATAGTTTCACTGTGTAGGGTTATAGTCTCACTGCATAGGGTTATAGTCTCACTGTGTAGGGTTATAGTCTCACTGTGTAGGGTTATAGTCTCACTGTGTAGCATCATAGTCTCACTGTTTAGGGTTATAGTCTCACTGTGTAGAGTGATAGTCTCACAGTGTAGGAATATAGACTCACTGGTCTGGTTAAAGTCTCACTGTGTAGTGTTATAGTTACACTGTGTAGCACTTTAGTCTCTGTGTAGGGTTATAGTCTCACTGTGTAGGGTTATAGTCTCACTGTGAAGCATTACAATCTCACTGTGTAGGTTTATAGTCTCACTGTAGAGTTATAGTCTCACTGTGTAACATTATAGTCTCACTGTGTAGGGTTATAGTCTCACTGTGTAGGGTTTTTGTCTCACTGTGTAAGGTTATAGTCTCACTGTGCAGGGTTATAGTCTCACTGTGTAGCATTATAGTCTCACTGTGTAGGGTTATAGTCTCGCTGTGTAGCATGATAGTCTCACTGTGTAGGATTATAGACTCACTGTGTCTGGTTATAGTCTCACTGTGTAGTGTTATAGTCTCACTGTGTAGCGCTATAGTCTCACTGTGTAGCGTTATAGTCTCACTGTGTAGGGTTATAGTCTCACTGTATAGGGTTATAGTCTCACTGTGTAGCATTATAGTCTCACTGTGTAGGGTTATAGTCTCACTGTGTAGGGTTATAGTCTCACTGTGTAGCGTTATAGTCTCAGTGTGTAGGGTAATAGTCTCATTGTGTAGCGTTATAGTCTCACTGTGTTGTGTTATAGTCTCACTGTGTAGGGTTATAGTATCACTGTGTAGGGTCATAGTCTAACTGTTAGCATTATAGTCTCACTGTATAGGGTTATAGTCTCACTGTGTAGGGTCATAGTCTAACTGTGTAGCATTATAGTCTCACTGTGTAGGGTTATAGTCTCACTGTGTAGTGTTATAGTCTCACTGTGTAGGTTATAGTCGCACTGTGTAGCATTATAGTGCCATTGTGTGGGGTTATAGTCTCACTGTGTAGGGTTATAGTCTCACTGTGTAACATTACAGTTTCACAGTATAGGGTTACAGTCTCACTATGTAGTGTTATAGTCTCACTGTGTAGGGCTATAGTCTCACTATGTAGGGTTATAATCTCACTGTGTAGCATTATAGTTTCATTGTGTAGGGTTATAGTCTCACTGCGTAGGGTTATAGTCTCAGTGTGTAGGGTTACAGTCTCACTGTGTAGGGTTTTTGTCTCACTGTGTATGGTTATAGTCTCACTGTGTAGGGTTATAGTCTCACTGTGTAGCGTTATTGTCTAACATTGTAGGGTTTTAGTCTTCCTGTGTAGGGTTATAGTTTTACTGTGTAGGGTTATAGTCTCACTGTGTAGCATTATAGTCTCACTGTGTAGGGTTATAGTCTCACTGTGTATCACTATAGTCTCAATATGTAGGGTTATAATCTCTCTGTGTAGCATTGTAGTTTCACTGTGTGGGGTTATAGTCTTGCCGCGTAGGTTTAAAGTCTCACTGTGTAGGGTTATAGTCTCACTGTGTAGGGTTATAGTCTCACTGTGTAGAGTTATCGTCTCACTGTGTAGGGTTTTCGGCTCACTGTGTAGGGTTATAGTCTCACTGTGTAGGGTTATAGTTTCACTGTGTATGGTTATAGTTTCATTGTGTAGGGATGTAGTCTCACTGTGTAGGGTTATAGTCTCACTGTGTAGCATCATAGTCTCACTGTGTAGGGTTATAGTCTCACTGTGTAGTGTTATAGTCTCACTGTGTAGGGTTATAGACTCACTGTGTCTGGTTATTGTCTCACTGTGTAGGGTTATAGTCTCACTGTGTAGTATTATAGTCTCACTGTGTAGCGCTATAGTCTCATTGTGTAGCGTTATAGTCTCACTGTGTAGCGTTATAGTCTCACTGTGTAGGGTTATAGTCTCACTGTGTTGTGTTATAGTCTCACTGTGTAGGATTATAGTCTCACTGTGTAGCTTTATAGTCTCACTGTGTAGCCTTATAGTCTCACTGTGTAGCGTTATAGTCTCACTGTGTAGGGTGCACTGTAATTTTCAGACGGGTATGATGAGAGAAGGGATACATGATACTCCCTCTCTCCCCCCTCTTACATTTAGTGTGAACTCTCATCAAGTTGAAGTTACATGGACTCATGCCTCATTGCTGGCCTTGTCTCAGTTGTACTGGTGTGTCTGCTACCACCAGACTACAGCTGAATAAGCTCTGCATTGTTCATGATTATTGGATATTACTAAAACAACAATCACTGAAAACCATTTCTCCACTTGAATATTCCAGGACTGCCATAATTGCTCCTTTGTATGTGACGCTATACCAAATAAAAATGTATTGATTGATTAGTCGATCTTCATCCGGCGTGAATTTCACCCCCGAGCGCCACACCGTCCGCCTCTTCGCCATTAAAGTGTGTAAGCGGATTTATACCCAGCACTCTATCTGTTAATTAAGCTCATAGGGCCCTGGGTTCCAATGCATTTAAACTACTCTGCCTCTGGCACGTTACCACAATTTAAAGCCTGATCCACAAGTGCAGCGGAAGATACTATATCCCTGTGAGTAAATCCAGCCAATCTAGTCCCAGACGGGTGGCGGTGGAGGGATGGGGGCCCTGGCCACCCTGCACCACAGACAAAATAAACTCTCCCTGTCAGGAGCCAGAGAGAGATGGGGGGGTCCACTTTAACCCCACTGTCTGATGGGTAATGTTGATCTGTTGTCCAAACAGATGTATTGCATATTGATTGGGCTGCTGGGCAACATAAAAACGAACCTCTCTGACCAGACGAGTCAGGTGGAGGATCTGGAGAGTCCCATTTGCGACGTACTAGAGGGACATTGTTCATGTCCATGTAGGCTCTAGGGGTGATTCACTGCTTCCTGGAAGTGCATATTTAGATAATTTAAGCATTTAGTAAATACACTGTATTTTCTAAACTATTTTTGTGGCTCTTGTTTTTCCATTTGAAACAAGAAAATGATTGAAAGTTATTTTCAGTGGTAGCTATTCAACAGTTAGTTCTACTATTGTACACTTCATCAGTAGTATCTATTCAGCAGTCAGTTCTACTATTGTACACTTCATCAGTAGTAGCTATTCAGCAGTCAGTTCTACTATTGTACACTTCATCAGTAGTAGCTATTCAGCAGTTAGTTCTACTATTGTACACTGCATCAGTAGTAGCTATTCAGCAGTCAGCTCTACTGTTGTACACTTCATCAGTAGTATCTATTCAGCAGTTAGTTCTACTGTTGTACACTTCATCAGTAGTATCTATTCAGCAGTCAGTTCTACTGTTGTACACTTCATCAGTCGTAGCTATTCAGCAGTCAGCTCTACTGTTGTACACTTCATCAGTTGTAGCTATTCAGCAGTTAGTTCTACTGTTGTACACTTCATCAGTAGTATCTATTCAGCAGTCAGTTCTACTGTTGTACACTTCATCAGTAGTATCTATTCAGCAGTCAGTTCTACTGTTGTACACTTCATCAGTCGTAGCTATTCAGCAGTCAGTTCTACTGTTCAAACTGAAAAAGTTAATCAGTAGGCTTGACAGTATTACTTTTAAGTGTTTGTAGTGGCTACAGTTATTAAGGAGGACTAAACTGTTGCTGAAATAGAGCAAACAGTCTGACTGCTGGTGTGTAACCCCTGCAAATCAGACATGATCTGGCTCCTGGCGGAGTGTCTCACCTCGCGGTAGCCATGGGACGGCCGTAGTGACCCCCAATCAGCCTGCAGGGAACCGTGGAGTCACCCTCTCCTTCACCCAGAACATCACAATACTGACCTACACACTGCAATCCATCACGGCCAATATGTAGAGAGCTCTCCCAGTAACAGGGGTGGTGCACCATAAGCTAGTGGTGTCTGTCTAGCTGTGGAGCAAAGATTTAAGAAGATGACTTCAACGTTGAACTTTTCACTTTCTGTCTGTCTGTCTGTCTGTCTGTGAGACAAGCAGTGTTTCTATAGCATATAGCATTATCTACTGTCTGTTATCCATGATTGGTTTAGTAGTACAATAAAATATTAAGCAGTTTTTCTATAGCATTATCTACTGTCTGTTATCCATGATTGGTTCAGTAGTATATTAAAATATAAAGCAGTGTTTCTATAGCATTATCTACTGCCTGTAATGCAAGATTGGTTTAGTAGAACATTAAAATATAAAGCAGTGTTTCTATAGCATGTAGCATTATCTACTGTCTGTTATCCATAATTGGTTTAGTAGTACATTAAAATATAAAGCAGTGTTTCAATAGCATATAGCATTATCTACTGTCTGTTATCCATGATTGGTTCAGTAGTACATTAAAATACAAAGCAGTGTTTCTATAGCATGTAGCATTATCTACTGTCTGCTATCCATGATTCATTCAGTAGTATATTAAATATAAAGCAGTGTTTCAATAGCATATAGCATTATCTACTGTCTGTTATCCGTGATTGGTTTAGTAGTACATTAAAATATAAAGCAGTGTTTCTATAGCATATAGAATTATCTACTGTCTGTTATCCATGATTGGTTCAGTAGTACATTAAAATACAAAGCAGTGTTTCTATAGCATGTAGCATTATCTACTGTCTGCTATCCATGATTCATTCAGTAGTATATTAAATATAAAGCAGTGTTTCAATAGCATATAGCATTATCTACTGTCTGTTATCCGTGATTGGTTTAGTAGTACATTAAAAATAAAGCAGTGTTTCAATAGCTTATAGCATTATCTGCATTATCTACTGTCTGTTATCCATGATTGGTTTAGTATATATTAAAATACGAAGCAGTGTTTCTATAGCATAAAGCATTGTCTACTGTCTGTTATCCATGATTGGTTTAGTAGTACATTAAAATATAAAGCATTGTTTCAATAGCATATAGCATTATGTACTGTCTGTTATCCATGATTGGTTTAGTAGTACATTAAATATAAATCTGTGTTTCTATAGCATATAGCATTATCTACTGTCTGTTATCCATGAATGGTTTAGTAGTATATTAAATATGAATCAGTGTTTCTATAGCATATAGCATTATCTACTGTCTGTTATCCATGATTGGTTTAGTAGTATATTAAATATGAATCAGTGTTTCTATAGCATATAGCATTATCTACTGTCTGTTATCCGTGACTGGTTTAGTAGTACATTAAAATATAAAGCAATGTTTCTATAGCATATAGCATTATCTACTGTCTGTTACCCATGATTGGTTTAGTAGTACATTAAATATAAATCTGTGTTTCTATAGCATATAGAATTATCTACTGTCTGTTACCCATGATTGGTTTAGTAGTATATCAAATATGAAGCAGTGTTTCTATAGCATATAGCATTATCTACTGTCTGTTATCCATGATTGGTTCAGTAGTACATTAAAATACAAAGCAGTGTTTCTATAGCATGTAGCATTATCTACTGTCTGCTATCCATGATTCATTCAGTAGTATATTAAATATAAAGCAGTGTTTCAATAGCATATAGCATTATCTACTGTCTGTTATCCGTGATTGGTTTAGTAGTACATTAAAATATAAAGCAGTGTTTCTATAGCATATAGAATTATCTATTGTCTGTTATCCATGATTGGCTTAGTAGTACATTAAAATATAAAGCAGTGTTTCAATAGCATATAGCATTATCTACTGTCTGTTATCCATGATTGGTTCAGTAGTACATTAAAATACAAAGCAGTGTTTCTATAGCATGTAGCATTATCTACTGTCTGCTATCCATGATTCATTCAGTAGTATATTAAATATAAAGCAGTGTTTCAATAGCATATAGCATTATCTACTGTCTGTTATCCGTGATTGGTTTAGTAGTACATTAAAAATAAAGCAGTGTTTCAATAGCTTATAGCATTATCTGCATTATCTACTGTCTGTTATCCATGATTGGTTTAGTATATATTAAAATACGAAGCAGTGTTTCTATAGCATAAAGCATTGTCTACTGTCTGTTATCCATGATTGGTTTAGTAGTACATTAAAATATAAAGCATTGTTTCAATAGCATATAGCATTATGTACTGTCTGTTATCCATGATTGGTTTAGTAGTACATTAAATATAAATCTGTGTTTCTATAGCATATAGCATTATCTACTGTCTGTTATCCATGAATGGTTTAGTAGTATATTAAATATGAATCAGTGTTTCTATAGCATATAGCATTATCTACTGTCTGTTATCCATGATTGGTTTAGTAGTATATTAAATATGAATCAGTGTTTCTATAGCATATAGCATTATCTACTGTCTGTTATCCGTGACTGGTTTAGTAGTACATTAAAATATAAAGCAATGTTTCTATAGCATATAGCATTATCTACTGTCTGTTACCCATGATTGGTTTAGTAGTACATTAAATATAAATCTGTGTTTCTATAGCATATAGCATTATCTACTGTCTGTTATCCATGATTGGTTTAGTAGTACATTAAATATAAATCTGTGTTTCTATAGCATATAGAATTATCTACTGTCTGTTACCCATGATTGGTTTAGTAGTATATCAAATATGAAGCAGTGTTTCTATAGCATATAGCATTATCTACTGTCTGTTATCCATGAATGGTTTAGTAGTATATTAAATATGAATCAGTGTTTCAATAGCATATAGCATTATCTACTGTCTGTTATCCGTGATTGGTTTAGTAGTATATTAAATATGAATCAGTGTTTCTATAGCATATAGCATTATCTACTGTCTGTTATCCATGATTGGTTTAGTAGTATATTAAATATAAAGCAGTGTTTCAATAGCATATAGCATTATCTACTGTCTGTTATCCGTGATTGGTTTAGTAGTACATTAAAAATAAAGCAGTGTTTCAATAGCTTATAGCATTATCTGCATTATCTACTGTCTGTTATCCATGATTGGTTTAGTATATATTAAAATACGAAGCAGTGTTTCTATAGCATAAAGCATTGTCTACTGTCTGTTATCCATGATTGGTTTAGTAGTACATTAAAATATAAAGCATTGTTTCAATAGCATATAGCATTATGTACTGTCTGTTATCCATGATTGGTTTAGTAGTACATTAAATATGAATCTGTGTTTCTATAGCATATAGCATTATCTACTGTCTGTTATCCATGAATGGTTTAGTAGTATATTAAATATGAATCAGTGTTTCTATAGCATATAGCATTATCTACTGTCTGTTATCCATGATTGGTTTAGTAGTATATTAAATATGAATCAGTGTTTCTATAGCATATAACATTATCTACTGTCTGTTATCCGTGACTGGTTTAGTAGTACATTAAAATATAAAGCAATGTTTCTATAGCATATAGCATTATCTACTGTCTGTTACCCATGATTGGTTTAGTAGTACATTAAATATAAATCTGTGTTTCTATAGCATATAGCATTATCTACTGTCTGTTATCCATGATTGGTTTAGTAGTATATTAAATATGAATCAGTGTTTCTATAGCATATAGCATTATCTACTGTCTGTTATCCGTGACTGGTTTAGTAGTACATTAAAATATAAAGCAATGTTTCTATAGCATATAGCATTATCTACTGTCTGTTACCCATGATTGGTTTAGTAGTACATTAAATATAAATCTGTGTTTCTATAGCATATAGAATTATCTACTGTCTGTTACCCATGATTGGTTTAGTAGTATATCAAATATGAAGCAGTGTTTCTATAGCATATAGCATTATCTACTGTCTGTTATCCATGATTGGTTCAGTAGTACATTAAAATACAAAGCAGTGTTTCTATAGCATGTAGCATTATCTACTGTCTGCTATCCATGATTCATTCAGTAGTATATTAAATATAAAGCAGTGTTTCAATAGCATATAGCATTATCTACTGTCTGTTATCCGTGATTGGTTTAGTAGTACATTAAAATATAAAGCAGTGTTTCTATAGCATATAGAATTATCTATTGTCTGTTATCCATGATTGGCTTAGTAGTACATTAAAATATAAAGCAGTGTTTCAATAGCATATAGCATTATCTACTGTCTGTTATCCATGATTGGTTCAGTAGTACATTAAAATACAAAGCAGTGTTTCTATAGCATGTAGCATTATCTACTGTCTGCTATCCATGATTCATTCAGTAGTATATTAAATATAAAGCAGTGTTTCAATAGCATATAGCATTATCTACTGTCTGTTATCCGTGATTGGTTTAGTAGTACATTAAAAATAAAGCAGTGTTTCAATAGCTTATAGCATTATCTGCATTATCTACTGTCTGTTATCCATGATTGGTTTAGTATATATTAAAATACGAAGCAGTGTTTCTATAGCATAAAGCATTGTCTACTGTCTGTTATCCATGATTGGTTTAGTAGTACATTAAAATATAAAGCATTGTTTCAATAGCATATAGCATTATGTACTGTCTGTTATCCATGATTGGTTTAGTAGTACATTAAATATAAATCTGTGTTTCTATAGCATATAGCATTATCTACTGTCTGTTATCCATGAATGGTTTAGTAGTATATTAAATATGAATCAGTGTTTCTATAGCATATAGCATTATCTACTGTCTGTTATCCATGATTGGTTTAGTAGTATATTAAATATGAATCAGTGTTTCTATAGCATATAGCATTATCTACTGTCTGTTATCCGTGACTGGTTTAGTAGTACATTAAAATATAAAGCAATGTTTCTATAGCATATAGCATTATCTACTGTCTGTTACCCATGATTGGTTTAGTAGTACATTAAATATAAATCTGTGTTTCTATAGCATATAGCATTATCTACTGTCTGTTATCCATGATTGGTTTAGTAGTACATTAAATATAAATCTGTGTTTCTATAGCATATAGAATTATCTACTGTCTGTTACCCATGATTGGTTTAGTAGTATATCAAATATGAAGCAGTGTTTCTATAGCATATAGCATTATCTACTGTCTGTTATCCATGAATGGTTTAGTAGTATATTAAATATGAATCAGTGTTTCAATAGCATATAGCATTATCTACTGTCTGTTATCCGTGATTGGTTTAGTAGTATATTAAATATGAATCAGTGTTTCTATAGCATATAGCATTATCTACTGTCTGTTATCCATGATTGGTTTAGTAGTATATTAAATATAAAGCAGTGTTTCAATAGCATATAGCATTATCTACTGTCTGTTATCCGTGATTGGTTTAGTAGTACATTAAAAATAAAGCAGTGTTTCAATAGCTTATAGCATTATCTGCATTATCTACTGTCTGTTATCCATGATTGGTTTAGTATATATTAAAATACGAAGCAGTGTTTCTATAGCATAAAGCATTGTCTACTGTCTGTTATCCATGATTGGTTTAGTAGTACATTAAAATATAAAGCATTGTTTCAATAGCATATAGCATTATGTACTGTCTGTTATCCATGATTGGTTTAGTAGTACATTAAATATGAATCTGTGTTTCTATAGCATATAGCATTATCTACTGTCTGTTATCCATGAATGGTTTAGTAGTATATTAAATATGAATCAGTGTTTCTATAGCATATAGCATTATCTACTGTCTGTTATCCATGATTGGTTTAGTAGTATATTAAATATGAATCAGTGTTTCTATAGCATATAACATTATCTACTGTCTGTTATCCGTGACTGGTTTAGTAGTACATTAAAATATAAAGCAATGTTTCTATAGCATATAGCATTATCTACTGTCTGTTACCCATGATTGGTTTAGTAGTACATTAAATATAAATCTGTGTTTCTATAGCATATAGCATTATCTACTGTCTGTTATCCATGATTGGTTTAGTAGTACATTAAATATAAATCTGTGTTTCTATAGCATATAGAATTATCTACTGTCTGTTACCCATGATTGGTTTAGTAGTATATCAAATATGAAGCAGTGTTTCTATAGCATATAGCATTATCTACTGTCTGTTATCCATGAATGGTTTAGTAGTATATTAAATATGAATCAGTGTTTCAATAGCATATAGCATTATCTACTGTCTGTTATCCGTGATTGGTTTAGTAGTATATTAAATATGAATCAGTGTTTCTATAGCATATAGCATTATCTACTGTCTGTTATCCATGATTGGTTTAGTAGTATATTAAATATGAATCAGTGTTTCTATAGCATATAGCATTATCTACTGTCTGTTATCCGTGATTGGTTTAGTAGTATATTAAATATAAAGCAGTGTTTCTACAGCAGGTAGCATTATCTACTGTCTGTTACCCATGATTGGTTTAGTAGTATATTAAGTATGAAGCAGTGTTTCTATAGCATGTAGCATTGTCTACTGTCTGTTATCCATGATTGTTTTAGTAGTACATTAAAATATAAAGCAATGTTTTCTGATGCTCCCTTTTTTCCTCCTGCTATCTAAAAGAGGTTTTAGCCCAGATCATGGAAACGTTGTGTATGAGGTATATGTGCATTCTTTCCCTTATTTTACTGCTCTTACTGGCAAACTTCCCTCTATTGTTTACTCGCTCTCTTTCTGCCCATACCTTTCTCTCCCCTTCCTTTCTCCCCTTACCTCCTCTCCCTCTCTCCTCTCCCTCTCTCCTCTCTAACTGAAGGAGGGAGGTGGTTGTATATTTGTTCCTTCACAGCTCCCCGTCCTTAGATTAGATTTCCCCTTTCTCATTACCAGCCTTAATAGACCCCTCCGATCTCATCCCAGCCTCAGATATTATCTGACCCGTATAATTAATTAATTATAGCCCAAATATTATAGATTATTAAAAATAGCATAACTAATAGTGTAATATCTCAAGCTGTCAAGTTTAATAGTCAACATTGTCTTGGTCGGCCTTATCATTGTGAGACACCCGGTCAGAATATTGATTTCCGGTCATTTTAACTGTCATGTGCCATCGCGATGGGGAATTGTCAGGTTTTTACCACTCAGAGCTCATTTGAAATCGTTAAACTGCTGCCGTCCTGTTCACAGTCGTGGCTGACCCCCCTCCTCCCCAACCCCTCTCCCTGGAACTACATGTCTCTAGAGAAATTGACCAGAAATCAGACAGTGTTTTAAGTTGCTTTTTTATGCAGTGTTTTTACACGATAAGAGACCCAAAGTCCTATTCAATCAAACCCTGAAACCAGGGCTCCAGGATAAAACAATGTTCATCATGCACTGTTTGCACTTGTGGGCGGAACCTTTCTACTGTAGAGTATTGTTCTAGAACCAAATAAAATGGTCAATGTATGTCAAAAGTGTTTAGGCTAGCTGCTAGACACACCAACCCTGGTGACATATTGTGACTGTAGTGAGGTGGTGCACTAGTACTTTTCCAACATTTCTACTTTTGTATTTTATTTGAACAGAATCCACCAGGGCAGCTGGGATTTGAGCTAGTTTGAATAGAATAAATGGATTGGCTGGTAACACCGAAACAATGTCATAATTTATTTAAAAAAATATGTGGTTGGTTCACAGTTCACGCATTAAAAGATGGCTAAGTAAGAAGGTTAAATGTCCCCTAGATGCAATTGCTTGTTAGCTAGGTAGGTACAAGTACCTGACTGGCTGGTAGAGGGTCAACTCTGGCCAGACTGTCATCCACTCAGTAACAGCTTTCTCACAAGCCTGTGTTAGAACTTTCGTAGCTGAACGAAAACCCCCACTGGACACTGACACCAACTGCAGGCAAAATCTTGTAATTGATTGAATGTCAACCAGAGTCTTTGATATTACAGTGAATATAAGAAGTGTGGTGTTGCTATTACAGTATTATTGCTAGGGTAAGTGGGCTAAGGATGCAGTATAGGCTGAAGTCCAATTAAAAATGTTTATTGTAAGAGTTGGTGATGCATATATTTTAGATTTTAGAACACCTACTCATTCAAGGGTTTTTCTTTATTTTTACTATTTTCTACATTGTAGAATAATAGTGAAGACATCAAAACTATGAAATAACACATATTGAATCATGTAGTAACCAAAAAAGTGTTAAACAAATCCAAATATATTTTATATTTGAGATTCTTCAAAGTAGCCACCCTTTGCCTTGATGACAGCTTTGAACACTCTTGGCATTCTCTCAACCAGCTTCATGAGGTAGTCACCTGGAATGCAATTCAATTAACAGTTGTGCCTTGTTAAAAGTTCATTTGTGGAATTTCTTTTTTTCCTTAATGCGTTTGAGCCAATCAGCTGTGTTGTGACAAGGTAGTGGGGGTATACAGCAAATAGCCCTATCTGATAAAAGACCAAGTCCATATTATGGCAAGAACACCTCAAATAAGCAAAGAGAAAAGACAGTCCATCATTAGTTAAAACATGAAAGTCAGTCAATCCGGACTGAACTTTGAAAGTTTCTTCAAGTGCAGCCTCAAACACCATCAAGCGCTATGATAAAACTGTCTCTCATGAGGACCGCTACAGGAAAGGAAGACCCAGAGTTACCTCTGCTGCAGAGGATAAATTCATTAGAGTTAACTACACCCCAGATTGCAGCCCTAATAAAATAAAGAAAACCCCTTGAATGAGTAGGTGTGTCCAAACTTTTGACTGGTACTGTATATATACCCACTGTAATTATTCTAGGTCCTATGTACCAAAAAATGGTTTTGTCTGTAAAAAAAATGTTCAGATTATAATTGTACTAATTATGATTCATTCATACGATCAGATTAATTTAATAATCTAGAGGCAGAGCAGAGCTCATTAACCTTAATTAAGCTCATTACTGAGTGAGATTCTCTCCCCCTCCATGGTGACTTAAATCTTTGTCGCAGCGCTATCTCTCTATCATGCCAGTCTCTCTTTCTTCCATGCCAGTCCCTCTCTCTTCCATGCCAGTTCCTCTCTCTTTAATGCCAGTCTCTCACTCTTTAATGCCAGACTCTCTCTCTTCAATGCCAGTCTTTCTCTCTATCATGCCAGTCTCTCTCTCTTTAATGCCAGTCTATCTCTATTTAATGACAGTCTTTCTCTCTATCATGCCAGATTCTCTCTTCCAATCGTCTCTCTCTCTTCCATGCCAGTATCTCTCTTCCACGCCAGCCTCTCTCTTCTATGCCAGTCTCTCTCTCTCTATCATGCCAAGTCTCTCTCTCTTCCATGCCAGCCTCTCTCTCTTCCATGCCAGCCTCTCTCTCTTCCATGCCAGTCTCTCTGTCTTCCATGCCAGTCTCTCTCTCTTTCATGCCAGTCTCTCTCTCTCCATCATGTCAGTCTCTCTCTCTTTTATGCCAGTCTCGCTCTCTTCCATGCCAGTCTCTCTCTCTCTCTATCATGTCAGTCTCTCTCTATATCATGCCAGTCTTGCTCTCTATCATGCCTGTCTCTCTCTCTTTAATGCTAGTCTCGCTCTCTTTGACACCAGTCTCTCTCTCTATCATGCCAGTCTCTCTCTCTATCATGCCAGTCTCTCTCTCTTCCATGCCAGCCTCTCTCTCTTCCATGCCAGCCTCTCTCTCTTCCATGTCAGCCTCTCTCTCTTCCATGCCAGTCTCTCTCTCTCTATCATGCCAGTCTCTCTTTCTCAGTCATGCTAGTCTCTCTCTCTTTTATGCCAGTCTCGCTCTTTTCCTTGCCAGTCTCTCTCTCTATCATGCCAGTGTCTCTCTCTATCGTGCCTGTCTCTCTCTCTTTAATACCAGTCTCGCTCTCTTCCATGCCAGTCTCTCTCTCTCTATCATGTCAGTCTCTCTCTCTATCATGCCAGTCTCTCTCTCTATCATGCCAGTCTCTTTCTCTTTAATGCCAGTCTCACACTTTTCGATACCAGTATTTCCCTCTATCGTGCCAGTCTTTCTCTCTATCATGCCAGTCTCTCTCTCTATCATGCCAGTCTTTCTCTCTTCAATGCCAGTTTCTCTCTCTTTAATGCCAGTCTCTCTCTCTTTAATGCCAGTCTCTCTCTTTAATGCCAGTTTCTCTCTCTTTAATGCCAGACTCTCTTTAATGCCAGTATCTCTTTCTATCATGCCAGTCTCTCTCTCTTTAATGCCAGTCTCTCTCTTTAATGCTAGTCTTTCTCTATATCATGCCAGTCTCTCTCTCTTCCATGCCAGTATCTCTCTCTTCCATGCCAGTCTGTCTCTTCTATACCAGTCTCTCTCTCTCTCTCTCTGTCATGCCAAGTCCCTCTCTCTTCCATGCCAGCCTCTCTCTGTTCCATGCCATTCTCTCTCTCTTCCATGGCAGTCCCTCTCGTCCTTGCCAGTCTCTCTTCCATGCCAGTCTCTCTCTCTCTATCATGCCAGTATCTCTCTCTATTATGCCAGTCTCTCTCTCTCATCATGCCAGTCTCTCTCTTCCATGCCAGTCTCTCTCTCTATCATGCCAGTCTCTCTCTCTTTCACGCCAGTCTCTCTCTCTTCTATGCCAGTCTCTCTCTATATCATGCCAACTCCCACAGGGAGCCATGCCAGTCTCTTTCTCTTCCATGCCAACTCCCACAGGGAGCCATGCCAGTCTCTTTCTCTTCCATGCCAACTCCCACAGAGAGCCATGCCAGTCTCTCTTTCTTCCATTCCAACTCTAACAGGGAGCCATGCCAGTCTCTCTCTTCTATTCCAACTCCGACAGGGAGCCATGCCAGTTTATCTCTCTTGCATGCCAACTCCCATAGAGAGCCATGCCAGTCTCTCTCTCTTACATGCCGACTCCTTCACTGGTAGCCTGGGCTCCTCTCAGGATTTCTCCCCTCATGTTTGGTATCAGATTCTGTATTTTTATTAATTTAGATGGTAAGACAAACGGGTTCAGCCATCTTACCAAAATACTGCTCATATACCAGTCTTAGCATATGGATTCTGTGTATTCTGTCATTATGTAGAGTCTCTAACTTATTGAATGCTGCTTATTGTAACAGTGGGCAAGTCAAATAGCATAGGGGAGACTGGGGTTGGTTGTAACACTTTTTGCATTTCTGTCAATTTCTAAGAGATTTTTGCTGCTACATTCAATATGTGATATGAACAACTTTCATCATGTCTGTTACATATTGGGATAGGTATAATCTCTCTAAATCAAACGGATAAAGTGTGACAATTTTCCCTACCTCCATGATCAGGGGTAACAGGGCTTGGGGTAAAATGTAACATTTTTTAAAAAATGCATAAATCATGACATGCAACGAAATATTGAAAACCTTTATTGAGAATATGAGAACAACATTGCCCTGTTTCATATTTTGTGTGGCAAAAATTATTACATCATAATACAAATCATAAAATGTGTTTACGCTCCATTAAATGGCTCTTCTCAACTAAACAACAACATCGGAACTGTGTGTGTGTGTGTGTGTGTGTGTGTGTGTGTGTGTGTGTGTGTGTGTGTGTGTGTGTGTGTGTGTGTGTGTGTGTGTGTGTGTGTGTGTGTGTGTGTGTGTTTAAATGGTGGACTTGTTCACTCAGAGTCCCAGTTGTGGTATGGTAGTGCACCCAGACCTTCTTAGGCTTGTTACAACTAACTCTGACCCTTGCAGCCATTAGCTAACTTCAATTTTAGCTACATGTTGAACTTTAGCATTGCTAACTTGCATCAAATATATCTACACACACTGGTTATAAACCTGATATAAGTTTGGTGAATATAACTACAAAGCAGGTGATGCCATCACAAAAACAAATTTGGTTAAAAAAAAACTTTCTTACCTCAAAATCAGATTGTTGTCAATAAATTCTGCAGTCTATCACAGGGTCTTGCTTCTTCATGAGGGGTGAGGACTAAACTGAGCATGTGCAGAGTGTCACATAATTCTAGCTTGTTCCTGACTGGAGATATTGAGAGTGTTACAACTATCCCATGTTACAACCAGCACCAGTTTCCCCTAATTTTATAATCAAATGTAAATTAATGTTCCTTACACAAAAATCCAATCCTGACCTGGACCTGAACATTTTGCTAGGGACTTCCATAGATGGAAGAGCCCAGCCAGAGCCTGGTGCGTGACCCTATTATTAATTCAGCTGTTATTGTAACATTGCAGCGGTTGGGGGTATCTGTGGAAAGGCCAGACTGGTTTTTCATGTTGACAGATTACTAATTTTGATGTTGAAGAGAGAGTCTGTTTTCGTGAGATTGAATTTGGGTGATTAACGCGCGGATAATTGACAGGTAACTGTCGGTAATTCACGCGACGTCATGGGCCCTTCCTTCTTCGAAAGTTCAGTGGCTGAACCGAGTAGGCTATACAAGCTCGCGGGGTGTTGCAAAAGGGAGCTCTTGAAAGACACTATTTACATGCAAATTATCGAGCGTTATACGTCTAAATTTGGAGAATGGACACTGAGACAACGTGGAAATTGTAATTATGGCACTACCTCCCCTCAATCTGTTTGACGGGACAACAGGACCCGCGGATGCTGCAATATAATTAATTGTGTAGGTTCAAGAGGTTGGACCACAGGGAAATTTTAATGCGTGTCACAAGCCTACATGGGACCATGAAAATAGCCTAGGTTTTCTGTTATAGGATAAAATAAACGACACAATATTAAATTAAAAACAAATGTTTTATAAATTGTTAGATATCCGTGGTGGCTGGTGTGCCACTGATGAAGATAATCTGGGTTAACTCGAGGTGATGCTTTGTGGGCAGCAGTTTAGATGAAACAGTGAATAAGAGCTGTCAAATAGGCCTATATGATGATGATGATTCTGCCTAATCATTAAGCTATTCTTTATTATTCTGTTATCATCAACCTCATTATTAGAAAAGCTGTTCAAAGAGATATCCGTGAGAAACGTTTGTTGTTGTATATTACGTGTTTAGGTTAAACAGGCCTATCATCAGACTTTAACAAAAATACAATAACTGTAAGCTATCACTTGTCCTACATTTATCCAATAAAGTCCTTTTTACGGCAATTGTGAGCATATTTTGCCATATAAACTTCGAAAACATAAAGAAACGTCAAAGAAAGACTATTCAAACCACTGTTAGGACACAGCATAGATCAGATGAAAGAATATCTAACAGCTGTTCAATTACAGCTTGGCCGCAATACCCTGCACTGGAGTCTGCAGCAGGGAAGCCAGTCTCCTATAGCAGCGGAGTGGAGGGCAGGGCTGGGTCCCAGCCAACTCCCCTGGGCTTGCCCTTTTGATAGGATAATCATGTTCATCCCTACCAAAATTACAGCTGATTGTTTTACCCATTATTTTGCCCAACTTTTAATTTCTACTTTCCAAAGGATCATTGCCCGCGGTAATTGCAAAGAAACTGACCTTGTATGTGTCATCAGCCCCCAGACGAAGGAAATCCAATTTTGTTAGGCTTGGGACACTTCTTTTCCTTTTTTCTCTTTGCGATAAAGTCTGTCATAATATAGGCTACTGTTTAAGGAGTGCATACAATGAAAGTAAATGGAATATTAAGTTCAAGATTAGAATAAACGCGTAGTGTTTTAAATCAAAATCCAATTCCTTGGTCTAGGCCCATTATTGTTCTGGCATAATAATGACATCTCAGATTAGAAATCAATATTTCACTGAAAGGGCTATTACTGAGTTTATTCAATGCATAATTGAGTTTTGGAAAGTGCCAGTTAATTTGCATTAAAGATAACGAATCTTTATCATCTGAACTTTCTCATCTAACAATAATCCCCTAATAACAATAAGCCTAATAATAACAATAATAATAATGATAATAATAGCCTTCCCCAGACGTAGATTTTTTTTTAACCGATTTTACATTGAAAACCTTAACTTGCATTGGATCACTCAAGGAAAAGTTAGATCATGGCTTTATGATCTTGGAAATATTTATTAAAACAATAATTCTCACAAGCTGAAAGTGGCCCATATAAGCGAGGGAGGAAATAAAAATAAGCCTATTTAGAGCCTTTCCATGCAGTTCAGGAGTTCAGATGAAATTGAGTATATCAGGAACCATATCATCCCTCACTCTCAGTGCGCCACTGTTACCCCTCACGCGCGCAGACGGAGATAATAGGCTATTAGAGCCATGGGATTCATTTGCAGCCAATTACAACCCACAGTTGAATATGAATGCATAAATAAGGCGTAGCTTGTGTCTAAGTTTTGGCTACGACTGAACGAGGGTGGGAGGTGGCGCGAGAGCGAGGTGTGCGTGCATGACTTAAACGTTGGAGGGTCCTGAGGGGATGGTTCAAACCCAAAAAAGGAGTTGAGCAAGGGAGACCAACATCCAACAGTGAACCATCACCTCCTGACTGTCAGCCGTGAGTAACAAAGACCAGAGTAGTGCAGCTGTAGAGGGGGTCTGGCAACGCAAGCTGTGCAGGAATATTGCACCAGACATTATAGCCTACTTTTCTCAAATTGCATGCGCTAGTATGTCTTCTTCGGTTGTAAGATAAGCTTAAGTTGATTGTCTTGGTGCTAAAGCTCTGATAGGGAAGTCATGAACAGGGAAAAGGTTCAGGTGGGAGACGTCTCAGTTGCTGCTCCGCCGGCGTCCGGTGTGACTGCCCAAACAGCTGTGGTCGTCGTGGCCGCTCCGGAAAGCATGGACAATCACGGCGAGAAGCGGCTCTCTGCCAACGCACTGTCGGTGTTTTCCTGCCCGGCGGGTAGAGACATACTGCAAGCGGACAGTCGAAACAACTCTCCACGTCAAGAACCGGCTCCGGTAGCAATGCCAATGCTTCACCGGACCACTTCATTTTCAGTTTTGGACATTTTGGACCCAAATAAGTTTACGAGCAAAAAGCCAAATCCTAACCGGACAGGCAGCGAATTCGCCTTCGGGACAGAGAACCGTGGAGGTGATGACTCGAATCATGATGTAGAGCAGAAGTCTTATGCAGACGACTATGACACATGTCAAAAATCTACAGGACTAAGTAAGTTTATTTTTGTATCTTAGTTTTTTGTATATTTGTATTGTATTTTCTAACAGTGTTGTTGTTATGCTGTAGGCCTCTTAGGTAGCCTACATTTGGCTCTTGTTGGCTACACAGATGCCTTAGAAAGTTGCTATATTAGCCTACTGACATATGTTCTTGTTAAACCACGTCAAGCCTATTTGTGTCGATCATAACGAGATAGAAAACTTGATGAGTGTTTGCCTTATAGGCTAGCCCAGGGTTTCCCAAACACTGTCCTCGGGACCCCAAGGAGTACAGTTTAGTTTTTTTGCCCTAGCACTACACAGCTGATTCAAATAATCAACTAATCATCAAGCTTTGATAATCGAATCAGAGGTGTAATGTTAGGGCAAAAAAACTAAACGTGCACCCCTTGGGGTCCCGAGGACAGAGTTTGGGAAACCCTGGGTTAGGCTGTGTATTTGAAGCTAGAGGGACCTGCAAGTTGTTTCAGATCCAGGAGTTCCTCGTTTTGTATTTGTCACATCTAACTTTGTATTCTATATTCTGGAACGCTTTTTTCCGCTCAAATAAGTTTTGACTCAGAAATAAATATGATAATATCTGAGGTTAGGTTACAGGATATGTAATGGATATGTAATATTCCATCCATGCACCTTTTCCCTTAGGCTACCCCAGAGAAAAAAGGCTTGTAATATCTAAATAAAAAACAATTAAAACCCTTCGATTACGTTTAATTTAAGGTGCTTGCGAGGTTAAAGATGCAGCAGGATAATGGCGAAAATCGCCCCAGAGTGGCATGCAGAACGCGGCTAGGTCGATATCCTATTATCGAATTGAGTATATCTCTTTCAGGCAGCTTGCCTGACTCCTTCAACAACTAAATTATAGGGTCAAAATTCGGATAATTACACGATTAAAACCTATTATACTTATTAGGGTAGATATTGATCGCAGAAAGAAGACACACGATTAAGATTGTCTCTGCTGCTATAAGATAAACACATCACCCCCACTGTCATTTTTCAACGAAAAAAAGGGAACAATTATTTCATTAATTAGATAGGCCTACATTGATCTCCGTAACCACATTAATGGCTATGCATTTAAATATAACCTAACCTAGTCAGAGGAGAGGACACTGCGGTTATCATGTTGTCCGGGTGATTTGTTATGTACTACCTGGTTAAAAAACAGACATTCTTAGCAAACCAACTGTCAAAAAAAACATTGTTCTTAATATTATGTAAAATTAATTGAACATGAAGACATGATGTGGATTAGTGAGATAGTGTTTATGCTGCCAATATAAACATTATACCCCTTTTCAACAGGGACGTAGGCTATAGCTTAAACGTAAAAGCCAACAGTAGACGATCACACAAACAGGCGTTTAGCAAATTGACCAAATTGTGTCAACAAACAATGCTGAAGATGCGCAAACCTTGATGGGAAAATGAATCCCATGATATGTATGAGTATTGATTAAATAATTCAAAAGTAAGTAGGCTAATGCAAATATTCGTTTTATTTTCTGTTCATATTGCACTGTTATGTCATAAGATGGTGCTTGTGCGTAAACGTGGCCTGCACTTGAATGTTGTGGGGTACTCCTGAAAATAATTGACTTTATCTATTTAACTTGCATCTCTTAAAATCAAACCAAACAAACCTTAACGGTTTGACAAACAATATCCTTATTGAACAATTTAGGATTAAAGTAAATGGCTTGATAGATTAAATACCATGCATCCTCGAGGTCTAAACGACCATTTCTCATTCAGGCCATACTTGTAGACTATATGGCAGCGCTGTCATTGGTATGTAGGCTATATTTTCCTACATTCAATCACAATTGTTTTATCCAGATGTCTATTTTTTTGACCACAACGCATCTATTTTTGCAGGCATTCTTGTGCTGTAGGAAGTAACGCCAAAATATCTCACATTTCCTACAGGTCATCATGATACTTAAAAGCTATTTGTCGAATTTATTCTGCTGATCTGTGCATTTTGGATATTTGTATTTGTATAGGCTTATATATTGTAACAATTGTTTGTTGACTAATGTTTTGAATACCACTATGCAAACCGCCCTCACACAGGCGTGGGCAATTATAGGCTAATTATCCCCCTAGGCACTTGCATAAAAACAATGGCTTTGGCACGTCTCTTGATGCTCTGATGAAGGCATAACTGCCGAAACGCATTAGCCTGAGGTATTGTGTCCCCCCCCAAAAAAAGTGTAATTCCGCCTTTTCCCAATGTTCTTGAACTTGGGATTTCATTGGAAGTCATTGTCACATGTTTTTACCCAATAAATGAAATTACTCATATATTACTCATATCTCTTTATTTGTATAGCTTACATATGGTAGAGCATACAACTAATAAAGCGAGATAGCGCACCTGTTACCCACTCCATAATAACATAAATTGATTTTGAACATCTATTTAATGTTAGAATATTTAGCATATATGGCCTACTAAATTATATTCAATATTTTCCAAAATAATTAAGCTTCCTCGAGTATTTTTCTTAACCTGTTAGGGATCCAAAAAGTAGACTGAAAGTAGACCATATCAAAAGCAGTTTTCACTATTTCATTGTTAGCCTAACATAAAATTGTTAACATGAATTACGTTGTTTGTGTCCTTTCCCATTTTTATGCAGCGTATTATTTAGGCCAACTGTAATAAATACTTACGCTATTGACACAGTATTAGGCTCGGCTACATAATACAGAACGTGGAGATAAAAACAACCTTATACCTCCATCAATCACTTTTTAGGAAGGTGAAAGGATAAAGGTTATCCATTAGCTGGCATTATTTCTCATCACTTCATATTATCTTGAGCAAATCCTATGTTAATTAGGCTAGTCAATATAGTCTTTGTCAAGTTATTGAATATTGTCAGTCTAAATGACATGGACTTAATGTGATTCTTATTTTGAAATGACTCAATGGCATGTGTCTTTTTTTCTTTCTAGAGGAGGGGTTCATGTGTGCCTACAGATCCGACGAATGCGAGAATGATTTCAAAAGAGGCTCCCACTCTGACAGCGAGATGCAGGATGACGTGTGTAGTGAGGAGAGCAGCAGCGCCCTAACTGGAAACGCAGAGGGGGAACTGGGACACCATGATGACGACGACCAGGCGAGCAAGAGCCCAAGAAGTCCTGGCGGACAGCAAACTCAACAGTCAGGGTCGAATGGACAAAGTAATCAAGGAAAGCCGAAGAGAAAGCGCTCTGGCTCCGATTCAAAGTCGGGTAAGCCCCGAAGGGCCCGGACAGCATTCACTTACGAACAACTTGTTGCACTGGAGAACAAATTCAAGTCCACCCGATACCTATCCGTGTGTGAGAGGCTCAATTTGGCACTGTCACTCAGTTTGACTGAAACTCAAGTCAAAATCTGGTTCCAGAACCGACGGACCAAGTGGAAGAAACAAAACCCTGGCGCAGATACCAGCGCCCCGACGGGCGGGGGTCAGAACGGCCAGAGCAATGGACTAGGGAGCCTGAGTCCACTCAGCTCGTCTCCTCCCATGAGCCATCTGTCAATGCACACGGGCTACCCAGGTCACGGACCAGGCGGGCTAGTCTGCACCACCCAATTACCCTTTCTGCCAAGTCATGCGGTACTGTCACCTTTCATGTTAGGATCTCAGACTTACGGAGCGCCTGCGTTTTACACTTCCCACCTGTAAAGATATGGAGATACGTATAGAGTTTTGCGTCCAAACATCATGTTTTCGGAGGCGTCTAAAATTCACCGATATTATCAAATAATTGACTCCAATGAGATATGATTTTAATAACCATATTAAACGTATGGTTTTAGAGAACTAAAGACATGCCCTTAACTAAAGACTTCTTAAATGCACTTGATGCTGTAGATGGGAAGAACTCTGAACATTTCGTGTTGTTGTTTCGTCAAGGACAAGTGCTGGAAGAAAATCAACCTTTACCAAGGAAAGAAGATTTTGTTGTATTTGACTTTTGATTTCATTTTGATAGTATGTGAATCCTCGGGGTCAAAATGTACATACAGATGTTGACAAATATATGTCTAGCTTTTAATTTCGAATGCAGTTCATACATATTAGAGTTGAAAAAAATAGGCCTACATGATGTGTATAAATATCGTTCATTTACATCTGGAATGGCTTGACATATTGTAATTACTGTGTAACTAAACTGTGAAAGTTTATTATTATTTTCATATGTTTTCCCCTATTCATTTCTTATATAGGCCTATAGTTAATCTACCTGAGAATATTTGGCTCTAATGAATGCTCATTTCATCTGGACTCGTCTTTTATAGTATAAGACAAAGTAAAATAAAACAATAGGCTATCATTTACAAACGAATAAGCTACTTTAATACGAATATTAAATAGATTAAATCTTTTTCTTAGTCGATTTTTTCTCTCTCCCCTTTCCACCAAATTAAAGGACATTTTGGAACTGAAGACAGTGTCTTTTCACCCTTTTTAATAAAATGGTTAACTCCACTTATATATTTTTTTGGCAACCGATGTTATTAGGACCTAGGTTGCATTTTCTTCGAACAAAAAAGCTACAACTTTATAACTATAACTTTATCTTTAACACTCTTGCGCGAAAAAAATATGAGATTTTGAAAAATACATAGCCCATAGGCCTATTGCTGGATCAGCCATGGCTAATATCTATAGCCTAACTATTATTAATTGAATTCAATTACCTATAAATAGTCGGTTATTGGCTATTGCACCCGTTGCATATGCCAATGGTATTTAGGTCTACAATTTTATTCAGCATGTCTCTACTTATATTTATTGATTTGGGGAATTATTTATAAGAAATTTGACAACGGCTCCCTGAATCGATCATTGATGTGGAAAAACAATCACTGGTAATTTAAACGACAACTTGTTTCACCACATTATAGGCTAGACTGTCTTCTCGGACATATCTTTTCTAAGAAGGGTTTTGACTTTAAAACATTGTGTAAGAACATCATGCCAAATTCCCGATAGCCTAAAGTGTTTGTGCGTAAAACACAATTTAGGAATTTATGGAATATTTGAACGATTTAATTATTAGATGCCTAACAAAATACATCGTATTTCAGCAACTTTTTCAAATGTTTGTGCCGTCTGAGATAAGGAGGTGCATTTGAATAGGCCTAGGGCTACTTTAAAAGTGCAAGAACTATCCAGTCAATTAAATTGTATTTGTCACATCCACCGAATACAACAGGTATTTTGGAGAGCTGGTTAGGGACCTTACGGTGAAATGCTTCCTTACAAGCCCTTATTTTTTAAATGCATGACTCAAGCAGACACATAAAAAATGACATTCCAGCCGCAATGGTGCAACTTTTGCGCTATCGATGCAAGTTATAGATCTTTTCTACAATATTTGAAAGTATAGTTTGGTCGAATTTGTGAGGACGAAAGTGACACGGATACAGCATTTATATTATTTTAGACTTGAGTACTTCGCTTCAAATAGGAATAGTCTGTCCTCTGTCCCTAACCAGCTCTCCAAAATGGTGATGAAATGGCACATGCCAGCCATGATGGAACGCGATCCTGGAATCGTTCTAGAATTTCACGTGCAGGTATGGCCAAACGCAAAAGCATGATACGACGTAGCCTAATATAGTCTTTGTAGAAAGTCAAAACAAATGTACAAATGGAGGAATTATTTAGTGCATGGGGTGCATTGAAATTGGGCCTGCACATACCCGACAGTTGCAGAAAGTAGCATAGCCAAATGAAGGGTATTTCTTGTTATCTGCCAGCTGTTTTCATCAAGTCCGAGTCTTGGAGCATTATGTTGGACAAAATCTACGTTTTAAAAAGGTTAATTATGTAAATATTATATATTCGACACGTTTTGCAGTCAAATCACTAAATTAATTAGTATTTCCCATTGCAGTGGACAGCGCACTGCGCGACATTTGTGCACAAAAAAAAAAAATCTTACTTTCGTTTGAATTGTTTCATAGTGTAATTATCATCTTAAATAATATTAACGAGAGGATATTGATATCAGTTATTTTATTTAAAATGACAATTAGCATAGATATACTAGTGAACGTAGACATAAACTAAACATCTAAAAGAGTAAAACAATATCTATGAATTTGTAGGTTATGATTTTTTTTACCAGGAAATTATTGTTTTGAAATGCATGACTCAAGCAGACACTTGCTCGGTCATTAAAAATATGACATTCCAACCGCATGTTGAATCCCTGGGCAACTTTCCAGTGATGTAGGGATCTAGAAGGGGATTCTTATTTTAATTTTTTTTATAAAGTAGATTTTCAGATGTTATGTAAACAATAATGCACGCAAATTCGGCGTGACAGGCCCAAATAGAAAAAAAAGGCACAAATTGGGGCTCATCAAATAATATTTGAGCAGCTGGCACGGTGGACTGAATGAGGTAAACTTCTATCCCAGGAATGTTAAATACGTTTCAATATTAAAGAATGACAGCTTAAGTGCAAACAATTAGTTTAATGTGCTCCCAATGACTAGTAGACAGTACACTGATGCAATCAAAGCTCAACATTCACTTTTAATGCCTCCCACCAGACCTGCCCAATTGGTGCCTGCCTAAACCAAAACAGCCCAACAACAGGGCCTGAAGATATCCCTCCTTGCAATCAACATTCACTAATCCAACACAAGCACATTCACTATCATCATACTACTACTACACAACAGAGAAAAAATATTATACAAAAAAAAGGAAGATATTTTGTCAGGTGAATATTAAATTATTCATATTGATTCACAGGCTGTTTCTCTACCAGTCCAGAGAGGTCCGATGCAGGGCAGCTATTGGCAACCTATTGAAGTTTCTACGAACCCCTACAGTGCTTTCAAACTCAGACACAGAACTGCATGGAAGTCAAGAGCAACATTTGTTAAAAGCTGCCTGTCACAACAGTTAAAATGTCACATAATAGCACTGATACATTAAGCACTCAATGGTTGTGATAATTACAAAAGAGATATTTGAAAAATAGTTACAGTGCAAAAAGCTGTAAAAAGAGTTCTGCCATTGAAACTCCCACATTAAGTGTAAATATCTAACTGGTGACAAAGATTGGCACTACATTTTCCCTTATGTTACACATAAATCAATAAATAACATTACTTGACAAATGATTTCATAAAAAACATATCCCCCAATTTTTTTTTTTTCAAAATAGAAAGCATAAATGTGACAAATTCCACATGATGTTGTTACATGGACATGAGATGTGCGTGGGAATGTATTAGAAGTCTCCATAGTCATTTCTACCAGTACATGAGGATTATAAATCCACTGGCCTCCTCAACTTCCTGTTAATTCAGTGCATAATTAAATTGGTTTGCAAACTTTGCGTGTTTCAATTTGTCCATTTTATTCATGACGTCTGTCACTCGCCTCATGGAGCTCCTGAAAAATAAAGTAGGAAAGGTTTAGAATTACCGGTGTTTAATAATGGTTACGTCCTATCATGAACACCAGTTATCCTACAGTAAGTGTTAAGGTGAGGCTTGAATAATCATTAATCCTCTCAAAAACACATTGGGAATTAGAAACTATACAGTACACGGGCAAGTAAATAGTTAGACATGGGACGATTAAGCCAAGTGCAACAATATATACAGTTACAGTATATATTTTTAAATAATACATCTATCGTCTACTAAACACCCAACGTCTAGTGAGTGCAAGGTCATGTATCCACTGTGTTGGAGATTACTTGTGTTGCGGGGTAATACTTCCTCTAAGTTAAACACAAGAGACAGACACTTGTTGCAGTACTTACGGGTTGAAAACCTTCTTCTCTAGTCTGGAGCGTGAAGTGTTAACACTCTTCTTCAGATCACTGAGGTTGGGGTACTTCTTCTTCTTGCCCTTCCCCTTCCCCTTGCCTTTCTTGCCCTTCCCAAAGGTTTTGGAGGACCCCAGGTCCTCCCCAGTGGCAAGCTCTATGTCCCTCATCAGCTCAGGGTCCCGCCAGTCTAAACAATCAAATAAACTTACATTACCAGACCTAAACTTGGTGTGTAGTCTGCAGACATCCAATCACACACGGTAGACACTCAGATTCAAAGGGGTTGGGTTAAATGCGGAAGACACATTACAGTTGAATACATTCAGTTGTACAACTGACTAGGTATCCCCCTTTCCCAATCACACACGGTAGACCTAAACATGACATGAACATCCATTTACTCCAACACTTGGATGGACCAGAAGATGAGCATGTCCAAACATTCAAATACAGGACAAATTGAAAAGACAACCAAATACAAATACTGGATTATGGTTTTAAATAAAGGACAAAGTTAAAATGACTCCTACAGACAACACAGTGTTGAAGACCTGATGAGGCTGTAAGAGACCGCGTCAGAGACATACTGCCAGCCCAGGGCCCAGACAGACAGTATGTGTTCCAAGGTCCTACAGGAGGATGGTGATGGTATGGGGGATTAATCATGGCTGTGATGGCCCGCTCCAAAGCTACGTCTGACCTTGATGGAATAGGTTAACTGCACCATCAACTCAGCCTCATAACGACAACAAACGAGAAAATAATTGAAAAAATGTTTGGTATTTTGGGTCCAGCGTTAGGGCTCTCCTCAATCACCCATGAGAGCGACATGTGAGAGCCTGTAAAAAAGGGGCACCAATTTTAGTTACAAATTAATTTGGAGTGGGGGGTGTTCGTCTCCCCTGGGGTGGCAGGCAGGGTCGGATGGGGATGGTGAAAGCCCCCTATTACATGAGCCCTGTGATCCCTCTGTGGTTAAGTCCTGCCTTTTGTGTGCTTTCATTCCTATCCCCAGGATGAGAGAAGGAGAGAGAGAGCCCTTATTAAGTTAAGCTGTCTGAAGCCCCTGCAGCAGGGGCCTTTTCTCTGTCAACAGCCTCGCGTCCACTCCAGCTGTGGCCGTCCACCCACCACAGACACTCTATACACACACCACACAGGCAGCTGGGAGCCTGGACTGACACTCCACACAGAAAGAGCCTCGGGAGCCTGGACTGACACTCCACACAGAAAGAGCCTCGGGAGCCTGGACTGACACTCCACACAGACAGAGCCTCGGGAGCCTGGACTGACACTCCACACAGACAGAGCCTCGGGAGCAGTCCTGGCCTGTGCCTACGGACTCCACTGTTATCCAAAAATAAACACTTTTTGAGACTGCTTTTTGAACGACTTCTCTGCTGTAAATGTAATTTCAGGGGGATAACCTCAGGGTTTTGGAGTGTGGAAAAGAGCTGCTATAATAACTGTGTTGAAATAACTCAATACAAGCCTGGAGTATCATTAATCAAATATTCTGGCTAACTATATTACTAAATTCAGTGTGAGCCATCATGAGGCACATAGCAAATTAACTAATTGTCATGACTATAATTGGGAACTCTAATTAAAATCTACTTATACCTTAATGTGCAAAGACTGATCATGAACCGTAACTGTTTCTCTCAGACATTGAAGACATGCAATTTTAACAGCGTTAGCTTGATCATCTATCACAGCCTGACCAAACCTATTTTGAGAGTATGGAATGGTTAGACAATGGAGTTAATATTTAGGATAGAATTGGCATCGAAAGATAAAAGTGCTGCAATGTCTACAAGCCAGGGTCTATCGCTCTTTCTGCCTGACAACAGTCAGAGATCCTGACATCGGTTACTTCATATAGAATCTAAAATACAACCTATGAGTGTGGGGCCACACTAAGAAACTATTTGAGGGCGTTAAGAGTAAAAATCAATAGTGCCCTATGAGAGTGAGTGGAGTGACCAGGCAGGCAGAGAGGATTGATGGACCTCTGCAGGTCCTTATAAAGCTGGTGTGGGTGGCCTGGCGGGTGGCTTGGCGGGTGGGCATGCTGCTGTGCTGAGCTGAGCCACTGTGGCCATAGAGCCAGAGACACACTGTGTGGCAGCGTCTGGATGAGTCTACAGGGCTGATGGAGTGGGGGATCAATAGTGTAGTTAGTTACAAAAGATGCTATTTCACAAGCCAGTGGCCAGCGGCCGCCCAAGTCAGCTGGCCCCGATACCTGTTTGTTAACAAGTGACTGCAGGCAGAGAAAGCACATCCGACGCCCTGCTGGCAGCAGCCAACACACCCTTAATTGGCTTTTAGTGCGGCCTCCAGGAGAGAGAAAGAGAGAGCCCAGAGCCAGAAACAGCAGTCCATTATCAGGGGTATTGATGATGACTGTGATTCCATCAGTTCATCTTTTCCTGAACTAAAAAGGCCCTCATCCCCGTGCTGTGGAAGAACCCCTGGCTCCCTGACTCTGGTGCCGTCTTGCTCCTGTCCTTTGTGTGATGGGAAGGGAGTGATAAACAGTTCTGAGGGAGGCTGGGAGTGATGGATAGTTCTGAGGGAGGCTGGGAGTGATGGATAGTTCTGAGGGAGGCTGGGAGTGATGGATAGTTCTGAGGGAGCCTGGGAGTGATGGACAGTTTTCAGGGAGCCTGGGAGTGATGGACAGTTTTGAGGGAGCCTGGGAGTGATGGACAGTTTTGAGGGAGGAGTCAGAAGCAGGAAGTGCTTCCATTATCTCTCCTTCTTTACCACAGACTAGACCAGAGAGAGCTGCCACGGCACAGGGCAGATATTGGTAAGACCTTTATGAAAGGGAACCTATCAACACCATCACATTTATTTTGCATATTACTTCCATTACTGTGTCTGCTGTGAGCTAGATAATTATACGTTTTTTTTCTCCTGTTGTAGTTTTTTGGAATTGAAGTATCTCACCAGGCTGGTCCTCTCTACGCTTCCACTCCTCTTTCTCCAGCCGCGCAGTGTCCTCTGCGTTGGTCGGTTTTCCCAGCTCGTCTCGTGGGATGATCGGCCCATGGAAAGGACACTATGGGAATCAGACAACATTCCTGGCCTCATCAACAACGATCCTCTACACATCACTTTCACTCTAATTCTGCAAAGCCTCACTTACTAGTATCTAAACTTATTACCAGTAGAATATATACAAAAATAGAAATTACAATGACTGTTGTAATACTTTCACCAAAAATTTAAACGCTCACCTTGACTCGGTCCTGGCGTTCACAGAGGGCTCCATTGGGCATGGGGGTTTTGCACCTGTGCTTGACGGGCTGGAAGCGGCCAGCGAACGTGATGTACCTGGACTTCATCTGGGCAGCCAGCTCCTTATTCTCCACCTCTTCCTCTACCTCGTTGGGAACCCAGAACTGGTGCTGGGAGCTATTCCTAGACACCAGGATAGATGGAGGGGTGTGAAGAACTGTCCATGTACAGGGACCTGCTCTTTACTAATATCAATCTGTAGCAATGTTATAGCTATTAGCTGAGAATTTAGTCAGAAGTATTATGGGAGAGTCTTTTCAGAACTCATAACACTGTTTATCTCTAATAACAGCTTTACAGTGGCTCTGAAAATACGATAGTGCTCTCTAGTGGCCATATCAACACCAGTGAAAACTTCAGTATTGTGCAGTAGTTCCATTTCAACGTACAGTCAATAAAACATGCTAGTCATGGAGGAGGTTGTGAGTCTGTATGTACTTGATGATTTTGCCTGCAGTGGGTTGCTCCTCTCCCCAGTAGTAGAGGTCCAGACCGAAGGGGATGACTGGAGCTTTGTCCCTCTCCTCACTGGGGTCACTAGCCTGGTCTGTGGGGTCCACATGACCTCCTGCTACAGAGCTAGAGAGAGATGGAAAACACCAGTCACAAGTCGTTGAGGCTGTGGTTCTTCTCTTTGGTCGAGACAGACAAATCTCCAAAGTAGCCATCCCAAATCCCAATTCATGTGGAACGACACAATGGAGTTGAAATAGAACAGTGCAATAAACATCTAGAGCTATGAAGTGAAGCAGGGAGGGGTCACCTGGTGCTAGGTGCCTGGGGTAGGAGGCGCTGCTTGAAGAGGCGGAGTGTGGCGGCTGCACAGGTGGGGTCCTGCTCCTCGTCAGTGGCTCTCTTCCTGGGTCTGGAGAGGGTGTGAGAGGCTCCTGTTGCAGGACACTTCATTGGAGGCTGCACCGGCTTCTTACTGGCCACAGAGGTAGAGGGGGATGGCTCTAAACCTGGAAGAACCAGCAGAGTAGTGCGTCCATACGTTACATATTACGTCAAGGACTTCCAAATACTTTTTATATGTACGGATTTATCAAGAACATTCTATTGCTTTAGTGCTGTGTGCCCACTGCTCAGCTCAGATAGAGTCTTGTGGGACAGCTATTTATTTTCCTAGCCTCTTGGAAAACATCCTCTTAAACACACTGGCCCTCCATTGAATGTCTAAATCCCCATGTGGCCCTGAAGCCTGGAGATGTTGCCCACCCCTGCTGTAGGTGATGTTAACCCAGTCATGAAGTGAAGGCCAGGGCAGGGAGGAATTGCTCTGCCGCTGTGCGTTACCTCCTGGGTGGGCAGAGAGGGGCTGTAGAGGGGCTCTATGAGGGTCAGACTGAGCTTAAAGCTGTAAGAGAGATCACAGCTCTGCTCTAAGCCGCACCTGCCCCAGCCCCACACCGGGACAACTTAAACTTATTAAAACAAATAAATAAAAATATGTTTAAAGAGCTACGCATGTAAGCATCTAACCTCATCTTCATCTCCTAGTAACAGACCAGATACATTAGAAAATCCTTTGGAATGAATAAACATTATTAATGGCACAAATAATAAAAATAATACACCTAAACAATTCCCCCTTCCCCCCCAACAAGAAAAGGGGGGAAAAGGACAATAAAAAGAGAATGCAATGTTGGTCAGAGGCACAAGTCTTCTTCCTCATCAGACAGCCCATTCCCTGCATGGCGTAGGCCTATCCCTGGGTTAATCCAAGAGTCCTCCATCGCTCTGACTTACTGCATCGTTCTGTGCAAAGACCCCATCTGAGGAATTGTGAAATACTACCAAATCCTTTCTTTTTCTGTTCAAATTGACCAAAATGGTAGCTATTTGTCTGAAGCAATAAAGTTGCAGGTGTTAAAGAGATAAATCAATAATAGTACATAGAGAGGTCTAGCAGCAGGGAGACACGGCGCTGGGCTGCCAATGGTGGCTATATTGATTTTCCTGAGTTCAGCAGGCCTTGTAATTAAAATGTAAATTTGAGAAAGAGATAACGTCCTGACAGGACTGCTGGGATAAAGGGATAGATAAAAGAGCAGTGGAGAGAATGGAGAAAAAAGAGGAGTGAGAGAGAAAGAAAGGCCAAGCTCGTTCTCTCTCTTTGGATCAAAGCTTGGTTTCTAGAGGAAAATAAGAGTTGTTTTCCGAGAAACAGGTTGACGTATTTGATAGACTGGTCTGATAAGTGAAAATGAAAAAACAGTGTATATTCACAAAAATGTTCTCTGCATTTTACTTTCTTAAAATCTTTTTTCTAAGAGTAGGCTACCTTTTATTTTTTACTGTTGATTACACCAGGGCTACAAATGTTATTTTTGTCCTAAAACTGAATCTTTTATTTTGCTTGTTCCACTGGACTGGATTCATGTGTACCAAATCCCTGAGGTATCTGAGAAAACATCTCAAGCAGCCAGGAGAAACATCTACAACGTGCCGTTAAAGTCCTCAAGCCAAAATCAATAGAGATCCAGTAAAAACATGGCTACTAAATACATCACATTTAGTACCACTAAAAACACTACTTTGCCAGATTCATTCTGGGACCAAATCATAAGTATTTACCCCCAGGAGGACTGCTTCCAATTTAATGAGGAAATATCCCTTATGTAAGTCACAAAGAATCTTCTGAGTGTGTGTGTGTGAGAGAGTTCACCTCAGCCGTGCTAGGAAGCATGCTCTCTCCTTCCCCACTCCCTGTGGTCTAACCCCCTTACAGAGACTAGGGAGCATGCACTCTCCCTCCCCTCTCCCTGTGGTCCCCCCACCCCACCCCCTACAGAGAGACTGAGGCTAGGTGGATGTTGTAAATTACAGCACTGGGCTAATAGGAGCTCATTAACAGCATTGCATTGTTAATTTTCCATGGCTTCCACAGATCACTTCATAGATCACTCATCAAAGTAGCCTGCCCGGCCATGCTACAGACTTTGTAGGCTGGTTCCTATTCACTTTGAGAACATTAAATAAACCAATCAAGCCACTGGACAACACACAAGGAGGACGGTTTTAGGGCTAATCAGATAACAAATCTAATTAAAGTGACATGGTCAGATTCGTTTGAAAATGTGATGACGAGGAATTAGGTGGAAAATGTAACGTGAACCTAAAACATGAATTTATTTTTATGTAACCTTTATTTAACTAGGCAAGTCAGTTATTATCAGTTTATTATTTACAATGACGGCCTAGGAATAGTGGGTTAACTGCCTTGTTCAGGGCAGAATGACATATTTTTACCTTGTCAGCTCAGCTCTTTGAACTTCTTTAGCCAGCAGGTATAAAAGGGGGAAATCTTCAGTTCAAACAACAAAGCGGTCAGCCCCGCCTCTGTTTTGGTAAACAGCTGAGGGATGGAGCTGGAAAAACGTAACCACTCAACTTCATACAGTGAGGGGAAAAAAGTATTTGATCCCCTGCTGATTTTGTACGTCTGCCCACTGACAAAGAAATGATCAGTCTATAATTTTAATGGTAGGTTTATTTGAACAGTGAGAGACAGAATAACAACAAAAGAATCCAGAAAAACGCATGTGAAAAATTTTATAAATTGATTTGCATTTTAATGAGGGGAAATAAGTATTTGACCCCTCTGCAAAACATGACTTAGTACTTGGTGGCAAAACCCTTGTTGGCAATCACAGACGTTTCTTGTAGTTGGCCACCAGGTTTGCACACATCTCAGGAGGGATTTTGTCCCACTCCTCTTTGCAGATCTTCTCCAAGTCATTAAGGTTTTGAGGCTGGCGTTTGGCAACTCGAACCTTCAGCTCCTCCACAGATTTTCTATGGGATTAAGGTCTGGAGACTGGCTAGGCCACTCCAGGACCTTAATGTGCTTCTTCTTGAGCCACTCCTTTGTTGCCTTGGCCATGTGTTTTGGGTCATTGTCATGCTGGAATACCCATCCACGACCCATTTTCAATGCCCTTGCTGAGGGAAGGAGGTTCTCACCCAAGATTTGATGGTACGTGGCCCCGTCCATCGTCCCTTTGATGCGGTGAAATTGTCCTGTCCCCTTAGCAGAAAAACACCCAAAAGCATAATGTTTCCACCTCCATGTTTGACGGTGGGGATGGTGTTCTTGGGATCATAGGCAGCATTCCTCCTCCTCCAAACACGGCGAGTTGAGTTGATGCCAAAGAGCTCCATTTTGGTCTCATCTGACCACAACACTTTCACCCAGTTGTCCTCTGAATCATTCAGATGTTCATTGGCAAACTTCAGACGGGCATGTATATGTGCTTTCTTGAGCAGGGGGACCTTGCGGGCGCTGCAGGATTTCAGTCCTTCACGGCGTAGTGTGTTACCAATTGTTTTCTTGGTGACTATGGTCCCAGCTGCCTTGAGATCATTGACAAGATCCTCCCGTGTAGTTCTGGGCTGATTCCTCACCGTTCTCATGATCATTGCAACTCCACGAGGTGAGATCTTGCATGGAGCCCCAGGCCGAAGGAGATTGACAGTTCTTTTGTGTTTCTTTCATTTGCGAATAATCGCACCAACTGTTGTCACCTTCTCACCAAGCTGCTTGGCGATGGTCTTGTAGCCCATTCCAGCCTTGTGTAGGTCTACAATCTTGTCCCTGACATCCTTGGAGAGCTCTTTGGTCTTGGCCATGGTGGAGAGTTTGGAATCTGATTGATTGATTGCTTCTGTGGACAGGTGTCTTTTATACAGGTAACAAGCTGAGATTAGGAGCACTCCTTTAAGAGTGTGCTCCTAATCTCAGCTCATTACCTGTATAAAAGACACCTGGGAGCCAGAAATCTTTCTGATTGAGAGGGGGTCAAATACTTATTTCCCTCATTAAAATGCAAATCAATTTATAACATTTTTCACATGCATTTTTCTGGATTTTTTTGTTGTTATTCTGTCTCTCACTGTTCAAATAAACCTACCATTAAAATTATAGACTGATCATTTCTTTGGCAGTGGGCAAACGTACAAAATCAGCAGGGGATCAAATACTTTTTTCCCTCACTGTAGACAGAGCTTCGGATGCGAGGACGGACCATCCCTGAGAACAAAATTAGTTTTAACCATGTTTTGAGGCTATACAGTGTTTGCATTGTTTACAAAAAAAAGACAAGCTTATATTTGGGTTCTGATGGAGTATGACAATTGAACTAAGCACGAGGCATTTTTAAGTTATATTCTTCAAGAATCATTTGGTGTATATCACTATTTTGAAAGTAAAAAAATTGATGTAGCAATTGCAGATTGCCCGTTTGTCAACTATTATGACATAGTGTCAGTTGGAGACAAGGGTGTTATAATCCACTTGCATTACAGACAACTTCTGACCTCTGTGCATGGCACGTTTTGTTACAGTCTTGTAACCATATATCAATATAGAGGCCATTAGCAATTACACAGACTGGGAAAATGATCTTCTGGCTATAGAACTGGAACAAACCAGTTTGCTTTTATAGAACATTGGTCATGAATCACATAAGGGGATTTAGCTCAGGTAAATTAGCAATTATGTTACGTACAATTGGTGAGCAGTTTGGATAATTGAGTACAATGCTGAAGTACTTTTGAACATCTGAAGTTAAAACCAGCCAGGAACGTGCCTGAGTTCTAACCTACGACCTTTACCAACACTGCACACGTTGGGCTTTAAACAATCACTCTACAAACAAACCAGCTTTTAGAGGCATTCTTTGGCACCTTCCTCATGTTTATCTGAACCAATCCAATCAATAGTATGTGATGTGTGTGTGGTGATATCCTGAGGCGAGGGTGAGAGCTTACTGGGATTACTCTTCATTATGCTCTTCTCAGATGCTGTTTGTATGGCTGTGACCCTGTTATGTATGCACCTGCCACTGGTCCTCTGCAGCTGAGCAAACTCACCGTACTCCTCCCGTAGATGGTCTGGAATGTGTGGTTCAAAACCCTCCTTCTCTGGAACCTCCTCAAAGTCATCATCGTCGTCATCGCTGCCCTCCGGCGCTTTCATCTAGTGGATGGGAAGAGGGTGTCTTTGTAAGTACAGGGTCAGCTCAACATGGTTGACTGACTATGGAAAGGACCGCTTCACAATTCGGGCTCTCACTGCATCTCAGTGCGTCACTACAGACACCCTGGTTCGAATCCAGGCTGTATCACAACCGGCCGTGATTGGGAGTCCCATAGGGCGGCACACAATTGGCCCAGCGTCGTCTGGGTTTGGCCGGTGTAGGCCGTCATTGTAAATAAGAATTTGTTCTTAACTGACTTGCCTAGTTAAATAAAAGGTTAAAAATAAAATGAACTACTAAATGGTAATGCATTAGCATTGTAGCTAGTTAGACATTTTATTATAGGCCAACAATACATGAGAAAGACTATCCTTACTTGCCTAACATAAAACTAGGCCTCTTCCTCAGACCACAATAATCAAACAGCACCGTCCATATTCTCCATGCCCCTGCATCACTAGAAGTAAACTGAGACTCTCCTCTCTCCCAGTCTTCCTCAAGTCCCCCAGTCTTCCTCCAGTCCCCAGTCTTCCTCCAGTCCCCAGTCTTCCTCCAGTCCCCAGTCTTCCTCCAGTCCCCTACCCCCTGTCCTCCCTGCTCTCTCTGTGTTTGTTTGCAGACAGGTTACAGAGGAATTAGGACCTCATCAGCAGTTCCCCGGTTGCTGATTATCACTCAAATGGTATCCCCCACGGCCCTCAGGGTATTCACAAGATTTACAGCGCCCCGAACGGCTAACTCGGCAGTAACGTGGGACGTCTTCACATTTTAATTCAAAGCCTTAATGGAATTTCCACTTGACCACATCCAATTTTTTTCCTCTTCCTTTTGACGTAGTGGTTTATTTGACCACTGTGCCATCTAATTGTCAGTGCGTATAACAGCGCTTGTTTAGTTAATTTTGTCATTGAGGTTAAGGGAGACAGAGAGGGAGATTTACATAGAGTTTCTCCAGGAGGCAACTTAGTTATTTTTCACCAGTAACTGTAATTGATACAATATGATTGGCAAAGGTAGTGTTTTTCAAACAAACAACTTAAAAGTCTACAAATGATCTGAAAAGACAACATGCATTAGTTGTAAAGGTATCTAAAGGCTGTTGTTAACCTTTAAATACCCTTGCTCAACTACCCCCTTCCCCAGTTTAAATACCCTTGCTCAACTACCCCCTTTCCCAGTTTAAATACCCTTGCTCAACTACACCCCTTCCCCAGTTTAAATGCCCTTGCTCAACTACCCCCTTCCCCAGTTTAAATACCCTTGCTCAACTACCCCCCCCTTTCCCAGTTTAAATACCCTTGCTCAACTACACCCCTTCCCCAGTTTAAATACCCTTGCTCAACTACCCCCTTTCCCAGTTTAAATACCCTTGCTCAACTACCCCCTTCCCCAGTTTAAATACCCTTGCTCAACTACCCCCCCCTTTCCCAGTTTAAATACCCTTGCTCAACTACACCCCTTCCCCAGTTTAAATACCCTTGCTCAACTACCCCCCTTCCCCAGTTTGCACATAAGCACCTCTCTGTTCTGGCCAATCCACTCACCTAATACCCGAATCTTAGCCTATCCTTTATTCCTGAAAGAAGAGGAAATAAAACTGTTGGAAGCAATAGGCTGTCCAACAGATGGAGCGATAAGTGTACCGTGGCCCTGATTCACAGGTGTGGGAGAGGTGTCTGTGTGTGGAGCTGATAAGGAACCCGAGACAGGCTAGTCAGAGAAAGTCCGGGTCACCAAGCGATATGGAGGGCTCTCACCTCTGAGCCAGCCAGCTGTATTTCCTCAACACAATCGCTTTCGGGAGATCTACTCAACAAGAGCTGAGAGGACTAGGTGGTAACCACCGGCCTAGGTATTAGGCTTCCAGCCATAATCACTACCAAATAAACCCCCCCAAGTCTGATTACTCAGGCTGTGCACTTGACTATTTATTACGTCCCACTTCTCAGACAACAGGGCATGAGTTGGATGAAACTAAACTGATGCTGGTATAGATGAGTGGCCACCGTGTCCATGGCCCCTGTCTGTCTGTCTGTTAGAGGATGCTGCTGAGAACAAAGAAGGTGGTGTGCATGGTTCAGGACAGGAGGGGAGGTGATGGTCTCCTCCTCTCCTCTGCCTGGAGCCTCTACCTGCACATGCTCATCTATCACCCAGCCTGTACGTTTTGCTATCACTCTAACACTAATCAAAAGAGAAAACTGTCACCGGCACTGACCTGTGGAACCTCCCAATTACGCTCTTCAGGAATGACAGGGGCACTTAACTCCCCAGGAGAGTAAATGACCACCATCAATCATGGCGGAATAACAATGAGCTGCCTTGGCCTCAAATTATTTTTGGGGTATAGAATCCGAGCAGGGGAATTTATGAAAAGTGAAAAGCAACCCAAGGCTTTTTTCTCTCCTCCTCCTCCCCTCTAAGGGAGGCTGTTCTGTTCTGCTCTGCCTGGGGGATGAAGCGAAGCCCGCATCGCCGCTAAACAGAATTTATGCCTTTTAATTTACTCAAAAAGGTAGTTAACCATTCCCTGCGTTACAACGCATAACAGAATGCCATTTAAATATAGGGGTCATTTTCATAAAATATTACCCATAACGCTCATGTCCTTGGTTTGTCTAGGGCACGGCACGTATGAGCCACTGCTTCACGCACGCCTTTCCATTTATTCAGCTTAATTGCTTTCATGATTACCTTTATGTCAAGTAGTACAGGTAGATCAAAGCTTGCTTTTTATTTCTCTTATTCCCCCTCTCATTTTATTTTTCATTACCGCATGTGAGCGGTGTTGAATATGGCAGATTGGGGTCTAAACTGTCTTAGGATGAGGTCTAAATTACTCTCTGTTATCGCTTTCAACAGGGAGACGAGCCACAGTAATGTACCTGCTGCTCAGAGAGCAGCCACAGTAATGTACAGTTGAAGTCGGAAGTTTACATACACCTTAGCCAAATACATTTAAACTCAGGTTTCACAATTCCTGACATTTAATCCTAGTAAAAATTCCCTGTCTTAGGATCACCACTTTATTTTAAGAATGTGAAATGTCAGAATAATAGTAGAGATAATGATTTATTTCAGCTTTTATTTCTTTCATCACATTACCAGTGGGTCAGAAGTTTACATACACTCAATTAGTATTTGGTAGCATTGCCTTTAAATTGTTTAACTTGGGTTAAACATTTCAGGTAGCCTTCCACAAGCTTCCCACATTAAGTTGGGTGAATTTTGTCCCATTCCTCCTGACAGGGCTGGTGTAACTGAGTCAGGTTTGTAGGCCTCCTTGCTCGCACACACTTTTTCAGTTCTGCCCACAAATTTTCTATAGGATTGAGGTCAGGGCTTTGTAATGGCCACTCCAATACCTTGACTTTGTTGTCCTTAAGACATTTTGACACAACTTTGGTAGTATGCTTGGGGTCATTGTCCATTTGGAAACCCATTTGCGACCAAGTATTAACTTCCTGACTGATGTCTTGAGATGTTGCTTCAATATATCCACATAATTGTCCTTCCTCATGATGCCATCTATTTTGTGAAGTGCACCAGTCCCTCCTGGGATTGATTTGCACTTTTCACACCAAAGTACGTTCATCTCTAGGAGACAGAACGCGTCTCCTTCCTGAGCGGTATGACGGCTGCGTGGTCCCATGGTGTTTATACTTGCGTGCTATTGTTTGTACAGATGAACGTGGTACCTTCAGGCGTTTGGAAATTGCTCCCAAGGATGAACCAGACTTGTGGAGGTCTACAATTTTTTTTCTGAGGTCTTGGCTGATTTCTTTTGATTTTCCCATGATGTCAAGCAAAGAGGCACTGAGTTTGAAGGTAGGCCTTGAAATACCTCCACGGGTACACCTCCAATTGACTAAAACGATGTCAATTAGCCCATCAGAAGCTTCTAAAGCCATGACATTATTTTCTGGAATTTTCCAAGCTGTTTAAAAGGCACAGTCAACTTAGTGTATGTAAACTTCTGACTCACTGGAATTGTGATACAGTGAATTATAAGTTAAATAATCTGTCTGTAAACAATTGTTGGAAAAATGACTTGTGTCATGCACAAAGTAGATGTCCTAACCGACTTGCCAAAACTATAGTTTGTTAACAAGAAATTTGTGGAGTGGTTGAAAAACGAGTTTTAATGACTCCAACCTAAGTGTATGTAAACTTCCGACTTCAACTGTACAAGTTGCTCAGAGAGCAGCCACAGTAATGTACACGTTGCTCAGAGAGGAGCCACAGTACTGTACATGCTGCTCAGAGAGGAGCCACAGTAATGTACATGCTGCTCAGAGAGGAGCCACAGTACTGTACATGCTGCTCAGAGAGGAGCCACAGTAATGTACATGCTGCTCAGAGTGGAGCCACACAGTAATGTGCATGCTGCTCAGAGGAGCCACAGTACTGTACATGCTGCTCAGAGAGGAGCCACAGTACTGTACATGCTGCTCAGAGAGGAGCCACAGTACTGTACATGCTGCTCAGAGAGGAGCCACAGTACTGTACATGCCGGCTAGATGGTGGTGAAGAAGTGGCTCATCCTTCGCCCTGCCCTGCAACAGACACCTGCGCTTATGAGACACGAAAACCAATTTAATTGTCCCATAATATTACAACAATATCAGATTAAATAGTAATTAACTCATAATTACTGATATCTGAGAGAGAGAGAGAGAGAGAGAGAGAGAGAGAGAGAGAGAGAGAGAGAGAGAGAGAGAGCGAGCAAGCAAAAGAGCAGTATGGTTTTGAAATGATACTTGAAGAAATGACAGATATTTTCCTGTATTTCATAGAATGTAATAATGGTTTCTAATATAATAATGGCTTCTAATATAATAAATGGTTTCTAATATAATAATGGCTTCTAATATAATAATGGCTTCTAATATAATACTTGTTTCTAATATAATAATGGTTTCTAATATAATAATGGTTTCTAATATAATAATGGTTTTGGTAACACTTCAGTTTGTCTTGCATTGTGGATTGCACTCTCTCTCCCTTTCCCTGTTTGGGGGTGGAATCCACTAAGTTAGAATAGAGTTGTTAAAGCAATCATTTCTATATCAAACATTAGGTTGGGGGATTTGGCTATCTCGTACCTTACCATTGTGGTAACACGACACCCAGTGTCATCACATGTTATAACACGGTCATAACCATGTCATAATATGCCATAAAAGCTGACAACTTGTCATATGTTCATGACACATATTGAAACCTGTTGTGACATATATTGCGTTATTTTATGGCTGGTAATGACACCTACAGAAGAGTGTAAAATCCCACAAAACCTACCACACAAGGCAAAACATTCCATTACATCATAGCCTACATGTCAACAGTATGTTTATGTTATATAACATTTTCTGAAATTGACCATATTAAACGAACATTGTAATTGCGAAACACATTGATGTCAGATATGTGCCTACCCAATGCTCTGTTGCTGATGACTGGGATGAATGCAGGAGCAGATTTCAGGAGCAGGACTTGACACCCTCTTTTTGACTGATGACTGATATAAGGGCATGTACATGACAGGCTTATCTGGCTTATATGATTATGATGGTCATAATGCTTCTTGACAGTGTCATAGTGTATTGTTTTTAGTCCAAGTAAAGTGACACAGGATGGTCATAATGCATCATGACAGTGTCATAAAGTGTATTTTCTACAAGTTATTTAAAATATGACAACAAAAAAGGATTTAAGAAACAAACTTTCAAACGAAAGGAAACTTCTTGACAGGGAAAAAACTCATTTGAATAAATGTGGGTTTGACACTTATGTAGGTGTTATAACCAGCCATAAAATAACACAATATAAGTCACAAAAGTTGTAAATATATGGGACATGACAGTATTAATACCATATTATTACAGGTTATGACAAATTGTCAGCTGTTATGACATGGTTATGACCGTGTTATAACATGTCATGACACTGGGTGTCAAGTGTTACCACAATGGTAAGGTACGAGATAGCCAAATCCCCCAACCTAATGTTTGCCATAGAAATGATCCCTTTAACAACTCTATTCTAACTTAGCAGATTCCACCCCCAAAACAGGGAAAGGGGAGAGAAAGTGCAATCCACAACGCAACACAAACATTCTACATTACTCCAGGCCCAGGTACAGTCTTTCATTCCCAGTAGCTAGCAATTGTGGAAAAGGAGATTGCTATTTTGTTTATACCAGTTGTCTTCTTTAATCCAAAGCAGTTATTTCTCCATTGATAGATTAAAACCCCATGGAATAATATTACTAGCCCACTAGAAATTCCTGGTCGACAGACATTCTTTTAGTTTTAATTCTGCGGTGATAAAATCAGGACTGCAATCTTGAGATGGCAGCGTTGTAACTCTTATACAGGGGTGTGCATGGGGAGGAGAAACATTTTGCTGACACAAGCCTATCTAAAACATGGGCTCTATCCCCACCTTTGCATTTAAACAGAACTTTTTCCTACCCTGTACAACGTATAAAGAAAATCACATTTTCTTCCTCTTACAAAATACTCCAGGACAGTTCCCCCAAGATAAAATAAATTATTTTAAGTTAACTATACGGATATCTTCCCCTGAATGGTCTACATAGCAAATACAGCAGCTTTAGGCTACAACTGCAGTGTTATTTGTTACTTATTTATTCCTTTGTATATCAGAGACAATAATTGTATGTCATTCAATCAGGATTTTTTTTTTTGATATATATATATATATATATATCAAATGATACACATTTCTCTAACTAGGCTAATTAAAAATTATGTAAAAGGTGTCCATGATACATTTTATAGACAGAAGCAGGCGCATTAAATAACAATATGATCCATTCCTTCCCGGTGCTACTTGGCGTGCCATTCCTTCCCGGTGCTACTTGGCGTGCCATTCCTTCCCGGTGCGGCAGGTAGCCTAGTGGTTAGAGCGTTGGACTTGTAACCGGAGGGCTGCAAGTTCAAATCCCCGAGCTGACAAGGTAAAAATCTGTCGTTCTGCCCCTGAACAAGGCAGTTAACCCACTGTTCCCGGGCGCCCGAAAGGCGTGGATGTCGATTAAAGGCAGCCCCCCGCACCTCTCTGATTCAGAGGGGTTGGGTTAAATGCGGAAGACACATTTCGGTTGAAGGCATTCGGTTGTACAACTGACTAATAATGGTGACTTTTACTTGGCGTGCCATTCCTTCCCGGTGCTACTTGGCGTGCCATTCCTTCCCGGTGCTACTTGGCGTGCCATTCCTTCCCGGTGCTACTTGGCGTGCCATTCCTTCCCGGTGCTACTTGGCGTGCCATTCCTTCCCGGTGCTTCAGGAGGCTAAAGTGCTCCCTGTGCCCTCCAATATATTTTCTATGGTCTAATTAATTGTGTAAGCAATCTCAATTACTTTGTGCCCTGGGAAGCGCCTGCTCCAGTGTACTCCTTAAGTAAGTCTGTTATCCTTTAAAAAATATATTTTAGGAGGCAACGTCAGACAACTCAACTCAACTTCATTTGTCTTTGGCAAGTTTGATGGCTATGCATTTAAAAACCCATTCAATCTTATAAAACAAAAATGTTATGTACTCAGCTGTGATGGTCCTTCGTTCATCTGCTATTTATATGCTAATATCCACTCTCACTGGAAGGTAATTATTACAGCAAACCAATAACTCAGGTGTATGGGCTGCTGGAGCAAGGCGGCTGGGCCAGGGGAATGCCCGGCCAGGGGAATGGAATTAAGCGCTGCGAGTCGGTCGGTCGGAGGACACACTCAAGACTGCTGGAGGTGAAAAACTCTTTAAGTTGTCCTCCATTGTCTCTGCAGACAATGTAATGCCCCTCACTGCCAGGCTGGCCCTTGTGGCTGTAAGACAGCATTCAGTCTCAGAAACACACAAGTCCACAGACAGACAGACACCATCTCCTCAGCATACAGGAGTATATATTACATTATGCATTGCTGTGGAGGGAGAATGTGTTCTGTGAAGATTGTAAAGGCTTTAATGTAAGAATCATTTAAATGCATTTACTTTCTTTACATAAGAAAATCTAGCCTAATGCAAAATGTGCTTTGGTCTTGGAAAGCATTTCCAGTCACATAGTGATTGATGTTAATGAGTATTTCCACCATGCATATATAGCCTAGCTACTATTCAATTGGTTCTGTGGTCAAGAGCCATGTCCAAATACTGTGTGGTACTTTGTAGCAGCATTTGATAAAAAAAAGAGTCTCTGTCATAAAGTAATGAAGTGAGAAAAGGCCCATTGGGTAAATAAGATTCAACGGAAGGGAGAGGATCTGACATGAAGACAAACAGAAGGGGGACTGAGGGATGCTTTCGGGACGTGGAGATAGGTACCAGCCAATAGTAATGGTCCATATTCCAGACCTACTACCCGACTGGGTGTCTGGGGGATACACTAATGAGGGCCCCTTAGGGGCCTCCCCCGGGACCTCATCCTGGAGGGGACCGCCAGGTCACCTGACAGATGAAGTTATATATGTCTACATCCTCCAAACGACACTGTCAGCTTCCCCAATGTCTTTATCCTGAACGTCTGGAAGAGGCAGAGTGGGCCAACCGGCGACGTGACACGGGCGCAATCATAGGATGATGAGACTATTACTTAGCCCATCTGATGAATATATTTGAACTATGTCTAGATAAATGCATGCTGAAAGTGGTTCACATTAAATAGGCCCAGTCTCTGAACATCATAAAGATAATGACATTCGGGGATATAACAACAGTTATCTAGCTTACTGATCTCAAATGAGTGATCATGTGCTTGACTGAACCCTGTACAGATCAGTGGTCAGTGTGGATCAGGAGTGCAGAGGGTGAAGACAGACTAGGCCTGCCAAGCCTCTCCGTTAGCTCCCAGACAGAGTGTAGAGTGGTGCTAACATTAATACCAGTCAGTCTGTAGATATTGTACACACGGCCTGATCAGGTGAGGATGAAGCACAGAACAGGCAGGGGGAAAGACTCTCTCTGTTTATCTCCAGTTTCCCCAATGTGAAAAACAGAGAGACATCAATTACTGCTCTTCCTCCTGGTCCTGATAAGATGCCTTATCTGGGTAAACAACGCAATATTCATCCCATGCTGCATGTTCAATGTGTTGGGGGGTTGAAAAGGTGCCTGCTTTACAAATACTCCCTTCTTTACCATAAACCTCAGTGACCAATAATTAAAGGTGCTTAAATGAGATCCAGCCAGCTGCAGAGTGCTGGTGTCAGACACATCCACCTATTCCATTTATCAAATGGGTGCCACTGCCAGCAGAGAGAGAGAGAGAGAGAGAGAGAGAGAGAGAGAGAGAGAGAGAGAGAGAGAGAGAGAGAGAGAGAGAGAGAGAGAGAGAGAGAGAGAGAGAGAGAGAGAGAGAGAGAGAGAGAGAGAGAGAGAGAGAGAGAGAGGAGGAGGAGGAGTACTGCTGGAGGAAGAGGGATACTGCTGGAGGAAGAGGGATACTGCTGGAGGAAGAAGGATACTGCAGTACAGCAGGCACTCAGTCTGGATATGGGTTAAGGTTTGGCCCTTTCATTTACAATAGGACTAGGAGGGAGAAGTGGGTCCTACATGGAGCATGGATTGCTCAATCAAATATCAAATTGATGTCAAGGGTACATTTTAATTAAAGCAGTTTTAATGGATACGTTTAAAACAAGCATACTTTGCTTTCTGTTGTACTCACTGAAGCCCCATAGAGAATTAAAGCAACATAGAATTAAAACGTAACATAAATTACCCAAATAGGATCTCATAAATGTTTCTGTGAATGTTATGCAACTGAGAAGAGGCACAATGTAGTGTAGACTTGCAGGCTGAAGCCATACAAATATACTAACTACAAGGCTATTAAGGGTTGAGTTGTTTGGTAATTACTTTGTTCCTTGACTGCACGTCTTTGTTTTTATGTCAGTGAAGTGAGAAGCAGCTAAACTACCATCTTTACCTTTTTGGATTTCTCAATTTTACTCCCAATCAGCACGGGTTTATTGAGTCGAAAAAGCAATCACATCCTTGTCAGAGCCCCGATAAAGTGAATACAGTAATGAAATGCTTTTAAGGGTAAAAAGGAAAAACTAATTATGATAAAGGACTTTAAGTTGTTGCTTTATCACACGGCATTGAAAATGTTGTCTGACAGTGATAAACCTTTACAGGTAGCAGTATGGCGCTCTGTCACTGTCACTTCCCCGCGTTCCCTCAAACGCAACGCTCTCTCTCGCTCTCCCTGCCCAGTTAAAAAGGGATATCAGGTGTCATAACGATGAGTCTCATAACTGCTATGTATGAGTAGTATTCCAGAGAGGGAGAGAAGTGGTTCTGTCTATTAATACCTAAAGCCATGCCTCTCCATTCTCTCTCGCTGTGCTAATCTCAGCCTGATGTGTTCCATTTCAACATCGCTATCATACCTCGCACAAATATTCATTTTTTTAATACAACTACTGTGGTTCTTCCACTTCCAGGCCCTGAAACAATTTCAAATAAAAGACATTACAGAAGTGCTGAACATGGAATTAGATTTGAGGGACTTTTGCCTTCAGGTGTTAATGTCAATGATGCCTCTCACTTTTTCCAATGAGAAAATCAATAACAATAACATGTGGGATTTCACAGTTTTCAGAGAAGATCTGAACATAAATATGTAAAAGTGAAGAGGATAAAGATGTCTGTGTTAAAAACACAGCAACTGATGCATACTGCATTAGTGCAATCTACTTACTTGTATTTAAAAATGGATGTTACCTATGGATAAGACAGACCACACACAGATATCTGCACACTGACGTTTTTTTAAATGATCATCTCAGTCACGACGTCCAACACAGCACCGTCCTGATAGTTGTCAACCCATCAAGCCAGGCCATTAACCCACTGTTCCCCGGGAGCCGAAGACGTGGATGGCGTTTAAGGCACCTCTCTGATTCAGAGAGGTGCCTTATCCCCCTTTTCCTTTTCGTATGGGGCGGCAGGTAGCCTAGTGGTTAGAGTGTTGGACTAGTAACTGAAAGGTTGCAAGATCGAATCTCCGAGCTGACAAGGTAAAAATCTGTCGTTCTGCCCCTGAACAAGGCAGTTAACCCAATGTTCCTAAGCCGTCATTGAAAATAAGAATTTGTTCTTAACTGACTTGCCTAGTTAAATAAAGGTAAAATTAAAAAGTATGGCAAGTGACAAACCTTTTCCTTTCCGTGGGTAATACGTTGTGAAATAGTGCCCTCTGCTGGTAAAATATATACTTGCAACCAGGCTGAGAAGTCACATGAACAACTGGACAGTAAATAGGACGAATGCATGCAAAGAAAAATAGGACGGGATCTGTATTTCTTGCAAATTATTATATTTCTCGACACCTGCCCTTCTTGCTAAAAAAAATTCCATTGTACTCACCACTCTGCGATGCCTGGCCTTGTAGTCAATGTGCAGGTCTCCATGTTTCTGCAGAGCTCTCTCCAGCGATGACTTCAAGTCTATGGCACGTCTGAGGAGCGGTTCTGGCACACCCGCCTTGGTGAAAACCTTGGGAGAAAGTATGCAACATTATTATCAAGCAGACCAGGAGCATGTAGACAGGTCCTAAATAGTATCAACATTACTATCAAGCAGACCTGGAGCCTGTCCTGGAACATGTAGACAGGTCCTAAAGAGTATCAACATTATGTTTAAGCAGACCTGGAGCCTGTCCTGGAACATGTACACAGGTCCTAAAGAGTATCAACATTATGTTTAAGCAGACCTGGAGCCTGTCCTGAAACATGTACACAGGTCCTAAAGGACCATTATTTTGGTTTATCCATGTTTGAGAGCATCTTGGCTAGCTGCATCACCACTTGGTACGGCAACTTCAAGGCTAATGCAAGGCGCTACAGAGGGTGGTGAGTACAGCCCAGTACATCACAGAGGCAGAGCTCCCTGCCATCCAGGACCTCTATACCAGGTGGCGTCAGAGGAAGGGCCAAAAAGTTGTCAAAGACTCCAGCCACCCAAACCATAGACTGTTCTCTCTGCTGCCACACAGCAAGTGGTACCAGTACACCAAGTCTGGAACCACACACTCACACATACTTACACTGGCACCCCAACACACACACACTACATACGCCCACACACACATAACATGCACACACATGCATACTGATGCCACACACACACTTACAAACATAGGCTGCTGCTACTGTCTGTTATTTTTCCTGTTGCCTAGTCACTTTACCCCTACCTACATGTACATATCTACCTCGTACCCCTGCACATCGACTAGGTACTGGTACTCCCTGTATATAGCCATGTTATTACCTGGTACTCCCTGTTTATAGCCATGTTATTACCTGGTACTCCCTGTTTATAGCCATGTTATGACCTGGTACTCCCTGTTTATAGCCATGTTATTACCTGGTACTCCCTGTATATAGCCATGTTACTACCTGGTACTCTCTGTATATAACCATGTTACTACCTGGTACTCCCTGTATATAGCCATGTTACTCCTTGGTACACCCTGTATATAGCCATGTTACTACCTGGTACTCTCTGTATATAGCCATGTTACTACCTGGTACTCCCTGTATATAGCCATGTTACTACCTGGTACTCTCTGTATATAGCCATGTTACTACCTGGTACTCCTGTATATAGCCATGTTACTACCTGGTACTCTCTGTATATAGCCATGTTACTACCTGGTACTCCCTGTATATAGCCATGTTACTACCTGGTACTCCCTGTATATAGCCATGTTACTACCTGGTACTCCCTGTATATAGCCATGTTACTACCTGGTACTCCCTGTATATAGCCATGTTAGTTTTACTCTGTATTGTTATTCACTGTGCATTTATTCCTCGTGTCACTATGATTCTTTTTTTACCCCCTTTTTCTACCCAATTTCATGGTATCCAATTGGTAGTTAGTCTTGTCCCATCGCTGCAACTCCCGTACAGACTCAGGAGAGACGAAGGTCGAGAGCCATGCATCCTCTGAAACACAATCACGCCAAGCCGCAATGTTTCTTGACACACTGCTCGCTTAACCCGGAAGCCAGCCGCACCAACGTGTCGGAGGAAACAACGTACACCTGGCGACTGTGTCAGCGTGCATGCCCCCGGCCCGCCACAAGGAGCCGCTAGAGCGCAATAGGACAAGGATATCCCAGCCGGCCAAACCCTCCCCTAACCTGGACGACGCTGGGACAATTGTGCGCCGCCTCATGGGTCTCCCGGTCGTGGCCGGCTGAGACACTGCCTGGGATCGAACCCGGATTCTTAAGTAAGCATTTCACTGTTAGTCTACACCTGTTGTTTACTAAGCATGTGACAAATACAATTTGATTTAAATGATGGGCACAGCCCACTGTTTTAGAAAATGACATCAGTTGAATTTGAAGCCCTACCTGAACCCAGCACAGGACGACAGGCAGGTGTTTAGTGCTGAGCAGTTTGTGCAGGTCCTTCATGGTGTTCACCACTGCTTCATTCTCCTCGGTCTCCTTTAACTTTAAATCTGTAGGGATTGAGAAAAACTACTGAAAGGTGACAGTCCTTCCCTGTCTGGCACATTTAAAAAGAAATCAGCACTTCTTATTCAGTGTGGTCTTTTGGAAGTGTTGATTAGAACTCTTTCGAGAATTATGTTAAAGGTTATGTGGGTTCCTATAGATGTAACTGTCCTGTGTGAGTGACTACTCACCTGTGGAGAGGTTCAGGTCCAGGCTGTATTTGTGAGATATGAGTCCTGTGTTGCGTATGAATGCATCTTCATCCAGAACTTCCTCCATATCGCTCTCTTCTTCACTAGGATCCTCTTCCTCCTCTTCATTGGTTTTCGTTGCTGTACTTGTCTCTGGATTCTTGGGTTCCCTCTGGAGCTCCAGGTCTTTACTACAACAGGGCTGTTCATCTAGGTCACTAGAGGTGCTAGCTTTCTCATTAGGCACAGAAGAGACAGAAGCGGTTGAATTATTAGCTGGAGTTGAGGTATCTAGGTCACTGAGGTCAAACTCTGCAGGCAGAAGCAACTTCATGCAGTTGTTTATCTCTGTAAGACACTCTTCAATCTCTTCTGAGGCATCTGAGAAGAAGCAACAACACATAGAAAAGTTATACATTAGCTACACTCAATGCATGAAAACCCTGAACCCGGTGCATATAGGAAGTGATACAATATAATGATTATAATGATAATAAAAACAGTAGTAATAATATGTAAGGTGTGCACCTTCCATTTCCTTGGTGGCCTTTTCAACTTTGTCTTTATAAATCCTCTCCAGTCTTTTCTGTCTCTCCTCCTCTCGTTTCCGCTCAGCTAGTGTTCTGGCCTGAACATCATGAAAATCCACCTGAAAGGAACACAAACAAACAAGATTATTGCAAAACAGCACTTCATTTACTCGTTTTACTGTGACCTTTAAAATATAATAAGGGTAATCATCCTTCTTACCTTTTTAACCTGCTTGAGAAAGTGGTAGCCCAAGGCCAGTTTCTTATAGGCTTCTCCGTAAGTGGCCTGCCATTCTTGCACAGTTTTGATGGCAACGGTCTTCAGCTTTCGGGCCACTTCTTTGGGTGGTGGCAGAGGCTCATCTGTGTCCGTCTCCACTGTCAGGTCCAGAAATTCCTGGAAGTTGTCCACCAGCAGGACCCTGAAGTGGTGTGAGCGGGTGAAGAGCTCACTGACCATCTGGAAGGCTGACAGGCGGATTTCGGCATGCTCCTGGGCAAGCTGCGTCATGGCCAGGTGGTAGAAGTGCTCAATGTAGTCGTTGGAAACTCTGTTAGAGGACAAGAAGTTGTGTTTGACAGAATAAAAATTGTACTCATTTGTATGTAAAGCTGAGGCGGGAATAATTAAATTAGCTATAGGAAAGAACTTCATACTTGCATATCTTCTTCACTTCCTTCAGTTTATTTGGATTTAGTTGTGGTTCCCCAGATGTGGTCAACTCTTCCACGAGCTCTGACAACTTATCTCGTTGTGCGTGGTCCATCCTTTTACCTGGAGTGCTGGGAGATAAACCACGAATAGTAACGGTTGTATGCAAATTAGCACAAATGTAAAAAACAAACCATAAGCAATGTCCATAAGCAATGTAGCTAACTAAGCCAACCGTGACACCCCTGAGTATACTTGAATTAAAGTGGTAGCTAATAGCATATAAAGAGACTAGATAAAAAAAAACTAGCTATATGCTAGCTGGAAAAGACCACTCCACGAGCGAGACACATACCAACTCCAGTACAGTACGTCCACATAGATTTCCTTTCAAAATATTTTATTAAGAATACACGACAGTCTATTTAATCATAATTCATAATTGTGATCTTATGAAAGACATTGCTGGCTGCAACAGTGTCTGGTCTTCTAGCTACTGTAGCAAGGTCTGTAGCAAAAACAGCTAGCTAGCTCCTCCTGAATGCCTGTCAAGCTGAGCATGCGTCGCCCGGCCCTAGCCAATCAGCTGCTTCAAACAAAACAGAGTTACTTCCGGTCAGGAATTTCTGCGCCTTCAGTAGGGAACAATATCCTGAGAGGATCTTCTCAATAACATTGAAATAAGCATTGAAAAAAGGCGCAAATGTAAGTTTGTTCCACCTGAGCGAGTCTGACCACAAGTCAGAGATCACTATGATGACACACCAACTGTATTTGATGGATCGCGGGAAAAGAGCAGCAATAGGCGTTTGTAGGCTACAGTCCAAGCTATGTCTTCCAATGTTGCGACTTCTGTCGACATCCAAAGACGATCCAATTTGAATAAACGCTGACAGCAGTGGTGTAGTCTACGGCGATACGGATGTTACTAATTATTAGTGGTGGGGAAAGTACTCAATTGTCATACTTGAGTAAAAGTAAAGATACCTTAATAGAAAATGACTCAAGTGAAAGTCACCCAGTAAAATACTACTTCAGTAAAAGTCTAAAAGTATTTGGTTTAAAATGTGTCAAAATTAAAATGTATAAATAATTTAAACTTCCTTATATTAAACAAACCAGACTGCACAATTTTCTTGTTTTTATTTTATTTACTGATAGCCAGGGGCACATTCCAACATAATTTACAAACAAAGCATTTGTGTTTAGTGAGTTCGCCAGATCAGAGGCAGTAGGGGTGACCAGGGATGTTCTCTTGATAAGTGTGTGAATTGGACCATTTTCCTGTCAAAATGTAATGAGTATTTTTGGGTGTCGGGGAAAATGTATGGAGTAGAAAGTACATTATTTTCTTTAGGAATGTAGAGAAGTTAAAGTTGCCAAAAATATAAATAGTAAAGTAAAGTACAGATATCCTCCAAAACGACTTAAGTAGTACTTTAAAGTATTTTTACTTAAGTACTTTACACCACTGCTTATTATTGATATCTACATAGAGAATTGATACGAATCACACTGCTGCTCTCTCATTTAGCTATTTGCGCCTTACAGATTGTGGTTGTTGTGGATGGCTGTTCAAAAATCTAAATGTGTAGTTGAACCCAACAATGGTTCAATTCAAGAAGTTTAAGCTGCCTATCAATCATTGTTTTAAAAAAATGCCCTCTTCAACAGCTGAATAGTGTGGATCCAAGCCTATTTTTAAAGGGGCAATCTGTAGTTGCTACATCCATATTTGGACTTATATATTATATATATATATATATATATATCCATTGATTCTTGAAGAATATAACTTATAAATGCCTCATGAGTTTAGTTCAACTTTCACAGGCTGAGAACCCAAAATATAAACTTGTTTTTTTCCCAACGTTTGTAAACATTGTAAATGTAAACAAACACTGTATAGCCTCATAACATGGTTAAAACAATCATGTTGACATCATGGATGGTCAGCTCTGTCGATTAATCTGAGAGTGGTTACATTTCTCCAGGACCATCCCTCAGCTTTTTACCAAAACAGACGCGGGGTGGCGTTTTGTTATTATTATACCTGTGGATTTGATTTTAAACAGCTGCATATTATCAAGGTATCAAAGTGTCACCAACTAAAAGGTAAACAACAGGCCTATAGCAAATGCAGCATATGTCATTCATTTTTCACATGTAAATAGCACTTTTCAGTAGTGCTCAAAACATGCCATTCCATGAGCGCAGCATACATTTTTCAACTCGAATCAATGAGCCCAATCAGTCCTCCATGACAACAAAATCATAAACGACAGAGTAGGGCTGGCTAATAAGTCCTTATTTTTGGGGTCATGGTCAGGTAAAACAATTTGGCTAGTCTATACTTCCATATTCCCAAGTCCTATTCTTGAAGATCATGGGGTATAACTTTTATTGGAATGACTGGAATTATGACTTCAGAAGTTACAGGGGGTGTTGAGTGGTGGTGTCCGTTGGCCTGGTGTAGGACCATAACGGATTAATATTAGTGGAATAGGGTGGAGGATTTTTAATGAGGGTAGGGTAAGTTTCTTCCTCATTTTGTGTCACAAAGTATAATGGATTTATACACCAGTCCAGTTGGTGGCGGTAAAATGCAACATATTGGATGCCATCCGCCATAAAATATATTTGAAGAAAAATAAGGACCACAGATTGAACAATGAGACAGATATTTGACCGGAAGTATAAATGTGAAGCATCCGCTTAGCGTTTCCACTCACTACCACATGTGGTAGTAAGTTTTGTACACTTTACCCCTTGCAAAAGTTTAGGAGTGCAAATGCGACTTGAGTTAGAGGCGTTCCCCTGCGGAAATATGCAGATGTATGCTAGAACGCGACAATAGGATCTCGCTAGCTAGTGCTTGGCTCTGCCCACTATGACTCATGTGTTCCCATTGGAAACCATTGGTTTAGTTTTTTAAAGTATTTGGTATGAGGATAGGCAGAAACTACTTCTCCAATAGATATCCCCGATCACATTTGTAGACGATGTGATGGCGACGTTGGCTTCCTTCGATATACGGGCGGCAGGTAGCCTAGTGGTTAGAGCGTTGGACTTGTAACCGGAGGGCTGCAAGTTCAAATCCCCGAGCTGACAAGGTAAAAATCTGTCGTTCTGCCCCTGAACAAGGCAGTTAACCCACTGTTCCCCGGGCGCCGAAGACGTGGATGTCGATTAAAGGCAGCCCCCCCGCACCTCTCTGATTCAGAGGGGTTGGGTTAAATGCGGAAGACACATTTCGGTTGAAGGCATTCGGTTGTACAACTGACTAATAATGGTGACTTTGACTAGATGTGTGAGCTGCACTGAGGCAGTAGATCAGTTGAAGGCTAGGGTAAAACCATATACTTGATTTGACGAAAATGAAAACGTGTCAGTTTGTCACTTTCACGTGGATGGAGTAATACAATGTTCAACTACGTACGACATTGGTTCGAATCTAGATTTTGCTTTAGATTGAGAGAAAATTTACAAATAAGGAAGAATTTTCCACTTCTCTCATTGACTTCTCAAACCCCAAACTCTGGTTTGGTCTGTTTCGCAAGCGTTCACGGATGTCTCGCGATGTTGCGCCTCCGGGTTTATAAACTCTGAAACACGCGTTGGAACGTTCAGATAGAAATGTGTTATGTAGAACAAACATGCCTCTATACAAGAAATCCCGTACGCTCTAATTATGGCATTACTATCTGCAACGTTCTGGTAACTCAACGTGGCCATGTTCAACACTTAGTATACTACTGTCAATGGTTCAACCCGTTGACATTTAAGTTTCCATGTGGTTCGTTAAACAAGCTGTCAAACCAATTGTCATAAATTACCATTCTTTAATAGTAGGAATATTAATACTATAAGGAAAATAAATGTCAGTGTTCCATTCTCAGACTGCATATATGCCATGGATCAAACCACGTATTTATCACTCACTATCATATTCAGTCTGATAAAGCAGCACACCAAGGTTTATGGAGATGTGTTGGGTGGAGAGAAAGAAAGACAGGAACCAATATTTGTTATTTTATCAGCAATCGTTTATGAACAATCAATCTATCCTACCAATATAAACATGCATGCTCAGTTTCTAAACGGTCTCTCCACAATAACAAGACTAAACAGTTCAGAAGCAACCAGCCAAGATGAAGAAAAGGTGGGATAGATGGTAGGTACTGAAACATATGGTAAGATTACCACCTGTACTCTCAAGGAACAATTTGGACCAACTGTAGCCCCTTGTGAAATCTGCAGCAATTTGTTAGTCATACAAAAGTCTTAAAAATCAGCACTAGATCATAAAAAATTAAGAGCAAAAGAAAAATATCATAATTATCCTCTTTAATTACAACGCACAATGTTCATCATTGAAAATTATGAAATTAAAAGATAGAATAATTGAGTATTTTGGATTGACTATATCAGAGTTGTATAACTAAATCAATATAAAAAGTGATGAATTAACCCATCCATTTGTGGGTGCGGAAACAATTATGCATCTCCAATCTTCACACACAAACTAGGAAGACCACTGGTTATTACAAAACACTGGAAAAGGGAAGTATTTTGTAAGCTTTATGTTGGACCACTTGTCAAGTCTTCTTCAGGTGGTGAGAAGACCTGGCATGTTCCCTTGTAAGACACAAATCCACTATGATCCTCAAAAGTGTACAGAGTATACTGTAGGGGTCAGTGTACAAGGTTGCCATGAAGTACCTCACGCAACAGTGTGCTTGTTCACACCTGATCAGTGGAAGGTCTATGGAGTTCTTAAAATGTTTCTCAGTAACATTTTGAGAGACCGGAATCTGTACACAAATGATCAATTCTCTAGTATTTACAAGATCGAGTGTATCGTCCCAGATCTGCAATCACAGATTTCACAGGGGGACAGACACAAGATGACCAATTTCAAAGTATTTCTATTTATTGCCCCCCCAACATGGCTACATAGAAATGATGTAACTTGTGCGCATCATGAAATTAGTGCCATTACGTCACAAACACCAATGTGGTCAGCCTGTCAGTCTGAAGTAAGTCTTGTTTAACTAAGGTAAAAGGCAGAAGCTCCTGGTATGATATTGGAGCAATTGAGTTTTAACGTGCCACACTACCGGTTGGACTCTAGGTTAAAATAAAAGTCAAAACATCAACACTTTAAAAACAAAAGTCTGTTAATTAGTCTAGTTTCACAAATCTGCCCAAGGTGATTTGGGACTATTCTCCATAGTGAGAGGCAGTTTTGGCAGGTCGAGGACGAGAGGTCGGTAGGTGGGCTGTGGGGTGATTTCGGCTCAGTCACATGGTGGAGCATTGCCATTGGGGCTAGAGGTTCTGCTGGGGGACCCACTGCACTCAGACTGGACCCGCTGGTCATAGTCGAGGTGTATCCATCACATCACATGATGTACACCTTCTCAGCTTGGGAGAAGCTGAAGACTTCTTTGGTTCTGGGGCAGATCACCTTGTCATCTTGTCGAATAGATAGAAGAGACTAGAGGAAGGAGAAATGATTAACATGAATAATAACAAATGACTATTATTCCATTGTCATAGTAAAGATGAAATGTGTGGGATATAGAGACTCACGTTGTATCCGTAAACATAGCCGTTGGGCAGCATCATGGGTGGGTTGTTCTCATTCATCACCTCCCCAGAGATTTTGCACACCAGACGGGAGTTGGCACAGTGTGCCATGGGCAGGGGCTGGGCCAGTTTGTTCAGGGACTTGCTGCACACGGGGCAGTCAGGGTTTTTAGAGGTGCCATCCTCTTTATAACACTGACTGCGAGCAGAAAGGTTAAGGGCTAAAACTGTATCTTCCACTTTACATTCCAGTACTTAACTTCTTAGGGCTAGGGGGCAGTATTTTGAAGTTCGGATGAAAAACGTGCCCAAAGTAAACTGCCTGTTACTCAGGTCCAGAAGCTAGGATGTGCATATAATTAGTAGCTTTGGATAGAAAACACTGACGTTTCTAAAACTGTTAAAATAATGTCTGTGAGTATAACAGAACTGATATGGCAGGCAAAAACCCGAGCAAAATCCATCCGGGATGTCTGAATCAGTCATGTCACACTGTTTTCAATAGGCCAGCTATTCAAAGCCTCATAGTTTAACCCCCAGATTGCAGTTCCTATGGCTTCCACTAGATGTGAACAGTCTTTAGAAAAAGGTTTCAAGCTTCAATCATGAAAATCAAGGGAGTAAGACCACTTGTTCCTGAGTTCACGTCAAGTGTCCTGTTTTGGATTTTGCGCGTAACAGGGAATGCACGCTCAGTTCTTTTTCTCTTCTATTCAGCAGGTTATATTCCCTCTGAAATATTATAGTTTATATTCATCTTAGGGTATCTGAGTATTGATTACAAATGCTTTGACTTTTTGACAAACTTTACGGGTACTTTTGGGATATCGTTTGTCTGCATGGATGAACGCCTTTGGGCAGGTGGATTACTGAACAAAACGCGCCAACCAAATGGAGATATTTGGATATAAAGAGGAACTTTATCGAACAAAATGACCTTTTATTGTGTAACCTGGACGCTCGGGTATGCCATCAGAGGAAGATCAGAGGTAAGCAATTTATTTTATGCTATTTTTGAGTTTTGTAACACCTCTGCTGGTTATGTTATTATGCTAATTGAGTTTTTGAGTGGGGCGCTGTCCTCAGACAATCAAATGTTCTGCTTTCGCTGTAAAGCCTTTTTGAAATCTGACAATGCTGTTAGATTAACAAGAGTCTAAGCTTTTGAAGGGTGTGCAGCATTTGTATTTTCATGAATGCTTGAAATGAGTATTTTTCTAATTTGAATTTGGCGCTCTGCATTTCACCGGATGGATCCGTAACAGGTTAACAGCTAGAGGTCTTTGGCAGAACACATTGAGCCACATTTTTTTAAGACCTTGAATTTGATGTGCAGTTTTAGATAAGTAATTATAGAGAGACCTGGCCATCACAACCAAAAGGAGACAATGTGCATCACCAAAACAAGCAGATGACAGAGCACTACATGTTACTGGCTGAAATAGCTAAACTAAGGAGCACAGAGCAGTGACCAGAAAAGATACGGAGTTTTGATAGCAGACAGGCCAGCCTGGAGTGTGATGGTAAACACAGAGTTGTTGCCCAGCTGATGTAATCTGTAGTTGTCGTATCTGAACTGTTGGATCAGCATTTTCCAGCGGGCAGGGTCCAGGAGATCCTGTGAGGGTTGACAAAGAGATGATCAGACCTGATCACAGGCCTACAGTATTTGACATACACAAAAACATATGCACACTACAGGCTAGGGCATTACCTTATACGGGGAGATATGGGTGTCTGAGGGGAATGCCAGCATACCCATCACCTGCCGCACCTCGTCCAGCTGACCCCCCTCTGCTTGGCTGAAGTGTTTCCGTGCATGTCTGTGAAAAACATGGATCATGATTGTTCTCATTTGAACTATGAATGTCTCAATGTTAACCTGAATATTTTATTACAGGATGTGCAACGTCAGCAGAAACGGTTTCCTACCTGACGGCATCCATGCGCTTGTTCTGTCGGATGAGCTCGATAAACTCCTGGATTCGCAGACTAAACTCCAAACAGCTCTGGAAGGAGAAGCATCAATGAGTTAATATGTAAATATAATGTACGAGACATCATGATCTACTAACAGACATGGCATAATCTCCTGCCTTACCTTCATCTTGCGGAGGCGTGATTTGTTATCATGACACCAGGCCAAACAGGTGGCGGTTTCCTGTCGCTCTAGCGACTCCTCCACCTCTTTGGCTGTGAGGAACATCTCAATGTTGACCAGGTCCTGAAGGACAGGGAGAAAGAGGGGTCATGTGAAATAGAGACAGCACAGCAAATGTAGTTCTCTAAACAATTACAATACTAGCAGCCATTGGAGATACTACCAAAGTCTCTTACTGTAAAGATTAAGAAACTAGAAATAGTATCCACGCATACAAGATTACATATTGACGGAGAGAAGTGGGACGCACCTCGATGCCACTTTGCCGTGCCAGTTTGACCGCTGTGTTGTAATAGCCACACCGCAGCAAGTGTTCTACCATCATGCGGTCCATTCGTTTCTTCTTCCAGACATTGACACCCACTGGCTGGTCACTGCTGTGTTCCTTCAGGTGTTCAATCCTCCGCTTACACAGCTTAGCACTCTCATCCTCTGCCTGGATGGACTCAGCAGCCTATCCAATATTCACATGTTCTATACTTACTGCATGCAGTACTGGATCTCTGCTCTGCTGGATCCTCTTCATTTTACTGCTTCGATTAACTTATGTTGATAAATCATTGTTTTTGAAATCGCTCAATAAACATGTACAAGATTTAACAAGTGCTTAAGAAATTTGAAAACGTGAAGTTGCTAAAATATTGGTAGCTAAGCTATCTGGGGTTGATCGAGGAATACTGTAAAACAATTTTTTTTAAATCTCTGCACAGAAACATTCCAATGCTAACTGTTCAGAGGGCAACTGTTTGAACCTACCTTCCTCTTCAGGGCACTGAGCTTCTCCACCACCCCATCCAGAAGGGACACCACAGAATCCACCACTGGGAAACTGCTGAGGGTCTTCTCCAGCTCTGCCACCACCATGGTTACGTGACTCGTCTCCCGGTCAATGTTCTTTTGTGCAGCTCTGAAGCGCTTGTTCAGAGTTTCATATGGTACCTGTACATATGATCAATGCAAAAGCTAAGTGAGGTGGTTTCAGTCATCCATTCTGACCATTTAGGGTTCATTATTTGGCTGAGGTTTCCAAATATTTGATCCATAACCTCTAGTTGAGTGTACAAAATATTATGAACACCTGCTTTTTCCTTGACAGACTGACCAGATGAAAGCTACATTATATATACAGAAGTATGTGGACACCCCTTCAAATGAGTGGATTAGGCTCAGCCACACCCGTTGTAGACAGGTGTATGAAGTCGAGCACACAGCCATGCAATCTTCAGACATACATTCAACGTGGCAGAGTCATACGATGCCACCTTTCCAACAAGTCAGTTCGTCCAATTTTTGCCCTGGTCATCTAAGTGCTGTTATAAATGGGTTTACATGGCCGAGCAGCCGCACAAAAGCCTAAGATCACCATGCGCAATGCCAAGAATAAGCTGGAGTGGTGTAAAACTCGCCACCATTGGACTCTGGAGCAGTGGAAACCCGTTCTCTGGAGTGATGAATAACACTTCACCATCTGGCAGTCCGACATACGAATCTGAGTTTGGCGGATGCCAGGAGAAAGCTACCTGCCCCAATGCATAGTGCCTAGGGCTGTTGCGGTGACCGTATTATCACCACACTGGCGGTCACGAGTCATGAAGGCAGTCAAATTCCACATGACCATTTAGTCACAGTAATTAGGCTTCTTTAAGCTCTGATGCTGCTGGTCATTAGTAGCCTACCAAACTTGCTAACGGCCTGGTACCCAGCACTCTATTGTCCCTCTAATCACTCCTACATCAATGCAAATGTATTCAAAAATCAAATCAAACACTTTTGCGCAATGTTTCTATAAGCTATGCAATTGCGGGAGTGATGGCCGCTAATAAAAAAGAGGTTCCCATCAGCTTTCTATAGGCTAGGCCTACTATTTTATTTCTCACCTTTCCTAATATTAAGGACATTACTTATATTTACAACAGGAGTAGCCTACCTGGCTGGCATGAAAATAAACCACGGGGAAAAGAGTCCTCCATTCTCTATTTAAGTGCATAGATGACATGTATTTTTTCCCCTGCCTGTTTCGATACAGGTGAATGATAAATGGCCCATTCTAAATCATAACAAATGTCACATATTATTTAGTATATGTAAAGACAAGATTAAATCAAGAATAGTCTAATGGGTGACAATATTAGCCTATCACTTGTGAATTACAGTTGAAGTCGGAAGTTTACATACACCTTAGCCAAACACATTTAAACTCAGTTTTTCACAATTCCTGACATTTAATACTAGTAAACATTCCCTGTCTTAGGTCAGTTAGGATCACCACTTTATTTTAAGAATGTGAAATAATAGAATAATAGTAGAGATAATGATTTATTTCAGCTTTTATTTTTTTCATCACATTACCAGTGGGTCAGAAGTTGTCACAACTTTGGAAGTATGCTTGGGGTCATTGTCCATTTGGAAGACCCATTTGCGACCAAGCTTTAACTTCCTGACTGATGTCTTGAGATGTTGCTTCAATATATCCACATAATTTTCCTTCCACATGATGCCATCTATTTTGTGAAGTGCACCAGTCCCTCTTGCAGCAAAGCACCCCCACAACATGATGCAGCCACCCTCGTGCTTCACGGTTGGGATGGTGTTCTTCGGCTTGCAAGCCTCCCCCTTTTTCCTCCAAACATAACGATGGTCATTATGGCCAAACAGTTCTATTTTTGTTTCATCAGACCAGAGGCCATTTCTCCAAAAAGTACAATATTTGTCCCCATGTGCAGTTGCAAACCGTAGTCTGGCTTTTTGATGGCGGTTTTGAAGCAGTCGCTTCTTCCTTGCTGAGTGGCTTTCAGGTTATGTCGATATAGGACTCGTTTTACTGTGGATATAGATACTTTTGTACCTGTTTCCTCCAGCATCTTCACAAGGCCCTTTGCTGTTGTTCTGGGATTGATTTGCACTTTTCGCACCAAAGTACGTACATCTCTAGGAGAGCGGTAATGACGGCTGCATGGTCCCATGGTATTTACACTTGCATACTATTGTTTGTACAGATGAACGTGGTACCTTCAGGCATATTGGCTGATTTCTTTTGATTTTCCCATGATGTCAAGCAAAGAGGCACTGAGTTTGAAGGTAGGCCTTGAAATACATCCACAGGTACACCTCCAATTGACTCAAATTATGTCAATTAGCCCATCAGAAGCTTCGAAAGCCATTACATAATTTTCTGGAATTTTCCCATCTGTTTAAACACACAGTCAACTTAGTGTATGTAAACCTCTGACCCACTGACATTGTGATACAGTGAGTTACAAGTGAAATAATTTGTCTGGAAACAATTGTTGGAAAAATGACTTGTGTCATGCACAAAGTAGTAGTAGTAGACTTGCCAAAACTATAGTTTGTTAACAAGAAATTTGTGGAGTGGTTGAAAAACGAGTTTTAATGACTCCAACGTAAGTGTATGTAAACTTCCGACTTCAACTGTATAAGCAGTGCGTGAGTTTCAAGTTTGAGGAATATAATTTTCACCATTAAAAATGCACCTTTATAATAAAAGCAGTACATGCATAGTTGTTTCTGCGGTCACTTTTGAAAATGGTGTTTTCCGCTAATGGAATATTTGCGCTTATAGCCTACTACCATGTGAAGAAATAGCCTAATAGTTTATCAACATTTTAAGCTAAACGTTCTGATCTGTTGCGTCAGCCACATTCCATAAACAAGTTTTTTTTATGCTAGTGGTTGTATTCATTTGTGATCTATCGCATCCCACAACTGTCCCAGACTATGTTTGGAATATTTATTTATTGCACAGAAGAGGTCGACTTTTGTACTATGGGGGATAGTAGATTGACATAGGCTAGTGCTTTTGCTGTTTGTTACACTCATCTTGTTGGCTGATAAAGTAAATGTGGACAGATCTTCCAATATCTTCAATATGCACCTCGGAATTGGATAAGGACACACGAAGTTGCGTCCCTGATGTGTCTGTCTTGACTTGTAGCCTGTGAGAAAGACCTGATCACGTGACTGAGAGCCATGCGAGTGAGAGACGCTTCGGATTGCGCAGCAAACTCAGGGAGAAGGGCACAACGCAGCAATCCGGGCAGAGTATGCAATCCTTTTCTTCTGAAATAGACAACATTTTCTTCATATCATGCTTTTTTAGACCTGTCTAAAATAAATAAATGGATTTATTGTGAAAGTGTAGGCTATATTACATGCATTTATTACTTTTTAAAATGGCTTGTAGGCTGTGTGTGGAAGCCAGGAGATGCTAAATGTGTTTATGTTAATTAACGGTCAATTACCATGAGACCAACAGTTATTTGCTTGACAATCACCGGCTGACAAAATTGTGTGACTGCCACAGCCCTATCAGTGCCAACTGTAAAGGTCTGGGGCTGTTTTTCATGATTAGTTTCAGTGAAGGGAAATCTTAACGCTACAGCATACAATGACAATCTAAACTATTCTGTAATTCCAACTTCGTAGCAACAGTTTGGGGAAGGCCCTTTCCTGTTTCAGCATGACAATGCCCCTGTGCACAAAGCGAGGTCCATACAGAAATGGATTGTCAAGATCGGTTAGGAAGAACTTGACTGGCCTGCACAGACCCTTGACCTCAACCCCATCGAATACCTTTGGGATGAATTGGTACGCCGACAGCGAGCCAGGCCTAATCGGCCAACATCAGTGCCCGATCTCACTAATGCTTTGTGGCTGAATGGAAGAAAGTCCCCGCAGCAATGTTCCAACATCTAGTGGAAAGCCTTCCTAGAAGAGTGGAGGCTGTTATAGCCGAAAAGGGGGGACCCATTCCATATTAATGCCCATGATTTTGGAATGAGATGCTCGACGAACAGGTGTCCACATACTTCTGGTCATGTAGTGTATGATCCCTTATTGATTGCACTTGTTAAATCCACTCAACTGTTTCCTGTGTTTATCAAGAATGTTCCACCAACTAAAGGACATCCAGCCAAGTCAACATGGACCAGCATCCCTGTGGAACACTTGACACCTTGTAGAGTCCATGCGCAGACGAATTGAAGGTGTTCTGATATGCAATATTAGGAAGGTGTTCTTAGTGTATAACAGATTCCAACCAACCACATAAGGCCTTAGTTTTGGGACAACATCTGGAGTCTATATTGGTTGGACTCCCTAAGTTGTGGATTGTTCTGGTGGCTGGCAATGGAAAATAACCCTACCACAATATAGCCGGCTTCACCAAAGAAGCATTTCCTTTCAACAAAAGCATTTGTATAATCACTACTTACCAGTTGTAAAGTGAAATATGTCCCTCGCTATTAATTGACCTTACAGAACCATATTCCCGTTGAGTTAGAGGGCTGCCATTAGACAACAAACTTCACGCGAGACTTCCTACAGCTAAATCTGGCGTGGTTCGGCCAAAAGTTGGATTCAGACGTTTATTTGATAGCAAGGGTCAAATTTCACGTTACATCTGGTAAGTATAGTTCCTAGATATTATACAAATGATTTTGTTGAAAGTAAATGTTTCTTTGGTTAAGCCGGCTATATTGTGGTAAGGTATTTTCCGTTGCCACCCACCAGAATGATTCACAACTCAGGGGGGGTCCAACCAATACACAGACTCCCGACAGTGTGTCATCACAATTATATTATGCGAATTAACTTAACCACTCAAATGGCGTACAACTACTCTTACAATCCCAATTTAATTAAACGACTATTCAGATAAAATGGCGACTAAGAAAGCAAACATACAGCCAGCGTCTAGCAGCAGCCACATAACAATAAGTGTCGCAGTGTGATATGGCTGCAAACTGGATCTTCTCAGCCATATTGTCGAGGTAGTCATTTGAGGACACTGCGCTTGTTAGCTAGCTTTAAAAAAAACATCTAGCAATAGCTACTAACTAGTCACTGACCACAAATACACAGTTAACGATCAACTGACTAGCATTCATGTCGCTTTGGATTTGCGACTAACTTAGTTAGCTTGCATGCTAGCTTCATCTGAATATTTTTGGTGACGCTGTACTCACACAGCTGGTGGGGAACCGTCCTTGTCATGGCATGTTGATTTCATAGGGACACAATACCAGCTAACAGCTAGCTATGGTGAATTTGGAAACAAACGTGAATAACTAGTGAAGTTAAACTGATCTAAGCTAGAAATGTGTTAGCTTTCAAATCTGCGTCAGTGACAGAGGAAACCTATACACACACGAGCTGGCCATCCAATTCCAAGTAATGTTAACGTTATCACGTGCAGCGTGATGAATTGCTGACTTCACACGCCACGGAATATGGACAGAGAACCAGCTAGCCTAGCCGACACGACAGGTATCAGCGGATTAAGCTGGCTAGCTAGCAAGTTAGCGTAAGATACGTGGCAAATGTGCATCTTTTTAGCTAACCACGTTTGCGAATAACCACCAATCTTCTCGATAATTGACAATCAACTACTGGATTGGAATGTTGTATCTGACCACGTCTCTTCATAACCTCAATCTAACATTTGCCCCGTTGTTTTGAACCAACTTGCCCCTGCCTGACGTCGTTAGTTGCTTGATAGCTGATGGACAGCCAAATTATCGGAATTAGTGCCTAGTTTGACAAATCTGATGCTCGTGCCTGCATCACGACCGGTTAGTCTTGATTTTCATTCAAATAAGCCATTTCTAACCTTCAAAGTGGGATACTCTTGAACCTTTAGAGCCATGGAGAGTTGGGCAGCTGTCTCTTGCACCGCCATCTTCATTTGTGAATTTCGAGGATTTTACTTGCAGTGCAAAAAATACGTATGCTCACTACAGCCATCTAGTGTGCTGGTGTCAGTAATAATATTTTTGGGAGGATAGTGTGTAGAAAAATGTCTGATAGAGGGTGATACTATCCCCCAAAAGTATGTTTAATGAAATTGGGCCAAGCAAGCTTATTTTTTTTACTTATTTTCGAATACGTGGTTGTACATGCGGCAGGAGTTTTAAGAACAGCTGAGAGGTCAGCGAGAGGTGAGAGAGCTAACTGTCGGTGGTGTACATGAATGACACTGTTGACAAAACACAGGCCTAGTAGGGTCGATCTCTGTAAGATATCTTGATGTTAAATGGTCATTTCAAAATGCCTTTAAAGTTGCTCCAGATGTATTAAGTAAGTATTTGAATTATTGAATAATGGGCTTTACATGAACTGTTAGTCATGAACTGAAGCTCACATGTTATTTGTCTAACAGTGAAATGCTTTGTAAACAACAGGTGTAGACTAACAGTGAAATGCTTACTTACAGGTCCTTTTCCAACAATGCAGAGTTAAAGATAAAAAACAAAAATACCTTATTTCCATAAGTATTCAGACCTTTTGCAATGAGACTCGAAATTGAGCTCAGGTACATCCTGTTTCAGTCGATCAACCTTGATGTTTATACAACTTGATTGTAGTCCATCTGTGGTAAATTCAAATGATTGGACATGATTTGGAAAGTCTCACACCTGTCTATATAAAGGTCCCACTGTTGACAGTGCATGTCAGAGAAAAAAAACAAGCCATGAGGTTGAATAAATTGTCCGTAGAGCACTGAGACAGGATTGTGTCGAGGCACAGATCTGGGGAAGGGTACAAAACAATTTCTGCAGCATTGAAGGTCCCCAAGAACACAGTGGCCTCCATCATTCTTAAATGAAAGAAGTTTGGAACCACCAAGACTCTTCCTAGAGCTGGCCGCCCGGCCAAACTGAGCATTCAGGGGAGAAGGGCCTTAGTCAGTCAGGGAGGTGACCAAAAACCCAATGGTCACTCTGACAGAGCTCCAGAGTTTCTCTGTGGAGATGGGAGAACCTTCCAGAAGGACAACCATCTCTGCTGCACTCCACCAATCAGGCCTTTATGGTAGAGTGGCCAGATGAAAGCCACTCCTCAGTAAAAGGCACATGACAGCCCACTTGGAGTTTGCCAAAAGGCACCTAAAGGACTCTCAGACCATGAGAAACAAGATTATCTGGTCTGATGAAACCACGACTGAACTCTTTGGCCTGAATGCCAAGCATCATGTCTGGAGGAAACCTGGCGCCAGCCCTCAGGTGAAGAATGGTGGTGGCAGCATCATGCTGTGGGGATGTTTTTCAGTGGCGGGAACTGGGAGACTAGTTAGGATTGAGGGAAAGATGAATGGAGCAAAGTACAGCAAGATCCTTGATGAAAACCTGCTCCAGTGCGCTCAGGACCTCAGACTGGGGTGAAGGTTCACCTTCCAACAGGACAACAACCCTAAGCACACAGCCAAGACAACGCAGGAGTGGCTTCGGGACAAGTGTCTGAATGTCCTTGAGTGGCCCAGTCAGAGCACGGACTTGAACCTGATCGAACATCTCTGGAGAGATCTGAACATAGCTGTGCAGCGGCGATCCCCATCCAACCTGACAGAGTTTGAGAGGATCTGCAGAGAAGAATGGGAGAAACTCCCCAAATACAGGTGTGCCAAGCTTGTAGCGTCATACCCAAGAAGACTCTCGAGGCTGTAATCGCTGCCAAAGGTGCTTCTACAAAGTACTGAGTAAAGGGTCTGAAAATGTATGTAAATGCAAATTTTTCAAAGCTGTCCTTCTCAGAACCTATTATCAATGATCACAATCCACTCAGACTCAGTTTGTTTGCACTACGCCATTCTTTCTCAGTGATACAATGGCAACAGATGCTGATGATCAGAAATTATTTATTTTCCAGAGCTAAAAAGAAGACCAAATCTACCTGAACATGTAAGTATACGTAATTGGTTTCCATGGCAAATCTACAAAGATACACATTAATTTAAGCAGTGCACTGTCAATGTCTAAAGATAGAAGAATTAACAGTAGACCACCTCTTTATGTATATGATCTATTTTTTGAATGTGCATAAAACATAATGAGGATTTCCTTTCGGCAAAAGGTTCTATTGTCTGATCCAACGTGCCATTTGAAAAATATTTCACTCAGCCATTACTGACTCTTGTTCCCCATACACCCTCTCCTTTTTCTCTTCCCCCTTCCCCCCTCTCTCCACTGCATGCTCAGATTTATTTTCCTGTAGGAGCCCTCCCCCAAGCCTGTCTAGTTGAGTAATGAGCCATATTGTGATTGGCTACTATCCAGAGGCAGCCAACCTTGATTGGCTGTCACATAGCTCCTATGATTGGCCAATGCTCTGCCGCATGTTTTAGCAAGCACAGTCTGGATTTGAGCCACAGAAGAGGGTGATGCAAGGTTTGTGATCGTCCACCCCCCACCCCCATGTTGTGGTTTCTTTGTGCCGTGTGTGGTTGTCCAGGTCACTAGGTCAGGATACAGGGCAGCGTTGTGTTCACTCAGCGAGGGGCAGTATGCTGATTGGCACTGAGAGGGGAGGGGCATAGGGGGGAAGTATGGATATAAGAATTTGTAGATACTGTTGTATGGTGTTTTTGTGTGTTTATCAGTGGTCTAATACTTTGAACTGTATTGTGATGCCATTCCCAGCCCTCTTTACTGAGAGGTCCCCAATTCAAAGGGCTTTATTGACTCTCTCTCTCTCTCTCTCTCTCTCTCTCTCTCTCTCTCTCTCGGAAAAGCATAACCAATCCAATTATACATTTGGCTAGTTCCACAAATATAACCAGCATCTGCTATTTACAGTATAACATTCACATAGGTCCGTTGCAACTTAAAAGACGACGTTAAGACTTGCTGTCAGTCATCAAACTAAATGTGGCCAGGCCTTTTGTTGGCCTGTGCATCTCTCTGGTTGTTGGTGGAATCTGATGTGAAGGAGCAGAACCATTAGCTACGCTGCAGTGAGTGCTGGGGAGATGGCTGCAGTCTGTGCTCAGACCATTGACTCAGACAGTGTAATCTTTCTCTGGGGCATCTTCCTCTCCCCTCCTTTCCTCTCTCCTTCTCTCTTTACCCTTCACATCTTCTTCTCTCCCCTCTACTGCATGCCTTATTTCATGTACAGTTCTGCGATATAACAGTGGATGCCATATTGTCATTCAAGGTGTTTGTGTTTTCTGTGTTCCGTATTCAATGAGTCACTGTATCGTGTGGTATGTGGCGGTTCCAGATTGTATCACACTCGGTGTTTATAGTCAGTTGTTGTTCCATTCTCTCCCAGCTCTGCTCATGTTTAGATGTTACTTTGCTGAATGATCCACCAAGGAATATTTGTATCTGGGGCTATTTAATTGGCAGATGCCTTAGAAACACAGCAATTACAAAGACTTTACTGAGTTCCAGTTCATATGAGGAAATCAGTCAATTGAAATACATTCATTAGGGCCTAATCTATGGATTCCACATGACTGGGAATAAAGATATGCATCTGTTGGTCACAGACACATTAGACAAAAGCTATGGTGTGACCACCATTTGCCTCATGTAGCGCGGCACATCTCCTTCGCATAGAGTTGGCGGGAACTGGAACACGCGGTCGTACACGTCGACCCACGCGGTCATACACGTCGACCCACGCGATCATACACGTCGACCCACGCAGTCATACATCGACCCAGAACATCCCAAACATGCTCAATGGGTGACATGTATGGTGAGTATGCAGGTTCCAGGAATTGTGTACAGATCCTTACGACATGGGGCCATGCATTATCATGCTAAAGTATGAGGTGCTGGAGGTGGATGAATGGCACGACAATGGGCCTCAGGATCTCGTCACGGTATCTCTGTGCATTCAAATTGACTGCCCATATCATAACCCCACCGCCACCATGGGGCACTCTGTTCACAACGTTGACATCAGCAAACCGCTCACCCACACGACGCCATACTCGCTATCTGCCATCTGCCCGATACAGTTGAAACCGGGATTCATCCGTGAAGAGTACACTTCTCTAGCATGCCAGTGGCCATCAAAGGTGAGCGTTTGCCCACTGAAGTCAGTTACAACGTCCAACTGCAGTTAGGTCAAGACCCTGGTGAGGACGACGAGCACGAAGAAGAGCTTCCCAGAGACTGGTTGTGCAAACCTATAGTTTCATCAGCAAACCCATCAGTTTTATCAGGGTGGCTGGTCTCAGATGATCCCACAACTGAAGAAGCCGTCCTGGCCTTGTGTGGTTACACGTGGTCTGCGGTTGTGAGGCCGAATGGACCAAATGCCAAATTCTCTAAAACAACGTTGGAGGCGGCATATGGTAGAGAAATTAACTTTTAAATTATCTGGCAACCGCTCTGGTGGACATTCCTGCAGTCAGGATGCCAATTGCATGCTCCCTCAAAACTTTAGACATCTGTGACATTGTGTTGTGTGACACAACTTCCCATTTTAGAGTGGCCTTTTTATTGTCCCCAGCACAAGTTGCAACTGTGTAATGATCATCCTGTTTATTCAGCTTCTTGATATGCCACACCTGTCAGGTGGATGGATTATATTGGCAAAGGAGAAATGCTTACTAGCAGGGATGTAAACAAATTTGTGCACAACCTTTTGAGAGAATACGCTTTTTGTGCGTATGAAACATTTCTGGGATATTTTATTTCAGCTCATAAAATATGGGACCAACATGTTACATGTTGTGTTTTATATTTTTGTTCAGTATGATTAGAAGGTACTTAGTGCATTATGATAAAGACTAATGTATCAACACTGGTAACCAAGGAAATGTATTGAATGTATTAAAAATCCAAGAAAATATTCCAAAAAGCAGCACCATTATTTTTAACCATTGGTCCTCTGTTGTCAGTTGAAGATGATTATTTCAACTAATTAGCTACAGGCTATATGAGTCACCTAGCCCTATGATACAGCGATGTAGCCTGGATAGGACACGTTAGAGTACATGCTGTGCTAGATCTGCTGGAATGAAGTCACAAAGCAAAAGTCTCCCACTTAAGTCTTTTCCACTCAAGCACAAGTGGAGATATGTTTACCTTCCAGCATTCACTTGTAAGAAGTTGTGCAGCAAAAAATAGTTGCTTTGCAGTGGCCAGGTGAATAGCTCTTTAAAAATGTCAACATAAGAACTATCACTGGCCAGGGTGTGAACCAGCATAGAGAGCTTTGGGAGTATTTGTTTGATAATAGAATGTGCTATCAAATTAACCTTGTGTTGTATTTCCCAAAATCCAAAAGGATTTACCCCATTATTTTACCAAAAAGACTCAGACTTTTGTGGCTCTGGATAATGACTGGTGACACACTGGAGCTGTCATTTAAATAAGAGTTTTTTTGTTTTGTTTGTCACCTGACCATCTCAGGAACATGAATTACAATGACACCTTAGGTACATCATGTACTGTACGCACAGTAGAGTCATTAACAGTGAGTCAAGATATCTATGATTTTAATCATATTTACTGAGAAACCATATGGTAACTTATTTCAAAGATGTAATCACAATCGATAATTAAAGATGTGTAGGTTTTAAAATGCTTGTTTTAAATCTTAAAGACAAACAAGTCAATCATGTAATTATTATGTTATTACACATCTTTGTGTTGATATGCAGCAAGTGTACATCATCCAATGTAAACTGAAACTCAGCAAAGTTATCATGAATCACATTTTAATTTACATGTTTTATTTTAGGGCGTTTTTCTTCTGTTGGCTATAGCCTATCTTCTGTTATTGCATAACACTTTACATTTGGCCTTCTTTCGGAAAACAAAAGATACATTTCGTGTGGCCTTAGCTCCACCCCATTTTTCTTTTCTCATTTTCTTTCAGCCACCTCACTCACGCGGCTGCTTTCTCTCTCTCTCGATCTCCCACTCCCATAAATGCAGTGACACTTGCATTCTGTGTGCACGCGTGTGTGACAGAGAGCGATAGTCGAAATAGAAAGTGAGGGAGGAAGGGAGAGTGAGGGAGCATAAGGGCAGTAAAAAAGGGGGAGCATATGTATGTTTGTCACTGAGGGGGGAAAAGGAAGAAGAACATTCAAGGATCCGCCATATGCTGTGGATTTATGATGTCTTGCTGAAGTGAATGTCCTTTTTTGGGGAAAAAGATGGGAAGCTCGCATTTGCTGAACAAAGGCTTGCCCTTAGGTAAATATTTACCTTTCCTTTTGTGCATGGGACCAAATGTTAACTGTGATTACGCTGTGTGGTGTGGACACAGATCTGTGTGTTCAGTGTGCTGTACAGTATTCTACCTTCCCCTCCCCCCTCTTCCTTCCCTCCTCCCCTCTCTCTCTCTTTCTCTCTCCATTATCTTTCATCTCTCCCATTCAGCCACTTACAATGCTGTAATAACTTGCTTTCCACTCCGAATGTGTTTCTGTTTTTGACCTGGTCAGAGGAGATGTGTGTGTGTGTGTGAGGGGTTAGAGCCTTTCTGTGTTGATCCAGGGAACGATTAGCCTTCTGTGGAGATGAAGGACAGTACTATTTCTCTCAAAAAATGTGAGGCAAGGACACACACAGCACATATTTCCTGTTCATTGTGCAGTGGGGAACGGTGTTTCCAGTTCCGGCCTTGACTTGCTTCCTAATTTTCCTTTCAGGGGAGAAGGAAACTTTGATTCTAGAACAGTCTACTAGAGGAATACTTCAGGTTCAGGAAGTACAGAAAACAGCTTTGTAGGTGCTTAGTACTGATGCTGCTATTGTGAATACTTCTATGTTTTCATACTGGTGTCTATTACTTAGACATTTTTGTTTTCTTGTTTTCACAACAGCAGCATATTGCCTACATTGGGGGTATTGTCTGATCTTCATGATTATTCATGTCTGGGCTCGTAGGGGTCTTTGATTCTGTGATCAAAGGATCGTGTCTTATCTCATTAAAATTGACACACCAATTCACCTCGGGGGTGCTCAAATTGGCCAAATTACCACAATAGAAAGCTCACAGCATTATGGCCATGGAATGTCATGATATTGGTGATAAAACATGCATTGTTTGTTCATTTGTTTTAGCATTTTTGTCATCTTTGAAGAACATGACTGAAAAATGTGTTGTAGACGAACCAGACGTGGCTTAGTGATCTGTGTACGTGAGAGAGTGCTTGTGTGATTGTGTTTGCCTGTGTGTGTGCGCACACGTGTGTATCTGTGTGTACTGGTAGCTGATGAGGGAGTGAGCTGAAGGAGAGGGGTGTGTCTACACTCCCCTAGCTCATCTGGGAGGGAGATCTCCAGTGGGAACAACAGTGGGTAGAGACGGTAACGCCATGTTTGTGCCAGATTGGCTATGATCATAAATCACACAGCTTGAGCTGCTCACAGGTGCACTATTTTCCCCTCTCCCTATGTTGGTTACAGTTACAATGCTACCTTTAATATGAATGCAAATATAGATTTAATTGTGCTGCATTGAAATCAAATGGGCTGATTCCTGGCATGCTCACTGTAAGAAATAGTTTAATAAATAAAATAGAGCTATGCTTGAAGCATTTCACATTTGCATGTTAGAGGACAGCTCTGATATCCTTGTAGAACACAACTGGGGCTTTCTGAGGTGCTGACCTTATTTTCAGGAAGTAGCTTTGACTGTATGAGCATAGATGACAGTTCACTGTAGCAGACGGAGGAGGGACAACCCTTAGGCCACGAGAGACACTGTTTAGAATATTGGACCCAAGGGTCATTCCTACTGATTCTCACAAGGTCATATCCGCCACTGGAATTAAAGATATTTCCTTCCAGTTAGAACGGAGTCTGTAAATGTGTCAGTAAAGTGACGATGGGGATCTTTTTCCATTCTCACTATTTCTCCCCGTTGATGTGTTCACATTAATCCCTTATTTGAGCAGGTGGAATACCATGCAGAACTGGTGCTCATATTTGGACTAATTCCAGTGTTAATCCAGAAGACCGAATTGTGTAGTAGAGTATACTACATCCCCTTGTTACTGTTATCTTCCAAAACAAGTGGATGTACAGTTAAAACACAGATCCTTTGGGACAATGAGTAGCACCAGTGTAGAAAATGTGACATATTCTAACAATTTGATGCACACAGGATTTGCTGTTGCATTATTCTGTGAGTGAACCGTAGTGCAATTGACCCACACAGTTGCTCTTTAAATTGGTTTCTCACTGTAGTGGTTTAGTCATTTATAGTTGATACGAGGATGGCAGTTGGTTAAATGTCATTTAAAGTTTAGTTACCACTCTCACTGTAATTTGAATGGCTAATTTGATGAATTGCACCATCAGGGGGTATATTTCTAATTTAGTGACTCATTTCTCTGCTCCTGGCGGGGTTTCAAAAACGTGCATGAAGATGACCTATTATATTTTAAATGGCTTTCCAGTCATGGATGCAATATTGACTTATTAAAAACCGCAAATAATTCTGACACCCAAAGAAAGTATGAGACCCCTTTTGGGATTTTCGTTTACTCGCATGGGAATCATTAACATTCCAACTGACAACTGGATTTGTGGGGGTTTTAGGTGGAAAATAGTAAGCATGATCATAAACACAGCTGCAATTTTCCCACACTGCCATGTCATATCACAACCCATACTGTAGACATACTTCTTTCCAGACTTACTGTCTGTGAGCGCTCCTTAACAGTGGACTATGATGTCAAATATAGTATGTTTACCCATCCTCTCTGTCTATAGGCATCCGGCCCCCAATTATGAATGGGCCCATGCACCCCCGGCCCCTGGTGGCCCTGCTGGACGGGCGTGACTGCACCATAGAGATGCCCATCCTGAAAGACGTGGCCACTGTGGCCTTCTGTGATGCCCAGTCCACCCAGGAGATCCATGAGAAGGTCCTGCCATGCCCTACATGTTATCTGTTTGCTCAGCTTCATTTACATGCTACCCATATCAAGTTAAATGACTCCCTGGCCTAAAAACATTATTTGTTGACCATATTATATGCAAGACCCTGTGCTGTTAAACAAGTTTGTTCAAACACCTCAATCAACAATGTCCTAAAAACAATGACACAAACAACTAATTTACAATGACAGAAATAAGCCTGACACGTAGACATATTTCAGTTAAAATAAATGGAATCTCCCTAATTATCAGAACAGTACAATAGACTTTATGTATCTTTATGTATTTTAATTCATGTTGCCTTTTGGTATGCAGTCATTTGTAAATAAGAATGTGTTCTTAATTGACTTGCCCAGATAAATAAAGGTAAAAAATAATAATAATAATAATATATATAATAAGACTTGATTATATCCAATGTTTTTCCCACCCAGTGCAACAAAGCAAAATTAAACATCAGAGGAAAATTGGCCATCCATACTTCCTGCAGTGCTGATTCCCAGTGTGTGTTTTCTCCTGTTCTGGTTCTGAATGTATTCCAGGCTGAATCTTTGAGCTCTCCCTGGCCCTGCAGAAACAGATGGCACCCACACTCTCTCCTCATTCCCTTTCACAGGCCCATAACCACCCAGCTCCTTGCCTAATTAAAAGATCCCCTTTCAGTTTAATTGAGCTACATGGTGGCTTTACACAGCGCATAAAGGGAGAAGTGGCAGAGCGTATGGTACTAGCTGCAGTTGGGCTGATCATGAAATGAAACGTCAAACGTGGTAGGAATAGATGGGCTACCACTACAAGAGCCCAATGGAGAGCCCATGTCAGGGCCTATGGAACAACAACACCGTAATGGTTAATGAATTGCTATGCATTCGGATGACACATTAGTCTAGTTCTATTTCTCTTATTGAAGGGTGCTGTATAACTGTCCTCTGATGTACTAAACCTGAGAGTGTTGTGTTGGCAGGTACTGAACGAGGCTGTAGGAGCTCTGGTGTACCACACCATCACACTAATGAGGGAGGACCTTGACAAATTCAAGGCACTGCGGATCATTGTCCGCATAGGCAGCGGCTTCGACAACATCGATATCAAGTCGGCTGGAGATTTAGGTGAGATCCTGCTGTGCTCTTTCTCAACTTGATACGGATGTCCACCTAAAGACTTACAGGCTGTGAACTGATCACTAGGTCAAATCTTCTATTCTTTTCTGCATGTTATGATATTCCATTTAAATAAAGTGCAATTGCTCAGATCTGCATAATAAAAAAAATATATGTTTTGATACAGTACCAGTCAAAAGTTTGGACACACCTACTCATTCAAGGGTTTTTCTTTATTTTTAGTAGTTTCTACATTGTAGAATAATAGTGAAGACATCAAAACTATGAAATAACACATGGAATCATATAGTAACAAAAAAAGATTGAGAGACCCTTTGCCTTGATGACAGCTTTGCACACTCTTGGCATTCTCTCAACCAGCTTCATGAGGTAGTCATCTGGAATGGATTTCAGTTAACAGGTGTGCCTTGTTAAAAGTACATTTGTGTAATTTATTTCCTTTATAATGCGTTTGAGCCAATCAGTTGTGTTGTGGAAAGGTAGGGGTGGTATACAGAAGATTATGACAAGAACAGATAAGCAATGAGAAACAACAGTCCATCATTACTTTAAGACATGAAGATCAGTCAATCTGGAAAATTTCAAGTACTTTGAAAGTTGCTTCAAGTGCAGTTGCAAAAACCATCAAGCGCTATGATGAAACTGACTCTCATGAGGACCGCCACAGGAAAGGGAGACCCAGAGTTACCTCTGCTGCAGAGGATAAGTACGTTAGTTACCAGCCTCAGAAATTGCAGCCCAGATAAATGCTTCACAGGGTTCAAGTAACAGACTCATCTCAACATCAACTGTGTGAATCAGGCCTTCATGGTCGAATTGCTGCAAAGAAACCACTACTAAAGGAGGCTACTTTGAAGAATCTCTTTATATATTTTTTTTCATTTGTTTAAAAAATATTTTGGTTATTATATGATTCCATATGAGTTATTTCATAGTTTTGATGTCTTCACTATTATTCTACTATGTAGAAACTTGTAAAAATAAAGAAAAACACTTGAGTAGGTGTGTTGTAACTTTTGACTGCTACTGTAGGTCTATACACACCTTACATTAGGAGTAGCTGTTTACATTCGTCCTGTCCTCCAATAGGGATAGCAGTGTGTAACATGCCAGCAGCATCGGTGGAGGAGACAGCGGACTCCACACTGTGTCACATCCTTAACCTGTACAGACGGACCACGTGGCTCCACCAGGCGCTGCGCGAGGGCACCCGGGTCCAGAGTGTGGAGCAGATCAGGGAGGTGGCGTCCGGGGCGGCGCGGATCCGTGGAGAGACACTTGGCATCATTGGCCTCGGTTAGTGTGAGATATTACAGTACAATGTTGTATTATAGATGTAGGATCTTAATTTGATCACCCTGTTGCAGGATAACTTTCCTCCAATGCAGGACATTTAAAACTTGTAGTGTATATGAGGTTTAAAAAGGCTTTCCACGTTGACATTTCAGACTTGATTTTCCCTTATGAAAAATGTATCAACCCCTACAGACATTTACATGAATTATAATTCACATTTCCTGTTGGATTATTTTCCTGCTGTAGTAAAGTGGCTCAAATTAAGATCCTGCACCTGTACATTGTATTACACTGACCAACTGGCTGTTAGCTGAAGATAACATTGTCGGTATAACAAATAGGAAATCGTTAGGAAATTGTTTAAATATGGGCTTGTTTAGTACAGTTTGATGACTGTTACAAAACAGGCATAATGTGTAAGGAATTCATCTTTATTGTATCTCTTTGCTGTAACTATTTACTTGTCTGGGAATTACTCAAATGTCCATGTTGTTGTCTGTCTTCAGGTCGTGTTGGCCAGGCTGTAGCACTGAGAGCCAAAGCTTTTGGGTTTAATGTGATATTCTACGACCCGTACCTGTCTGACGGGGTGGAGCGAGCCCTGGGCCTGCAGCGCGTCAACACCCTCCAGGACCTGCTCTTCCACAGCGACTGTGTCACCCTCCACTGCAGCCTCAACGAGCACAACCACCACCTCATCAACGACTTTACCATCAAACAGGTCGGGGCCGTGACACGCACATGCACGTACACAGACCAAAATATATAGACACTCACGCACAGAAGCCTACTGGATCCATGTCACTGCACTGGGGGATTTAAATCTTCTAAGAAGACCAATGTAGCATGTCCTTTACACTTGTGTCCTGCACGGTCTACATATTTTATATGGTGTGTTGTAGATGCGCCAGGGTGCGTTCCTGGTTAACACCGCCCGAGGGGGGCTGGTGGAGGAGAAAGCCTTGGCACAGGCTCTGAAAGAGGGGAGGATCCGAGGAGCGGCCCTGGACGTTCACGAGACAGAGCCTTTCGGGTGAGCTAACTTTAAATTGTTCTACTGTCTTCATTTTACTGATATTTATATGACACTGTGTTGAAGTGATGTTAACAATGAATTCCCATGTTTCTTCTGTCTCAGTTTCAACCAGGGCCCGCTGAAAGATGCTCCAAACCTCATCTGTACTCCCCACGCTGCCTGGTACAGTGAACAGGCTTCTATTGAGATGAGAGAGGAGGCAGCCAGGGAGATCCGCCGAGCCATTTCAGGTAACACCATTACACTAAGCATGGGTATTCTCAGGTGGATTCGTGTCAGGCTCCCCTCTCACTAATAAACAACAGCAAAGCCACAATAACAACTCCCCAATAAGCACCTTGTGCTTCATCAGTGACTGTTTCCTGCTTCCAGGTCGTATTCCAGACAGCCTGAAGAACTGTGTGAATAAAGAGTTCCTAAGCCAGACGAGCCACTGGGCCAGTATGACCCCTGCTGTTGGTCACCCTGAGGTCAATGGGGCATATAGGTAATACATCCACTGTTGATACAAAATAACACCTAGATACAGGCACTGTATGCATATTTTGCCACAGGCCAAAATAAAATGTTGGGTGTTATTTGTGGATGCTGGTGACTCATTTTCTGGGCATCCTCTCCTTCTCCCAGATACCCTCCTGGTGTTGTGAGTTTGGCCTCTGGGGGGCTCCCTCCGCCTGTAGAGGGGATTGTTCCTAGTGCCGTGCCCATCACACACAGCCTGTCCAGCGCCGCCCACCCCCCTCGCGCCCCCTCGCCGGGCCAGCCAGGCAAAGCAGAGTTGGACAGAGAGCAGCACCCCAACGACCAGTTGTAGCCCCGCCCCACAGAGCTCTCTGTCCAACCATAGAACTCTCCTGGTCTTCGTCACCCCAAAGAGGAATGGAACTGAAGCGTCATGGGTTCTAAACAGCTGCCATGAAACAGACAGACTCACAGAGGTCCATTACATTCACCTGGTCCAACCATAGTGGAGTCGGTCGTCTTTTTGAAACTTTTTTTTTTGTGTAGAAAAAAAAATTGAATAATATTGTGGATTCGAAAAGAGAAAAATATCCTTTAAAGCCAATCCTACTGTTTAGACTATAGTTTGTCCAAGTAACGTGGGCGAATGTCTGTTTCTGTGTCCTATGGGTTCTTGTTAAAGCAGAAGTAGTTGATTATAACATGATTGTAACTGTTTGTGTACAGTTTTTAGAAATATGAAAACAATTATTTGTAGTGCAGTCTAAAAGAAAAACAAGGGTGAAAACTAACCAACCGATTTTTAAAAAGACAATAGAATATTTGTTTTATATGTTTCCCAACAAGTCCCAAAAGAGGCAGCTTTTGCACAGGTTCTCAGGAAATGGAGTTTCCCTAGTTCTTTTTCTTCTACACCACATAGTGCTTTGTTTTTCTACCCGCCTGCCTCTGGTCTATATTAGCAAAAATACTTTGTTCCATTTGTTCTTTCAGTTTAAGGGGCATGTTGTTCTGTAGTCTTCAGCCTCTGTATAAATGTTAAAACTGTGCATTTTGGGAGAGAAGACCCCCCTGTCTTGTGCATACCTGACGTACTGCTTGCCTGTGTCAGTGTGACTTGATTGTAACGTGTCTGAGAAGAGAAGCAGCTCCCAGCTGCACGATTAGTAGCAGACATACATTGCCTCTCTTCTGGTGAAGTAGTAGGTTAGCAATATACAGTATACATACTATATATTATAAATATCATTATTTTTGGTTAACCAATATCCAAAAAGAGATGTTTGTGACTGTATGCATTTGTATGAATTATTTTAAAAAATAAATAAAAGTCCCTGTTGAAAGGTCAAATGTTATGTCTTTGTCCATTGGCATTCTGTCCAAGTTCTGATATGATTAGTCTTGTGTGCCAGGCTTCTAGGCTCTCCTATACAGTGTGATTATATTACTGAAATTAGATATGACAGGCTTTTTCAAATAGGAGGAAAATGGATGCATTACCAAATACCTCCACTAGATGGGACAATAGATTCAAGGCTCAAGGCCATTGTGGCTGTTTGAATTTCCACTAGATTATTCTTTTGATTTTCAATAAACATATTTGGTCTCAAGGATACAGGAATAAAATCATATTCATGTTGCTTAAAAAAGCATGTTGCATGAAAACCTCTGATCTTGATTAATTCTATCTGTTGGAACGTAGAAAGATATGCACTGAATTATATTGAACAAAAATAGAAACGCAACGATTTCAAAGACTACTGAGTTCCAGTTCATATGAGGAAATCAGTCAATGTAAATACATTCATTAGGCCTTTAACAATTGATTTCACATGACTGGGAATACAGATATGCATCTGTTGGTCACAGCTACCTTAAAAAAGAAGTAGGGGTGTGACCCCCATTTGCCTCATGCGGCGCCGCCACAGCTCCTTCGCATAGAGTTGATCAGGCTGTTGATTGTGGCCTGTGGAATGTTGTCCCACTCCTCTTCAATGGCTGTGTGAAGTTGCTGGATACTGACGGGAACTGGAACACGCTGTTGTACAAGTTGATCCAGAGCATCCCAAACAGGCTCAATGGGTGACATGTCTGGTTAGTATGCAGGCCATGGAAGAACTGAGACATTTTCAGCTTTCAGGAATTGTGTTAAGATTTTGAATGCTTAGCAGGACAGGACAAGGGTCCAATTCACACACTTATCAAAAGACCATCCCTGGTCATCTCTACTGCCTCTGATCTAGCGGACTCACTAAACATAAATGCTTTGTTTGTAAATTATGTCTAGATGTTGAAGTGTGCCACTGGCTATCCGTAAATTAAAGAAACAAAGAAAATTGTGCCGTCTGCTTTGCTTAATATAAGGAATTTGAAATTATTTATACTTTTAATTTTGATACTTAAGTATATTTTAGGAATTATATTTACTTTTGATACTTAAGTATATTTAAAACTCAATACTTTTAGACTTTTACTCAAGTACTATTTTACTGGGTGACTTTTACTTTTACTTGAGTCATTTTATGTTAAGGTATCTTTACTTTTACTGAAGTATGACAATTGCGTACTTTTTCCAGCACTGGCGACTTGCGGCCGTGCATTATCATGCTGAAACATGAGGTGATGGCGGCGGATGAATGGCACAACAATGGGCCTCAGGATCTTGTCATGGTATCTCTGTGCATTCAAAATGCAATCGATAAAATGCAATTGTGTTTGTTGTTTGTAGCTTATGACAGCCCATACCATAACCACACCGCCACCATGGGGCACTCTGTTCACAACGTTGACATTAGCAAACCGCTCACCCACACAACACCATACACATGGTCTGCGGTTGTGAGGCTGGTTTAGACAGACTGTCATTTTATAAAAATGTGCAGAGACGGCTTATGGTAGAGAAATTAAAATTAAATTATCTGGCAACAGTTCTGGTGGACATTCCTGCAGTCAGCATGCCAATTGCACACTCCCTCAAAACCTGAGACATCTGTGGCATTGTGTTGTGACAAAACTGTACATTTTAGAGTGGCCTTTTATTGCCCCCCAGCACAAGGTTGTGTAACGATTATGCTGTTTAATCAGCTTCTTGATATGACACACCTGTCAGGTGGATGGATTATCTTGGCAAAAGAGAAATTATCACTAACAGGGATGTAAACAGATTTGTGAACAACATTTTAGAGAAATAATATTTTTGTGCGTAAACATTCTGGGATCTTTTATTTCTGCTCATGAAACATGGCACCAACAGTTTACATGTTGCGTTTATATTTTTGTTCAGTGTATAAGAGGCATGAGGCATGTTTAGTAGCATACTCAATCAACTCAGTTGTTAGATTTTCTTTGAGGCAACACAGTTACTCTGAATGTCAATATAAATGACAAAGAAATCGGACAAATTTCTCACTTATGGCTAACAATTTACACTACTAACAATCCTGTTATATTCTGTAAGACATGGCAACAGTTGCCAGTTATATCATCTAAACACCCTCCAACAGACTTGGGTTGGGCTGCTGGCATGGACAACGGAAAGAGCTGTGTGTTTTTTTTACTCTAAATTACAATCCCTGGAAAAAGCTGAAGAGCAGCTGGAAGATGTTTCTCTCAGAGCATTAAAAGCAGATGGAGTCCAGGCTTGATTGGTTTCCTACCTTGACGTTCTTCCTCTTTAATGTCAACCCGTCCAACAAACATTTGGCTCCTTTCAACACTTAAATCACAATTTGTTATTTATATGGTGCTTGTAACATATGGATGTGTTCGCTGCCTGAGTGGTAGGCCCAGCCTTCACAGATGAGTTCAGCGGTGACTGAGACGCTGCCTGCGTGGTAGGCCCAGGCTTCACAGACGAGTTCAGCGGTGACTGAGACACTGCCTGTGTGGTAGGCCCAGGCTTCACAGACGAGTTCAGCGGTGACTGAGACACTGCCTGTGTGGTAGGCCCAGCCTTCACAGATGAGTTCAGCGGTGACTGAGACGCTGCGGGAGCAGGAGAATGTGCTCACTTGCAGAGGTGTCAAGACAATAGGGGGCACAGAGGCACGTGCCGCCTCAGATTGGTCCAGTAAACATTTTTCTCAAAAAAAAAAATTCTTTTTTTTTTCTCCACTTAGCAAATTTATGAAGTTGGCTTTAGCTAGCCAAGATAGTTATGATGTTGCGAGATTGGGAACCTAAACTCAACAAAAAAAGAAACGTCCCCTTTTCTGGACCCTGTCTTTCAAAGATAATTCGTAAAATCCAAATAACTTCACAGATCTTCACTGTAAAGGGTTTAAACACTGTTTCCCATGCTTAAGTTTGCTGAAAATAAACGCAGTTGACAGTGAGAGGACGTTTCTTTCTTTGCTGAGTTTATATACCAAGAAGTCATTTCAGGCTATCAATCAAGTTAGAGTAGCTAGCTTGTCTAACTGTCTTAGCTGGCATGGCTACTGGTAAGGTTGGTAGACTTTGAAAAGCAAGCAATATCTAAATGTACTGAATAAGACTCACATTCCTTTACATTTTGACCCAGATTTTAGCAGTGTTGCAGAGAAGCATATTTTGTTTCTTAAAAAATAAGAAGAAACACCGGTCACCTCAAGAGGTATGCTTAGATATGCAGAAAAATAAACAGATTTTTTACATAGTATTAGGCATAATGACTATGTTTTTAGATTGCAGAAAAAAGGTCTTTCAGGTGTTTGAAAAATGAAAAATTATCCAACTTATGGACAGTGGTGTAAAGTAAATCTTTACTTTCCTATTTATATTTTTTTGACAACTTTTACTTTACTACATTCCTAAATAAAATATGTACTTTTTACTCCCTACATTTTTCCTGACACCAAAAAGTACTCGTTACATTTCGAATAATCAGGCAGAACAGAATTAGGGTCCAATTCATGCACCTATCAATATAACGCATTGTTATCCATACTGCCTCTGATCTGTCGGTCTCACTCAACACAAATACTGTCACGCCTACTCCCACTCTCCCTCTCTGGCGCTCGAGGGCGCCAGGCTGTCCTTCATTACGCACACCTGTCACCATCATTACGTGCAGCAGCACTCATTGGACTCACCTGGACTCCTTCCCTTTGCTGATTGCCATGTCTATAACGGTCTGCTCCTCAACTAGCTCGTCGGGCTTCCACGCCTTAGCTGGCTCGAGAGGTCGTCTTGCCTCAGTGGGCTCGGCAGGCGCCCACCCCACGTCATGCTTCAGCCGGCCCATCAGGCTCCCACGCCTCAGCCGGTTCGTCGGGCTCCCACACCTCTGCAGGTTCGTCGTGCTTCTACGCCCCAGCCGGCTTGACCAGCGCCCATGCCTCGGCCGGTCCGTCAGACTCGCCCAGGTGGGACGCCGGGCGTAAAAGTCTAAAAGTATCTGGTTTTAAATATACTTAGTACTTTTCCCACCACTGCTTACAGACCCTCCCCACATACTTTGTGCCCCCTCAGATTTTTTGGGTGCATGACGCCCTTGGCCACTTGGATGCCTCCTCTCAGCTCACAATAAAACCACTGTGCTCCACTTTGAAAAAAAGGGTACTGTCTTAAACCTAGTTTCAAAACCTACATAGCTAAGATTTATACAGAAGCCAATTGTCTACATTTTAACAAAGAAAACTTTAAAAGGTTGAGTGCTATGATACCAAGACAAGCCTATAACTGGGTAATTCGCTCTATAACACTTACATCAATCATGACTTTATGTGTAATTGTTTTTGTAGACCCATAAAATATTGAGCAACCGTTGGAATGTAAGGTATACAGACAATTGGTCAAAGAGTGTTCAACTTGAACATTGGAAAGGAGGGGAATGTGGCCTAAAAATTGTTAGATACTACTGCACCCGCAATAACATCTGCTAAATATGTGTATGTGACCAATAAAATTTTATTTTAAAAAGACTACTAAAACAGAGGAAGGATTTTTATGTGTCGATTAAGAACAGTCCGGTTTGGCTATGCAAACATTTAGGCCGTATTTTTGTTTTCATCGTTAACGGTCACGTTTTGAGAAACGAGACTGTGAGAGGAGATTGACCCACTTTCTGTCTGGTTGTTGTCCACCTGTGATTTGAATGGGAGCTGTTGCGTGCCATGTGGTTTCCATCAACATTTTGGCTAATAGGACCTCTGTGGTACCTTTACAAGCTCATCTACAGACATGGTTTGAGAGATTCCCTCAGAAAGACACTGGTCTTTTATTGACGGAATAGTTTCAATGCCTGCTAACATCCTTTTTTTGTTCTAGCTCTCACAATACTCAATTTTTGATTTTCTTATCTATAATCTGAATGATGACTTGTCAGCACCGATGGGCTTGCACCTAGACTACATGTGAATCATGCCTTTTGTATTAAATGCACTGTTTTGATTCCCATGTAGGTTAGGTGCAATTCCCAAGCGTTTCCAAAGCAAAACCACCATTATTTACCCTTAAAATTGACTCATGATTCCAAGAACCTATTCAAACATCTGGAGAGCAGTATTGTTTGAGAAAATCAAAGTAGTTTCAAGCAATAACAAAAGAATAAATTCAGATGGTACTTGCTTTAATCCATCATAAACATATTAATGTCAGATATTTTTCCAACTATCTGGTCCAAGGGGTTTTTGGCCAGGACTTTCATCACTTCCATGACTGCACATGACTTCCAGAGTGGAGGGCAGCTGAGGTTGCAGTGACTCCCCTGACCAGAAGAAGATTTCTGGAGGCCTGCAATTGGGCTCAACTTGACCCCAACATCAAGTGTATTTCTTAAGACACAATCTGGGCATCCTCAGATGATTCTGCTTGCTCTCTAAGGGAAGTTATGATTAATCACAACCTTCATTGCCTTTCAGAAGACACGCTAAAGCAATGCATTGTCTCTCTGACATAAGTCAAGTGTTCCCGTCCATACTAGGACCTGCTGAATGTCAAACGAACTGAAGTCTTGATTCAATATGACAGCTAGATTCCCCCGAGTCCACCAGGGCCTTCGCTGTCCATTAACAGCCTGGCTGCTTTCATCATTTACAAATGAACATTAATGACCAAAGTGGAGTGAAAATCTTTGGCATCAACCAATGGTCAGTCGTATGTTCTCCTTCCCAACATGTTCCTTCCCAGTCCATTGACCTTACACTTCAGTCAAATTGACTTCAAATCCTCTGTAAGTCCAATGGAAATGCAGTAATGCTATTGGAAGCACCAGGCTTAACTTTATTATTGCATATATTACATTAGATAGACTTTTTGAACATAAACAAAACATTATTTTCTAGTGACCTGAGGATGAAATATGTCTCTGCTATAACTCAAACTTAATTGTTTGTTAATTTCATTGGCATTTGTTTACACACACAAAGCTCAGGGCGGACAGTTTCAAATTAAGGTTTCAAATCCTTTGTCATACTTTAATAACATCCTATATAAGGATGTATTTCAACGTCTTTTGTAGACTGTTAGTTGATTGGCCTCGATGAGGGAAGGCAATGAAACTGTCTCTATGATAATCTTTTCATCTTCTCTCATAAATATTTAGACCTGAGAATGCCAGCGACTGCACTGACAGCACGGAAAACACCAAGAGTCATCTTTTTCAACCTTCTAAGCCCCTTCCACTGTCAACAAATGAGCATTTGTCTCTATTGTAATAACCTGAGAGAAAATAAGGCATTGTAGTCCATTGAGAGTGTTTCGTAAAACACTTGCACCTATCAAAACAAAATGAACCCCTTTTAGAGTTACCCGCTAAAGAGTTTAGAGTTACCCTCTAAAAACAGAGTGTTTCAAACATCCTTGAAGAGAGCTAGCTTTGGGTTTTGAGCAATAGCTTCGCGACTTTAAGGACCTGACATTGAAAGACCGCACCGAAAGACCCATATTCTTGCAAGCATTGTGTCAGAGTACACCACACTGAAAGTTGTCTGTGTTAACCTATTGTATGGTATACTGTATGTGTTTAGCTAGTGAATGGTATACAGTCTGTGTTTACCTAGTGAATGGTATACTGTATTTGTTTACCTAGTGAATGGTATACAGTCTGTGTTTACCTAGTGAATGGTATACTGCCTGTGTTTACCTAGTGAATGGTATACTGTCTGTGTTTAGCTAGTGAATAGTATTCCGTCTGTGTTCACCTAGTGAATGGTATACTGTATGTGTTTACCTAGTGAATGGTATACTGTCTGTGTTTACCTAGTGAATGGTATACTGTCTGTGTTTAGCTAGTGAATGGTATACTGTCTGTGTTTACCTAGTGAATGGTATACTGTCTGTGTTTACCTAGTGAATGGTATACTGTCTGTGTTTAGCTAGTGAATGGTATACTGTATGTGTTTAGCTAGTGAATGGTATACTGTCTGTGTTTACCTAGTGAATGGTATACTGTCTGTGTTTAGCTAGTGAATAGTATACCGTCTGTGTTTACCTAGTGAATGGTATACTGTCTGTGTTTAGCTAGTGAATAGTATACTGTATGTGTTTAGCTGGTGAATAGTATACTGTATGTGTTTAGCTAGTGAATGGTATACTGTCTGTGTTTACCTAGTGAATGGTATACTGTCTGTGTTTACCGAGTGAATGGTATACTGTCTGTGTTTACCTAGTGAATGGTATACTGTCTATGTTTAGCTAGTGAATGGTATACTGTCTGTGTTTACCTAGTGAATGGTATACTGTCTGTGTTTAGCTAGTGAATTGACTTCAAATCCTCTGTAAGTCCAATGGAAATGCAGTAATGCTATTGGAAGCACCAGGCTTTACTTTATTATTACGTATATTACATTAGATAGACTTTTTGAACATAAACAAAACATTATTTTCTAGTGACCTGAGGATGAAATATGTCTCTGATATAACTCAAACTTAATTGTTTGTTAATTTCATTGGCATTTGTTTACACACACAAAGCTCAGGGCGGACAGTTTCAAATTAAGGTTTCAAATCCTTTGCCATACTTTAATAACATCCTATATAAGGATGTATTTCAACATCTTTTGTAGACTGTTAGTTGATTGGCCTCGATGAGGGAAGGCAATGAAACTGTCTCTATGATAATCTTTTCATCTTCTCTCATAAATATTTAGACCTGAGAATGCCAGCGACTGCACTGACAGCACGGAAAACACCAAGAGTCATCTTTTTCAACCTTCTAAGCCCCTTCCACTGTCAATAAATGAGCATTTGTCTCTATTGTAATAACCTGAGAGAAAATAAGGCATTGTAGTCCATTGAGAGTGTTTAGTAGAAACACTTGCACCTATCAAAACAAAATGAACCCCTTTAGGAGTTACCCGCTAAAGAGTTTAGAGTTACCCTCTAAAAACAGAGTGTTTCAAACATCCTTGAAGAGAGCTAGCTTTGGGTTTTGAACAATAGCTTCGCGACTTTAAGGACCTGACATTGAAAGACCGCACCGAAAGACCCATATTCTTGCAAGCATTGTGTCAGAGTACACCACACTGAAAGTTGTCTGTGTTAACCTATTGTATGGTATACTGTATGTGTTTACCTAGTGAATGGTATACAGTCTGTGTTTACCTAGTGAATGGTATACTGTATTTGATTACCTAGTGAATGGTATACAGTCTGTGTTTACCTAGTGAATGGTATACTGCCTGTGTTTACCTAGTGAATGGTATACAGTCTGTGTTTACCTAGTGAGTGGTATACTGTATGTGTTTACCGAATGAATGGTAAACTGTCTGTGTTCAGCAAGTGAATGGTATACTGTCTGTGTTTACCTAGTGAATGGTATACTGTCTGCGTTTAGCTAGTGAATGGTATACTGTCTGTGTTTAGCTAGTGAATGGTATACTGTATGTGTTTACCTAGTGAATGATATACTGTCTGTGTTTAGCTAGTGAATGGTATACTGTATGTGTTTACCTAGTGAATGATATACTGTCTGTGTTTAGCTAGTGAATGGTATACTGTCTGTGTTTAGCTAGTGAATAGTATACCGCCTGTGTTTAGCTAGTGAATAGTATACCGTCTGTGTTTACCTAGTGAATGGTATACTGTCTGTGTTTAGCTAGTGAATAGTATACCGCCTGTGTTTACCTAGTGAATGGTATACTGTATGTGTTTACCTGGTGAATGGTATACTGTATGTGTTTACCTAGTGAATAGTATACTGTCTGTGTTTACCTAGTGAATAGTATACTGTCTGTGGTTAGCTAGTGAATAGTATACTGTATGTGTTTACCTAGTGAATAGTATACTGTCTGTGTTTACCTAGTGAATAGTATACTGTCTGTGTTTAGCTAGTGAATGGTATACTGTCTGTGTTTACCTAGTGAATGGTATACTGTCTGTGTTTACCGAGTGAATGGTATACTGTCTGTGTTTACCTAGTGAATGGTATACTGTCTATGTTTAGCTAGTGAATGGTATACTGTCTGTGTTTACCTAGTGAATGGTATACTGTCTGTGTTTAGCTAGTGAATTGACTTCAAATCCTCTGTAAGTCCAATGGAAATGCAGTAATGCTATTGGAAGCACCAGGCTTTACTTTATTATTGCGTATATTACATTAGATAGACTTTTTGAACATAAACAAAACATTATTTTCTAGTGACCTGAGGATGAAATATGTCTCTGATATAACTCAAACTTAATTGTTTGTTAATTTCATTGGCATTTGTTTACACACACAAAGCTCAGGGCGGACAGTTTCAAATTAAGGTTTCAAATCCTTTGCCATACTTTAATAACATCCTATATAAGGATGTATTTCAACATCTTTTGTAGACTGTTAGTTGATTGGCCTCGATGAGGGAAGGCAATGAAACTGTCTCTATGATAATCTTTTCATCTTCTCTCATAAATATTTAGACCTGAGAATGCCAGCGACTGCACTGACAGCACGGAAAACACCAAAAGTCATCTTTTTCAACCTTCTAAGCCCCTTCCACTGTCAATAAATGAGCATTTGTCTCTATTGTAATAACCTGAGAGAAAATAAGGCATTGTAGTCCATTGAGAGTGTTTCGTAAAACACTTGCACCTATCAAAACAAAATGAACCCCTTTAGGAGTTACCCGCTAAAGAGTTTAGAGTTACCCTCTAAAAACAGAGTGTTTCAAACATCCTTGAAGAGAGCTAGCTTTGGGTTTTGAACAATAGCTTCGCGACTTTAAGGACCTGACATTGAAAGACCGCACCGAAAGACCCATATTCTTGCAAGCATTGTGTCAGAGTACACCACACTGAAAGTTGTCTGTGTTAACCTATTGTATGGTATACTGTATGTGTTTACCTAGTGAATGGTATACAGTCTGTGTTTACCTAGTGAATGGTATACTGTATTTGTTTACCTAGTGAATGGTATACAGTCTGTGTTTACCTAGTGAATGGTATACTGCCTGTGTTTACCTAGTGAATGGTATACTGTCTGTGTTTAGCTAGTGAATAGTATACTGTCTGTGTTTACCTAGTGAATGGTATACTGTATGTGTTTAGCTAGTGAATGGTATACTGTCTGTGTTTACCTAGTGAATGGTATACTGTCTGTGTTTAGCTAGTGAATGGTATACTGTCTGTGTTTAGCTAGTGAATGGTATACTGTCTGTGTTTAGCTAGTGAATGGTATACTGTCTGTGTTTAGCTAGTGAATGGTATACTGTCTGTGTTTAGCTAGTGAATGGTATACTGTCTGTGTTTACCTAGTGAATAGTATACTGCCTGTGTTTACCTAGTGAATGGTATACTGTCTGTGTTTAGCTAGTGAATAGTACACCGTCTGTGTTTACCTAGTGAATGGTATACTGTCTGTGTTTACCTAGTGAATAGTATACTGTCTGTGTTTACCTAGTGAATAGTATATACTGTCTGTGTTTACCTAGTGAATGGTATACTGTCTGTGTTTACCTAGTGAATGGTATACTGTCTGTGTTTAGCTAGTGAATGGTATACTGTCTGTGTTTAGCTAGTGAATGGTATACTGTCTGTGTTTAGCTAGTGAATAGTATACTGTCTGTGTTTAGCTAGTGAATGGTATACTGTCTGTGTTTAGCTAGTGAATGGTATACTGTCTGTGTTTAGCTAGTGAATGGTATACTGTCTGTGTTTAGCTAGTGAATGGTATACTGTCTGTGTTTAGCTAGTGAATAGTATACTGTCTGTGTTTAGCTAGTGAATGGTATACTGTCTGTGTTTACCTAGTGAATGGTATACTGTCTGTGTTTAGCTAGTGAATGGTGTACTGTATTTGCTTACCTAGAGAATGGTAAACTGTCTATGTTTAGCAAGTGAATGGTATACTGTCTGTGTTTACCTAGTGAATGGTATACTGTCTGTGTTTAGCTAGTGAATAGTATACTGTCTGTGTTTACCTAGTGAATAGTATATACTGTCTGTGTTTACCTGGTGAATGGTATACTGTATGTGTTTACCTAGTGAATAGTATACTGTCTGTGTTTACCTAGTGAATAGTATACTGTCTGTGTTTAGCTAGTGAATAGTATACTGTATGTGTTTACCTAGTGAATAGTATACTGTCTGTGTTTACCTAGTGAATAGTATACTGTCTGTGTTTAGCTAGTGAATGGTATACTGTATGTGTTTAGCTAGTGAATGGTATACTGTCTGTGTTTAGCTAGTGAATGGTATACTGTCTGTGTTTAGCTAGGGAATGGTATACTGTCTGTGTTTACCTAGTGAATGGTATACTGTCTGTGTTTACCTAGTGAATAGTATACTGTATGTGTTTACCTAGTGAATGGTATACTGTCTGTGTTTACCTAGTGAATGGTATACTGTCTGTGTTTAGCTAGTGAATAGTATACTGTCTGTGTTTACCTAGTGAATGGTATACTGTCTGTGTTTAGCTAGTGAATAGTATACTGTCTGTGTTTAGCTAGTGAATGGTATACTGTCTGTGTTTACCTAGTGAATGGTATACTGTCTGTGTTTACCTAGTGAATGGTACACTGTATTTGTTTACCTAGTGAATGGTATACAGTCTGTGTTTACCTAGTGAATGGTATACTGTCTGTGTTTACCTAGTGAATAGTATACTGTCTGTGTTTACCTAGTGAATAGTATACTGTCTGTGTTTAGCTAGTGAATAGTATACTGTATGTGTTTACCTAGTGAATAGTATACTGTCTGTGTTTAGCTAGTGAATGGTATACTGTCTGTGTTTAGCTAGTGAATGGTATACTGTCTGTGTTTAGCTAGTGAATGGTATACTGTCTGTGTTTAGCTAGTGAATGGTATACTGTCTGTGTTTAGCTAGTGAATGGTATACTGTCTGTGTTTACCTAGTGAATGATATACTGTCTGTGTTTAGCTAGTGAATAGTATACTGTATGTGTTTACCTAGTGAATAGTATACTGTCTGTGTTTACCTAGTGAATAGTATACTGTCTGTGTTTAGCTAGTGAATAGTATACTGTATGTGTTTAGCTAGTGAATAGTATACTGTCTGTGTTTAGCTAGTGAATAGTATACCGTCTGTGTTTAGCTAGTGAATGGTATACTGTCTGTGTTTACCTAGTGAATAGTATACTGTCTGTGTTTACCTAGTGAATAGTATATACTGTCTGTGTTTAGCTAGTGAATAGTATACTGTATGTGTTTACCTGGTGAATAGTATACTGTCTGTGTTTACCTAGTGAATAGTATACTGTCTGTGTTTAGCTAGTGAATAGTATACTGTATGTGTTTACCTAGTGAATAGTATACTGTCTGTGTTTACCTAGTGAATAGTATACTGTCTGTGTTTAGCTAGTGAATGGTATACTGTATGTGTTTAGCTAGTGAATGGTATACTGTCTGTGTTTAGCTAGTGAATGGTATACTGTCTGTGTTTACCTAGTGAATGGTATACTGTCTGTGTTTAGCTAGTGAATGGTATACTGTCTGTGTTTAGCTAGTGAATGGTATACTGTCTGTGTTTACCTAGTGAATAGTATACTGTCTGTGTTTACCTAGTGAATAGTATACTGTCTGTGTTTAGCTAGTGAATAGTACACCGTCTGTGTTTACCTAGTGAATGGTATACTGTCTGTGTTTACCTAGTGAATAGTATACTGTCTGTGTTTACCTAGTGAATAGTATACTGTCTGTGTTTACCTAGTGAATAGTATACTGTCTGTGTTTAGCTAGTGAATAGTATACTGTCTGTGTTTAGCTAGTGAATAGTATACTGTCTGTGTTTACCTAGTGAATGGTATACTGTCTGTGTTTACCAAGTGAATGGTATACTGTCTGTGTTTACCTAGTGAATGGTATACTGTCTGTGTTTAGCTAGTGAATAGTATACCGTCTGTGTTTACCTAGTGAATGGTATACTGTCTGTGTTTAGCTAGTGAATGGTATACTGTATGTGTTTACCTAGTGAATAGTATACTGTCTGTGTTTAGCTAGTGAATGGTATACTGTCTGTGTTTACCTAGTGAATGGTATACTGTCTGTGTTTACCTAGTGAATGGTATACTGTCTGTGTTTAGCTAGTGAATGGTATACTGTCTGTGTTTACCTAGTGAATGGTATACTGTCTGTGTTTAGCTAGTGAATAGTATACTGTATGTGTTTACCTAGTGAATAGTATACTGTCTGTGTTTAGCTAGTGAATAGTATACTGTATGTGTTTACCTAGTGAATAGTATACTGTCTGTGTTTACCTAGTGAATAGTATACTGTCTGTGTTTAGCTAGTGAATAGTATACTGTATGTGTTTAGCTAGTGAATAGTATACCGCCTGTGTTTAGCTAGTGAATAGTATACCGTCTGTGTTTAGCTAGTGAATGGTATACTGTCTGTGTTTAGCTAGTGAATAGTATACTGTATGTGTTTAGCTAGTGAATGGTATACTGTCTGTGTTTAGCTAGTGAATGGTATACTGTCTGTGTTTAGCTAGTGAATGGTATACTGTCTGTGTTTACCTAGTGAATGGTATACTGTCTGTGTTTAGCTAGTGAATGGTATACTGTCTGTGTTTACCTAGTGAATGGTATACTGTCTGTGTTTAGCTAGTGAATGGTATACTGTCTGTGTTTACCTAGTGAATGGTATACTGTCTGTGTTTACCTAGTGAATAGTATACTGTCTGTGTTTAGCTAGTGAATAGTATACTGTATGTGTTTAGCTAGTGAATAGTATACTGTCTGTGTTTACCTAGTGAATAGTATACTGTCTGTGTTTAGCTAGTGAATGGTATACTGTCTGTGTTTAGCTAGTGAATAGTATACTGTATGTGTTTAGCTAGTGAATGGTATACTGTCTGTGTTTACCTAGTGAATGGTATACTGTCTGTGTTTAGCTAGTGAATGGTATACTGTCTGTGTTTACCTAGTGAATGGTATACTGTCTGTGTTTAGCTAGTGAATGGTATACTGTCTGTGTTTACCTAGTGAATGGTATACTGTCTGTGTTTACCTAGTGAATGGTATACTGTCTGTGTTTAGCTAGTGAATGGTATACTGTATGTGTTTACCTAGTGAATGGTATACTGTATGTGTTTAGCTAGTGAATAGTATACTGTCTGTGTTTACCTAGTGAATAGTATACTGTCTGTGTTTAGCTAGTGAATAGTATACTGTCTGTGTTTAGCTAGTGAATAGTATACTGTATGTGTTTAGCTAGTGAATAGTATACTGTCTGTGTTTACCTAGTGAATAGTATACTGTCTGTGTTTAGCTAGTGAATAGTATACTGTCTGTGTTTAGCTAGTGAATAATATACTGTATGTGGTACCTAGTGAATAGTATACTGTCTGTGTTTACCTAGTGAATAGTATACTGTCTGTGTTTAGCTAGTGAATGGTATACTGTATGTGTTTAGCTAGTGAATGGTATACTGTATGTGTTTACCTAGTGAATAGTATACCGTCTGTGTTTACCTAGTGAATAGTATACTGTATGTGTTTAGCTAGTGAATAGTATACTGTATGTGTTTAGCTAGTGAATAGTATACCGTCTGTGTTTAGCTAGTGAATGGTATACTGTATGTGTTTACCTAGTGAATAGTATACTGTCTGTGTTTACCTAGTGAATAGTATACTGTCTGTGTTTAGCTAGTGAATAATATACTGTATGTGGTACCTAGTGAATGGCTTGTACACCTGCATTGCTTGCTGTTTGGGGTTTTAGGCTGGGTTTCTGTACAGCACTCTGTGACATCAGCTGATGTAAGAAGGGCTTTATAAATACATTTGATTTGATTTTGATTTGAACCAGGTCAACCAGGTGAGTATTTCATTATGGAGGCCGGTCAACAGCGATTTAACTAACAGGCTTGGAGGGCCAGCCAAAAATTACAGGTATTCGGAAAGTATTCAGACACCATTACTTTTTCCACATTTTGTTATGCTACAGCCTTATTCGAAAATGTATTTAAAAAATAAATACTCAGCAATCTACACACAATACCAAATAATGACAAAGCGAAAACAGGTTTTTAGAATTTATTTTAGCAAACGTATTAAAAATAAAAAACAGAAATACCTTATGTACATAGGTATTGAGACCCTTTGCAATGAGACTTGAAATTGACCTCAGGTGCATCCTGTTTCCATTGATCATCCTTAAGACGTTTCTACAACTTGATTGGAGTCCACCTGTGGTATATTCAATTGATTGGACAAGATTTGGAAAGACACACACCTGTCTATATAAGGTCCCACAGTTGACAGTGCATGTCAGAGCAAAAACCAAACCGAGGTCGAAAGGAATTGTTCGTAGAGCTCCGAGACAGGATTGTGTCAAGGCACATATTTGGTGAAGGGTACCAAAACATTTCTGCAGCATTGAAGGTCCCCAAGAACACAGTGGCCTCCATAATTCTTAACTGGAAGAAGTTTGGAACCACCAAGATTCTTCCTAGAGCTGGCCGCAGGCCAAACTGAGCAGTCGGGGGGAGAAGGGCCTTGGTCAGGGAGGTGACCAAGAACCTGATGGTCACTCTGACAGAGCTCCAGAGTTCCTCTGTGGAGATGGGAGAACCGTCCAGAAGGACAACCATCTCTGCAGCACTCCACCAATCAAGCCTTTATGGTAGAGTGGCCAGACAGAAGCCACTCCTCAGTAAAAAGGCACATGACAGCCCGCTTGGAGTTTGCCAAAAGGCACCTAAAGACTCTCAGACCATGAGAAACAAGATTCTCTGGTCTAATGGAACCAAGATTAAACTCTTTGGCCTGAATGCCAAGTGCCACGTCTGGAGGAAAACTGGCACCATCCTTACGGTGAAGCATGGTGGTGACTGCATCATGCTGTGGGGATGTTTTTCAGCGGCAGGGACTGGGAGACTAGTCAGGATCGAGGGAAAGATGAACGGAGCAAAGTACAGCGAGATCCTTGATGAAAACCTGCTCCAGAGTGCTCAGGACCTCAGACTGGGGCGAAGGTTCACCTTCCAACAGGACAACAACCCTAAGCACACAGCCAAGACAATGCAGAAGTGGCTTCGGGACAAGTCTCTGAATGTCCTTGAGTGGCCCAGTCAGAGCCCGGACTTTAACCCGATTGAATATCTCTGGAGAGACCTGAACATAGCTGTGCAGCAACGCTCCCCATTAAACCTGACAGAGCTTGAGAGGATCTGCAGAGAAGAATGGGAGAAACTCCCCAAATACAGGTGTGCCAAGCTTGTAGCGTCATACCCAAGAAGACTCAAGGCTGTAATCGCTGCGAAAGGAGCTTCAACAAAGTACTGAGTAAAGGGTCTGAATACATGTAAATGTAATATTTCAGTTTATTATTTTTTATAAATTAGCAAACATTTCAAAAAATCTGTTTTTTCTTTGTCATTATGGGGTATTGTGTGTAGATAGAATTTTAGAATAAGGCTGTAACGTAACAAATTCTGGAAAAAGTCAAGGGGTCTGAATACTTTCCGAATGCACTGTAAATGCAACTCTCACTCAAATTGAAACGGATCCTTTTTATTGAATTATTTCTATAAAAAATGAATGTATACCAGACATGGGGATGTGTCTGGCAAGGAACCACTGTTACACCACTGTTACCTTCGTTCTGCAAGGCCCCCTAGCTGATAGGCATCTATTAACTGAATCCAGGTCACAGCACTAATGTAACCAGCTGAGTTATCTGAGCACCACAGGACTATGTTAGCCTGCATCACTCTTTCATCATTCTATCTCACTACTGTCTATAATACTACAGTACCTTTAAATTGTGTCATACTTCATGCTTGGTGCATGTGGTTCCCACACATGATCATACCATCTTGATGTCTGGTTCTGTAGATTGTCCAGGTCCATCTGGGAAGTGGCCTGTAAACAAAACACAGGTGACTACGCCAAATAGGGTTTACTGTTTTCAAGTCCTGCTGAGGAAATGGATTTTGCACTTTCACAAAATGAAATTTAACCGCATTGTTTCAGTGCCAAAGGCCTATATATCAAACTAACATTTGAGAGGGCGAAGTTCCCTGTAAAAAGGGCTACCCATGCTGGAAAACAAATCTCTCTTATTTTGGAGAGGCCCTGTAAATCATGTTCTTTATACCTCCGGCCGAAGTCAGACGACTCCCACGGTGGGAGAGGTGGATGATTGGAATACCAGCGGGCTCTCACTTAGTGGGTCAATAGAGGAGAACCTGTGTTCAACGGGAGAAACAGAGCCTGAGAGAGCAACCTGGTCTCAGAGCATTTTGCATTATTCTGTACGTAATTCCACTGCATTCAGTACGGATTTTCAAAATGTACAATATTTTACGAATTTGCAAAACGTATGATATGTTACGAATTCCAATTTGTTGTGGCTAACGTTAGGTAGGTGACTAATGCTAAGATTAGGGCTTAGGGTTAAGGTTAGGGTTAAAGTTAGGTGTTGGGTTAAATAGTTCATTTAGTTTTGGCACTGATCTAGCTATGTATACAGTATCCTACATTATTATAACCTTAATTTCTATTCCTAAATGAAATGTGTTGGTGCATGTAAATCAGAATATCAGACCTGTCTCTATGTATCTCTAAATCGTCTTCCACTTGTATGTCTGTGAGAATCCCCTCTCATTCTCCCATGATGTACAGTGGGGCAAAAAAGTATTTAGTCAGCCACCAATTGTGCAAGTTCTCTCACTTAAAAAGATGAGAGAGGCCTGTAATTTTCATCATAGGTACACTTCAACTATGACAGACAAAATGAGGAAAAAAAATCCAGAAAATCACATTGATTTTTTAATGAATTTATTTGCAAATTATGGTGGAAAATAAGTATTTGGTCACATACAAACAAGCAAGATTTCTGGCTCTCACAGACCTGTAACTTCTTCTTTAAGAGGCTCCTCTGTCCTCCACTCGTTACCTGCATTAATGGCACCTGTTTGAACTTGTTATCAGTATAAAAGACACCTGTCCACAACCTCAAACAGTCACACTCCAAACTCCACTATGGCCAAGACCAAAGATCTGTCAAAGGACACCAGAAACAAAATTGTAGACCTGAACCAGGTTGGGAAGACTGAATCTGCAATAGGTAAGCAGCTTGGTTTGAAGAAATCAACTGTGGGAGCAATTATTAGGAAATGGAAGACATACAAGACCACTGATAATCTTCCTCGATCTGGGGCTCCACGCAAGATCTCACCCCGTGGGGTCAGAATGATCACAAGAACGGTGAGCAAAAATCCCAGAACCACACGGGGGGACCTAGTGAATGACCTGCAGAGAGCTGGGACCAAAGTAACAAAGCCTACCATCAGTAACACACTACGCCGCCAGGGACTCAAATCCTGCAGTGCCAGACGTGTCCCCCTGCTTAAGCCAGTACATGTTCAGGCCCGTCTGAAGTTTGCTAGAGAGCATTTGGATGATCCAGATGAGGATTGGGAGAATGTCATATGGTCAGATGAAACCAAAATAGAACTTTTTGGTAAAAACTCAACTCGTCGTGTTTGGAGGACAAAGAATGCTGAGTTGCATCCAAAGAACACCATACCTACTGTGAAGCATGGGGGTGGAAACATCATGCTTTGGGGCTGTTTTTCTGCAAAGGGACCAGGACGACTGATCCGTGTAAAGGAAAGAATGAATGGGGCCATGTATCGTGAGATTTTGAGTGAAAACCTCCTTCCATCAGCAAGGGCATTGAAGATGAAACGTGGCTGGGTCTTTCAGCATGACAATGATCCCAAACACACCGCCCAGGCAACGAAGGAGTGGCTTCGTAAGAAGCATTTCAAGGTCCTGGAGTGGCCTAGCCAGTCTCCAGATCTCAACCCCATAGAAAATCTTTGGAGGGAGTTGAAAGTCTGTGTTGCCCAGCGACAGCCCCAAAACATCACTGCTCTAGAGGAGATCTGCATGGAAGAATGGGCCAAAATACCTTGTGAAGACTTACAGAAAACGTTTGACCTCTGTCATTGCCAACAAAGGGTATATAACAAAGTATTGAGATAAACTTTTGTTATTGACCAAATACTTATTTTCCACCATAATTTGCAAATAAATAAATAAAAAATCCTACAATGTGATTTTCTGGATTTCTTTTTCTCATTTTGTCTGTCATAGTTGAAGTGTACCTATGAGGAAAATTACAGGCCTCTCTCATCTTTTTAAGTTGGAGAACTTGCACAATTGGTGGCTGACTAAATACTTTTTTGCCCCACTGTATGTCTCTCTCCAGCCTGGTCTCATAGACTAGACGTAACATAGTTAACATAAATCCAGGACACTCAAATTAGTATGATATGTTAGGTTTGGTATGGTTACATTAGACAGAAGGTTACTTAAGGCAAAAATGAAAGGAGGGTGGTTGGTCGGGGTAGAAGGGTAGGTATATAGTGCAAACATCTAGCAACCCATAGGTCGAATCTCATCACGGACAACATTAGTATATTAGCTAATTAGCACATTTTCAACGACTTACTAATTTTTTGCTACTTTGCAACTACTTAGCATGTTAGCTAACCCTTCCCCCAACCCTAACCTTAACTCTTTTAGCTAACCATAACCTTAATAAAATCTTTCACATTGGCTCAATTAATGCAAAAAGCCTGAAGGAACTTAACGACAAACTTTATCTTATAACTGCTATTCTAAATATACAGAGCAACACTGGAACAGATGCTTATTCAAACATAGATTGAAAAGAATATGAGTAGGCACAGTAGAGCTTTCCCAGACGTTGAGAGTCTCATTAAGCAAGTTGTATAGGATTTTACAACTTTGCAGATGTTTCCGATAAAAGGGTCCAACATGTATAGCATATCCGCACATTGGCGTATATCCCACCTGCTGCCTGTCTGCAGCTTCCATTACCGTCAAGATATGGTTTGATATTTTGATGGAAGTGACATAACAAGGAAATTACACTCGGAAATTGGAGGTGATTATTGCCTAACAAGCGCTAAGGACAATGTTTGGTGCCGTAGAGAAAAACAGAAAAGTGTCAGAGAAGTCAGTCAATATTTTGTCCAGGTGTGGTTGTGGGGAGACCCCTCTAAACGTTTCTCCACCACTCTCACAGTCAGAGGGCCATGGCACCGTGTTTATGGCTGCAACAACACTTTGTTTGTATCCTCTCCTTTCTTTCAGTAGACATTTAACTTGCCTCTGCCACTCCTGACCTACACCTGCAGTCACGCCATGTTTTGACTCTGGTATTTATTACGTCCTAACAGAATAAGGTTACAGATGTTTCATCAGTGTTACAGAGTTTTAGCAGACAATGCACATTACTTTGAGCCCTTACCAACATTAAATACAGTGTGCATATGGTACAATCAAATATCAACATATTGAATATTGATAATCAATTAAATTAGATAATTGATAGATAATCAATTAATTTACCTCACTCACATTGATGTGAAATAAATTGCTTGCTTGCAAGATTTTACGACAGAATGTATACTGCATGTGCACTTCTGATTGAACTTCTGGAACTTAATCAACAGAATCTCACAAATAACCCTAGTCTTGGCGTTAAAGAGCAAGGAGTGGGAGTGGGAGGGCAGCAGCGGCAGAAGGAGCCGTGGAGGTGAAACATGAGCATGTGAAAGCAATTACAGCAGCAGAGTGGAGCTGTTAGCCTGAATGTGGGCTAGAAGGGCTGCCGGCTCAGGCTGTCTCCCCATCCCTATCCCATCGCCAAGTTGTCCGCCGGCCAAGCCACTTCCCCCCAACTCTGCTGGCCTAAAAATCAAGAGGCCCTGCACAGGCAGGCGTGGTCCCTGCTCCAGCTCCACTCACACTGTAGACTAGACCCTTTTAGGAAAAAACTATAACCCCTTGTTTCCAACTATGATCTATTAACTCACACCCTGGGAGGACTAGGAGGGAGGGAGGGAAGGAAGGAAAAAGGGAGGGAAGGAGAGAGCGCTAATGTGGAGCATGCATCAGTGAAGCTGGGAGGGGTCAGGGCAGGGGTTATTGATATTGTTCAACTGAGGAGACCTCTGAAAGGCATAAATAGCTGAGGGAAGCGTTCAGGTCTCGCAGTCCCTCCTCAAGACAGCCCAGGCACAGGTTTCACCCCTCAACTTCAACAACATCTGTATCTGCAAACTCAGTAAGTACCCACTCCTCTGTCATCTCAAGCACTGCCTTACTGAATGTCAAATGGACCTTTGTGTAGAGCGGATCTGACAAGCATGCGTGCAATGAGTACTGTAGGTGTAATGTGTGGAAAGCAAAAGCTATTTGTCACTCATCTAAAATGGTGTGAACAAGTGTTCTATGAATGCATGATGTTCCTAATGGCATAAGCTTATTTATATTCATGAATGTGTACACATGTGAATTGTCAGACTTAATGTCGCCGCTGTTACATTCCTAGGCTTTCATTGTCAGTAGGTTAGCTATGAATGTTCATACTCATGTAGCCTAATGCCTATAGGTACATTTCAAACGCAATAATAATGAATGCAGACAAATTATTGTGTATAGACTGCAAACACCTTAGAATTCTATCAGTGCCGATATTAATATAAACATCTACGTTGATTTCAAGCCTGCATCTGACCTGCTTCTGTTTCCCATTTCACTCTCACAATCACTTTTGCACTGTGTTTAGGCTAAGCGAGTGTTTGAGTCTGGAACTGTGGAAATGTTTTAAGGCCAAAATTCTTTCCTCCTCAGTCATATGGACCACTTTAAACCAACACAGAAGGAATGTGGTTGGTTGCCCAGTCAAGTGGTGCAGAACCTGAAATGCCCCTCATTCCCCTCTCTCTTTTCCAGCTCAGTAACAAGCATGGACAGAGACATGAACGTGAGCAGCACTAGCAGTGTGGTGCACTGGCTAGCCAGCCTGGCCCTGACCATGCTGGGGAGTGTCCACCCCATGCCTGTGACCATAGACCCGATGTGCACGGCAGACACCACTGCCAAGTACAGCCTGACATTTACAGGGATGTGGAGCCAAACCTCCTTCCCTAAGCAGTACCCAATCTACCGCCCCCCTGCCCAGTGGTCCCCTCTCATTGGTAAGTGAAATACTTTTTGGGCGGCAGGCAACCTAGCAGTTTTTTTTTTTATTTTTTATTTAACCTTTATTTAACCAGGTAGGCAAGTTGAGAACAAGTTCTCATTTACAACTGCGACCTGGCCAAGATAAAGCAAAAGAGTTAAGTTAAGAGCGTTGGGCTAGTAACCGAAAGGTCACTGGTTCGAATCCCCGTGCTGACTAGGTGAGAAATCTGTCGATGTGCCCTTGAGCAAAGCACTTAACCCTAATCGATCTTTTAAGTCGCTTTGGATAAGAGCGTCTGCTTAATGACAAATAAAATATAAAATAGAATGTACTGTTATTAGCCTGTGATCTGACTCCCTTTGTTTATACTGTAATAGTAATCCTATACTGTAATAGATTCCTATATTCATTAATAAAACATAGACATCAGGTAAATACTATAGACATCTGGTAAATGTATGGTAGTAGACATGCATTGCAGATTTCCACATTTTCCCTATAATTTAAACTCTTTGAGCACCTGGAAAAGCAGTATATGAATCCAATCCATTACTAATGGTTTACAGTGTGCCTGAAAAGCAGACATTTTAAATACATTCTGAGCTTCTAGTTAAGAGCTACACAAACTGGAGGAAACAATCCATGTAATATGTTGTGCAATTCTTCCATTCCAGGGGTGACCCACAGTTCAGACTATCATATCTGGCAGCAGAATGAGTTTGCAAGCAACGGGGTGAGGGAGTTCTCTGAGAAGGGCGAGGCCTGGACTCTGATGAAGGAGGTGGAGGCGGCTGGGGAACGCATCCAGAGTGTCTACGGGCTGTTCTCTGCTCCAGCCTTGGTTGGGGGAACAGGCCAGATGACCTCAGAGTTTGAGGTCTTTGCAAGGCACTCTTTCGTAAGTTTCTCAATCTTCACAGAGCATTCAATATCTATCTAAAATACATATCTCAATTTATGTCTATCTTATATACCTCTCTCAATGTGCATCTATCTAATATACCTCTCTCAATGTCCATCTATCTAATAATCCTCTCTGAATGTCCATCTATCTAATATACCTCTCTGAATGTCCATCTATCTAATATACCTCTCTGAATGTCCATCTATCTAATATACCTCTCTGAATGTCCATCTATCTAATATACCTCTCTGAATGTCCATCTATCTAATATACCTCTCTGAATGTCCATCTATCTAATAGACCTCTCTGAATGTCCATCTATCTAATATACCTCTCTGAATTTCCATCTATCTAATATACCTCTCTGAATGTCCATCTATCTAATATACCTCTCTGAATGTCCATCTATCTAATATACCTCTCTGAATGTCCATCTATCTAATATACCTCTCTGAATGTGCACTTGTTTACTTGAAGAACCTTTCTAAAGGTTTGTCTCTTCGAGACTATAATCTCTCTATGTCAAACCTACACAACATATTCTAAACCTTGTACCAACTTTTAATATAAAAGGTTTTTATGAGTGTCCCAGTAGGTATAGATTAGTAGATTAATACATTTGCTGTTCAGTTGCCAACTCTCATTTATATGGCCCAAAGCTAACAACCGTAAAAATATATACACAGTTGAAGTCGGAAGTTTACATACACCTTAGCCAAATACGTTTAAACTCAGTTTTTCACAATTTCTGACATTTAATCCTAGTAAAAATTCCCTGTTTTAGGTCAGTTAGGATCACCACTTTATTTTAAGAATGTGAAATGTCAAAATAATAGTAGAGAGAATGATTCATTTCAGCTTTTATTTCTTTCATCATATTCCCAGTGGGTCAGAAGCTTACATACACTCAATGAGTATTTGGTAGCATTGCCTTTAAATTGTTTAACTTGGGTCAAATTTTGGCCCATTCCTCCTGACAGAGCTGGTGAAATTGAGTCAGGTTTGTGGGCCTCCTTGCTCGCACACGCTTTTTCAGTTCTGCCCACAAATTTTCTATAGGATTTAGGTCAGGGCTTTGTGATGGCCACTAAAATACCTTGACTTTGTTGATCTTAAGACATTTTGCCACAACTTTGGAAGTATGCTTGGGTTCATTGTCCACTTGAAAGACCAATTTGCGACCAAGCTTTAACTCCTGACTGATGTCTTGAGATGTTGCTTCAATATATATACACATAATTGTCCTTCCTCATGATGCCATCTATTTTGTGAAGTGCACCAGTCCCTCCTGCAGCAAAGCACCCCCACAACATGATGCTGCCACCCCTGTGCATCACGGTTGGGATGGTGTTCTTCGGCTTGCAAGCCTCCCCCTTTTTTCTCCAAACATAACGATGGTCATTATGGCCAAACAGTTCTATTTTTGTTTCATCAGACCAGAGGACATTTCTCCAAAAAGTAAGATATTTTTCCCCATGTGCAGTTGCAAACCGTAGTCTGGCTTTTTTATGCGGTTTTGGAGCAGTGGCTTCTTCCTTGCTGAGTGGCCATTCAGGTTATGTCGATATAGGACTTGTTTTACTGTGGATATACAGTGAGGGAAAAAAGTATTTGATCCCCTGCTGATTTTGTACGTTTGCCCACTGACAAAGAAATGATCAGTCTATAATTTTAATGGTAGGTTTATTTGAACAGTGAGAGACAGAATCACAACAAAAAAATCCAGAAAAACGATGTGAAAAAGTTATAAATTGATTTGCATTTTAATGAGGGAAATAAGTATTTGACCCCCTCTCAATCAGAAAGATTTCTGGCTCCCAGGTGTCTTTTATACAGTTAACGAGCTGAGATTAGGAGCACACTCTTAAAGTGAGTGCTCCTAATCTCAGTTTGTTACCTGTATAAAAGACACCTGTCCACAGAAGCAATCAATCAATCAGATTCCAAACTCTCCACCATGGCCAAGACCAAAGAGCTCTCCAAGGATGTCAGGGACAAGATTGTAGACCTAGGCTGGAATGGGCTACAAGACCATCGCCAAGCAGCTTGGTGAGAAGGTGACAACAGTTCAAGAAACACAAAATAACTGTCAATCTCCCTCGGCCTGGGGCTCCATGCAAAACACACGGCCAAGGCAACAAAGGAGTGGCTCAAGAAGAAGCACATTAAGGTCCTGGAGTGGCCTAGCCAGTCTCCAGACCTTAATCCCATAGAAAATCTGTGGAGGGAGCTGAAGGTTCGAGCTGCCAAACGTCAGCCTCGAAACCTTAATGACTTGGAGAAGATCTGCAAAGAGGAGTGTGACAAAATCCCTCCTGAGATGTGTGCTAACCTGGTGGCCAACTACAAGAAACTTCTGACCTCTGTGATTGCCAACAAGGGTTTTGCCACCAAGTACTAAGTCATGTTTTGCAGAGGGGTCAAATACTTATTTCCCTCATTAAAATGCAAATCATTTTATAACATTTTTTCACATGCGTTTTTCTGGATTTTTTTGTTGTTATTCTGTCTCTCACTGTTCAAATAAACCTACCATTAAAATTATAGACTGATAATTTCTTTGTCAGTGGGCAAATGTACAAAATCAGCAGGGGATCAAATACTTTTTTCCCTCACTGTAGATACTTTTGTACCTGTTTCCTCCAGCATCTTCACAAGGTCCTTTGCTGTTGTTCTGGGATTGATTTGCACTTTTCGCACCAAAGTACGTTCATCTCTTGGAGACAGAATGCGTCTCCTTCCTGAGCGGTATGACGGCTGCATGGTCCCATCGTGTTTATACTTGTGTACTATTGTTTGTACAGATGAACGTGGTACCTTCAGGCGTTTGGAAATTGCTCCCAAGGATGAACCAGACATGTGGAGGTCTACAATGTTTTTTCTGAGGTCTTGGCTGATTTCTTTTGATTTTCCCATGATGTCAAGCAAAGAGGCACTGAGTTTGAAGCTGCACAACTGAGCAAGAGGACAAGTACATTAGAGTGGCTAGTCTTCAACTGGCAGCTTCATTAAATAGAAAACACCAGTCTCAAAGTCAACAGTGAAGAGGCGACTCCGGGATGCTGGCCTTCTAGGCAGAGTTGCAAAGAAAAAGACCAATAAAAATAAAAGATTAAGATGGGCAAAAGAACACAGACACTGGACAGAGGAACTCTGCCTAGAAGGCCAGCATCCCTGAGTCGCCTCTTCACTGTTGACGCTGAGACTGGTGTTTTGCGGGTACTATTTAATGAAGCTGCCAATTGAGGACTTGTGAGGCATCTGTTTCTCAAACTAGACACTCTAATGTAGTTGTCCTCTTGTTTAGTTGTGCACCTGGGCCTCCCACTCCTCTTTCTATTCTGGTTAGAGCCAGTTTGAGCTGAGTTTACTGTTAGACGGACTCCTAAAAACATCCAAACATAACCCATCCTACTTCCCCCTCTCTCTACAGCTATCCTTCATAGTGCGGATAGTTCCCAGCCCAGACTGGTTCCTGGGAGTGGATAGCTTTAACTTGTGTGAGGGAGACCAGTGGAAGGAGAGCGTCACACTGGAGCTGTACCCTTATGATGCAGGCACTGACAGTGGCTTCACCTTCTCCTCTCCCAACTTTGAGACCATTCCTCAGGACAAAGTCACACAGGTAAATCTAAGAGAGCCCATGGTTCATCATCATGTCCATACTGTATGACACTAATGATGCTATATCAACTTCGGTAATCAATACCAGAAGTGTTGTTGACAACACAACTTGATTTTGTCCTTTCCAGATAACGTCATCTTCTCCAAGCCATCCTGCCAACTCCTTCTATTATCCCCGTCTGAAGAATCTGCCACCCATGGGCAAGGTCACCCTCACAAAGACCAAGAACAACCAAATCTTCAGCATACCCATGGAGCCCACCCAGTTCAACCAGACTGGCAATGAGATTGGCAATGAGATTGAGGACTCTCTCATAAGTAAGCAAGAAACATTTAAGAAACAAATACAGTGAACTAATATTTATCGCTTGCTATCCTCCAATCCTAACTCTCTGATAGAAAAAAACTTGATCAATTAGGTTTTTAACTTAATCAACATCTTATGAACCCAGATTTATTCAATTTAACACCATTCAAATGAAAGAAGAGAGCAAAGAATTGGCACTGGCCATCTGGCAAAACATAAAGAGTAAAGTAAAGCCTTGCGGTAATCGGATCCGTTGTGCGCCAGCATTGAGTTGGAGTCAGCAAGAGCTGTTCCTCTGTGCCCATGGCAACCAGGCAACACACAGGATAAAAGAGGTCAAAGGCATTGGACATTTCCTGCCTCTCAGCACTGATGTCAAGTAGTCCAGCCTTTCTTTTTTTTCCACGTTACATCCTTCTGCTTCTCTAATTCTCAAAGAAATAACCTCAATCTGTGATAGATATCAACATTTTACTTGCTCATAACTTGGGGGGCAGGCAAACAGCAGGATTTTGGATTTTAAAAACATACACAGTCAAGTTTCTTGACTTCAATAAAAGTTAATCCAGATTTAGCAACCATAGCCAGGAATGTACAGCTACGAGCTTTGGATGTATAAAAGCATATATTTTAAAGAATTTCCTTACATTGGGATTTACTTTGGCATACATACGAAATACATTTAGTTACCCTGTATATTCTATACAATCATAACATGTCCTGTTTTCTACAGTATTACAGCTATATTTGACATTGCACTTGGAAATATTCTATACACTATTTTTCTGTTTGAGCAAATGAACAGAATCACATTAACTTTAGAATCAGTTAATAAATCAAGTCTTCCCCTTTCGTATGAAATGGTGTTGGGTGGCTTAGCTAAATCAGTCATTTTAACCTATGCCTGAAGGCTTATCCTTGTGTGGCATGGTATAACTCCAGCAGACCACCACACACACACATAGAGGGGCCCTAGAGCCTGGCTAGAGAAAGGGTCACTGAAATCATCTCAACCCCTACTGCTGCACGCTCAAGTGTTACAGGTCTCTGGTCTCTTGCAATTCACCTGTTCTATGGATTGCTAAAATAATGTCTTAATGCATATTGCTAACAGAGTATATCTGGTGTCCTTCCCACTAGATTCCACCCCTCTGGACTGTGAGGTGTCTGCATGGTCACCCTGGGGCCTGTGCAAAGGCAAATGCGGAGACTCAGGCGTGCGCCACAGAACTCGCTACATCCACTTACAACCAGCCAACAATGGGGTAGTCTGCCCCCCACTGGAAGAGGATAACAAATGCATCCCTGACAACTGCTTATGACTGGCCGGCAAGGGTACGAAACAGAAAAGAAGAGGCCATGCAAGACGACAAAGAGTACGAAAGATGCATCCGTCATCTCCACTGGAGAAGCCCAAGCTGTAGAAATTGACCCTTTTCTCGCTGGGCTTCCTAGCCTATTCACTGGGAATAGTGGAGGCTGGTGAGGGGAGGACAGTTCAAAGTAATGGCTGGAAAGGAATAGACAGAACAGTATCTAACCATTAGAAACATGTGTAATGCCATTCCATTACAGACATTATTTTGAGCCCGTCCCTCAATTTAAAGTGGTACCAGCCACCACTGACTGGGAAAGATTTATAAATGGGTCACAGACATGCAATTATTGTGAAGCCAGAGGAGTGAAGAGGTTGTCTAGAAACTTTGCCCTTAGTTCTTCCTTGTGATTAATGTTTCCCTACGTCATTGGGTTTTCTGAGGTAGCTAGCCACGAGTCTGAAAAATCATTCTTAAATTCAAATCTGGACCTGAAGCCAGTTCCTCTGTTTTTTTTCTTCTTCTTCCTTCTTCCCCTCTAATCCAGGACTGATTTAGACCTGGGACAGCAGGTGGGGCCAACTAATTATCAGGTAGAACAGAAAACCAGCAATCCTTCAGACCTTGCAGGGTAAGATTTGAATACCCCTGTTACAGATGATCAGCAGTGTTGGAAAAAGTACCCAATCGTCAAACTCGAGTAAAAGTATAGAAAGTTACTTATGTAAAAGTCACCCAGTCAACTTTTACTTGAGTAAAAGTCTAAAAGTATTTGGTTTTAAATATACTTAAGTATCAAAAGTAAATATCATTTCTAAAGTATAATTAAGTATCAAAATTAAAAGTATAAATCATTTACAATTCCTTATATTAAGCAAAGTGGACGGCACCATGTTCTTGTTTTTAGCCAGGGGCACACTCAAACACTCAGACATTATCTACAAAAGATGCATTTGTGTTCAGTGAGTCCGCCAGAACATAGGCAGTAGGGATGACCACGTGTTCTCTTGATAAGTGTGTGAATTTTACAGTTTTCCTGTACTGCTAAGCATTCAAAATGTAAGGAGTACTTTGGGTTGTCAGGGAAAATGTATGGAATAAAAAGTACAATATTTTCTTTAGGAATGTAGTGAAGTAAAAGTAAAAGTTGTCAAAAATATAAATAGTTAAGTAAAGTACAGACACGCCCAAAAAAACTACAGCAATTTCTACAACAATTTCTCCAGTACTTTAAAGTATTTTTACTTAAGTACTTTACACCACTGACGATATGGCAGTCAACCCAAAAACTTAATAGAAGGCTCCATTACTTACAATAGACCAGATGTGTGTTTACAGATAAAGTACTCTTTTCAATTACGATCTCTACTACAGAGAATATATTTATTTACAGGGTTTGGACCTGTACTGTACAGTATCAAGCAGTAGAAATCTCACACTCGATCGTGCTATTGAGATATTGTCAAAATCAGAAAGAAATGGCAAAATGCGTACTTTTCTGAGAAAATGTACCTCCTTGTAAAAAACAGTACACCGAATTTTGTTGATGTTTGTCTGTATGTATGTTCTTTGTAAGTCCAATAAACTGTAAATACATGTAAGTTGATTACAATTTTATTTCCAATTGATGTAAAGCAACAATATTTCATACAATCAACAAAATACATCATGCTACACAACAGCATACACCACAGCATAAAATAGGCCTATGAAACACAACGATCTCAAAAGAGTGTCCCTGTCATGAAAAGCTTTGTTACTCATTGTTGTTGTTTGCTATCTATGCCAAAGCTTTCATTAGTCATACCTGACATACTTCATCATGCCATGTCCCAGGATAAGATATGACAAACTGTCTTTCAAAGTAGTACAAATGAGCTCTTCCCTAGAAAACCCCTAAGCTACAGAAACCTGAGAAATAGACTGACTCTGGAAAATTCCAAGAAATAGCAATCATAGCCTACATCTGGGCCATTGGTGCCTTCCACTTCATATATTTCTGCTTGTTTCTCAAGTGGTGGTCTTATTTCAAACCAATGACAACTGATGGAAAATTACTGGGAAAAGTAACAGGAAAAATAGACAGATTCTTGGCTTTTGATGGAGGACAGAGTTGCAGATACTATGCGAGTACAATCTTAGGGGGAAAAGGTGCTATCTAGAACCTAAAAGGGTTCTTCAGCTGTCCCCATAGGAAAACCCTTTGAAGAGCTCCTTTTGGTTCCAGGTAGAACCCATTTGGTTCCAGGAAGAACCCTTATTGGTTCCATGTAGAACACTTTCCACAGAGGATTCTACATGGAACCCTAAAGGGTTTTCCTTTAGGGTTCCATGTAGAACCCTTTTGGAACCCTTTTTTCTAAGAGTGTAGGTTTCATGATGGTACAGTGCACACTAGTTAATAAGTGAACTATTTCATGTTTCTTTATCAGTACATGTGGGCTTCTACTACTGGTCAGGCTTATCAGTTTCTCTGCTGACCTTGGGTACCCACACAGACGCACAGTTTGGATGGTCGGTCGCAGCAACAGCAGGTGTCAGTTTCTCACACCAGAGTTGTCGCCTGCACACTAGAAACCATAAGGCTCATTATACTCATTTAACTTTGTCACATACTGTGTGTCAAAATGAATGTGAGGGGCATTGGGCTGTGGGTGCTGTGTTACTTGGCACTGATGGCTGCTATGTACTTTGATCTGGGTGAGCAGGAGCAAAAGTGCCTCATCGAGGAGATTCCAGGTAACATGCTGATCACAAGTTCTATGGGCAGGTGGAAAGGAGGACATTGTTCTGCATGGTTGACAGGTGAGTTCTATGGGCAGGTGGTTTAAAAAGTTCATTGGATTAGCAGAGATCATGATGAAGTCAACCAATTAAAAAGTTCACTGGGTTAGCAGAGATCATGATAAAGTCAACCAGGAGGCATATGGAATTTGTTGGATAGTCTATTACATTTTTTATTTAACCTTTACTTAACTAGGCAAGTCAGTAGTATTCTAGTAGGATTTGCATGCTTTATTTGCAAAATCATCTCTACTTTTTATGTAATAATGGTTTATTCCCAAGCAATCTTAAGCACATTTAGATGTAATAAAATATTTGGAATATCAGCTGTCTGTGTTGTGTTTTTCTCAGGTTATTTTCTTTTAGAGTATTGGGAAAAAGTACCCTAACTCCCCTCCTCTTGGCTTCACTATCACTGTGATCCAGACCACCATGTCATTTTTCTTTTGGTTCTAGATATTAATAAAAAAAAACATGTGAATTTTCAAAATCTGTCATATTCACATCCCACGCCTCTGGCCCACATTGGTTGTGCATGCAGTCCAACTCGAATCTAAGGTTTTCCATTTTCGCCAGTGACAGGCTTGTGAGTTCCTCCACACTTATACTTTGAATGCACAGAGTTTGCTGGACTGTGTTGCTCCACAACCATATCTGAATATTGTTCTGATATTTCCAACGCAGAGGACTCATTTTGATTTTGACCACAGTGCTGAGGCACAAAGACACTGCCCAGACCATGGTTGTACAACCTGAAACCAGATACTATACATCACCATAAGGAAATAATCAAACACACTTTGTTATGAAAAGGGTCATTTTCCAATTTTCCAAGACTATTAATTTGATCAGAACTAGGCCTACAGTACAATCCACAAAAACAACAAATATTGTGTTGAGCTACTAGGCCTGTCCTATTAACGGTCTGGAATTAACTATTCACCAGCCCTTTTATTTATATTCACAGGAACAAGATGAGACGTTTTGTCAGATCAGTGAAGAAACCAATGGGAAAGTTTTGTGGTGGGCTGTTGTGTAGACTTCCATTCAAATATCAGTTGGATTTTGGCAAATCAAAAGACTGAAAGACTTCCTGATTGCAAAGAAGTTGGTTTGATACGAACTTTAGAGCAGGAATGATGTCTTGCAGTACAATGCAAAGTGGCCACTAGAGTCAACTGCTATTCCAAACTAGACTAAGATCAGTGCTGAGGAGGCATCTATTTTACTGTACATCCTTCTAGAGACAATGTATGAATTAATAAAATGTGTTTTGTTTCATCTTACACAACTATCCCAATTTGTTTTCTCCAATGAATGCACCAAAATGTAAATAATGACGTAGCCAGCCAATCAGAAAGCGATCTGAAATGCAAACAAACCGAAAATCAGAAGGTAGCCAGGCTAGTTAATTGCTACAGTTGCTAAAGCCAGAAAACGACACGGAAAGTTGTGACAATTTGCTAGCTAGTTCCATAGAGAACAAAGGGTCATCAGGTAAGTCAGATGTGGACCTTTCTTCAGTAAAATATAATTTATTTTTTAGTAGATACCTGTTCGGGGGCAGCTAAGTAAGAAAAGCTACTGTAGCTAGCTATTTTGGGGGGGCGTTGACACGCAAGCTAACGTTAGAACGTTAGCTAGCTAGCTAGTTCGTCTCTGATATTACCAGGCTATTATAGTCCAAATTGGTAGCCATCAATCTATTTTGGCTGATCTCTGCGATTTAAAAGCAAGAATATTGTTATAAATTCAGACATCCTATGTCATCGTTTTATGTAATTTTTTTACTATCTAACATTGGCTAACGTTAATCTCTTAGCTATAGAAAATGTCTTACTGGATCTGCTGTAACGCCTGCTTCAACCTCCCTGGTCCTGACCGCAAACTAGCTGTTACCACCTGTGGTCATGTCATCTGCAACGTGTGTTTTCAGAAAGGTAGCAAGTTCAGTCTGTCTATTTAATTGTGCCAATGTACCCTGTTATGTATCTTTAAATTAATTAAGTTCAACATATCATACTACCTTACTTATGATGCTATATGAGAAAAGATATGTTCCTCCATGAAGCTCAGCCTACTTGTCGGTTTGCAGCAGTTCTGTATTTTTTTTTAAATCTACAGGCTAAACCTGAACACACGGACCTCTGCTGGTCTTTGTCTGATGTTACAGAAACAATTTGGCCACACAAAAAACCGTCATGCAGTTTGAAAGCATAATTCTAGTCAGTGTTATATCGTAATGGCATGCTATTATATTGTATATAATATTGTGCTTATTCCAATAACCACATTGTACATTTTCTTTCAGCCAACCAAGGAGAGTGCATGATATGTAACGCAAAATGTCAAGTTACTCCTCTCTCAGACAAGGTAAGCAGTGATACAGTATCTTATAGATGTGATTATCTGTCGAGGCTCACAAAGAAATCTATTTGATAACCTAAACTTTACAATCTTTACTTTCACAGAGTAGTGCAGAAGTAAAGGCCCTCTTCTCTGACATCAATTCTGTAGCAACCAAACACTTAACAGAGATAAGCAAGGTATTTCTCTTGATGCTCATAATAGGATAGGCACATAAGATATTAGCATATTTATAGTGATCATTTTTAAACACCTCAAGGTTGTACTGCATGTATAAAAACAACATATTTGTCCACTCTATTAGGTGTTACTATTCCAGGCAAGGCACCAAAAGAGGTTGTTGGAGCATTCCCAGCAGAGGGTGAGGCTGGGGGACATTTAGTTGTACCTCTACTACTATTTAATAATACCAAAGTTTAATGGTAGCCTCTCTCTTCTGGTGTTATAATCTGAGACATCTGTGCTCCTTATTTTTCAACCCGTTTAGAATGAAAAGTTAGAAGACGTTTTACTCAAGATGAAGCAAGAAATGCAGCAAATATCCAAGTAAGAATGTAAATCTTTAGACATCACATAGCAGAATTCACTACCACATATTAACGACTGCTTAGTGTGACTTTAACATTCTTAAATTTACCAGGAAAATTACAGAGCAGAATGCCTATATTGCCAAGCTGGAGAGCACCTGCCAGCATCAAAGGTATCAATATCTTTATGGGTGTTACTACTTTCTACTCACCAGGTGTCACTATTGCCATCTTTGTTTTTCAAACATGAGACCATGGAGGGGACACATTTGTTATCAACATATTTTTTATTCAGACCAACTCTTAATGACCATGGTTGGAGATTTAACCACATTCCTCTCTCTCTCTGTACAGTGCAAAAGCAGCTTCTACATCACAGCTGAACCGTAGTTCTCACAATGCTCGTCCACATCAAATCAAATCAGATCAAATGCAGATACCATTCAACTCACCCATGTCCCTCTCTCGCTACTCATCTACTACAAGTCTGTAAGTATTACATCTTAGGAAATCTGCATTAAGCCTACACATATAAAAAAAAATGTGAACCCTTTAGTTAAAGGTTACAAATATTTAGCCTAAATGAACATAGATGACAGTACATAGTAAATATCCAGGAACAAGATAATGTATTGTGTAACTGTTTTCTGATGGTTTGACATAAAATATGACATGACGTGCTGCGTTCTGCGGTCATCCTGACCCGGTTTGATTTATAGTCAGCATGCTGTAGACTAGTCTATCTGACAGACAGAGCATGTGTCTGTCTACTGGGCTCTCTGTGGGGCCCTTTGCTCCAGACCTCTATCACAACAGCCCTGAGCTGCAGGGGAGAAAGGGGATCCTCCAATGTAAACTGTGTATATCCTGACTTCATTCACCCTAGCTGCTGTTTGGCTTTGCCCTGCAGTACCATACCAGTCTCACCTGAATAAGCTGGGCAGGCTTGTGAACATTATGTCTGAGTGAGCATTTCCATAATCTTTCTTCCCGAGAATGAAATGTGACATGCCATGTTATGTGATTTCCCCTCAGGGCAGAAAACATGGAGGTGGATAACAGAGGTCTGTTTAGGAAAGTATGTGAACTTTTTCAGTTGACCAAATATGGTTCAAATCAGAGACAAATATTTAGATTATTTGTATCTAAATATGTCTCCGGTTCATATTAATAGTCTACTTATTTAGTTTTGAGAGTGAATACTAGCCGTGTATACCCTGACTCCAAATTATTCTTTGATGTTTAATACCAGCAATGAGGTCTACTGCAGACTGAAACTGGTTTTAATGATGGAGACCTATGTTTGTGCAAATGGAAATGTGTTTTTCTCCCTGAACAGCCGGAGCTTTCTGGAAGTGGCCAGAGGTTGTCCTTGATCAGCCCTCCACAGGACGGCCGGATGGGTACGTCTGCTACTCTACTCTGCTCTACTCACAGACAGCCAGATAGATACCTGTGGAGCTGTTCACTGCTTACATAACAGCACAATGCTTCAATGGATTCAACTTCTGTCTGTTGTATCTGAATAAGGGTTTTGTTTGTGTTTGTAGACTCGGCTATGAGTCTGAAAGCACTATATCTGAGTTTCAGCATACAATATTTAGGGTGTTGCTGAACTTGTGGTGTGTGAATTCTAAATATTGCATCTTTAGGTACCGTCCCCCATCGATCGACCAATCAGAACACCCTAGTCAACCACTCCGCTCGCTCGGCCACTGTCAGGTCTAACACATCATTATCATAACTTAATCATTTATACACCAGTGTGCCATGACACAATAAATGTACTTTGATACCTTGCCTTCTGTCCTCCCAGCCGTCTGGCGGAGTTGCAGATGACCCCTAACCTGCCGTATCGTAGGAACACAGGGTGGGAGACGCCCGTGTTCAAGCCCCCGTCAGCCTACAGACACTCCTCCATGTCTTCTCTGGTCATGTCCTCTCTAGGGGCCACCTGCCCTCCACCGTAACACCGCCAAGAGCCAGCCATCACGACGGCACAAGGAGACGTCTCTGATCCACTTCAATGCCCTCCACAAGTGACTTAGCTAGAGTATCAAATCACCTGGCAATGGTTGAACTCTCCACTGTGGAGAGATGAGTTGTGGAATAGGAAGTGTTGTTCAGAAATTGAGCCCCCTTCAGACAGGGTTAAAAAGAGTTTGGAAGCTGTGGTCTGTTGGTTGTGTGTGCAGTGTAGCGTGTATATTGTCATTGTAATGGATTACATACAGTATTACTAATAAAATTTGACCAACCAATCAAATTGATCTCTCAATAATTAATTGACCAATAAGACACTGAAATCACAACCTGAACTGTAACCTCTGTACCACTGAGTCATTAATCATTAACAAACTACTCATCTGATTGGCATGTTTAGAGGTTGTGATTTGCAGTATAATTAGTTAACACCCACAGTGAGTCCCAGACAATGCCAAGTGTTCCATTGGCCTCCAGCATGACTCACCCAGGACAGGACCAGCTCTACTCTCTTTTCTGCTGTCTCTGGGGGGCCTGCTGCTGCCTGCCTGTCCCTCCGAGGCATTTTCAAGGTCAACTAATCACAAAGGCACCGTGTGAAGAGGTGTGGGCAACATAATTGTGTTATTTCTTCAAATAGCTTGTCTAACATGGCAGATATGACACATGATTAGAACAACCTCCATGGCTTCTTGATTGCTTCGAGCCCTAAGGGCAGGAAACTACTTCTTACAAGCACAGGTTTTGGCTGTCATAAGTACTTTAAGGATTTACATACTTGCACAGGGCAAAAGCGGTGGTTTGCGTGCAAAAGTAGATTGCAGGGTGAGTGTTGAATTGGAACACCTTAGTAAGATGGCAGTTAGACTCAGAAGGCTACACTTCCCAATTCCTTCTGAATCAGCCATCTGCTACCAGTGAGTGACCTGCTACTTTTCAGGACAAAGATAGAGGAGACCTTGCAAGCACACTATGATTATTTCCTGTGGTTTCAATGTTTCCTTAAAGCTTTTAACAGACATGATGACATGGAATGATGACACCCTGAAGACAGCTGTGGAGGGAGATGGGGACCGTTCATTCATTTACGTGAACTCAGGCAGCTGTGGGCCGCAAATGAAGCATGATGAAACACAGGAAGCATGGGGGGAACATGGGTCTGACCTGGCAGAACAAAGTCTCCTGCGGGCTGATGAACCAAAATGACCCTCCTTGTTTGTCTTATTAGAATTCAGCCTAAAACTATTTGTACTGCCAATGCACATTACTATAATGTACAGGTCCTTTGGCAGAAATATGATTAGGAAATCCCAAAAAAGTAATTCTACTTTGATAACATTTCAGGGAATGGAAATTCCATTCACATTGATTGGCAGCTGACTTTCCACTCAAAATGAGTCATGTTAAATCCATGTGTTGTGCACCCTGTGATGAGTGCAGTGGAGCCACAAGCTGTGTTCTTTACTGGACACGTACACATACAGGGCATTCAGAAAGTATTCAGAGCCCTTGACTTTTTCCACATTTTGTTACGTCACAGCCTTATTCTAAAATTGATTAAATAATTTCCCCCCCCTCATCAATCTATACATAATACCCCATAATGACAAAGCAAAAACAGGTTTTTAGAAATTTGCATAAGTATTCAGACCCTTTACTCAGTACTCTTTGGAAGCACCTTTGGCAGCGACTACAGCCTCGAGTCTTCTTGGGTATGATGCTACAAGCTTGGCACACCTGTATTTGCAGAGTTTCTCCCATTCTTCTCTGCAGATCCTTACAAGCTCTGTCAAGTTGGATGGGGAGCGTTGTTGCACAGCTATTTTCAGGTCTCACCAGAGAAGAAGTCTTGTCCCGAAGCCACTCCTGCGTTGTCTTGGCTGTGTGCTTAGGGTTGTTGTCCTGTTGGAAGGTGAACCTTCGCCAATCCCTGACCAAGGCCCTTCTACCCCGATTGTTCAGTTTGGCCCGGGCGGACAGCTCTAGGAAGAGTCTTGGTGGTTCCAAACTTGTTCCATTTAAGAATTATGGAGGTTACTGTGTTCTTGATGACCTTCAATGATGCAGAATTTCTTTGGTACCCTTCCCCAGATCTGTGCCTCGACATAATCCTGTCTACGAGCTCTACGGACAATTCCTTCGACCTCATGGCTTGGTTTTTGCTTTGACATGCACTGTCAACTGTGGGACCTTAAATAGACAGTTTGGTTTCTTTCCAAATCATGTCCAATTTAATTTACCACTGGTGGACTCCAATCAAGTTGTAGAAACATCTCAAGGATGATCAATGGAAACAGGATGGACCTGAGCTCAATTTCTGTTTTCTATTTTACATTTTTTTGGTAAAATTTCTAAAACCCTGTTTTTGCTTTGCATTATGGGGTATTGTGTGTAGATTGCTGAGGATTTTTTTTTTTATCCATTTTAGATCAAGGCTGTAACGTAACAAAATGTGGAAAAAGTCAAGGGGTCTGAATACTTTCTGAAGGCACTGTATAAACACATATAATTACATGCATATGTTGCATGGACATATGACCCCCCCAACACATATGCATTCTCACAGGCAGATATACTTTCACCTACACACACTACCACATGCGTACATACACACACACATACACACACACATGGTGCTCGTTAGCTCACTCAGAGGTAGAAAGACAGGCTATCATGTTGGGTTAGGCAAAACCCTATCCCCTCTTGCTGCTGGGCTAAATCTGTGTGGATTTAAACCATGGGTAAACTCCTAATATGGCTTTAAATCTAAATTTGTCAAAGAGTTTTCCATTGTGCCAAGCGAGAGCAGAAACAGAATGTACGTGCTCCCACACAGCAGGCACGACGGAGCGTTTCATTGCAAAACCGTCAATCTAAAGGCTGTAGGCATAGGGCCTAGACATGGCTGACTACAGCTTGACGAGCCCATCACTGAATCCCCCTCATGGACACGTGTGTTTCATTTATATTCAGCTGAGATTGAACAATGCCTTAATTGTGTTGTACAGATTCACAGAGTACATTATTCACTTCATTACGAGACATGCAATAAAGAGCAGTTGAAAATGAGAGTGTAAGTCAGACCATAGAGTTGGATTACCAAAATGAGAGAATACAGACGTGGGCATGCTGTACCCCATTGGGCCCAGCGTAGTGGCATTTCTGACTCACAGATAATACTGTCAAGGGTCATAATCTGGAACTGTCTAATTAGGTCACAGTTTTCAGGCCATTCCATAAACCTCACAACAAGCCCATAGCACTTCATGACACTGCCAACTTGTCGTTTTTCCACAGCACCGGCTACAGTTGCAAGATTTTACTCGATAAATATTAGAGCTGTAAGCATGTGATAATTACTGAGAGCAGAACGAGAACCCAGTTGTGTAGCTTGTCGTGATGTGCCTGTCCAGACAGGTATCTTTGTATAATCTGTGTTTCCTCTGTTGCCCACAGCAACACGCGCCGTTTCGGTAGCTTTTCATGGTTGTGAATGACCACAATTTCAAAGGAATCAGGTGTGAACAGACGCTATTGTATATGAGAAATGTGCATGAACTCCTGTGCTTCACTGGGATTTGGTATAATTTCCTGTTTGGGGTCCAGTGAGAGTGAAATTCAGCCCTGGGGCAAGCTGTCATTGTGTCAAAGAGAGGCAGAGAGAGTAATCTAAATCAGTGCTTTCTCTCTCTCCTGGATGGCTGCAGGGCTTACAAATGAGTCGTGCCACTTCACCAAGGAAAAGAAAACTATTTCTAATGGTGGGCGCAATTATTTAACACTCACAGTGTGTCCTCTCATAGAGGCATACATCTGCTTGATAAAATGAAATTACATTTAATTTGCTCCAGTCTTAAAACGGATATTCTCACAAAGTATGTTGTTCTTGTCAACCACAATTTAGGTGGTTGACAGGTATAATTACAGAAAGACTAATCTCACAAATAAATGCTTCTCTTTGCCCACACTTGCTGTTCAGAATACGTTGTCTCAAGTTCTGTAGAAGAGTGATATGGTTCTTGCCTGGCTACCCATCCACACCGCTCTGGGAAAACGCCACCCCCACTAACGTTTCTTCTCAATAATGTACAGAGAAATCAGTAGAGCAGTGAATCTCAGTAGAGCAGTGAATCTTCAGGACGAGTCGCCAGGTAAATATGCTTTAGGCTCAGTTGTCTTCCTGACACCAGCTACCTGTGATGTGAACCAGTGGCCAGTGGCTCGCACTATAATCCACTAGACTCCCATGGACAGCCTCTGATTTCAACTTTAATTTAAAATTAATAAAACGTAGGCTAATGCGATTAGCATGAGGTTGTAAGTAACAAGAAAATGTCCCAGGACATAGACATATCTGATATTGGCAGAAAGCTTAAATTCTTGTTAATTTACAGTAGCTATTACAGTGAAACAATACCATGCTACCATTGTTTGAGGAGAGTGCACAGTTATGAACAGTTATTAATAAACCAATTAGGCACTCAAACTGGACAGTTTTATCTCAATCTCTTCATTCAAAGACTCAATTATGGACACTAGTACTGACAGTTGTGGCTGCTTTGCGTGATGTGATGTTGTCTCTACCTTCTTGCCCTTTGTGCTGTTGTCTGTGCCCAATAATGTTTGTACCATGTTTTGTGCTGCTACCATGTTGTTTTGCTACCATGTTGTTGTCATGTTGTGTTGCTACCATGCTGTGTTGTCATGTAGTGTAGTGTTATGTAGTCTCTCTTGTCGTGATGTGTGTTTTGTCCTATATTTATATGTATATATATATATATAAAAATTTAATCCCAGCCCCCGTCCTCGCAGGAGGTCTTTTGCCTTTTGGTAGACCGTCATTGTAAATAAGAATTTGTTCTTAACTGACTTGCCTAGTTAAATAAAGGTTAAATATAAAAAAAGGCACATTTGGGCAGTCTTGATACAACATTTTGAACAGAAATGCAATAGTTCATTAGATCAGTCTAAAACTTTGCACATACACTGCTGCCATTTAGTGGCCAAAATCTAAATTGCGCCTGGGCTGGAATAATACATTATGGTCTTTCTCTTGCATTTCAAAGATGATGGTACAAAATATATACAAAAAAACGGTTGTTTTTTTCTTTGTGTTTTCTATTACCAGATCTAATGTGTTATATTCTCCTACATTAATTTCACATTTCCACAAACTTCAAAGTGTTTCCTTTCAAATGGTATCAAGAATATGCATATCCTTGCTTCAAACCCTGAGCTACAGGCAGTTAGATTAGGGTATGTCATTTTAGGTGAAAATTAAAAAAAAGGGTCTGATCCTTAAGAGGTTGAATACAACTTTTGTTTAAGGGAGAATTTGAATACAACTTTTGTTTAAGGGAGAATTTGAATACAACTTTTGAGGATAAAGATCTAAATTGTGGATTTGTTGCATTTGGGAGAGTCGAGATAGCCTCTATGGCGGTCTATGAGTAAAAAGAGGATAAGTGTGGGGTGGTACTGGCCAGCCCACTCATGTTCTCTTAGTCATACACAGACGTCCCGCATGTGAAGGGCCTTTGAAGGCCCTGACTCCAACCCATGCTTGAGTGATGTCAGCCGGGCTGTGGAAGTCCTTTCCTGTCAGACAGCTTGGCAGGATGTGTAAAGAAAGTCTGAAAGACAACCCTGAGATTAGGCCGCTTTTGTCACGGCTGCGTGGCAGACTTTAGAGGCCTTGGCCTCTTTCCCATCACAATGATTTTTTTTTCTCTCTGCATCCCTCTGTCTTCACCAGCACGGTAAACATCTGGGGGAAACCACAGCCTCTTTAGCTTTTTTGTAAATGGTGGTTTTGTTGTTCTGAATATCAATTTGAAAAGACCGAGGTATGCAAACAGAGGGAATTATTCTCAGCCAGATATTCACAGGTGTGTCCTTCATGGATGCCGACTTCATTCATCTGATGGTTCCTTTCAGTGAGCACCAGTAAAGACCTCCGGACACTTTTCCATCATCACAATACAGTCGGTATTTGCACAAGTGCTCAAGAATCTGGTACAAGGGTTCACACGCTCTCTTTTTCAGCATTACTGATTCTTAAACATTACAATTAAAGCATGTCCACCATTAGTATTAATATATAGTGTATCACTAATATATAGTATCAATAAATTAGTGATTTGGATTTAAAGCCCCCATTCACAATTATCCTGAATTTATATTTTGTCAATCAACAAAAGTCTTGATTTGAAGGCTGAAGTAGCGAGGCTACATACTGTCACTGAGTGTTCCAGAATGAGACAAATTTCATTGATGCCTGCTCCTCACCCTGTTGTCCTCTTTGAGCAGCTGTGAACTCAACACTGATGTCTGTCAACAGCACAGGTGTGTGTCATCTGCTTCAATCACTCCGCTGAGAGCTTCTCAACCCTGAGTCCGCACGCAAGACTTGTTCATCTATCATCTAGAACAAAAACACTGACAGACAGCTAAATTAGTTGCTCTGACTGCCCCTATCTTTTTAACAGCAAAATGCATTTTAAATAGCACATGTACTTGTGTTTAATGATCCCTGTTCCCATGTGTCAATTTTGTGTACTTAAAGAGTTATTTGTTTCTAATCTCCTAATATGTGTTATATACCCTCATGTCTGCTCCGGCTGTCTGTGGCCTGTCCCTCTAGGCTGTCTGTGACCTGTCCCTCTAGGCTGTCTGTGGCCTGTCCCTCTTGACTGTCTGTGGCCTGTCCCTCTAGTCTAGGCTGTCTGTGGCCTGTCCCTCTTGGCTGCCTGTGCCCTGTCCCTCTTGGCTGTCTGTGGTCTGTCCCTCTAGTCTAGGCTGTCTGTGGCCTGTCCCTCTAGTCTAGGCTGTCTGTGGCCTGTCCCTCTAGTCTAGGCTGTCTGTGGCCTGTCCCTCTAGTTTAGGCTGTCTGTGGCCTGTCCCTCTAGTCTATGCTGTCTGTGGCCTGTCCCTCTTGGCTGTCTGTGGCCTGTCCCTCTAGGCTGTCTGTGGCCTGTCCCTCTAGGCGGTCTGTGGCCTGTCCCTCTAGGCGGTCTGTGGCCTGTCCCTCTTGGCTGTCTGTGGCCTGTCCCTCTAGGCTGTCTGTGGCCTGTCCCTCTAGGCTGTCTGTGGCCTGTCCCTCTAGGCTGTCTGTGGCCTGTTCCACTAGACTATTTGTTGATGACTGATTTTATGATGTTCTCTATTACTTGTATATAATCAAAGTCACTTGATATGCATGCATGAATTGTACACATAAACAGCACTATTCACTGCACAGCTTCATATAAAACACAAATTCAAAGATTAACTACCATTTTAATGATGTTGATAAAATGATTAAAATGTTTCCATGTGACAAAAATCATATTGAACCTAAAAAACAATAGACTGTACAAGATTGTCTATAGAAAGTTTACCAATAATGTTTTGAATATCTGAATGGCACATATAAATATTTTACACTTGATACATATTTGCTACATAGCTTACACTGTAACTATAAGACAAAATGTCATCCACTGATGAGGTGCTTTTTTTTTTACATAATGCCCAATTGTAAAGAAAAAAAATCATAATTCTTGTTTATGAAAATAAATTAAAGTACATATTCATATACAGTACCAGTCAAAAGTTTGGACACACCTACTCATTCAAGGGTTATTTATTTGTACTATTTTCTACATTGTAGAATAATAGTGAAGACATCAAAACTATTAAATAACACATATGGAATCATGTAGTAAGCAATTTGTTTTTACCCTTTGCCTTGATGACAGCTTTGCACACTCTTGGCAAAGGGTGGCTACTTTGAAGAATCAAAAATCTAAAATATATTTTGACTTAATAGTTTTGATGTCTTCACTATTATTAAAAAATTGAGAAAATAGTAAAAATTAAGAAAAACCGTTGAATGAGTAGGTGTGTCCAAACTTTTGACTTTTGATATACTGTGTGTGTGATATATATATATATATATATATATAAATAAAAAGTATTTGCCCCTTTCTGATTTTCCCATTTTTGCATATTTTTAATACAGAATCAAATCTTCAACCAAAACCTAATATTAGATAAAGGGAACCTGAGTTTACAAATACCCCAAAAATTGACACTTATTTTATCTATTTAACAAAGTTACGCAACACCCAATTTTTGCATTTTTTATTTAACCATGATTTAACTATGCAAGTCAGTTAAGAACAAATTCTTACTTACAATGATGGCCTACCGGGGAACAGTGGGTTAACAGTGGGCCTTGTTCAGGGGCAGAACGACAGATTTTTACCTTGGCAACTCGGGGATTCCATCCAGCAACCTTTCGGTTACTGGCCCAACGCTCTAACCACTAGGCTGCCTGCTGCCCCAAATTTACCTTTGTGAAACATGAATTGCTCCCTTACACTTAATAACTTGTTGTGTGACCTTTAGCTGCAATGACTGCCACCAAATGCTTCCTGTAGTTGTTGATCATTCTCTCACATCGCTGTGGAGGAATTTTGGCCAACTCTTGCATGCAGAACTGCTTTAACTCAGCAACATTGGTGGGTTTTCACGTATGAACTGCTCATTTCAAGTCCTGCGACAACATTTCAATTGGGATTATGTCTGGACTTTGACTAGGCTATTCAAAAACTTCAAATTTGTTGCTTTTTAACCATTTTCATGTACACTTGATTGTGGTTGGTTTTCAGCCAATATAATGAAACCCATCTCATCCAAAAAGTTGATTCAAGTTTGCCAAAAAGCCCCTGGACGATCATCAAGACTCTTGGAAGAATGTTCTATGGACAGATGAGTCAAAAGTATAATTTTGTGGACGACATGGGTCCCATTATGCCTGGCGAAAACCAAACACTGCATTCCACAGTAAGAACCTTATACCAACAGCCAAGCGTGGTGGTAGTGTGATAGTTTGGGAAGCTTTGCTGCCACAGGGCCTGGATTACTTGCCTTAATATAAGGAACCGCCAATTCTGCTCTGTATCAGAGAATTCTACAGGTGAATGTCAGGCCATTCGTCTGTGAGCTGAAGCTGAAGCGCAATGAAGACAATGATCCAAAACACACAATCAAGTCTACATGAAAATGGCAAAAACGTTTTGAAATGGCCTAGTCAAAGTCCAGACTTAGTCCCAACTGAGATGTTGTCGCAGGACTTGAAACGAGCAGTTCATGCTTGAAAACCCAGAAATGTAGCTGAGTTAAAGCAGTTCTGCATGGAAGAGTGGGCTAACATTCCTCCACAGCGACGTGACAGATTGACCAGCTACTACAGGAAGCATTTGGTTGGAGTCATTGCAGCTAAAGGTGGCACAACCAGTGTAAGGGGGCAATTACTTTTTCACACAGGGGCATTGGGTGTTGCATAACTTTGTTTATTAAATAAATGAAATAACTAAGTAATTGTTGTGTTATTTGTTCACTCAGGGTTCCTTTATCTAATATTAGGTTTTGGTTGAAGATCTGATAACATTCAGTATCAAAAATATGCAAAAGTAGAGAAAATTAGAAAGGGGGGAAAACTTTTTCACAGCACTGTGTATATGCATTCGGAAGGTACTCAAACCCCTTGACTTTTTCCACATTTTGTTACGTTAGAGCCTTATTCTAAAATTGATTAAATACATTTTTTCCTCATCCATCTACACACATAATGACAAAGCGAAAACAGTTTTTTTTTTTTTTTTGCAAATTTATTAAAAACAAAACACAGAAATGTTCAGATCCTTTGCTATGAGACTCTAAATTGAGCTCAGGTGCATCCTGTTCCAATTGACCATCCTTGAGTTGTTTCTACAACTTGATTGGAGTCCACCTGTGGTAAATTCAATTGATTGGACATGATTTGGAAAGGTACACACCTGTCTATAAGGTCTCACAGTTGACAGTGCATGTCAGAGCAAAATCCAAGCCATGAGGTCGAAGAAATTCTCTGTAGAGCTCCGAGACAGGATTGTGTCAAGGAACAGATCTGGGGAAGGGTACCAAAAAATGTCTGCATCATTGAAGGTCCCCAAGAACACAGTGTCCTCCATCATTCTTAAATGGAAGAAGTTTGGAACCACCGGGGGAGAAGGGCCTTGGTCAGGGAGGTGACCAAGAACCTGATGGTCACTCTGACAGAGCTCCAGAGTTCCTCTGTGGAGATGGAAGAACCGTCCAGAAGGACAACCATCTCCGCAGCACTCCACCAATCAGGCCTTTATGGTAGTGGCCAGACAGAAACCACTCCTCAGTAAAAGGCACATGACAGCCCGCTTAGAGTTTGCCAAAAGGCACTTAAAGGACTCTCAGACCATGAGAAACAAGATTCTCTGGTCTGATGAAACCAAGATTGAACTATTTGGCCTGAATCCCAAGTGTCACGTCTAGAGGAAACCTGGCACCATACTGTGAAGCATGGTGGTGGCAGCACCATTCTGTGGGGATGTTTTTCAGAGGCAGGGACTGGCCGACTAGTCAGGATCGAGGGAAAGATGAACGAAGCAAAGTACAGAGAGATCCTTGATGAAAACTTGCTCCAGGGCGCTCAGGACCTCAGACTGGGGCGAAGGTTCACCTTCCAACAGGACAACAAACCTAAGCACACAGCCGGCCAGAGCCCAGACTTTAACCCGTTCGAACACCTCTGGAGAGACCTGAAAATAGCTGTGCAGCGACGCTCCCCATCCAACCTGACAGAGTTTGAGAGGATCTGCAGAGAAGAATGGGAGAAACTCCCTAAATACAGTTGTGCCAAGCTTGTAGCGTCACACCCAAGAACACTCAAGGCTGTAATCGCTGCCAAAGGTGCTTCAACAAAGTACTGAGTAAAGGCTCTGAATACTTATGGAAATTTGATATAAAAAAAAAAATGTATACATGTACAAAAATGCTTTGTCATTATGGTGTATTGTGTGTAGATTGAAGAGGGTAAAAAACTATTTAATCCATTTTAGAATAAGGCTGTAATGTAAAAAATTGTGGAAAAAGTCAAGGGGTCTGAATACTTTCATAATGCACTGTGTGTAAATATATATATTTAGACAATTACTTAGGATTTCAATTTGTAGGTTAATTCAACAGGGGATATTCCATGATACTAGATTCCCCCCCAAAAGGCTGAAAGCAATAGATGAACTTTAACACTACTTTGATCAACATACTTGGAATAAGTGCATGAATTCTTAACTGGCAGTCCATTAGCTTTGACGCAACAAATACTGGGGTAAAACACAGAACAACTGAACAATCAGTTTGAGGACACTTTTCACAGACAATGCAGCAATCATACTGTATTTTGGTTTTTCGGAAGCTTTCCGTCTCTCTTCTCAAAGCTTGAAAAGGGTTCCATTACATGAGCAGTCAAAGACATATTCCACAGTTTCATATAGTGGTCAGAGTTATACCCTATACACACCCAAAGAACAAGAGGCAAAAAGAAAGATGGCCACCTGAGAATTCAAAAGTTGAACAAGTCCTTTTGTGATTGGGTGCCCCTGCGGTTTGGATTAGCCCAACAGTACCACTGACCATGACGCCCACATGTCAGTGACCTATAAAACCCAAGTAATAATGAGAAGAACACAGTATTGTATGCTTTGCTGTAATTCTGAATATTTCAGTATCTAGGTTCTTTGTTAGGATAGTGACAATATGATCGGCCTTAGGAATTATAACGTTCTTGACATGATTTCATACCATTTCCTAATTACCCATAAATAATGTTCAATTCACGTACACATACAACAGACAAAAGACTGTAATGCTTTGCAGGTCCTTTTCCTTGAACAAAACCTTTTTGAGAAACAAAATATATGCAATCTTTGTTGACCTGCTTCTGACGTTCTCAGGACGTGAACTGATTCAATCCAACGGTAATCCATAAAATCTGCAAACATTTTACATTGCACCGTATTCCTTTTGGTGCTTGCTGAGGTTGTGCATCTGATAAAAATGTGGAGCTAATATACATAATCCCCTTGGACCCTTCCACAGTCACTGCACATGAAGGCCGGAGAGGAGATGGGGTGTTGCAGGAAATGCTGCTATTTTCCTACAGAGTAAAGACTCTCAAATGAGACAGAGCTAACTCTATACATCTACTCATCTCAGTCACTGTGAGTTTTTGCAGATTGAACCAGACTAGAGAAACAAATGTTGCCATCTCTCTGCAGAGTGGGGTTCTGTGTGAAATATTGCTCCATTTGGACTCACATTAGTTAATGTGGGATTCCTGAACGGCATTTCCATGTCCCTTATTCTGTACCTCATGGAGGGTGCTATCTGTCCTGACTGTGTCCATGTTCCCCAGGGCCTTGGTTCAGTACAGTACAGTATTTAGCAGTATAGGGGTTTGTTTGCAGGACCCCAGCTCAGACTGTTTGGCTGGGTCTTTAGGATGAAAGCAGGACTGGGTATGTGGAGGGGAGGTGGTGGGAGCTGAGCCAACACTGCAGACATGAGGGCCTGTCGGGACAGTGGCAGCTAACATTGGTAGTGGATATGCTGGTGTTGGTGCACTTTTCCATCCATGTGTGAGTGGGTGTGTGTGTGGATGTCTGTGTAGATCTTTGGGTAGACTTTAGGGACCGCCAGACCGCTGCCTCCCTGGGCCAGGAGGAGCTGCTGCTGCTGGGTCATGTAGTAGCTCAGGCAGTCTTTGTCCCCACTGGGGGGGCAGGCTGGTACTCGGGGGGGCGGGCGCTGTGAGGCAGTCAGGGCCTGGGCGGTGACCACACCTCCAGAAGAGCAGTGGCGTTTGGACTGACAGAACCACAGCAGGACAGTACCTAGGATGAACACCACCCCGGCTGGGAGGCCGATGATCACAGGCCAGGGCAGGCTAGGGGAGGTAGCCGTGGGGATGGAAGTGTGGTGAGGCTTTGGGTCTGGAGGGGAGAGAAGAGGAAATATGGGTTATATGAGTTATGAGCAGATTGGTCAAAAGTCACTATTAAAACCTGATGAAGAATACATACAGTAGAAAATATAACCATTATTAAAACAACTTCAGTTTAACAGTTGTGGATGATGGGTGCATCACATGTTGTTTGGTTGTGAATGTGACAGGATGTTACATGGTTGTAACAGGGTGTTATGGTTAAACAGGGTGTTATAATATGGTTGTAACAGGGTGTTAAGGTTAAACAGGGTGTTATAATATGGTTGTAACAGGATGTTATGGTTAAACAGGGTGTTATAATATGGTTGTAACAGGGTGTTATGGTTAAACAGGATGTTATAATATGGTTGTAGCAGGGTGTTAAGGTTAAACAGGGTGTTATAATATGGTTGTAACAGGATGTTATGGTTAAACAGGGTGTTATAATATGGTTGTAACAGGATGTTATGGTTAAACAGGGTGTTATAATATGGTTGTAACAGGATGTTATGGTTAAACAGGGTGTTATAATATGGTTGTAACCGGGTGTTATGGTTAAACAGGATGTTATATGGTTGTAACAGGATGTTATGGTTAAACAGGGTGTTATAATATAGTTGTAACAGGATGTTAAGGTTAAACAGGGTGTTATAATATGGTTGTAACAGGGTGTTATGGTTAAACAGGGTGTTATAATATGGTTGTAACAGGATGTTATGGTTAAACAGGGTGTTATAATATGGTTGTAACAGGGTGTTATGGTTAAACAGGGTGTTATAATATGGTTGTAACAGGATGTTATGGTTAAACAGGGTGTTATAATATGGTTGTAACAGGATGTTATGGTTAAACAGGGTGTTATAATATGGTTGTAACCGGGTGTTATGGTTAAACAGGATGTTATAATATGGTTGTAACAGGATGTTATGGTTAAACAGGGTGTTATAATATGGTTGTAACCGGGTGTTATGGTTAAACAGGATGTTATATGGTTGTAACAGGGTGTTCCACTCACCTGGCAGGACAGTGAGGTAAGCACTGCGGAAGCTGTAACCCATGGTGTTGGCACCCAGACAGATGTACATCCCAGCGTCCTCCTCCTTGGCCCGGGTGATGAGCAGCTTGTTGAGGTAGGAGCCGTCTGGCCTGGACCACACCTCTCCTGTGGGCAGCACCACGAAGCCATGGTCGCCCACCTCGATGGTGGAGTTGTACTTGTTCTCGTCCCCCGGCTCCACCCTCTTCAGCCACTGAATCACCGGCTTGACGTCACTGCGGACCTTACACTGGAATGAGGTGGTGCCGCCGTAGTCCACCGTGGTGTTCACCGGATGGGTGCCAGTCAGGATAGGCTTGGAATTTGTCCGCTCTATAACGGGGAAAAAATTTATAGAGCATATTCATACTATTCAAATGAACAGAAAAGTTATTGCCATGTTCAGCGCTTTCCTCTTGCTCTCTGTGCCCACGGCTAGAATAGGCTGAGGTTGAGGGAGAAAATGCCACATTTGACACAAGCAAGCACAAGTTTTATTCACTTCCTCCTCTCCGCTTCTGGGTTTGGTAGAAACATGTGTTTTTGTAGTCAGCACACAGCTGGGATATAATGCTAAGCAGATGGTCAAGGGGAGAGAGAGAGGGAGGCTGAGGCTCACCATACCTCCTCAGCCCAGGATTAACCCAACCTCACAACACTCAACCAACCATTACCAACCAAAACCCAAACTCCATCCTCAAAACTCAACTATAAACCAATCTGACCAGTAAACAAGAGTTAATGCCCAACCTCCAAACTCAACCCCCTGCATTAATACCCTACTCTAACCCTAGATGGTAGCCTAGTAGTTAGAGCGTTGGGCCAGTAACTGAAAGGTTGCTGGATCGAATCTCCGAGCTGAAAAGGTAAAAATCTGTCATTCTGCCCCTGAGCAAGGCAGTTAACCCACTGTTCCCCAGGCGCCGAAGACGTGGATGTTGATTAAAGCAGCCCCCCGCACCTCTCTGATTCAGAGGGGTTGGGTTAAAAGCGGAAGACACATTTCTGTTGAAGGCATTCAGTTGTACAACTGACTAGGTTTCCCCCTTTCCCTTTCTCTCAATGCTTTCCCTCAACTACATCAATGACTCAAGCTTATAAATCAACCAAAAAGCAATACATCTATACTGAAAGTAAGTAAGTGACCAAACTTACGGATGACTTCCACTTTGTATGTGGCGTTGATCTCTCCAGCCCGGTTGGAGACGTGGCAGGTGTACTTCCCGCTGTTCTCAGGGGTCAGATTCTTCAGACTCAGGGTCCACTTCTTCTTACGGCCCTCGCCCACCTCCTCAGGGGTCAGCGGCTTGTTGTCCTTCAGCCACATGATGTCCGGACGAGGGTTCCCGCTGGCCGTGCACTTCAGCCTTACTGAGCTGCCCACCGGCCGGGCGATCACGCGCTTCCTCATCTTTGCTGGCTGCGTGAAGCGTGGTCGGACTGCGATCAAAGAAAGGGTTGTTTACGAAATTCTGTTGTTGAGGAAAAGGGTAAACTTCACAGGAACAGTTTATAATGGTATGCACAATGCACACCAGACAGCTATTAAATATCGCAATGAATCACGCTGGAGGACTTTGAAAATAATTAAGGTTGAGTATGTTTGACAACATTATTTTTCTAACACTGAACAAAGAAATATTAAGGGTATGTTGTGGGGCTTCCATTTGGGCAGCACACACAGGGCAGAGTGGTGCCAGTTGTGGCCAGACACACTAGAACTACACCCCCTCTCTAGAGACTGGGCCACTACATACCCATCACTAAGACAATGCCCTGTTTTCTAAATAATCTAGGGTCAGATGAAAGCAGAGATAAACGTCAGAGAGAGAGAGAGACAGTGCTCAGTGTCTTACCCAGTTTCCCTGAGAGGTCAGTGGTGTATTCTGGGTCTCCCGCTGTTCCTGTTCCGTCCCTCCCAGTGCTGGTGTCCTCTACAGACAGAAAGAGAGAGACAGACAGAGTTAGCATAGCATCAGTGTCAGTGGGAAATAACATCCTCCCAATGATAAAACAGTTTTATAATTCACAGCTCTAGCAGTGATCCAATATGCTCGAATGTGTCTGTGTATGCAGTAGTGGGATTAGGCCAGAATCAGAATCCAGCCTGAAGTAACATGGGCCACGATTATGAAGACCCCAGATCATCTCTGTGACTGGTCCTGTTCAAGGCTTTGTTCTACCACCCCCCTCCTCACTCCAGGAGATACACAGAGTGATGGACTAACAATGATGAGTCAATGCTAAACAGATCGGCCATACTGCACGTCATTAAACCACTTCAAGATGTGGACATATTCTGAGAGGAGCCGTTCATCTGAGATGCAAGAATGAGACGTTACATCAGGTAGGACTGGGGAAACCAATGCCAACTTGTCAAAACAGATAAGTGACTGATCTATTCTCAGTGGCTATATGTGCTAATATTGGCCTGGCTGGCCTGCGCTGAAGAAAAATCTGATGCTTGTGAAAAGAGCGAGCCAAGAACAGTCTTGGACCACCTGCGAGCGACACATGCATTGATTTGGAGCCAACGTCTTTGAATTCAGCCATTTGGACTGAGAATATATTTTAAATGCAAAAGAAAATGAGGACAGCATCCTGTTGGCTCTTTTTATAGAGTGCTATATGGTTGTATCTGACAAACTGGTAACCTGAGTTGCTGTATGCTATTCTGTTTACACCACGCTCTCCCCTGCGCCTCCCTCCAACTCCAACACATGCCCGGCATGTTCAGAGCTGGCAGTTCTTTGAAGTCGGCGGCAGGACAGTTTGATCTCAAAGAATACATGCTTAAGCACTCTTACAGTACTGGGCCTCCAGAAGAGAGGAGAGGAGGGGAGGAGGGGAGAGGAAGAGGAGAAAAGGTGAGGAGAATAGAAGAGAGGAGGGGAGTGGAGGAAGAGAGGAAAAGAGAGGAAGAGAAGAGAGGAAGAGGAGAAGAGACGAGAGGAAAATTAGAGAGGAAGAGGAGAGGAAGAGGAGGAGAGGAAGAAGAAGAGAGGAGAGAAAGAGGACGAGGAGAGAGGAGGAGAAGAGGGGAGGGGAAGAGGAGAGGAAGAGAAGATAGGAAATGAGAGTAAGAGGAAAGAGGAAGAGGGGAAGATGAAGAGGAGAAGAGAGGAGAGGAAGAGAGGAAGAGGAGAGAGGAAGAGGAGAGAGGAGAGGAAGAGAGCGGAGGGGATACATTCTTTTAAACCTTTATTTAACTAGGCAAGTCAGAGGAGAGGAAGAGGAGAAGAGAGGAGAGGAAGAGAGCACCACTTATGGACACCTGACAGCTTCATTATCAATCCACTCACCCAGCCATGCTCCTTACATACTAGGCCCCTACAGTGGGCCCCTACAGTGGGCCCCTACAGTGGGCCCCTACACTCCCTCCCTCTCTCTCTCTCTCCCTCCACAGTACCCTTTCTTCAAATCAAAATGCAAATACAATGTATACAGTGGGGCAAAAAAGTATTTAGTCAGCCACCAATTGTGCAAGTTCTCTCACTTAAAAAGATGAGAGAGGCCTGTAATTTTCATCATAGGTACACTTCAACTATGACAGACAAAATGAGGAAAAGAAATCCAGAAAATCACATTGTAGGATTTTTAATGAATTTATTTCGAAATTGTGGTGGAAAATAAGTATTTGGTCACATACAAACAAGCAAGATTTCTGGCTCTCACAGACCTGTAACTTCTTCTTTAAGAGGCTCCTCTGTCCTCCACTCGTTACCTGTATTAATGGCACCTGTTTGAACTTGTTATCAGTATAAAAGACACCTGTCCACAACCTCAAACAGTCACACTCCAAACTCCACTATGGCCAAGACCAAAGAGCTGTCAAAGGACACCAGAAACAAAATTGTAGACCTGCACCAGGTTGGGAAGACTGAATCTGCAATAGGTAAGCAGCTTGGTTTGAAGAAATCAACTGTGGGAGCAATTATTAGGAAATGGTAGACATACAAGACCACTGATAATCTTCCTCGATCTGGGGCTCCACGCAAGATCTCACCCGTGGGGTCAAAATGATCACAAGAACGGTGAGCAAAAATCCCAGAACCACACGGGGACCTAGTGAATGACCTGCAGAGAGCTGGGACCAAAGTAACAAAGCCTACCATCAGTAACACACTACGCCGCCAGGACTCAAATCCTGCAGTGCCAGACGTGTCCCCCTGCTTAAGCCAGTACATGTTCAGGCCCGTCTGAAGTTTGCTAGAGAGCATTTGGATGATCCAGATGAGGATTGGGAGAATGTCATATGGTCAGATGAAACCAAAATAGAACGCTTTTGGTAAAAACTCAACTCGTCGTGTTTGGAGGACAAAGAATGCTGAGTTGCATCCAAAGAACACCATACCTACTGTGAAGCATGGGGTGGAAACATCATGCTTTGGGGCTGTTTTTCTGCAAAGGGACCAGGACGACTGATCCGTGTAAAGGAAAGAATGAATGGGGCCATGTATCGTGAGATTTTGTGTGAAAACCTCCTTCCATCAGCAAGGGCATTGAAGATGAAACGTGGCTGGGTCTTTCAGCATGACAATGATCCCAAACACACCGCCTGGTAATCGAAGGAGTGGCTTCAGAAGAAGCATTTCAAGGTCCTGGAGTGGCCTAGCCAGTCTCCAGATCTCAACCCCATAGAAAATCTTTGGAGGGAGTTGAAAGTCCGTGTTGCCCAGCGACAGCCCCAAAACATCACTGCTCTAGAGGAGATCTGCATGGAGGAATGGGCCAAAATACCAGCAACAGTGTGTGAAAACCTTGTGAAGACTTACAGAAAACGTTTGACCTCTGTCATTGCCAACAAAGGGTATATAACAAAGTATTGAGATAAACTTTTGTTATTGACCAAATATTTATTTTTCTCATTTCGTCTGTCATAGTTGAAGTGTACCTATGATGAAAATTACAGGCCTCTCTCATCTTTTTAAGTTGGAGAACTTGCACAATTGGTGGCTGACTAAATACTTTTTTGCCCCACTGTAGGTACAGTTGAAGTCGGAAGTTTACATACACTTAGGTTGGAGTCATTAAAACTCGTTTTTCAACCACTCCACACATTTCTGTTAACAAACTATAGTTTTGGCAAGTCAGTTAGGACATCTACTTTGTGCATGACACAAGTAATTTTTCAAACAATTGTTTACAGACAGATTATTTCACTTATAATTCACTGTATCACAAGTCCAGTGGGTCAGAAGTTAAGGGTATGTTGTTAAGGTATACCTACACTAAGTTGACTGTGCCTTTAAACAGCTTGGAAAATTCCAGAAAATTATGTCACGGCTTTAGAAGATTCTGATAGGCTAATTACCATCATTTGAGTCAATTGGCGGTGTACCTGTGGATGTATTTCAAGGCCTACCTTCAAACTCAGTGCCTCTTTGCTTGACATCATGGAAAAATCTAAAGAAATCAGCAAAGACCTCAGAAAAACAATTGTAGACCTCCACAAGTCTGGTTCATCCTTGGGAGCAATTTCAAAATGCCTGAAGGTACCACGTTCATCTGTACAAACAATAGTACGCAAGTATAACCACCATGGGACCATGCAGCCGTCATACCGCTCAGGAAGGAGACACGTTCTGTCTCCTAGAGATGAACGTACTTTGGTGCGAAAAGTGCAAATCAATCCCAGGACAACAGCAAAGGACCGTGTGAAGATGCTGGAGGAAACAGGTACAAAAGTATCTATATCCACAGTAAAACGAGTCTTATATCGACATCAGCAAGGAAGAAGCCACTGCTACAAAACCGCCATAAAAAGCCAGACTACGGTTTGCAACTGCACATGGGGACCGTACTTTTTGGAGAAATGTCCTCTGGTCTGATGAAACAAAAATAGAACTGTTTGGCCATAGTGACCATCGTTATGTTTGGAGGAAAAAGGGGGAGGCTTGCAAGTCGAAGAACACCATCCCAACCGTGAAGCACGGGGGTGGCAGCATCATGTTGTGGGGGTGCTTTGCTGCAGGAGGGTCTGGTGCACTTCACAAAATAGATGGCATCATGAGAAAGGAAAATTATGTGGATATATTGAAGCAACATCTCAAGACATCAGTCAGGAAGTTAAAGCTTGGTCGCAAATGGGTCTTCCAAATGGACAATGACCCCAAGCATACTTCCAAAGTTGTGGAAAAATGGCTTAAGATCAACAAAGTCAAGGTATTGGAGTGGCCATCAGAAAGCCTTGACCTCAATCCTATAGAAAATGTGTGGGCAGAACTGAAAAAGCCTGTGCGAGCAAGGAGGCCTACAAACTTGACTCAGTTACACCTGCTCTGTCAGGAGGAATGGGACAAAATTCACCCAACTTATTGTGGGAAGCTTGTGGAAGGCTACCCGAAGTTAAACAATTTAAAGGCAATGCTACCAAATACTAATTGAGTGTATGTAAACTTCTGACCCACTGGGAATGTGATGAAAGAAATAAAAGCTGAAATAAATAATTCTCTCTACTATTATTCTGACATTTCACATTCTTAAAATAAAGTGGTGATCCTAACTGACCTAAGACAGGGAATTTTTACTCTGATTATATGTCAGGAATTGTGAAAAATGAGTTTAAATGTATTTGGCTAAGGGGTATGTACTTCTAGTGTACATATGAAGTGGGTGAAACAGTATGTAAACATTATTAAAGTGACCACTATGTACATAGGGTAGCAGTCTCTAAGGTACAGGGTAGAGTACCTGGTGCTAGCCTGCTAGTAATAGTCTCTAAGGTTCAGGGCAGGGTGCTGGGCGGAGGCCGGCTAGTGGTGACTATTTAACAGTCTGATGGCCTGGAGATAGAAGCTGTTTTTCAGTTTCTCGGTCCCAGCTTTGATGCACCTGTACTATCTCCGCCTTCTAGATGCTAGCGGGTATAAACACGATTAATTAGGGCCAATTTCAAGTTTCCATAACAATCGGTAATCAGCATTTTTGGATGCCGATTATGGCCCGATTACATTGCACTCCGCGAGGAGACTGCGCAAGGAGCAAAGGTAAGTTGCTAGCTAGCATTAAACTTATCTTGTAAAAAAAAAAACTATAAATCTTAACATAATCACTAGTTAACTACACATGGTTGATGATCTTACTAGTTTATCTAGCTTGTCCTGCGTTGCATATAATCAATGCCTGTTAATTTATCATCGAATCACAGTCTACTTCGCCAAACGGGTGATGATTTAACAAGCGCATAACCATAAACATCAATGCCTTTCTTAAAATCAACACGCAATAAAAAAAAATTAAACCTGCATATTTAGTTAATATTGCCTGCTAACATGAATTTCTTTTAACTAGGGAAATTGTGTCACTTCTCTTGCGTTCTGTGCAAGCAGAGCTCGTTGCAAACTGTGTGAAGACCATTTCTTCCCAACGAAGACCGCAATTAATTTGCCAGAATTCTACATAATTATGACATAACATTGAAGTTTGTGCAATGTAACAGCAATATTTATACAGAACGGTTCCATATTTCACTGAAACAATAAACGTTTTGTTTTCGAAATGATCGTTTCCTGATTTGACCATATTAATGACCTAAGGCTCGTATTTCTGTGTGTTTATTATATTATAATTAAGTCTATGATTTGATATTTGATAGAGCAGTCTGACAGAGCGGTGGTAGGCAGCAGCAGGCTCGTAAGCATTCATTCAAACAGCACTTTCATCCGTTTGCCAGCAGCTTTTCGCTGTGCTTCAAGCACTGCGCTGTTTATGACTTCAAGCCTGAGATTAGGCTGGCAGTACTATAGTGGCTATAAGAACATCCAATAGTCAAAGGTATATGAAATACAAATGGTATAGAGAGAAATAGTCCTATAATTCCTATAATAACTACAACCTAAAACTTCTTAACTGGGAATATTGAAGACTCATGTTAAAAGGAACCACCAGCTTTCATATGTTCTCATGTTCTGAGCAAGGAACTTAAACGTTAGCTTTTTACATGGCACATATTGCACTTTTACTTTCTTCTCCAACACTATGTTTTGCCATTATTTAAACCAAATTGAACATGTTTCATTAATTATTTGAGACTAAAAATATTTTATGTATTATATTAAGTTAAATAAGTGTTCATTCAGTATTGTTGTAATTGTCATCATTACAAATATATATATATATAGATAAATAAATAAAATAATCGGTATCAGCCTTTTTTTGGGTCCTCCAATAATCTGTATCGGCGTAAAATCATAATCGGTCGACCTCTCCTCTCAAGTGGTGTCTACTGCACATTCAAACACTAAAGGCACTATGAGGGTTTATTGTGATTACACTGTGCACTTACATTTGAGCACACACACACAAAGAACATGACCAGGTTGAACATCATTCCATCAATTTCAGCTGTACTCAATAACAATATCCCCCGTCTTTTAATAAGATCCCCCCTAATCACAAGTCAAATGTCCTACATAAATATACCCTCCATGTCCTACAGTAACATACCCTTCATGTCCTACAGTAATATACCATCCATGACCTACAGTAATATGCCCTTCATGTCCTACAGTAATATACCAACCATGACCTACAGTAATATACCCTCCATGACCTACAGTAATATACCCTCCATGACCTACAGTAATATGCCCTTCATGTCCTACAGTAATATACCAACCATGTCCTACAGTAATATACCCTCCATGTCCTACATTGATATACCATCCATGTCCTACAGTAATTACATTAATATACCCTCCATTTCCTACATTAACATACCCTCCATGTCCTACAGTTATACATCCTCCATGTCCTACAGTAATATACCCTCCATGACCTACAGTAATATACCCTCCTTGTCCTACAGTAATATTCCCTCTATGATCTACAGTAATATACCCTCCATGTCCTACAGTAATATACCCTCCATGTCCTACATTAATATACCATCCATGTCCTACAGTAATTACATTAATATACCCTCTATGTCCTACAGTAATATACACTCCATGACCTGTAGTAATATACCCTCCGTGTCCTACAGTAATATTTCCTCCATGACCTACAGTAATATACCCTCCATTTCCTACAGTAACATACCCTCCATGTCCTACAGTTATACACCCTCCATGTCCTACAGTATTATACCCTCCATGACCAACAGTAATATACCCTCCGTGTCCTACAGTAATATTCCCTCCATGACCTACAGTAATATACCCTCCATTTCCTACAGTAACATACCCTCCATGTCCTACAGTATTATACCCTCCATGACCAACAGTAATATACCCTCGGTGTCCTACAGTAAAATTCCCTCCATGACCTACAGTAACATACCCTCCATGTCCTACAGTAATATACCCTCCATGTCCTACAGTAATATACCCTCCATGACCTACAGTAATATACCCTCCATGTCCGACAGTAATATACCCTCCATGTCCTACAGTAATATAACCTCCATGTCCTACAGTAATATTCCCTCCATGTCCTCTGGTTATATACCCTCCATGTTCTACAGTGATATACCCTCCATGTCCTACAGTAATTACAGTAATATATCATCCATGTCCTACAGTAATTACATTAATATACTATCCATGTCGAACAGCAATATACGCTCCATGTCCTACAGTAATATGCCCTCCATGTCCTCTAGTTATATACCCTCCATGTTCTACAGTAATATACCCTTCATATCTTACAGTAATTACAGTAATATACCCTCCATGTCCGACAGTAACATACCCTTCATGTCCTACAGTAATATACCATCCATGACCTACAGTAATATGCCCTTCATGTCCTACAGTAATATACCAACCATGACCTACAGTAATATACCCTCCATGACCTACAGTAATATACCCTCCATGACCTACAGTAATATGCCCTTCATGTCCTACAGTAATATACCAACCATGTCCTACAGTAATATACCCTCCATGTCCTACATTGATATACCATCCATGTCCTACAGTAATTACATTAATATACCCTCCATTTCCTACATTAACATACCCTCCATGTCCTACAGTTATACATCCTCCATGTCCTACAGTAATATACCCTCCATGACCTACAGTAATATACCCTCCTTGTCCTACAGTAATATTCCCTCTATGATCTACAGTAATATACCCTCCATGTCCTACAGTAATTAACCCTCCATGTCCTACAGTAAAATAACCTCCATGTCCTACAGTAATATACCCTCCATGTCCTACATTAATATACCATCCATGTCCTACAGTAATTACATTAATATACCCTCTATGTCCTACAGTAATATACACTCCATGACCTGTAGTAATATACCCTCCGTGTCCTGCAGTAATATTTCCTTCATGACCTACAGTAATATACCCTCCATTTCCTACAGTAACATACCCTCCATGTCCTACAGTTATACACCCTCCATGTCCTACAGTATTATACCCTCCATGACCAACAGTAATATACCCTCCGTGTCCTACAGTAATATTCCCTCCATGACCTACAGTAATATACCCTCCATTTCCTACAGTAACATACCCTCCATGTCCTACAGTATTATACCCTCCATGACCAACAGTAATATACCCTCGGTGTCCTACAGTAAAATTCCCTCCATGACCTACAGTAACATACCCTCCATGTCCTACAGTAATATACCCTCCATGTCCTACAGTAATATACCCTCCATGACCTACAGTAATATACCCTCCATGTCCGACAGTAATATACCCTCCATGTCCTACAGTAATATAACCTCCATGTCCTACAGTAATATTCCCTCCATGTCCTCTGGTTATATACCCTCCATGTTCTACAGTGATATACCCTCCATGTCCTACAGTAATTACAGTAATATATCATCCATGTCCTACAGTAATTACATTAATATACTATCCATGTCGAACAGCAATATACGCTCCATGTCCTACAGTAATATGCCCTCCATGTCCTCTAGTTATATACCCTCCATGTTCTACAGTAATATACCCTTCATATCTTACAGTAATTACAGTAATATACCCTCCATGTCCGACAGTAATATACCCTCCATGTCCTACAGTAATATAACCTCCATGTCCTACAGTAATATGCCCTCCATGTCCTCTGGTTATATACCCTCCATGTTCTACAGTGATATACCCTCCATGTCCTACAGTAATTACAATAATATATCATCCATGTCCTACAGTAATTACATTAATATACCATCCATGTCGAACAGCAATATACCCTCCATGTCCTACAGTAATATGCCCTCCATGTCCTCTAGTTATATACCCTCCATGTTCTACAGTAATATACCCTTCATATCTTACAGTAATTACAGTAATATACCCTCCATGTCCTACAGTAATTACAGTAATATATCATCCATGTCCTACAGTGATATATCCTCTATGTCCTACAGTAATTACTGTAATATACCCTCCATGTCCTACAGTAATTACAGTAATATACCCTCCACGTCCTAAAGTAATTACAGTAATATACCCTCCATGTCCTACAGTAATTACAGTAATATACCCACCATGTCTTACAGTAATTACATTAAAATAGCCTCCCTGTCCTACAGTAATATACCCTCCATGCTGTACAGTAAAACCCTCCACGTCTTACAGTAATTACAGTAATATACTCTTCAATGTCCTACAGTAATACCCTCCATGTCTTACAGAAATTACAGTAAAATGTCCTACAGTAATTACAGTAATATACCCTCCATGTCCTACAGTAATATACCCTCCATGTCATACATTAATATACCATCCATGACCTACAGTAATTACATTAATATACCCTCCATGTCCTACAGTAACATACCCTTCATGCCCTACAGTTATACACCCTCCATGTCCTACAGTAATATACCCTCCATGACCTACATTAATATACCCTCCATGTCCTACAGTAATATTCCCTCCATGGCCTAGAGTAAAATACCCTCCATGTCCTACAGTAATATACCCTCCATGTCCTACAATAAAATAACCTCCATGTCCTACAGTAATATACCCTCCATGTCCTACAGTAATTACATTAATATACCCTCCATGTCCTACAGTAATATACCCTCCATGTCCTACAGTAATATACCCTCCATGTCCTACAGTAAAATAACCTCCATGTCCTACAGTAATATACCCTCCATGACCTACAGTAATATACCCTCCATGTCCTACAGTAAAATTCCCTCGATGACCTACAGTAATATAACCCTCCATGTCCTACAGTAAAATAACCTCCATGTCCTACAGTAACATACCCTCCATGTCCTACATTAATATACCATCCATGTCCTACAGTAATTACAGTAATATAACCTCCATGTCCTACAGTAATTACAGTAATATAGCCTCCATGTTCTACAGTAATATACCCTCCATGTCCTACAGTAATTACAGTAATATACCCTCCATGTCCTACAGTAATATACCCACCATGTCCTACAGTAATTACAGTAATACCCTCCATGTCCTACAGTAATTACACTAATATACACTCCATGTTCTACAGTAATTACATTAATATACCCTCCATGTACTACAGTAATATACCCTCCATGTCCTACAGTAATATACCCTCCATGTCCTACAGTAATTACAGTAATACATCCTCCATGTCCTACAGTAATACACCCTCCATGTCCTACAGTAATTACAGTAATACCCTCCATGTCCTACAGTAATTACACTAATATACACTCCATGTTCTACAGTAATTACATTAATATACCCTCAAAGTACTACAGTAATATACCCTCCATGTCCTACAGTAACTACAATAATATACCCTTCCTCCATGTCCTACAGTAATTACAGTAATATAAACTCCACATCCTACAGTAATTACAGTAGTATACCCTCCACGTCCTACAGTAATATACCCTCCATTAGCCTTCTGATATACAGTATATCCAAACAGCATGGCTGCAGAAAATAATCAAAAACTCTCCCTGATTCATGGAAAGTCAAACAAAGACATGCAGTATGAGGGGAGTCAGGTTTCTCAATAAAACAAACTCCTTTTCCCCTTTCTTCTGGGGAAAATGGCACAACAGCGTGCTACATTTCACACATTCACTGACTGGGTGCCCTGTGACAGGCCTGCTTGTGTAACCCCACAGTGTATTTGTTTTGATGTCTGCAGAGCAGCTAGGCGGCAGCTCTGGAGGGCCCGGCGCTCAGTCCTCCGAAATATGAATCCCTGAGTCCAGTGTTGGTGTAGGCCTCTGTTTTCCAACAGGGTCATGTCCTTCAGTAATTTTTATTCAGAGACATTGGATCTCAGTCTGGACAGTCTAGTCTGGTAGCGAGAGGGTGGGTGGGTCAGTGTTTACTGTCCTCTCTTATTCACTGGCCAAGCCTAACTCTTCACAGTTCAATTGTGGCTTGAATGGTGGAGGGCTAAAACTCCTCAGAACCAGAGCTTTGCCACATGTTTTAGATTGATGTACAAGGCCAGATAATAAAATGGTTGGACAGAATATTACCCCCAACTAAACACCCAGATCTAAACAAATAATATTTCTCCCAAAACCACGCTAATTACTCTGTCATCTTTTCTGCCTTTTGAGCAGAAACTAGAGTGTGAAACCCGAGAGGGACTGTTATTCCAGCTCCACACACAAAGACTTAGCTCCAGAGGATTGACAGTGTGCAATGCTAGCTACAGCCTTCACCCCAGCTCTCTTGAGAATATGATTTACACAATTCCAGGGCCTGGCTTATGGAAACCATTACCATTTGGTGCTGTTACACAGGTCTGTATTAACGACTGGCTCTAAACGGAGGGGGAGATTTACGAGCAGTGGCGTTACTACATTACCTAGTGCCACTACACCCGTACAAAGGAATGAATAACACAGAGAGGCCGACAGATTAACAACCTGTTGAGGATATTTACAATCAAAATCGCACCAGATGCATCTTTGAAGCGTTAACATTTTCAAAGTTCATTAAACATTACTGATTTGGCGCTATTAAAATGTTGACATTTCACAACATTTCCTGTGTGTGTGAGTTTTAATTGGTTTTTATGGCCAGACTATGTATGCTTGGCTTGCATTGCCTAAGAACTCAATTCGCAGAGGCCCTCCAAAAATCCTTTTCATCTCCCTTTTTGTAGAGCGAGTGTCTTCAACATGAAAGAGACATGAAAGTAGAGTGAATCTTTTTAAACATTCTTTTTCACTAAGCTGTCCACCTAATAGTTGCTCCTTTGAAAGTTATTTTAGACTGAGCCAAGGCAACAAAGTTTGACTTATACTATTTACTAAATGTGATTACGCATTGCAATTTCTGAGCTATATGAACAAATATGAACATGCTTAAACTGTGAATTGTTCTGTGAATAGTTTCCAGCTTTCAGACCATTCCATAAGGTAATCCATCTGCATCGGCCGATTACCCAGAGTGCCTTGCTCCCTGGCAGGGGTCCACGGCGAGGAATTGCAGGGCAGATTTAGGGAGGCCTTATTCTGTCGAGCAGAGGACTGACCCGGCATTAAGCATTTCCTCTTCTCTTTTAGGGATTACCGACACAGAGGGGGGATCGACTTGAACCACGCGACTTCCTGCCTCAGTCCAGGGTTCTCTGGGACCTCAGCAGAGGGTCAAAACTAGCCACAATCTGGCCTTCTGGGCTGACTCCTGGTCTATCTGTTCTGGACCCACTTTTCTATGAGTCTGGACCCAGCTGCTCTGAAGCTCCCCTGCAACAGCCAGGAGCTGCCCACTGACACGTGGGTCGATGTCTAAGGGGTTTGTCAACAAATGAACAGCTACAGCACTAGCAAGAAATAGCGCAATGTTGGTATGATAAGTCCATTGTCCGGAATGCAATGTATTTAAAAAAGCATATGAATGTGTAACAGATAGGTTGGGGATGGGTTCCATTTAATCAAAACAACATGATACAGATGTACCTACATCAGTATCTGGAGAGACATTCTGAGAGCCAGTCTAGTTCAACATGGCAGTGCTTCAGTCAGGAATGGGAACTTATAGCTAACACTTTTCCTTACTCAGACTGTTAGGGACCCTAAGATAAACACCTGCTATTATAACAAGTCATTCGAACCCCCTAAAACACCACAGTATTGGCCCTTCTAAATTCAGAAACAAACCAAGCAGTTCAGCAACAGGTTCAGCTCTCTATGTTCAAAGTCAACACTAACAGACAAGTATTTCAGTGATTTCTACTGCGATCTTTCAGACAAAAGTAAAACACAGCTTACGTGTGTGTGTTTTTGTAACTCCAAGCAGAGCTCTGTACTTCCTCACGTTGGTTTGATCTCCTGCCATCAACGGGCTCTGTAGTCTAACTGTGATCACCTGTGTGAGGGGAAGGAAAGAGGACCTACTGCACCTCAGGTTCCAGTGTGTACAGAGTCCTGTGGGCCGCTGGGTTCAGCACACACAGCTGGGACGCACACACACACACTGTCCTTGACTGTCATTCTCTGGAGAATAATATCCTTTTGTTGTTCCACTTATGGTAAGAGAATGGAAGCTGTTTTTGGTGTGCCATGCATACGCTGTAAAACTAGGCCACTGGTCAGTGTCTCCCTGACATACCCTGTCAGAACCACTTTGGGCTTGTGGTTTCTATACCTGGCAGTGTTGGAGGGTTGCTCTGTGTGTGGAAGAGAGAAGCAGCAGATAAAACCCCTAGGTGAGGTAATGTCTGATTAAGCATCATTCAGTCCCCTGGTATTAGTGAGAGGAAGAAATCCACCCATTTGTCTGCCTTTTCAGTCCAGGGTGCATTGCATGGCCGTTGCGAATGTCAGACTCCACTCTGCGAGGCACATAGATCTGCAGCTTGAACATGGTGAGATTGTAGACTCCTAAACTGATAGTGCAGTTTGTTTAGGCGATTTTACAGCTAGCTAGCTACTTCACATGCTGATATTGACTTTGGTATTATTTTGTATGTAGCTACGTTTGCTAGTTTGCTAGCCAGCCCATAGAGAGGGTATTGCATTGTGGGTTTTGTGGTCAACTTGAGCTGCAACTGATTTCCATAATGTTGCTACCAACCTTATTATAATGACAAAAAATATTGTTTGCACATATTTAACACTCCAAATTATAGGAATTTGTGGTTTTGGGTGGATTTTTTCTTTATCATAGTTCAAATACACAGTATAATTAATGATTCATGTGATGGATCTTTTGTCATGAAACATTGCAAACTGATTCCTATTCACTATTGAAACATGCTATACCAGGTTTACTGTTAAGTTTCTGTATCTATTACTTGAATGTATCTTTAAATGGTAATGGAACACTATCGTATTCTGCTGAACAATTTGGAATTGATGGTGTGGTTGATTGTTGAGATTAAAATGTTGAAAATGAATATAAAGAACAGATCCTTGGAGCATGAACATTACTAAGTACAAATATAATGTCAACATTCGCTAAAAATAACATATCTGAGTACAAGTGGTCCATCCAGTTGGTCATAAATGTCAAGTGCGATGCATTATATAAGTTCTGAAGTCTGCAGTTAGTATCATGTTCTGTCTGTATCCGCACTAAAATGACTTTTTTTGTTCACTGTTCAAACCTTGGTTTCTGCCTCACTTGGAAAGCACATTTCCCTCATGCCTGTGTGCAGGGGCTGCTTCATGTCATGTTAACACTTCATTTACTCAGGGTCACGTATGAAAGCCAAATATTTGCCTAAAATGGGTTTATTGGTGGACTGGAGAAGATACAATGGAACACTGAACCGCCCCCCCCCACATTAGGATGATGGACTGATCCAACCCCCTCACATTAGGATGATCTGTCCAGGCAGGTCCCACATGGATTCACTTCAAGGAAGGAACCAACTGGATCCCTCTTCACATGCCTGTCTGTCTGTCTCACAGGAGCCTCTCACTAACACCAAAGAGGACAGTGCACATTGGGAAGGGACACACTTATGTCCACAAAGGTCTATCTCGGTTTCATTGACAGTCCTTAGCTATGCTTTTGTTCAATTTAACTTTTTATTCTCTGAGTTGTAAGAGCAGCCCTCCTAAGACATATCTGAGGGGAAGTGAAATTAGGAGATTCACAGTTGTCTTCGGAGGTGGTCGCTGCCTGCGACGTGTGTCTCTGTCTCTTCTCTTCCACTCTCCCGCTCATCATCCCAGCTGCTTCAGTGTAACTCTAGCAAACATCAAGGCCAGGACGGGGCTTTACCGAATTAACATATCTCACATATTGATCGCCCCACGCTCCCTTTGAAACCGACACTCCCGCCCTTGCACTTTGAACCCCCTCTCTCCAGTTTCGTCCAAATCATTTCAACATATAAAGGCTCCGTAAAAGGAATGGGGTTCAGGTTTGAGGTTCCTGTTACGGAGAAAAGAAAGTTAATTCAGAGAAGCAGGGAACATATATTGACATCCCCCTACATCTAACATGAGGTTAAGAACATGGGTAATATACAGGACATGGATATTATTACAAATCATATTGATACAAACTGCAGCCTGCCAAATAACATAAACAAAAGCCGAAAACACTTTTACAGATTGTTTACACATACTTTATGTGCATGGACAAAACACAGATAAACAGTCTGTACTACACTGTACTATAAAACCCTTTGTGGAATGTGAGACTACCTTATGCAACCCACACTACAAAGTCAACAGTCAGCCAAAAACTAAACCCTTAGGTTAAAAGACCTGTCATCTTTCACTGGGTCGAGGTTACTGCTGAGTGTCCCTTTGATGAATTAACGTTTACAGCAAAACACTAACTTATACTTTTTACTGTTCTACATCATTCGACTATTCCATACATTATTACGGGGAGGAGATGAGGGCTGAGTGAACTCTACTTTGTGGTTTGTGCTTGACTTTGTACAACATGTTTATAAAGCCTAACTATTTGACTTTCCACCATATGACAGCTTTCCTCCCTCTCCCAGACGTGTACAGCACATCCTGAAGGAGTATCACTTAGATCTTACAAATCACACAGTGGAAGCTACAAACCACATCAACACAGAGCCTCCACTCAAGGAGAATGTCTTTGCCACGCTGGCTGACACACCTTCATAAACTATGGCAAATCTCTGAATAACGCCATACGTCTGCAGTTGAAATGAATTGAGAACGATTACAGTGAATGGTACGTGGGTATACAGAACATTTTGAAATGCGCTCAGGTCAGAAGAATGTAAAAACAAGCCTTCATCCCCGTTGACTCAAGCTATCACTTTCAACACAATGTCCTGCTGATCAAACTGACGTCCGATAGCCGAGGCGCCGGGGGGGAATGATTCCTATGTTTGTGTAACAAACTAACTAAAAGGGGTAATCGCATAGCTATACTCACACCCAGATACGGCCTGGTAAAGGGAGACCTTTATATCAACTTTAGAAATAAAATGTAGCTGAATTCTGAATTTATGCTGATTAACAGAAACAAGTTCATATTAACTGAAACAGGTTTTCCATCTTGTTTGGACTTCTAATGGAACGTGAACGTTGTTTTAAGTCTCTCTTCTCTGATAAATGAGACAAAAAGATTGAAATGATGAATAGATTAATTTATCCAGAGAATCTGAACATGAACAAAAGCAGACAAGAGGAAAGTCAGACACTTCATTGTCATGTCTTCATTACTGATCAAAGTGGTTCCTGGGCAATTCTAGAGGGACAAACATTTCTCAAACATAGGAGTACCAAAGAGGAACATTATGCAGAATTGCTGCGCTAGGATGGAAGAATGGAGGATGCAGGACAAAGGCTTGTGAAACTTCAAAAGTAATCTTTTGTGTGCACCATACTCTTTCTCCAAGCATGTCTTTACTAATTGCTATGCCCATTGCCCCAATCCACACTCCACTTGCTATGCCTATTCCGCCCCATCCACACTCCACTTGCTATGCTTATTTAACCCATCCACACTCCACTTGAAATGCCTATTCATCCCCATCCACACTCCACTTGCTATGCCTATTCCGCCACATCCACACTCCACTTGCTATGCCTATTCTCCCCCATCCACACTCCACGTGCTATGCCTATTCCCCCCATCCACACTTGCTAAGCCTATTCCCGCCATCCACAGTCCACTTGCTATGCCTATTCCCCATCCAAACATGCTATGCCTATTCCCCCCCATCCACTCCACTTTCTATGCCTATTCCCCCCCATCCACACTCCACTTGCTATGCCTATTCCCCCATCCACACTTGCTATGCCTATTCCCCCATCCACACATGCTATGCCTATTCCCCCATCCACACTCCACTTGCTATGCCTATTCCCCCCATCCACACTCCACTTGCTATGCCCATTCCCCCATCCATACTCCACTTGCTATGCCTATTCCCCCATCCACACTCCACTTGCTATGACTATTCCCTCCATCCACACTTGATATGCCTATTCCCCCATCCACACTTGCTACACCTATTCCCCCCATCCACACTTGCTACGCATATTCCCCCCATCCACACTCCACTTGCTATGCCTATTCCCTCCATCCACACTCCAATTGCTATGCCTATTCCCCCCATCCACACTCCACTTTCTATGCATATTCACCCCATTCACACTCCACTTCCTATGCCTTTCCCCCCATCCACACTTTTATGCCTATTCACCCCATCCACACTACACTTGCTATGCCTATTCCCCCATCCACACTCTACTTTCTATGCATATTCCCCTCCTCCACAATCTACTTTCTATGCCTATTCCCCCATCCACACTTGCTATGCCTATTCCCCCATCCACACTACACTTGCTATGCCTATTCCCCCATCCACACTTGCTATGCCTATTCCCCCATCAATACTCCACTTGCTATGGCTATTCCCCTTCCACACTCCACTTGCTATGCCTATTCCCCCATTCAAACTTGCTATGCCTTTTCCCCAATCCACACTCAAATTGCTATGCCTATTCGCCTCATACATACTCCACTTGCTATGCATATTCCCCCATCCACACTCTACCTGCTATGCCTATTCCCCCATCCACACTTCCTATGCCTTTCCCCCCATCCACACTTTTATGCCTATTCACCCCCATCCACACTACACTTGCTATGCCTATTCCCCCCATCCACACTCTACTTTCTATGCATATTCCCCTCCTCCACAATCTACTTTCTATGCCTATTCCCCCATCCACACTTGCTATGCCTATTCCCCCCATCCACACTACACTTGCTATGCCTATTCCCCCATCCACACTTGCTATGCCTATTCCCCCATCAATACTCCACTTGCTATGGCTATTCCCCCTTCCACACTCCACTTGCTATGCCTATTCCCCCCCATTCAAACTTGCTATGCCTTTTCCCCAATCCACACTCAAATTGCTATGCCTATTCGCCTCATACATACTCCACTTGCTATGCATATTCCCCCCATCCACACTCTACCTGCTATGCCTATTCCCCCATCCACACTTTCTATGCCGATTTCCCCATCCACACTCCACTTCCCATTCACACACTCCACTTTCTATGCCTATTCTCCCCATCCACACTCCACTTGCTATGCCTATTCCCTACATCCACACTTGCTACGCATATTCCCCCATCCACACTCCACTTGCTATGCCTATTCCCTCCATCCACACTCCAATTGCTATGCCTATTCCCCCATCCACACTCCACTTTCTATGCATATTCACCCCATCCACACTCCACTCCGATGCCTTTCCCCCCCATCCACACTTTTATGCCTATTCACCCCCATCCACACTACACTTGCTATGCCTATTCCCCCCATCCACACTCTACTTTCTATGCATATTCCCCCTCCTCCACACTCTACTTTCTATGCCTATTCCCCCATCCACAATTGCTATGCCTATTCCCCCATCCACACTACACTTTCTATGCCTATTCCCCCATCCACATTTGCTATGCCTATTCCCCCCATCAATACTCCACTTGCTATGGCTATTCCCCCTTCCACACTCCACTTGCTATGCCTATTCCCCCCCATTCACACTTGCTATGCCTTTTCCCCAATCCACACTCCAATTGCTATGCCTACCCTACATCCACACTTGCTATGCCTATTCCCCCCATCCATACTCCACTTGCCTATTCACTCCATCCACACTTGCTATGCCTATTCTCCCCCATCCACACATGCTATGCCTATTCCCCCCCATCCACTCCACTTTCTATGCCTATTCCCACCATCCACACTCCACGTGCTATGCCTATTCCCCCCCATCCACACTTGCAACACCTATTCCCCTCATCCACACTTGCTATGCCTATTCCCCCCCATCCACACTCCACTTGCTATGCCTATTCCCCCATCCACACTTGCTATGCCTATTCCCCCATCCACACATGCTATGCCTATTCCCCCATCCACACTCCACTTGCTATGCCTATTCCCCATCCACACTCCACTTGCTATACCCATTCCCCCATCCATACTCCACTTGCTATGCCTATTCCCCTATCCACACTCCACTTGCTATGACTATTCCCTTCATCCACACTTGATATGCCTATTCCCCCATCCACACTTGCTACACCTATTCCCCCCATCCACACTTGCTACGCATATTCCCCCCATCCACACTCCACTTTCTATGCATATTCACCCCATCCACACTCCACTTCCTATGCCTTTCCCCCATCCACACTTGTTATGCCTATTCACCCCCATCCACACTCTACTTTCTATGCATATTCCCCTCCTCCACACTCTACTTTCTATGCCTATTCCCCATCAACACTTGCTATGCCTATTCCCCCATCCACACTACACTTGCTATGCCTATTCCCCCATCCACACTTGCTATGCCAATTCCCCATCAATACTCCACTTGCTATGGCTATTCCCCTTCCACACTCCACTTGCTATGCCTATTCCCCCATTCACACTTGCTATGCCTTTTCCCCAATCCACACTCCACTTGCTATGCATATTCCCCCATCCACACTCTACCTGCTATGCCTATTCCCCCATCCACACTTTCTATGCCGATTTCCCCATCCACACTCCACTTCCCCCATTCACACACTCCACTTTCTATGCCTATTCTCCCCCATCCACACTCCACTTGCTATGCCTATTCCCTCCATCCACACTCCAATTGCTATGCCTATTCCCCCATCCACACTCCACTTTCTATGCATATTCACCCAATCCACACTCCACTTCCTATGCCTTTCCCCCATCCACACTTTTATGCCTATTCACCCCCATCCACACTACACTTGCTATGCCTATTCCCCCATCCACACTCTACTTTCTATGCATATTCAACCTCCTCCACACTCTACTTTCTATGCCTATTCCCCCATCCACACTTGCTATGCCTATTCCCCCCATCAATACTCCACTTGCAATGGCTATTCCCCTTCCACACTCCACTTCCTATGCCTATTCCCCCATTCACACTTGCTATGCCTTTTCCCCAATCCACACTCCAATTGCTATGCCTATTCCCTACATCAACACTTGCTATGCCTATTCCCCCATCCATACTCCACTTGCCTATTCCCTCCATCCACACTTGCTATGCCTATTCCCCCTCCACACTCCACATGCTATGCCTATTCCCCCATTAACACTCTACTTGCTATGCCTATTCCCCCCATCCACATTTGTTATGCCTATTCTCCCCATCCTTACTCCACTTGCTATGCCTATTCCCTCCGTCCACACTTGCTATGCCTATTCTCCCCGATCCACACTCCACTTGCTATGCCTATTCTTCCCCATCCACACTCCACTTGCTATGCCTATTCCCCCTCCACACTCCACATGCTATGCCTATTCCCCCATCCACAATACACTTGCTATGCCTATTCCCCCATCCACACATGTTATGCCTATTCCCCCATCCTTACTCCACTTGCTATGCCTATTCCCCCATCCACACTTGCTATGCGTATTCCCCCATCCATACTCCACTTGCTATGCCTATTCCCTCCATCCACACTCCACTTGCTATGCCTATTCTCCCCATCCACACTACACTTGCTATGCCGATTCCCCCCATCCACACTCCACTTGCTATGCCTATTCCCCCATCCACACTCCACTTGCTATGCCTATTCCCCCATCCACACTCCACTTGCTATGCCAATTCCCCCCATCTACACTCCACTTGCTACGCCAATTCTCCCCCATCCACACTCCACTTGCTATGCCTATTCCCCCCATCCATACTCCACTTGCTATGCCTATTCCCCAATCCATACTCCACTTGCTATGCCTATTCCCCCCCATCCACAATTTCTATGCCTATTCCACACATCCACACTCCACTTGCTATGCCTATTCCCCCCCTCCACACTCCACATGCTATGCCTATTCCCCCATCCATACTCCACTTGCTATGCCTATTCCCTCCATCCACACTCCACTTGCTATGCCTATTCTCCCCATCCACACTACACTTGCTATGCCGATTCCCCCATCCACACTCCACTTGCTATGCCTATTCCCCCATCCACACTCCACTTGCTATGCCTATTCCCCCATCCACACTCCACTTGCTATGCCAATTCCCCCATCTACACTCCACTTGCTACGCCAATTCCCTCCCCATCCACACTCCACTTGCTATGCCTATTCCCCCATCCATACTCCACTTGCTATGCCTATTCCCCAATCCATACTCCACTTGCTATGCCTATTCCCCCATCCACAATTTCTATGCCTATTCCACACATCCACACTCCACTTGCTATGCCTATTCCCCCTCCACACTCCACATGCTATGCCTATTCCCCCATCCACACTCCACTTGCTATGCCTATTCCCCCATCCACACTCCACTTGCTATGCCTATTCCCCCATCCACACTCCACTTGCTATGCCTATTCCCCCATCCACACTCCACTTGCTATGCCTATTCTCCCCATCCACACTCCACTTGCTATGCCTATTCCCTCCATCCACACTCCAATTGCTATGCCTATTCCCCCATCCAAACTCCACGTGCTATGCCCCACCCCCCCATCCACACTTGCTATGCCTATTCCCCCATCCACACTTGCTATGCCTAATCCCCCAACCACACTTGCTATGCCTATTCCCCCATCCACACTCCACTTGCTATGCCTATTCCCCCATCAATACTCTACTTGTTATGCCTATTCCCCTTCCACACACCACTTGCTATGCCTATTCCCCCATTCACACTTGCTAAGCCTTTCCCCAATCCATACTCCAATTGCTATGCCTATTCCCCATCCACACTCCACTTCCTATGCCTTTCCCCCATCCACACTTGTTATGCATATTCACCCCATCCACACTCTACTTTCTATGCATATTCCCTCCTCCACACTCTACTTTCTATGCCTATTCCCCCACCCACACTTGCTATGCCTATTCCCCCATCCACACTACACTTGCTATGCCTATTCCCCCATCCACACTTGCTATGCCTATTCCCCATCAATACTCCACTTGCTATGGCTATTCCCCTTCCACACTCCACTTGCTATGCCTATTCCCCCATTCACACTTGCTATGCCTTTTCCCCAATCCACACTCCAATTGCTATGCCTATTCGCCTCATACATACTCCACTTGCTATGCATATTCCCCCATCCACACTCTCCCACCTGGTTATGCCTATTCCCCCATCCACACTTTCCATGCCGATTTCCCCATCCACACTCCACTTCCCCCCATTCACACACTCCACTTTCTATGCCTATTCTCCCCCATCCACACTCCACTTGTTATGCCTATTCCCTACATCCACACTTGCTACGCATATTCCCCCCATTCACACACTCCACTTTCTATGCCTATTCTCCCCCATCCACACTCCACTTGCTATGCCTATTCCCTACATCCACACATGCTATGCCTATTCTCCCCCATCCACACTCCACTTGCTATGACTATTCCCTACATCCACACTTGCTACGCATATTCCCCCCATCCACACTCCACTTGCTATGCCTATTCCCCCCATCCACACTCCACTTTCTATGCATATTCACCCAATCCACACTCCACTTCCTATGCCTTTCCCCATCCACACTTTTATGCCTATTCACCCCCAAACACACTACACTTGCTATGCCTATTCCCCCATCCACACTCTACTTTCTATGCATATTCCCCTCCTCCACACTCTACTTTCTATGCCTATTCCCCCATCCACACTTGCTATGCCTATTCCCCCATCCACACTACACTTTCTATGCCTATTCCCCCATCCACACTTGCTATGCCTATTCCCCCATCAATACTCCACTTGCTATGGCTATTCCCTGCTCCACACTCCACTTGCTATGCCTATTCCCCCCCCATTCACACTTGCTATGCCTTTTCCCCAATCCACACTCCAATTGCTATGCCTATTCCCTACATCCACACTTGCTATGCCTATTCCCCCCATCCATACTCCACTTGACTATTCCCTCCATCCACACTTGCTATGCCTATTCTCCCCATCCACACTCCACGTGCATATGCCAATTCCCCCATCCTCCCTTTCTATGCCTATTCCCTCCACACTCCACATGCTATGCCTATTCCCCCATCCACATTTGTTATGCCTATTCTCCCATCCTTACTCCACTTGCTATGCCTATTCCCTCCGCCCACACTTGCTATGCCTATTCTCCCGATCCACACTCCACTTGCAATGCCTATTCTTCCCCATCCACACTCCACTTGCTATGCCTATTCCCCCTCCACACTCCACATGCTATGCCTATTCCCCCATCCACAATACACTTGCTATGCCTATTCCCCCATCCACACATGTTATGCCTATTCCCCCATCCTTACTCCACTTGCTATGCCAATTCCCCCCATCCACACTTGCTATGCGTATTCCCCCCATCCATACTCCACTTGCTATGCCTATTCCCTCCATCCACACTCCACTTGCTATGCCTATTCTCCCCCATCCACACTCCACTTGCTATGCCTATTCCCCCATCCATACTCCACTTGCTATGCCTATTCCCCCCCATCCACAATTTCTATGCCTATTCCACACATCCACACTCCACTTGCTATGCCTATTCCCCCTCCACACTCCACATGCTATGCCTATTCCCCCATCCACACTCCACTTGCTATGCCTATTCCCCCATCCACACTCCACTTGCTATGCCTATTCCCCCATCCACACTCCACTTGCTATGCCTATTCCCCCATCCACACTCCACTTGCTATACCTATTCTCCCCCATCCACACTCCACTTGCTATGCCTATTCCCTCCATCCACACTCCAATTGCTATGCCTATTCCCCCATCCAAACTCCACGTGCTATGCCTCCCCCATCCACACTTGCTATGCCTATTCCCCCATCCACACTTGCTATGCCTATTCTTTCATGGAGGTGAATAGGCACTTGCTATGCCAACTCACCTCCATCCAAACTACACTTTTCCCCAATCCATACTCCACTTTCTATGCCTATTCCCCCCATCCACACTTGCTATGCCTAATCCTCCCAACCACACTTGCTATGCCTATTCCCCCCATCCACACTCCACTTGCTATGCCTATTCCCCCCATCAATACTCCACTTGTTATGCCTATTCCCCCCCAATCACACTTGCTAAGCCTTTCCCCAATCCATACTCCACTTGCTATGCCTATTCCCCCCATCCACACTCCACCTGCTATGCCTATTCCCATCCACACTTTCAATGCCGATTTCCCCCATCTACACTCCACCTCCCCCCATCCACACTCCACTTTCTATGCCTATTCTCCCCCATCCACACTCCACTTGCTATGCCTATTCCCTACATCCACACTTGCTATGCCTATTCCCCCATCCGTACTCCACTTGCTATGCCTATTCCCTCCATCCACACTTTCTATTCCTATTCTCCCCCATCCACACTCCACTTGCTATGCCTATTCCCTACATCCACACTTGCTATGCCTATTCCCCCATCCACACTCCACATGCTATGCCTATTCCCCATCCACACTCTACTTGCTATGCCTATTCCCCCATCCACACTCCACATGCTATGCCTATTCCCCCATCCAAAATACACTTGCTATGCCTATTCCCCCATACACACTTGTTATGCCTATTCCCCCATCCTTACTCCACTTGCTATGCCCATTCCCCCATCCACACTCCACTTGCTATGCCTATACTCCCCCATCCACACTCCACTTGCTATGCCTATCCCCCCATCCACACTCCACTTGCTATGCCTATCGCCCCATCCACAATCCACATGCTATGCCTATTCCCCCATCAATACTCCACTTGCTATGCCTATTCCCCCATCCACACTTTCTATGCCTATTCCCCCATCCACACTCCACTTGCTATGCCTATTCCCTATACACACTTGTTATGCCTATTCCCACCATCCACACTCCACTTGCTATGCCTATTCCCTACATCCACACTTGCTATGCCTATTCCCCCCATCCGTACTCCACTTGCTATGCCTATTCCCTCCATCCACACTTTCTATGCCTATTCTCCCCATCCACACTCCACGTGCTATGCCAAATCCCCCATCTTCCCATTCTATGCCTATTCCCCTCCACACTCCACATGCTATGCCTATTTCCCATCCACACTTGTTATGCCTATTCCCCCATCTTTACTCCACTTGCTATGCCTATTCTCTCCATCCACACTTGCTATGCCTATTCTCCCCATCCACACTCCACTTGCTATGCCTATTCATCCTCATCCACACTCCACTTGCTATGCCTATTCCCCCTCCACACTCCACATGCTATGCCTATTCCCCCATCCACACTTGCTATGCCTAATCCCCCATCCACACTTGCTATGCCTATTCCCCCATCCACACTCCACTTGCTATGCCTATTCTCCCCATCCACACTCCACTTGCTATGCCTATTCCCCCATCCACACTCCACGTGCTATGCCTCCCCATCCACAATTGCTATGCCTATTCTTCCAATCCACACTTGCTATGCCTATTCCCCCCATCCACACTTGCTATGCCTATTCCCCCCCATGGAGGTGAATAGGCACTTGCTATGCCAACTCACCTCCATCCACACTACACTTGCTATGCCTATTCCCCCCATCCACACTCTACTTTCTATGCATATTCCCCCCTCCACACTGCACTTTCTATGCCTATTCCCCCGATCCACACAGAACGTGCTATGCCTATTCCCCCCCATCCACACTTGCTATGCCCATTCACCCCCATCCACACTCCACGTGGTATGCCTATTCACCCCAATCCACACTACACTTGCTATGCCTATTCCCCACATCCACACTCTACTTGCTATGCCTATTCCCCCCATCCACACTCCACCTGCTATGCCTATTCCCATCCACACTTTCAATGCCGATTTCCCCCATCCACACTCCACTTCCCCCCATCCACACTCCACTTTCTATGCCTATTCTCCCTCATCCACACTCCACTTGCTATGCCTATTCCCTACATCCACACTTGCTATGCCTATTCCCCCCATCCGTAGTCCACTTGCTATGCCTATTCCCTCCATCCACACTTTCTATTCCTATTCTCCCCCATCCACACTCCACTTGCTATGCCTATTCCCTACATCCACACTTGCTATGCCTATTCCCCCCATCCACACTCCACATGCTATGCCTATTCCCCCCATCCACACTCTACTTGCTATGCCTATTCCCCCCATCCACACTCCACATGCTATGCCTATTCCCCCCATCCAAAATACACTTGCTATGCCTATTCCCCCCATACACACTTGTTATGCCTATTCCCCCATCCTTACTCCACTTGCTATGCCCATTCCCTCCATCCACACTTGCTATGCCTATTCCCCCATCCACACTCTACTTGCTATGCCTATACTCCCCATCCACACTCCACTTGCTATGCCTATCCCCCATCCACACTCCACTTGCTATGCCTATCGCCCCATCCACAATCCACATGCTATGCCTATTCCCCCATCCATACTCCACTTGCTATGCCTATTCCCCCATCCACACTTTCTATGACTATTCCCCATCCACACTCCACTTGCTATGCCTATTCCCCCTATACACACTTGTTATGCCTATTCCCACCATCCACACTCCACTTGCTATGCCTATTCCCTACATCCACACTTGCTATGCCTATTCCCCCATCCATACTCCACTTGCTATGCCTATTCCCCCCATCCACATTTCTGTGACTATTCCCCCATCCACACTCCACTTGCTATGCCTATTCCCTCCATCCACATGCACTATTCCCCATCCACACCCATCCACACTTGCTATGCCTATTCCCCCATCCACACTCCACTTGCTATGCCTATTCTCCCCATCCACACTCCCTTGCTATGCCTATTCCCCATCCACACCCACTTGCTATGCCTATTCTCCCCCATCCACACTCCACTTGCTATGCCTATTCTCCCCATCCACACTTGCTATGCCTATTCCCCCCATCCACACTTGCTATGCCTATTCTTCCAATCCACACTTGCTATGCCTATTCCCCATCCACACTTGCTATGCCTATTCCTTCATGGAGGTGAATAGGCACTTGCTATGCCAACTCACCTCCATCCACACTACACTTGCTATGCCTATTCCCCCATCCACACTCTACTTTCTATGCATATTCCCCCTCCACACTGCACTTTCTATGCCTATTCCCCGATCCACACGTGTGCTATGCCTATTCCCCCCATCCACACTTGCTATGCCCATTCACCCCATCCACACTCCACGTGGTATGCCTATTCACCCCAATCCACACTACACTTGCTATGCCTATTCCCCACATCCACACTCTACTTTCTATGCTATTCCCCCTCCACACTCTACTTTTTCATGCCTATTCCCCCATCCACACTTGCTATGCCTAATCCCCCCCATCCACACTTGCATGCCTATTCCCCCCCCATCCACACTCCACGTGCTATGCCAATTCCCCCCATCCTCCCTTTCTATGCCTATTCCCCCTCCACACTCCACATGCTATGCCTATTCCCCCCATCCACACTCTACTTGCTATGCCTATTCCCCCCATCCACACTCCACATGCTATGCCTATTCCCCCATCCACACTCTACTTGCTATGCCTATTCCCCCATCCACACTCTACTTGCTATGCCTATTCCCCCATCCACACTCCACTTGCTATGCCAATTCCCCCATACACACTTGTTATGCCTATTCCCCCATCCTTACTCCACTTGCTATGCCCATTCCCTCCATCCACACTTGCTATGCCTATTCCCCCATCCACACTCCACTTGCTATGCCTATTCTCCCCATCCACACTCCACTTGCTATGCCTATCCCCCCCCATCCACACTCCACTTGCTATGCCTATCCCCCATCCACAATCCACATGCTATGCCTATTCCCCCATCCATACTCCACTTGCTATGCCTATTCCCCCCCATCCACACTTTCTATGCCTATTCCCCCATCCACACTCCACTTGCTATGCCTATTCCCCCTATACACACTTGTTATGCCTATTCCCCCTCCAAACTCCACATGCTATGCCTATTCCCCCATCCACACTTGTTATGCCTATTCCCCCATCCTTACTCCACTTGCTATGCCTATTCTCTCTATCCACACTTGCTATGCCTATTCATCCTCATCCACACTCCACTTGCTATGCCTATTCCCCTCCACACTCCACATGCTATGCCTATTCCCCCATCCAAAATCCACTTGCTATGCCTAATCCCCCATACACACTTGTTATGCCTATTCCCCCATCCTTAATCCACTTGCTATGCCTATTCCCACCATCCACACTTGCTATGCCTATTCCCCCATCCATACTCCACTTGTTATGCCTATTCCCCCATCCACACTCCACTTGCTATGCCTATTCCCCCCCATCCACACTCCACTTGCTATGCCTATCCCCCATCCACACTCCACTTGCTATGCCTATCCCCCATCCACAATCCACATGCTATGCCTATTCCCCCATCCATACTCCACTTGCTATGCCTATTCCCCCATCCACACTCCACTTGCTATGCCTATTCTCCCCCATCCACACTCCACTTGCTATGCCTATCCCCCCCATCCACACTCCACTTGCTATGCATATTCCCTCCATCCACACTCCCCTTGCTATGCCTATTCCCCCAATCCACACTCCACTTGCTATACCTATTCCCCCGATCCACACTCCACGTGCAATGCCTATTCCCCCCATCCACACTCCAATTGCTATGCCAAATCCCCCAATCCACACTCCACGTGCTATGCCTATTCTCCCCCATCCACACTCCACTTGCTATGCCTATCCCCCCCATCCACAATCCACATGCTATGCCTATTCCCCCCAACCATACTCCACTTGCTATGCCTATTCCCAACATCCACACTCCACTTGCTATGCCTATTCTCCCCATCCACACTCCACTTGCTATGCCTATCCCCCGATCCACACTCCACTTGCTATGCCTATTCCCCCATCCACACTCCACTTGCTATGCCTATTCCCCCATCCACACTCCACATGCTATGCCTATTCCCCATCCACACTCTACTTGCTATGCCTATTCCCCCATCCACACTCCACATGCTATGCCTATTCCCCCATCCAAAATACACTTGCTATGCCTATTCCCCCATACACACTTGTTATGCCTATTCCCCCATCCTTACTCCACTTGCTATGCCCATTCCCTCCATCCACACTTGCTATGCCTATTCCCCCATCCACACTCTACTTGCTATGCCTATACTCCCCCATCCACACTCCACTTGCTATGCCTATCCCCCATCCACACTCCACTTGCTATGCCTATCGCCCCATCCACAATCCACATGCTATGCCTATTCCCCCATCCATACTCCACTTGCTATGCCTATTCCCCCATCCACACTTTCTATGACTATTCCCCCATCCACACTCCACTTGCTATGCCTATTCCCCCTATACACACTTGTTATGCCTATTCCCACCATCCACACTCAACTTGCTATGCCTATTCCCTACATCCACACTTGCTATGCCTATTCCCCCATCCATACTCCACTTGCTATGCCTATTCCCCCATCCACACTTTCTATGACTATTCCCCCATCCACACTCCACTTGCTATGCCTATTCCCCTCCACACTCCACATGCTATGCCTATTCCCCCATCCACACTTGCTATGCCTAATCCCCCATCCACACTTGCTATGCCTATTCCCCCCATCCACACTCCACTTGCTATGCCTATTCTCCCCCATCCACACTCCACTTGCTATGCCTATTCCACCCATCCACACTCCACGTGCTATGCCTCCCCCCCATCCACAATTGCTATGCCTATTCTTCCAATCCACACTTGCTATGCCTATTCCCCCCATCCACACTTGCTATGCCTATTCCCCCCCATGGAGGTGAATAGGCACTTGCTATGCCAACTCACCTCCATCCACACTACACTTGCTATGCCTATTCCCCCCATCCACACTCTACTTTCTATGCATATTCCCCCTCCACACTGCACTTTCTATGCCTATTCCCCGATCCACACAGAACACATATGCCTATTCCCCCATCCACACTTTCTTGCTATGCCCATTCACCCCCATCCACACTCCACGTGGTATGCCTATTCACCCCAATCCACACTACACTTGCTATGCCTATTCCCCACATCCACACTCTACTTTCTATGCATATTCCCCTCCACACTCTACTTTCTATGCCTATTCCCCCATCCACACTTGCTATGCCTAATCCCCCATCCACACTTGCTATGCCTATTCCCCCATCCACACTCCACGTGCATATGCCAATTCCCCCATCCTCCCTTTCTATGCCTATTCCCCCTCCACACTCCACATGCTATGCCTATTCCCCCATCCACACTCTACTTGCTATGCCTATTCCCCCATCCACACTCCACATGCTATGCCTATTCCCCCATCCACACTCTACTTGCTATGCCTATTCCCCCATCCACACTCTACTTGCTATGCCTATTCCCCCATCCACACTCCACTTGCTATGCCAATTCCCCCATACACACTTGTTATGCCTATTCCCCCATCCTTACTCCACTTGCTATGCCCATTCCTCCATCCACACTTGCTATGCCTATTCCCCCATCCACACTCCACTTGCTATGCCTATTCTCCCCATCCACACTCCACTTGCTATGCCTATCCCCCATCCACACTCCACTTGCTATGCCTATCCCCCATCCACAATCCACATGCTATGCCTATTCCCCCATCCATACTCCACTTGCTATGCCTATTCCCGCCCCATCCACACTTTCTATGCCTATTCCCCATCCACACTCCACTTGCTATGCCTATTCCCCTATACACACTTGTTATGCCTATTCCCCCTCCAAACTCCACATGCTATGCCTATTCCCCCATCCACACTTGTTATGCCTATTCCCCCATCCTTACTCCACTTGCTATGCCTATTCTCTCTATCCACACTTGCTATGCCTATTCATCCTCATCCACACTCCACTTGCTATGCCTATTCCCCCTCCACACTCCACATGCTATGCCTATTCCCCCATCCAAAATCCACTTGCTATGCCTAATCCCCCATACACACTTGTTATGCCTATTCCCCCATCCTTAATCCACTTGCTATGCCTATTCCCACCATCCACACTTGCTATGCCTATTCCCCCCATCCATACTCCACTTGTTATGCCTATTCCCCCATCCACACTCCACTTGCTATGCCTATTCCCCCATCCACACTCCACTTGCTATGCCTATCCCCCATCCACACTCCACTTGCTATGCCTATCCCCATCCACAATCCACATGCTATGCCTATTCCCCCATCCATACTCCACTTGCTATGCCTATTCCCCCATCCACACTCCACTTGCTATGCCTATTCTCCCCATCCACACTCCACTTGCTATGCCTATCCCCCATCCACACTCCACTTGCTATGCATATTCCCTCCATCCACACTCCTTGCTATGCCTATTCCCCAATCCACACTCCACTTGCTATACCTATTCCCTCGATCCACACTCCACGTGCAATGCCTATTCCCCCATCCACACTCCAATTGCTATGCCAAATCCCCAATCCACACTCCACGTGCTATGCCTATTCTCCCCCATCCACACTCCACTTGCTATGCCTATCCCCCCCATCCACAATCCACATGCTATGCCTATTCCCCCCAACCATACTCCACTTGCTATGCCTATTCCCAACATCCACACTCCACTTGCTATGCCTATTCTCCCCCATCCACACTCCACTTGCTATGCCTATCCCCCCGATCCACACTCCACTTGCTATGCCTATTCCCCCCATCCACACTCCACTTGCTATGCCTATTCCCCCTCCACACTCCACATGCTATGCCTATTCCCCCATCCACACTCCACTTGCTATGCCTATTCCCCCCATCCACACTCCACGTGCTATGCCTATTCCCCCATCCACACTTGCTATGCCTATTCCCCCCATCCACACTCCACTTGCTATGCCTATTCTCCCCCATCCACACTCCACTTGCTATGCCTATTCCCTCCATCCACACTCCAATTGCTATGCCTATTCCCCATCCACACTCCACGTGCTATGCCTCCCCCCCATCCACAATTGCTATGCCTATTCTTCCAATCCACACTTGCTATGCCTACTCACCTCCATCCACACTACACTTGCTATGCCTATTCCCCCATCCACACTCTACTTTCTATGCATATTCCCCCTCCACACTGCACTTTCTATGCCTATTCTCCGATCCACACAGAACGTGCTATGCCTATTCCCCCCCATCCACACTTGCTATGCCCATTCTCCCCATCCACACTCCACGTGGTATGCCTATTCCCCCATCCTTACTCCACTTGCTATGCCTATTCCCCCCATCCACACTCCACTTGCTATGCCTAACCCCCCATCCACACTCCACTTGCTATGCCTATCCCCCATCCACAATCCACATGCTATGCCTATTCCCCCATCCATACTCCACTTGCTATGCCTATTCCCCCCCATCCACACTTTCTATGCCTATTCCCCATCCACACTCCACTTGCTATGCCTATTCCCCTATCCACACTTGTTATGCCGATTCCCCCCATCCACACTCCACTTGCTATGCCTATTCCCTACATCCACACTTGCTATGCCTATTCCCCCCATCCGCACTCCACTTGCTATACCTATTCCCTCCATCCACACTTTCTATGCCTATTCTCCCCCATCCACACTCCACGCATATGCCAAATCCCCCATCCTCCCTTTCTATGCCTATTCCCCCTCCACACTCCACATGCTATGCCTATTCCCCCATCCACACTCTCTACTTGCTATGCCTATTCCCCCATCCACACTTGTTATGCCTATTCCCCCCATCCTTACTCCACTTGCTATGCCTATTCTCTCCATCCACACTTGCTATGCCTATTCTCCCCCATCCACACTCCACTTGCTATGCCTATTCATCCTCATCCACACTCCACTTGCTATGCCTATTCCCCCTGGCCCACACTCCACATGCTATGCCTATTCCCCCATCCAAAATACACTTGCTATGCCTAATCCCCCATACACACTTGTTATGCCTATTCCCCCATCCTTACTCCACTTGCTATGCCTATTCCCAGCATCCACACTTGCTATGCCTATTCCCCCATCCATACTCCACTTGCTATGCCTATTCCCCCATCCACACTCCACTTGCTATGCCTATTCTCCCCATCCACACTCCACTTGCTATGCCTATCCCCCCATCCACACTCCACTTGCTATGCCTATCCCCCATCCACAATCCACATGCTATGCCTATTCCCCCATCCATACTCCACTTGCTATGCCTATTCTCCCCATCCACACTCCACTTGCTATGCCTATTCCCCCATCCACACTCCACTTGCTATATCTATTCCCCCGATCCACACTCCACATGCTATGCCTATTCCCCCATCCACACTCCACGTGCTATGCCTATTCCCCCATCCACACTTGCTATGCCTATTCTCCCCATCCACACTCCACTTGCTATGCCTATTCCCCCCATCCACACTCCACTTGCTATACCTATTCCCGATCCACACTCCACATGCTATGCCTATTCCCCCATCCACACTCCACGTGCTATGCCTATTCCCCCATCCACACTTGCTATGCCTATTCTCCCCATCCACACTCCACGTGCTATGCCTATTCCCCCATCCACACTCCACTTGCTATGCCTATTCCCCCATCCACACTCCACTTGCTATGCCTATTCCCCCATCCACACTTGTTATGCCTATTCCCCCATCCATACTCCACTTGCTATGCCTATTCCCCCATCCACACTTTCTATGCCTATTCCCCCCATCCACACTCCACTTGCTATGCCTATTCCCCCATCCACACTCCACTTGCTATGCCTATTCCCCCATCCACACTCCACTTGCTATGCCTATTCCCCCATCCACACTCCACTTGCTATGCCTATTCTTCCCCATCCACACTCCACTTTCTATGCATATTGCCCCCATCCACACTCCACTTGCTATGCCTATTCCCCCCATCCACACTCCACATGCTATGCCTATTCTCCCCCATCCACACTCCATGTGCTATGCCTATTCCCCCCATCCACACTTGTTATGCCTATTACCCCCATCCTTACTCCACTTGCTATGCCTATTCCCTCCATCCACACTTGCTATGCCTATTCCCCCCATCCATACTCCACTTGCTATGCCTATTACCCCCATCCTTACTCCACTTGCTATGCCTATTCCCTCCATCCACACTTGCTATGCCTATTCCCCCCATCCATACTCCACTTGCTATGCCTATTCCCCCCATCCACACTCCACTTGCTATGCCTATTCCCCCATCCACACTCCACTTGCTATGCCTATTCCCCCATCCACACTCCACTTGCTATGCCTATTCCCCCATCCACACTCCACTTGCTATTCATATTCCACCCATCCACACTCCACTTGCTATGCCTATTCCCCATGCACACTCCACTTGCTATGCCTATTTCCATCCACACTCCACTTGCTATGCCTATTCACCCCCATCCACACTCCACTTGCTATGCCTATTCCCCCCTCCCATCCACACTCCACTCGCTATGCCTATTCTCCCCCATCCACACTCCACTTCTTTCTTTTCTATTCAGGTTGGACCACTGCAGAGGTTGGGCTGATAATCACCCTGCGGAATCACAAAGGAAACCAAGCAGAGGAAACAAAAAATATTTCTAATGAGAAAAGATTCATCATACAACCTAGCCGCTGCAGAGAACCTATTATGGGCCTTTTAAAGTGTTGGAACTCAGGGTAGTGTGTGGCTGCTGACTCAAAGGAGGACAAGTCCCTCCCTCTGTGGGCCAAGCCCTCAGGGAACAATAGTGGACAATCTTAATCCCCAGTACCACATAATGAGCTGTAAGCTTTCCTTTCAGCACAGAAATGTCTCCCTGCTAACCGCTCTAATCACAGACAAATGCCCTTGTCCCATTCACAGGCCTGAAAACCTTGTTATTTCCTGCACCTCTCAGCTAACCCTCGTCACTCGCTCCGTTTTTAAGTGTTGATGAAGTTTGAGTGCTGGACGTGAGAATGGATGGAACCTAATTTCTCGTTGCATTGGAGGGCTCTTGTTGAGATGCTTTCCATTTTTTGATGGGTCGGCATCTGCTTAGATGTTGAGAGGCTTTTTGTTGATGTGAGATTCTCACTGTGCTATCATGTTGGTGAGGAAGGTCCATGTTGGAGATGTGGTCTAGGAGTAGACAAATGACCAATCTCGTTCCCTCATTATTCCCAGCGAGCCACTACACATGTTCAGAATGACTTATTGAGAAGGAAAAAGACATAGCATGCTAACTGCATGAGAAATGCTAATGCTTTCATGGAGAATTTCAGTCAAAACTGTGGGTAGGCTACTTAAATTCGATTAGGGAGCGTTTGTACGAGCTTGACTTACTCTGGCCCACATTTTAACACATACAACACCGACTCTAGCCTCAAACAGAGCTTGACTTACGGCGTCCGCATGCTTCCGAGCCAAAATAGTTTGGAAGAGTTTGTGCATATATTATGATTACATTTTGTGACGTTTTTGTTTGTTTTGGGCTTCGATGAAGGGTTCTTTCAGCTGTTCGAGCACACAATTTTTTTCTGGAGGCAAGCTGAAGTCGGCAAGCTGAAGTCGAACGAAATCTGAAAATACTCTTAACCCTCATGTTGTGTTCGTTTCATGTTAATTCATTCTGTGTTCCCGGTCCAAAATGACCACCCCATTATAGCTGACTATAAATCCATAATAATAAATATATTATCACCTAATGTTGTGTTAGATCTTTTTATCAACTTAAGTTCTTGTGAACCGAAGTTTTGAACTTCTATTTGCTATTTATGGCCTGTAGGCCTCATTGACCTGAGCTCATACAACTCGTTTTTGAGTAAAAAAAAAGCCTAATGTATGGATTATTTTGACTATAACAAATACCCAGGTGAAACATATTGTGCTATTTACCACAGACTAATTTGTGTCAAAGTTTAACTAGGACTCTCTCCTCCTCACCAGTGTCATGATCAAAGATATGATCAAGACCCTCACATACACTATATCGTTTGGACATTGTGCTGCCACAGAATGAATTGTGAGCAGGGCCTCAAAAAAGCTTTATATACCAGAACTGTGAGAAAAGTTCTATATATTATTGAAACAATGTTGCGATTGTTTGTGAGAATGCCAACAGGTGTGGTTCCCGTGGGTGAAAGATTATATTGGGGAAAGGTTCCTGTGGGGGTTGCCATGGAAGCCAAGAAGGGGAGTGAGGTGTGTGTGTCTGTGCTCAAACACACATGCACGTGGGGGTCTGGGAGAGGAAGTGTGTCCATCTGATGAATGGGCATTTGCCTGAACTAAATTTTATACACTAATTGTAGTCTCACCCATTCATTTCTAATGACCGGTCATTTTTGACCGGGAACACCACAGGTGTACAAAAGTTAAATAAAAACACCCAAAATGTAATGAAAATCATAAAAATGTATTTTGTGTGTTCAGATGCCCTGTGTGGAAAAGGTCATGGAACCTTATGACAATCAGATTAAAGGAACTACATTTTTCAGAGAGAAAACGTGTAAATCGGTCCAATTCAACCGGAACACAGCAGGAGGTTTAATACATTCAGTAGCATGATAAGAATATTCCTGGAAAATTTGGGGTAGGAGCAACGTAAGACAAAAAAATGACAAGGGTTTGAGTGAGAGGACTAACTAGTGTTTCCAAGTGGCCACACACCAAAGTGTGCACAGTTCCTAAGTAATTTCAATGTACCTTATGACTCAAAGAAGAGTCTTCAACTATAAGGTGTTTTTGTTTTAGCTCTCCTAGCTGTGCCGTTGAGGAACTAGAGCAAGCACAGTTTTTTTCTTTGGAACAAAACCCTGCATCCCCGTCTTTACACAATTACTTTTGTTGTTTACGCAATCCAAAAACGGTCCAACGGTCCATTAAAAATCGCAATCTAGGTCAGGTGGGCATAATTTGAAAGCTTGTTCTATTGCCAACATGACTAGCTAAGCTATAAAATACGATCTTACAATGTTAGGCTTTCACAAGGCAATTCAGAGAAGCAGATCGTAATTTTGGTGCGCATAGAATGGCGTCATGCGTGGTCCACATAACATTTTCTTCACAATACAACACACATAGGCTCATTATGTTCAAGACAACCCAGGGAATAACCCCATGTGCACATTTGGAATCATAGGTGTTTGGCTTGCTTGTATGACATCAAAGCATTATTTATTAGAATCATCAACGTCTCATCTTTCAAAATACATTGAGTCCTCGTAATTTACAGCATTTCCCTCAGACAGCAAAACATTTGCTAAAGTTGCCCAATTACCAGGAGGCATGGGGGCAACTTCTTGTCGCACGGTGCTCAAATTCAGAATGGCTGTCAGTCAAAACCCATACAGAGCTGTCAAGAGAGTCTGAGCTCCGACTTCATGTATAGCATGTTACTGTACAGCCACTGCATTCCAATTAAGGTGTTCATCAGTGTTAAAATCTGACATTTTCAACCCGTATATGGGTAAGAGTGTAAAGGGTTAACCCATACAACACTGCCCCTAACCTCAAACAGAGCATGAAGACATACAGAAGAAAACAATAGACCCGAAACCAATTCAACTCCTGAGAGAAAGAAAACTTCCAGCTGAAGCATGCCAGGGAACCTTTCTTCCCTTTGAGCAGCGGGTCGGCGAGGGAAAGGGAGAGAGCTGGATGAGGAATCCATTAAAACAGAATGACAGCTAATCGGCTTAGGAAGAGCTGCTCTGTGGCCGGACCAAATGAAAGATTTTGGTTCCAAGACTCCACGTTCCATTTAAGCTCCCAGTGGAGCCGCAGGAGCCCCCGATGGGGAGACAAACGACCAGCCACTTCAGGGATGAGGGGACAATTAAGCGCTACAAATGAATAAGCCCACTAGCCAGATCAGCTTTGAAGATGCATCAACTCTCTTTATTCTAGAGAACATTCCTGTAATAAAAGTAAGTGTTTCAAAGCGTACTGTGAACAGCATTGGTCCATCTAAAGACGTTGAGCTAGTATTTTCTGATGTCTGCCTGCATGGTTCTCATCCATTCTCTCAATCTTGTTTCCGTCTATCTGTGGTCTGTGAATTGATCCAGAACCGTGATGTGGGCCCATGACAGTGCAGCCTCCTCTCCAGCCCACAGGAACAGGCAGGCGTGAAATGGAAGTCTGGACCCCCATGCCCCTGTGCTGGAGGGGGGGCTCTGTCCCTGTTGCTGTTTTCCTTTCCAGCTCTTTGAATAACTGTTTGCAAATAGCTTTGAAACCCAAAGCCCCACTCCCACCTGTGGCATGGCAACCCCTCTGGACTGCTATGTTGATATTTGTGTTGTTTTCTTTATTTCCGCTGTGCTGTTTCCAGGGGGAGTAGGTTCTCTAACAATGTGATAGGGAGGCATTGTTATCAGCTGGGGGATAGGATTGCAACGGTCTAGTTAACATTGTAGCACAACAATCTGGCTCAACTAAACTAAACACTAAACGATATCACTATGGTCTATCTCAGGCTATGGCTGCAGAGAATAGTGCTTTTTAATGAACTGGCATGGACTGTACCCAACGCTGAAGTTACACTAAAAAGATCTTAGAAATGTGTGCAGCTTACTGCATGTATACTACTCCCTCAACACACGGCATTTCTAACTTTTATGATGTGAGAAACAGGTCAGTGAATTCTAACATGAGGGAGAGCAGAAGCTCTGTTTGTCAACTCTGATTTCTACAGCTCTGCCACACCCTGTAACCCTTTCTGTCCCAAATTGCACCCTATCCATTTATAGTGCACTACTTTTGACCAGGGCCAACAGGGCACTTTATAGGGAATAGGGTGCCATTAGGGAAGTATGCTCTGTAACACTGTTCCCCTTCCTGATCCTTCCCTACTACAGACTGTCAGTCAACCCCTGGTTCCTGACCACCCATTCGCTCATACCACCCCACCATCATGGCAGGCAGGCCTGTGGACACATGGCCAGTGAAGATTAGTGGAGCACAAGTGAAGACAAATTTACCCAGCCACACGCCACAAAGGCCTCGTTAGCACATGAAGGGGAGGCAAGCAGGGGGTGGGGGGTCAACATCAGAGAGCAGCTTCCCAGCTACCAACACTACCCCAACGCCCAGATCTCTGAAACAAGAAAAAAGGAAAAAAAACCAATCCTATTCTCCCCCTTTCTGTCCACCTCTTGCAATGGTAGAAGTTAGAAGTTCAATAATTAAGAAGCTGAAAACAGATGTGAAAACACTACAAAGACGCCAGATTCCAGGTATAAACATATATCTAAATTAAATCACCAACTATTCATTTCAAATAAATATTTTCCCTTCCACATGAAGTCAAAATCAAACGGAAATCAGCAAATTACAGTAAAAGCCCTTTGTAACTTGACCACAGGAACTGAGTGCAGACCATGGAACAGCCTTCAGCATTCAACCCTCTGTGTGTGAAGGAGGGACAGCCGCTGTTGGAGGCCCTACACTTTGGGTTCTTTCTTCTCCCTGTCTGATGAGACACCAGATTTCTCAATAAAACTGCAGTAACTCGAGTCAATGCCTCCGAGCACTTTTCAATTTATTCAACATCTAATGGGATATCGTGGAGAGCACCCATGAAGGTTGTGATATTGGTGGTAATATGATCTGTTTTCTTAGGTTCTGCACGGAGAGAGCTGTGGAATTTGACACTTGCGTCATGGTGCCGAGAGAGAGCGAGTGAGAGAGAGAGATTAAGGAGAACAGGCAGGTCCAGAGAGTTTGTTTCCAGTTCATTTACCTTCTCGTAACATTTCTTTCTCTGTGTGTTTTTTCAATACAGACTCAAGGTCTGTGTGTGTGGAACATGGATACAGTGTGCCTGCCTGTAAAGAAAAGAACATTCTGAGAATTACAATTGCGGGACAGGGCACCCTTGCGATCCTCTACCATATGCAGAAATTGTTACACCTCAACAGATGTAAGACACATGACCAATAGTGTGTTATTAACTTGCATTTAAGATTAGTCTCTCTAGTACCTCACATTCAGAGTTCCTACAGCAATATTCTTACTTACAAGGAATAACAGACCGTTCCAGAGCTTATCACAGTTGTGCACTTGGAGGACGGACATATATAGAGGGCAGAGAGAGTGACATTGACCTCTCACTCCAACAATCACCAGTGTAAACACAACTCACCAGGTAGTCAGGCACTCTAACCAGCAGCAGTCACATTCTGGTCAGATTAACCAGACTGTTCCAGTGAAAAAAGTGCTTATTTTAACTACCGTTACTAGTAAAAGAACATGACTCGATATCAGTCAGGCACATCCCTACTTGGACACAAAATGTGACCTTCAGAGTTAATTTTGTTCCTGTACTGACGCCCTGACATACACCCAGGAAGCCTATCCTGTTCAACTCCTGAAAAGGAAAACTAAATGTTGCTGCTGGTAGAGGTTATCACTTCTGCACTAGCCGTACAGTATGTCTTCACCCCTTCCCACTAGCAGCATGTGAGGTCAACAGAACCATCATAAATAGTACAGTCAGGTTACTGAACCGTACTGTACACGAGTTGGTACAGCTACACATTTTTCCCATAACCTTTAGAGTACAGTGAAACCCTGGGTTAATGGTAAGAGAACCAAGTGCATAGAGAAATAGATACAGTCTGCCTGTCTATCCCTCCTGGTCCAGGATCAGTCTATCTGCCTGTCTATTCCTCCTGGTCTAGGATCAGTCCCAGATGTTGGCTCAGTCTGAGCTTCTAGCGCCAGAGTAAGCTGCAAAAATCACCATAAATCACATTGTGTTACTTCCAACCAGCTCCCTACACACACACATCTCTATCCAACACTCCTTTCTAGTCACGCTTGTGTTGTCATCACACTAATAAATCCGGTAGTGTCATTCACGATGGTGCAGTATACAACTTTATAAATATGAGAAGTAGCTTTGTGAGTACAGTACAAGCTGTGGGTCCCATCATGAAGCCATTCTCCATCTCACTTTGTTCCTCTACATCAGTGGTTCTCAAACTCTTTCACTCAGAACCCCCCTTTTCTAGTGTGGAGGAACTTTCACTCCGGCCCCCCTTTAGCCAGGCCTGCTAGAAATCTCTGAGCTTGGTGGTAGAAGTCCAGATCAACATGTGCTCCTATTAAGTGAGCCCAATCCTCAAAACTGAACAATCCCCCATACAAAACAATTGGATGCCAGAGGCAGCAGGCATTAGTAAACAAACCGGGATGCTCAGGTGGCAAGAGGAAAAATACATCTGTCATCATGGCAGCCTGTAGTGTAGTAGTAGTAAATTCATTCACATATGAGTAAGTGAAGGGGATGGAACGGTGGGAGGGAGGGAGGGAGGGGAAAAAGGGAGGGAGGACACGGCCTGCCACTGACGGATGAACAGAGATGCCTTTACTTATGTTTTTGCGGTAACGCTTGGCGCCTCCTTTTCCTAGTTCCTTGCGTCCTTTTTCTTTTTTGTTTGATTTTGTTTAAAGTGCTTTATCTTGATTGCACAGATACATACTGTATTTAAAAAAATCATAAAGTTGGGTTAGATTTCATAATAGATGGGTTTGCTGACAACGTCACGAAAACTATGCACACGCTTGAATGGGGCAGAAGTCTGAGTTCTGATTCTGGATGGGCAGATACTGTAGCTACCAACAATGACAAGAACATGTCTTGTTCTGAGGTGTTTTGACTGATTTCATGTCAATGCTAATATGGGAAACAATTTGCTTGCTAGCTAACAAACAACTGTAACAATGTATTCATTGGGAAAATGTATTTATGTTTTCAATAAACATTTGAGACTAAATATAGTTGCCATGTTGTAAACAATCGAAGCCAACCCAGTCTGTTTTGCCCTATAGTGGCGCACCCATCGGTTTTGTTGCTAAACAACCAATCCGTCTACATACACATTCAATATCAACGACTACCAGCTGGATAGACGAAGGGTTAAAACAGACTCCTCTCATCACAGGTTAGTCATCAACACCAGGATAACACTGAAATAACGCTGCTAGGGTGGGGAGATTACAGTATGTACAACCTTCCACTCATTTCAAGACGGACCAACAGTGGTCCCTCAATGGTTGAAAGACTGAGCCAAATGCAACGGTCGGAAACGAGCATCATACAGTGCATTTGGAAAGTACTCAGACCCCTTGACTTTTTCCACATTTTGTTATGTTACAGCCTTATTCTAAAATGTATTAAAGTAATTTTTTCCTCAGAAATCAACACACAATACCCCATAATGACAAAGTGAAAACAGGTTTTTAGAAATGTTTTACATACGTATTCAGACCCTTTGCTATGAGACTCGAAATTGAGCTCAGGTGCATCCTGTTTCCATTGATCACCCTTGAGATGTTTCTACAATTTGATTGGAGTCCACCTGTGGTAAATTCAATTGATTGGACATGATTTGGATAGGTACACACCTGTCTATATAAGGTCCCACAGTTGACAGTGCATGTCAGAGCAAAAACCAAGCCTTGAGGTCGAAGGAATTGTCCGTAGAGCTCCGAGACAGGATTTTGTCGAGGCACAGATCTGGGGAAGGGTACCAAAAAATGTCTGCAGCCACCAAGACTCTTCACAGAGCTGGCCGCCCAGCCAGAATGAGCAATCGGGAGAGAAGGGCCTTGGTCAGGCAGGTGACCAAGAACCTGATGGTCACTCTGACAGAGCTCCAGAGTTCCCCTGTGGAGATGGGAGAACCTTCCAGAAGAACAACCATTCTGAGGGGCCCCCGCTGATCCTCAACACAGGGGCCCCAGGGGTGTGTGCTTAGTCCCCTCCTGTACCCCCTGTTCACTCACGACTCCAACACCATCATTAAGTTTGCTGACAACACAACAGTGGTATGCCTGATCACCGACAATGATGAGACAGCCTAGAGAGAGGAGGTCAGAGACCTGGCAGTGTGGTGCCAGGACAACAACCTCTCCCTCAAAATGAGCAAGACAAAGGAGATGATCGTGGGCTACAGGAAAAGATAGGCCGAACACGCCCCCATTCACATCGACAGGGCTGTAGTGGAGCGGGTCAAGAGTTTCAAGTTTCTTGGGTGTCCATATCACCAACAAACTATCATGGTCCAAACACACCAAGAAAGTTGTGAAGAGGGCACGACAACACCTTTTCCCCCTCAGGATACTGAAAAGATTTGGCATGGGTTCCAAGATCCTCAAAATGTTCTACACCTGCACCGTCAAGAGCATCCTGACTGGTTGCATCACTGACTGGTATGGCAACTGCTTGGCCTCTGACCGCAAGGCGCTATAGAGAGTAGTGCGTACGACCTAGCACATCACTGGGGCCAAGCTTCCTGCCAACCAGGACCTCTATACAGAGGAAGGACCTACAAATTGCCAAAGACTCCAACCACCCTAGTCATAGACTGTTCTCTCTGCTACCGCACGGCAAGCGGTACCAGAGCGCCAAGTCTAGGTCCAAAAGGCTTCTTAACAGCTTCTACCCCCAAGCCATAAGACTGCTGAACAGCTTATCAAATGGCTAACCGATATTTGCATTGACCCCCCACTTGTTTTTTTGTTTTTTTGTTTTTTTACACTGCTGCTACTGGCTGTTCATTATCTATAGCATAGTCACTTTACCCCTACCTACATGTACATATTACCTCAATTACCTCGACTAACCTGTACCCCCGCACATTGACTTGGTATTGGTACCCACTGTATATAGCCTCATTATTGTTATTTAATTTTTTGTCTTTTTATTTATATTACTTTAGTTTATTTTCTAAATATTTTTTTAACTCTTATTTTTCTTAAAGCTGAATTTTTGGTTAAGGTCTTGAAAGTAAGTATTTCACTGTAAGATCTACACCTGTTGTATTTGGCGCATGTGACAAATAAAATTTTATTTGAAGCCAACTCAGTCTGCTGCGACTGACTGCTCCTGTGGACCATCAACCAGTTCACTCTGTATAATAAATCCATACACCATTCATGCACAATACTCCATACAGCATTCATGCACAATACTCCATACAGCATTCATGCACAATACTCCATACAGCATTCATGCACAATACATACACTTCATACAAATGCTATTTATCACATCTGATACATAATTTGAATGAATACTTGGCCATAATATCAAACTAAAGATACTTGAGCCCTATAGTCATAAAAGTCTATAATCAGCCTTGCTTCACCTCTGAGCCGTGCTGGATCCCAGTGGCTGACGCCTGCATACAATCAGAGAGGCTTTGGCTCCCCAGCGCATTAATATCCTTAACGCAGTAACAGATATGCAACTAGAAAAAAATGCAAAAGGAATCTTTTAATTTCCCTAAAATTGTGAACAAGTGCCGTCATGTAACTCTCTTGACTGGCTTCTGTAACCGGATCGAACAGTAAATCTTTTGTGCGATCAAATACAATGAAGTGGAAAACGAAAACGGTGAAAATATTTATACAAATGAAATGTGGTCCGTGAAGCAGGAGTTGGCAAGGCAGCCAGAGACAAGCCTTAATGGGAAAAAGGTGTCAATACTTTAGTGAGTTAAACTCCAGATAAAAACATCAAGGCTCTTTTAGTCCCGGTGTGGGTAGACTTTAGTCCCGGTGTAGGTTAGACTTTAGTTCCGGTGTGGGTTAGACTTTAGTCCCGGTGTGGGTTAGACTTTAGTCCTGGTGTGAGTTAGACTTTAGTTATGGTGTGGGTTCGAATTTTAAAAGGTGTCAGTCCCGGTGTGGGTTAGACTTTAGTCCCGGTGTGGGTTAGACTTTAGTCCTGGTGTGAGTTAGACTTTAGTTATGGTGTGGGTTAGATTTTTAAAAGGTGTCAGTCCCGGTGTGGGTTAGACTTTAGTCCTGGTTGGGTTAGACTTTAGTTATGGTGTGGGTTAGATTTTAAAAAGGTGTCAGTCCCGGTGTGGGTTAGACCTTGCCTTTCCAAACACGCCAGATAATCTTTGGGTCCACACAAGAGAAGCATGGATTCATCTATGTTCCCATGTTTGATTCAGAGTTCACCAAGCAGACTGGTTGGGCTAATGAAAATACACTTGCCTGTTTCCATACTAAGTGGACTACTAAGTGGACCTCAGTGGGGATCTCATAGCTTAATGCTCCTATTACATGACCTACCGTCTTCTGGGGTCAAATCCACGATTCATGACGCTCTCCTTCAAAGCCAACATGGCAGGAGGCACTGAAGTCTAATTCTGCATCTGCACAATTATGTGACCCTGCCCTAGTTAACGTGTACGTTCCCTGACTGCAACATACATGGAAGTCAAATTGGCGGCCCCCTTTGAACGCTCCTTATTCGTGCCACGTAAACAACATGCCGTCCGGGCTTGGTTTAGGAGGCGAGAGGAGGCAAGCCAACAAATAAAACAAGAACAAGTTCAAGAAACCTGACTAAATGGCATCTCCAGGCCCGTGTCGGCGCTTCAAACACGGGCTGGCACCCAGAGCACCCTGGCACAGGCAGGGGGAGGGAAGGAGGAGCAGCTGCTGCTGAGGTCATCTGGGCAGCTGCCTCTTTCCACACCTCACAGGCCCAGCCAGCCATCACTGGAGCCCGGCCTCCCGCTCCATGCTTCAAATAACTACGGCAGACCTATCCTCCATTCAGACTCTCTCTCTCACTCTCTCTTTCCTCTTGTGTTACAATTTTTTGAAACTTTTTTACTCTGCATCGTTGGGAAGGGGTCGTAAGCAATCATTTCATGGTAAAGTCAACACCAGTTGTATTTGGCGCATGTGACAAATAAAAACTAATTTGATTTTATCTTTATCTCTCTTCAGTCGTGCCATTTGTATTGGAGTGATGATTGGTCGTTTATTCAAGCACCACTACGCTCCCACAAGTCACAACTTCAACTTTACCGTGAAAGCGTCCATCAATCTACTCAGTGTGATTATTTATTTTAGGGAAAGTGATTTACAAAAGTAAACTTTCAATAGTGAACATACTAGCAATATGCTGGCTACTGTTGATAGTTTACAAAAAAAAGCTAAAAAAATACACTATAGCATCTGTAGCCAGGTAGCATCTGTAGCCTACTATAGCCAGGTTTATATCTCTTTTGGAACCGCAGTTCTCTTAAAGGTGCAGCGTCCTAAAATATTCTCAAAGTGACATACTTTAGAAACTAAAATGAATGCAATTAATACAATGCAATTCTTAAGAATAGAGTAATAACTTGCATTGTTAAATTCTATTAAGCAGGTTTTTAATACATCACAATAAACAAAAGAGGTAGCCTAGCAGTTAGCGCATTGGGCCAGTAACCGAAAGGTTACTTGTTCGAATCCACAAGCCGACAAGGTGAAAAATCTGCAAGGCACTTAACCCTAATAATGGTAGACGATGGCCATGATCCCACTCTCCAAAGGTTGTTTAAGGGGAGCCGGGATATGCACAAATATTTTATTTATTTATTATAAATATAGCCTCATTAATAGCTGCATATAGAGAGAAAGCATGCCAACCTATAGGCCCTGCATGACCCCAATGCATTTCATTTAGAAACTACACCATGTCCGGGCCAGTAAAAATTCTGTTCGGGCCAGTAGATTTTTGGTACCGTTCCACTGATTCCGCTCCAGTCATTACCACAAGCCCGTTCTCCCCAATTAAGGTGCCCCCAACCTCCTGTGGTTAGTACTGTGGTTGATTTATAGTGAACAGACCCAATGTGAGGGTCCGTTAGTACTGTGGTAGTGAACAGACCCAATGTGAGGGTCCGTTCGTACTGTGGTAGTGAACAGAGCCAATGTGAGGGTCCGTTAGTACTGTGGTAGTGAACAGAGCCAATGTGATAGTGAACTGTGGTAGTGAACAGAGCCAATGTGAGGGTTTGTTTGTACTGTGGTAGTGAACAGAGCCAATGTGAGGGTCCGTTAGTACTGTGGTAGTGAATAGAGCCAATGTGAGGGTCCGTTAGTACTGTGGTAGTGAACAGACCCAATGTGAGGGTCCGTTAGTACTGTGGTAGTGAACAGAGCCAATGTGAGGGTCCGTTAGTACTGTGGTAGTGAACAGACCCAATGTGAGGGTCCGTTAGTACTGAACAGACAAAATGTGAGGGTCCGTTAGTACTGTGGTAGTGAACAGACCCAATGTGAGGGTCCGTTAGTACTGTGGTAGAGAACAGACCCAATGTGAGGGTCCGTTAGTACTGAACAGACAAAATGTGAGGGTCCGTTAGTACTGTGGTAGTGAACAGACCTAAGGTGAGAGTCCGTTAGTACTGTGGTAGTGAATAGAGCCAATGTGAGGGTCCGTTAGTACAGTGGTAGTGAACAGAGCCAATGTGAGGGTCTGTTAGTAGTGAACAGAGCCAATGTGAGGGTCCGTTAGTACTGTGGTAGTGAACAGAGCCAATATGAGGGTCCATTAGCACTGTGGTAGTGAACAGACCCAATGTGAGGGTCCGTTAGTACTGTGGTAGTGAACAGAGCCAATGTGAGGGTCCGTTAGTACTGTGGTAGTGAACAGAGCCCAAAAGGCACCCTAATTCCCTATATAGTGCACTACTTTTGCACTGTATAGGAAATAGGGTGCTATTTGGGATGTAGCCAATATGAGGCTGAGGGTGGGTCAGTGGTAATGGCTTCCCTCCTTTATGAGTCTGATTTACCACCAGTGGAGTTAATTACCCTCCTTCCTTTGTCCCAATGGCAGCCATTCTGGCCACGCAGCCAGGGGCCACATACGCTGAAGCCCAGTTCCTGCTGTTTAAACACCGGCTCTGTTTAGACTGATGGAGAACTTGTTTGTGTTTCCAAAGACGGCAATAATTGTTGCCAGTTTGGCTTTTTTACAATATCAGTTAAGTGTCTACAGACATCTGTCTGAGCATGTTCATTCCAACATTTCCCTGAGTTGTTAGGACACTAGTCAAGACTATGAATAATGACCAGCTAAAGAAAACAACCTCTCAAGATAAAACCCTGGCATTGGGAATGAGCACGCTCCACACTGGCCTCGAACACACAAAGTCACACACAGTCAAATTCACTCATATGCAAGCACACACGTTCAACCAAAACAATCTAAGAAAAGCCCTCTCTCTCTCTCACTCACACAAACACAAACACACACACACTCATCCGTGGCATGAGGGTTCATGTCCTTAAATAGTTGGGGTTTGGAAGGAGGGAGGGCAATCACAAGACCAGCCCATGGATGAATGCCCCCCCTCCATCCCAGCGTCCGTCTCTCCCCAGGACACCCTACCAAATTAGGCCCTGATTCATTAGGCAGACAGCCTCAGACATGACATGGCTTATAACCATCACACCTGAACACAGGCAGGCACCACTCATAGACAGGGCTGGGGGGTGGTTGGGGTCACAGAGAACCAAGGAGGAGGAGAGTAGTAGGGTTATTATTTCTGTGTCTTATGGTCGAAGTTCACTGGTTTCTGGCCTGGCGTAAGGGTGGTGGTTGTGATTCTCTGACAAACATGAATGAATGTTGCTAGCTCTGAGGACGAGGAGCCATTCCACTGATAAGAATGATATGAGGAGAACCACTAACCAACCAACCAGTGGTAGAGCAGCCGTGTAAAATCATAAAACATATTAGATCCACTTGGCTCCCGTCGAGGTAGAGGAGGATATACTGTACTGACTGTGTAGTAGTGGATAGCTTGGTTTCAGGTCTGTTTGTGCTGTCTTGGTCATTGTCACACCCCAAGACAGTAAACAGATCTGGGACCCGGCAAGGTGGATGGGAGGGGGGAGGAGACTCACCAACGACGATGAGGGTGTAGTTGATGTTGACGCTGCCAAAGCCATTGGTGGCCTTGCAGACGAAGGTGCCTGCGTCTTCGGCCTCCACCTCTTTGATGCGCAGTGCCTGCCGCAGCACCCGGAAGCGCATCCAGCCACTGTGGATGTTGCGGCCATCCTTTGCCCACATGATGAGGGGTGGAGGGTCGCCCTCCACGGGGCACTGCAGCTTCATGGTGCGCCCGATCCGCACCGTCTGCCGGTGGGCGATCTTCTCTGCCACGTGGGGAGGGCCTGGGACAAGAGAGGGAGACGTAACAGTGTTATAATGGGACCTACAGTAGATTACAGACAACTGAATCAATCAGTAATATGCAGCTACAATGTTTGCTACTTCAGGTAAATATGGGCTGCCATACAGAACAGAACAATGCTGAGCCTGGTACTGACTATAATCTGAACTGAGATCACCCTTACATCAACCTTAAACAGAAGCTGGTGTGCTCTGATCTGAGGATTAGAAAAACAATGTCTGTGAGGAGATATTAAGATTAAATGAAAGGTGGAGTGGAGAGGGGGATTTTGAAGGGGTGATTTAATGAGGGAGAGAGAATAAAATGCGTAGGAGAGCGGGAGAAAGGCAGACAGAGAAATAAAACAGGATCTGTGGTCTTCTGTTCCATCTCCATCCTCTCCTCTTAAATACATGTTAGATGGAGTCCAGCAGCCTAGATATGTCCCCTGTGAGCAGCACGTCTAGAACAGTCCCCTGTGAGCAGCACGTCTAGAACAGTCCCCTGTGAGCAGCACGTCTAGAACAGTCCCCTGTGAGCAGCACGTCTAGAACAGTCCCCTGTGAGCAGCACGTCTAGAACAGTCCCCTGTGAGCAGCACGTCTAGAACAGTCCCCTGTGAGAAGCACATCTAGAACAGTCCAATGTGAGCAGCACGTCTAGAACAGTCCCTGTGAGCAGCACGCCCAGATCAGTCCCTGTGAGCAGCACGCCCAGAACAGTCCCTGTGAGCAGCACATCTAGATCAGTCCCCTGTGAGCAGCACGTCTAGAACAGTCCCCTGTGAGCAGCACGTCTAGACCAGTCCCATGTGAGCAGCAAGTCTAGAACAGTCCCCTGTGAGAAGCACATCTAGAACAGTCCAATGTGAGCAGCACGTCTAGAACAGTCCCCTGTGAGCAGCACGTCTAGAACAGTCCCCTGTGAGCAGCACGTCTAGAACAGTCCCCTGTGAGCAGCACGTCTAGAACAGTCTCCTGTGAGAAGCACGTCTAGAACAGTCCCCTGTGAGCAGCACGTCTAGAACAGTCCCCTGTGAGAAGCACATCTAGAACAGTCCAATGTGAGCAGCACGTCTAGAACAGTCCCCTGTGAACAGCACGTCTAGATCAGTCCCCTGTGAGCAGCACGTCTAGAACAGTCCCCTGTGAGCAGCACATCTAGATCAGTCCCCTGTGAGCAGCACGTCTAGAACAGTCCCCTGTGAGCAGCACGTCTAGACCAGTCCCATGTGAGCAGCAAGTCTAGAACAGTCCCCTGTGAGCAGCACGTCTAGATCAGTCCCCTGTGAGCAGCACGTCTAGATCAGTCCCCTGTGAGCAGCACGTGTAGATCAATCCCCTGTGAGCAGCACGTCTAGAACAGTCCCCTGTGAGTAGCACGTCTAGAACAGTCCAATGTGAGCAGCACGTCTAGATCAGTCCCCTGTGAGCAGCACGTCTAGAACAGTCCCCTTCGAGCAGCACGTCTAGATCAGTCCCCTGTGAGCAGCACGTCTAGAACAGTCCCCTGTGAGCAGCACGTCTAGAACAGTCTTTCTAAATAAATCACATCAAATTTCTACTGGGTTCAGTCCCTGGGCACCAGAGGTCAACACGTCATTACTGCCTTGTAACGTGCACATATTCAACCCCTTGTACAAAGTCAGCCCCTCCAATTGCCAAAGTGATATGTGTGAGGAAAAATGCTAAAAATGCGAAATTTCTGACTACAGTACAACTAGTGCTTCATGTGTTTAGAGTTAGCCATCCATACTGGTGTGCGGTGATGTGTTGAGCGAGGCTTTAGTGCTAGCTTCTCCAGCCCACACACTACAGTACATGGCACACTCCCTGGAAGCAGTCTGGAGGCAGTGTGATAGTTTCACTTGTTAAGTCTGTGGGAAATGGTAACCACCGTCCCTTGTCAGCTGGCCACATCTCCCTCCTTACTCTTCAGCTACCGGGCTGTGGCTGGACAGACTCACTGGGTTGTTTGTGTGCTGGTCTTACTGTTTGTGTGTGTGTGTGTGTGTGTGTCAGTATCATTACAATGTGCTCCTTGGTTAGTCATTTCTACAGGGTTAAAGCTAAGCTGCCCACCTGAGTAACACCAGACAGAAATCCTTCCCTCCACCATGCTGTGAGTCATGCTAATGCCCGTTAGCGTAAAGCTAATTCCAGATTTGATTAATATGACTTGCATGAAATGTAGTTCGATGGAGCCTGTGATGAAAAACATAGATACACAGCAGTTTAGAGGTTGGCATTCATTTTATTTGGTGGGTCAATAGGAAGCATTTTTGGCTTGTAGTTGAAAAGTTTAGCCATTCTCACTCAAACAATGGCTGTTCAGCTTTGACTGTCACATCTTTCTACCATGTCCATTCATCCTTTAATCTGTTTTAGCCAATCATTTCACAGAGATGGGAATCATGGTGAATAATTCTAGAGAGCAGTATGGACCCACTGGTTGAATCAACGTTGTTTCCACATTTTAATGAAATTACATTAACCCACGTGGAATAGACATCTGTACCCAATGGGGAAGATGTTTAGAGGGGCAGTCTTACCAAGATGGTGGCACATCACTGTTTTCACACGAGAACACGAGAACCAACATTTAAATGGATGGAGGTTGAAAATGTGAAAAATAAATTAGTCACAGTGAGGAATTCACTGGACTTTATCCTACCACTTCACTGTTACTGGTTGACTCATCAGGAGCAGAAACCTCTAGTAGAACATTCCTGGTCAGACTTTCTCATCAGGAGCAGAAATCTCTAGTAAAACCTTCCTGGTCAGACTTTCTCATCAGGAGCAGAAATCTCTAGTAAAACCTTCCTGGTCAGACTTTCTCATCAGGAGCAGAAATCTCTAGTAAAACCTTCCTGGTCAGACTTTCTCACAGATTGGAATCTCATTCTCTCTGGAAGCCTGTAGACCTAAAAGCCTGCTCTCTCTCTACCTCTCCGTTTTGATTTACAGCTGTACTGCTCTGCGCCTTCTGTTTGAGAGAAAGACCAGGATTCAGGTCCCATAACTGCTCCTCACACCGAAAGGCTCGGGGGTCCAACAGAACTGCACCACACCACCGCACCTCACAGAGATCACAGGAGCACGACACAAGACTGCACCCCCCACACACTTTCACCAGTTAACCTGCTTTTCACTCCTCTGCCCTTTTCTTTTGGCCAGAGTGATGAATTGAACATACAACAGACACCTCTCTGAGGAGCTTTCCTTGACGTTGGAGGGACGACTGGCCTGGAGTCAAATACTGTTTAACCTCTCTGAGGGAATTAAACAGAAACAACAAAAAAAAACTGTCTTTTTCATGAGATTATCTGTCAGTGTGAATGCAGGTCACTGTTGCTTTGTGTGTGTGCGTAAGTGTTTATGTATGTGTGTGTGTGTCTGTGCATCAGAGAGAGAGAGCGCGAGCGGGAAAGGGAGAGAGAGCGAGTTGTGTGAGGGGAGCAGAGGGAATTGTGGGGAGAGGAAATTGCAGGCTGGACCTTTTAAAACACAATCTGTTTTGTCCATTTAAACCTAAATGCCTTACCCTATGCTGCTGCTGCTGGCTCCACTTGGGGGATCTAAAGTACACTACATGGACCTGCTCGTCGAACATCTCATCCCAAAATCATGGGCATTAATATGGAGTTGGTTCCCCTTTTGCTGCTATAACTGTCATGGATCCCTCTGGAACTGTCATTGCGCACACCTGGCCCCAATTAGCAGTCATTTGTGTTTGTATATATGTGCCCTTTGGTTCTCCATTGGGCTGTCGATTGTTGTTCTATGTCCGTTGGTGCATGTGAGTACCTGTGCTGTTTGTTTTGGCTTTCGTGCCATGTTGGATTGCGCACATGATTCCGGGCCTCGTCCTGTGTTTTGTGTATACGTGTTTGTTTCATTTTCGTCCCCGTGCCTTTACACGGCACGCTGTAATGTGGGCAAATAAAAACCCATATTACGCATTCCTGCGCTTGTCTCCCGATCCCTTCATACCAACGTGACAGAACAATCGACCATTAAGGGAGACAGCGGGAATGGCCCGTCCGACGACGCTAGACCGGTTTGTCCGACGCCACTGCTACAGGTCCGTCCGATGCCGCAACTTCAGCAGCTACAACTGGCCCGTGCAACGCCGCCACAACCGGTCCGTCCAACGTTGGTACGCTCGACTGGTCCGTCTGGCGCCGCCACAACTTCGGCAGCTGCAACTGGGTCATCCAACGTCGCCACAACGGGTCCTACGCCACGGCTACTGGTCCGTCCGACAACGCAGCTGCATCGGGTCCTGATCGACCCGCACTGCGTTCCTGTGATTGTCCTCGAGGCCGGTGTCGTTGCGCAAAGTACTCTTTGCTCTTTTCTTTTGGGTTTCAACCCTGTGTTTGTGTATACGTGTTTCATTTTCGTCCCCGTGAAGGCACGCTGTAATGTGGGCAAATAAAAACCCATATTACGCATTCCTGCGCTTGTCTCCCGATCCCTTCAAACCAACATGAAAATAACAGCCTCCACTCTTCTGGGAAGGCTTTCCACCAGATGTTGGAACAATGCTATAACAAGACCATCATTCCTCCTCCACCAAACTTTACAGTTGGCACTATGCATTCGGGCAGGCATCTGCCAAACCCAGATTAGTCCGTCAGACTGTCAGATGAAGCGTTATTCATCACTCCAGAGAACGTGTTTTCACTGCTCCAGAGTCCAATGGAGGTGAGCTTTAAATGACTCCAGCCAACGCTTGGCATTGCACATAGTGATCTTAGGCTTGTGTGCGGCTGCTCGGCCATGGAAACCCAATTCATGAAATTCTCGACAAACAGTTATTGTGCGGAAGTTGCTTGCAGAGAGTTTCAGCACTCGGCAGTCCCATTCTATGAGCTTGTGTGGCATACCACATCGTGGCCTAGCCGTTGTTGCTCCTAGACATTTCTACTTCAAAATAACAGCACTTACAGTTGTCCGGGGCAGCTCTAGCAGGGCAGAAATATGACAAACTGACTTGTTGGAAAGGTAGCATCCTATGACCGTGCCACGTTGAAAGACACTGAGCTCTTCAGTAAGGCCATTCTACTGCCAACATATGTCTAAGGAGATTGCATGGCTGTGTGCTCGATTTTTATACACCTGTCAGCAACGGGTGTGGTTGAAATAGCCAAATCCACTAATTTGAAGGGTTGCCCACATACTTTTTTTTGTTATATGTTATATATAGTGTAGCTTAAAGAGGTAGCCTGTTTCTATATCCCTCATCTCTATGGATCTCTCTTCAAGCCGCATAATCCATTTCTCTTTATTCCCTTTTATGGCATACTGGCTTAAGGTACGGAGGGAGTCAACATACTGGCTTAAGGTACGGAGGGAGTCAACATACTGGCTTAAGGTACGGAGGGAGTCAACATACTGGCTTAAGGTACGGAGGGAGTCAACATACTGGCTTAAGGTACGGAGGGAGTCAACATACTGGCTTAAGGTATAGAGGGAGCTAACATACTGGCTTAAAGTACGGAGGGAGTCAACCTACTGATTTAAGGCATGAAGGGAGTCAACATACTGGCTTAAGGTACGAAGGGAGTCAACATACTGGCTTAACCCTTGTGTAGTTTTAACATTCTATATACTCCCCTTGTCCAACCGGTAAAAAATGACCCGCCTTCATTAAACCCCTAAAATGAAGTAGCTTAATTGAATTTTAAACCCCAAATCTATTTTGCATGAAGAAACAACCTGTCATTCATCACACACTTTGTGAATATCTGGGTTTTCCCTCTTCACAATGCAGAAAGACTGCATTTAATTATTGGACACCACTCGTTTTTATTACAACACGTCAGAATTGTTTAGGTTTATTATTATTATTATTATTGCTAAAAGTACTGCATAGGTGTAAAAATATATTCCTAAAAAGAAAATAGCACTTGTATTGCCTAAAAAAGTAGCAGAAATGTGCAGAAAGTAGTTTTGAATGCATTTTATTGAAGGGAAACAATAACAGTCTTCAACTTTTTTGGCAACATAGTGATATATTCTTATATATTGTACAATATATTGTACAATAAGGAACTACAAAATACTAGTCTTCTCCCATTTTTTAACCATTTTTTTAACCAGTCACCAGTGCAAATACTTTCTGTGGTCAAAGGTCATTGATGACTGCCTTCAGCTCATCTGCAATGTAGAGACCAGTGTGTCTGTTGTCCCTTGTGTCTGTGCTCTTGTAGAATACTGGTTGAGGGGTGGAGATTATGTAGTTAATTATTCCTTGCCCACGAACATTCAACCATTTTGAGATGATTACAATACAGTCTGCTTTCTCTATAATTTGCTTGGCCTTCACTTGAACTCTGTTGAGCTCTGCATCCAGCAAATGAGTAGATAAAGCATGTCTGGTTGGAGGGGTGTATGCTGGGCGAAGAACCTTCAGAAATCTCTTCCAATACACATTGCCTGTAAGCATCAGAGGTGAACCAGTTGCATACACAGCTTGAGCAAGACATTCATCAGCATTTCTCTGACTACGTTCCACCATTGAGTCAAAAAAGGAGGACCATGAGCTGTTGCTATCGATAAGGTGTCTGATTCATAATTTTCCCTTCAAATAGAAGTAGAGGAACTTTTGTCAGAGGTTTCTTGTTGTGAGCGCTGAGGGAACTTTATGCACTTGGCCAGATGATTCTGCATCTTTGTTGCATTCTTCACATATGATTTGGCACAGTATTTGCAAATGTACACAGCTTTCCCTTCTACATTAGCTGCAGGGAAATGTCTCCACACATCAGATAGTGCCCGTGGTATTTTCCTGTAAAGATTAGAAACAAATGAGTAAAAAAAAAAAAAAAAAATTCAATGTACAGATAAATAGATAAGCAGTTAGATTAAACAACTCCTTTGTAAGATAAATGTTTTAAAATGAAACATCTATGGAAACAGGTGAATGAACACTCAGTTAGCAGGCTCAAGCACGCTAAAACCCACATGGTAGCTAAAACTAACTAGCAGAAATTGTTAAGTTAGAAATTATTTAAACACACTTTGCTGTAGGCTACTATTTACTAGTTAACAAAAAAGAATGTATGTCATATAAAATATATTCACCCCACCCAGTATTCCAATCAAAACTTACCAGAAAGCATGTTGTCCTTGGCTCAGACAGTGTAGAAGTGTGGGCTCAATAGCATCTCATTAGTGTGCAAGATCTTGAGAATCAGCTGTACATGTGACGGAAGAGGGCACTGCACATGTAAAGGAAGAATGCACTGTGCATAGAGAGGGTTGCAATTCCATTGAATTGGGGATAGTTTAACCAAAATATGACACAAAACAAAGAATTGCCTCATGTGTATCCCACAAAAAAGGTTCACTGTTATAAGCCAACCTTTTTTGATGAATTTAAGCAAAATACCCCAAATTCCCGGGCTTACCATGGAAAAAATCAGGAAATTTACCGGAAAGTTTCCGACCCTTTGCAACCCTAGCCCCCACCCACAAGGTGTATAAACAACAATATATAAGAATAAAATAATAGATACAAAACAAAAATGTGAAGAACATAAATCAATCAACTCTAATTAGCACATGTAGGACAGTATATGCAAGTGTGTGTGCATGGACTTGGCAGATGTATTTCTCACATGTGCAGCACATAGTATTTGTTTTACAGTCCTTCTTCGGGGGGCAGAATTGGCATCTCCTCCTCTTGCCTGCCCCAGCTGCAGCCTCATGTGGATCAGGACAAGATTCAGCCCCCTGAACAGCTTTCACAAGCGCTTTAGAGGCTGCTGTGCGGGGGAGGCGCTCCCTTCTTTGAATGTGTGGGGTTACAAGTGGCTTTCCCAGCTGCTCCAGGAACACCCTCCTCTTGTTCCGCTTATGAGGCATCCAGGTAGGGATGATCTTGTTCCATATCCCGAAGGCATTGTATGAGGACACATCAATGATGTTATGGAAGATGACCAGGGGCCAGTCATCCTCTTTCCAATCACCTTGTCCAGGTTGTCCACGCCTCCTTTGCTGTGGTTGTAGTCCAGGATGATGGCTTGCCTCCTGTCCTCACGATCACTGATCTCAGCCGTTTTGTGCAGTGTGCTCAGGAGGACCACATTCTTGTTCTTCTTTGGGACGTAAGAAACTAGAGTGGTGGTGGGCTTGTTCTTTCTAACTGTGCCAACCAAGGTGGTCTTCCTCTTCAGGAGCTGCTGGCTGAGTTCATAAGAGGTGAAGAAATTGTCACATGTGACATTGTGCCCCCTCAGTCCATCTGTGACATCAAGCATAACCCACTCCCCCCGGTTCTTCTCCGGGCCTCCACTGGTCGGCTTCCCTGTGTAGACTTGCATCTTCCAAGCGTAGCTGGAATGTGCGTCACAGGCCACCCATATCTTGAGGACAGCAACCTTTTGACAAAAGAGATTACAATCAATAATTAGTATCAGTGTCACAGAAAACAATCACATAAATCAATGATATTATAGCAATACATAATAAAACTAACAGTGATAATCACTTACTTTACAGATATGAAAATTAAAATGTACCTCCGAATGGAACCAGTTGCTCATCCACTGTTACTTCAGGCTCAGGGTTGTAGAGGTATGGCAGACGCTCCACCCACTTCTCCCAGACCTCTCTTATGGCCGCCAGTTTGCATCTCACACGTCTTGCAGGTCTTGACTCACAGTTAACAAATCGTAGCATTCTTGAGAAAGTGTGAAAGACTTTCAGTGGCATCATGGCATGGAAAATCGCCCTTCCACTCTCTGCATCCCAGAGACTACATGTAGCCTCGCCTCGGGACGTATACACACCCGCTAAGAATAGCAGCCCTATGTAGGCATGCAGGTCAATCTCATCCATCCTTTTCCAGTTGTCTCCATATTTACGCAAACCCTCCAAATTTGTCATTTCCAGGATGATTTTTTCGATGGCTGGTGTGATGAACATGTAGAATATTGAGGTGATGTCCTGGGCATGGGCAACTGCATGTCTTGTGGGCCCTGGGGTCATCCTTATGACATTTTGTGCTGCCGTCCTGCCCTGGTTGTCATATGGTGACAAGGACCATGTTATTTTGCTGTTCTTTGACAAAAATGTCTCTCTTTCAGCTTGGGGGATTTCTTCTTCATCTGAAGATGATGCATTGTGCTCTGGGTTGTATTATTCCCCATCTTCTTCTTCAGACACATCCTCCTCTTCAGAATCATTGTTCTCTTGTTCCTCCTAGACCTGTTCGGCACTGAAACGTGCACTCATGACTTCAGCAAAGAGAGAACTGGGGGGACTACCATCTGCAGCACCTTTATAGCCTCTGACTGCATTCCCCATTAGTAAACAATGCTTTCAAGAAACGTTTATTTTGTCTGTGAACATTAGTCATGTGTGGGGTCGTGGAGGAGAGATGCTGCACATGCACAAGAAAGTTTTAGTTTTGTCTGAGTTAAATCAGTAGCACACATAATCTCAATCTCTCATTGTGTGTGTGTGTGTGTTTTTTTTGTGGTGTGTAAATGATTTTTATACCTGACCCTAAGACAACCTTTGCACCCTGGTGGTGTACAGCTTTCATGGAAATATGAACAAAGGCGATGTTTCACTTTTTCTAATGTTGGGGTCACTCTAGGAAAAGTCATACAATTTCTCTGCTGTTAACAGAGTGCCGGGTCATTTTTTACTCTTAAAACAACACAAGGTAAGGAGGGAGTCAACATACTGGATTAAAGTACAGAGGGAGTCAACATACTGGATTAAAGTACAGAGGGAGTCAACATACTGGCTTAAAGTATAGAGGGAGTCAACATACTGGATTAAAGTATAGAGGGAGTCAACATACTGGATTAAAGTACAGAGGGAGTCAACATACTGGATTAAAAAACAGAGGGAGTCAACATACTGGCTTAAAGTATAGAGGGAGTCAACATATTGGCTTAAAGTAAGGAGGGAGTCAACATACTGGCTTAAAGTATATAGGGAGTCAACATATTGGCTTAAAGTAAGGAGGTAGTCAACATATTGGCTTAAAGTAAGGAGGTAGTCAACATATTGGCTTAAAGTAAGGAGGGAGTCAACATATTGGCTTAAAGTAAGGAGGGAGTCAACATACTGTCTTAAAGTATAGAGGGAGTCAACCTACTGTTTAAGGTATGGAGGGAGTCGAGTCCACATACCGTTTAACCTCTCTCTGGGGGAATTAAACAGAAACTACCAAAAACCATATTTTACATGAGATTGTCTGTCAGTGTGATTGCAGGTTGCTTTGTGTGTGTGTACATCTGAGAGAGAGGGGGCAGCGCGAGGGCGAGAGAGAGGGCGAGAGAGAGAGCGCGAGAGAGTGAGAGGGAGAGGGGGAAAGGGAAAGGGAGAGAGCGAGAAAGGGAAACAGAGAAAGAGTTGTGTGAGGGGATGATAGCGAATTGTGGGGAGAGGAAATTGCAGGCTGGACCTTTTAAAACACAATCTGTTTTGTCCATTTAAACTTAAATGCCTTACCCTTTGCTGCTGCTGCTGGCTCCACATGGGGGATCTAAAGTACACTACATGGCCAAAAGTTTGTGGATACCGGCTCGTCGAACATATAATTTCTAAATTATGGGCATTCATATGGAGTTGGTCCCCCTTTTGCTGCTATAACAGCCTCCACTCTTCTGGGAAGGCTTTCCACTAGATGTTGGAACGATGCTGCGAGCACTTGCTTCCATTCAACCACAAGAGCATTAGTGAGGTCGGGCACTGATGTTGGGAGATTAGGCCTGGCTCGTAGTCTGCGTTCCAATTCATCCCAAAGGTGTTCGACGGGGTTGAGTTCAGGGCTCTTTCCAGGCCAGTCAAGTTATTCCATACCGATCTTGACAAACCATTTCTTTATGGACGTCGCTTTGTGCACAGGGGCATTGTCATGCTGAAACAGGAAAGGGCCTTCCCCAAACTGTTGAACAGAATCGTCTAGAATGTAATTGTATGCAGTAGAATAAGGTTTCCATTCACTGGAACTAAGGGGCCTAGCCCGAACCATGAACAACAGCCCCAGGCCACTATTCCTCCTCCACCAGACTTTACAGTTGGCAATATGCATTCGGGCAGGTAGAGTTCTCCTGGCATCCGCCAAACCCAGATTAGTCCGTCAGACTGTCAGATGGTGAAACGTTATTCATCACTCCAGAGAACGCATTTCCACTGCTCCAGAATTCAATGGCAGCTTACTTTACACCACTCCAGCCGATGCTTGGCATTGCGCATGGTGATCTTAGGCTTGTGTGCGGCTGTTTGGCCATGGAAACCCATTTCATGAAGTTCCCGACAAACAGTTATTGTGCTGACGTTGATTCTAGAGGCAGTTTGGAACTCGGTAGTGAGTTCTGTGACATGGTGTGGCCTACCACTTTGTGGCTGAGCCATTATTGCTCCTAGACATTTCTACTTCATAATAACAGCACTTTCTGCCCAGCTATAGCAGGGCAGAAATTTGACAAATTGACTTGTTGGAAAGGTAGCATCCTATGACGGTGCCACGTTGAAAGTCACTGAGCTCTTCAGAAAGGCCCTTCTACTGTAAACATTTGTCTATGGAGATTGCATGGCTGTGCTCAATTTTATACACCTGTCAGCAACGGGTGTGGTTGAACTAGCCAAATCCACTAATTTGAAGGATTGTCCACATACTTTTTTTGTTATATATAGTGTAGCTTAAAGAGGTAGCCTGTTTCTATATCCCTCATCTCTATGGATCTCTCTTCAAGTCGCATAATCCATTTCTCTATATTCACATTTACGGCATACTGACTTAAGGTACGGAGGGAGCCAACATACTGGCTTAAGGTACAGAGGTAGTCAACATACTGGCTTAAGGTACAGAGGGAGCCAACATACTGGCTTAAGGTACAGAGGGAGTCAACATACTGGCTTAAGGTATAGAGGGAGTCAACATGCTGGCTTAAGGTACAGAGGGAGCCAACATACTGGCTTAAGGTACAGAGGGAGCCAACATACTGGCTAACTACTTAGGGAGTGGTGGGGCGTTATCCTGTCCCAGACGACAGGATAACCCTACCATCCCCATAGGTTAATCCTACCAAATCATCCCAGACCACAGGATAACCCTACCATCCCCATAGGTTAACCCTACCACATCATCCCAGACCACAGGATAACCCTACCATCCCCATAGGTTAACCCAAAACCACATCATCCCAGACCACAGGGTAACCCTACCATCCCCATAGGTTAACCCTACCACATCATCCCAGACCACAGGATAACCCTACCATCCCCATAGGTTAATCCTACCACATCATCCCAGACCACAGGATAACCCTACCATCCCCATAGGTTAATCCTACCACATCATCCCAGACCACAGGATAACCCTACCATCCCCATAGGTTAACCCAAAACCACATCATCCCAGACCACAGGATAACCCTACCATCCACATAGGTTAACCCTACCACATCATCCCAGACCACAGGATAACGCTACCATCCCCATAGGTTAACCCTACCACATCATCCCAGACCACAGGATAACCCTACCATATCATCCCAGACCATTGGTTAACCCTACCACACCATCCCAGACCTTAGGTTAACCCTACCAAACCATCCCAGACTATATGTTAACCCTACCACACCATCCTAGAACATAGGTTAACCCTACCACATCATCCCAGACCACAGGTTAACCCTACCACATCATCCTAGAACATAGTCTAGTCATATCGTAAGAGTAAGGGTGTTAACACCAAGTCTATAGACATTAACACCACGTCTAGTCTATAGACAATCACACCAAGTCTATTCTATAGACATTACAACCAAGTCTATAGACATGAACACCAAGCCTATAGACATTAACAACATGTCTAGACTATAGACAATAACATCAAGTCTAGTCTATAGACAATAACACCAAGTATATTCTTAAGGCATAGACAATAACACCAAGTCTAGTCTATAGACAATAACACCAAGTCTAGTCTATAGACAATAACACCAAGTCTAGTCGATTGACAATAACACCAAGTTTAGTCTAAAGACAATAACACCAAGTCTATTCTATAGACATTAACACCAACCCTACAGACATTAACAACATGTCTAGACTATAGACAATAACATCAAGTCTAGTCTATAGACAATAACACCAAGTATATTCTTAAGGCATAAACACCAAGTCTAGTCTATAGACATTAACACCAAGTCTAGTCTATAGACAATAACACCAAGTCTAGTCTATAGACAATAACACCAAGTCTAGTCTATAGACAATAACACCAAGTCTAGTCTATAGACAATAACACCAAGTCTAGTCTATAGACAATAACACCAAGTCTAGTCTATTGACAATAACACCAAGTCTAGTCTAAAGACAATAACACCAAGTCTATTCTATAGACATTAACACCAAGTCTATAGACATTAACACCAACCCTACAGACATTAACACCAATATGATGGAAATATGTTGTTGAAAACAGCAATACATTTATAAAATACATCCATTGTTTCAGATCAGTCTGTGGTACGGAAAAGAAGGACATAGGCCTACATGCTGGGTTGGACCTGGTCGTGAGATGATTTCACCAACAACTTGATGCGATGGTGTTAGGTGACTGTAGACATGGGATGGTGTTAGGTGACTGTAGACATAGGATGCATAATAGTGCTTGTATCCTAGGAAACGGCACAGCACTCCTTCTACAGGGATAGATCAGCCTGTTCACGTTCAATCCATCTCTAAATAACCAGAATTCACAATATTCATGAATACACACGCATACTTTGAAACACTGGCACGGGGCTTACACAATGCTTAACATGTAAACTCCTTAGGCCCAGTCCTTGATCTCCCAAATTATAGTGACTGTCTGAAGTGGGCAGAGAAAGAGAAAGCAGAGAGAAGCCGACAGACGGGCGAAGGGAAAAGCTGATTGGGTCTCTAACCCTAACCTCCCCTGGGGCGGGGAGGAATGAGGGGCGGGTGGGTTCTCATGTTGCCACCCTGGGCTCTGGTTGGTTCTCATGTTGCCACCCTGGGCCCTGGTGGGTTCTCATGTTGCCACCCTGGGCCCTGGGCTCTGGTGGGTTCTCATGTTGCCACCCTGGGCTCTGGTGTGTTCTCATGTTGCCACACTGGGCCCTGGGCTCTGTTGGGTTCTCATGTTACCACCCTGGGCTCTGGTGGGTTCTCATGTTGCCACCCTGGGCTGTTGGGCTCTGGTGGGTTCTCATGTTGCCACCCTGGGCCGTTGGGCTCTGGTGGGTTCTCATGTTGCCATCCTGGGCTCTGGTGGGTTCTCATGTTGCCACCCTGGGCCCTGGTGGGTTCTCATGTTACCACCCTGGGTTCTGGTGGGTTCTCATGTTGCCACCCTGGGCCGTTGGGCTCTGGTGGGTTCTCATGTTTCCACCCTGGGCCGTTGGCCTCTGGTGGGTTCTCATGTTGCCATCCTGGGCTCTGGTGGGTTCTCATGTTGCCACCCGGGGCCCTGGTGGATTCTCATGTTGCCACCTTGGGCTCTGGTGGGTTCTCATGTTGCCACCATGGGCCCTAGTGGGTTCTCATGTTTCCACCTTGGGCCCTGGGCTCTGGTGGGTTCTCATGTTGCCACCCTGGGCTCTGCAGAGCCAACAGCAACATACTGGGTCTGTTTGGTCTCTTTAGAGCAGGCTCTCATGACCTGCATCCCAAATGGCACCCTATTTCCAATAGAGTGCACTACTTTTGACCAGGGCCCAGGGCTGTAGTTCACTATATAGGGAATTGGGCACCATTTGGCATGAAAAAGGTTAGGGAACAATGGTGGGACAATACATTTCAGACATTTAGTTTCCCAACAGAAGGGCCCATCACAATAGTTGGCACATAGGAAAGCCAATTGGCACGTTCTCTTTTCCACACACCCATAGCTATCTGAAGACCACCTGAGAGCCCCATCTCCCTCTTTGTTCTCTCCTTCCCTATAGCCCTAGCTGCAGAGTGATGACTACACAGGTAGATAGACTGCACCGCCTATCCTTTTCACAGGTAAAGAGTGCTCATTTCTACAGCTGTCAATAACTCCCAATTGGTAAAGCATGACGATTAACACTGGCCCGGGGCTGGGAGGTGGTTACGTTTACATTAAGGACTGTGAACTTAAAGAGTAGCTACACTTTCCTCAGAGTAAGACTAGTCACACTTTTACTGAACTGACTCATCTGAAAGGAATTTTTAAGAGACCCTCCTGAAATACAGATTAATAATAATAAAGAGTTCTAATCAACAAACATGGTGTAGTTACTACAGTGCCTTCTGGTCCTCTTCATATTTGTTACATGAGAGCGGAGTGAGAGAGGGAGAGAGAGAGAGCATGAGAGAGAGAGTTGGTAGAGATAGAGAGAGATGGAGAGAGAGAAAGAAAGGGAGAGAGACTGATCCAGCCTGTGTCTCCTCCCTTTAGAAGCAGTGCAATTCTGGGCTGGTGAAGCTGAGGGGTGTTGGGAACTGAGCAGATCATGTTTCCACACCGACCAGTCAGCAGATTGCGGACAGTCTTAAAAGTTCCACTTGCTGTTTTCAGGAGCAGGGCAGATCGGAGGTCCGTGTGAGTGTGTCAGGCAGGCAAAATTAAACATCAGTGCTCCTGTGACTCAGCCCTCCAACACTTTTTTCCTGTAATGATGTTTGAGCGATGCATTATTGTTCTGCCTGAGTAAGAACATTCCAACTGCCTGGTTTGGAAATCGGAAACTCTTTTGACTCATACGCCGCACATACGCTGCTGCTACTGTTTATTATCTATTCTGTTGCCTAATCACTTTATCCCTACCTATACGTACATATCTACCTCAACTACCTCGTATCCCTGCACATCCACTGGTAATGGTACCCTGTGTATAAAGCCAATCGCTACTCATTGTGGATTTATTCCTTGTGTTATTCTTTTTCTATTATTTATCTTTCTTTTCTCTCTGCATTGTTGGGAATGACCCGTAAGTAAGCATTTCACTGTTAATCTACACCTGTTGTTTATGAAGCATGTGACAAATATCATTAGACTTTGATTTCAAGAAGATGCCATGTGTCCATGGGATTCAGAGGGACAAAAAGCCTGGCCATGTCATCACGAGAACAACAAGCAGCAGGGCTTCACCCAGACACTCACAGGTCTTTCTCAATACCACAGTACGAACTCCATTGTCCTAGCTCTGAGTAACGACAGTAAGTGAACTGAGAACTGAAAGTAATCCATACCCCCCAATTACCACTTGTTTTTTTGCTAAATCTACAAACACACCTGTCATTTTTCAAGTGAACAGATCAACAAATTAAGAAATGTTGCCATCAGACCTGGAACATGCGCTGAACATACAGTGGGGGAATATTTTTTGTTTCCGAAGCATTTTAAAAGAGTAACCAAAAAGCCAAGAACCTGAGGGAGAGTTCAATCAAAAAGTTAAGAATTTTACTGGAATCTAGTGGAAGAAAACTTGGGCCTGAATGACAAGTATCCAGATGTACTGGAAAGGAAAGGAGTGATACAAAAATAAAAAGTTTGCAGATAATTACCAGGCCTGTGACCTGGGTTTAGGAGGGAGAGAAGCTGGCAACAACTGTGTTAAAGGCTACAACTACTATTGCACTGCCACTATGGAGCTTTACACAGTATTTCACTGGGGGTGGCTAAAAATGACCCTCCACGAGTAGCAGCCCATCCCCCCTCCAGCACTGGGTCCAGTGACAGACAGACAAAGAGCGAGACAGAGAGAGAATACCTGACCACTGAGACTGATCCAAAATTAAGGAAAGCTTTGACTATGTATATACAGACTAAGTGAGCACATTGCCTTGCTATTGAGAAAGGCCGCCAAAGGCAGACCTGGCTCTCAAGAGAAGACAGGCTATGTGCACACTGCCCACAAAATGAGGTGGAAACTGAGCTGCACTACTAAACCTCCTGCAAATGTATGACCATATTAGAGAGACATATTTCCCACAGATTACACAGACCCACAAAGAATTCGAAAACAAATCCAATTTTGATAAACTCTGATACCGATTGTGTGAAATACCAGTGTGCAATCACAGCAGCAAAATGTGTAACCTGTTGCCGCAAGAAACGGGTAACCAGTGAAGAACCAACACCATTGTAAATACAACCCATATTTATGTTTACTTATTTTCCCTTTTGTACTTTAACTATTTGCACATCGTTACAACACTGTATATAGCCATGATATGACATTTGAAATTCCTTTGGAACTTTTGTGAGTGTAATGTTTACTGTTAATTTTTATTGTTTATTTCACTTTTGTTTATTATCTATTTCACTTGCTTTGGAAATGTAAACATGTTTCCCATGCCAATAAAGCGCTTTGAATTAAATTGAGAAAGATCATTTAAAATGATTTTTGATTGTTCTTGGACAAGTTTATAGGTATAAGTTGAATGAGTTCTCTTCACGTTTCAATGGACGAGTGGAGGCTGTAGTTTCTGATTATAACGCGCAAACCAAACTGAGATTTATGGATATAATACATTACTTTTTCTAACAAAAGAACCATGGATTGTCTTCGTTGGACACTTTGGAAGCCATCAGCAGAAGTTCTTCAACAGGTAATTGATTTGTTTTCGCTGTGAAATGTGTTTTGTGTGAACCGTGAAGGCTAATGAATTCATGGTAATGGGAAAAATAGTGAAGGTGCTACCCTCAAACAATCAAATGTGGTGCTTACGCCGTAAAGCCTTTTTGAAATCTGACAACGCTGTGATATTGCCAAGAAACAGAGCTTTTGATGAGTATGAAACACTTGTATATTGGTGCATGTTTAATAATTCAACTTTTGGATTTTGAATTTGGCGCCTTGCATTTCACCTGGTAGTGTCGGGAGTGGTAGCGCCCCACCACTGCCTAAGAAGCTAACAAACTAGAGTTTTGGCAAGTCGGTTAGGACATCTACTTTGTGCATGACACAAGTAATTGTTCCTACAATTGTTAACAGACAGAGTATTTCACTAATTATTCAGTGTATCACAATTCCAACGGGTTGACTGTGCCTTTAAACAGCTTAGAAAATTCCAGAAAATGATGTAATGGCTTTAGAAGCTTCTGATAGGCTAAGTGACATCATTTGAGTCAATTGGAGGTGTACCTGTGGATGTATTTCAAGGCCTACCTTCAAACTCAGTGCCTCTTTACTTGACATCATGGAAGAATCTAAAGAAATCAGCCAAGACTTCAGATTTTTTGGTTTTTTTTTAGACCTGCACAAGTCTGGTTCATCCTTGGGAGCAATTTCCAAATGCTTGAAGGTACCACGTTCATCTGTACAAACAATAGTACGGAAGTATAAACACCATGGGACCACGCAGCCGTCATACTGCTCAGGAAGGAGACGCCTTCTGTCTCCTAGAGATGAACATACTTTGGTGCGAAAAGTGCAAATCAATCCCAGAACAACAGCAAAGGACCTTGTGAAGATGCTGGAGGAAACAGGTACAAAAAAAACATGTCCTATATCGACATAACCTGAAAGCCACTGCTCCAAAACCGCCATAAAAAAGCCAGACTACGGTTTGCAACTGCACATGGTGACAAAGATCGTACTTTTTGGAGAAATGTCCTCTGATCTGATGAAACAAAAATAGAACTGTTTGGCCATAATGACCATCGTTATGTTTGGAGGAAAAAGGGGGAGGCTTGCAAGCCGAAGAACACCATCCCAACCGTGAAGCACGGGGGTGGCAGCATCATGTTGTGGGGGTGCTTTGCTGCAGGAGGGTCTGGTGCACTTCACAAAATAGATGGCATCATGAGAAAGGAAAATTATGTGGATATACTGAAGCAACATTAAGACATCAGTCAGGAAGTTAAAGATTGGTCGCAAATGGGTTTTCCAAATGGACAATGACCCCAAGCATACTTCCAAAGTTGTGGCAAAATGGCTTAAGGACAACAAAGTCAAGGTATTGGAGTGGCCATCAGAAAGCCCTTCTCTCAATTATTATTCTGACATTTCACATTCTTAAAATAAAGTGGTGATCCTAACTGACCTAAGACAGGGAATTTTTACTATGATTAAATGTCAGAAACTGTGAAAAACTGAGTTTAAATGTATTTGGCTAAGGTGTATGTAAATTTCCGACTTCAACTGTAAGTATTCCTTATGTCCAGGTGGGAAAGGGCAGTGTGGAATGCGATTGAGATTGTGTCATCTGTGGATCTGTTGGGTGTTATGTGAATTGGAGGGTGTCTAGGGTTTCCGGGATGATGGTGTTGATATGAGCTATGACCAGCCTTTCAAAGCACTTCATGGCTACTGACGTGAGGCAGGTTACCTTCACTTTCTTGGGAACAGGGACTATGGTTGTCTGCTTGAAACATGTAGGTATTGCAGACTCGGTCAGGGAGAGGTTGAAAAAGTTAGTGAAGGCACTTGCCAGTTGGTCAGCGCATGCTCTGAGTACACGTCCTGATAATCCGTCTGGCCCCGTGGTCTTGTGAATGTTGACCTGTTTAAAGGTCTTGCTTACATCGGCTACGGAACGCGTGATCACGCAGTCATCCGGAACAGCTGGTGCTCTCATGCATACTTCAGTGTTGCTTCCGGTGACTGAGGTGGTATACTTCTCTATGCCACTGAATGAATCCCAGAACATATTCCAGTCTGTGCTAGCAAAACAGTCCTGTAGCATAGCATCCGCGTCATCTGACCACTTACATATTGAGCGAGTCACTGGTACTTCCTGCTTTAGTTTTTGCTTGTAAGCAGAAATCAGTAGGATAGAATTATTATTCAGATTTGCCAAATAGAGGTCGAGGGAGAACTTTGTACGTATCTCTGTGTGGAGCATTAAAGTGCCCGGCCACTAGGAGCGCCACTTCTGGATGAGCATTTTTATTGTTTACTTATGGCCCTATACAGCTCGTTTAGTGCGGTCTTAGTGCCAAGTGTCAGTTTGTGGTGGTAAATAGACGGCTACGAAAAACATAGATGAAAACTCTCTTGGTAGATAGTGTGGTCTACAGCTTATCATGAGGTACTCTACCTCAAGCGAGCAATACCTCGAGACTACCTTAACTTCTTAGGGAGCGGTGGGGCGCTAAAAGTTGAATTATTAAACATGTATCAATATACAAGTGTTTCATAGTCATCAAAAGCTCTGCTTCTTGGCAATATCACAGCGTTGTCAGATTTCAAAAAGGCTTTACGGCGTAAGCACCACATTTGATTGTTTGAGGATAGCACCCCACATATTTTCCCATTACCGTACATTCATAAGCCTTCACGGTTCACAGAAAACACATTTCACAGTGAAAACAAATCAATTACCTTTTGAAGAACTTCTGCTGAGGGCTTCCCAAGTGTCCAACGAAGACAATCCATGGTTCTTTTGTTAGAAAAAGTAATGTATTATATCCATAAATCTCAGTTTGGTTGGCGTGTTATAATGAGAAAATATAGCGTCGACTCCTCCATTGAAACGTGAAGAGAACTCGTTCAACTTATACCTATAAACTTGTCCAAGAACAATCAAACATAATTTTAAATGTATCCTTAGGAACACTTTTATGTATAAATAGTATAATATTTCAACCGGAATATAAACTGGGCGATAAGAAAGGAAAAAAACAAAGAGCGCGCCAGCCGTGAACGCACATTTACTTCTATTGACATCTGTGTGGCCACTTCCTTATTCGTCTTCTTCTATGCTCTAAAAGCATCTAAAAAGAATCAGAACACTTTCTCGAGACTGTTGACATCCAGAGGAAGCAATAGGTACTGCATTCATATGCCCTTATATGGGCATTTTCATAAGGGAGGGGTTCTAAATGAGGCAATGTGTCAAAACCACTTTTTCCAGGACAGAAATTCCTCGGGTTCCTCGGGGCCATATCCGTTCTGTTATACTCACAGACAAAATGTTAACACTGTTAGAAAATTCAGAGTGTTTCCTATCCAATGGTACTAAATATGTGCATATCCTATTTTCTGGGCCTGAATGGGAGGCATTTTACTTTGGGCACGCCAGGCTCTCCAAAACGGTCACCTCGTGCGCTGCTCCCAAAGAAGTTAATATTAGACATCGCGCACCAGCTGTTATTGACAAATACACACGCCCCCACCCCTCGTCTTACCGGATGTAGCTGTTCTGTCCTGCCGATGCACGGAAAACCCAGCCAACTGTATATTATCATCGTTCAGCCACGACTTATAAGATATTACCGTTTTTAATGTCCCGTTGGTAGGATTGTCTCGAACCGAGCTCATCCAGTTTACTCTCCAGTGATTGCACGTTGGCCACCATAAAGACAGAAGAAAGGTCTGAGCTCATAAAGCCAGAGATATGGATACTCTTACATTAGAAGTAGTTATATTTCAAATAGTTGTGTTTTCATGTGTGAATGATTACACCAAAAATGACTTCAAATGCTTAAAATTCAAATGCACAATAAAATACATGTTGTAATTTGCTAAGGATTTGGAGACGTGCTTCCTATTCTCTCTCCCAAGAGTCCTCCTCCTCCTCCTTATCCTCCTCCATGTTTCTGCTCCACTGGGTTCCTTGTCTGACAGCCTCCCCCACACACACCTCACCCCCCACGACCATATGTACCCCAGACCCCAGTCCCCCCACACACACCTCACCCCCCCACGCCCATATGTACCCCAGACCCCAGTCCCCCCACACACACCTCACCCCCACGCCCATATGTACCCCAGACCCCAGTCCACCCCACCCACCTCACCCACCCCCACGCTCATATGTACCCCAGACCCCAGTCCCCAATGAGATGACGGCAGTACTTGGCGCACACCCCACCAACAATGCTGTCCTTGGTGTGTGACTGTGTGTTGAGGGCCAGTGTGGATTGGCACAACAAGACATGAATGCCATGAGTCAGAGGCAGGGGCTGAGCCAGGTAGGGGCCCACAAAGTGACCATTGACAGGGCGAGGCACTCACGGTGCAAACAGTCCCAGAATATCGCCTCAAATGAATCAGTCATCGTGCCACTTGTACCTGTCAGTGGAGGCTGAGTTTCATCCCCAGAGGAGTGATGTTCACCACGGCCCGTAGATCTGTTCACCAAGGCCTCAGGTTCGTTTCCCCCTCGGCTGCTGTCACTCAGGGGTCACTCTCACAGAGACAACAACAACGCCTCCCCAAGCCCCTGCTCTCCCCCGTCTCCCCTTCTCAAAGTTAAAGTCTTAAAACCCAGGGCAGCTGGCCAGAAAAAAGACTTAGAGGTCCTGATAATATAGTATTTTGAAATAGGGACCCTGAAGCATAGAGCTATTTTAGACTCTGACATAAATCTCAGTGTGATAATAGGTGACAACTCTGAGCCAGAATATGAGGATTATATTTGGTTAATAGAGGACTTCAACATTGTGCTCGTGTAACTTTGTGCACAGACAATAATCACGGCTAGCACTCAAGTTTTGCCATCTGCACAACCTGAGGGTGATGGTGGTGGAATTCAATATTGAAGAGACAGAAAGATAGACACAGAGAGAGGAAATGGGGGACGACATCAAATGTGCAGAGTTTAAATACCCTGTAGAGGATCTGCTTACGTCTCTCACTTCACGGTCTTTGAGAAACACACTCACATTTCTCATGGTCCATTCAAATCCTATTGAGGAAGACTGGGGGAGACAATAGATGCCGTTGCCCTAAGCTTAAAGACAAACCAACTGTGAGAACAACATTGTGAAATAGTGAGACCTCCAGCAGACAACGGATTTAAAACTGGGGGAAAAGACAGCTGCTCATAGTGAGCCATGGTCATATCACATGGTCCTTTTATCAGGCCTGATCCACCATGGGACTGGGGGAGAGATATAAGAGGCAGCAACAGATGAGAAATCCCACAGGTGCAAGCCTATTCACTCCAGACAGCCACCCTGACACCCAAAAGCTCCTCCACTGAATTCGGACCAGTCAGTCAGGTGCTTCAGATTTCCTGGTTGGAGCCTATAGGTTTGGCTGGGTCTGTGTCCCGACTGCATCCTTGAAAAACCCACAACACTGCACCTAACAGCCAAAGCAACACAAGCTCCTCAGTTGCTAAAGTCTTCAAATTCCCAACTTTCAAACCACCCCACAACTCCCACACTCCTTATACATTCCAACAGCAGTGTGGATTCCACTTCGACAGCTGGCGTAATGAACAAGCCGTGTGTGTGTGCGTGCTATACTTTCCATTCTCTGCCGGCATGAGACCGAAATCCACGTGGCTACGAGCAAGAACACCACAGAACCATTGTCAGTGTTCACTCTGGTGCTGTCCAACAAGAACCACACAACTATGCAACAACCTCTGGTGTGAGTGAAATATTTCCTGATTTAAGGAGACAACAGCCTGGGCTCTGTGATGTCATTCAGACACATCACCTGGGCTTATGGGGGAATCTGTGATGTCATTCAGACATACATCAGCTGGGCTTATGGGGGGCTCTGTGATGTCATTCAGACATACCTCAAACCTCTCAGACATTAAGTGGCTGTTATGGTTGTATTTTTAGGTAATACAGCTGACCTTTCACCCCAGCACCAAAGGAAATGCCTGTGGAGGCTGATTGGTTCAGGTTGTTTAAAAAGAGCGCAGGGGGCACTGGGTTAGTCCCACACTCTGAACAAACCAGCGGCATGCAGAGAAGAGAGAGTCTGACTCAGTCTATGACTGTGTTCCAAATGGTACCCTATTCCCTATATAGTGCACGACATAGGGCTCTGGTCAAAAGCATTGCACTATGTAGGGAATAGGGTGCCATTTTGGACACTTAGAAAAGTCATGTAGAGCAGGGGTTTCCAAACCTTTCCTCTGGGACCCCCAGCCGTTCCATGTAGTTTAACTATTCCAGAGCTAGCACACCTGATTGAAATTGTCAACTAATCATCATCAAGACCTTGAATAGGTGAATTAGGTGAGCTAGTTCAGTGTTACAACAAAATTGTGAAATGTCTGGGGGTACCCAAGGAAAGGTTAGAAAACCATTAGTATGACTGCCATCCGTCAATCACGTTAATGCTCAGTTTAGATCCCAGAATGCTTGGGAGGGAGAGTCTCTATCTCTCTCTCTGTCTCATCCTTCCTTACAGTGTCTCTCTCTCTCTCACACACACACACACACACACACACACCTGCTTAGGGGTGCAGGTCCCAACACAAACTGACACAGAAAATCCAAAAGAAAACAAGGAGAGCTGTCTCCGGTCCCGGGTTTGCTTTTCAACATCTCATTTGTAATGCGACCAGGAGAACAGCTGGGAAGGTGGGGGAGGAGTGAAGTACATGCATACATATATACAGTGTCTTCAGAAAGTATTCACACCCCTTGACTTTTTCAAGATAAGTTCAGGACAAAAAATGTGCTTAACAAGTCACATAATAAGTTGCATGGACTCATTCCATGTGCAATAATATTGTTTAACATAATTTTTTTATGACTACCTCATTTCTGTACATCACTTTCACAATTATCTGTAAGGTCCCTCAATCGAGTAGTCAAGTTATTTTATTATATAGATTTTTTTATATTTTACCCCCCTTTTTTCGTGATATCCAATTACCATCTTGTCTCATCGCTGCAACTCCCCAATGGGCTCGGGAGAGGCGAAGGTTGAGTCATGCGTCTTCCGAAATATGACCGTCAAACCGCACTTCTTAATTAACACCCTCCCCTAACCCAGACGACACTGGGCCAATTGAGCGCCGCTCTATGGGACTCCCGGTCACAGCCGGGTGTGATACAGCCTGGGATCAAACCCAGGTCTGTAGTGACGCCTCAAGCAGTGCCTTATGATCTCTGCGCCACTCGGGAGGCCCAGAGTAGTCAATTTCAAGTACAAATTCAACCACAAAGACCAGGGAGGTTTTCCAATGCCTCCCAAAGAAGGGAACCTATCGGTAGATGGGTAAAAATAAAAAAGCAGACGCTGAATATCGCTTTGAGCATGGTGAAGTTATGAATTACACTTTGAATGGTGTATAAATACAACCAGTCACCACAAAGATACAGGGGTCCTTCCTAACTCAGTTCCCAGAGAGGAAGGAAACTTGTGATTTTGTGAGGCAAATTGTGATTTTAAAACAGTTACAGAGTTTAATGGCTGTTCTAGGAGAAAACTAAGGATGGATGAACAACATTGTAGTTACTCCACAATACTAACCTAAATGACAAAGTGAAAAGAAGGAAGATTGTACAGAAAGAAATATTCCAAAATAGCTATCCTGTTTGCAACAAGGCAATTAAGTAATACTGCAAAAAATGTGTCAAAGAAATTAACTTTTTATCCTGAATACAGAGCAAATGTTTGGGGCAAATCCAATACAACACATCATTGATTAACAGCATGGTGGTGGCTGCATCATGTTGTGGGTATACTTGTCATTGGCAAGGAAAAGGGATTTTATTTTTGATAGAGACAAAATTGAGCTAAGCACATACAAAGTCCTAGAGGAGAACCTGGTTCAGTCTGCTTTCCAACAGACACTGGGAGAGGAATTCACCTTACAGCAGGACAATGATCTAAAACACAAGGCCAAATATACACTGGAGTTGCTTAACAAGACGACATTGAATGTTCCTGTGTGGCCTAGTTACAGTTTTGACTTAAATCAGCTTGAAAATCTATGGCAAAACTTGAAAATGGCTATCTAGCAATGATCAACAACCAACTTGATAGAGCTTTAAGAATTATTTTTAAGAATAATGGGCAAATATTGTACAATCAAGGTGTGCAAAGCTCTTAGAGAGTCAGCTGTAATTACTGTCAAAGGTGTTTCTAACATGTCTTGTCTAAGAAGGCGTGAATACTTACGGTGCAGTGAAAAAGTATTTGCCCGTTTCTAATATTCTCTACTTTTGCATATTTTTGAAACTGAATGTTACCAGTTCTTCAACCAAAACCTAATACTAGATAAAGGGAACCTGAGTTAACAAATAACACAACAATGGCTTACTTATTTAATTCATTTCATGGGACCCATGTCACCCAAAATGTTTTATTTTTGAATCATCTGTCCATAAAACATTCTTCTAAGAGTCTTGATGACCATCCAGGTGCTTATTGAAAAACTTGAGTTAACTTTTTGGATGACATAATGTGACCAAACTCTGCATTCGACAGTAAGAACCTCATACCAACGGCCAGGCATGGTGGTGGCAGTGAGATGTTTAGGTGATGCTTTACTGCTTCAGGACCTGGACGACTTGTCTTAATAGAAGGAACCACGAATTCTGCTCAGTATCAGAGAATTCTACAGGAGAATGTCAGGCCATTCATCTGTGAGCTGAAGCTGAAGTGCAGCTGGGTAATGCAGCAAGACAATGATCCAAAACACACAATCAAGTCTACAGAGCATTCGGAAATTATTCAGACCTCTTGACTTTTTCCACGTTTTGTTAAGTTACAGCCTTATTCTAAAACTGATTAAAACTTTTTTCTCTCTACACACAATACCCCATAATGACAAAGCAAAAACAGGTTTTTAGGAATTGTATTAAAAATTTAAAACAGAAATATCACATTTACACAAGTATTCAGACCCTTTCCTTAGGCAGCGATTACAGCCTTTCCAAATCCAACATGTCCAACATCTCAAAGATTATCATTGGAAACAGTATGAACCTGAGCTCAATTTCGAGTCTCATAGCAAAGGGTCTGAATACTTATGTAAATACGTTTTTTTAGAATAAGGCAGAACGTAACAAAATGTGGAAAAAGTCATGGGGTCTGAATACTTTCAGAATGCACTGTACATGAAAATGTTTAAAGTTTTGGAATGGCCTAGTCAAAGTCCAGACCTAATACCGATTGGGATGTTGTGGCAGGACTTGAAACAAGCAGTGTTTTCATGCTTGAAAACCCTCAAATGTTGCTGAGTGAAAGCAATTCCTCCAAAGAGATGTGAGAGACCAACAACTGTGATCAACAACTACAGGAAGCATTTGGTTGTAGTCATGGATGCTAAAGGTGGCACAACCAGTTAATGAGTTAAAAGGGGCAATTACTTTTTCACACAGGGGAATTGGGTGTTGCATAACTTTGTTAATTAAATAAATAAAATAAATATAATTGTTATTCGTTATTTGTAAACTCAGGTTCCCTTTATCTCATTTTAGGTTTTGGTTGAAGATCTGATAACATTCAGTATAACAAAATAGCAACAAAAAAATGTAAAAATCTGAAAGGGTGCAAATACTTTTTCACAGCACTATACAATATCTAATCAAGACAGTGTTTAATTTTTCATATATTTTTTTCTTCATTTTTTTTCCTATTTGACAGTACAGAGTATTTTGGGCAGATTATTTACAAAAACTGACAATAGAATCCATTTTAATTCCACTTTGTAACCCAATAAAATGTGGAAAAAGTACCGGGATGTGAATAGTCTCTGAAGGCACACAATGATGAGAAAAAGCAGGAGGACTGGTGTGTTATTGTAAGCCCCTGGTGAAAGGTCAGGCATGCACACTCCCTGCTGCCCTCTGACCTGTAGCAATGACCAAACACAGACTCCAGGCCACCAACAATAAACTATTGTTTCACCACTGTACGACACAATGCACTGTCTGTGAGAGTATGTGCTGCCCAGCCTCCTCACCCTCCTGATGCCCAGCCTCCTCACCCTCCTGCTGCCCAGCCTCCTCACCCTCCTGCTGCCCAGCCTCCTCACCCTCCTGCTGCCCAGCCATAGCTGTGTCTGACCTAGACTCAACAGACCTCTAGTCTGCCTGTCTGTCTATGTTGTGGCTATTTCAGGCTGGAAAGTATGTCAGTGTGGGTGTGGCATAATTCCAATACATCCGCAACAATATAAAGATGTTGCCTTCAGTGGCTAATGTGTTTGCAACATTGATTGATGCAGACTGGGGTAGAGGCTGCTGGCTAGCCTAATGGAAGTCATGTCAGACAAGACTGGAGGACTGCAGGGAGTACTGATGAAAACAGTAAGCCAGTTGGACTGCAGGGGAACTCTCTAACTTTCCCTCCTCTATTCTAACTGAGCGGTTTCTGCTCACTCCTACACAGGGCACCTATCCCAGTCCCATTGAACACCATGATTCTGTACCAGGAGGACTAGTGCAGGGTGTCCCCATACCACCATTTGCCATTGTGGGATAAAAACCATCAACCTACCATCGAGGTGTCTTGATGGACACATTAAAACACAAACACCAGACATGCTAAACTAACATTGACTTTTTCTGAGCTCCCATTTTATTCAGTTCATTTTGAAGCCAGCCTTTGTTGCCTAATCACCACATCCTCAATCAGCAACATGCTGTTCCCAGTCTTAAATCAATTTACGACCTCCTGGGTAACACAGCTTCATTACTGGGGAATGTGATTAGCAGCCCAATGCTAATAAGTAGAAGCGAGAAAAAGATGGTTGCTGTGTAAACACCATCTGACATCCTAATAATCACTTTATGGCCTGTAGTCTGACAGAAGCTTTGCTCTATGGATCTATCCTCTCATTCCTCACTCACACTCAGCTCTGTTTGTCACATCTGGAAGACGGTTTATGTCTGATCTTTGCCTGATGGTTTTGTGTGCATCATTTCCTGGAAATGCCTATAGGAATTTATTATAACATTGCAATATAGTATTTACATTTTATGACACATTTGTCTCAATACACACACTTTTGTCATTGTTAATAACAGTGACTTTAACCAAGACCTATGCATCAATCCCTATTCTAAATGTAACTGCTGTTTGCTTAACCCACACTCCAGGCTCTGTGGATATTCTACAGAGCTGTGAAGGGACCCAAGGCTACCCAGTGGCTCAGCTATGTTTCTCCAACACTCTAAATTAACTTCCCACATTCCCTCTGGCTTAGAGCTAGCCATAAACTGCTGCAGTGGGAGGAGTGTGAGGTGGGAAGGGAGAGATGGAGGGAGGGAGGGACGGAGGGAAGGATGAATGGATAGAAAGAGGGAGAGATGGAGGGAGGGAGAGAGAGATCGAAGGAAGGAGCGATGGAGGGAGGGAGATATGGAACGAAGGAAGGAGAGATGGAAGGAGGGAGGGACTCAACATCATCTCTGTTTCTATTGGCTTTTAGAAGGCCCAGAGGAAAACAAGGAAGTTAGATAAGCAGACAGTATTTATTTTCATTGTATACGTTTAGAGCATCAGCCCGTTTAGTCGTTTACTCTATAGAGATGTGTCCAGATGCTCAATCATGAATTCTGGAGGGCTGCCTCTCATTGACACACCAGCATTTAGCCGCACGGTGGTCCTATTTTGTACAAACAGCACAGCAGGCCCCTACAAACCAAACAGCTCCACCTCCAAAAGCCCCCACATCTCCACGTGTCCATATGGCTGCCCGTCTCCATTGTCTAAATGCAATGCTGATAGTATTTAGTCTACCTTTTCTGCACCAAGATCCTGTGCATCCTTTGACTTTACTAAACAAGACAACGATACCTAAGTGAATGCAGTTCAATTTCATTTGTGATCATAATTTTGTTTTTTTAACTGTTATGGTAACTATCCCACGACTTACTTGTTTCCTATTTAGTTGGCACAGATGTTAATACCCACATTTCTGCATTAATAGTCTCTCTCTCGACCATGCAGACCATGAATCATTGCATAAGCTTATACAGTTCATATGCCTCTCTGGCAGCTGGGCCCAAACTGTGCTTCCGCATGTAGCGGAAAATATTTGTCATCTGACGTGATGTTCTGCATTCCCCGTGCACCAAGGACACACAGGAACAGCAAACTCTTATTTAGGAGGGGAGAACTCAAATGGGGTCAAGGGTTATTGTTGTTCCTCATTTAGTCATTTAGCAGACGCTCTTATCCAGTGCTACTTACAGGAGCAATTAGGGTTAATGGCCTTTCTCAAGGGCACAGACAGATTTTTCACCTAGTCGTCTTGGGATTTGAACCAGCAACCTTTCAAAATGCATTCCCTACTCCACATCATAGCAATCAACCTGAACTCTATGAAAAGTGTTGTTACGTGTCCTGTAGTTTTGAAAGTATGTTCCTTTTCTACTGCTGAATTTCAAATCAGAAGGTATGAAACAAAAGTCACAAAATAATTACATAATGTCAGCATATGTTTTGATGTGGACTCAAGATTTTCTACTGTATGTTGAGTTGCCATTGTTGACCCCCCACAGTATGTCCAAAACCCAGCGTTGGGTCAAATGGAGTGCAAAGTATCTCAGATCATGTGGAAAATAATCTTTGATTCGGTTTCAGTATCTCTGAGCTATTTTGTTTTCTGTACAACCACTATGCTTGTCTCAGTCTTATCAAACCTGTCATATCAGACTTCATGAAGAAAGGAAGAAGTTTGTTTCTCTAATATCCGCATGCCATTGTCTCTCTCTCCCTCTGTGTACCCAGTGAGGCGCTAGCTAGGCTAACCCCAGTGAGGCTCTAGCTAGGCTAACCCCAGTGAGGTGCTAGCTAACCCCAGTGAGGCGCTAGCTAGGCTAACCCCAGTGAGGCGCTAGCTAGGCTAACCCCAGTGAGGCGCTAGCTAGGCTAACCCAGTGAGGAGCTAGCTAGGCTAACCCAGTGAGGAACCCCCTCCAATATTATCACCAGGAAGACCAGTAAGGTTGTCTCTTCTACCTTTAAGGCCACAGCTATCCTTGCCGCCTTGCTCCATTCACGATCAAAAACACTGTGGCATTGCACAGCAAACAAACATAAATTGCCTAATCTAATCGCATTGCTCTCTATGGGTCTCTGTTTACTTTTGCTTAAGCGTCTCCGTGACTGCTTGGCTGTGTGACTCACTGATCCTATCTGCCTGAGCACCGTGCGTTTGGCTCCCCATGTCCCCTTGTTTCCCCACAAACAGACAGACAGAGAGGCAGACAAGACAGAAAGGCAGGCCAGAGCAGGCAGACTGACAGACACAGACAGGCAGACTAGAAGTCTGTTGAGTCTAGGTCAGACACAGCTATGGCTGGGCAGCAGGATGGTGAGGCTGGGCATCAGGAGTGTGAGGAGTCCGGGAAGCAGGAGGGTGAGGAGTACACTATCTGCACACCTCACTTGACACTTGCACACTGCACTGCAGTCAAAAGTCAAAAGGTAGGGTCCATTAGGGTGAGGAGGATGGGCAGCAGGAGGGTGAGGAGGTTGGGCATCAGGAGGGTGAGGAGGTTGGACATCAGGAGTGTGAGGAGTCCGGGAAGCAGGAGGGTGAGGAGTACACTATCTGCACACCTCACTTGACACTTGCACACTGCACTGCAGTCAAAAGTCAAAAGGCAGGGTCCATTAGAAAACGGAGGGTACCAAAAGGCTGTGTGATCTAGGCAGGGTCTGTTAGAAAATGGAGGGTAGGCCCTTGGCCTGAATGGACTATACCACTAACTTGAGTTACACAACCACAATTTTGTACATAAAAATACAAAGTTGTGAATCAGCAGCTTGATGTAGATATCATCAGTCCTCACTGATGTGAGGCACTTTTTGAAGATGGTTGCCTACAGATCTACTTCAGGTGAAAGGTTGTGGGTAGAGGGAATTGCTCATAAATATTCATTTTTGGGGAGGGTAAACTAATTGTATCTGATCCCAACACTTTTTCACTAAAGCATATTTACCAGAAGTCCACTGGAACGCTCTGATAATAAAATGATGTGCATTGCGAGAAAATACGGTTCTAGACAGTTAGCTTACAGTGGTAAGGCGCTGAGTTCCTGCCTATTACCACTTGCAGTGTAAATTCAATCCCCCATGGGGTGCAATGAAAACATTTGAAGAAAACAAATGTTTGAAAAACATTTGAAATGTGGACTTACATTTATTGAGGTATTATGTTGGGAAGAAAAGTGTAATAATCACCTTGAAAATTAAGATTAGGGGCTCAATTCAATATAACCCGCATTGCCGTATTTACAGAGTAGCTCTTTTTCCAAATAGTCAAATTAACTCATAGATTAGTCTTAACTCATAGTGTGTGGGCATGGGGTGAATGTTGTCAATAAAGGATAAGACAAATGTATATCTGCCCCAGGTGGTATTAGAAATCACAACCATTGAACTATGAACCAACTGTCTGAGCAGCCTACAACACCAGTCATAGCAGTTAGGAAAAAATACAATGAGTTGACACGACCACCATTGTCATCCATTTCTCGTTACGATGGATGTAGCTACGAATAGAAAGGTATAAGCCTCATAGTTTACATGTTATTTTTTTCCTTAGTAAAAGCCCATTGATATGTATGAAATGGTAAGCAAAAACATTGGATTTGGTCATATGTGGAAATGTGCCCTACTGCCTTTTAGAATGTTGTGTAACATCAGTAGTCCATTCAAGGAAGCATCATGCAAAATATATTGGCAGACTCCACTTACCAAGGCCATTGCCAAATAAGGCCCGCTGTCACCTGCTTTTATAGTAAGCCTTGCGGTGGTACCACCCAGCACATCTAGAAGGGAGTGTATTTCATACCGAACCCCTCCCTTGAGATGACGTGGTACCACCCAGCACATCTAGAAGGGAGTGTATGTCATACCGAACCCCTCCCTTGAGATGACGTGGTACCACCCAGCACATCTAGAAGGGAGTGTATTTCATACCGAACCCCTCCCTTGAGATGACGTGGTACCACCCAGCACATCTAGAAGGGAGTGTATGTCATACCGAACCCCTCCCTTGAGATGACGTGGTACCACCCAGCACATCTAGAAGGGAGTGTATTTCATACCGAACCCCTCCCTTAAGATGACGTGGTACCACCCAGCACATCTAGAAGGGAGTGTATTTCATACCGAACCCCTCCCTTGAGATGACGTGGTACCACCCAGCACATCTAGAAGGGAGTGTATTTCATACCGAACCCCTCCCTTGAGATGACGTGGTACCACCCAGCACATCTAGAAGGGAGTGTATTTCATACCGAACCCCTCCCTTGAGATGACGTAGAGGCACCTTCTCGCCTCTACATCACAATTTCAATGGTAGAGTTGAACCGCTAGGGGGAAAGAGCTAGATTTACTACTAAAAAAACAAAATATATCACTTTTGCAATGAACTGTCAAAACGAAGACCAGAACTCAGGTGTCTCACTATATGTAAGCATTAAACGTCTGGTTTTCCATCAAAAAAGTTTTTCATGAAAGTTACTCTTTAAAACACTTTCCGTTGTTATGGTTGCTTACTACCAAGTTACTACTCACCCCGTGCACAGTCCGACAACAGGATTATTTCACAAATGAGTAGGCAAATCCATAAATGCTCCATTCTTTCTGTATCGCAGGCTTCAACACTTCAAATCTGGGATAAAGAGAAAACAAGAACATTCACAGTGAGGCGAGGTGCAACAACACATACTTGTTTTATCCACATCATCTCTAAGCTACTGGATACGGTTTTACAACAACAATATTATGTCACAGACGTTTCTTTGGAAGTGGGATAGTCAAAGCATTGAGTAAATATAACAGATTTACAGACATTAAAACAAGTTGTTAATCATTTAACAGACTGGAAAATACAATACGTATGTTCCCAACACTAGAAAATGTGTTTCTGGAAAAGCAATTTAGGTGTTTTATTCATGATCTTCGTTCAAACAAGCACCTCTTATTCTGTTCATATGACCCTCTGTTTCTGGTTAGAGGAGTTATTCTTTCTGCCACTTTGTACATCAAATTGTAAGTCATTTGAAATCATTAACATCCTTTAGAGTTTTGCATTTAATCTGTGATATGAATTATCAACATAACATTGACCGTTATATTAAAGCATCTGCTATTGGGGAACTAGTCCTCCTAACTCATTGTCTTAGAATTGGTTAGATGCTGATGTATAGACTACAGTTTATCTACCTGCTAATGAACCATCCACATAGATCACAAAATAAATGTGTCCTATGTGAGTTGGGTCAAGGCCAGCGTCATCATTGTCCAGCGCCCCTGGAGCAATTAGGGTTAAGTGCCTTGCTCAACAGATATTTCACATAGTCGGCACGAAGGTTGGAACTACCTTTCGGTTACTGACCCAACTCGCTAACCACTAGGCTACATTCCGCTCTAGATCAGTGAGACATAGTAAATCAGTGGAACGACAACATTCTACACTCAAAAGTGGACAACAAATAATAGCTTTTATAAGGTAATATAGACTAACTATAATTTATGATGAACACAAGCATTTAGATTTATGCAATACAGCTGTGTACTGTCCTATTAGTAAAACATTAGTAATAATATGTAGTATCAATTAAAAGTTGTCTACTTATGCATTTTCTAAAACAAACATGCATCCTTCTAAAATCAGCCGCTTAAAAATAATCACATTGTTATCAGGCCCAATAACACATCTTCAAATAATACAAGTTAGTAAGTATTGGCTTACCTGAAATGTCCTGCAGCAATGATTTGTCTTGAATCGGTTTCCCACTAACGGCAAGTCTATCATTCTTATTGCCTTTACATTTGCATCAAAGGAGATTTAATCCAAATAATCAACAAATCAATATTCACTAAATGTTGAACTGCACGAACTGTCGCTCAAGTACCTGTGGCTCAGTTATTGAAAACAATGGTACCCTCCAATACAAAGAGCACTATTAAACGTCAGTATCAAACATGCGAGAGATCAAATCTATTTAGTTTTTTGAATGACAGTCATCACATAACGCTCGTGCGAGATCACCACACCAGACAGAACGCGTGGGTAAAAACTAAATAAATAAAAGTCCTCTGCTCGCGGTAGGCTACAGTTAACTCCTACCCTTATGAATTTCGGAAGAGACGCTGTAGGCCTAATCTGTTTATTTATTTTTTTATCGCAATTTTAATTTACATCCAAAAACCTTTTTGCAACAATTAAGCTAACAGATCTTGCCATCCAGTAATCGACCGCGGGCAAACAAACAGCCGAGGGAAAGGCGGTCCATCCCAGCTCGGAACTTTTGCCCAATCACAGTGTAGCCCTAGTCACAGCTACTCAACAAATTTTAAGAATTAACTCTTTCGTATTAGCCCACACTTAGGGCAGTTCTGCTGAAAACATGGACTACATCATAATAATACGAATATAAATATGCAAATATAATAATTGTAAAAAAAAATAAAAAATAGGCTAATATACATAATCACAAAATGTATAACAATAAAATATAATAAATGCATTATACTGTAATTACAATGTAATGATAGTTGATATTCAACTGGATTTCTATTCCCACTATGTAATCAGACAGATTGGTATGGTTTGGGTGTTCAATGGTATGGTTTGGGTGTTCAGAATACACACTGGCCTAACATAAAAAAATTGCAAAAAAAACATTAATAAGAGAAAATTGTAATTTAAAGAAAAAATGTAATATGAGTGTCATTTTATCAGACCCAGATTAAGCCTAATCCTGGATTAAAACAACTCCATGTAAAATCTCCATTGAGAATTTACTCCTGGACTAGGTTAAATCTGTGTCCAGGAAATCGGCCCCATGTGGTTCGTAATAAATTAATCACACCGATGCACTGAGAAGGAACATTAGGAGATGAACCTGCATAATAATAATTTAATTTGTCAGGCGCTTCTCACACCCAAGGTGCTGAAGAAAATAACAAATGTATTACAAATAATAATAAAAACAATCCAAAACACAGAACATTGTAAGCAGACAACAATCAAAGCTATATACAGGTGTCGTCAGATCCGGTGGGCAGGAGAACTGAATTAACAGAGGTCCTTCAAAGCTTTTCTGAAGAGCTCTGTCTTGAGCTGTTCCTTAAATGAGGACAGTGACTGGAAGTGCGTTCCATAGCCGGAGCTGCACAACTGAAAGCCCTGTCACCTATAGTTTTTAGTGCTGTTGGGATGCTGAAGGGAGATGGACCTGGAGGAGCGAAAGCTTCAGGAAGGTAAGATGTCAGACAGGTACTTGGGTCCAGAGTTGTGGATAGCTTGGTAGGTGTGAATCAGGATTTTAAAGTCAATGCATGAGCATATGGGGAGCCAGTGGATGTTGAACAGCACTGGAGTGATGTGCTCACGGGGGGAGGTGTAGGTGAGGACATATTGTATATACAGTTCTGGACATATTGTAGCCTGTTTAGACACATGGCATATGCACCAACAAACAGAGCTATTCAATAGTCCAGGCAGAGCAAGATACAGGCGTGGATGAGTCGTTCAGCTGCAGGTTGTGACAGCATAGGTCATGTTCCGTAGATGGAAAAATTCAAGTTTGGTCACATGATGTACGCCTAAAACGAGAGCGGACTGTCAAATATTGCACCCAGGTTGAGAACCTCACTGGAGGAGAGGACCTTGTCACCAATATATCAATTATCATTGATCCTACTTGAATGAAGGGACTTGTAGTCAAAACAAGTCCCTTTCCACATTTTGTTACGTTACTGCCTTAGTCTGAAATTGATCCCCCATCAATCTACACACAATACCCCATAATGTGCAACTGAGCAAGGGGACAAGTACCTTCGTTTTTGCTCTGACATGCACAGTCAACTGTGAAACCTTATATAGACAGGTGTGTGCTTTTTCAAATCATGTCCATTCAATTGAATTTACCACAGGTTGACTCCAATCAAGTTGTTGAAACATCTCAAGGATGATCAATGAAAACAGGATGCACCTGACCTCAATTTAGAGTCTCATAGCAAAGGGTCTGCATACTTATGTAAATAAGGTGTCGTTTTTTTATTTAATACATTTACAAAAATTACTAAAAACCTGTTTTCACATTGTCATTATGGGGTATTGTGTGTAGATAGATGTGGACGTTTGTTATTTAATCCAAAATAAAAATCTGAAATATCACATTTAAGTATTCAGACACTTTACTCAGTACTTTGTTGAAGTACCTTTGGCAGCAATTACAGCCTTGAGTCTTCTTGGGTATGACGCTACAAGCTTGGCACACCTATATTTGGGGAGTTTCTCCCATTCTTCTCTACAGATCATCTCAAGCTCTGTCAGGTTGGATATGGAGCATTGCTGCACAGAGATGATCGATCGGGTTCAAGTCCTGCTCTGGCTGGGCCACTCAAGGAACAGAGACTTGTCCCGAAGCCACTCCTGCATTGTCTTGGCTGTGTGCTTAGGATCGTTGTCCTATTGGAAGGTGAATCTTCGCCCCCAGTCGGAGGTCCTGAGCACTCTGGAGCAGGTTTTCATCGAGGATCTCTGTACTTTGCTTCGTTCATCTTTCCCTCAATCCTGACAAGTCAATCCCAGTCCCTGCCGCTGAAAAACATCCCCACAGCATGCTGCCACCACCACGCTTCACCGTAGGGATGGTGCCAGGTTTCCTCCGGACGTGACACTTGGCATTCAGGCCAAAGATTTCAATCTTGGTTTAATCAGACCAGAGAATGTTGTTTCTCAGGTCTGAAAGTCTTTAGGTGCCTTTTGGCAAACTCCAAGTGGGCTGTCATGTGCCTTTTACCGAGAAGCGGCTTCCGTCTGGCCACTCTACCATAAAGGCCTGATTGGTAGAGTGCTGAAGAGATGGTTGTCCTTCTGGAAGGTTCTCCCATCTCCACAGAGGAACTCTAGTGCTCTGTCAGAGAGACCATTGTGTTCTTGGTCACCTCCCTTCCCTCCTCGATTGCTCAGTTCGGCTGGGCAGCACGCTCTAGGAATAATCTTGGTGGTTCCAAACTTCTTCTATTTAAGAATGATGGAGGCCACTGTGTTCTTAGGGACCTTCAGTGCTGCAGACATCTTTTTGGAAGCCTTCCCCAGATCTGTGCCTCGACACAATCCTGTCTCGGAGCTCCACAGAGAATTCCTTCGACCTCATGCCTTTGGTTTTATTCTGAAATGCAACGTCAACTGTGAAACCTTATATAGACAGGTGTGTGCCTTTCCAAATCATGTCCATTCAATTGAATATACCACAGGTTGATTCCAACAAGTTGTAAAAACATCTCAAGGATGATCAATGGAAACAGGATGCACCTGAGCTAAATTTCAAGTCTCATAGCAAAGGGTCTGAATACTTATGTAAATAAGCCATTTCTGTTTTCACTTTGTCATTATGGGATATTGTGTGTAGATTAATGGACATTTTTGATTTCATCCATTTTAGAATAAGGCAGTAATGTAACAAAATGTGGAAAAAGTCAAGGGGTCTAAATACTTTCCGAATGCCCTGTATATATATATATTTTAAAAATCATGATGAAAAAAATGGGTAAGAATTAAATGATATGCTATTTATATGGTTTAATTACATAAACAGTTAAATGTCATAATGACCTTGGTAGGCTGCTTTAGCGTTTATACTATTGATTCTTGGACAAACAGAGCATGTGCAAAAAGATAGTGACCCTTAGTGGAGATTTGAGGGAATGCATGCCACAAATGAGTCAGCTGGTAGTACAACATATTTAAATACTTAAAAAGTTACAAATGAAGTGTTAAGTCAGTGATATACACTACCGTTCAAAAGTTTGGGGTCACTGACACATTTCCTTGTTTTTGAAAGAAAAGCACATTTTCTTGTCCATTAAAATAACATAAAATTAATCAGAAAGAGTGTAGATATTGTTAATGTTGTAAATGACTATTGTAGCTGGAAACTGCAGATTTTCTATGGAATATCTACATAGGCGTACACAGGCCCATTATCAGCAACCATCACTCCTGTGTTCCAATGGCATGTTGTGTTTATCACTTTAAAAGGCTAATTGATCATAAGAAAACCCTTTTGCAATTATGTTAGCACAGCTGAAACTGTTGTTCTAATTAAAGAAGCAATAAAACTGGCCTTCAGACTAGTTGAGTATCTGGAGCATCAGCATTTGTGGGTTCGATTACAGGCTCAAAATGGCCAGAAACAAAGAACTTTATTCTGAAACGTGTCAGTCTATTCTTGTTCTGAGAAATTAAGGCTATTCCATGCGAGAAATTGCTAAGAAACTGAAGATCTCATACAACGCTGTGTACTACTCCCTTCACATAACAGCTCAAACTGGCTCTAACCAGAATAGAAAGAGTGGGAGGCCCCTGTGCACAACTGAGCAAGAGGACAAGTACATTAGTGTCTAGTTTGAGAAACAGATGCCTCACAAGTCCTCAACTGGCAGCTTCATTAAATAGTACCGGCAAAACACCAGTCTCAACGTCATCAGTGAAGAGGCGACTCTGGCATGGTGGCCTAGGCAGAGTTCCTCTGTCCAGGGTCTGTGTTCTTTTGCCCATCTTAATCTTTTCTTTTAGTGGCCAGTCTGAGTTATGGATTTTTTTTTGCAACTCTGCCTAGGTCAGCATCCCAGAGTCACTTCTCCACAATCCTGTCTCGGCAATCTACGGCTAATTCCTTCGACCTCATGGCTTGGTTTTTGCTCTGAGATGTACTGTCAAATGTGAGACTTTATATAGACAGGTGTGTGCCTTTCCAAATCATGTCCAATCAATTGAATCTACCACAGGTGGACTCCACTCAAGTTGTAGCAACATCAAGGATGATCAATGGAAAACAGATGCACCTGACCTCAAGGGTCTGAATACTTATGTAAATAAGGTATTTGATTTTTTATAATTAGAAAACATTTCGGAGAACCTGTTTTCACGTTGTCATTATGGGGTATTGTGAGTAGAACAGCTCAAATAAGCTTAGAGAAATGACAGTCCAGCATAACTTTTATACATGAAGGTCAGTCAATACAGAACACTTCAACTACTTTAAAAGTTTCTTCAAGTGCAGTTGCAAAAACCATCAAGCGCTATGATGTAACGGGTTCTCATGAGGATGCCAAAGGAAAGGAAGACCCAGAGTTCTCTGCTGCAGATGATAAGTTCATTAGTTACCAGCCTCAGAAATTGTAGCCCAAATAAATGCTCCAGAGCTCAAGTGACAGACATCTCAACATCAACTGTTCAGAGGAGACTGCGTGAAATCAGGCCTTCATGGTCGAATTGCTGCAAAGAAACCACTACTAAAGTACACCAATAAGAAGAGACTTGCTTTGGCCAAGAAACACATGCAATGGACATTAGACAGGTGGAAATCTGATGAGTCCAAATTTTAGATTTTTGGTTCCAACCAGTGTCTTTGTGAGACGCAGAGTAGGTGAACAGATTAACTCTGCATGTGTGGTTCCCACAGTGAAGCATGTTGGAGGTGTGACGGTGCTTTGCTGGTGAGTCTGATTTATTCAGAATTAAAAGGCACACTTAACCAGCATGGCTACCACAGTATTTTACCAAGAAGGATAGTGATGAGTGCTGCATCAGATGACCTGGCCTCCACAATCACCAGACTTCAACTCAATTGAGATGGTTTGGGATGAGTTGGGCCAGAGTGAATAAAAAGCAAGACTGTTGGAAAACCATTCCAGGTGAAGCTGGTTGAAAGAATGCAAAGCTGTCATAAAAGGCAAAGGGTGACTATATTTTGATTTGCTTAACACTTTCAGTTACTACATGATGCCATGTGTTATTTTGTAGTTTTGTCTTCCCTATTATTCTACAATGTAAGAAAGTAGTAAAAATAAAGAAAAACACTTGAATGAGTAGGTGCGTCCAAACTTGACTGGAACTGTAGATATCTCCCAGGTTAGCATGAGTGCTCAACAATGCACTCCTACCTCAAGGTCTCTTCTCACAGTCTCTGTCACAAAGATACCTGAAACAATACTTTCAATCAACATTTTTATTGAACCTTAAATTAACTTATCCTTTATCTCTCTATCCACACATACAGTACATACAGAAAATTATTTACAACAATGGTGATGACCAAATTCAAGCAACACCCACCATTCAGACATCCACCTACTCAGCAGCAATAATCATACGTTTCTACTGGAGTTAGAGTTGGGTCTCCTGTGGCAACACGTAACTTTTTGGGCAACCAGACCAAATTCACATAGAAATGTTGGTTATAGATCTATTATTCTACTTTAAAGCAAGTCTAATAAGCAGTATATCTGTTCTATTTCTAAGCTTGTTTTGTTTTTAGTCTTACTTTGTTTTGTACACAAGCTTAAAAAAGCTGAAACAACATGTTTGGATATGGAAAATATATTTAAATGGTTTAGATGGTACAATGATTCTCTACACTATACTAGCTTATTTTGTCAGAAACTGAAATTAGGCAAACTATTAGAGTTTTAGCAAACAGGAAATAGTGGCGCGATTTCTGCATAGTGCAACTTAAGTACCATTCACATATGCTATTGCCAGACACAACATGTGACTTAAAGATAATAAAAAAAGCAAGTTGCTAAAATAAAATTCTAAATGTGGCATTTCATTAAAACCGTATCTGATCAAAGGTAATATCGCTTCTGAGCTTAGTTTTTTCTTGGTTGTGGTCACTGGTGATGCAGATCCACGATCTGATTGCTATGAAATGAATGACCAGCAGTAAGAGAATAGGTGTAATATATATTTGTTTAAATGTAGGTGAATGTCTGCTGGCATATGAGTCATTGTAGCAGAAACATCCTTCGAATGTGTGTATAACAAAAAAAAGGTATGCTTATGTCCAGTAGGGGGCAGTGATAGTCTGGTATGATTCAAAGTGTTGCAGGTTTTGAGAGGGTGAAAGCAGTGGATGAGTCATGGGTGTTTGGTGTCAGATGTATATGGGGTGGTATTGCCTGTGGGTCAGTTTCTTTCTGCAGGTTGGGCAAGTGTGGGATCTCGACAGTGAGTCACGGAGGCACTGACTGCAGAACAGGTGACCACATTTTGTGGAGACCACTAGTCTGCCACTTTCAATGATCTAGAGGAAGAGGAAAACAGGATCTTAGTTGAAGGGACAACTTCACATTCTGGTAGCTACACATAAATTACAGAAACAGTTTGGCATAGTCACCTTCACACACAATGAAGTATGCTTCTCTTACCTCAGCATAGGAGTCCATACACACTGGGCAGCTGACTGTACCTGGGGTAGACCTGTGGAGAACAGACCATCAGGATCTACCGCAACTCAAGGTCATATCCCAATATTATGAGTGGATAAATGGATGGATGAGATTGATGCTTTTATGTGCCCTAACGCAAATATTCTAGTAAAATTGTTTTTAAAAAACAATTGTATATGTCATCTGATAAGATTAGCATGGTCAGAGGTTGTTAGTTAGTACCTGGCTCTACTGCTGGCCTGTAGAGAGGATAGGAGGTCAGCACTGAGGCTCCCATTGGTATCCCCCTCCTCATCACTGCTCAGCACGTAACTCTCACCGCCAACTCCACGTCTGCCCCGAAGCCCTGATATATGCCATTTAGCAGATAAACATGCATTTTCCTAACTGAGTTTGTCTGATGTAGTGATGAATGCTTACTTGAGGGTCAAAACATATAGTTAATCTAAATATAAATCGCTGTGATTGAGGAAAACAATGAATTACCTTCATCGACAACCTGGTCTCCCCATTCACAATCATGCAGTGGTGGAAAATATGAAAATAGAAACATCAAATGTCAACATTTCAGTCTTTAAACAGTGACAAAAGCTTATTGTTTGATTTGGATCTCTTTTAGTCCCCATTTGGACTAATCTTCCAAGAGTCCTCCAATACATTTAAAATAGCTAATGTATACATCATTATTTGCATAGAGAGCTCCCAAACTCACCACCACAGAATCATTGTTGGTCAAGTCAACCACAGTTGGCTCAGAACCTTCACATGTCAAGTCCACCACCTCCTCACCTGCACAGCCAAAAGAAGGGTTTGAAACCTATCCATAATGACCAGAGAGAAAGGCATAAAGCCATTGGTACTCACTGCTAGTCCTACTGCTCTCCAGCACAGCAATGGTCTCAGCAGTGGCTGCTGCACGAAGTGCCACAGGGTTGGTGACTCTGCTACTCTTGGCTGTGCGTCTGGAACTTGAGGGGGCTCCAGTCCTTCTCTTCCTCTGTGTCTGTGACAAAGCACTGCTTCTTAGTAACCAGACCCCTTTGCTTAAGTGAAAATGAAACTGAAGGTTTTGGAGGGTTATCACGGCCGGGAATGTAGGCCTACAACGAACACTACACATTGCCTGCAACCTTAGGATTTCCATGTTAAAATGTTATGGAATGCATTTTCTCCATAGGCCTACATTATGATCAAATAGCCTCAGCAGGTACAGCCTCGGTGTTCACAGTAAACGCACACTAGAAGTTGCAAGGGATTTTCACAACGTCGCGATCAGAACTTAAATTCTCTGTGCCTAAAAAAAGGAGAGGGATGTAAAGTTGAGGACTTACTGTACTGCTCATGTTGTGATGGGATAGGTGTGGGTGAAAATCGGTAAAATGTCACGTAGCTATAGTACACGCTGAAAAATCTACATCCGTTCCAACTCAAGCTCTGGAGACCAATTTAACAATAATCTGGGGAAATAGAATAAACCAATGACGTTACAAAACAAGCTGTCACATCTGATAAACACAACACACACCAGGCATGAGCCTTCACAATATTTAGATGCTTTTTTTGTTGACAAATAGAAACCTATTAGCCAGCTAATAAAACCAAACAGCACCACAACCCATCTCAGTCTCTGTGCTTCTCTGCTTAGAGAAATAAAACGTGCGTTTAGATAGCTAGTTAAGCTACGTTGACCCACAAACAAATAACCTATTGTTGTGTGGTTTAGCTGTTGTGATAACAAAAACAGCTGGTTAGTTAGCTACTGAGGTTAGCTTGCATATTAGCTGGGTCTGAGCAGGGCAGCTCATCGAGCGTAAGCTTATCTCGAGAACATGGTCATTAACACGGTTTATTAAGCATGACATGTGTCTAAACAACTAGCTAAAGTAGCTGGTTATCACAAATGCAATGGATAATGAAAACATGAGCTATAGTAGCTAGAATTAACGTTAACATTTTAGCTAACGAACAAAGCAAAGCCAGCTAACTTAGCTAGTATCGCTAACACGCTCCTATGCAAGCTCTACCTCCATGTAAAATAGGCTTACAACCGGAGTCAGCTTTACCTAACATTAACAAAAACATTCAACATTTGGGTGAGTGACTGGTGATAGCTAGATGTATCAAATTATAAATAATCCAGTTTTAAAATGGTACACACCTTTTCAATCACTTTTTGAAAAACAACTTCCTCTCTCATGCAGCCTGCTAACCAAATACAACGGGAAACGCTTCTTCTTCTTTGGGCTTGAGTTGGCGGATCGCATCCACACGCCCTACCTTCATAGAATAAGAAAATGCAACAGCAGCCCCAGTGGGCAGAGCTGGACACGTTGGACTGCGACACATTTTTTGTCATTTTACAAGGGGTCCACCATGGTCATGTGTAGCCTAGTTGAGATCAGTGTATTGCATTTAATTTCGTCTTTGAGTTAAGTAAAACATATATTTCAGTAGTAAACAGGGAAACAACATCGAGTCCCAGACAATTCACAATAGAAAATACCAGAGGGCCATCGTTTACTAGCCTATTTAAATTATTGGGATTATCTGGTTACCACCAGTGTTTGGAATACATTGAGATAGTTGACAACACAGACCATGGGACGCCTTTTTCTCACGAAGATTTATTTGTCAAAGGTCCGTGGTGGGTCTGTGTAAACTATACGATAATATTGGAGACAGGTTTATAGCAGTGAATGTCATCGACTCCTTTACTCGTATAGCATTTCTAAGTAGAAGCCATATCAGCAAGGGAAAATAATTGTTCTCACTTTATGATAGAACATTCAGATTTTATGCCTGACTGTGGCGCTCTTTAACTGAATTGTTAGGATTTTCATGTGATCACAACAAGAATACTTATTTTGCTCAAATAGAGATATAATGCAATTGTGTTTTTGAGAAGATGGGCCTGGCTGAGAATATAACATTCCGTTTTCTCCCTGAATGTAGCGCTGTTTACCGTAATTTTCTGGATTGTCTTGAACAAAACTACTTATTTTACTAATTGTGTTTCTTTTAAAAGGTGGGCTGACATGAATAAGACATTAATGGGGAAAGGATCCAGAGGCTGATTATCGTTCTGCACATCTCTTTATTTACAATGCTGGCTGCCATAGTTAACACAAACACAGGACATTGAATGCTACCCGAATTGACTCAGCGAGGTCAAACAGGTGTGTGTGTGTGTTAGTCAGATTATCCAGTGCCCATAGCAACACTATTGATTATTCTCTATCCCCAGTGCATGTGGTGTATTTGTATTTATTATGGATCCCCATTAGTTCCTGCCAAGGCAGCAGCTAGTCTTCCTGGGGTCCAGCGAAATTAAGGCAGTTAAACAATAAAAAAACATTACAATACATTCACAACACATTTCACAACACATTCAGTGTGTGCCCTCAGGCCCCTACTCTACTACCACATATCTACAACACAAAATCCATGTGTACGTGTATAGTCAAATCAAATCTTATTTGTCACATGCGCTAAATACAACAGGTGTAGACCTTACAGTGAATGCTTACTTACAAGCCCTAACCAACAATGCAGTTTAAAAAATACCTTAAAAAAGAAGAATAAGAAATAAAAGTAACAAATAATTAAAGAGCAGCAGTAAAATAACAATTTAAAAAAAAAAACTGTTTTTGCTTTGTCATTATTGGGTATTATGTGTAGATTGATGAGGAAATGTATTTAATCCATTTTAAAATTAGGCGGTAACGTAACTAAATGTGAAAAAAGGGAAGGGGTCTGAATACATTCCGAATGCACTGGATATACGGAATAGGGTGCCATTTGGGACACATCCCATATGTTGATGAAGCCGCCTGAAATCAATGGCTGCATACTAATTGTCCATCCCTCTCCTCATAGATATCCAAGCATTGGATAGGTGTAAGCATTAGCTTCAGCTACTTTACATCATTGTTAAATCCCTGAGATGAAAAGAAATGTGCAAGCCCACACACCTTGGAGTCATTAGTAAAAAAGGTATTCTATAAAAGGGCAAATGATTGACACAAGTTGTTGCAGTAGTAGGTAAAACAATGGATCCAGAGCTGTATATGTTAATTATGGACTTTAAAGTAACAGGCAAGTAGAGGGGGCCAGGTGGGATAGGGCCAGGCACGTCCAGGTGTCCTCAGTCGCGGTCCAAGAGCCTCAGGCCCACCGGAAGGGGAGACAGAGAAAGATTATAGTTGACGGTTAGTGAGAACATGACTAACACCATAGTACACTGCAGTCGTGGCCAAAAGTTTTGAGAATTACACAAATATTCATTTACACAAAGTTTGCTGCTTCAGTGTCTTTAGATTTTTTTGTAATATGTTACTATGGAATACTGAAGTATAATTACAAGCATTTCATAAGTGTCAAAGGCTTTTATTGACAATTACATGAAGTTGATGCAAAGAGTCAATATTTGCAGTGTTGACCCTTCTTTTTCAAGACCTCTGCAATCCACCCTGGCATGCTGTCAATTAACTTCTGGGCCACATTTTGACTGATGGCAGCCCATTCTTGCATAATCAATGCTTGGAGTTTGTCAGAATTTGTGGGTTTTTGTTTGTCCACCCGCCTCTTGAAGATTGACCACAAGTTCTCAATGGGATTAAGGTCTGGGGAGTTTCCTGGCCATGGACCCAAAATATCGATGTTTTGTTCCCTGTGCCACTTAGTTATCACTTTTACCTTATAGCAAGGTGCTCCATCATGCTGGAAAAGGCATTGTTCATCACCAAACTGTTCCTGGATGGTTGGGAGAAGTTGCTCTCGGAGGATGTGTTGGTACCATTCTTTATTCATGGCTGTGTTCTTAGGCAAAATTGTGAGTGAGCCCACTCCCTTGGCTGAGAAGCAACCCCACACATGAATGGTCTCAGGTTGCTTTACTGTTGGCATGACACAGGACTGATGGTAGCGCTCACCTTGTCTTCTCCGGACACGCTTTTTTCCGGATGCCCCAAACAATCGGAAAGGGGATTCATCAGAGAAAATGACTTTACCCCAGTCCTCAGCAGTCCAATCCCTGTACCTTTTGCAGAATATCAGTCTGTCCCTGATGTTTTTCCTGGAGAGAAGTGGCTTCTTTTCTGCCCTTCTTGAAACCAGGCCATCCTCCAAAAGTCTTTGCCTCACTGTGCGTGCAGATGCACTCACACCTGCCTGCTGCCATTCCTGAGCAAGCGCTGTACTGGTGGTGCCCCGATCCCGCAGCTGAATCAACTTTAGGAAACGGTACTGGCGCTTGCTGGACATTCTTGGGGGCCCTGAAGCCTTCTTCACAACAATTGAACCGCTCTCCTTGAAGTTCTGGATGATCCAATAAATGGTTGATTTAGGTGCAATCTTACTGGCAGCAATATCCTTGCCTGTGAAGCCCTTTTTGTGCAAAGCTATGATGACGGCATGTGTTTCCTTGCAGGTAACCATGGTTGACAGAGGTAGAACAATTATTCTAAGCACCACCCTCCTTTTGAAGCTTCCAGTCTGTTATTCGAACTCAATCAGCATGACAGAGTGATCTCCAGCCTTGTGCTCGTCAACACTCACACCTGTGTTAACGAGAGAATCACTGACATGATGTCAGCTGGTCCTTTTGTGGCAGGGCTGAAATGCAGCGGAAAGTTTTTTTGGGGATTCAGTTCATTTGCATGGCAAAGAGGGACTTTGCAATTAATTACAATTCATCTGATCACTCTTCATGACATTCGGGAGTATATGCAAAATGCCATCATACAAACTGAGGCAGCAGACTTTGTGAAAATTAATATTTGTGTCATTCTCAAAACTTTTGGCCACGACTGTACATACACTGGGGGTAGAGAATAATCAATAGTGTTGGTATGGACACTGGATGATCTGACTAACACAGACACACACCTGTTTGACCTTGTTGAGTCAATTCAGGAAACATTCAATGTCCTGCATTTGTGTTAACTATGGCAGCCAGCATTGTAAATAAAGAGATGTGCAGAACGATAATCAGCCTCTGGATCCTTTCCCCTTAATGTCTTAAAAAAACAACAACATTATTTTACCCCCTTTTCTCCCCAATTTAGTGATATCCAATTGCAATCTTGTCTCATCACTGCAACTCCCCAACAGGCTCAGGAGAGGCGAAGGTCGAGTCACGTGTCCTCGGAAACATGACCCGCCAAACCACGCTTCTTAATACCCGCCCGCTTAACCCGGAAGCCAGCCGCACCAATGTGTCAGAGGAAACACTGTTCAACTGACGACTGAAGTCAGCCTGCAGGCGCCCGGCCCGCCACAAGGAGTTACCAGAGCACGATGAGCCAAGTAAAGCCCCCCGGCCAAACCCTCCCCTAACCCGGACGATGCTGGACCAACTGTGCACCGCCCTATGGGACACCCGGTCACATACGGTTGTGACAGAGTCTGGTATCGAACCCAAGTCTGTAGTGACGCCTCAAGCACTGCGATGCACTCTGGAGGCCCCTTAATGTATTTTTCATGTCAGCCAGGCCCAACGTTTCAAAGAAACACTTTTTAATTAAATCTGTAGTTGAGTAAAATAAGATTTGTTCTGGTCACAAAATAATCCAGAAAATGATGTCAAACAGCACCACATTCAGGCAGAAAACAGAATGTTATATTCTCAGCCAGGACCATATTTTCAAAGAAAACTAATTATCTCTATTTGAGCTAAATAAGTATTTTTTTGTGATCACAAGAAAATCCTAACAATTCAGGTAAAGAGTGCCACAGTCAGGCAGAAAATCTAAATGTTCTATCATAAAGTGATATCATTATTTTCCCTTGCTGATATGGCTGCTACTTAGAAATACTATAACAGTAAATTAACAGATGACATTCACTGCAATAAACCTGTCTCCAATATAATCACATAGTTTACACAGACCCACTACGGACCTTTGACAAATAAATATCCGTGTGAAAAGGTGTCCCATGGTCTGTTTTGTCAACAAACTCAATGTATTCCAAGACTTGTGGTAACCTATGATCCCAATAATTTAAATAGCCTAGTAAACGATCCCCCTCTGGTATGTTCTATTGAGAACTGTCTGGGACTTGTTTTCCTGTTTACTACTCAAATACATTTGACTTATTAAGTCAAATATGAAATTAACTGCAATACACTGGTCTCAAATATATTAGCATAACTAGGCTACACAGAACCACGGCAGACCCACTGTAAAATGAGAGGTTTTTATTGTATTAAAACGTGTCCCAGTCCAACACAGCCAGCTTTGTGCTTCTTCTTCTTCTTCTTCTTCTTCTTCTTCTTCTTCTTCTTCTTCTTCTTCAGTAGGTCCACTTACTACAGGTACATCTATGTAAGCTCCATCAGTCTGACAGTAGATCCACTTACTACAGGTACAGTTGAAGTTGGAAGTGTACATACACCTTAGCCAAATACATTTAAACTCAGTTTTCACAATTCCTGACATATAACCAGAGTAAAAATTCCCTGTATTAGGTCAGTTAGGATCACCACTTTATTTTAAGAATGTGAAATAATAGTAGAGAGAATGATTTATTTCAGTTTTTATTTATTTCATCACATTCCCAGTGGGTCTGAAGTTTACATACACTTAATTAGTATTTGGTAGCACTGCCTTTAAATTGTTTAACTTGGGTCAAACGTTTCGGGTAGCCTTCCACAAGCTTCCCACAATAAATTGTGTGGATTTTGGCCCATTCCTCCTGACAGAGCAACTGCTCCGCCCACAACCGTAAGGCTCTCCAGAGGGTAGTGAGATCTGCACAACGCATCACCAGAGGCAAACTACCTGCCCTCCAGGACACCTACACCACCCGATGTCACAGGAAGGCCAAAAAGATCATCAAGGACAACAACCACCCGAGCCACTGCCTGTTCACCCCGCTATCATACAGAAGGCGAGATCAGTACAGGTGCATCAAAGCTGGAACCGAGAGACTGAAAAACAGCTTCTATCTCAAGTCCATCAGACTGTTAAACAGCCATCACTAACATTGAGTGGTTGCTGCCAATACACTGACTCAAATCTCTAGCCACTTTTATAATACCAAAATGTATGTAATAAATGTATCACTAGTCACTTTAAACAATGCCACTTTATATCATGTTTACATACCCTACATTACTCATATCATATGCATATACTGTACTCTATACCATCTACTGCATCTTGCCTATGCCGTTCGCCATCGCTCATCCATATATTTATATGTACATATTCTTTTTAATTCATTTACACTTGTGTGTATAAGGTAGTTGTTGTGAAATTGTTAGATTACTTGTTAGATATTACTGCACGGTCAGAACTAGAAGCACAAGCATTTCGCTACACACGCATTAACATCTGCTAACAATGTGTATGTGACCAATAAAATTTGATTTGATTTGTGTAACTGAATCAGGTTTGTAGGCCTCCTTGCTCGCACACGCTTTTTCAGTTCTGCCCACAAATTTTCTATAGGATTGAGGTCAGGTCTTTGTGATGGCCACTCCAATACCTTGACTTTGTTGTCCTTAAGCCATTTTGCCACAACTTTGGAAGTATGCTTGGGGTCATTGTCCATTTGGAAGACCCATTTGCGACCAAGCTTTAACTTCCTGACTGATGTCTTGAGATGTTGCTTCAATATATCCACATAATTTTCCTTCCTCATGATGCCATCTATTTTGTGAAGTGCACCAGTCCCTCCTGCAGCAAAGCACCCCCACAACATGATGCTGCCACCCCCGTGCTTCACGGTTGGGATGGTGTTCTTTGGCTTGCAAGCCCCCACCTTTCTCCTCCAAACATAACGATGGTCATTATGGCCAAACAGTTCTATTTTTGTTTCATCAGACCAGAGGACATTTCTCCAAAAAGTCAGATCTTTGTTGCCATGTGCAGTTGCAAACCGTAGTCGGGCTTTTTTATGGCGGTTTTGGAGCAGTGGCTTCTTCCTTGCTGAGCGACCTTTCAGGTTATGTTGATATAGGACTTGTTTTACTGTGGATATAGATACTTTTGTACCTGTTTCCTCCAGCATCTTCACAAGGTCCTTTGCGGTTGTTCTGGGATTGATGTGCACTTTTCGCACCAAAGTACGTTCATCTCTAGGAGACAGAACGCATCTCCTTCCTGACTGGTATGACGGCTGTGGGGTCCCATGGTGTTTATACTTGCGTACTATTGTTTGTACGGATGAATGTGGTAACTTCAGGCGTTTAGAAATTGCTCCCAAGGATGAACCAGACTTGTGGAGGTCTACAATTTGTTTTCTGAGGTCTTGGCTGTTTTCTTTTGATTTCCCCATGATGTCAAGCAAAGATTGAAGGTAGGCCTTGAAATACATCCACAGGTACACCTCCAATTGACTCAAATTATGTCAATTAGCATATCAGAAGCTTCTAAAGCCATGACATAATTTTCTGGAATTTTCCAAGCTGTTTAAAGGCACAGTCAACTTAGTATATGTAAACTTCTGACCCACTGGAATTGTGATTCAGTGAATTATAAGTGAAACAATCTGTCTGTAAACAATTGTTGGAAAAACTACTTGTGTCATGCACAAAGTAGATGTCCTAACAGACTTGGCAAAACTATAGTTTGTTAACAAGAAATGTGTGGAGTGGTTGAAAAATGAGTTTTAATGACTCCAACCTAAGTGTATGTAAACTTCAGACTTCAACTGTAGGTATATGAGTAGATAGAATATGGGGGTGGAATTTCAAGTTACACACAATATTGATAATTATTTTGAATTATATTTCAGATTCTTGGCGACAGCGGACTCCTACAGGACCAAGGAGGAAGACTGGAGGGCCATTGCTGCCAAGTTCCTGGAGAGGTGGAATTTCCCTAACTGTCTTGGCTCCATTGCCGGGAAACATGAAGTAATCCAGGCTCCACCGTGCTTGGGTTCGCAATTCTACAACTACAAGGGCACCTATTCAGTTGTACTCTTGGCTGTTGTAGATGTCTTCTACTGTTTCCGTGTCGTCGATGTTGGTGCTCACGGCAAGGGAAGTGATGCCAGGACCCTCCGGGACTCTGCCAGGACCCTCCAGGACCCTTCAGGACTCAGGCACTTCAGGATGGCACATTGAAGATTCCACCACCTGCATCACTCCCTGGGGCTGAAGATCTGGGACCCGTTCCCCACATCTTCGTCAGCGACGAGGCCTTCACTTGAGACCCAACCTCATAAGGCTCTAGGCTGGACGCCAGCTGCCATTGCCAAAACCTGTAAGGATCTTTAACAAACGACTGTCCAGGGCAAGGTTAGTTGTTGAATTCGCCTTTGAGATTCTGGCAGCCCGGTGGAGAATGTATCGGAGAGTGCTTGGTCTCAGCCCCTCAAATGTCGATGCCTGCGTTAAGGCCACATGTGTTCTCCACAACTACCTGCGGAGATCATTCCAGGAGCCTCTCCGGATGGAGATGGGCAAGCCAAATGGTCACCTACCTGATGTCACCAGGGCAGGTGCCAACAACGCCCCCAGACAGGCACTCCAGATGAGGGAGAAGCTGACCTTCTACTTCTCACCGCCAGTAGGTGAAGTCCCATGGCAGCATACCGTGGAGTGAAACGGCTCTTTTAAGAGCCCCCTAACACAAATGTTATTTTAAGAACCATCCACCGTTGTCCATAAAATAGCATTTTTTCACCAGATTATTTTATGTCTCCTTGTCTCTCTACATTTGGAAGCTATATTTAAGTGACATTTGGGAGTAAAGACCACACCTTAACCCCTTCCTTCTCCCATTAACATCAGTATTATATACACCTGGCACGGTACATTTGTAAAAAGATCCTGTGTGTAGCTGGTGTAGAGGAGTCAGGCGCAGGACAGCAGAATTGAGTAATACACGTATTTACTCAAATGTTCACAAAATACATCTCAAAATACAGAGCCCACAACTAACAGACCTATTACATACAAACAATCACTCACAAACAAACATGGGGGAACAGAGGGTTAAATAATGAACAAGTAATTGTGGGATTGAAATCAGGTGTGTAAAACAAGAAGAAAACAATGGAAAATGAAAAATGGATCGGCTATGGCTAGAAAACCGGTGACATCGACCGCCGAACGCCGCCCGAGCAAGGAGAGGGACCGACTTCGGCGGAAGTGGTGACAACATTAGGTGAGCAGGACCTCTAATTAGGGTTATACAACATACAGTTAGTATGATAACAATGGGAAAAGGTAACCTAGGGTCCATACAAATAATACAGTTTACCACCATCTTCACTGGTCTGACAAAATACAGGTGGAAAAAAAACTATTAGGAAGAGAATGTGTTTTACTTTTTACTTTCAGAAATAGTGGCAGATTAAGTCGAAATGAGATATTAATAAACAAATGAACCAACTGACTATGAAAACATTATAATTTAATAAGTATTCCAAGTATAGGAAACATGACAGGTATGTTTGTTTTAAAAATGTTACACATTTTTTTTATTATTGAAAGAGGTGTGTGTGTTTGCATGTATGTGCGTGTAAAAATATAAAAATGTATGTGTAGCCTGTAATCTGTAAGAGAACAACAAGAGCATGTATTTTGGTACAACTGCAGACAGATACAGGGACTACTCATAAAGCCTAGACGTAGTAGGGGAACTTCAGACATGGCCATAAAGAGAGAAAGGGCAGGGCACTGGAGAGCTGAGGTACAGAGAGGAGTGGAGGAGAGGTGTGTGTGTCTGAAAAAACAAAAAGTGAATGTGTAGCCACAATACAGGTAAACACACGTCACCTTTAGTCTTGTAAAAGAACACCAAGAGCATCTGAATTCTCCGGTGTGTCAGTTTCAATTCAGTCAATTTTCATGCAAGACGGGCACGCTCCATCTGGAGTGGCTCCTGGATCTCCAGTGCTATCCTAAGTATTGAAAACCGATTTACTTTATGAATTCAATTAATTGTATACTAAAAAAGCCTACTAACAAGGACATAGTACGCAGAATAAGGACAGTTGGAAAATCTCAATTGAGGACAGTTGGAAAACCTCAGTTGCATTTCCTTGATTCTTCGCGTCCTCTCTCCTCACCTCCCACTCAAAACCCATTGGAGAAGGTCAAAACAACAAGCAGACAACTCCTCCTCTTCCTGCCCTTCCTGTGAGCTGGTCGGCTAAATTGACTCCATCTCTGGAAGGGAAGAGAAAAACAACACATATAAGCATTACATAATAGCATAAAAGGTGAGATTTATGTTAACTAAATACTGCTTGTATAGTGTAGTTGGTGGCATAAATATTGAAACAGTGTGATAAAGTTGGTAATTCTTGCTGTTTACTCATGGAATTTGTATTTCAGATCAAAAGATGAATATGACAGGCAAATACTAACCCAGAAACAATATCTATACATTTCCCTCATATTAATCCTTCGATCTGAAATACTAATTAGCCTACACGAGTATACTGTAAAAATGACGACTTTACTTCATTGTCGCAATACTTATGACACTACCTGTGATGTGGAGAAAAAAGACGTAACATTGAACTCTATTTTTGCATCGAAAAGCAGCTGATGAATTTTAACCTTGACTGCTGCTTTTCTTTGCTGAGGCAGCCTCTTCAGGGTTGGCAACAGGTGCATGGCAAAGAGGGTCTCTTCATCCTCCTTCCTGTGAGGATCAGGTTGGGCTGCATCCCTCTCGACGGCTTGGAGGAGCCTCTGCTGAAATGAGTTGAGTGGATCTAGGGGCTGGTACCTCTGATGGCGCCTGGTGTGATGTTGTTCCTCTTAATTTCTCCATGTTTCTCTCCTCGTTCGTCTCCACGGCCACATCCTGTTCAAGGTCCTCAGTGGTCACTTCCTTGTGGGTCATAATAATCTCAGGTGGTCCGAGATCCAGAGGTGCTTCCTCCATTTCATCATCTTCCATGGCTGCACCGGTGGTGGTCATACTTGTGGACTTTGTAGAGGGTCTCGCTGCACTGGTGATGGTCGCACTAGTAGATGACAGAGAGGGTCTTGCTGCACTGGTGATGGTCGCACTAGTAGATGACAGAGAGGGTCTCGCTGCACTGGTGATGGTCGCACTAGTAGATGACAGAGAGGGTCTCGCTGCACCGGTGATGGTCGCACTAGTAGATGACAGAGAGGGTCTCGCTGCACTGGTGATGGTCGCACTAGTAGATGACAGAGAGGGTCTCGCTGCACCGGTGATGGTCGCACTAGTAGATGACAGAGAGGGTCTCGCTGCACCGGTGATGGTCGCACTAGTAGATGACAGAGAGGGTCTCGCTGCACCGGTGATGGTCGCACTAGTAGATGACAGAGAGGGTCTCGCTGCACTGGTTATGGTCGCACTAGTAGATGACAGAGAGGGTCTCGCTGCACTGGTGATGGTCGCACTAGTAGATGACAGACAGGGTCTCGCTGCACTGGTGATGGTCGCACTAGTAGATGACAGAGAGGGTCTCGCTGCACTGGTGATGGTCGCACTAGTAGATGACAGAGAGGGTGTCGCCGCACCGGTGGAGGCGGTGGTCTCACTTGTAAATGACAGAGGGTCTTGATGCACCGGTGGCGTCCACACTTGTGGATGAAGTAAACGGTCTGGCTGTAAAATTGCTACCTGTTGCCCTAGGCACAATAAATGGATCCAGAAAAGAAAATATGTGGCAGAAGCGCCAAGGCTGCTGGCCTGAAGCTGCTGACCCAGACCTCTTCTTCTCTTTCTCTGCCCTTCTCTCTCTCTGATACCTGTCCCTGAGTCCTCTCCACTTCCTCCTACAGTCTTCTTCTAAATAGATATGAACATGATAAGCCAAACCATCACCTAGCATAACTATAGTTATTAGATAGCTATCATGGACATGTCACCTACTGTACACACAGACACACACGCACAGTTATTTGACCAAATTGTCAGGGGTTGTATCATTTCTATTGCTATTTATCTGACATACACACCCACACTCTTTCAAACATGATTATTTGGGCAGGTTATCACGGGTAGTAACTAGCATAATTACATTACTATTTCTTTCACACACACACACACACACACACACACACACACACACACACACACACACACACACACACACACACACACACACACACACACACACTAACACACACTAACACACACTAACTGGCTAGGTTATCTAGCTAGCTAACTAGCCACATCTAGCACAAGCTCACTACTAAACTGACCTGGCATTCCTACTATCGTGGACACTTGTCTCCAAGCATCATTTTTTGTGTTTCTGTCCCTGTAGCTGTCAGCACTTGTGTCAAAAAGACGGTTTTGAGGATACTGCGAAAATGAGCCTCTCATCCATGTGTCCAACCGCATGTGGTCGTCTGCAAAAGATACCTGCATCAGTTTAGTTGCCTAGCTGCGCAAAATGTTATGCAGCGTTAACACAGTCGGTGTGCTCGAAGCGTGAGCAGAGACCGCTGCGAAGCAGAGAGCGCACTGAACAGAGAGCGCATATGCACTTGGCCAAATCAATTCCAGTAATTAATGAAATAATTATACATTTACTCTGACACGTCGCGACCCACCATTAACAGGTCTGCGACCCACTCGCAACCCATACTTTAGGCTGCTTTAGCTAACCGGATAACTGAGTAGTGATCCTAGCTGCACCCTTTTCGACAGGTTCCCCTCAATAACTTTTCCTCCATTCAGGGAAGCCTTAACTTCTTCCATGGTCATTTCCACTGGCATCCCAGCAATTACTCCTCTCAGTTTAGACATAACATCATGAATGTGACATTTCACCCGACCCCCGAGTATATTTTTTCTTTACTATTTACAACGATCAGGGCCTTCCCATAACCCAGTGGTTTGGCATCCCTAATCACCCCAATCTTTTTCCTAATTGATTTTGTGAAATGCAACTGATGAAAGTACTTACTTGCTGGTTCTGGGAACACTACCATAACTTTATAACGTTCTACTCCAACCTCTTTGTCTAGAGTGATCCTTTACAGGTCTACACTAAACATTACTCATTGTTTCCCCAGCAGTATTCATCCCTCCATCACCCTCATTTGTAAATGGCTGATCACTACTGGTTTTATCATTATCATCATCAATTGCCCTAACGCTACCATCTGAACTATACGCAGTGCCGACCTCACGCTTCGAACACACAGACTGTGTTTTGCATCACGGCTGCATAACATTTTGCGCAGCTAGGCAACTATACTGATGCAGGTTTCTTTTGCAGATTTTCGCATGCGGTTGGACACATCGATGAGAGAATCATTTTCCCAGTATCCTCAAAACCGTGTCTTTTTGACACAACTGCTGACAGCTACAGGGACATAAACACAAAAAATGCAGCTTGGAGACAAGTGTCCACGATAGTAGGATTGCCAGGTCAGTTTAGTAGTGAGCTTGTGCTATATGTGGCTAGTTAGCTAGCTAGCTAGCTAACCTAGCTTGCTAACCTAGCCAATGAGGTGTGTGTGTGTGAAATAAATAGTCATATAAATTATGCTAGTTACTACCCCTGATAACTTTCCGAAATACTCATGTTTGAAAGAGTGTGTATGTCAGATAAATAGTAATAGAAATGGTAGATACTACTGTATCCCTGATAATTTAGTCAGATAACCGTCTGTGTGTACAGTAGGTGACATGTCCATGATAGCTATCTAATAACTATAGTTATGCTAGGTAATGGTTTGGCTTATCATGTTCATGTCTATGTAGAAGAAGACTGTAGGAGGAAGTGGTGAGGACTCAGGGACAGGTACCAGAGAGAGAGAAGGGCAGAGAAAGAGAAGAAGAGGTCTGGGTCAGCAGCTTCAGGCCAGCAGCCTTGGCGCTTCTGCCACATTCTTTCTTTTCTGGATCCATTTATTGTGCCTAGGGCAACGAGTGGCAATTTTACAGCCAGACCGTTTACTACGTCATCCACAAGTGTTGTCGCCACCGGTGCATCAAGACCCTCAACGTCATCTACAAGTGCGACCATCGCCTCCACTGGTGCAGCGAGACCCTCTACAACATCTACATCATCCACAAGTATGACCACCACCGGTGCAGCGAGACCCTCTACAACATCTACATCATCCACAAGCATGACCACCACCGGTGCAGCGAGACCCTCTACAACATCTACATCATCCATAAGCATGACCACCACCGGTGCAGCGAGACCCTCTACAACATCTACATCATCCACAAGCATGACCACCACCGGTGCAGCGAGACCCTCTACAACATCTACATCATCCACAAGCATGACCACCACCGGTGCAGCGAGACCCTCTACAACATCTACATCATCCATAAGCATGACCACCACCGGTGCAGCGAGACCCTCTACAACATCTACATCATCCATAAGCATGACCACCACCGGTGCAGCGAGACCCTCTACAACATCTACATCATCCACAAGTATGACCACCACCGGTGCAGCCATGGAAGATGATGAAATGGAGGAAGCACCTCTGGATCTAGGACCACCTGAGATTATTATGAACCTCATGGAAGTGACCACTGAGGACCTTGAACAGGGTGTGGCCGTGGAGACGAACGAGGAGAGAAACAGAGAGAGAAACGAAGAGGAACAACGTCACACCAGGCGTCATCGGAGGTACCAGCCCCCAGATCCACTCAACTCATTTCAGCAGAGGCTCCTCCTCCTCACAGGAAGGAGGATGAAGAGACCCTCTTTGCCATGAGCCTGTTGCCAACCCTGAAGAGGCTGCCTCAGCAAAGAAAAGCAGCAGTCAAGGTTAAAATTCATCAGCTGCTTTTCGAAGCCGAGTTCAATGGTATGTTTTTTTTCTCCACACCACAGGTAGTGTCATAAGTGCTGTGACTATGAAGTAAAGAAGGTCATTTTTATAGTATACTCATGTAGGCTAATTAGTATTTCATATCAAAGTATTAATATGATTGAAATGTATAGCTGTTGTTTCTGGGTTAGAAAATATCCTAAAACAACAGTTTACTGTCTAAATATTTGCCTGTCATATTCATCTTTTGATCTGAAATACAAATTCCATGAGTAAACAGCAAGAATTATCAACTTTATCACACTGTTTCAATATTTATGCCACCAACTACACTATACAAGCAGTATTTAGTTAACATAAATCTCACCTTTTATGCTATTATGTAATGCTTATATGTGTTGTTTTTCTCTTCCCTTCCAGAGATGGAGTCAATTTAGCCGACCAGCTCACAGGAAGGGCAGGAAGAGGAGGAGTTGTCTGCTTGTTGTTTTGACCTCCCTCATTGTAACTTTCTTTTCACACACATCAGTTCCCCTTTACATTCAGTCAATTCATAAAGTCATTTGTTTATAAATTCTTAAGATAGAATTCATTATTAGTGTTACATAGATTTCTTAATTGACAGAATTCACAGATGCTCTTGTTGGTCTCTTACAAGATTAAAGGTGAATATATTTATTTAATTTAAAACCACTTGAAAACCAGGGTGTTGAAACTTTTTGTGAAGTTATGTTCCATCGACTGGTCCATGACGTCCAGGGGCCATTTGTTTGTTTAGCTGTGTTATGGCTACACATTATGGCTACACACACACCTCTCCTCCACTCCTCTCTGTACCTCAGCTCTCCAGTGCCCTGCCCTCTCTCTCTTTATGGCGATGTTTGAAGTTCCCCTACTACGTCTAGGCTTTATGAGTAGTGCCCGTATCTGTCTGCAGTTGTGCCAAAAATACATGCTCTTGTTCTCTTACAGATTACAGGCTACACATACATTTTTTTTATTTTTACACACACACATACACCTTTCAATAGTTTAATTTTTTTTTTAATTTTTACAACACACATACCTGTCATGTTCTGTCCTGTACTTGAATACTTATTAAATTCATGTTTTCATAGTCAGTTGTTTCATTTGTTTATTAATATCTCATTTAGACTTAATCTGCTTATTTCTTCCCTACACCTTTGCAGATCTGAGACAAGATGCAAGTAAAAACACATCTTCCTAATAGTTTTTTTTCCACCTGTATTTTGTCAGACCAGTGAAGATGGTGGTAAACTGTTTTATTTGTATGGACCCTAGGTTACCTTTTCCCATTGTTATCATACTAACTGTTTGTTGTATAACCCTAATTAGTGCTCCCGCTCACCTGATGTACCGTGCCAGGTGTATATAATACTGACGTTAATGGGAGAAGGAAGGGGTTAAGGTGTGGTCTTTACTCCCAAATTTCACTTAAATATAACTTCCAAATGAAGAGAGACAATGAGACATAAAGTAGTCTGGGGGAAAAAAATTCAATTTTATGGACAACGGTGGATGGTTCTTAAAATAACCTTTGTGTTAGGGGGCTCTTAAAAGAGCTGTTTTACTCCACGACATGCTGCCATGGGACTTCACCTGCTGGCAATGAGAAGTAGGTGGTCAGCTTCTCCCTCACCTGGAGAGCCTGTCTGGGGGCGTTGTTGGCACCTGCCCTGTTGACATCAGGTAGGTGACCATTTGGCTTGCCCATCTCCATCCGGAGAGGCTCCTGGAATGATCTCCGCAGGTAGTTGTGGAGAACACATGTGGCCTTAACGCAGGCATCGACATTTGAGGGGCTGAGACCAAGCACTCTCCGATACATTCTCCACCGGGCTGCCAGAATCTCAAAGGCGAATTCAACAACTAACCTTGCCCTGGACAGTCGGTTGTTAAAGATCCTTACAGGTTTTGGCAATGGCAGCTGGCGTCCAGCGTAGGGCCTCATGTGGTTGGCACTCAAAGGGAAGGCCTCATCGCCGACGAAGATGTGGGGAACAGGTCCCAGGTCTTCAGCCCCAGGGAGTGATACTGGTGGTGGAATCTCCAGGGTGCCATCCTGAAGTGCCTGGCCGAAGGCAGAGTCCCGGAGGGTCCCGCCATCACTTCCCTTGCTGTAAGCACCAACATTGACAACACGGAAACAGTCGATGGCATCTACTACAGCCAAGAGTACAACTGAATATGTGCCCTTGTAGTTGTAGAATTGTGAGCCCGAGCACGGTGGAGCCTGGATTACTACATGTTTCCCATCAATGGAGCCAAGACAGTTGGGGAAATTCCACCTCTCCAGGAACTGGGCAGTGATGGCCCTCCACTCTTCCTCCTTGGGGACAGGCATGTATTCACCAACAAGACAGTCCCAAATGGCTTGTGCCACAGAGGGGACAATGCCTGCCACTGTGGACTGTCCAACTCGGAAGCTGAATCCGATGGTCCTATAGGAGTCCCCTGTTGCCAAGAATCTAAAATATAATTCAAAATAATTATCAATAGTGTGTAACTTGAATTACACCCACATATTATATCTACTCATATAGCTACCTCATTACTGTTTATTATGCTCTACTAATTATATTGTAATACTCATCAACCATTATTAACAATGCCTTGAAACTGTACAATTCAGTCTATGACTATATCAATCAACTGTAGCCCAGGCCAACTCTACTCTTAGAAAGAATGGTACTATCTACTTAAAAGGGTTCTCTGGCTGTCCCCAACCCTTCGAATAACCCTTTTTGGTTCCAGGTAGAACCCTTTTGGTTCCAAGTAGAACCCTATTAGGTTCCATGTATAACCTTTTCCCCAAAGGGTTATACCTGGAACCAAAAAGGCTTATCCTATGGGGAAAGCAGGACACTTTTGGAACCTTTTTCTCTAAGAGTGTATGTATGTGAGTCCAATAAGAATGTAATAAATGACTGTAACTGTCTTGAACAACAATGGGTCCTGGAGAAGACTAGCCTACCTTCATCAGGGCAGAAGGCACCTCAACATTCTTTTCATTTGGTAACATTGCATAATTAAAAAAGGATTATAAACCAACTTTGGGAAAAGTTATAGTCCTAATGAACATTCTGTAAAAGTACATCTGATGTCAAATAGGGACTATTAACTAGAGAGCCCTTTAGCTAGTTAGGTTGCACATAAAAACAATGTATCAAATATCAATCAATTATGGTATCAAAGGCTTTATAAATGTACTAGAATTTAGCTTACCGGAGACAAATCGCCAGGCGTTCAACTGGGCTGATGGACTCCCGGTAGTTGGTATCCATCCGGGCGATCCTGGCTCCAACCATCTGGAGCAGGTGATCGAACTGGCTTCGGTCCAGACGAAAGTAACTTCGGAATTCCTCTCCAACCAGTCGAAGCTCTTGAATGAGACTGTGGAACTCCCCTGCCCGCTTTCGGGACTTTAACCATCTCTGGACCCACACAGACCTGCGCTTTCGGCGGGGCTGGTCCCGGCCCAAGAGCGCTATCAAAACCACCTTCCTCAACGTTGGTCTCATTGTTGAAAGAGCCTACTCTGTTATCTTGACTATTTATTATTGAATTTCGCCCCAAAACTGCATTTTGGAGGGAAATTATATTATAGGCTCTCACAATTAATTAGTGGATGTCATCGAATAAATAATATACTTGCCAAATAAATTAATAAAAAACATAAAGAAATTCTACCGTCAAACTGTTTTTATTATGTTTTTTTTACTGGATATGTGTGCAACAAAAATTCAACATTCACATTTTCCTACTTTCTGTCAAGTCTACGCATACAATTTGATGCACACGTTCTATAAATTCAACGTATGCACCTCACAGAACGCATTGCAACTGCCTCTGCAACGCAATGCTGCAAGACAAACGCAGCGTTCCATTCAAAATGAATGTACTTCTGGTGTATCAAAACGCAAGACACAGTCGGTGTGTTCGAATCGTCAGTCACAGTACAGTTGTTCCAAATCGACCACGCTTGTTGCCGACGTCTTCCGAAAGACCATCCGTGCGTCGCTTACAGAGCGCTCTCCGACGATATTCCAAAACGTTATGTTTATGCTTTGTTTAAGTACTTAGGTCAAGGAAATTGGCTTGTCCCAGTTGTAATGAGTAGAGTTGTAGTGACGTTTTGAGACTCAGAGATTCAGTATCTCTATTGCTTTGAATGCTACAAAGTAAAAAAAAGAGAGAAGTATTTAATATATTGTTTAAATCAATAATAAAAAAAGTAGAGTTGTCGTTGGGGGCAGGTAGGCTACTTGTTTCAAGAGTTAGAGAGGGCTCTTAGTTACTGTTCAGGAGAAGGACTGTAAGGGTTTTCTACAAGGACCTTGAGCATTCCCTTCAGTGGCAAACTATTGTTGGGGGAGGGGTGTATAAATGTGTCATAAATGTGAGGATTATTCCATTGATCATTTTGTGTGTCTCAATCCTAAGTGTCATGAGGTGTTACTCAATTTAAATGAAGGGAAGTTACATTGAGAGAGAACTGGTTAATTGTATCACCTTTGTAAATTATTTTAAAGGGTTAATGACCTTAGGTTTGAGCATCTGTGGTCTCCACTTCAGAAAATCCAAATTGACCTAAAATGTATAATTTGTGTTACTGTCCGACTATTGGCACAATATTATCATAATGGTAAAACCTATTTAAAGTCTTTAAGCTGCCGTAGTAGTTGATTTAGAATGAGAAGAAGTACACAAATGTATTTCAGTAAATACAAATAGAGAAAATGGAAGTACATGTTTTCCAAACTCAATGGATTACTTTTCAATAATGGATTAATTCAGTAACAAAACATTTCTTTAAGTCATTCATGGTTACAGGTTCCTGTAAATCCATACGTCAAGTTAGCCTATGCCCCACCCATAAATGTGCATGTAAGGTCAGGTTAAAAGGGTGAGAACAGGGGAGTCTCCTTTGACAATCGTGTGGTTGAAGAAGGATATGCCATCACTGCTGCTGCTGCACTAAAGTCATCTGGAACGGCTTTGACAGAAATCTTGGGATTATTGTTGATTTGAATATTAGATTGGCTAGATTAAATTAAGGATATAGACAAGGTGAACATTTTCAACCATGAACAGATTTCGAAAGTGGTTTCACAAACCTAAGGTAAGTGTCTTTTTTTTTTATTTAAGTCAGTTTAGAACAAATTCTTATTTACAATGACAGCCTACCGTGGAACAGTGGGTTATCTGCCTTGCTCAGGGGCAGAACGACAGATTTTTACCTTCTCAGCTCGGGGATTCGATCGCCCAATGCTCTAACCACTAGGCTACCTGCCACCCATCATCATCTTTTGGCCCTATCATATGTCTGAAACTCTTTTTTGGAAGATTTTATTCCAATCTAATCATTCATAACTCTTTATTGTTTGAGGTATTTTAAGAAACAACTATATTCTTGCATTTCCTAGCAGTTTCTTTGTCTTTTTTTGTGAGAAACATATTTCCCATTATATATAAAAAAAATGGAGCAACAATAATATTATAAACATTAGCATTACTATTCCATGTAGAATATCCTGTATTTGAGGCAGACATGCTAGCAGTTATTTTGTTTTACTTCAAACCAGTGCGATGTCCACGTTTCCTTTGTAAACACAGACATATAAGCTGCTGCCCAGCTAATTACTGTAAGGGCTCCTTTGTTGGTGGCTGCTGTGACTTTGTAATAGAGACACAGCTTGTCATCTCGTTCAATAGCTCTGCTTCTTGGCTTTTTTCAGCTAGTCACAAGTCATATCCTGGGATCTTTTCCAGGGCCAGGGGCATTGTTCTCTTTCATTTGTTGAGATCCTTTTGTTTGTCCAAAGTGTAGAATCTTACAGAAAAAAAGATGTACTTTAACTCACTACATCCTCAGTCCTTTTACCGTAAAAAATGTGATTAGTCTATTCAGTCTTTAATTTCTTAATGTTACACTATTTGTTTGCCTGAAGAAATCGGACCAACAATTGCTTGCCCAGTTCTACTGTGCTGATGAAGAGCTGAGGCAAGTGGCTGCCAAGCTCAACAGCCTGAATGGCAAGAACAAACCCCAACGCTGTGGCCTGCTGGTCAGCCAGTTCCGCTCCTGCCAGGTAAATAAAGTATGTGTCCCAAATGGCACCCAAGTCCCTATTTGCAAAATTAAGGGAATAGGGTGCCATTTTGGACACTGACAAGTGAATCATCATCACTTCCTCTTATTGTAATGATAAAAGCATCAGTAGTGACCTTTAAGATAAGGATTCACAAACTAAAATAGTATGCGCTATCTTCAATGGGATTTCAATTCCTCTTCTTGGATTTACAACAGGACAATGTGCTGAGCATCCTCAACCAGATCATGAATGAGTGTATCCCAGGCGAGAGAGCCAGCCGAGACTTCTATGTCAAGTTCCCAGAGGAGATCCAACAAGAGAACCTGGAAGGCCAGCTGTGGTTTGGAGCTGAGGTACCTGCTAGCACAATCTTGACACTTCAGAAGTTCATGACTCGCCGACAGCATAATAGAACAACTGCTGGTCATAGCGATTTTAGCTATTCTCTTTGAAAAGCTGACTATGTAGAATAACACATATGTTATCTCCCTAGTGTTTGGCTGCTGGCTCCATCATCATGAACCAGGAGGCTGAGAGCGAGGCAATGCGTCCCCTAGCAAAGGAACTGACTCGCTGCATAGATGAAGTACGGAGCATCGCCCGTGACCAGGCTCTTCGCAATCGGAACATCTATACAGAGCTACTGTGCCAGGCCTTGAGAAAATTTGACAACCTGTTTGCAGGTTTTGAGTTCAGGTGAAACTGTGAAAGTGATATTTTACTCCCTCAGAAAAAGTGGGTTTTATAACGTAACACACTCACTCTCTTTTTCTTTCTGTACCTCAGCTATGTTTCAGCCATGGTACCAGTCAAGTCCTTTAAACAGTATGACATCCAACAGGATGTCACTGTGCTGTTCTGTGAGACAGTGTCCAGGTGAGCATGTATACATAGTTCTCACCTATAAAGGCTTCCTATCACATAATTGTTTTATTAATCTACTAATAAATGTTACTAAGTCAGTTTTTCCCTCATGGATTCTTATAGGGCACTAAAACAGGGATATATCACTCAAGACCTGATCGATGACTATGAGCCTGCACTCATGTTTACAATCCCACGATTAGCTATAGTGTGGTGAGTGTTCTGAAAAAACTCTCCAATAAATACCTTTTCAATTGTCATTTTTATTGTAAGGTATTTTAATAATCTACGTCACTACAAATTCTCAAACCAAATGCCATGTGTCTGTCTAGTGGTCTAATGGTGTTTCCTGATGGACCCATGAAGCTGGATGGTGAGTTGGAGGACATGTCTGAGTTATTCAGGCCCTTCCACTCTTTACTGAAGAAAATCAGGTACAGTACATCCATTTCAAAGCCTAGTTTTAGCAATAGCATTAGTCTTGATGAGGTATTTCCAAAAATCTACATTTTGCTATATGAACAGGAATCTCCTGCGCACGCTCAAGGAAGAAGAGCTTCATTCTTTGGAACGCAACCTCTGTGTCACTCATGAAGAGGGTTTGGTTTCCCGCCGCTGTTCTTCAGCCATACCACATTCAGCCATCACTCTGGCCCAGCAACTGGAGCATACCATGCATGGGAAACAGGGGGCTAAGTCCCAGTCAAGTGTTCCTCCTCAGGCATGTGTCGTGATGGAGGAGGACAAGGAGGACAACCCTTCCCTCATGCAAGTTGAACCTGGCTGTTTAGAGTGGGACCCAAAGGTTGAGCTGTCGTCCTCCATGCAGGCTGACATCACTGAGATGGAGCTGCTCAGTATGATGTTCTACCAGGCGGGAGATGAGATGTCCAGCTTTCTGTCCCCAGCACCTAGCCAGACTTCATCTCCTTACCCCCAGAGGAGGGGGGATGCCAGCCTCACCCCCAGCCCCATGGCCTCTCCTCTCAGGCTCCGCAGGGCTGGGAGCAGAGTGTCGTCTGGTGGTTGGTCCGCTGGTGGGTCAAGTGTAGACAAAGAGGAGCGTGTCTTCTACATGGATGACTTGGACAGGACACAGAAGCAAGGCTATTCCCTTCCTAACTCCCCATATCTGAATATGAGGCGGAACATGTCTTGCCCTTCTTCACCGTGGACCAGCTTGTCCAGGAAGTGTGCGGAGGCAGCCCTCCAGCGCAACAAGAACTGGCCCAGCAGTAGCAGGCTCTCGATCCCAGACCCTGGGGCTCTCTCTGTTCCCTCCATCTGCCTGAATGGGGAGGGGTTAAGCCAGAATGTGAGCCAGGATGTTTCAGAGATGGCAGAGCTGATTGCACTGAGGATGAAGGGGATGAAACTCTCTGCAACTGTGATCAATCCCCCATCTCCCAACCTGTCTACCTGGACCGAGAAGGTGGAGGAGAAGGTGAAAGAGGAAAAAGATGACGATGAAGTCGACGACGAAGAGGATGCACAGCTGCAGTCTCTGAATGAAGGGGCCACTTACTGCCAGATCAGCCCCTGTATCTGCCTCCAGTGCCCCAGTCTGCAACTATTCCCACCAGACCATGACACCTACGGCTGCCTGACTTCCCAAACCCAAGGTCCCCCCTTATCTGCTGTTAGAGACCCAGCTGTGAAGGCTCTGAGCCCCAGGGAACATGGGAAGGAGAGGAGCCATGTGCTGGGCCCACGGTTCTCTTCACTACGGGCCAAGGGTCAACAGAGAGATGGTGTTCCAGCATCTGTTGCCTACCCCAGCCTGACCCAGTGGAGAACCAATGGAGATGAGAAGGCTGAACAGAGAGTGGTAGAGGCAGAGCCAGAGGAATACACCCTGTCTCAGTTCAGGTAAGTGCTAACCTCATACTTGCTCTAGTTTGAATGACGTAACCCAAAAGTTGATAAATTATACTACTATTACACTACTATAAACCAGTTAATTATACTATTTTCTCTAGTGGCACTTTATAAATGACAGAATTTTTATAATACATGACAATAACAGTTTTAGCCTAGTTTTCAATGACTGAGCAGAACCTAATGTTCCCTATGTCCCTTAGTTCTCTCAGCTATCAACCCAGCAGTAATAACATGGAGGGGATTGAGCATCCTGACATCCAGTTGGCCTGCCACAATATCCGGTCCCGTTTCAATAGCAGCGGTGACCTCCTTCACCGTCTGTTTGTGTGCATCTCAGGTACAGTAGGTCCTCATTGTCTTTCGCTTTGTCAAATATTGTTGAAAATGTGCCATTTTTTCCCCCTTTAGATCCCTGTTCTTAGCCACAAAATTGTTAGACAGGCCCACTACGCTAAAAATGTGCACTGAGCTATTAGTGCTTTTTGAGGTTGGTTTGGTTTTGGTTCAATAATAAAAAAATTATCACGGTTTTCAATTTCATTTTTGATTATTTATTTTTTACAATAAATGCACTATGCATTATGTGGGTTGAATGCTGTAACAACACTGAATAAAACAATGAATAAAAGTCCAATGATGGTAGTGACTGCCTATTTATTAACCATAATTTCTTCACATTACTTTAATAAAATATTTCAGTTGTGGTGTATATTACTTTTATTTTGTTTGATTACTTTATTTCATTCCAAGTCATCATCTCATCTTTATAGAGCTTCTACCTATGCTGTCTAACAATTCCCTACTACATTGCACAGTTTGGGCTTGATCTGATTTATCTCTAGAGAAACTGCGCATTGGGAAGAAAAAAACGGAACGAATGGGCCAGCCCATCTGTCAATTGTCCGAAATGCCAGATGGCCAGTCCGCCCCTGTATTATGTCATACAGTGTCTGGATATGCCTATCCATCTGTTTGACATAGCTCTTACATTATAAGACTGACAGGACAAGTGATCTTAGTCTCTGATAATGTATCAACTCTAACCAGGTGTTGCAGACCAGCTACAAAGCAACTACTCCAGTGACCTAAGAACCATATTGAAGACACTGTTCCAGATAATGACGACTAAGACAGTTCTTGCAGAAGAAGACAAGCAAAGGAAAGGTACTACAGTGCTTGGGTATATATAATGTGACATAACCATGGCATAAGAGATTCTACACTGCAAAAAGTTCAATCTAAGCAAGCTTAAATTTCTTATACTGAGTGATAATTCACTTAAAAAAACAATAATCTTACCAAGCTAAATTATCTAACATAATTTGCAGAAATTCTTATTTTAATCTAAAAGGGCTTTTCTCTTGCAGTGTCCGTAGACCACAGGAGGTTGGTGGAACATAAATTGTGGACAGGCTCGTGGTAATGGCTGGAGCAGAATAAGTGGAATGGTATGAAATACCTCCAACAGATAGGTTCCATGTGTTAAATGTCATTCCATCTGCTCCGTTCCAGCCATTATTATGAGCTGTCCTCCCCTCAGCAGCCTGTGACGTAGATGCATCGAAAATCTCTCGACTCTGTTCAATATCGCCTGTGTCCTGTCCCACCAGCATCTTTAGGCCTGAGTAACAAGGCTCTGGAGGACTGTGCCTTGTGTATGGAGTGGCTGTCCTCCCCCCCATCGATGGAGCAAGATGTCCAATGTGAAGGTGATGTCTCCTTTTGGTCTTGTCATTTTAATTGTCCCGATTATCATTTTATAACCATACATCAATAACCTCAATCACATGTTCTCTCTGCAGAGCTCCCAACCTGGGTTCCTGATGAGGCCTGTAGCGTCTGCACAGCATGTAACGCCCCCTTCACCTTAATACGCAAGAAGCACCACTGCAGGAGCTGTGGCAAGGTACCTGTAAATACCCAGACAAGGGTACCATATAATCACCACTCAACGGTCTCACTTCCAGCCATACAAACAGTCACACATTTACTAATGAACACAGACCTGTGAATGTGCGAATAATTTTGAAATGTATGTCGTCCCAGATCTTCTGTTCTCGCTGCTCTGCCCGCTCGGCGCCTCTACCGCGGTACGGCCAGGTCAAGGCTGTGAGGGTATGCACCCACTGCTACATGTTTCACGTCACACCATTCTGCCCCTGGAACGGCAACTGACTCAACCCTGGCCCTTATTATATCAATCCAACTGTTTAAGGTAGTTTACGAACATAAATTAAATGGACATTCACAATGTGGTACCTCTTGTGTAATATAGATGTGTAATAGTAAGAATATCAAAATGTAATAGAAAATGTTTCAACATGTGGAGGACCTTCAATCGTTTGTAAAGAATAATCATATTTTATATTGAGTGTTTTTCTTTCAAAAAATGTCACAACGGCACTGACATGAGTGAAACTTCTCAGAATGTTTATTATTTTAAGACAAGACAGATATTTTATTCTGCTTCAATCCTTGAGTTGTAGCCACACCATCTGATTTCATACACATATTCAAGAACAAGGGCGCTTTCTCACACTAATTAGGAGTGGTTGACAAAGTCAAACTGAGTGAGAGGGATCATTAGATCACAATACCATTTAATTCAGCTAGCAGTGCTTTCTTTAACCATTCGTTTCACAAGTTCCCGAAGATACAATATATCTGTTGTGCTGCACAATATCCACTACTTTGAATTGTTAGGCAGCTGGGCACATACAGCTTAACTTTCTTCCGTGCTACTTTTACATTGTCAGCAACCTGGTTGGACAATTCATTGTACTCAAAACACATCAAGCATTGCCACTAGAAGATCCATCAGACAGAATTACCATTAAAAGTAACAGTGAGCAATTATCCCCCTCAGATTCATTTTCTTCCCCCAAAAACAACAATTTCAATCATGGACAACACCTGAAAGATAAGAGCTGTAAAAAAAGAAAAAGCACATTCAAAGACTTCAAGCATTTCAAACCTTCAGCTCAAACAGAACTGATTTTGTCAACTCAAGCAGGACAGAACAAGCCCTCCCCCCAGTGTCCCCAATGTAAAGGTTCAGACAATCAAGGGAGACTTGACACAGAACGGCTAACTGAAAAAACAACCACCCCATTACAAAAGCCCTTGGTACAACAGCAGAGCAAACCATAAGCTTTCTTTAACTAAACCACTTATAGGACTACCCTGGAGGACACAAGACATCACAGTAGCCTCTTAAAATAACATATTTCAAATTCGCTCACAAAATATCTGTATTGTATATGACAGGATCTTGTCATCCAAGCCAGCTAGTGGCTTGCTTATTTTTTGTTTAGATCGAGGACACGGGAGCGTTTCCCAGGGCAGAGGAAGTGTGGTCAGTGGCAAGGACATCCAGCCTGGCCTCACAGCAAGCTGTTTGCAGACCAAGCCTTCATTACACCACAATGCAGTCCCACTGACCTGAGCAACTGCTTCAGAGACCTGGGATGGAGAGAAACAGAGCAGGCTGTTAAAAAACACTTGCCCCAGAGTCCATGTCTAAGATAACACAAACAACAATAAGATATATTGACATGCTTCAGTCTGTGGATGGCAGATGCATTTCATTACCTACTAATCTTCTTAAACGTCAGCACTACGGAGATGGAAAGGAGATCTTGTCAACTTGATTCATCTTAATGTGATTATCAAGGATTTGGAAGATCTCCTGAATGTTGGGTACGTATCCTGACTGCAGCTTGGACCAGATTGGTACATCTATAAGGGAGTGTAGAAAAGATAGGAGACAAAGACGTTTACATATAATTTAACTGAATTTCATAATCACTGAATTAGTTGTGTACATCCATGCAATTATGTAAAGTGAAGACAGTGTTTTTAGTGACTCCATTCAGCTCACCATTTAGTGTGATTTCAAATGCACCGGTGGACAAGAAGTGGGTCTCCAACATGTTACTGAGGAAGAATGTCATCAGGCACGAGAATATCTGGAAGACAAACATGTTCAGAAGAGATCAAGTGTGTTTAGTCAAAATCTATTGAAGTTGAAACCGTAAAACCGCTCACCTTATTTTCTTGAGTCCACATCCATGCTCTGGGAGTCTCCAGTCCAAGCATAGCGAATGGATTTTGTCCACTGACAACCAGGGCAATGGCAAGAAGTTTGAAGTAGGAAAATAAATTTCCGAGATATCTGGTGGAGGGCAAAAACAGTGGTGATCAGAACACCAAATTCACTGACTAAATAAATATGTCGACTGGCTACATGGCAATGAAGTGCCATCTTACTTGTTGATGGTTGTGGGAGGGTAATTTTCCCCTTCTATGCGGATGTCCGGGTACAACTGGCTGATAGACCGGGAGTACTCCTGGAACACCTTGCTATACCCTCAGGAGATGCTGTAACACAGAAACTGGTTAGAAATGAGTGTAGCGGTCTAAGGCACTGCATCTCTGTGCTTGAGGCGTCACTACAGACAACCTGGTTCGATTCGTTTCCAGGCTGTATCACAACCGGCCGTGATTGGGAGTCCCAGGGCGGTGCACAATTGGCTCAGGTTTGGCCGGTGTAGGCCGTCATTGTAAATAAGAATTTGTTCTTAACTGACTTGCCTAGTTAAATACAAGGTTACATTAAAAAAATAAAAATAACTGGATACTATGCCACCAAATTCCAGACTACCAGCCTGCATATAGTTAGCTACTTCAGGTAATATGCCTATTCTTTCATTCTATATTAGGAGCCAAAATAGGCTGTATATAGATAGCTGAACTAGCTTGCTAATCCTTCTAAGAACTTACTAGCTAGCTAGCTAGTAGCTAGCATCAAACAATGTCCCCAAACTATCAAATGGCTAGTTAGCATAAGCTAGTTAGCATTGACTAGCTAACTGCGCCTGCTATCTAAAGTTAGCTAGACAAATAGCTACACAACAACTGTAGAGACAAATCGATAATCTTACCAAAACTGGAATTTCAGCACTGGCCCAGTGTAGAGGGTCTGCTTGCTGAGCCTCTGTGGGTCGGCATCCCGCAAACGGTCAGCCCCCATATCCAGGCTGTCAGAGGCCTGCGCTGGGTGTTGAGTCATCATGGACCTCCCGACGTAAATGTCTTTTACAGTGACAACTGTGAACAGCAGAAGCGCCGTCAAGATACCTGTTTGGCTATATTCTGCCATTTGAAACGGGGTTTAGGGGACCAACGCCCCGCTTCACAGCCAAGTCTATCGACTGGCAACCTACTGCACACCTGACGGTTTTCTTCCGACCGTTTCCACTGGCAAGCGACTACAAACTGGCTAGCTCAGTATTAGCAGCAGCTTCATCCTTTTCCGGTAATCTGTGCACCACATCTCTGAAATGCTTCCCCCTGCCGGAGTGGATGCAGCAATATTTTGTATGAATACGTTATAATGTATCTCTGATTGTCTGAATACACTGTACAGTGCTTTCAGAAAGTATTCATACCCTTTGACTTATTCCAAATGTTGTTGTGTTACAGCCTGAATTCAACATGGATTAAATCGTATTTGTTTCTCAACCATTCACACACAATACCCCACAATGACTAAGTGAAAACATGTTTTTAGAAAAGTTAGCAAAATGTATTGAAAATTAAATACAAAAATATATCATTTACATAAGTATTCACACCCCTGATGTTAGAATCACTTATGGCAGCGATTACAGCTGTGAGTCTTTCTGGGTAAGTCTTGAGTTTTGTACACCTGGATTGTACAATATTTGCCCATTATTCTTTTAAAAATTCTTCAAGCTCTGTCAAATTGGAAACATGGAGAGTGGTACTCAGTAATGTGTTGTATTGGATTTGCCCCAAACATAACACGTTATATTCAAAACAAAAAATGTATTGCTTTGGTGCCTTGTTGCAAACAGGATGCATGTTTTTGAATGTTTTTATTCTGTACAGGCTTCCTTCTTGTCACACTGTCAATTAGGTTAGTATTGTGGAGTAACTACAATGTTGTTGATCCATCCTCAGTTTTTTCCAATCCCACCCAATCCTACTCATTGTGAAATCCCTGAGCGGAAGGACACCTATATCTTTGTAGTGACTGGGTGTGTTGATACACCATCCAAAGTGTAATTAATAGCTTCACCATGTTTAAAGGAATATTCAATGTCTGCTTTTTTTTATTTGTACCATCTAGATGCCCTTCTATGTGAGGCATTGGAAAACCTCCCTGGTCTTTGTGGATGCATCTGTACTTAAAATTCACTGCTCGACTGAGGGACCTTACAGATAATTGTATGTGTGGGGTACAGAGATGAGGTAGTCATTCAAAAATCATGTTAAACACTAATATTGCACACAGAATGAGTCCATGCAACTTATTATGTGACTTGTTAAGCACATTTTTACTCCTGATATTGTTTAGGCTTGGCATAGCAAAGGGGTTGAATACTTATTGATTCAACATATTTAAGCTTTTCAATTTTATTAATTAGTAAAAAAATGTACTTTGTCATTATGGGGTATTGTGTCTAGGCCAGTGACAAAAAAATATGACTTTAATTAATTTAAAATTCAGGCTGTAACACAACAGAAGGTGGAAAAAGTCAAGGTGTGTGAATACTTTCTGAAGGCACTGTAGCTCAGTATGCAGCTATCATTATTGATGATGTTGGGTAGATACTTTGGAAGGTGCTGTAGCTCTGTATGCAGCTATCATCATTGATGAAGTTGACAAGATACTTTTGGAAGGTGCTGTAGCTCTGTATGCAGCTATCATCATTGATGAAGTTGACAAGATACTTTCGGAAGGTGCTGTAGCTCTGTATGCAGCTATCATCATTGATGATGTTGGGGAGATACTTTTGGAAGGTGCTGTAGCTCTGTATGCAGCATCATCATTGATGATGGGTGGGGTTATATCTTGCCTGTTTGGCCCTGTCCGGGGGTATCGTCAGTGTCTACCAACCCCTCCTGCCTCAGCCTCCAGTATTTATGCTGCAATAGTTTATGTGTCGGGGGGCTAGGGTCAGTCTTTTATATCTGGAGTATTTCTCCTCTCTTATCCGGTGTCCTGTGTGAATTTCAGTATGCTCCCTCTAATTCTCGTTCTTTTTCTCTATTTCTCCTTCTCTCTCTCTTTCTCTCAGAGGACCTAAGCCCTAAGACCATGCCTCAGAACTACCTGGCCTGATGACTCCTTGCTGTCCCCAGTCCACCTGGTCGTGCTGCTGCTCCAGTTTCAACTGTTCTGCCTGCAGCTATGGAACCCTGACCTGTTCACCGGACGTGTTACCTTGTCCCGGAACTGCTGTTTTGGACTCTCTCTCTACCGCACCTGCTGTCTTTAACTCTGGATGATCGGCAATGAAAAGCCAACTGACATTTACTTCTGAGGTGCTGACCTGTTGCACCCTCTACAACCACTGTGACTATTATTATCTGACCCTGCTGGTAATCTATGAACGTTTGAACATCTTGGCCATGTACTGCTATAATCTTCACCTGGCACAGGCAGAAGAGGACTGGCCACCTCTCAGAACCTGGTTCCTCTCTAGGTTTCTTCCTAGGTTCTGGCCTTTCTAGGGAGTTTTTCCTAGCCACCATGCTTCTACATCTGCATTGCTTGCTGTTTGTGGTTTTAGGCTGGGTTTCTGTACAGAACTTTGTGACATCGGCTGATGTAAAAAGGGCTTTATAAATATATTTGATTGATTGATGTTGTTGGGGAGATACTTTCGGAAGGTGCTGTAGCTCTGTATGCAGCTATCATCATTGATGATGTTGGGGAGATACTTTCAAACAAACATTAAGTAGGAAAATTAAACCTGTCATTATTTTATTTGCATGAAGTAAATTCTTACTGAAGGTTTCACATAATATCAAATCAAATCTTATTTGTCACATGCGTCGAATACAACAGTTGTACCGTGAAATGCTTACTCATGAGCCCTTTCCCAATATTGCAGAGTTAAAAAGTAAGAACATTTGCAAAAAAAATAAGGAAATAGTAACACAATAAAATAACAATAACGAGGCTATATACAAGGAGTTCCGGTACTGGGTCTATTTGCTGGGGTACGAGGTAGTTGAGGTGATTGAGGTAATATGTACAGTACATGTAGGTAGGGGTAAAAGTGACTAGGCAATCAGGATAGATAATAAACAGTAGCTGCAGCATATGTGAAGAGTGTGAAAGAGTGTGTGTGGCATAAATATGCATGCACGTGTGTGTGGGTTTTGTTTGTGTGAGCGTATGTAGTGTGTGTGTGTGTGTGGTGTGTGTGTATGTGGACAGAGGAACTTGAACCTCTCAATCTGCTCCACTACAGCCCCGTCAATGTGAATGGGGGCGTGCTCGGCCCTCCATTTCCTGTAGTCCACAATCAGTTCCTTTATCTTGCTGACATTGAGGGAGAGGTTGTTGTCTTGTCACCACACTGCCAGGTCTCTGACCTCCTCCCTGTAGGCTGTTTCATTGTCGTCTATGATCAGGCCTACCACCGTTGTCAGCAAACTTAATGATGGTGATGGAGTCGTGCGTGACCACGCAGTCGTGGGTGAACAGAGACTACAGGAGGGGACTAATATGGAGCACTAAGATACTAAAATAGGCTTAGTGTCTTACTGTCCTATGAACAGATCCAATAAATATCCCAAAAGATCCAATAAACAATTTAGATATTATGAAGTGTGTAAAATTTGACACTTCGGCTAAGTAATATGAAATGTTATTTTCATGAAAGTCAGACTGCGACTACCAATTTCTGCAACATCTAGTGGAGATTCTTTGCACTACATTCATTTTATAACCTTGAAAACTGTGTCAAGTGAAAGATCCTCACCTCAAAATGCTCTTTTTAGTAGTATGTGCTTTGTGATCACCTGCTGCAAAATGCAATAAAGGACACATGATATTTGTTGAATATTTAATTTTGAGGCAAAGACAGGAAACCGTCACAAATTGCATGTTTTGATGACGATCAGAAATATGATGATGATCAATGGAGAGAAACCAGAAAGCAGAAATAGCAGACTTGAAGCCAGGGAAACCCCTGGTGGGGTGGGGGGGAGGGTATTGGGCTAACTAGCATTGTTGCCTCCCCATCCTCTGCAATATGGTTATGACAGTTCAATGTGAAGGATTATTAGCGGATATGTCTTAAAATATAGTTAAAAAACACAAACAATATACTCAACAAATGTAAAACGATTGCGGCACATATACAGTACGTCAGTGTTAAGCCCAAATAGTCTTTATGAAAGTCCCTTTGTGAGATTGTGACAATCATGTTACACACAAGTATATTGCATGAAACAATAATACTGACAGCAGACATGTACAGACATGATAATACCGACAGCAGACATGTACAGACATGATAATACTGACAGCCGACATGTACATACATGATAATACTGACAGCAGACATGTACAGACATGATAATACTGACAGCAGACATGCACAGACATGATAATACTGACAGCAGACATGTACAGACATGATAATACTGACAGCAGACATGTACAGACATGATAATACCGACAGCAGACATGTACAGACATGATAATACTGACAGCAGACATGTACAACTTAAATACAAAATAAATAAACATACTTTACAAACATCTCTGGATGACCTCTCTTGCCTTAAGGCCATTATTACAGAATGGGATAATGATAACATATCAAAGAAAGCGAGTAAAACAAGAGAGGGTCAGACAGACAGCAAAACAGTATTATAATTTTTAAGAAGAAAAATTGAAATGACTGCAGGCACATTCTTTCAAGAAATGTTAACATTAGAACAGTATATTCGTCTTAAGTTGTTTATGTTAAATTGTTCAATTCAAGTCACAGCAGTATTAAAAGGAGATGAGGAATCATTGCAGAGTGGAGGAGCCTCAACAAGGGCAGTTGCTCTTATTAACATCTGTCTCTTGTGAAAGCCTAACCCTTCCATCCTCCCTCTCAACATCCCTGTACAGCAGGGACTTCTGGGCTTTCAGCCGACATGCCAGGCACATGAAAATGGAGTCCACGTTTTTGGCTCTCCTTGGGGTCTTTCGCCGAGGTCTCAAACAGCAGCATGTTGTGGGCGTCTGCAAACTTGAGGGCAGTGTTGGAAGGTACTTGGATATGACTAACCAGGTCACACTTGTTTCCCACCAGTACCCGAGGCACAGTGGGTGAGACACGGTGCCCGTTGCACTCCTGGATCCACGTCTTCAGGTTCTGGAATGAGGCCATCTTGGTGACGTCGTAAACGAAAACGACAGCATGCACATTGCGGTAGTAGTGTTCTACCATGCTCTTCCTGAAGCGCTCCTGTCCTGCAGTGTCCCACACCTGAACCTGTTGAGGAGTAATAACACATCTAGTGGTCAGAGAGGAATCGTGTGTATTGGTCAGAGAAATGGGAAAACATCTCTAGATAATGCATCGCAGTAAACACGCACACCTTTGGCTGACGTATCGAATTGCGTAGGGAATATGTAGTTTGGAGAGTGTTTGCACATTGGGAAGACGTCGCCAAGACATCAGAATATAATGTTGACGCCTGGCCAACATATAAAAGATGTAGAACTGTAGAATTTAGAATGTAGGTATTCTACACACATCTGAAAGACATCTTACCAATGAGAAAACAATGTCTAAACATCATCTTCCTGATGTATCAGAATAAATACTACCTAGGAAAATGCGTGTAATGTTTGGAGGACCACTGCGTTATGTTTGAAGGACCATTGCGTTATTGTTATGTTCCCCAGTTTCTGTGTTGTTGTGGGTTTGTATGTGTTTGTATGTGTGCGTTTCAGGATGGCTTCCTGGATTCCAAGCAGCCGATTGGTCGGCCCCATTGCAGATTGGAGCTCTGACCCCGCCCTCTCGTCAGGGGATACAGCTGTCTGCAATTACCGACTCCTTCTGCAGCTTTAAAAGCCAGTGTTCCTTTGTTAGGAGGGAGAGCTTCTTTGTATGTGCTGTGTTGTTCTGGTAAATTTGACGTAAAGTATTTTGTAGCCGGTCCTGCAGAGGTACGTGTTTGCTATAGTACCTAGTGTTTTTGGTTTATTCAAATTGTTCACTGACTTTGGTGACTTATTCTGTTTCATTTGTTCACAGGGGGGAAGGCACCTTGGGAGTGTTTAGGCAAGAGGCCTGCGGGCATACATATACCCGTTGTATTTAATTTGTCTGCACGCTAGGTAAGGCCTGGGCGGACCACCCCCTGTATTTTGGTTAAAGAGCCAGGTGGCATTAAGAATAGGTAAGTAGTGGGTAGGAGAGGGGACTTTAACTTTTACTTACTTTGGTTCCGTCCAGCCCCTTTTCCCCACTTTACCATGTGATGAGAATAAATTCCCTGTAAATTGTCATATTCTCTGCCTCTGTACCCGCACCTACAATCACATACCTCTTTCACTCCACGGGGAGTTGAGTGTAGCAGGGTGTTGCGTTCCCTCCAAGAGGCGTACGTTACAATTATGTTTGGAGGACCATTGCGTTATGCGGCCTTTGGACATGAACCATTTCCATGTGAAGAGGGCAGACAATTAGAATAATTCCACATTGATGCTTTTATCATAAAAGATCAAACTCACTGGGCATACCATGTCATTTCAACGTGGACAACTGGGTCATATCTGGTTGATGTTGACAGATGAAATTACAACCTTCTCACTCAAAGACAAAAGTTTGAATTCCCAATGTGTTATCACTATGTTTTCAACCATCTAAAAGCACATCCAAATTACAATGGAACAACAGAGTCAGATTTTTGGTTTAGTTGTCGTCTTCATGTTTTATCGCTGGGATTCAACCATATACAAGCAAAGTTGAAATAGGAATACAATGACAGACATTTTGTTTATTTATACAACTTAATGTGTCATCACTGCCCTTCATCTAATAGCACAGCCACATGACCTGTACTGCTGTTGAGATTCCATTAAAAGTATGTACCCTATGCATAGTATAAGTGATCAATGCTGTTTGAGTTGCTTTATTATAGCAGCTGTGAAGATCTCCACAGACCTGTGACCTTTGCATGCTGTCTTGAACATGCACCCTTTCTATGATTACGTAAGAAGACATTTATAATTACAGTAACCTCAATGTGGTCACGGATGTGTTACTCTTTAGGCCATTAACTGTATAAAATTAATTTTGAATTGTGTTCTGTTGACCAGGCAAACAAATATCAACATTTAAAGGAGATGCATCTACTGCTTGGATAGTTCCATCTGAGCCACTGGCTTAATCCTCTTATTTTGGGGTTGAGTTAGAGACGTGAATCCTACTGCAAAAGTGATATTGAATTGTGTTTGGTCAACACAACCAAATATCAACATTTAAACAAGATATACCTACTGGATTCAATTCCAGTTTGTGGTATGATTGTGAAACAGAGATCCTCTTTTCTACAGACTGGGATAGGGAGAACAACACTTTGGAGGGCGGCATTTCTCTCAAGCAGACATTTACAGTTAAACTACAACAACATTTCTGACTCATTCTGCCACTCACCAGACAATCACTAGAAGAGGATCTCTGTTTCACAATCATACCACAAACTGGAATTGAATCCAGTAGGTATATCTTGTTTAAATGTTGATATTTGGTTGTCTGGTGAGTGGCAGAATGAGTCAGAAATGTTGTTGTAGCTTTGCTGTGAATGTCTGCTTGAGAGAAATGCCGCCCTCCAAAGTGTTGTTCTCTCCCTATCCCAGTCTGTTGTCCCCACATGCTTCAAGATGTCCACCATTGTTTCTGTACCCAAGAAAGCAAAGGTAACTGAACTAAATTACTATCGCACCGCAGCACTCTCTTCTGTCATCATGAAGTGCTTTGAGACTAGTCAAGGATCATATCACCTCTACCTTACCTGACACCCTAGACCCACTTCAATTTGCTTACCGCCCCAACAGATCCACAGACGATGCAATCGCCATTGCACTGCACACTGCCCTATCCCATCTGGACAAGAGGAATACCTATAAGAATGCTGTTCATTGACTACAGCTCAGCATTCAACACCATAGTACCCTCCAACCTCATCATTAAGCTCGAGGCCCTGGGTCTGAACCCCGCCCTGTGCAACTGGGTCCTGGACTTCCTGACGGGCCTCCCCCAGGTGGTGAAGGTAGGAAACAACACCTCCACTTCGCTGATCCTCAACACTGGGGCCCCACAAGGATTCGTGCTCATTTCCCTCCTGTACTCCCTGTTCACCCATGACAGCGTGGCCACGCACTCCTACTCAAATTTGCAGACGACATAACAGTAGTAGGCCTGATTACCAAAAATGACGAGACAGCTTACAGGGAGGAGGTGAGGCCAAAAAGATCATTAAGGACAACAACCACCCGAGGCACTGCCTGTTTACCCCGCTATCATCCAGAAGGCGAGGTCAGTACAGGTGCATCAAAGCTGGGTCCGAGAGACTGAAAAACAGATTCTATCAAGGCCATCAGACTGTTAAATAGCCATCACTAGCACATTAGAGGCTGCTGCCCTATACATAGATTTGAAATCACTGGCCACTTTAATAATGTTTATATATTTTGCATTTCTCATCTCATATGTATATACTGTATTCTGTCCTATTCTACTGTATCTTAGTCTCTGATTTGAATATTTACATACTACTAAAGAGTGTTTAATTTTTTTTTGAAAACCAACATATTAATTATTAATCTGTCATTTAAATTTGAAATCAACCAGAGCTTGAAACCCTAGGCCTATTGTATTGTTTATTTTTAGTTGAATTCTGGGTTGAATTGTAACAATAGCTGTTGATGACTTTACAAATGCTATATAGGCCTAAATAGTATTATTAATGATATTGATTCATCAAGTATGGATACTGTTAAACCTACTATTTGAAATGACTTTGATAGCAACAGAGAATCCATTTTTTTAGTGGAGGATTCTCAATAATTACTCTCACAATAGCACATTGCTAGTAGTCTGTGACAAGTACGAAAGCTGAGCACGGCTGGCCTTGGTTAAAACTGTGGATGCCCAGCCAATAGTTTTCTTTATCTCATAGTTGATATAACATTGAAGATTTGCTATGTTTGCCTATGTTTAAAATTGATTCCCATCATAACATAATCCTGGGGTTAACATTTCACCTACAAAACAACAGTTTAAGTTGTTATTTGATGAATTTTTGCAAATATGTGTTTTAAACAGATTCCATGTCACAATATGTTGACAAATTACATTGAAACAATGCTGATTCAACCAGTTTGTGCCCTGTGGGAAGACACTATATTTTGAAGACTGTATTAGTGCATGTCTTCCATTTCTGAATAAAATAAATAACTGATACTTGAAGAAAGATGCTCTATTGCTTATGTTTTCATACTGAGGAAAGGTTTTTATTTTGAGGGTGAATCTCAATGAGAAATCATGATGAAGAGAGAATATTGTGAAAACATCACTATCTATCGATGTCTGTTGCTAGAAACACTGGGATTAGGTCATGTTCGGGCCGGGGTCATTCAGAGGTTGTACTACACTGACATTTTGTCTTTTTATATACACTGAACAAAAGTATAAACGCTACATGTAAAGTGTTTTCATGTTTCATGAGCTGAAATAAAATATCCCAGACATTTTACATATGCACAAAAAGCTTATTTCTCTCAAATGTTGTGCACAAATTTGGTTACATCCTGTTAGTGAGAATTTCTCATTTGCCAAGATAATCCATCCACATGACAGGTGTGGCATATCAATAAGATAATTAAAAAGCATGATCATTACAGGTGCACCTTGTGCTGGGGACAATAGAAGGCCACTCTAAAATGTGCAGTTTTGTCACACAACACAATGCCACAGATGTCAAAAGTTTTGAGGGAGCGTGCAATGGGCATGCTGACTGCAGAAATGTCCACCTGAGCGGTTGCCATATAATTGAATGTTAATTTCTCTACCATAAAGCGCCTCTAACATAGTTTAAAAAATGGAGCAGTGTGTCCAACAGGTCTCACAACCGCAGACCACGTGTATGGAGTCAATGTGGGAAAGCAGTTTGCTGATGTCAACGTTGTGAACAGAGTGCCCCGTGGTGGTGGGGTTATGGTATGGTCTGGCCTAAACTACGGACAAAAAACCCAATTGCATTTTATCGATGGCAATGTGAATGCACAAAATCCGTGAAGAGATCCTGAGGCCCATTGTGAGGCCCTTTTTTTAAAGGTGACCAACAGATGCATATCTGTATTCCCAGTCATAGATTAGAGCCTAATGAAAAATTAGGCTCTAATCTAAAAGCCTTATTTAAATTGACAGATTTTTTCATGAACTGTAACTCAGTGAAATATTTTAAATTCTTGCATGTTGCGTTTATATTTTTGTTCAGTATAGTTACTAGGCCTTAGTGGCACATGCAGAGAAAACGGTTGGTTTGAGGATATGATGGTGATCTGAAATTAAACGGTAAATTCCGCAATTTGAAAACCATGCCAACATTGCTGAAGGATCTATTAATTAAAAGAAAGATTCAACCTAACAGCCCATTAAATATAAATTGATGGACTCAGGAGAGAAATAATTCTCTACTCGGTTTATTGACATGTCATGCATAGATTTATAACGGTTAAAGCCGAACACAAATGGTCAATTGACCCAAATAAACAAACAAAAACGTCGATGTCCCGACCAGATGCTTAATTAGGCTATTACCTTTATTTTTTCGCCATCTATTTCCACTGCCTTCTCCCTGAAATCCACACCGATTGTCGCCTCCGTCTTCTCGGGAAAGCTTCCCCCAGTGAAGCGGAAGGTTAAGCAGGTCTTCCCTACATTTGAATCCCCGATTACAATTATTTTAAATATTCGAGTCTGAACACTTGAATCTAAGGACGTGCTGAGATCCACAGATGATGTGAAATGTGTATTTCTTGAGTTTCTCGAACCGGTACCTCCCTCATTTTCAAAAGATTCATTTGCCATTATGCTAAGATGATGTACACAGTTGTGCACTGGTCTCGCGGATGGGGGAAGGTGAGACAGTCAGGCACGGCAACAACAGCGACCCACTCCCTCACAAGCAGCTTCATGGAAGAATGCAAAATACAATTATTGCAATGTTCCCCTATTTCCAAATACTGTAAATATGCATAGAAAATAGTTTCTAGTCAGTAAACACAATGGTAATGTTTAATGTGATTTATAGCCTATATCAAAGAGGAAATTAATAAGGCTACAGTAGGCTAATATTTAACAATCTTTAGATTGTCAACACAAATCTGTCAATATTGTTTATTCCTCTGCCATAGACATTTTTACATGTATTCAAATGTAACCTACAAATGTCTTTCACACAGGTTTGATTTCACACTTGAAAAATCATGTGATCCATTCAGCTGAACAGATGCCATCATCCAAAATGGTGCAAATGCATTGACCTCTAACCTGTGGTCCAGATAAGACAAGTGTCTGCTGTATAATGCAGCTTGTAAGGTGAACATCAATACTGAGAGGTTTCAAGTAAGTGAGTGCACCAGTGATGCATGTTTTCCACTTTGCGCTGGATATCCTAGGCCTATTATAATTAAATATTTAGGTCTAGTCATTAAGTAAAATTTCCCAAATATGTATTAACAATGTATTAAATAAATTCATAGCTGGTAGAATTAGTTGCTGGGTCTCCATTTTGATTAGCTCTGTAGAACAATTAGAACATTTGTATCACACAAAGCTTCCTTTTACGCCCTCTATGAAAGGCTCATTTGTTCCAAATGGTTTGCATAAAATCTGAAAGCATGCCTCAGAATGGGATTCGCACAATCAGAGAGGGCGTACCAACCGATAGATTCCTGTGTAAGTGATTCACTTTTATTTTTTCTATTGTCAGAAGTAACACTAGGCACCTGCAAGCTGTATCTTAGTAAAAAAGGCATTTAGATAAACCAACAATGTGAGTTCAGTCAACACAGTATACTTAGATATTTACATACAGGAATATTTATACATTCAAAGAAAAGAAAGCATTCCCTAAGGCACATCAGTAAAGTTCTTATATGCTTATATTTCTGCCAACAATTAAAGCCAACCTTTTTCACCTTTCCTAATTAGTGATATTAGAGTTGACAATATTTTACCTCTTATAATATGCACATTAATGGTAAGGTTACATAATTACACTGTACATATGGTATTCTAGAGGATTAAGTTTCACATTCAAGTGTAATTGTCAGATTAGATTAGGCACTTCTGTTTGGTTGTGGCTCAGATCACCTGAAGATATGTTGCTTTGAAGTCACTTCCTAGAACATTTTTTGCATTGCATTTGTAAATCCCTGAGTTCATAAGCACTGGGTCTTGTATGACCAAGCTGCCCTCAACCGTCATGTGAATTCCTCCCTGTGCCGTGAAACGGTTGTTGGGAACAAGTGTGGTTCTTCCAGGTAGAGTCCATGTTATTTCAGGCTTTGGTAAGCCTGCAGCGATGCAGTTAAGTGTTACTGGTGAGCCTCTGTGGATTCTAGTGATGGAAGGGGGTGCGTTTGTGATACTTGGAGGATACACCATAACTGCAACTGGGTATGACAATGCAGATGACCCAAATGTGTTGGTGGCCTTGCAGACGTAGGTTCCCCTGTCAAATGTGGCGACCTCTCTGAGTTGAAGCGTGCCGTTTGATAAAAATGTAATTCTCCCAAAAACCTGGGGCTTGTCCAGAACCAGGCCGTTTGGTAGGGTCCATGTGATTGAGGCCTGTGGCCAGCCATCCACAGAGCACGGCAGGTTCAGAATTTGGCCAAACGTGATCTTCATGCCCCCTGTTGTGCCTCGAATCACAGGCTTTCTTCCTGGTTCTAGAGCGTATCGCTTCTCTGCAGTTCCAGCCACGTTTTTCGCCAGACAACGGTAAACCCCTTTGTCAGCTGTCACTGGCTGGGCGATGCGCAATGTTCCGTTTCCTCTATAGTGAGTGAAGTGTTGAAGTCTAGTGCCTGGCGTCAGCGCTGTGCCATTTGGCAGGATCCAAACAAACTCTGGGTTTGGCTTACCGCGGGCAGGACACTCCAGAGTGACATCACTTCCATCTTGTTTTATTGGTAAAATCTCAATGTTCGGCATGGCGAAGCTTGGCTTCTCTGCTATGGATGCCACTTCAAGCTCAATTGCCAGGCTTGCTTCTCCCAAGTTATTTTTGGCCAAACACACATACTGACCCTCGTCTGTCTTCCTCACTCCACGTAGCTCTAGACTCCCATTCTTGTGGACTTGGAAGCGTCCTCCCAGGTAAGGTGTTGGCAGAGAGAGGCCGTAGGGTGCGGCCCAGGAAACGTGTGGCTCAGGCTTGCCCTCCGCTCTGCAGTCGAGCAGTGTTGTCTGATAAGATACTGCCAACACTTTCATACTGCTTCTTCCACCTTGTTCATTGATGTGTGGCTCTCTTGGTTCTACTTGTATCTTAATGTTCTTGATGTCATCCCCAGCAGAACTCCTTGCCACACAAGCATACTTCCCTTGGTCGGCCAAAGTCACCTTCTTTATCACCAAAGTCCCATCATCTAATATTTGGTATAAGCTTGAAGAGGATGTGATGACGTCATTGCTTGGGGAGAGCCACACAATGGTTGGTGGAGGCTCCCCAGTCGCCTGACACGTCATATAGGCAGATTCTCCTAGTCGGGCCGTGAGCAACAGCTGAGCCTTGGATGTGATTCGGGGGAAGTCAGGGCCTACTTTGACGCTCACCTTCATCTCATCCTCCCCCAGTTCATTCTTAGCATGGCATGTATAGTCCCCCTCGTCCTTCTTTCCCATCTGCTGCAGCAACAGTGTTCCATTCCCGAAGATGACGTAGCGGCGAGAACGGGTGCCGCTGTCGTCCGACTGTAGGGCGTTGTTGATCATGGTTCCATCAGGGAGGCTCCAGGACACCTCTGGGTCAGGGAGGCCTGAGGCAACACAGTCCACCTGGAAGTTCTCCCCAGAGGTCACCCTCTTCTGAGCTGTGGCCAGATGTTCGATCTTAGGTGGCATCATGAGCACCTGCACCTGGAACAGCTCCATGTCCTCACCGTTGGGCCTCTGGAACATACACAGGTAGCTACCTCCGTCTATTTCAGTCAGCTGCAGGATCCGTAAGGTCCCATTGGAGAACACGGTGACAGGTCTCTCAGGGCTGATAATGAAAGAAATAGACACACAATATTAATGTTTTTAACAAGGGTTGGAACCGGTTCAGAGAACAGAAACGAAAACCAGAAAATAACAATTACTTGAGGAACAGAACCCGAACCGAAAACGAAAGTGATCTATACTGTTCCGGAATAGAACTGTTATTTTAGAAGCATGGGAACCGGCTTATAACATTATTTTATGTTACTGGCAATTCTTTACAGTCCCACAAAAATCGCAGCAAAGTGCTTCAAGGCAAGCTTCCTCCGTCCTCTCTCCTAACCATAAACATTTATGTTGCATCTCACACCCTACACTGTGACTGGCAGCACAGTGTGTGTGTTTGTCTTTCATTATGATTAAACCATGCTGTTATGGCAAAATGCTATTTGCTCTTAACGACTTGCCTATACAGATTAAACCGCTTACCCACTACACAGAAAACTCCTCTATCCTCACTGATTGGTGAATTAATTTAATGTCGAGCTAAATGTAATTTTTTTTTATATATATATGTCAGAGGTTTAAAAAGAAACAAAAAGGAACAATATAAACTGGTACTTTTTTGGGGTTCTAACCGGTTCAGAACTTTATTTTGCTGCTCGGAACAGTGGAACGTAACAAAAAAAATATGGTTCTGTTCAGAACGAAACAATTGGAAAATAATTTTGGTTCCAACCCCCTGGTTTTTAATCACAAATACAATATGATTTTAGTGACATTGAGAACATTTTAAAATGTATTATGTTGTAAGATACATTCTAATCAAATTACGTGCAATAATTTACACCATTTAGTTACACTGGATTTTCAATTATAGTGTAATTACATAATGTAACTGCACAATAGATACTTTCTATTTGTACAACGGTGCTTCTTCCATTTCCTGCTTCTCTTGTCTTTACTGAATTCTGTGCCACTAGCGTTCCACTGTTTGGGAACCATGTTGAGCAGGAATTAATTGGGTGTACTCTACAGACACCCTGCAATTTGACCGTAAGGATATTTTTACACTGAAAAAAAATGAAGGTTCTTTAAAGGTTCTTCCTCAGCCCGTAAGGTTCCTTGGAGAACTCTTGCCCGATAAAGAACCTTTGAGTTCAGTGTGGGGTTCTTGACGTGGTCTTTAAAATTCTAAAAGGTTATTTTAGATGGAATCATGTTCCTTTCATAGCACACAGCAAATTGGCCAGTATTAACTAGTGTTGATATTTCAGTGTAACATTTATATTATTGATTCAAGAGTTAAATTAACAATCAGTGGTGTAAAAGAACCCCGGTGTTGGTGTTAATAACCAGAGTTGAACCAAAACCACGCCTATCATTACCATATTTCCCAGCATTCTCTATTGCAGGTTGATTTTTGATTTATATCTATGTTTTTGATATTATATTGATTGTGTGTTTTTTTGCACGTACAATCTTATGCTACTCAAATATAAATAACATCATTTTTATAAACAAATCAAATCTGTTACTTGGACTTATTGCACCCGTTATTAAAATGGTTGTTCCTGTTTAGATGTTGGCTATCCCCACTCTGGGTGGCCTCCAATAGGAATTTTGCAAGACAGAATGATGTGACTGGTATGCTTGATGATGCCTGTAAACTATGAAAGGCCACTGTATTAGAGTAAAACTAGGCCCTAAAAATGTGGCTTTATGAAATAGGTATTGTATTGTCTTAAATCATTGAATTTGAATGATAACACATTGACTTAGGATCTCACTTTGTGAAGGCCACAGGACTGAAAATGAATGAATGCAGCAACCATTTCTCTTTCACTAGCAAGCAAGTCATGGGTGGTACTGGTAACAAAGGGCACCCTGGGCAATAGGAAAATAAGGCTCAACACCTTATTTTCTTCAAAGAACCATAGCATTTAAGGTTCTTCAGAGAACCTAAAATGGTTCCCCTATGGCATTACTCTGAAGAACCTTATTTGTTTTTTTTAGGAATGTACTGTAGTCTCTGACAGCGGGACCCATCAGGGTTTCTGACCCTGAGACCACAGGCTGGTTGACCTTGGTCAGGCTCCAGCAGATAGCTTGTTTTGAATTACACTAATTGCGTTTGAAAAAAATAATTGTGTTTGATTAAACCTCCCTGAAATTGAGGGCTGTAATAGAGTTTAGAAGTTCTTTATAAGGTCACTGAAAGGAAAGCGATTAGAATGATAGCACAGAATCTCAACCGATAAAACGAATGGAAAAAATATGACTTCTAAAGGTCTTGTAAAATAATTTAGCTGAATTAATAGTTATAGCAATTCTTCAGATCTCTGATACCTAATCAATATCAGCACAGTGTATTATTTTTTATAGGAAAACTCCTATATATGTTTGATTACTAGCATGGTGGAGTTACCTGTAGCGATGTTCCAGCAATGTTTTGGACGGGAGCTGCCACAGAGTGCCACGGGGAGAGCCAGTGGACTCTGGACAGTGCAGGTACACAGTGGAGCCATACATGGCTGTGACTCTGTGCTGTTGGGAGGGGTGGTGTGACTGTCGCAGGCTGGGGACCTCCTGCCTGGCCTTCAGGTACAGAACTCTCCTGGCTGCGCCCACTGCGTTGGTCACAGAGCACTCATACCTCCCCGAGTCTTCCGGAGAGATGTTCTTGATGTACAGCGTCCCATTGGGGAAGACAAACAGTCTCCTACCGAGGAACTGGGAGGGTTTGACATGTACCCCTGCAGGAAGGGTCCACTTTAGCACGGGCGCAGGCGCTCCCTTGGCAGTGCAGTGGACGTACACACTTCTCCCTTCCTGGATGACGATGCTCTCCGAGGCCTCCTCGTTGATGGTGGGCGGTAGCGCTGCCACGTGGATGTGAAAAGTCACTGTGTCAGCCCCGGCCGCATTGCTAGCAATACACCTATAGTCGCCTTTACTGGAGAAGTTAGCTGATTGGATCCTCAGGGTGCCGTTAGCCAGCAGAGAGGCTGACCTGTCAAGAGCTCCCACATCACGCACAAAGGTCCTGTCTGGAAGAATCCAGGAGATCTGAGCCTGGGGCTTGCCAGAGGCTACACAGTCTAAGCTTATAGCCTTCCCCAAATACACTGGGACCTCTCTGGAGTGGGGACCTATGATTTTGGGAGGCTGGGTCAGCACAGCCAGGGTAATGACCATTCGGTCAGAGCCAAATGTGTTCTGTGCCGTGCAGAGGTACTGGCCTCTGTCCTGTAGCTGAACGTTTTTAATCACAAAGGTGCCGTTCTTTACAACTTCAAATCTCTGTCCGTGTTTTGTGTTGGCTTGGACGGTTGCACCTGTTGTTGAAAGGAGAGAGAAGCACATCATTGGTACTCTGGCTAAGGCTTGCGTCCTAATGTTAATGCTGTGAATCATTGTGGAGTTTTTGTCAAGGGTCTCTCTTGTCAAATATTACAGCATGAGTTGAGCACACTCAGGTGGTGCCATTTTGTTAATATATTTTACAAATGTCTAATCCTTTGCAGCCTCAATTAGCCTATGCATATATTATTTCTGCTACTCCTTGAATGTTAACAAGCTTGTAAAATATAGTATTTCTGTTGGATATTATTCTTTACGATAGTAAGCTCACAAGAGCCTAAAGTCAAAATATTTATGCCATGCATTACAGAGAGACTATACCGTAATTCACTGCAGAGAGACAATAATCGTTTCTACCCTACAAAGTCTTTCATAATAAAAGTGTTTAAATACCTGTGGAGACTTTAGTCCAGGAGAGCGCTGGCTGTGGGTCTCCTGATGCTTCACAGGGCAGCAGCACATCGCCCTCAGCCAGGGCAGACACACTGACTGTGTTCACAGAGGTGATCCTAGGCTTCACCCCACTACCCATTAGGTTGGGGAATGGCAGGGACGTGCTCAGCCTCCTTGGGCCCCAGTGGCTGTAATGCCATCGGCTGCCGTACAGGACACTGGCTGTGGAGTAGGGCCTGTTGGTGGGCACGGGGAGGGAGGTGGTGGGGGGCACAGGCCAGTAGTTGTATGACGGAGTGGGAGGCTGGTAGTGAGGTCTGGGTGTAGGGTGACTGATCTTGGGCTTAGTTGTCACTCTCTTCCCTAGCTGTGAAATGCGGTCCAGCTGAGCCTGTCTGTATCTGTTTCTGAGCTTGGAGAGCATTAAGAGGTCCTGCTGTCGGGTCCTGCTGGCTGGGCCTGGAACCCTGTGGGGTGGGTGGGAGGTCAGCGAGGCTGCCATGCCACTGCCCGGTGAAGCAGAGATGAACGCTGTGGGCCTGACAGTCTCAGCTGTGATTTCTGGTCGATTGGTGACCCCAACGCCCCGGCCCCCTGGGTGGGGGAAAAGCATGGGCCTCTCCGTAAAGGCAGGATGTGGCCCTGAACCATGAACTGAGGGCCACACTGGGAAGCGGCTATAAGGCCAATAGGGGGTGATAGCGCGGGGCAGAGGTGTGGTTTGAACTCTCATTTGGACGTGCTGTTGGTAGATCCAGGGGTGGATGGGGAGACTGGGACTGTCAGGTTTCATTTGAGAGTGATCCTCCTCCTTTTTATATGAGTTTCTGTGTGTGTTCCTCAGAATGTCCTCCCGAGCAGCACTGCCTTTTGCAACGCTTCTCGACTGTGTTTGTGTCTTATCTTGGGATTTTTTAGGAGTTGGATTTAGAAAATTGACTTTTATTAAAGGGGTTTCTGGCTTTGCAGCTCCTTTATCTGAAACGTCAAGTTTAGTCAGGACGGGTGTTGCCATAGCAACCATATCATGTGACAAATTAGGTTTTAAATTAATGTCATAATTAATATAAGTGGGCTTTGTTGTTGTTGTTATCTTTGGGGAGGTTTGCCTGTTTTGGGAAGTCTGTCTGATAACATCCTGTTTATTTAAGTTCTCCCATGTCCTCTCCTGTCGAGGCACCTCAATTGGGGGAGGTTGATTTTCTGCTGAGGTGATTGTCTCTGGTGCAGGCATATGCTCCCTGTTTGAAAGGTTAAATATACTAGGGTCTTTCACCTCTGGTGTTAATGATTTTGTGTGAATGCTATCTGATTTGTCTGTAGCAGTGCTTGGCTTAATGATTAGATCAACAGGCTCATTGTCATCATGTGTTAAAAAAATAGTGGCTATGTGTTCTGTAATATTGTCCTCCATTTTAGAATTGTCATTTTGTGATGCAGTAGATTCTTGTTTTTCTGCTCTTGTTGCAGGTTGAGGGAGTGTCGTCTGTGGTTTGTGTGATGAGGGGAGGGAGGGTTTCTGAGGTCGAACCCGTCTCTGTGGGGGTCTGCCCCGTCTGTAAGGGGGTCTTCGTCTGTTTGTCCAAACAGGATTGTTCTTCTGGTTCACTCTCTCTCTCTCCCTCCCCACATGCTTGTCCTCTAGCTGCACTGGTTGTGTGACGGATGGAGGAGCTTCTGTAACAGACAGGTTTATGACCGAGTCTGAATCTGAGTTTGGACCTCCTCTACCTCTATCATGGTCCACAAGTAATGCTTTCCCTCTTGGGGCCTGGGTCACATGATTTCTAGGTGGAGGTCGTAAAGGTTCAGGTTGCTTGTCGAAAAAGTCCAATTCACCTTCTGTTTCTGTGCGGTGACTTGTTTTAGAATGGCTGTTGGTGGGCTTTTTAGTTGTGGTTGGTCTGGTAGTTGAAGGAGGAGCAGTAGTAGTAGTTGTTGTGGTCGTAGTTGTTGTAGTTTTTCTAGTGGTAGTGGTAGTAGGAGTAGTAGTGGGTTTAGGAGTAGTAGTAGTGGTAGTAGTAGTGGGTTTAGGAGTAGTAGTAGTGGTAGTAGTAGAAGTAGTGGGTTTAGGATTAGTAGTAGTGGTAGTAGTGGGTTTAGGGCTAGTAGTAGTGGTTTTGGCTGTCATTGCTGTTTTTGTTGTTGGTGTAGTTGGTGGTTGCCTTGTAGGCGGTAGTGTTGGAGGTTTAGCATTAGCTTTGGCTAGGATCTCAGCCCAGCGGTTGGGGTCGAGCTCCTTGACAGACTTATTAGGTTTCCTCTTGTTATCCTTGATCCTCTTCCCTTTCATACCAGGGCGTAAAAACCCTCCAGGGTACCTCTGTTGTCCACCCACCCTCTTAGGAGACTGTGTAGCATGGGGGCCTTTTATCTCCTGGAACCCTGACCCCTCACCTTCGTCCTCCTTACTCCCAAACAAAGGTGATTTTCCTCTGGCTGTTTCAACACCAGATGATTCTTTCTCAACCTCTTCTTTTGCATCCAAGTCTTTCTCCCCTGTGACGACCACGAGATGAGCCAACATGTCTACTCCATAGAGGTTAGCAGCCAAACAGCTGTACTCCCCAGCGTCCTCATGAGTTGTCTTTTTGATCACCAGGGATCCATTTTGATTGACGTAGACCCTCCCCTTTGTTTGCGACGGTTGTAGGATCTGATTTTTAGGGAGGTACCAGCGTGTCTCGCTAGGCTGTGCTGAGTTCACCAAGCAGGGGAGTGAGAGGGACTCCCCGCTCTCCACTTCCATCTTCTTCCCATTTAGAGTGTTCGGACTGAGCAGGCGTTCTTTCACTGTCAACCTCACAGGCACCATGTCCACATCAGTCTCTGTGCGGACCAGACAGTGATACAGCCCAGAGTCAGACACACTAGCATTTCCAATGACCAGTCTGCCTCCCTCAGACACCAGCCGGGAATTAGATTCTTCCAGGATAGATAGATCTGGGAGCATCCACTCCACAGACTGTGACCCTGAACTGATAACTGTACACCCCAGACTGACCTCAGAGCCTTCCAGCACAGATTGAACTCTCCCAGGGATTCCTCTCTGTATTAGGGCCCAGGAGGAAGTCACATCCTCCTGCTCTCCCCTACCACTGATGTGCTTGGAGATGAACGTGGTAAAGTCCAGCACCAGTTTTTTCGTGGTGGTTTGCCGCCTGTTCAGCTGCAGGGTGACCCTTGGTTGGAGGAGCCACGTCGGTTCAGCCATTAAGTGTCCTTTTAGATCTGTAAAGTAAGGCGATTCCTCGTTGTGGCCCTGGGAGTACTGAAACGTGACTCTGCTGGTGTTCTCCCTCCTCATCCCCCTCTCCAAGAGGGCAGGGCTCTCATAGTAGTAGGCCACCAGCCTCCAGAGGTTCTGCAGAGCGTCCCGGTCGATCTCACACTCCAGCAGGCTGACCAGGCTCACGTTGACCGCCACCTCCCCGGACGTCCGCAGGTTCTCCCACGTCATGGAGGAGCTCTCGCTGGGCCGGCGGACATCGCAGGCCACGTGTGCTTTGTTACCGTGGCTGTCGGTCAGGACGAAGGTGAGGTGGCCCAGGGGACGTTCCAGGTCCCTGGTGTAGGGCAGGTCGGGCTCTGAGTCCGCGTCGTCCCAGCCGGGGCTGTCCCACTGCTTCAGATGGGACACCAGAGAGGGCCGCTCACAGGCCAGTTGGCTAGCAGACAGCCCCAGGACCTGGGTGCCATTTAAGGACTGAGGTGAGGAGCAGACAGCACAGCTCTCACCAGAGGCAGCGTCCCGCTCCTTCTTACACTTAATCACTCCTGACAGAGAGAGACAGAGAGACAGACAGACAGAGAGAGAGAGACAGAGAAAATGGAGAGAGAGAGAGAGAGAGAGAGAGAGAGAGAGAGAGAGAGAGAGAGAGAGAGAGAGAGAGAGAGAGAGAGAGAGAGAGAGAGAGAGAGAGAGAGAGGGTGGGTGTCAGAATTGTCATTTTTCAATTTGTTTACCTTAAAGTGGGTTCAGAGAAAGTTACAGATTACGTGCACGCTAATTAGAGCATTGTTTAGTGATCGAGTCATGCAACTATTTATAAATATTAGCAGTCCAACTGGGTCAGAGGAAACAGCACATAAACACTCACATTGATGTATTATTAACAGCCTACACATGGGCCCAATCATTGTTGTGAAGTGAATGACAAATATTTAAGTGTTGGAGTGTATGGCAGACACTGGAGAGCTATACAGCACAAACAACTAAAGAGACAGGGAGAGGGAGAGATGGGAGAGAGAGAGGACAGAGAGACAGAAAGAGAAAGAAATAGAGACAGGAGAGAGAGGGCAGAGAGACAGAAAAAGAGAGAGAGGGCAGAGACAGAAAGAGAGAGACAGAGAGACGGGAGAGAGAGAGAGAGGTCAGAGAGACATAAAGAGAGAGATAGAGACTGGAGAGAGAGATAGAGAGAGAGAGAGAGAGAGAGAGAGAGAGAGGGGGAGAGAGACAGGAAGAGAAATACAGAAAGAGGGAGAGAGAGGCCTCACCCTCATGTTTGTTGTTCCACTCTAGCAGCCACTGGAGATGGCAGTCACAGGTCCAAGGGTTGCCATGCAGGGAGAGCAGCTCCAGTTTGCTGAGGGGCTGCAGGGTCCCAGGCTGGAGGTAGTGCAGCTGGTTGTCTGACAGGTGGAGGTGACGCAGCCCAGAGCTCCAGAAGTTCCCCAGGAGAGAGAGGGTGATGAAGCTGTGTGGGTGCAGGTCCCTCAGCTTGTTGCCCTCTAGCTGTAGGAGTTTTAATGATGTTAGCCCACTGAAGGTGTACGGCTCGATGAAGTCTATGTTGTTGCGGTCCAGGTGGAGTCGCACCAGGCTGACCAAGCCCTCAAACATACCAGGGGTGATGGCCTCCAGCTTGTTGTAGCTCAGCTTCAGAATCTGGGAAAAAAGAGAAATTGGTAAAAAGAAAAATACATTTAAATGTTTTACAATATGATTGCCTGTAGACAAGTGACTGAATATTTAATAGTGAGACACAATCCCCTGACTGTTATGCATCTTTATCCTTCTTGTCTTGAATGAGACGACAGACTCCCCTTGGTGCCAGCCTGTCTGTCGGGAGACCTTACCTGCAGAGAGCGCAGGCTGTAAAACGCTCCTGGAGACACGGTTGTGATGTCATTCCCATGGAGCATAAGCATTTCCAGCTGGTGGAGTTGTGTGAACTCTGACCCCCCTACTGCCTGGAGGCTGTTATAGCTACACAGAGAGACATAGAGAGGGAGAGACAACATGAGAATGTTGCAGGAGCTGCCTGCCTGTGTGAAATATAAACAAGTAAAGAGCCAATAATCCAGAGAAATCCTCAAAGACATGGAACAGATCGAGCAATCCTTTGGCAGGGAAAGTTGTTTGAAATATGTTACACCAGTGTGAGCCATTCCAACCCCTCACATGTACCGTAGATTGTTGGGTGCAAGTACAGGGCGTTCTTTAAAAACGATTATATATCAGTTGAATTCCCATAACCCAGAGCACCCCATAGTTTCTTGTAAGTAGGCTACCATGTTAAACTGGGCTGTCAAATAAAGTGTAACCAGAACATGTTGGCCTATTATATTGGATATTATTAAGATAGAGGACTCGACAGTCTGTTTACACTGAACAAAAATAGAAACACAACATATAAAGTATTGGTCCCATCTTTCATGAGCTGAAATAATAAATATTTCTCACAAATGTTGTGCACAAATTTGTTTGCATCCCTGTTAGTAAGTATTTCTCCATTGCCAAGATAATCCATCCACCTGACAAGTGTGGCATATCAAGAAGCTGATTAAACAGTATGATCATTAAAAGGGTACCTGCTGTCTCGACCTCTGAATGCTTGGCTATGAAAAGCCAACGGACATTTATTCCTGAGGTACTGACTTGTTTGTTGCACCCTCTACAACCACTGTGATTTTTATTTGACACTGCTGGTCATCTATGAACTTTTGAACATCTTGAAGAACAATCTGGCCTTAATGGCCATATACTCTTATAATCCCCACCCGGCACAACCAGAAGAGGACTGGCCACCCCCGCAGAGCCTGGTTCATCTCTAGGTTTCTTCCTAGGTTCCTGCCTTTCTAGGGAGTTTTTCCTGGCCACCGTGCTTCTACATCGCGGTCCACAAAAGTAAGTCCACAAAGTTAGCAATTTTTGTATAGAGGTCAATGAGAGAGTGTTGATTTTTGTTAACATATTGTTAATTTGCTACGTGAGGCATATTTGATAGAATATATGTTTCATCATGGTTAGGTTGTTATTTTTTTTATATAACTAGGCAAGTCAGTTAAGAACAAATTCTTATTTACAATGACGGCCTACCCGGGGCCAAACCCAGACGACGCTGGGCCAATTGTGCACTGCCCTATGTGCCTCCCAATCACAGCCAGCTGTGCTGCAGTGACACCTCTTGCAGTGAGATGCGGTGTCTTAGACCTCTGCGCCACTCGGGAGCAATGGCTATGAACGTGTTGATATAAGTGGACTCACGTGGCATTTTGGCATCTTTGAAAAAACAACAACTTTATATTGGAGTTGTGCCTGTTGTCAGAGATAGAGGACTCATCATGGATATTATCTGTTTTAGCATGGACACTGCCATTGAGGGCTTCCACCATTTTAAAGTAGTCACCTGGGTGGGGATTCATCTGAGTTGGGAGCAAACAGCTAATGAAGAAGAAGAAAAATGTACCACTTTAACACGGAGATAGACTCAGTAGCGCTGCCCGTGCTGTCACAGACAGTATAATGTTCACACGCGTATCTGCCCTCTTATTGCCTAAAATGGTCCCACCTGATTTCGCCGCCTCCCTCCCGCCTTCCATCTTTCAGGACATGTATTACCATTGTTAGAGCGGTCACTTGACTGTCTTGACAATATAATAGACACTCTTTGGGAAGGCAAACACTTGTTTCCCCGTGGACCGGTTTGTACATTAAACATTCTCCATTCAGGCTGCAAAGGCGCATATATCCTCCTTAACTCTATTTAATGGCGTGTTCTCTGGACAGACGAGTCAAAGGTATAACTTTTGGCCTCAATGAGAAATGTTATGTTTGTCGAAAACCAAACACTGCGTTCAAACAGAAGAACCTCATCCCAACCGTCAAGCATGGTGGTGGGAGTGTGAAAGTTTGGGGATGCTTTGCTGCCTCAGGACCTGGACGGCTTGCCATCATTGACACAACCATGAATTCTGCATTGTATCAGAAGATTCTAGAGGAGAATGTAAGGCCATCCGTTCTTGTGCTGAAGCTGAACCGAAAGTTAGTCATGCAGCAAGACAATGATACTAAACTTACGAGCAGATCTACAAAAGTGCAGAAAAAAAGTGCAAAAGTGACTGCAGAAGAAGAAATTCCGCGTTTTAGAATGGCCTAGACAAAGTCCGGACCTAAACCCCATGGAAATGTTGTGGCAGGACCTGAAGCCAGCTGTCCATGCTAGGAAACGAGAACATGACATTTTTCAAACACTCCAGAACATGACATTTCGACATCACATGATGATAGCTCACAACCTCGTCACAGTCCAGAACATTACATTTTGACATTGTCACATGATGATAGCTCACAACCTCGTCACAGTCCAGAACATTACATTTTGACATTGTCACATGATGATAGCTCACAACCTCGTCACAGTCCAGAACATTACATTTTGACATTGTCACATGATGATAGCTCACAACCTCATCACACTCCAGAGCATTACATGTTGACATCGTCACATGATGATAGCTCACAACCTCGTCACACTCCAGAACATTACATTTTGACATCGTCACATGATGATAGCTCACAACCTCGTCACACTCCAGAACATTGCATTTTGACGTCGTCACATGATGATAGCTCACAACCTCGTCACACTCCAGAACATTACATTTTGACATCGTCACATGATGATAGCTCACAACCTCGTCACACTCCAGAACATTACATTTTGACATCGTCACATGATGATAGCTCACAACCTCGTCACACTCCAGAACATTACATTTTGACATCGTCACATGATGATAGCTCACAACCTCGTCACACTCCAGAACATTGCATTTTGACGTCGTCACATGATGATAGCTCACAACCTCGTCACACTCCAGAACATTACATTTTGACATCGTCACATGATGATAGCTCACAACCTCGTCACACTCCAGAACATTACATTTTGACATCGTCACATGATGATAGCTCACAACCTCGTCACACTCCAGAACATTACATTTTGACATTGTCACATGATGATAACTCACAACCTCGTCACACTCCAGAACATTACATTTTGACATCGTCACATGATGATAGCTCACAACCTCGTCACACTCCAGAACATTACATTTTGACATCGTCACATGATGATAGCTCACAACCTCGTCACAGTCCAGAACATTACATTTTGACATCACATGATGATAGCTCACAACCTCGTCACAGTCCAGAACATTACATTTTGACATCACATGATGATAGCTCACAACCTTGTCACAGTCCAGAACATTACATTTTGACATCACATGATGATAGCTCACAACCTTGTCACAGTCCAGAACATTACATTTTGACATCACATGATGATAGCTCACAACCTTGTCACAGTCCAGAACATTACATTTTGACGTCGTCACATGATGATAGCTCACAACCTTGTCACAGTCCAGAACATTACATTTTGACGTCGTCACATGATGATAGCTCACAACCTTGTCACAGTCCAGAACATTACATTTTGACATTGTCACATGATAGCTCACAACCTCGTCACACTCCAGAACATTACATTTTGACATCGTCACATGATGATAGCTCACAACCTCGTCACACTCCAGAACATTACATTTTGACATCACATGATGATAGCTCACAACCTCGTCACAGTCCAGAACATTACATTTTGACATTGTCACATGATGATAGCTCACAACCTCGTCACACTCCAGAACATTACATTTTGACATCGTCACAAGATGATAGCTCACAACCTCGTCACAGTCCAGAACATTACATTTTGACGTTGTCACAAGATGATAGCTCACAACCTTGTCACAGTCCAGAACATTACATTTTGACATCGTCACATGATGATAGCTCACAACCTTGTCACACTCCAGAACATTACATTTTGACATTGTCACATGATGATAGCTCACAACCTCGTCACAGTCCAGAACATTACATTTTGACATCACATGATGATAGCTCACAACCTTGTCACAGTCCAGAACATTACATTTTGACATCACATGATGATAGCTCACAACCTTGTCACACTCCATAACATTACATTTTGACATCACATAACCCCCATATCATTAAATAGAACATTTATACAGTATGGAGTACAGGAGCAGTCTTACCCCAGGTTAACCCTCTCTGTGTCCTTGGGCAGGTTGCGTGGGGCAGAGGTGAGGTGGCGGAAGGTGCAGTGTACCTCCTTGATGCTGGGGCAGCTGCAGCCCCTGGGGCATGGGGCACACAGGGCCAGGGGGGAGAGGAGCAGCACCAGCAACAACAGCACTGCCCTCAGTCTCAGCCAGGGAGCCAGGACAGTGACACCCTCAGCAGCCATGGCAGGTCTCTCACGCCATCATCCAAACTGGGACAACATGAAGACACAGGAGGGAATGTTAGTGTGCTTCAGCAGTTTCAATTTGTAAACGGTATAGCTATTGTTATTGTGATTGAACATTTGCGAACTCTAGAATTCCTGTAATAGTGCAAATAAATCAGTGGTATAATAAGTGGTAGTACAGCATGCTAACATTACAAAAGCACAAAGGGCTGGAGATGTATCAAACTGTTGAAAGTCGGCCTAGCTACAGTGTTTGGTTGTATTCACTGCTGCATCTCTTGCGTTCGTAACTTTGTCCTTCACTCTTAGAAGTGAAGGAGCATCCTTTTTGGTTCCAGCCAGGTAGAATGGATCCCAAAAAGATTCTACCTGAAACCAAAAGGGTTTTCCCTGCAACCAAAAAGGTTTCTTCAAAGGGTTCTCCTATCGGGATATCCGAAGAACCCTTTAACGTTAAGAGTGTAAGAATTATGGGAATAAGTTTTAGAATTTTGTTTTAGATGTTTCATATCTCCGAATGCACAGAGCTGCTGCTGAATTCATAGGGGAAAACACCCATAAGATCTTTCCTTAGAAAATGCAAAGCATTAAAATACTTATTGCATGTGCTAGCAGGCCTACGCATTTGAGAGCTCAATTACAAAATCCCCCCTTCAAAAGGTTGATGACAAGTACAGTACCTCCCAAACTACAAATATTCACCTTGAGGGCAAATAAAACAAGCTACGGTTTCTTGTGTTGTCGGTGCGTTGCCTTGTGCGGACCTTGGTGGATAGAGGCTAAGCTGTTTGTCATGCCGTGTGTGCAGAGGGTCTATGAGGTAGCCATGATTTATCATGTCTGTCATTGGTATGATAATGACCCATGATGAGTGGGCCAATTTTGGGCAGTTTCCTCCCTCCCTCCCCCCTCTTCCTGTCCCACCACCTTTGCTAACTCCAGCTGCATGTTGAAATACCCATCTTAGTTAGAATAAAACATACTGACAGCCCAGGCCAGCCCAGGCCAGCCCAGCCCAGGCCAGCCCAGCCCAGCCCAGTCCAGCCCAGCCCAGCCTGAAGGGACACTGTAAGAGAGTGAAAATACACTCTTCTGATGACAGGAGTTAGTGTACGAGTAATACGACCATAATATAGTCTTCAATCTGACTCCATTATAACGTGAATGCTGTAGGTCCATAAGCGTATCCGGTGGGTCTAGTCAAGGGAGCTAGCCTTGCATCACCACCCTGAATACTGTACACTGAGTATACAAAACACCTGCTCTTTCCATGACATGGACTGGCCAGGTGAATCCAGTAGAAAGCTATGATCCCTTATTGATGTCACTTTTTAAATCCACTTCAATTAGTGTAGATGAAGGGGAGGAGACAGGTTAAAGAAGGATTTTTAAGTCTTGAGACATTTGAGACATAAATTGTGTATGTGTGCCATTCAGAGGGTGAATTGGCAAGACAAAATATTTGCACTGGTTTTGTGTCAAGAACTGCAACGCTGCTGGGTTATTCACGCTCTACAGTTTTCCGTGTGTATCAAGACTGGTCCACCCCCCAAAGGACATCCAGCCAACTTGACACCACTGTAGGAAGCATTGGAGTAAACATGGGCCAGCATCCCTTTGGAACGCTTTTGACACCTTGTAGAGTCCATGCCTCGAAAAATTAAGGCTGTTCTGGCAAGACGGTGGGGTGCAACTCAATATTAGGAAGGAGGACTACCTTTCGTATTCATTTAAAAGTAATCCGATTTTTTACAGTTATGCAATAAGAATACTCATCAAATGGTTCCTACCAGAAGTCTTCAATGTCAAAAGATACTAAATATCTAAAAGTCTAAACGTATAAAAACCCACTATAGTGTAATGGAACGCTACACCAGGAGGTTTACAATGACTCCATGAACAAAGTTTCCACCAGACTTTTATTCTCTGTGGGAACGTCCGGCGCTGGAGAAAGCCACGGATAAGGTATGTTCACTCTTGTGATAGCTGTCATATGGTCAGCCATCCAGACAATGGAATAAATCATGATGGAGTCATCACGCTGGGCCTCGGCGCCTGCAAGTCGCTAGACGCATCTTCATCACTGGCCTTCATCATTGTCTCTCTATTTTTAGACTACAACCCAAAACACATCACACACACATCACTGATGACAGGAGTGAAAATAGAGATAGGTTTGTGGCACAGCAGTCTAGGCTACATGTTTGCTAGTCGTAAAGGTTTGTTAGTTGTGCTTTTAAGTCATTGTCAGTAAGTGATCATGCAGGCTTTGCTGGGTATAAACCGTATTGTGTGAAAATTAAAAAATGTATACCACAGTACTGAAAACACCCCGCAATCTTTGGTGCACACTTGATGACATGTCACGTACCACCAAAAGTTCATAACAAGTAACAGTCAGTTGGTCCTTACATTGATGGATTTAACACAACCCACAGCTATACACTAGAGAGCAGTTTCTCTCCAGTCTTAAATCACCTGGCAGATCTGAGGCACCACATGCCTGTAATGTCACCAATGTAGAATATATCTAATTCAGATAAAAATCACATGTGCTGTCTGGGAGTCAAAATAACACATATATGACACCCATATGTTTCCCATATATGAGGTAATGTATGTTATGAAGAACCTTCACATGTTTTATTGAGATTTCAAGCAAATTGAAGATGCCATTTTAAATATTGAATTTTAGGGATATAATACAATTAATTTCACTGACTGTAAAATGTTGGACTAAAGACCCTTTTGCACGTCTGTCTTGTGATTAAGCGCTTCACTATGAGTTGCAGTTATGTATATCCTAACCACAGGTCAATCAGTCCATAATGACAGGAACCATATATAAAATAACATGAATGTTTGTCTTGATTTAAGTGTTGAATTAGTTTCCAACTAGAATTGACTGTTTCTTATAGGAAAATGCTGTGTGTTAAATTAGCCTATATGTTGAAAAATCTAAGATTCTTCAGGCAATTGCTCTTTTGATAACATATGGTAAATTAATTCAATCAGACTTGGCGTCAGTTGATTACTCACCTAAGAAAGGAATTTTGTGCATCAGCAATAACCTTTTGCACCAACAACAATGTGAACTTCACTATGTGGCGATATTCTTCAACTCTTGTCAAATACTGTATGTTGCTTACCTGGAAATTCCTCCAAGAAAAAGTTGGTTGACAGCAGTGTTCACAGTAGCCAGGACAGTGAGACACCAGTTCGGTAGAGGAGTGAGGTATCCAGTCTGTGTTTAGTCTTGTTGTGACGCTCTGAGGTAAACCAAGCAGCACTAGGTCTGTGTTAGGAGTGATGGAGGAGAGGTGGGACCCTAGCTGCGTCTGCTCTGGTCCACCCAGCCACACACATCTGGATTAGAGTTTAACTCTAACCCACTCCTCTTTTCCTGAGAGCCTGGCTATACAGGGAAGGAATGCTGTGCTCTGGCTCTGCCTTTGCTTCTCTCTCCTCCACCCCCTCTATTCTCTCTCTCTCTCCACCCTCCCCTCCCTTATTCTAACACAGTGATTATTTCTATCCTGTTTGCTTGTCTGGTTGGTTTTTGCATATAATATCATGAATGTAAAGATGATACATTTATAGTGTTTTGCATATTTTCAGATATATTTGAACAGGTTGGTATCAGATATATTCAGATTAATACCCCCAAAGATAATCGCATTGAAAGCAATGTTGTCAAATACTTTTGTGAATTTTCCAAATTGTGAGGCTGCAATATACCCCCCTCCCAATATGCAACCCCCACCCTAATATACAACCCCTACCCTCCCCACTCCAATATACACCCCCACCCATTCACCTCCCCATTGTAAATATGAGTCAGACAGGTATTATTGTCAGATTGGGCTCTGACATTCCTGTCCCCTTCTTCCTTCCACCTCCTAAACTTATCTCCTTCCCCATGTCTGTGATGACAGGCTTTGCAGTTTGCACCCATCATCCATCCACAGTACCCCCCATCATCCATCCACAGAGTAACCCCCACCATCCATCCACAGTACGCCCCACCACCATCCGTCCACAGTATCCCCACCATCCATCCACAGTACCCCCATCATCCACCCATAATACCCCTCCCTAACACATTCTGTTCAGTTTCTTTCTGTATTCTGCTGTTGTTTCATTTTCTGTGTTTGCCCAGCAGTGTCGGGACAGGATGTGTCTGCTCATCATCATGCTGACCATGTCTCTCAGCTGCATCTGGCAAATTAATTTGGCTCTCTCCACCTTTTACTGTTTCTCAGCGATAGTCAGACCTTGGGAAATGTTGGAAAGTGAAGAAATAGCAAAGCAGCCAATCACTCTGAATTTGCTAAATAGATGAGATACACAGGCCAATACCCTGTAGCTGAAGTACATGTAGCAGAGGAAATAAGACATCTGAACCATAGAAGCTGGCACAAAAGCCTCAATCAACTCCTAACCAAAAGAGAGACAGTCAGGGTACGTCCATTCTAGACTGAAAGTTATTTTGGTCTTAGTGTATCATTAATTCATAATCCTTTTCTCTACCAACACAGATAAAGCAATGCCTGCCCTCTGCTTGCGGTGCTGTGAGGGTTGACAGGAGAACAATGCTATGAAAGAGATCATGCACAGGAGAGCTCTCACCTTACATGAGTGGGCTCATCTTGCATTCCCAGAACACTGCTGTCAGTACGCTCTCTGTCTGAGATGCAACCAACCCACCATGGGCTCTGATATTAATGCATGCACTCTCTGTTTCATCTTTACAATGAACTTAACACGTGTAAAACAACATGCTAGGGACGATTTGGGACTAAATAACTAACTCTCTCTCACTCACTCCTCCAGGGACTGAGTTCCTTTAGATCTCCCAGGTCATTACCCCAGCTAGCCCAGAGCTAAGTGGCAGCAGCATACCAAATCAGGCCCCTCAGCTCTGCTCTTCACCAACTGGGCCTGGCTGTCCTTTTGAGCGTGTAACTGCTATGCAATGCTGTGGTGGTGCTGTCCTGGACCAGGTCCATTTGAAGATCAAAGTATCATTGGGTGTTTGATCTAACTTTACTTGTACGTAAAGGGATCAGGTCTTATTTTGCCTGCTTACCTAAAATCGATGGCAGATAGAACTAATACACCAGAAACCAACTTGCTCTAACCAACTTGCTCCGTAAAGAGCTGGAGCAGTTCACCTCAGGCCTTCATCATTAAAAAGGCATCATCAATCATTAACATTTAAATGAGCATTATGCACTCACACAATGAGACGTCTCAATAATGGCTATGGTCTATGTGCACCCTGAAAGCACATTCTTAAGATTCCACTCCATTGTGGGTGATTACGTGATCATGCATTTCACATCTCAATTCATAAAGATGCCAATGATATTTACTTGCAGTTTCACAGTGAGCCAGCCCATCATTCTAATGATCTAAAAAAAAAATCTGGAGTGGATATACTCTCCTCCATTTACCAGGGTTGAACAGAACCCAGCAGTGTGATGCATGATAACCTTTTCACTTTGGGCTAGAGTGCTACCACATCTCCAGCAGAGCTGAGTCGAGTATTTAATTACCAAATTAGGCTCAGGATGATTGGACTCCCTGTGATACAAATGGAGAGTTTCGCCAATCACACACTAAGGAGGGGTCTCCTAAATCACAATGAAACATGCAGTCCATTACCGATGCCTTGCTCTGTCTCTCTCTCACCTCTCACCTTGTCCTTACTCTGTACATCTCAGCCTCTGGCTGCTTGCAAACCCCCTCTCTCTCTCTCTCTCTCTCTCTCTCTCTCTCTCTCTCTCTCTCTCTCTCTCTCTCTCTCGCTCGCTTCTCCTCTCTCTCTCTCTGTCACTCTCCCTTTCTCTCTCTGTCTGTCTGTCTCCCCCATGTAATCCGTGACCCCCTTTGACAGCCACAAATCAAGTGGTCAACAGCTCAGTGGACAGGAAGTTAAAAGTTCACCGGACATGGTTATCACACCTTCTATTGAATGTGTTTGGATTGTAATCTTCTCCTTGTGAAGTCAATAAGAGTTCTTCTGTAAGCCTGTGTGTGCCGTGCCAGTTTATTCTTCTGTAAGCCTGTGTGGGCCATGCCAGTTTGTTCTTCTGTAAGCCTGTGTGGGCTGTGCCAGTTTATTATTCTGTAAGCCTGAGGGCCGTGCCAGTTTATTATTCTGTAAGCCTGAGGGCCGTGCCAGTTTATTCTTCTGTGAGCCTGTGTGTGCTGTGCCAGTTTATTCTTCTGTAAGCCTGTATGGGCTGTGCCAGTTTGTTCTTCTGTAAGCCTGTGTGTGCCGTGCCAGTTTATTCTTCTGTAAGCCTGTGGGCCGTGCCAGTTTATTATTCTGTAAGCCTGTGTGTGCCGTGCCAGTTTATTCTTCTGTAAGCCTGTGTGTGCCGTGCCAGTTTATTCTTCTGTAAGCCTGTGTGTGCCGTGCCAGTTTATTATTCTGTAAGCCTGTGTGTGCCGTGCCAGTTTATTATTCTGTAAGCCTGTGTGGGCCGTGCCAGTTTATTATTCTGTAAGCCCGAGGGCCGTGCCAGTTTATTCTTCTGTAAGCCTGAGGGCCGTGCCAGTTTATTATTCTGTAAGCCTGTGTGTGCCGTGCCAGTTTATTCTTCTGTAAGCCTGTATGGGCCATGCCAGTTTGTTCTTCTGTAAGCCTGAGGGCCGTGCCAGTTTATTCTTCTGTAAGCCTGTGTGGGCCGTGCCAGTTTATTCTTCTGTAAGCTTGTGTGGGCCGTGCCAGTTTATTCTTCTGTAAGCCTGTGTGTGCCGTATCAGTTTATTCTTCTGTAAGCCTGAGGGTCGTGCCAGTTTATTCTTCTGTAAGCCTGTATGGGCCGTGCCAGTTTATTCCTCTGTAAGCCTGAGGGCCGTGCCAGTTTATTCTTCTGTAAGCCTGTGTGTGCCGTGCCAGTTTGTTCTTCTGTAAGCCTGTGTGTGCCCTGCCAGTTTATTCTTCTGTAAGCCTGTGTGGGCCGTGCCAGTTTATTCTTCTGTAAGCCTGTGTGGGCCGTGCCAGTTTATTCTTCTGTAAGCCTGTGTGTGCCCTGCCAGTTTATTATTCTCTAAGCCTGTGTGGGCCGTGCCAGTTTGTTCCTCTGTAAGCCTGTGGGCCGTGCCAGTTTATTCTTCTGTAAGCCTGTGGGCCGTGCCAGTTTATTATTCTGTAAGCCTGTGTGGGCCGTGCCAGTTTGTTCTTCTGTAAGCCTGAGGGCCATGGCAGTTTATTCTTCTGTAAGCCTGTGTGTGCCGTGCCAGTTTATTCTTCTGTAAGCCTGTATGGGCCATGCCAGTTTGTTCTTCTGTAAGCCTGAGGGCCGTGCCAGTTTATTCTTCTGTAAGCCTGTGTGGGCCGTGCCAGTTTATTCTTCTGTAAGCTTGTGTGGGCCGTGCCAGTTTATTCTTCTGTAAGCCTGTGTGGGCCGTGCCAGTTTATTCTTCTGTAAGCCTGTGTGTGCCGTATCAGTTTATTCTTCTGTAAGCCTGAGGGTCGTGCCAGTTTATTCTTCTGTAAGCCTGTGTGGGCCGTGCCAGTTTATTCCTCTGTAAGCCTGAGGGCCGTGCCAGTTTATTCTTCTGTAAGCCTGTGTGTGCCGTATCAGTTTATTCTTCTGTAAGCCTGAGGGTCGTGCCAGTTTATTCTTCTGTAAGCCTGTGTGGGCCGTGCCAGTTTATTCCTCTGTAAGCCTGAGGGCCGTGCCAGTTTATTCTTCTGTAAGCCTGTGTGGGCCGTGCCAGTTTGTTCTTCTGTAAGCCTGTGTGTGCCCTGCCAGTTTATTCTTCTGTAAGCCTGAGGGCCGTGCCAGTTTATTCTTCTGTAAGCCTGTGTGGGCCGTGCCAGTTTATTCTTCTGTAAGCCTGTGTGTGCCCTGCCAGTTTATTATTCTCTAAGCCTGTGTGGGCCGTGCCAGTTTGTTCCTCTGTAAGCCTGTGGGCCGTGCCAGTTTATTCTTCTGTAAGCCTGTGTGTGCCGTGCCAGTTTGTTCTTCTGTAAGCCTGAGGGCCATGGCAGTTTATTCTTCTGTAAGCCTGTGTGTGCCCTGCCAGTTTATTCTTCTGTAAGCCTGTGTGGGCCGTGTCAGTTTGTTAACCTCTTCTTCTATAGAGTTTTGGGGCGTATCTAGGTTTCCTGGGGAATAATCTCATCTCATCTCTGACTGGATTGTATTTGTCTCAGTAATTGATCTACCCAAGAAGTTTCCCCTCTTGGCATTGACACTCATTTATAATGCTTAACCCTTTTCACAGGTCACTGTTCTTTGTGGCATTCTTACTTCATGGTGGAATGATTTATCTGAATAACATCTAACCCTTCTGGGACACCGTACCTTCCTTTCTTCCAGTGTCAATGGAGAAAGCCAAGTAGAGAAGCGCTGAGTCACTGAGAAATGTCTCCTTATCAATTCAAAAAGAATTAGGGCTAAGGCCATTTGTTATCTATGTACCTTGTTGAGACAGTGAATATCCATTGTGAATCTGTCTGACAGTGTCCTCATCAAATTACCCATCCCTCCATGTATTTCACACTTCGTTTGTTCTCACCCATATTGCCCCCAATTCCAATAACGTGGCGGATCAAGTCTGTCCTTCAGGAATGGACCAATGGAAATCTCTCCTAACCGAGACCAGCTGCAGACAGACAGGATGGAGCAAGGCCAAGAAGAAGGTTATCCCTGGGTAGATAAGTCCATGGCTCGTCAATGTTCTGTCACCCCTCCCTCTTTTGCAGGGCTGTAAATCTCTCTATAGTCAGACCAGACCAGACCAGGGCAGGATAGGATGCCTGCCCTGTGCGTGTGTGCAGCCCTGGCAGCTGGACTGTAGGGGAGCAGTCAAACACACTCATGGCGGTCAAGTCAGCCAAGTTCACTTCCATAGCAGGAGTTTTATTGGAATGGGACTATCCATTATCAACGTGGCTTGACATATTATCCATCATGATTTAGGCTCCCATTGTTTTATAGAGATGAAGCTTGGTTAGGGAGACAGCAGATGTCTCTGGTAGTGATATTACCACCGAACAATGCACAACAGCAAAACCTTTCTTACTTACACGTTGTGCATTTTATGAGGATGGGCTCCTGAGCGGCGCAGCGGTCTAAGGCACTCCATCTCAATGCAAGAGGTGACACTACAGTCTCTGGTTCAAATCCAGGCTTAATCACATCCAGAAATGATCGGGAGTCCAATCGGGTGGTACACAATTGGCCCAGCGTTGTCTGGGTTTGGCCAGGGTAGGCCGTCCTTGTAATTACAAATTTGTTCTTAACTGACTTGCCTACATAACTTTTTACAGTTTGTGTGTGTGAGAGCGTCAACGAGGGCACAGCAAAGCAGGATGTCTTTCATTTCCCGGCTGTGGGTGCCAACCCTCTCTCTGCCCCCTTTCCCTGCCTGGGGTAGCTGAGGGCCAGCCAGCAGGTGGTGCCGTGGCATCTCCAGTACCTCATCACTCCCAGATGAAGGTAGTAAAGGGATTTGGCAGATTCACTTCTTAATAACGCTCACCTGCTGAGAGGCCCTCTCTGGGCGGCTTATCATCGGCGATGGCAGATAGAAAGGATGCCTTTCAGGGGCCCAGGGTTATCATCTCTTTATCTCTCTCTGATTCTCTTTTCTCTCCCTTTCTTTCTCTCCCTTTCCCTCCCCCTCTATATGATAGTTGATGCCAAAAACATTGTTTAGTATTTTTTTAAGTTACCGTTGCCACGATATGTTGTTCACAGCATATAGAAAGTATAGTATTGTCTGACTTCACCTTTAATATTGCATGTATTGGTAACATATGTAAAGGAAAATATATTTGAAAAAAAATCCAAATATTTTATATACAGTACCAGTCAAAGGTTTGGACACACCTAAGGGCTTAACTTTGCTATTTTCTACATTATAGAATAATAGTGAAGACATCAAATCTATGAAATAACACATATGGAATCATGTAGTAACCATATAAGTGTTAAACAAATCAAAATATATTTTATATTTGAGATTCTTCAAAGTAGCCACCCTTTAGGGCTGTCTTCTGAATACCACCCCTACCTTGTCACAACACAACTGATTGGCTCAAATGCATTAAGAAGGAAAGAAATTCCACAATTTAACTTTCCACAAGGCACACCTGTTAATTGAAATGCATTCCAGGTGACTACGTCATGAAGCTGGTTGAGAAAATGCCAAGAGTTTGCAAAGCTGTCATCAAGGAAATGGTGGCTACTTTGAAGAATCTCAAATATAAAATATATTTTGATTTGTTTAACACTTTTTTGTTACTACATGATTCCATATGTGTTATTTCATAGTTTTGATGTCTTGTGTAGAAAATAGTAAAAATAAAGAAAAACCCTGGAATGAGTAGGTGTGTCCAAACTTTTGACCGGTACTGTATATATATTTACAAAAATATATATATATGGTGGATTGGAAATTATGCAGACAATTACATTGATGGAAGCCACAATCTATCTGCAATATTAAAGCAGATCTACCCCCTATTTAAAAAAATTACATTAAAAATACATATGTCCTGTTCCCTGTAACAATACATAATACATATCCTACTAAGACATTACTGAATTATTTAAAAGAGTAACAGCAACTAGACTATCCATTATATCATGGATTCTTTCACGGAAGAGGCAGAATTATATAATATGAATCTATGTGAGTGGGGTGATATGTGCACTTCACAGAGACCTACTAATTAATACAACATGCAGCTTATGGTACAAAGCTTCCGGCAAATGCTTTGGATGCATTGCCAATTTGCTGTCCATGCAGCACATGTAATCATGATACACTTCAACAAATGGGCCGCAAAGCATCAAATCGAAGACTCTTGAATGAAAAGCATTGACCTATTATGACAAGCTGCTGAAAGAGCTGGCATGTGGGTGAATCTCCACCGGTTGGGACTCAAAACAAGCCTTGTCTCATTAGAACAGGAGAACAGATGTGTATAGGAGACATGGAATCTCATTTCCACTGTATCTCTTTACGCCCTCGAGGAGAAGCCAACACTCCGCCAATCAGAATTGCAGTCTGAGCAGTAGGCTCTACATCAGACGTGTGGAAATGCCTTTCCTCATTACTTCTGCATCCCTGTAGTTTCTCTGCCATTCTTGTGTATGGCATCTCAGCCATTATGTGAATGGAAATCAAGTTGAAGCAAACAGGTATGAGTCAGAGCATCTCAGACACTCTAACAGCACATGTTTAAAACATAGGACACAGCAAGACTTGGCGACTGGCCATTGCTTCAGTGGTTCAATTATTTTTGGCTAAGGGAGAGACAACAGGTATATGGGACAGGTGTGTTCAGATTTCAGTTGGAGATAATGGGATCCGAGAGGAGGGGTATTGTATATCTCGCCGGCTAAGCAATGTAACATTCACAAGTGGTTTGACCAGATTCTGGGGGAAATCTCTGCAATATAATATGCTGAGAAAACAGTGATGAAATACAATTTTTATATCCTTTTCCATTATTTTATCCAAAAGACTGTGGATAGTCCTCTGAATTTATTTTGTGTAGTTTTGCTGCAGTCAAGCATCCCCTACTGTTGTCTGGGGGTGTTAGCGGAGACTAAGGCATTGTCACGCTTTGCTGCTGATTAATCGTGTGGTGTTTGTGTTTGTGTGGTGTTCTTGTTTTGCAGTCATGTTTCAGTTGGGTTGGCGTGTTCTATGCTTTTGTCCTCAGTGCATTCAACTCACCTAGGAAGCTAATATAGTTTTTCCTCAGTGCATGTCATGAGCTTCAACTCACCTATGAAGCTAATTTAGTTTTTCCTCAGTGCATTCAACTCACCTAGGAAGCTAATATGGTTTTTCCTCAGTGCATGTCATGAGCTTCAACTCACCTAGGAAGCTAATTTAGTTTTTCCTTAGTGCGTGTCATTAGCCTCAACTCATCTAGGAAGCTAATTTAGTTTTTCCTCAGTGCATGTCATGAGCTTCAACTCACCTAGGAAGCTAATTTCGTTTTTCCTCAGTGCGTGTCAGTAGCCTAAACTCACCTAGGAAGCTAATTTAGTTTTTCCTCAGTGCATGTCATGAGCTTCAACTCACCTAAGAAGCTAATTTAGTTTTTCCTCAGTGCGTGTCATTAGCCTAAACTCACCTAGGAAGCTAATTTTGTGTATTTTGGTCTCGGTTGCTGCTCTCCCAACTGCCTGAGGAAGACCAACAGTGTGATGAGGAAACCATCTGCTTCACGTCTTTCCTCTCCCCAGAGTCCACATGTTGGGAGATGATGTGGCCTCGTTTGTGATTAAACTGCCGTAGCATGGAAAATGTTCACTGGCTTTCTTCCTGGCACATTGCTTGCTACGTGAACCGAGGCATCTACCTTTAAACCATCATGTTTTCATGGACTAAATCAGTCACAGTTTTTGATTTGTCTTTTTATAATTTGAGCTCAGGGGTTGGATGAGCTCTCCTGAACTGTCTCCATTGAACAAAAACATAGGTTGCTTCTTTAACCTCCATAGCTCTATGATGATCCACCCTGGGAAGCTGTGTAGTTTCTGTGATTGGAACAAAGCTGTGAATATTCAGTATGGTGGACTGGGTAGAGATCTGAACTGATCTGACATTGCAGTTTACTCCCTTCAATATTGAATACCTGTGTTGCTTCCTTTCTGTAACATATAGAAGCCTGGCCTGTCCCAGATATCCACAGTCACAGCCCCCCTTTGGCGAACTTCACCATCAGGCCCTTATGGAGCTACACATCTCCGACTTCCTTGGGTTTGATGTAAAGACAAGGAACCCATGTGTGCTTTGATCAGCCATGTTCCATCGCTATAGCATCTCCTTCTGTGTTGAGTGTTTGAACAAACGGGAGGAGACAGCTGCTTGACTGTACATAACTTTGCCCCGGGCCAGAACACGCCCATCAGATGAGTTGGAAATTCTTATACATGTCCATAAATATGTAAATGGGAAACAAGACTCAAAGACTTCACACTTCATCATCAATTATCATGATATATATTTTTTTAACGCTGTAGCACTATGTCAGAGAAGATTGGAAGTCGGAGCGAGGTGTGGAGGGATATTATATGCACACATTTGACACAATTATCGGATACTAGCATACAATAGTTCCATTAAACTGAATCCAAATTACACTGCATAACAGTAACCTGTAATGACCTCCCTTCAGCAGAAAATTGTGAATTGTATAGAATCGCTGCCATTTGGCTCAGAGGCAAGCGAGTGCCGGTGCACGCACATTCCAACACAAAACATCCAACAAGCCGTCTCATGTACAAAGCAAAGGTGGGGTAACGTCACTCATCATCTCGACTCCTAATAAGTAACAACCTAGAGTCATTGGAGTAAAGGAAAGCAAAGCCTGAGAGACATCATTCCCTCTGCTCTCGTTTGCTTCTGCGGACTGCAGAATGCTTGACAAACTGATAGTATCCAGCTGCACAACCTAGGTCTTATCAGAGGGCTTTTCTTAGGGAGGATCAGTGGCCGTCTGTGGTTGGAGGGCTGGGCCCCCTGACTCCCTCCCTTGATAGGTTAACAATGCTTGACTGCCAGGCATGAATCCAAAAGGCATCCAGAGGATCGTATTGGCTGAGTTGATCATGCAGAAGGAGCATGCATGGAGACTTAGCTAGTGTGGCTCTTTTCTCAGACTTTTCAGTTGAGGTTTCATATGTTATGGCTGTTACAGTAGTTCACACACTCAGTTACACACGCATGCAGACAGAGGGTTTGGGCCATAGAGATATACTGTACTATGTTCTATATCTATAGTTTGGGCAGTCTTTCATGCCGATTAGCCCATTGCGCTATGTATTTTTCTCAGAGAACGATTACGGTCAGTCAATATTACTGGAGACCAGATTTAATCTGTAGGATATGATCCGTGTTTCCTTGCTGGGTCACCATAAGGTACGCTGAACAACTGTGCTGCTGTCAAAATAGTTCCAGGCTTCTCTTGTTATTTTTACCTGAATGAAGTGGTGCTGCTGGAAAATAAAAAGCATTTTACACCCATCTCATGACTGAGCCTAGTGAGATGGAAAGTCAATGAGGAGTAGAAATCTGTCGGGCTTTTCATTGAAACTGATTGAGTGATTCTTCAATTCAAGCCCATTCACTAACAGTTCCAGTAAGGCTGACTTCCATCAGCCATCTTGTGTGGCGGGCGGATGACGCATTGTGCTGGTGCTCGGCGGTGCACGCTAACTTGCTAAATGAACAGCAGACATGGAAAAGCCATTGTGCCTGCCAGGGGAGGAAAGCGAGAACTCAGCACTCAGGCTTTGAAAGTACGCTGTTTGAAATGTAGGCCACCGAAAGAATCGGCACAGCAAATTAGTAGCTCAGGTTGTCGAGCAGGCACACAATAGCAGGACAGGCTCATATATCAGCTCAGTGGCTCTAGCTCATAGTAGTAGAGGGAGTAGTAGAGAGTATGGAGGGGCCAGGGTGGCCTGGTGGACAGCCAGGCAGGGTTTACAGTACCTGAGGATGAGGCCCATACAGAGACAGAGGCTCTCCTGTCTGATGGCAGGCCCAGATGTGAATGCTGAGCTGCAGGCTGCAGGGACCAGGCACGTCAGGCCAGTCCACAACAGACCACTCCACCCTGGGGACCACCACGTGATTTATGGGACTCAAAACCCCACTTGCTATTTCCCTTCTGCTCCTGCCCCAGAACGATCTTTATTTGTCCAGGCTGCTCTGTTTCCGCATTCAGACCCAGCCAAGTCTCCAGGAATGAAATTCCTGCCTGCAGGAGAAGAGCACCTTTAAAATACATCAGCTCCCTATTTTAAAATGTGGCGCTTGTTGGATCTTAGGGACTGGATAATATGGGTCAAGCAGAGGAGGCTGGTGGGAGGAGATATATCTGGATGGGGTCATTGAGACTGTCCTACTTTAGCTCCTCCCACCAGCCTCCTCTGGGGTCAAGGCCCATGGAGCATCTCTGTCAACAATGAGGCTTTTTGCGGCCAGGAGTATGGACTGGAAAGCTGGCAGCCTCATGTGCAGGATTCTATACTGTTACAGCTCAGCCTCTGCTGCAGTCAGACCAGGAAATGTCTATATGCACATTGGCAACACATGGCATGGGTTTCCTCTGTTCATTCACCTCTCCTCCAGTAGATGGTGCTCCATTACACTCAAAAATCTTTGACGTCCTCCACTAGACTGCACAACACTGCATAAGGACATTTCATAAAAGCCCACAATCCGAAAACATTATGAAGTCTATTGTTATCGTTTTCTGGAATAATGATAAATTACAGGAAACGCTAGGTTATATTTTTACATATTGCTATGTTTTATGATGTCATGATATCATCCCCATTGCAGAACATGGAAGATCAAATTTAGAGGCCTTCAGACAATGCATGAATCCCCTAACCCTCCCCTAACCCTTAACCCAAAAACCTAACCTTAACCCTAACCCTAAACCTATCTCCTAACCCTAAAACTAACCCTAGCTACTAACCCTGACCCTTAACGGAATTCTAACCCTAACACTAATTCTAACTTTAACCCTAAACTCCCTAGAAATAGCATTTGACCTTGTGGAGACAAAATGTCCCCAGTTGGTCAACATTTTTTTTTAAACACGTCCACACCCACACACACACACACATACACACACACACACACACACGAACTTCCGGCGCCGACAGAGATGGCAGCCTCGCTTCACGTTCTCAGGAAACTATGCAGTATTTAGTTTTTTTTATGTATTACTTCTTACATTGTTACCCCGGGAAATATTAAGTTTTATTACATACAACCGGGAGGAACTATTGGATATAAGAGCAACGTCATCTTACCAACATTACGACCAGGAATACGACTTTCCCAAAGAGGATTCTCTGTTTGTTACCCCAGCCAGGACAATAGACTGGATCGTACCCGGCAACTCAAAACAACGGCGGCGCCGGAGAAGAGGGAAACGCGCCGGTCTTTTGGTCAAGCTACGTCGACGGGCGCATTGTGCACCTCTCCCGAGTATTTTAATCGCCAATGTAGTCTCTTGACAACAAAGTAGACGAAATCCGATCGAGGGTTGCCTTTCAGAGAGACATCCGAGACTGCAACGTTCTTTGCTTCACGGAAACATGGCTCACTCAGGACACGTTATCTGAGTCGGTACAGCCACCTGGTTTCTCCACGCATCGCGCCGACAGAAACAAACATCTCTCTGGTAAGAAGAAGGGCGGGGGTGTATGCCTTATGATTAACGAGTCGTGGTGTGATCGTAACAACATACAGGAACTCAAGTCCTTTTGTTCACCTGACCTAGAATTCCTTACAATCAAATGCAGACCGCATTATCTACCAATAGAATTCTCCTCGATTATAATCACAGCCCTCCTCAAGCTGATACATCGATGGCACTAAAAGAAATTCCTTTCACTCTAGGTAAATTGGAAACCACATATCCTGAGGCTGCATTTATTGTGGCTGGGGATTTTAATAAGGCTAATTTGAAAACAAGGCTTCCGAAATTTTACCAGCATATCGAATGTGCCACCCGGGCTGGTAAAATCCTGGATCATTGTTATTCCAACTTCCGTGATGCATACAAGGCTATTCTCCGCCCTCCTTTCGGCAAGTCTGACCATGACTCCATTTTGTTGCTCCCAGCCTACAAACAGAAACTAAAACAGGAAACGCCCGTTCTCAGGTCTGTTCAATGCTGGTCCGACCAATCCGATTCCGTGCTGCAAGATTGCTTCGAGCATGTGGACTGGGATATGTTCCGGACAGCATCTGACAACAACATTGATGTATATGCTGATTCGGTGAGCGAGTTTATTAGCAAGTGCATTGGTGATGTTGTACCCATAGCAAATATTAAAACCTTCCCCAACCAGAAACCATGGATTGATGGCAGCATTTGCGCAAAACTGAAAGCGCGAACCACTGCTTTTAACCAGGGTAAGGCTACCGGAAACATGACTGAATACAAACAGTGTAGCTATTCCCTCCGCAAGGCAATCAAACAAGCTAAGCGTCAATATAGAGACAAAGTAGAGTCACAATTCAACGGCTCAGACACAAGAGGAATGTGGCAGGGTCTACAGTCAATCACGGACTACAAAAAGAAAACCAGCCCGTTGCGGACCATGATGTCCTGCTCCCAGACAAACTAAACAACTTCTTTGCTTGCTTTGAGGACAATACAGTGCCACCGACACGGCCTGCTACCAAAACCTGCGGGCTCTCCTTCACCGCAGCCAATGTGAGAAAAACATTTAAATGTGTTAACCCTCGCAAGGCTGCCGGCCCAGATGGCATCCTCAGAGCATGCGCAGACCAGCTGGCTGGTGTGTTTACGGACATATTCAATCAGTCCCTATCCCAGGCTGCTGTTCCCACATGCTTTAAGAGGGCCACCATTGTTCCTGTTCCCAAGAAAGCTAAGGTAACTGAGCTAAATGACTATCGCCCCGTAGCACTCACTTCCGTCATCATGAAGTGCTTTGAGAGATTAGTCAAGGATCATATCACCTCCATCCTGCCAGACACCCTGGACCCACTCCAATTTGCTTACCGTTCCAATAGGTCCACAGGCAGCATGTCGCAATCACACTGCATACTGCCCTAACCCACCTGGACAAGAGGAATACTTATGTAAGAATGCTGTTCATCGACTACAGCTCAGCATTTAACACCATAGTTCCCTCCAAGCTCGTCATTAAGCTCGAGACCCTGGGTCCGGACCCAGCCCTGTGCAACTGGGTCCTGGACTTCCTGACGGGCCGGCCCCAGGTGGTGAGGGTAGGAAACAACATCTCCACCCCGCTGATCCTCAACACTGGGGCCCCACAAGGGTGCGTTCTCAGCCCTCTCCTGTACTCCCTGTTTACCCATGACTGCGTGGCGAAGCACGCATCCAACTCAATCATCTAGTTTGCTAACGACACTACAGTGGTAGGCTTGATTACCAACAACGACGAGACGGCCTACAGGGAGGAGGTGAGGGCCCTCGGAGTGTGGTGTCAGGAAAATAACCTCTCACTCAATGTCAACAAAACAAAGGAGATGATCGTGGACTTTAGGAAACAGGAGAGGGAGCACCCCCCTATCCACATCGAGGGGACAGTAGTGGAGAAGGTGGAAAGTTTTAAGTTCCTCGGCGTACACATCACGGACAAACTGAATTGGTCCACCCACACAGACAGCGTGGTGAAGAAGGCGCAACAGCGCCTCTTCAACCTCAGGAGGCTGAAGAAATTCGGCTTGTCACCAAAATCACTCACAAACTTCTACAGATGCACAATCGAGAGCATCCTGTCGGGCTGTATCACCGCCTGGTACGGCACCTGCTCCGCCCACAACCGTAAGGCTCTCCAGAGGGTAGTGAGGACTGCACAACGCGATCACCGGGTAAACTACCTGACCTTCAGGACACCTACACCACCCGATGTCACAGGAAGGCCAAAAAGATCATCAAGGACAACAACCACCCGAGCCACTGCCTGTTCACCCCGCTATCATCCAGAAGGCGAGGTCAGTACAGGTGCATCAAAGCTGGGACCGAGAGACTGAAAAACAGCTTCTACCTCAAGGCCATCAGACTGTTAAACAGCCATCACTAACATTGAGTGGCTGCTGCCAACATACTGACTTAAATCTCTAGCCACTTTAAACATAGGAATTGGATGTAACAATGTATCACTAGCCACTTTAAACAATGCCATTTATATAATGTTTACATATCCTACATTACTCATCTCATATATATATATATATATATATATATATATGTGTATATACTGTACTCCATACCATCTACTGCATCCTGCCTCACTCATCCATATATTTATATGTACATACTCGTATTCATTCCGTTACTCTTGTGTGTATAAGGTATTTGTTGTGAATTTGTTAGATTACTTGTTAGATACTACTGCATGGTCGGAACTAGAAGCACAAGCATTTCGCTACACTCGCATTAACATCTGCTAACCATGTGTATGTGACAAATAAAATTTGATTTGATTTGAGTTGACACACACACACACACACACACACACACACACACACACACACACTCACTCACTCACAATCGTCTTATCTTTTCCTGTCTTCTCAATACCATACTCTCCCTATCTGCTGTAAATCCCAGCAACGGGGAGTGTGTGGCAGAGATGATTGAAGGTATGATTGTGTTTGGTTAGGGACGAGCTCAGGTGATGCCATATCCAGTGAGTGTATTGCTCCGTGGGGCAGGTTCATAAGGACCACAGTTATTTGTGTTTGCCCTGGGATCTATACGAAATCCATGTCTGTGTGTGGTGTTCTAGTCAAGCCCAGCTGGGCCTCTCTGTGCTGGGCCTGCCTCGACCGGGCTCTCCCTGGGTGGGTTGGGGGGTTAGATTTGCCTGGGAGTATCAGCACATGGCTCTCACCCTCTCAACTGACAGCTGCCAACACTGCAGTCTGTCTCCCCTGGCGAGTGTCTGACTCTGAACCTCCCACGTCACCAACTTGAGCCCCGTTGGCACATGTTCCCTCCATAAACTCCCCCCGCAGCTCACTGCTCTCCTGTGCTAGAGGTGACTTCTCTGAGTGGGTTTGGGTATGTACTGGATCAGATATTATATTATGGTCTATACTGGATCATATATTATATTAGGGTCTATACTGGATCAGATATTATATTAGGGTCTATACTGGATCATATCTACTTCCGGCGCCGACAGAGATGGCAGCCTCGCTTCACGTTCTCAGGAAACCATGCAGTATTTTGTTTTTTTATGTATTACTTCTTACATTGTTACCCCGGAAAATATTAAGTTTTATTACATACAACCGGGAGGAACTATTGGATATAAGAGCAACGCGTCAACTTACCAACATTACGACCAGGAATACGACTTTCCCAAAGAGGATTCTCCTTCGTTAACCCAAACACAACAACAGACTGGATAGCACGCGTGGCTACTCAAAACAACGGCGCCCGAGAGAAGAGGGAAACGCAGCGGTCTTTTGGTCAAGCTACGTCGGGCGATCGTGCACCTCTCGAGTATTTTAATCGCCAATGTACAGTCTCTTGACAACAAAGTAGACGAAATCCGATCGAGGGTTGCCTTTCAGAGAGACATTCGAGACTGCAACGTTCTTTGCTTCACGGAAACATGGCTCACTCAGGACACGTTATCAGAGTCGGTACAGCCACCTGGTTTCTCCACGCATCGCTACTGACAGAAACAAACATCTCTCTGGTAAGAAGAAGGGCGGGTGTGTGTCTTATGATTAACGAGGCGTGGTGTGATCATAACAACATACAGGAACTCAAGTCCTTTTGTTCACCTGACATAGAATTCCTTACAATCAAATGCAGACCGCATTATCTACCAAGAGAATTCCTTCGATTATAATCACAGCCGTGTACATCCCCTCAAGCTGATACATCGACGGCACTGAAAGAAATTCATCGGACTCTATGTAAACTGGAAACCACATATCCTGAGGCTGCATTTATTGTGGCTGGGGATTTTAATAAGGCTAATTTAAGAACAAGGCTCCCGAGAAATTTTACCAGCATATCGAATGTGCCACCCGGGCTGGTAAAATCCTGGACCACTGTTATTCCCAACTTCCGTGATGCATACAAGGCTATTCTCCGCCCTCCTTCGGCAAGTCTGACCATGACTCCATTTTGTTGCTCCCAGCCTACAAACAGAAACTAAAACAGGAAACGCCCGTTCTCAGGTCTGTTCAACGCTGGTCCGACCAATCTGATTCCATGCTGCAAGATTGCTTCGAGCACGTGGACTGGGATATGTTCCGGATAGCATCTGACAACAACATTGATGTATACGCTGCGCTGATTCGGTGAGCGAGTTTATTAGCAAATGCATTGGTGATGTTGTACCCATAGCAAATATCAAAACCTTCCCCAACCAGAAACCATGGATTGATGGCAGCATTAAGCCTATAAAACTGAAAAGCTAACCACTGCTTTAACCAGGTAAAGGCTACCGGAAACATGACTGAATACAAACAGTGCAGCTACTCCTCCGCAAGGCAATCAAACAAGCTAGCGCCAATATAGAGACAAAGTAGAGTCACAATTCAATGGCTCAGACACAAGAGGAATGTGGCAGGGTCTACAGTCAATCACGGACTACAAAAAAGAAAACCAGCCCCGTCGCGGACCATGACGCCCTGCTCCCAGACAAACTAAACAACTTTCTTTGCTCGCTTTGAGGACAATACAGTGCCACCGACACGGCCCGCTACCAAAACCTGCGGTGTCACCTTCACCGCAGCCAATGTGAAAACATTTAAATGTGTTAACCCTGCAAGGCTGCCCGGCCCAGATGGCATCCCTGGCCGTGTCCTCAGAGCATGCGCAGACCAGCTGGCTGGTGTGTTTACGGACATATTCAATCAGTCCCTATCCCAGTCTGCTGTTCCCACATGCTTCAAGAGGGCCACCATTGTTCCTGTTCCCAAGAAAGCTAAGGTGACTGAGCTAAATGACTATCGCCCCGTAGCACTCACTTCCGTCATCATGAAGTGCTTTGAGAGATTAGTCAAGGATCATATCACCTCCATCCTGCCAGACACCCTGGACCCACTCCAATTTGCTTACCGTCCCAATAGGTCCACAGGCAGCCTTAATCGCAATCACACTGCATACTGCCCTAACCCATCTGGACAAGAGGAATACTTATGTAAGAATGCTGTTCATCGACTACAGCTCAGCATTTAACACCATAGTTCCCTCCAAGCTCGTCATTAAGCTTCGAGACCCTGGTCTCGACTCCAGCCCTGTGCAACTGGGTCCTGACTTCCTGACGGGCCGGTCCCAGGTGGTGAGGGTAGGAAACAACATCTCCACCCCGCTGATCCTCAACACTGGGGCCCCACAAGGGAGTGCGTTCTCAGCCCTCTCCTGTACTCCTGTTTACTCCATGGCTGCGTGGCACGCATCCAACTCAATCATCAAGTTTGCTGACGACACTACAGTGGTAGGCTTGATTACCAACAACGGCAGAGACGGCCTACAGAGAGGAGGTGAGGCCTCGGAGTGTGGTGTCAGGAAAATAACCTCTCACTCAATGTCAACAAAACAAAGGAGATGATCGTGGACTTCAGGAAACAGGAGAGGAGCACCCCTATCCACATCGAGGGGACAGTAGTGGAGAAGGTGGAAAGTTTTAAGTTCCTCGCATACACATCACGGACAAACTGAATTGGTCCACCCACACAGACAAGCGTTGGTAAAGAAGGCGAACAGCGCCTCTTCAACCTCAGGAGGCTGAAGAAATTTGGCTTGTCACCAAAATCACTCACAAACTTTTACAGATGCACAATCGAGAGCATCCTGTCGGGCTGTATCACCGCCTGGTACGGCAACTGCTCCGCCCACAACCGTAAGGCTCTCCAGAGGGTAGTGAGGACTGCTGCATCACCGGGGTTAAACTACCTGCCCTCCAGGACACCTACACCACCCGATGTCACAGAAAGGCCAAAAGATCATCAAGGACAACAACCACCCGAGCCACTGCCTGTTCACCCCGCTATCATCCAGAAGCGAGGTCAGTACAGGTGCATCAAAGCTGGGACCGAGAGACTGAAAAACAGCTTCTACCTCAAGGCCATCAGACTGTTAAACAGCCATCACTAACATTGAGTGGCTGCTGCCAACATACTGACTTAAATCTCTAGCCACTTTATACATAGGAATTGGATGTAACAAATGTATCACTAGCCACTTTAAACAATTTTGTATATAATGTTTACGATCCGACATACTCATATCAAATGTATACACTGTACTCTAAACCATCTACTGTATCTTGCCTATGCTCGGTCATCGAATTCAAATCTCTAGCCACTTTAATAATTATAATTGGATGAAATAATGTATCACTAGCCACTTTAAACAATGCCATTTATATAATGTTTACATATCCTACATTACTCATCTCATATATATGTGTATATACTGTACTCCATACCATCTACTGCATCTTGCCTATGCCGGTCAGCCATCGCTCATCCATATATTTATATGTACATACTGTATTCATTCCTTTACTCTTGTGTGTATAAGGTAGTTGTTGTGAATTTGTTAGATTACTTGTTAGATACTACTGCATGGTCGGAACTAGAAGCACAAGCATTTCGCTACACTCGCATTAACATCTGCTAACCATGTGTATGTGACAAATAAAATTTGATTTGATTTGATTTTGATTTGATATTTAATATTAGGGTCTATACTGGACCAGATATTATATTAGGGTCTATACTAGATCAGATATTATATTAGGGTCTATACTGGACCAGATATTATATTAGGGTCTAAACTGGATCAGATTTTATATTAGGGTCTATACTGGATCAGATATTATATTAGGGTCTAAACTGGATCATATATTAAATTATGGTCCATACTGGATCAGATATTATATTCGGGTCTATACTGGATCAGATATTATATTATGTTCTATACTGGATCAGATATTATATTAGGGTCCATACTGGATCAGATATTATATTATGGTCTATACTGGATCAGATATTTTATTAGGGTCTATACTGGACCAGATATTATTTTACTGTCTATACACTATCAGATATTATATTAGGGTCTTTACTGGATCAGATTTTATTTTAGGGTCTATACTGGATCATAAATTATATTAGGGTCTATACTGGATCAGATATTATCTTATGTCTATACTGGATCAGGTATTATATTAGGGTCTATACTGGATCAGATATTATATTATGGGTCTATACTGGATCAGATTTTATATTAGGGTCTATACTGGATCAGATATTATATTAGGGTCTACACTGGAGCAGATATTATATTAGTGTCTATACTGGATCAGATTTTATAGTAGGGTCTATACTGGACCAGATTTTATATTAGGGTCTATACTGGATCAGATATTATATAAGGGTCTATACTGGATCAGATATTATATTAGGGTCTATCCTGGATCAGATTTCCTCCCTCCCTCATGATCTGTTTTGTTTTTCCCTGCTTAACAGAAATTCAGGACTTCAGTGGCGGTATGGCTGAGTTTTGCGTCGTCTCTGGCTCAGTCTGGGGCCAGGACCTGTTAGCAGACAGAGGAGCAGGGGAGGTTTGTGTCTGAAGGGGAGAGCTGTATGTCCCCCCTGCCTCTACATCGTAGAGAACACAGCTGTTTACAAAACATTTGGAAAGCAAAAACACACTCCAACATGAAAAAGCTCCCGTTTTCCGTTCGGGCTAATACATCTGTGACCCTCTGAGCCCTCAATGCTGGGGCAACACAATTATCCCGTAGGACGTGATTCTCATCTAAGAATTACCACTGTTTTTCTCACCTTTTGGGATTTTTCCTGGCGGCATGCATACATTATTGCAGTGCTTGTTCTGGGCAAACCTCTTATGGTGTAATTATACTCAATTGTGTTGTCATGCAGAGGTATAACACGGATGCAGTCACTTTTAAGATTGAAAAGGAAATGCGCATATTATAAAAACGTTAATCTTCAATCGCGAAACCTCCAAAGAAAAAACAACAATCCACATTTAAATGTTCTATTACATGAAACTTTCAGGTCAGCCACATTATTTTCACTTGACTGCTCCCTTGTCCTTCACATTACTTACACAGAGTCAATAATGTCGCTCCCTAAGGAAAACGGGCTCATTTTAATTTCCTGGTTAGTTGGCGTTCTCGTCTCCTTCAGTAGGTGTCGTTGTGGCTCTCTGTTCAACTCATGTCGCCCAGGCAACGGGGGCACTGCTGTGCACAAGGTTCTCATCCCCTTACCTTTCCAGACTACAGCAGCAACAATAGATGCGGTTTGAAACTCCCCTTAATCTGACTAATCCCCTTCCACTGAGTGGAGACCTCTCCTCTGTCTTTGGACCAGTGGTTGTTATTAAACTCTGCTATGCCCCTGAGGCTCCTATAGCCCTGAACCGGGCATATCAGGCTGGGTGCTGGTTCGGTGGTGCGCTCCTATAGCCCTGAACCGGGCATATCAGGCTGGGTGCTGGTCGGTGGTGCGCTCCTATAGCCCTGAACCGGGCATATCAGGCTGGGTGCTGGTCAGTTATGCACAGGTAAGGAACGGGGGGGCTTCCTGACACCCCACAGTCATCATAGATCTACCATTCACCCCATTGTGGAAGATGTGCTATCATTAAAAACCAGAGGGGGATTCCAATAACTGCTGCCAAACCAAATCATTACACGCTTCTGCAGCTTTCTGTTACTGTGCTATTAACTCACATTATGAACACAATGGTAGCTACCCACAACGCCACTCAGGAGTGGAAGGAACAGGCCCCGTCTTCTGGCTGCTGTAAACTGTGAGAGGATGGTTGTTCCTGGCTGATACTGAGACGGAGGGAGGCAAACACTGGGTGTTGTGACCCTTGTCCCTCTGCTCTGCTGGGATCCACCTAAACACTGTTGAGGCCTCAGATGTGGGCTTTGCCAAGGCTGGGCCAGGTCTGAAGTGAGGCAAGACATTTTTCTCAATATGCATACTACTGTGCTCCACACTCTCATGCTCTTAGTGCATTCTCCAACCACGTTCTCTTGAGTACGTTCTTGTGAGGATGAGAGAGTGTGGAGAATGCATAAAGCAATACATTTGAGAAGCACTTGCACTCCCACCACTGTATTGACTTACACTTGACCTCCACCATTCACTGAAACTTCTTCCAGCCAGGACAATGGCAACAATAGACGAAGCAAGATATACACAAAGCAAAAGTTTTACTTCATAATTATCAGCTAGATATGTGAACCGTAATAATCTAGCTAGCCAGCTAGTTTAACACGAAAAAATTACCTTTTTTTTTTTTACCAAATTACTAATGTTATTCAAGGTAGCTACCAATTCTTCATGGCTAGATAGCTAGCCAGTTAGCCAGTTAGACAGTTAGCCCTATTGACTTACTATGGACTTACAGTACCCATTCACTGAACCGCCTTCCAACCAGGACAACAATGGCAATAGAGACGAAAGAAGATATACACAAAGCAACCATTTTACTTCCTAACTATAAGCTACATATATGTGAATTTACTAATGTAGCTAACCAGGTAGTTTAACAGGCAAAAAGGACTTAAAACTAATATTATGCAAGATAGATGTAAATTCTTTAGTAGCTAGCTAGCAGTTCTTTGTTGCTATATAGCTAGCTAAGAGTACTAGTAGCTAGCCAGTTAGCCCTATTGACTTATTATGGGCTTGCTATCTCAAATCAAGTCAAATTTTCTTGGTCACATACACGTGTTTAGCAGATATTATTGCGGGTGTAGCGAAATGCTTGTGTTTCTAGTTCCAACAGTGCAGTAATATCTAACAAGTAATATCTAACAATTTCACAACAATACACACAAATCTAAAGTAAAGGAATGGAATTAAGAATATATAAATATTTGGACGAGCAATGTCAGAGCGGCATAGACTAAGATACAGTAGAATAGAATAGAATACAGTATCTACCAAGTCGGAAGTTTACATACACTTAGGTTGGAGTCATTAAAACTGGTTTTTCAACCACTCCACAAATGTATTGTTAACAAACTTTAGCTTTGGCAAGTCGGTTAGGACATCTACTTTGTGCATGACACAAGTAATTTTTCCAACAATTGTTAACAGACAGATCATTTCACTTATAATTTACTGTATCACAAGTCCAGTGGATCAGAAGTTTACCTACACTAAGTTGACTGTGCCTTTATTAAACAGCTTGGAAAATTCCAGAAAATGATGTCATGGCTTTAGATGATTCTGATAGGCTAATTGACATCATTTGAGTCAATTGGAGGTGTACCTGTGGATGTATTTCAAGGCCTACCTTCAAACTCAGTGCCTCTTTGCTTGACATCATGGGAAAATCAAAAGAAATCAGCCAAGACCTCAGAAAACAAATTGTAGACCTCCACAAGTCTGGTTCATCATTGGGAGCAATTTCCAAATGCCTGAAAGTACCACGTTCATCTGTACAAACAATAGCACGCAAGTATAAACACCATGGGACCACGCAGCCATCATACCGCTCAGGAAGGAGACGTGTTCTGTCTCCTAGAGATGAATGAACTTTGGTGTGAAAAGTGCACATCAATCCCAGAACAACCGCAAAGGATTTTGTGAAGATGCTGGAGGAAACAGGTACAAAAGTATCTATATTCACAGTAAAACGAGTCCTATATCGACATAACCTGAAAGGCCGCTCAGCAAGGAAGAAGCCACTGTTTCAAAACCGCCATAAAAAAGCCAGACTACGGTTTGCAACTGCACATGAGAACAAAGATCGTACTTTTTTGAGAAATGTCCTCTGGTCTGATGAAACAAATATATAACTGTTTGGCCATAATGACCATTGTTATGTTTGGAGGAAAAAGGGGGAGGCTTGCAAGCCGAAGAACACCATCCCAACCGTGATGCACGGGGGTGGCAACATCATGTTGTGGGGGTGCTTTGCTGCAGGAGGGACTGGTGCACTTCACAAAATAGATGGCATCATGAGGAAGTAAAATTATGTGGATATATTGAAGCAACATATCAAGACATCAGTCAGGAAGTTAAAGCTGGGTCGCAAATGCGTCTTCCAAATGAATAGTCAATGACCCCAAGCATACTTCCAAAGTCGTGGCAAAATGGCTTAAGGACAACAAAGTCAAGGTATTGGAGTGGCCATCACAAAGCCCTGACCTCAATCCTATAGAAAATGTGTGGGCAGAACTGAAAAAGTGTGTGCGAGCAAGGAGGGTTGCAAACCTAACTCAGTTAAACCAGCTCTGTCAGGAGGAATGGGCCAACATTCACCCAACTTATTGTGGGAAGCTTGTGGAAGGCTACCCGAAACATTTGACCCAAGTTAAGCAATTTTAAGGCAATGCTACCAAATACTAATTGAGTGTATGTAAACCTCTGACCCACTGAGAATGTGATGAAAGAAATAAAAGCTGAAATAAATAATTCTCTCTACTATTATTCTGACATTTCACATTCTTAAAATAAAGTGTTGATCCTAACTGACCTAAGACAGGGAATAATTTTTACTAGGATTAAATGTCAGGAATTGTGAAAAACTGAGTTAAAATGAATTTGGCTAAGGTGTATGTAAACTTCTGACTTCAACTGTACGTATGAGATGAGTAATGCAAAATATGTAAACATTATTAAAGTGACTAGTGTCCCATTATTAAAGTGGCCAGTGATTTCAAGTCTATATAGGGCAGCAGCCTCTAATGTGCTAGTGATGGCTATTTAACAGTCTGATGGCCTTGAGATAGAAGCTGTTTTTCAGTCTCTCGGTCTCAGCTTTGATGCACCTGTACTGACCTCGCCTTCTGGATGAAAGCGGGGTGAACAGGCAGTGGCTTGGGTGGTTGTTGTCCTTGAGCTTCTTTTTTTGCCTTACTGTGACATCGGGTACTGTAGGTGTCCTGGAGGGCAGATAGTTTGCCCCCGGGGGCAGACCGCACCACCCTCTGGAGAGCCTTGCGGTTGTGGGCAGTGCAGTTGCCGTATCAGGGGGTGATACAGCCCGACAGGATGCTCTTAATTGTGCATCTGTAAAAGTTTGTGAGGGTTTTAGGTGCCAAGCCAAATTTCTTCAGCTTCCTGAGGTTGAAGAGGCGCCTTTGCGCCTTCTTCACCACACGGTCTGTCTACAGTATGTAGGCAGGTAAACATACCTAAATTAACACAACATGGATTTATTAACATATGAGATGTGAATAAGCAACATTTTCTTGGCGAAGTCGGAGTGTATTTTCTCCCGCTTCAGTGCAAATAATGGCCGGCATTGATTTCAAGAAATTGTGCATACTTTTTTACATGGTTGCGTCATTTTTCTTTGCATACTATCCGTTTGCATCGATGCATGCTTCAAAATATGTACAAATGGAGTACGCATTCGAGAAGTTCCCTCCGTGCTCTGTTTCGCATACTTTGATTTGGACTCATACTCCGACCCTCCCATGCTCCAATTTGAGTGCTCGGAGCACAGTAGTATGCATTTTGAGAAGCACCCAAGGTTTGCATCCCAAATGGCACCCTATTCCCCTATGAAGTGCTCCACCTGACCAGGACACATTAAAGCACTATATAGGGAATATGGTGCCATTTTGGGACGTCACAGCAGCTAGGGTAGTAGTAGTTAGGGTAACAGTAGCTAGAGATACAGAAGATAGGGAGCAGTGGCTAGAGACACAGCAGCTAGGGTAGCAGTTGCTAGAGACACAGCAGCTAGGGTAGCAGTAGCTAGAGTCACAGCAGCTTGGGTAGCAGTAGCTAGAATCAAAGCAGCTAGGGTAGCAGTAGCTAGAGACACAGCAGCTTGGGTTTGCAGTAGCTAGGGTAGCAGTAGCTAGAGCCACAGCAGCTAGGGTAGCAGTAGCTAGAGACACAGAGAAGCCAGTTAAATGACATTAATGATCCTCTGGGTGTGAAGTGGCTGTGGATTTGGACAGGTGCTCTCATCAGCTACACTCACATTTATAGCAACGCATGCAGCCAACACTCTCACTGCCTAGCTGGTGAATAGGACTCCACTCTATACTCTACTTGCCTACTGGTTGGTTACCATGGCTCCTGACTGCTTTCATTTTGGTCTTGGAAAGCACAGATAAATAAAATAGAAGGAGGGGAGTGGTGGGGGGTGGAAAGGTTTTCCTTTGTTGGCGTTATGAGCATTCGTCCTGTAAGTCTGGGGCATGTACAGTTAAACTTTAAACTGTTTGTTCTACGGCCTCCCAAGTGGCAAAGCGGTCTAAGGCACTGCATCGCAGTGCTTAAGGCGTCACTACAGACCAGGTTCGATCCCAGGCTGTGTCGCAGCCGGCCGCAACCGGGAGACCCATGAGGCGGCGCACAATTGTCCCAGTGTCACCCGGGTTAGGGGAGGGTTTGGCCAGCCGGGATGTCCTTGTCCCATTGCGCTCTAGCGACTCCTTGTGGCTGGCCGGGTGCATGCATGCTGACTTCAGTTGTATGGCGTTTCCTCCGACACATTGGTGAGGCTGGCTTCCGGGTTAAGCGAGCAGTGTGTCAAGAAGCAGTGTGGCTTGGCAGGGTCGCGTTTCGGAGGATGCATGGCTCTTGACCTTCACCAAATGTTAAATATTTAGCCGTCTCAAAATGCACAGCCAATTAAAATCTTTGATTTACTTGCACGTTATAGAACGCTACATTGTAGTTGGTCCCGTTAGCATATGTTAGCCCTATACTAACCTCACCAGCTCACAGTGATTATTTCCTGTAACATATTCCTCAACAACCTATCAAAGATCTTATACAAACAATCCATGAATCAATAACATTTCTTAAAATAGGTCAACCCTGGCCACCAGAGGAACATTTTAAACCTACAAATTCAAGGTTTACTTTCGTTCTGTTGGTCTGTAACAAAATGTTGTGTGCCAATATTGCATTGATACATCCTTGACTAGGCCACTAGCTAGCTGTTAGTACTAACATAAGACAAACATTTTGTTTTTACATAACTTAGGACCTTACAACATGTCTGTTTATTGTACGTCATAGGAAAAAAAAGAAGAAGAGACCCAATGGAGTCCTGTACCATCATTACCACTGCTTCCTTGTGCCGTATACTGTTAAAGGGGTTAATAGAATAACAGAAGCATTCTATTCTGTGAGGCATGTTGTACACGTGGAGGAGGATGAAATCTCAGGGACACATCCTTTCTACATTCTGGGTACATAACCATACCTTGAAGCACACAGACTGTATGACATTGGAAAATAAAAAAAAGCTTTTACTTGACAGATTTTCATCACGATCTGATCGATTTTTGCTGGGTTATTCCTTTTGCTTAGTAATGTTGTTGGCTTCTGAAACTATACACACTTGAGCGGAGATACATAAATATACCTTTCAATCAATGGTGAACTGAATTTATATCAGTTACCTTGGTAACGGTAGGTTGTGCTATGAAATAAGAGGGAATACATTCAGTACAGTAGGCTAGATGAAGAGCAAAGACTGTTTTTCATATAAAAGTTCAAATGAATGTTGCGAAACCTAGCCAAGGGAAGGAGAGAAATCCAAATCTGGCAGTTGTATAACATCGTTCATAACCCCAGTTAACCTGCTGGATGCCAATCATGGTCAAAGCAATAATATTTTGGATTTACAATAATTAAGGCCATTACTGGATCCGAGTATAGCTAAATACAATTGAGACGCATATCACCAGGCCTGGAATTGACATATTTCTGGAAGCCCATAGCTAATTAGTTCTAATTCAAATATCATCAGAGGTACAGTATGTAATAGTTAAACTGCATATTGAGCAGCTGTGGGCTGGTGATTTGGAGCTAGATTTTTATCTCTTGTTTTGGATGAGCGGTCACTGAGCTGCAGTGACAAACTACGCTGGCCATTGAAAAATGTAGGCGTACACAAAGAAATGTAGGATCACAATGAAAAATATTTCACGTAATAAAGCTAGAATCCTTAATTTTTCTAGGCGCACTGGTGCTCCTGAATTTAAATTCCATGTTGCACAGAAAAATATTTAGGCGCAAATGCAAGTAAAATGGTTGAACTGTAGAGGCACGGTGGGTTTGGTCCAGGCGCACTCGCTGAGGGATTGATCGGCATGTCTTTGAGAAGGAAAGAGCAGTGAAGCAGTTTATTGAGTAGAAGGTGGGGGTTAGGGAGGATATTGGGCCCAGCTCAGCAACTTTTCACTCCCTGTTTGGGGCAGGCTCGCCCCCCTCCTACGGCCCCGTGACATTTGGAGCGTCAGCCCGAGAGACGCATGGCAGAGGCTAATAGATTTACTACTTAATGATCTGCCAATGCCCAGATGAAAGGACAGGATAGAATTGGGGACAAAGTCTTTGGAATTCATTGTGCTTTGCGGTGAATCAGCAGAACACTGTAGTCTATTGGTTCACATCCTCAATAAAAACAGTAGACATTTACTCCCACATCCTTAAGAGCATGAATCATGATGTTGTTTATTAGTTTGACAGGGACATGGTTCGACTCATGGTGGATGATGCTACAGAAATATCTGGCATGTCAACCCATTCTCATCCACCCCTAGCTGAGATATTCTTAGCATCTGATTAAACATGCTCTTTGTGCCAACAAAATGAACTTACCCATTTTTTTCATACAATTTGTGCTCAATAGTCCTAGGTCTGTAAATACACCATATCACCAAGAAAGATTGCGTTATAAAAAACGCTGAAAGGCACTATATCTATCAGAGTTTGCATATTTAGGTTGCCAAGACACGTAACCTTCTCTTGCATTTAATTCATGTGAGGCAATTTACTTATTTGTGCATAAAAAGACATCCAGCGAATAGACAACAAACCACAACCAAAGGTTGAAATGATCATGCTCTAAGTACGTTGGGAGTTATGTGGCTGGAAGCCAGAAACGGGCATGGATACAAGAGCTTTTGGAATGGGGTTATCTTGATTTAATTCTTTAGGCGTGGGAACACACTTTGTTCTTCCTGTTATCAGGGAAACACTCTGTTCTTCCTGTTATCAGGGAATACTCTGTTCTTCCTGTTATCAGGGAACACACTCTGTTCTTCCTGTTATAATGGAACACACTCTGTTCTTCCTGATATCAGGGAACACTCGCTGTTCTTCCTGTTATAATGGAACACACTCTGTTCTTCCTGTTATCAAGGAACACACTGTTCTTCCTGTTATCAGGGAACACACTCAGTTCTTCCTGTTATAATGGAACACACTCTGTTCTTCATGTAATCAGGGAACACACTCTGTTCTTCCTGTTATCAGGGAACACTTGCTGTTCTTCCTGTTATCAGGGAACACTCTGTTCTTCCTGTTATCAGGGAACACACTCTGTTCTTCCTGTTATCAGGGAACACACTCTGTTCTTCCTGTTATCAAGGAACACACTCTGTTCCTCCTGTTATCAGGGAACACACTCTGTTCTTCCTGTTATAATGGAACACACTCTGTTCTTCATGTAATCAGGGAACACACTCTGTTCTTCCTGTTATCAGGGAACACTCGCTGTTCTTCCTGTTATAATGGAACACACTCTGTTCTTCCTGTTATCAAGGAACACACTGTTCTTCCTGTTATCAGGGAACACACTCAGTTCTTCCTGTTATAATGGAACACACTCTGTTCTTCATGTAATCAGGGAACACACTCTGTTCTTCCTGTTATCAGGGAACACTTGCTGTTCTTCCTGTTATCAGGGAACACTCTGTTCTTCCTGTTATCAGGGAACACACTCTGTTCTTCCTGTTATCAGGGAACACACTCTGTTCTTCCTGTTATCAAGGAACACACTCTGTTCCTCCTGTTATCAGGGAACACACTGTTCTTCCTGTTATCAGGGAACACACTCTGTTCTTCCTGTTATAATGGAACACACTCTGTTCTTCATGTAATCAGGGAACACACTCTGTTCTTCCTGTTGTCAGGGAACACTCTGTTCTTCCTGATATCAGGGAACACACTCTGTTCTTCCTGTTATCAGGGAACACACTCTGTTCTTCCTGTTATCAGGGAACACACTGTTCTTCCTGTTATCAGGGAACACACTCTGTTCTTCCTGTTATCAGGGAACACACTCTGTTCTTCCTGTTATCAAGGAACACACTCTGTTCCTCCTGTTATCAGGGAACACACTCTGTTCTTCCTGTTATCAGGGAACACACTGTTCTTCCTGTTATCAGGGAACACACTCTGTTCTTCCTGTTATAATGGAACACACTCTGTTCTACATGTAATCAGGGAACACACTCTGTTCTTCCTGTTATCAGGGAACACTCTGTTCTTCCTGATATCAGGGAACACACTCTGTTCTTCCTGTTATCAGGGAACACACTCAGTTCTTCCTGTTATCAAGGAACACACTCTGTTCCTCCTGTTATCAGGGAACACACTCTGTTCTTCCTGTTATCAGGGAACACACTCTGTTCTTCCTGTTATCAGGGAACACACTGTTCTTCCTGTTATCAGGGAACACACTCTGTTCTTCCTGTTATCAGGGAACACACTCTGTTCTTCCTGTTATCGGACTCTGTTCTTCCTGTTATCAGGGAACACACTCTGTTCTTCCTGTTATCAGGGAACACTCGCTGTTCTTCCTGTTATCAAGGAACACACTCTGTTCTTCCTGTTATCAGGGAACACTCTATGTTCTGCCTGTTATCAAGGAACACACTCTGTTCTTCTTGTTATCAGGAACACTCTCTGTTCTTCCTGTTATAATGGAACACACTCTGTTCTTCCTGTTATCAGGGAACACACTCTGTTCATCCTGTCATAATGGAACACACTCAGTTCTTCCTGTTATCAGGGAACACTCTCTGCTCTTCCTGTTGTCAGGGAAGCACCAAACTCACCATCAAGGATTTACACAGCGGGAGGTCAAACAAGGAACTGACCGCTCTGATTTCCTTTGGGCTAAATGTGATGCGTGGGAGATTTAAAAAATGAAAGCACTTTTACTGTCTGGGCCTCTGTGACCTCAGCTTGTGTGTGGGCTTTTGTGAGTGTGTCAGTGTGTGAGTGTGCAATATGTGTGTGTGTTGCTGAGTGCTCCTTCCCCCATGCTCATTAACTCTCTCCTCCATCTCACTCTGGGAGCAGGCGGTGGTGTGGTTCTTGATGACTACTGGGAGAGAGAGAGATAAAGATAAAAGGTTATTCCTATTATACAGGAGGGGACATCAAAGACACTACCACTCCCTGCATTTCAGAGTGGTTTCATTCTCTCATTGTATTTGCTAATCCTAAAAAGTGGACTTGTCCAATAACAATGAGGCTGGGGAATCGTTTGAAGTTTCAATTGAGGCACTCAGACATGTACGAGGGCGATAGCACCGCAAGGAAAGCATCGCTTTCCCCAAAAATCTTCCGTGTCATTAACATGACTACAAGGATAGGAAACCTACAGTACCCCACAATTTCTTCCAGTCTTTGAAAGAGAGACTTGCAGTGATGTCACTCTCCTCCCATATACGTCACACAGTGCTTCCAGGCCCCTGAGTCTCTCTCTCTGGGCAGGTTGTTCGAGTATTTTTTAGCTGTAGCTCCATGGCTGTCAGGTAGAAGCAGCACTGCTCATTAAAGGGTAATGGAAACACTAAGATTTATAATGTGTAGTATTAGTGGGTTGAGTACATCTCTTTGCTTAGATTTACTTCCTAAAGTGTTTCCATTCCTCTTTAATAGCTATATCTCGCTCTGTCTTGTTTCATGCCATCCAGCCACCCAGCCAGCTCCAACAGATAGATTACTGTCCCCTCGACAGACAGACAGGCAGGCAGACAGACAGACAGACAGGCAGACAAGCAGACAGACAGACAGACAGACAGACAGACAGACAGGCAGGCAGACAGACAGGCAGACAAACACGCAGACAGGGAGACAGGCAGACAGACAGACAGACAGACAGACAGACAAACAAGCAGACAGGCAGACAAACAAGCAGGCAGACAGGCAGACAGGCAGACAGACAGACATACAGACAGGCAGGCAGGCAGACAGGCAGACAGTCAGGGCCTCTCTATGTGCGAATCTCAATTGGCACCCTTTTCCCTATCTAGTCCACTACTTTTGGGCTTTGGTCAAAATAGGGCCCTGGTCAAAAGTAGTGCACTATACATGGAATAGTAGTCCAATAGGGTGCAATTTGGGACATAGACTCTCTCATTCACCCAGGGGAGGGGGATAACGGAAAATCCACTGGACCGGGCAGAGGGGGGATCGAAGGGCTGCCCAGAGTCCAGAGAGCCTCCCAGGCAGAGGGCGAGGGATCGGAGGGCTGCCCAGAGTGCAGAGAGCCTCCCAGGCAGAGGGTGAGGGATCGGAGGGTTGCCCAGAGAGCCTCCCAGGCAATGCACGTCTTGCAGGGTGACGGGCTAATGACAGGCCAGCAGGACATGGCTGAGCTACTGCCTCATATCATAATAAGGCCTGCTGTTGGAGTTACATGGAGCTCCTGTCCCTGCTCCGACTGGCCACCCGGCTGGGCTCCTAAACAGCGGTCTTCCTTGCACTACGGTAATTGTCCTGTGTAAACAGAAACAGCAGCCCCCCCACTCTTCCACTTCCTTCTCCTCCACCTCCCTCCTACTCTTCTTCCCCCTCTCCCACACACACACACGGCCCTCTCTTCTCCTTCATGCCCAGGTGAGAGGTTGGAAGTAATTGGATAGGTATCCATTGGAAACAGGCTGTGGTGTTGTGTCCATGCCCACTTTGGGATGCCCGCCCCCTCCCTGGAGCGCTAAGGCAGCAGGCTTTCTTCTCAACACCCTGGAACTGTTGCAGCGTTTCCCTACTGTACCACTGTACCTGAGGTCTTACTATACTGGTTACACACACACCGGTACACACACACCGGTACACACACACCGTACACACACACCGGTACACACACACCGGTACACACACACACACACACACACACACACACACACACACACACACACACACACACACACACACACACACACACACACACACACACAGTATTTACAAAGTCAATCTGTTGAGAAGGAGATTTCAGCATGGCCCTTCCACATCTGACGGAGGGTTTCCGTAAATTACTGCCTTTCCACAGAACTTTTTCAGCATAGGTTTCACGCTATGCTGAGGAATGCCTGATGCGTTTGTCAACAAAGCACAGGCTCTAATTCGCTAATTTCTCACACATAACCGTACATACATTCACACTCTACAGTCAAACCACCTTTGTACTGTGTTGGTTTGTTGCAGTGGTTGTTTGTTTTAGACCGTTGCAGCAGTCAGCTCTTCTCTCCCACTGCTTTGTCCTCTTACCCAGGATGAGGGATGCAATGCAGTCTCAGTGTTTCCCCTATTTTCATGTTCTTGCCACCTCTGAAAAAAAAGCTTTTCCTTCACTCTGCGGTACAACTCATCCCAAACCATCTCAATTAGGTTGAGGTCAGGTGATTGTGAAAGCCAGGTCATCTGATGCAACACTCCATCACTCTCCTTCTTGGTCAAATAGCCCTTACACCGCCTGGAGGTGTGTTGGGTCATTGTCCTATTGAAAAACAAATGATAGTCCCACTTAGCGCAAACCAGATGGGATGGCGTATTGCTGCAGAATGCTGTGGTAGCCATGCTGGTTAAGTTTGCCTTGAATTCTAAATAAATCACTGACAGTGTCACCAGGAAAGCACCCCCACACCATCACTCCTCAGTGCTTCACGGTGGGAACCACACATGCAGAGATCATCCGTTCACCTACTCTGCGTCTCACAAAGACACAGCGTTTGGAACCAAAATCTAAAATTTGGACTCATCAGACCAAAAGACAGATTTCTACCGGTCTAATGTCCATTGCTCGTGTTTCTTGGCCCAAGCAAGTCTCTTCTTCTTATTGGTGTCCTTTAGTAGTGGTTTATTTGGAGCAATTTGGTCCTGATTCCCACAGTCTCCTCTGAACATTTGTTGAGTTGTGTCTGTTACTTGAACTCTGTGAAGCGTTTAATTGGGCTGCAATTTCTGAGGCTGGTAACTCTAATGAACTTATCCTCTGCAGCAGAGGTAACTCTTCTATTCCTGTGGCGGTCCTCATGAGAGCCAGTTTCATCATAGCACTTGATGGTTTTTGCGACTGCACTTGAAGAAACTTTCAAATTTCTTGAAATGTTCCGCGTTGACTGGTGTTCATATCTTAAAGTAATGATGGACTGTCGTTTCTCTCTGCTTATTTGAGCTGTTCTTGCCATAAATGGACTTGATATTTTACCAAATAGGGCTATCTTCTGTATACCACCCCACCCTTGTCACAACACAATTGATTGGCTCAAACGCATATAGAAGGAAATAAATTCCACAAATGAGGTTTTAACAAGGCATACCTGTTAATTGAAAGGGATTCCAGGTGACTACCTCATGAAGCTGGTTAAGAGAATGCCAAGAGCTTGCAAAGCTATCATCAAGGCAAAGGGTGGCTACTTTGAAGAATCTCAAATATAAAATATATTTTTATTTATTTAACACTTTTTTTGGTTGCTACATAATTACATATGTTTTATTTCATAGTTTTGATGTCTTCACTATTATTTTACAATGTAGAAAATAATAAATATAATAAATATATAAAATGTCCAACATTTTGACTGGTACTGTACATATACACGACCGTTCAAAAGTTTGGGGTCACTTAGAAATGTCCTTGTTTTCTATGAGCCACCCTTTGCCTTTTTTATATGAAAACTTACATGAAATTAGTTGCAAAGTGAATAGGAAACAGTCAAGACATCAATAATGATTTTTAATTGAAATAATAACTGTGTCCTTCAAACTTTGCTTTCGTCAAAGGATCCTCCATTTGCAGCAATTACAGCCTTGCAGACCTTTGGCATTCTAGTTGTCAATTTGTTAAATTAATCTGAAGAGATTTCACCCCATGCTTCCTGAAGCACCTCCCACAAGTTGGATTGGCTTGATGGGCACTTCCTACGTACCATACGGTCAAGCTGCTCCCACAACAGCTCAATAGGGTTGAGATCTCGTGATTGTGCTGGCCACTCCATTATAGACAGAATACCAGCTGACTGCTTCTTCCCTAAATAGTTATTGCATAGTTTGGAGCTGTGCTTTGGGTCATTGTCCTGTTGTAGGAGGCAATTTGCTCCAATTAAGCACCGTTGTCACGGATCCCGCTGGAACTGTCATTGCGCACACCTGGCCCCAATTTCCAATGATTAGTGTTTGTATATATGTGCCCTTTGGTTCTCCATTGGGCTGTCGATTGTTGTTCTATGTCTGTTGGTGCATGTGAGTACCTATGCTGTGTCGTTGGGCTTTTGTGCCATTGTGCAGATGATTCCGGGCCTTGTCCTGTGTTTTAATCATTGTGCGTGTGCGTCTGTATTTATTCAAGGTACTCCTTGCTATTTTCTTTTGAGTTTCAACCCTGTGTTTTTGTATATGTGTTGGTTTCGTTTTCGTCCCCGTGCCTACACACGGCATGCCGTAATATGGGCATAATAAAAACCCATATTACTCATTCCTGCGCCTGTCTCCCGACCCTTTATACCAACGTGACAACCGTCCACAGGGTATGGCGTTGCAAAATGGAGTGATAGCCTTCCTTCTTCAAGATCCTTTTTACCCTGTACAAATCTCCCACTTTACCACCACCAAAGTGCCCCCAGACATCACATTGCCTCCACCATGCTTTAGATGGAATCAAGCACTCCTCCAGCATCTTAATTTTTTTTCGGTGTCTCAGGAATGTTGTTCTTCGTGATCCGAACACCTCAAACTTAGATTCGTCTGTCCATAACACTTTTTTTCCAATCGTCCTCTGTCCAGTGTCTGTTCTTTTGCCCATCTTAATCTTTTCTTTTTATTGGCCAGTCTGAAATAAGGCTTTTTCTTTGCAACTCTGCCTAGAAGGCTAGCATCCCGGAGTAGCCGCTTCACTGTTGATGTTGAGACTGGTGTTTTGCGGGTACTATTTAATGAAGCTACCAGTTGAGGACTTGTGAGGTGTCTGTTTCTCAAACTAGACACTAATGTACTTGTCCTCTTGAGCAGTTGTGCACCGGGGCCTCCCACTCCTCTTTCTATTCTGGTTAGAGCCAGTTTGCGCTGTTCTGTGAAGGGAGTAGTACACAGCGTTGTATGAGATCTTCAGTTTCTTGACAATTTTTTTGCATGGAATAGCCTTAATTTCTCATAACGAATAGACTGACGAGTTTCAGAAGAAAGTGCTTTGTTTCTGGCCCTTTTGAGCCTGTAAGAGAGAGAGAGCTGGTTTCATGCGCAGGGTGCAGCAGGTGTTGATTTGTGAAGGACTACAGTAGGAGGCAGGTAGCCGGGTCCAGGGGCAGGCAGAAGGTCATACATAGGGGGTCTAAAAAGGCAACAGTACAGGCAGGGAAAAGGCTAGTAACATCGCCTGGGAGATCAGGCAATAGGTTGATAACAGGAAAACAGATAGGCTAAAGTACAGGCAGGGAATTGGCAAAAGGCGTCATACACGGGAGGAGTCAATTACGGGAAAGCCAGAGCCCCCGAATAGAAGTGTATCACAAAACAAACAATACCTCACAATGATGGGGTGCAAAGAACTGAACTAAATAGTGTGTGATAATGACATACAAGTGTGTGAACCGGTGATCAGAATTAAGGTGATTGGGATTGGGGAGGCAGGTAGCCTAGTGGTTAGTGTTGGACTAGAACCGAAAGGTTGCAAGATCAAATCCCTGAGCTGACAAGTAAAAACCTGTCGTTCTGCCCCTGAAAAAGGCAGTTAACCCACTGTTCCTAGGCCATCATTGAAAATAAGAATTTGTTCTTAACTGACTTGCTAGTTAAATAAAATAAAAAAATCTGGAAAGTGAGCTGCATTCAGGGGATCTACGTGTTTGAGAGTGTGGGCTGGAAAGTGAGCTGTGTTCAGGGGATCTACGTGTTTTTGAGTTGGAAGCAGACATTACATAAAGAAGGCCAGTTGGATTGCTTCTTTAATCAGCACACGTGTTCAGCTGTGCTATTATAATTGTAAAAGGGTTTTCTAATAATCAATTAGCCTTTTAAAATGATAAACTTGGATTAGCTAACACAACATGCCATTGGAACACGAGTGATGTTTGCTGATGATGGGCCTCTGTACGCCTATGTAGATATTCCATAAAGAAATCTGCAGTTTCTAGTCATTTACAACATTTACAACATTAACATTGTCTACACTGTATTTCTGATAAATTTTATGTTATTTTAATGGACAAAAAATTTGCTTTTCTTTCAAAAACAAGGACATTTCAAAGTGACCCCAAACTTTTGAATGGTAGTGTATATAGACCACGTTTAACCACGCCAGTCCAGGACCTACACATCTGGCTTCTTTACCTGCGGGATCATCTGAAACCAGCCTCACAGACAGCTGATGAAACTGGGGAGTATTTCTTGATTGTCACACCTGTCAGGTGGATGGATTATCTTGGCAAAGGAGAACTGCTCACTAACATGGATATAAACAAATTTGTGCACCAAATTTGAGCTAAATAATATTTTTGTGCGTATGGAAAAATTATTGGATCTTTTATTTCAGTTCATGAAACCAACACTTTACATTTTCCGTTTATATTTTTGCAGAGACAGGCTTTAAATGGATAGTCGTTGGCTCAATGACTGGACGTCTATGGGAACAGCTAGCATGTCATTGCGCTAACGTAGCAATGCAACCCCCTCCCCACCCTTGCCACCACTGCAGAAAAATTGCTGGTGGAAACACTGCAGTCTGATTGTGCTCTGCTGTGCTCTGCCATGGCTGTGCCAGTTAAATAAGGACCCACACAATTAGGCCCCTCCCAGCCCTGGGCCCTGTAATGAATCCCCTCGCAGATGAGTAATGTATTGGCCTGTCTGTCGCTTGGCTAATAGAGCTTTGTCTCTTCTAGCTCTGCACTGGGGAAAATGAATGGCTGACAAATGAGCCGCGTCCTCTGGCAGAGCCTGGTCCCTCTGTGTATTTAGTCCCCAGGACAGGAATGGGGGACCAGCCATGGGCATGAGGCAGGCTGCAGGTAGCAGACCCAGGCCGCCAGGCCACAGTGCTGCACTGGCTGTGTTGGGCTTAGAGATGTTCCCTGATGCCCTTTTTACTTCCACTATTCCCATCCATATGGGCTGCCACACTTCATCAACAGACGCAAGCATTCATATCATTTTTAGGCTAGCACCGGTTGGCTGGTACTGACTGTCATCCACTAAGGTGTGTCAGCATTAGGGCTAATACCCCTTTTGTCAGCAGAAACTAATTGGTGCTGATTCATTTGTTTTGTCCGTCATTACCAGAATGCATATCCTATACTGTTGGAGAACAAGCAATGTGTTGTTTAGAAAATAATATGCTGTAATTCCTTCTTTATCTATAATACCCGGACGTTGTGTTGTTATAATAATGAGTGTGAACTCTTTCGTTTTTGCATTGGTCTCTAATGACAGGTCACGTCCACCGTGTTCATGCTGCTCCAATATGAGGCACCTGAGAGCTCCATATGAACCCCAGGGGAGCTGCCCAGACCACTGATCCTGTCTTCTGTCACTACAGCAACAGCCGTGGCCATTAGCACAGCCTTAATTACACAGCAGTCAGTGAGTCCTGATGCTCTCCTCTCCTCCCCCTTCCCCTCCACAACCCTCTGTCGCTGCAGCCTGTTGTCTATCTCATGCTCAGCCCCCACATCCACAGCAATCCATCACACAGGCCTGGCATGGGGAGAGCTCATGGATAGGCGGGCCATTGTCTCTCTCCTACCAATCAGGAGAACATCAGACACTGCTCTGTCACAACCTCAGGATCTGAGTGCCTATTTACATGTGAGCCTCTGCCACTGGAACGCTACAGAGAGAGAGAGAGAGAGAGCGAAAGAGAGAGGGAGGACGTACTTACCAAGTCCTTATGATGAAAAGAAACAGAACAGGAGGATGAGAAGAAAAGAGAGAAAAAAGCCCAGCCATCAACAAACGTAGTTCTCCTCCATAGGGGTCTGGGTAATGAGTGGGCTGGTAGCAGGAGGTAGATGGCGGTGTTCTGCCATACTGCTGAGTGTAAATCCATCAGCCTTGGAGACAACATCATGTGAAGACATTCAAATGGCGAGTGTGTGTGACATCTAGGCACTGTAGCGATGCATGCCATTCGTCACACCTGGAGAGACATGCTTCCTACAACCAATCCAAACCCGGCGCTTTACGAATTCTTGTTTTTTCTTTCTGTTTCGTGTAGGATCAATTTCTTCCTCCATATCTTAGTCCCTATTTAATTGATACAATTTGTAATTCTGAGCATGCAATACATTTTAAATTAATTAAATCGGAAAATCATACTTGTAGATCTGCAGAGCCATGGCAACCCCCCCACACACACAAATATCAGCCATTGGCAGAGGAGGCTCTTGAATCCTAGAAAACCGGCACCAATTTGCAGTGCATTATGAAATGTCTCCTCATAGAGACATTTAAGGCCATATTTAAGCTTGTAAAAAATTGAACCTTGTAGCAGCACTAAGCTAGTTTAACTAACGCCCTCAGATGACTAACGATGGACATCAAACCAGCAACAAGATGAGCCTGGTGGAGAGAGGCTTTACCCCAGGGTATCGTGGCACTGTAACAGCATCGCTAATTGCCCCTCAGGCAGCCTCTGCACAGGGAACCTCTTTTGGATAAATATGTTGAAACACTAAACAATGTGGCCAACTAAGATGTGTGTATAAAGGACACACGCAGCCAGAGACAAATACAACCGCTTCTCTCCAGGTGATATTGATTCGACCTGCTGTGAGTACATGGGAATATCACCAGCATAGTGCTTGATGCTTTCAGCACCCTGACTATGAATATGTCCTGTATGAGTAACTTAAGTGCTCCCTCTATCCTCCAGTTCAGGGATGCTAGATGTGCTGCATGCTAATTTATTAAAGGTACATTGCTTGATGACTAGGTGGGGGATGTGGGAAATTCTTTGGAAATGAAAGAGGCCATATCCTATACTGTCATTCAGAAATATGCATTCAGCTTGAAGATCTCCTTTCCCTTGAATCATTCATGTTGTGAAAGTTTATTTGTGTTAAAGAGTATTTGTGACCATGCAGTATCTCAACATCTTCTGTTTGCGGATATACATGGCATTTCATCCCAACACGGACATATTTTCGATTACAGTAACAAAACCTGATTTAAAAAGACTTCAGCTTCAGCTCTTCTGCTTGCTATTCACCTCACATTCCAATGCAACACAAACTGCTGCATCGCCAGATGGAATTTACACATTGTAATCAATGGTTTATTCCTGTTGAGGAGACGTGGTTGAGCCTGATATTGCCCTCCTGCTGGGAGTGAAGGAACGCCATCGATAATGCTCCGGCTCCAGTCTGAATGAGGTAACAAACAGGAATGCAGTTCCACACTGGGATTAGGAACCATGACTCAGGCACACTAGAGAGAGGAATGGGAATGGGGCTGCCACAAACTGACTGACTCACAGCTCCATGTAGATGTAGTTTCACTGGCCAATGTGCAGTGAAAGTCCATGAAATGATGTTTGTCCCACTACTGCTAGCCCCATTGCGTCTTTTCTCTTTGTTCAGCAGCGTAGGGCCTTGAAATTAACCAGTGATCAATGTTAATCTTCTGGGATATTGGCATAAAAGTTTGTCCGTTTTAATGAACTAGCTCTGGCAGTTCTATTAAATCAGAGGCGATTATTATCTTGGCTTTTTATGATTTGGTTCACTGGACCGCAGAATGAACTCTATATTAAATAGCATTCATTGAACATTTCCTATTTGTGCCAGGAACCATTATATTCAGTGTTCCAACACAATCTACTGATGCCTTCCATTGCATGAAGATTCATCAGGGCCCTTATGAGAAAGAGATGAAAGGTTATTCACAACAGATTATGGAGTAATTGGTTGATTAAAAACCATCTCTCCTCTCTGGTTTATGAGAATACTTTTGCTAATTTATGCTCTTGTGTAAACACATCCACCACTGTCTCCAACATCACTTGGGAGGTGAACTTTCAGAGAACCATAGACAGAATGTGTTTAGTCACTGTATGTAGTCACATCATGAGACAGTCAATTAATGCTCTTCCAGTGCCACCATGAGTTATAAGACAGGCCATTTTGTAGTTATATCACACCTGTAAACGCCCATCAGCTGCAGGGAGCAAGCCTATGATATGGCTTGTCATGGTACAGGGTTGCTTGTCCCAGTTAGGGGACATTTACCGTGATCCTAACCTCCCGGTGTCATCGCTCCAAACAGAACCCTCGTAAAGAGAATACGCCCAACAACAAAGATACATCTCCTGTATTTGCAGAGTGGGCGTGTGTCACACCTTTTAACCGGGATGCCTGGGTGGCTTTGGTCCCCCAGAAATCAGTGGGGTTTGTTGAGCTGAATGCGGTGCGGGGAGGTTGAGCGGGCCACTAATGTGCTTTGTGTTTATGGGGCTGCTGCCATGTAATGTGCTGATGCATACTGGAGACTTGCCTGTGCCTCTGGGTGGAAGACACACTTCCCAGGCAGCACAATGGATTGGTTATGCATGATTTAAGAGATTTGGGGGATGCTGTGTGCAGATGGAATGCTGTCTTTCTTTTCCCTGTTGAGGCTGTAAATCACCACTGGAAACGCCTCTTTGGAAAACAGCTGACCTCCACCACTCTCTGTCTGTCAGTGAATTCATTTCTCATTCAAGTTACTCACAACTGATTAGTATGCAAGACTACAGTGACATGTTCTGTTCTTGAACACTGAGCGTTAATTGCTTTAGCTTGTGCCATGCCATTGGTACTTCAAGTATTTCTGGGCGCTGCAGTTCCCACTGATGCTTCTATCACCCTCGCTAACATCGCACAAAATGAGCGCTGGTCTTGTTGCCTTATTGGTAACCAAACACAGTAAGGACCTGGTGTCCTTTACGATTAAGAGCAGTGGTCCGGTCTCTCCTCTGTAGACTTTGATAATAAGTCATGTCCCCTCCTTAGTAACCTAACACAGTGAGGGGCACTGCTCTCCTCTTCACTAACCTAACACAATAAGGGCATTGGTCATCTGAGAGAGCTGGCATCTGCTGTTGTCTGTCATCACTACAGGGGGTAGAGAGAGGGCACAGGCATGGCACCCCAGGAGGGGGGGGTGACTCTCACAGTGCAGCTGTTCTATTATCTCCCCCCTATGATGCAAGGACAAGACCCTGTCATGACCCCCCCCCCCCGTGATCTGATAGTGGCCCCCCCAGTTCTGATGGAGTGGCAGATGATGGCCCAGATCCCTGCTCCCTGCATGGGAAAACACATCCTACTGACGCAGACCTCCTCTGGGGAGATGGCATAATGACATAGTCCCTTGTCTGAGGATGCTGTTCTACTCCTCCCAACATGACTCACAAAGAGAGAGCGGGGGCAGAAAGATAGGGAGGGGGTGAGAGAGGAAGGGGGGAGGATAGAGGGAGAGATTTTAGCTCAAATATACAGTACCAGTCAAAAGTTTGGACACACCTACCCATTCAAGAGTTTTTCTTTATTTGTACTATTTTCTACATTGTAGAATAATAGTGAAAACATCAAAACTATGAAATAACACATATGGAATCATGTAGTAACCAAAAAAGTGTTAAGTACATTTTAGATTCTTCAAAGTAGCCACCCTTTGCCTTGATGACAGCTTTGCACACTCTTGGAATTATCTCTGCCAGCTTTACCTGGGATTCTTTTTCAACAGTCTTGAAGGAGTTCCCACATGCGCTGAGCACTTGTTGGCTGCTTTTCCTTCACTCTGCGGTCCAACTCATCCCAAACCATCTCATTTGGGTTGAGGTCTGGTGATTGTGGAGGCCAGGTCATCTGATGCAGCACTCCATCACTCTCCTTCTTGGTCAAATAGCCCTTACACAGCCTGGAGGTATGTTAGGTCATTGTCTTATTAAAAAACAAATGATAGTCCCACTAAGCGCAAACCAGATGGAATGGCGTATTGCTGCAGAATGCTGTGGTAGTCGTGCTGGTTAAGTGTGCCTTTTATTCAAAATAAATCTAAAATTGTGTCACCAGCAAAGCACCCCCACACCATCACACCACCTCCTCCATGCTTCTCGAACATTATCCATTCACCTACTCTGCGTCTCACAAAGACACGGCGGTTGGAACCCAAAAATCTCAAATCTGGACTCGTCAGACCCAAGGACAGATTTCCACCGGTCTAATGTCCATTGCTCGTGTTTCTAAGCCCAAGCAAGTCTCTTCTTATTATTGGTGTCCTTTAGTAGTGGCTTTTTTGCAGCAATTTGACCATGATGGCCTGATTCACGCAGTCACCTCTGAACAGTTAATGTTGAGATTTGTTTGTTACTTGAACTCTGTGAAGCATTTATTTGGGCTGCAATTTCTGAAGTTGGTAACTCTAATGAACTTATCCTCTGCAGCAGAAGTAACTCTGGGTCTTCCTTTCCTGTGGTGGTCCTCATGAGAGCCTGTTTCATCATAGCACTTGATTGGTTTTTGCAACTGCACTTGAAGTAACTTTCAAAATTCTTGAAATGTTTAAGATTGACTGACCTTCATGTCTTAAAGTAATGATGGACTGTCGTTTCTCTTTGCTTATTTGAGCTGTTCTTGCCATAATATGGACTTGGTCTTTTACCAAATAGGGATATCTTCTGTATACCACATTTACCTTGTTACACCACAACTGATTGTCTCAAACGCATTAAGGAAAGAAATTCCACAAATTAGCTTTTAACAAGGCAAACCTGTTAATTTAAATGCATTTCAGGTGACTGCCTCATGAAGCTGGTTAAGAGAATACCAAGAGTTTGCAAAGCTGTCATCAAGGCAAAGGGTAGCTACTTTGAAGAATCTCAAATAGAAAATATATTTTTATTTGTGAATTTTTATTTAATTTAACCTTTATTTAAAAATGTTTTGTTTACAACATGATTCCATAAATGCTCTTTCATAGTTTTGAAGTCTTCACTATTATTCTTCAATGTAGAAAATAGTAAAAATAAAGAAATTAGTAGGTGTCTCCAAACCTTTGACTGGTATTCTATATATTTTTTTACTCCACCTCTATTTGCCTGACTGTATGAAGAATAACTGTGTTGAATACACTACAGAGTAACTGTGTTGAATACACTACAGAGTAACTGTGTTGAATACACTACAGAGTAATTGTGTTGAATACACTACAGAGTAACTGTGTTGAATACACTACAGAGTAACTGTGTTGAATACACTACAGAGTAACTGTGTTGAATACACTACAGAAGGTCCATCCTCAATAAAACCATCTGGGGCCCTTTGAGCAACAACTGGAAATGATTTATTTAGTGATAAACTGTTTTCCAAGAGGGATGAGTTTAATAGCCTTTTGTAGAATAACTTAGATACTTTTCGAAATAATCAAACAAGCCATACTGCCTCTACTTAAACCACGTACTATGTCTGTAGCCTGACGATCATGTTTCTTCCTTTTGAATGAAATTTGTACTTTAAAGGGATTCTTTGCACATAATAAAAATACACCAATTAAGTGATTTAGCTACAAATACAGGCTATGAAGTCGAGGAATTTGGATGCGTTGTACTGTTTCACTGAAAGAGCAGGGAAGCCTTGAATGCTTTCTCACAGTACATGGCATGTGCTTGTGTACGTGTGTGTGCGTATTCTAAATGACACAGTCTCCCCAGAGGAATTGGGGTAAATCAAATTACAGTGAAAAAAGAGAGCCTGGTTGAAGTTTGTGCCTGTGAAATAAAAACATTAATCTTAATAAGCTTCCCTGAGGAAATCGCACAAGAATGCTGTGTTATTATATTTGATTACAGCATTGTGCGTTAGTGTAAAAAGCTCCCCTCCATTCTGTGTGGGCATGTGGAAAGAGATGGGTCTCTCTGGCTTCTGAATGCAGTGGATAATCTGGGCACAAACAAGCCGGTGTTTGAATGAATTACTCACAGCACTCAATGAAAGCTGAGTGCCATTTGAGTGACTGGTCTTGGCTGGGAGACCTGAACTCACTAGAGCCAGGCATGTGGATGCTATGCTATTAGGCTCAGTCCATAGGGTTAGGTGAATAGTACACCTGCTGCATCAGACAGACCTGTGGTATTAGGCATCCTTGTCAAAGTTAAATTGAGCATAACTTGATATTACAAATAAAAAAATCTATAATCTTTCATGGTTTAAGTAAAAATGTGAATAGTTGAAAGTGAGAGCGATCATTGAAGACACTTTGGGAGTGTGAAGGGCTAAGATTTTGTCCAATTTATCTCCTTGGTTGCTGAATTCTGTAAGGCTCAGGACACTCCTGACAATCCTCGAGCGCTTCCCTGTGAAGAAGAGCAATGGAATAGCCAAGTTACAATTTCCCATCTCAGACGGCTAAGCTCTTGATCTGTCTGCAGAACCCTTACCTCTGAGGCTTTGATCTTTGCTCTTTCGGCTGAGTTAAAAGAAAAAGAAACACTAATGAAACCAGCTCACTTGGCCCTTTTTCTGCCAAGCAGGGAGAGAAAAAAAACTTCTATTCTGTTCCGTTTCAAGGGCCCCAATGTCCTAGGCTGTTATGGAATACTAAAGTGTGTCCCGCTCCCCTCCCTCCCCAGCCCTCCTTTTGGACTGAATGTCTGTATGGAAGCCAGAATTTAAATGTCTCTACTGTCACTGACTAAGTGACCTTTTCTAATGGCAACACAATGAGTTTAGCTCTTATTAACCACACAATGAGTTGGAACACGACACCTGCTCGGTATATTAAGAGCAAACTGACATAGGAAAGAGTGAAGTACACCTTGGCTTTAATTGAACATGCATACATGTTGGTGATAAGCACATGGCACATTAAGCAGACGGGGAGTAGTGTGTTCCTCTCAGGTGCATTGCCAGCCCAGAAATCCCTTTATCATGCTGACTAGCAGCCATGCTCCTAAAAAACAAACAAAGCTATCTCACAGGAGACTAATTTACCATGAAACCCAGTCCTGAAACTCACCTCATTCATTCTAGCACATTTCACTGACACAAAATGAAGGATTGCACTAAAACAAGTGTGCTCTCTACAGGACTACCAAGGGTAAGAGGTATCAGCTTCTGATTGAATCATGCTGGTGGATGACTAATGATATGACCAGGGCTGGCATATGTAGTCTTGTGCCTCTATTGCAACATTCATTCTTATTTAATAAGGACCCAAACCACAGAGACATGTTTCTACTGCTATGTAGGCTGAGGTTACTCTGTCTGACCCAGTCTACCCCACACTAAGAAATATATAGTGTCTGAGGTACCAATAAACCAAGTCTGGAACCAACAGGACCCTGAACAGCTTCTACCCCCAAGCCTTAACACTGCTCAACATTAACCATATAGCTACCCGGAACCAACAGGACCCTGAACAGCTTCTACCCCCAAGCCTTAAGACTGCTCAATATTAACCATATAGCTACCCGGAACCAACAGGACCCTGAACAGCTTCTACCCCCAAGCCTTAAGACTGCTCAACAGTTAACCATATAGCTACCTGGAACATCTGCATTGACCCTTGACTGTTTTGACTCATCACACACACTGCTGCTACTGTTTATTATATATCCTGTTGCCTAGTCACTTTATCCCTACCTACTGTATATGTCCATAGCTACCTCAACTACCTCGTATCCCTGCACATCCACTGGTAATGGTACCCCGTGTATATAGCCAATCGTTACTCATTGTGGATTTATTTATTGTTCTATTATTTATCTTTCTTTTCTCTCTGCATTGTTGGGAATGACCCGTAAGTAAGCATTTCACTGTTAATCTACACCTGTTGTTTATGTAGCATGTGACAAATACGATTAGATTTGATAGTGCCACCCATGAAATGCACACTTGCTTAACTCAGTCACTGAGTTCTGTATTCATTGGATGTCGTCTGAGATGGCTGGGCTGAGGATATCTGTCTCAGGTGGAGTGGGTTCTGGAGCAGAGACCTCATTCTTCTTAAGTACCTGTGGGGAGTGGATGTGGTTAAGACCAACACTCCATGAAGACTCCATTATAGGGGGAACAAGGAGCCTGTCAATGCTTTAGACACTTTCATGTTGTAGACTGTAAATACTGTATATACAGTGGCTTGCGCGAAAGTATTCACCCCCCTTGGCATTTTTCCTATTACGTTGCCTTACAACCTGGAATTAAAATAGATTTTTTGGGGGGGTTTGTATCGTTTGATTTACACGACATGCCTACCACTTCGAAGACGCAAAACTGAAAACTTGAACTATTCACCCCCCCAAAGTCAATACTTTGTAGAGCCACCTTTTGCAGCAATTACAGCTGCAAGCCTCTTGGGGTATGATTTTTACCCATTCTTCAAGGCAATACTGCTCTATTTCCTTCAAGTTGGATGGGTTCTGCTGGTGTACAGCAATCTTTAAGTCATACCACAGATTCGCAATTGGATTGAGGTCTGGGCTTTGACTAGGCATTTAAATGTTCCCCCCTTAAACCACTCGAGTGTTGCTTTAGCAGTATGCTTAGGGTCATTGTCCTGGATGGAAGGTGGACCTCTGTTCCAGTCTCAAATCTCTGGAAGACTGAAACAGGTTTCCCTCAAGAATTTCCCTGTATTTAGCGCCATCCATCATTCCTTCAATTCTGACCAGTTTCCCAGTCCCTGCTGATTAAAAACATCCCCACAGCATGATTCTGCCACCACCATGCTTCACTGGATGGTGTTCTCGGGGTGATGAGAGGTGTTGGGTTTGCACCAGACATAATGTTTTCCTTTATGGCCAAAAAGCTCAATTCTAGACTCATCTGACCAGAGTACCTTCTTCCATATGTTTGGGGAGTCTCCCACATGCCTTTTGGCGAACACCAAACGTGTTTGCTTATTTTTTTCTTTAAGCAATGTTTTTTTTCTGGTCACTCTTCCGTAAAGCCCAGCTCAGTGGAGTGTACGGCTTAAAGTGGTCCTATGGACAGATCTCCGCTGTGGAGCTTTGCAGCTCCTTCAGGATTATCTTTGGTCTCTTTGTTGCCTCTGATTAATGCCCTCCTTGCCTGGACTGCGGGTTTTGGTTGGCGGCTCTCTCTCGGCAGGTTTGTTGTGGTGCCATATTCTTTCAATTTTTAATGGATTTAATGGTGCTCCGTGGGATGTTCAAAGTTTCTTATATTTTTTTATAACCCAACCCTGATCTGTACTTCTCCACAACTTTCTCCCTGACCTGTTTGGAGAGCCCCATGATCTTCATGGTGCCCCTTGCTTAGTGGTGTTGCAGATTCTGGGGCCTTTCAGAACAAGTGTATATGTACTGAGATCATGTGACAGATCATGTGACACTTAGATTGCACACAGGTGGACAAATTATGTGACTTCTGAAGGTAATTGGTTGCACCAGATCTTATTTAGGGGCTTCATAGCAAAGGGGGTGAATACATATGCACCACTTTTCCTTTACATTTTTATAAAGTTATTTTATAAAGTTATTTTATTAATTTCACTCCACCAATTTGGACTATTTTGTGTACGTCCATTACATGGAATCCAAATAAAAATCTATTTAAATTACAGGTTGTACTGAAAAAAATAGGAAAAACGCCATGGGGGATGAATACTTTTGAATGAATCTGCAACACCACTATTTCATCTCACAGTCTCAATGTGTTCCTATATACCTCCATAAAACTATATACAGTTGAAGTCGGAAGTTTACATACGCCTTAGCTTATACATTTCAGCTCAGTTTTTCACAATTCCTGACATTTAATCCATGTAAAAAAATCATGGTCTTATGTCAGTTAGGATCACCACTTTATTTTAGGAATGTGAAATGTCAGAATAATAGTAGAGAGAATGATTTATTTCAGCTTTTATTTTTTCCATTACATTCCCAGTGGGTCAGACGTTTACATACACTCAATTAGTATTTGGTAGCATTGCCTAGAAATTTTTTTTTCCCATGATGTCAAGAAAAGGGGCACTGAGTTTGAAGGTAGGCCTTTAAATACATCCACAGGTACACCTCCAATTGACTCAAATGATGTCAATTAGCCTATCAGAAGCTTCTAAAGCCATGACATCATTTTCTGGAATTTTTCAAGCTGTTTAAAGGCACAGTCAAGTTAGTGTATGTAAACTTCTAACCCACTGGAATTGTGAATTATAAGTGAAATAATCTGTCTGTAAACAATTGTTGGAAAAATTACTTGTGTCATGCACAAAGTAGATATCCTAACTGACTTGCCACAACTATAGTTTGTTAACAATAACTTTGGAGTGGTTTAAAAACAAGTTTTAATGACTCCAACAAGTGTATGTAAACTTCCGACTTCAACTGTACCTGTAGGTGGCATTCTGGACAACACCATGGTGGTTTTCTTGAGGGGAAAGCTGTATTCATACTGCAGCAATATGAGCTACTGTGCTTTTCAAATCAAATTAGCAAAACACTGCTCTGAATAATTAGCATAATGAAAACAATTTCATAGGCCTTAACATCAATAAACAGAGGTTTGTCATCAGCGGCCATGGCACAGCATGTAATTAAACCTTTTCTCAGGTTCTAAGTATCTCCTTTCGCTCAATGACTTCACCCCTCACCCCCTATTCCACAGCTCAAGACTGTATTCCTGTACTCAGAGAGAGAGAGAGAGAGAGAGCTGTCGAGTTAAGCAGTAATTCTCCAATAGCTGAACACCCAGCTAGATCTCCCCAGCTGGACCTGGTGGATCACGTAGATCCCATCCACAACTGTAGTATATATCTTCTACTAACATACATAGTTCATGGGGAACAAAATGAGGCCCAGCCAAAAGCAGCTTGTGACATGATAGAGAGATGAAACAGATTGACTGGTGAACTGCCCTGGGGCAACTGACATGCTGATAACCAACATGGTGTCCACACTGAGAAAGATGGAGAGGAAAACACAGTGATGGATCGGGAATGTAATGAGTGGGGATAGAAATCAACAAGGTTGTTGGACACTATAAACACACAGTGAATATGTAGCTTGTTCATAATTCTTACTGCAAAAGCAAAGACTGTCAACAAAGTATTTCAGTAAATACGTGACAAAAGCTATTATCCACAATGTCTTCTTCACGTCTGGAATGTATGAAGACCCTGGGGTGTTACTGGGTCTAAAACCAGCTAATTGAACTACATTTTAGGCCTGTCCTGACTATATTTAGCCGAAACGTAGTTTGATGCCATACTGTTCCAGGACAAGCTCTGCCTTTTTAAACAGCTGACAGGAAGATTAACCTCTTTCACAGCAAAATGTCTCACTATGAGCCCTGCTGTCAGGAGAGCTGAGGAATCCTGGGTCCTATACACTGCCACATCTCCCCACGATTAATGTATTCAGGTCATTAATTAAGTACAACAGAGGTCTTATGAATATGGCTGAGGTCGAAGGTCAACACTCTTGCCAGTTGATAATGATTTGGATACTCCTGAGGCACTGTGGGTATAGGTTCTAGAAGACAGCAGCAGTTAGGGTAGCGGAGTCAAGGAGGCACCTTTACTCTCCTCAGCTCCACAAGGCCTCCTGGTGGGGTGGATATGTTGTCAGCCCCGTCTAATGAAGAGTAACGCACGCACGCACGCATGCGCGCACACACACACACACACACACACTCATTTAACCTGTGTATGTAAGAGATCTCATTTACAGTAGATAATAGGCGGTTTTCTCATGACAACGTAGACGGTGCATTTTTAAATTGAATAACACTTACAGGTGATGTTACGCCTTGGTAACTCTTATCTCCTCAAAATACAGTTAATGGTCGCTCGCCAGATTGTGTACAACGTTTTCCAACGGCAGCCAACAAAATAAATTAATAGTAAGATGTGTAGCTTTTCAGGCTTTTTGCTGTGCTCAGGTGCGAAGGGAAGAGAGTTTGAATCCCTATTTCTGTTTTAATCTTTGCTGTGGTAGCTACCTTGGCTCCTGCTGGATTTAAAGGCTCGCTGCAGCTCCATCCAGCCTGGTTTCCCACCACCTGCTGGCATGGCTCCTTCCTGCTAGCAGAGCAGAGCCCTGAGCTCCTCACATTACATAATGAACCACACATCCCAGCTAGCGTAATGACTACACACAGAGAACAACACATCCCAGCTAGGGTAATGACTACACACAGAGAACAACACATCCCAGCTAGCGTAATGACTACACACAGAGAACAACACATCCCAGCTAGCGGAATGACTACACACAGAGAACAACACATCCCAGCTATCGTAATGACTACACACAGAGAACAACACATCCAAGCGAGCGTAATGACCACACACAGAGAACAAAACATCCCAGCTAGCGTAATGACTACACACAGAGAACAACACATCCCAGCTAGGGTAATGACTACACACAGAGAACAACACATCCCAGCTAGCGTAATGACTACACACAGAGAACAACACATCCCAACTGGTGTAATGACTACACACAGAGAACAACACATCCCAGCTAGCGTAATGACTACACACAGAGAACAACACATCCCAGCTAGCGGAATGACTACACACAGAGAACAACACATCCCAGCTAGCGTAATGACTACACACAGAGAACAAGACATCCCAGCTAGCGTAATGACTACACACAGAGAACAAGACATCCCAGCTAGCGTAATGACTACACACAGAGAACAACACATCCCAGCTAGCGTAATGACTACACACAGAGAACAACACTTCCCAGCTAGTGTAATGACTACACACAGAGAACAACACGTCCCAGCTAGTGGAATGACTACACACAGAGAACAACACGTCCCAGCTAGTGTAATGACTACACACAGAGAACAACACGTCCCAGCTAGTGTAATGACTACACACAGAGAACAAGACATCCCAGCTAGTGTAATGACTACACACAGAGAACAACACATCCCAGCTAGCGCAATGACTACACACAGAGAACAACATATCCCAGCTAGCATAATGACTACACACAGAGAACAACACATCCCAGCTAGCGTAATGACTACACACAGAGAACAACACATCCCAGCTAACGTAATGACTACACACAGAGAACAACACATCCCAGCTAGCGTAATGACTACACACAGAGAACAACACATCCCAGCTAGTGTAATGACTACACACAGAGAACAAGACATCCCAGCTAGCGTAATGACTACACACAGAGAACAAGACATCCCAGCTAGCGTAATGACTACACACAGAGAACAACACATCCCAGCTAGCGTAATGACTACACACAGAGAACAACACATCCCAGCTAGCGTAATGACTACACACAGAGAACAACACATCCCAGCTAATGTAATGACTACACACAGAGAACAACACATCCCAGCTAGCGTAATGACTACACACAGAGAACAACACATCCCAGCTAATGTAATGACTACACACAGAGAACAACACATCCCAGCTAGCGTAATGACTACACACAGAGAACAACACATCCCAGCTAGCGTAATGACTACACACAGAGAACAACATAAACAAACAAGGGGAGGCTTAGTGAATCCACTTTGATCTACACCCAAACAATATTCTATCTGAGAAACGGAATTGTGGAATCAATTTATGGCTGCTTTGGAGCTTGTTGTTCTTTGGGTAGGAGGCGATCTTTATCTGTTGTTTATGATCTTCATGACTCTATTGATCTGGCTACAGCCTCGCCAACAGTAGAGGGGAGCCAGTGTGCAAATAAAGCTAGCTTTTGCCCATCTCTCTTTAAAAGGTGGCAGTGGTAATCAAACTGGCTGCTCTCTCTGTCTCTCTGCAGCACTATAGCTGCACTGCATCTCTGCTGCTCCCTCCTCTTTCTGTTTTCCCCTCCTCCTTTTGGTTTGTCTCTGCTTATCACTGTGTTTCTTCCTTAACGAACAGTGCTCAGCTCCCCTGGCTCTTATGACACTTGGGCATTAATTTGATGAATGTTTTAATCCTCAGTGACTAGGCGCCGCAGGCACAAAAGGAAGGCGGCCCTCCTGCAGCCATCCATCACGTTGCTGCTGCCTCGCTCCCGGCTGATGCTAGATGCTGCTTCTGTTTATGGGCCCGTCGGGCCGGCAGTACTCAGCACCAGGACGGTGACAGTCCTAAAAGACCGGCTTTCTGTTTGGGGAACGTGTGTTCCCAGATTCCAGACAGTCAGCTTTATGACGGGAGACAGCAGATGATGTCCCAGGGTGACAATAGCCATTGTAATTGCATCAAAACACATTAGTTCTAATTAAGATTTGAGCTTCACAGAATGTGCTCAAAGACCGCCGGTCATTAAGGCTCTCTAGGCGGAGCTTTGTTCTTCATTAAAACAATTTGAATCTGATACATGCATCAATCTGAACAATGAATCGCTCAAATATAGTACTCTGTGATTGTCTATTGACTTATATAAGTAATTTATTGGTTGGTTGATCAATCTTTCGATAACTTAATTCATCACTGCCAATGCTCTTTCTCTTTTACTGCATCCTGTTTCTGAAATATGAGAAGAAGAAATATGTAGGAGGTATAGGAGGTTGGTGGCACCTTAATTGGGGAGGATAGGCTCGTGGTAATGGCTGGAGCAGTATTAATGGAATGATATCAATTACATCAAACACATGGTTTCCATGTGTTTGATGTCATTCCATTTGCTCCGGCTGTTATTATGATCCATCCTCCCCTCAACAGTATGTGTTTGACTTGCGGCCGTTGCAGGGCTGACAAGTGTTGACTGCTCCCTCACTGAATGATATGTCAGTGGTTCCTCTGACAGTCGGTTGTGGCGTAGATAAGATCAGTTCTGGGTCACCTGATCCAAGCCTCAAGAAGTGTTTCCCTTCTCAACATGATTTCTCCAGACACTGTAGATAGAACAGGAGGGAAGAAGATTGGGTAGATCTCTTAATCAGAGACTGGTAGCAGCATGGTGGTGAGGGGCCTTGTGGGCCAGGATTGTGCACGTTTTAGTGATGCTTTTCAATGAAGCTATTGAAGACCTGGGGGAGGGAGTTAAACAAACCCCTGACGAAGAAAGTGCACTAAATCTCAATGATGACAAGATCTACAGTAGAAAGGATATGGGGCTTCAGCACAATTTAGGCACTTTTGAAACCATCCCCTCCCAACAATGATGAAACGAGGAAATAATGACTTTGAACAGCAAGGAGGAATCGGACAAAGCATGCTATGTCAACTGTTGCCCAGTCAAACAGGGTTGGATGTGGTCTGTGCTCAGCTGCCTTACACACGCATCCATTTTTCAAATCAACCTGAAGATGTTTCTGCCCAGCGGCCTAACCTCCAGACAGCCACCGGTGCCCCTGCATGTTATGGAGCATCATGGGAGCCTTAGGAGCACTAATGGCTTGTGACACAGAGCTCTGGGAGGCCTCACCCCCAGCCTCAGGGGACCGACCCCTCTCCTCTCCCTTCTCTCCTCTCCCTCCCTCAGTCAAACCGTCTCCATGTCCTTCACATGGTAGAATAAAGCACCAACAAACCCAGGTGTCGAGGAAGATTAACTGCAAGATCAAGGAGAAAATAAAACATACAAACCTCTCTCCTCTCCTCACCAGATTTCCCCTGAGGGAGAAGGAATGAATATTTCATGTCCAAGACAGGGGAGGGCTTTCAAACAAAATACATACTTCAGGATATAAACAATGATAAACTGCAGTAATGAGGAGTCTGATCTCTCACAGTGGTGGGCCATGATATGGAAGCAGCCACCTAATTATCTGCAGTACTGTGTGTTTTAAAGGACAGCTCGTCCTCACACTGTTTCAATGAGTTGATAAAGAATGTCTCTGTCAATTGGCTACTGACTGTGTCTTATACTGTAGATCAGTGTTGAGAACAGCCACAAAGCTGCCTCCATTTCCAACACAGCCCACTCTTCCTCCACATTGTGTGAATAATACACTTGATTTAGTTTAGAGTTGGAAAGAAGCCCAAGTGCCACAAAGACAGCATTTTCTGCATTAATTTGAATTCAGTAGTTTGAATGGAAACTCATACTCAATCCATATTGATTAAAAAGTTAATAGACAGTGTATTGGTGGAGAGCACCCTAGTCATGCTTGCTTCTGCCCATCATTCAACCCCCCCCCGCTCAGGGAGAGAAAGACTCTGCTCTGAATGCTCTTGGCATGTAACATAAAGGATTACCCAACCAACCTCACAAATTTTCAGCCGCTGCAGAGGAAAAGATTACTTCTCCAACGAGAACAATGGCCAAGTATGGACCTTGAGAATTAATCCGAAAAAATACTTTGAATGCGAGCACGATTCTGATCTTCGAGCTTTTGATGTTTTTGAAAATATAGTGCAGCAACTACCTGTACTGGAACATTGATTTCTCTGTTGACCCCTCAGGTGGGAAACTAAACGTCCCAATTTAGCAGTCTGGGCTGTTGGGAGATGGATTACGTGACATTTCGAATATATTGATTACTTCCTGTAAAACAAGCGGGAGCAGTGAGATAAGCATGCCAGGGAGGCAGTGTGACAGAGGCTACCTGGAACGCTCCAAGCATCATCCATACGCCAAGGTCACTGTGATTACATGTCAGTATCTTCCGTCATACGATTAGCTAGCTGTGTTAGCAGTACTGAGCATACGGATCAGATCCCCAGACTGTCGACTGTGCTGAGCTACTACGGGTCTCACCATGTGTCTGCTAACACAAGTTGTGTAAGGGCCTCTCTGGATACAATACCAGAATGTGTGAAACACTGAGTGAATAAATTAAACTAATGTGTGCAAGCACAATATCTAATGTGAAGTAGTCCAACTGGGTGCTACATGTCTGTGTGATGCATCAAGGTGTGTTATTCCCCACCACATTATGTGGAGCTCCAGAATGACACAGCAGAGAACTAACCCAGTTAATGGTCAGTTCTGGTTAAATAGAACCACATTCAGTAACAAGCAGCGTTGGAGAATGTGCAGCTAACCTAAAGCAACCTTTCTGTCAAATACAGTAGTGAAGGGTCTTTTGGCACATTTAGTGAAACATATGATGGAAGCTTACAAGACAGACCCACATCTCTCCATCACTATGTCCAGGGTCTGTTAAATAAGATGTTTTGGGGGTGTTAGTGTCAGGATCCTCAGATGATAGTCTGAGGATCATCTGAGCTCAGAAAGAGTGTTCCCTTCAGTCAAACTTCGTGTTCTGTATGTGGGCTTCTCCCCCGGTGAAGGGAAAATCTTTGACTGGGGCCGTGCCAACTGTAAAGATGGTCCTGAACTCTTTCATTGATCTGAACCTTATAGAAATCCTTTTTCGTCTTCTTCTACTCCACCCGTCCCTTTCCTTCCTTCCTCACTGACAACATCTCTCTGTCTATCTGTCAGAGGACTCAAGGAGTGAGGAGCATGGAGGTGCAGAGGTATCTCAAAGGTTAGGCCTTGTCTCTGATACATGAACCAAACTCATTGAATCTCCCCCTTCATTCATGCCGTCTTCTACTTTCCAATCCCTTTTCCACCACCCCAGAAAGGAGCATTTCCCACAGCCAGCCTTGGATAATAGACCTATTTCCTCTTGCCTCGTTGCTAAAGTCAGATTATACATACATATTGTGCCACTCTGAGGCTCTGCTTGCACAGCAGAAAGGAGAGAGGGAAGCCTGCAGCACTCAGAAATGCCTGTGTCCTCATGCCACAATATCAAACGCTATCCATTATTCATCCGATTCCATTTAAACGTGTCCCCATCAGAGGCGTGCATTGATTGCCATGCCAGCCACCACTGCTAAACTTCAGGTAATTATGGCGAATGGGGAATCTGGGAGGGATCCGGTTTCACAGAGCTGCTGTTATGTTGGTGTTTTATGTCATTGTCTCCCCTGAGTGCCACTGATTATACGATAGAGATTAACATTTGAAGGCATTATCCATTCCCTAATTATAATTACGGGGAGAAGGGAGAGAGTCAGATAAGAAGCTATGAAGTGGAAAATCCCTTTTCCTCTATAAAAACAGAAGAGCTCTGGCACAGGGAGAATATCAAGGTGTATGCAGAAAGATATTCATGTGTTTATGACTGTCAGTAAATTCATTGAATTTATTGAATCCATGAAAGAAAAGCCTTAGCTACCTAAAACGGATTTCATGAGTCGTGCCTCAGCGTTTCTTTTGCTGGAACCTTCACTGCTTTTGTAGTAGAATGGGCTTCTATGGGCCCACAATGATGAATTGTACCTGAGTGCTTTGGTTACCATAGTAACGCTTTATCCCCATTATGGTCGTGAAAGGGCAAAGAAAAAAATTCTGTTTTAGACATCTCTGAATAAATGGAAAAAATTCCCCTCTATTCAAAAGGAAAGCCTTTGTATGACACCTTGGGTCCTGACACTGGCTATACATTTAATGCAGCAACACATTCATCTGGTTTGTAATTTTTTACCCGGTCTTCAACTAAACACATCTATGCACAGACAGTGTATTGTTAATTAGTGTTAGTCTGGATCCACAGCGGTGAATGCCTCCCAGCAGCCCAGAGGCCGAGTTAGAGGAAGCACAGGGGGGGGGGGGTTAGCTAGCACTACAAAACAGGGAGGCCATGGAAAGGGAGTGTGTACAAAACAGGGAGGGCAGGGAAAGTGTGTTATATATATGCCATTTAGATTTTATCCAAAGCAACTTACAGTCATGCAAACATACATTTTACGTATGGGTGGTCCCGGGAATTGAACCCACTATCCTGGCATTGCAAGTGCCATGTTCTACCAAGCAAGCTACAGAAGACCCCCATTCACAATTTAAATCACACGGCTGTATTTCCATTTCCTAATATTCCCTCAACACAAAAAAAGCTAGATGGTCTTTCAGGGAAGGAGTGTGTGTTTCAGGGAAAGAAAGTGTGTATTTCAGACCAGCCCTGAAACCTCTTTGCAAAAGCCATGACAATGTTTTCATTAACTCACCCAGTGTAAATCAGCAGGTTCCCCCTCTGTTCCCCCCTAGTTCCTGCATGGTCAGCTGTTCAGAGTGCACAGTGCCTCAGCTTGCCAGGAAACACTGCTCAGCTTTTGTCATAGGGTGTGTCTATTATAGTGAGCAATTTTTGACCAGGGCCCGGTTTCCCAAAAGACATCTTAAGGCTAAGTTAATCGTTAGAACCTTCGTAGGTGCATCTTTAAATTTCCAAGCCTTTTCCCAAAACCATCGTTATTAAGGGATCATACCATTTTTTTCAATTTTCGCCTAAAAAGACCCAAATCTAACTGCCTGTAGCTCAGGACCTGAATCAAGGATATGCATATTATTGATACCATTTGAAAGGAAACACTTTGAAGTTTGTGGAAATGCGAAATTAATGTCGGAGAATATAACACATTAGATCTGGTAAACGATAATACAAACAAAAAAGCAGGCTTTTTTTTCCTTCATCTTTGAATTGGTCAATTGATACATTTTCAAGTGCATAACTATAGAGAACATTCAAAAATGATATGGTAATACAAAATGTAAGTTTACACAGTCCCAGGAATGTCATAGATGATGGATCATTAGCTTATATACTAACCTTCACACATCTAGATGGCCGGGCGGGGTGGGTGTGGAGCCAGACACAGCAGGGGTTCAAAGTGTAAAAACCAGTTCCTACATTTGAATATAAACATTTATTTTATCCAACAAAATAATGCTACATTTTATCTCTGGGACCCTCAGGATGACAAATCAGAGCAAGATTACTGAATGTAAGTACATTATTTACTTTCAGAGGTGAATGTATCAAACCAGTTGGCGTGATACATTGTTTGTTGTTGTTGTGCACTCCTCAAACAATAGCATAGTATTCTTTCACTGTTATAGCTACTGTAAATTGGACAGTGCAGTTAATAATTGAAGCTTTCTACCCATATAAGACATGTCTATGTCCTGGAAAATGTTCTTGTAACTTACAATGTCATGCTAATCACATTAGCGCACGTTAGCTCAACCGTCCCGGTGGAGGGACACCGATCCCGTAGAGGTTTTAAGGAAAGATTTGAATGGAGAAAGCTGATCCAGAGCAGAGCTCCCTGTTTTTTCCGATCCTATCAGTATCGACACATGCTCAAACTACGCACTTTGCGACCGTTCTCTCTGCGTGGTGTTTTGGGAAAAGCATGTTACATCTTCGGCCGTTGGAAGATTAAAACAATCGTAAGCCTAAATTCCATTGTGATGGGGAAACCGGGCCCAAGCCCCAAAGGGAATATGCACTATACAGTATGGAATAGTCAGCGCCATTTGGAAATCATCCTCCCTCTCTCTGCCCCCTATTTCCCTTCAGGAGGGAGCCTCCTGTCTCACTCGTCTCTCCCTTGGGTTCCAGTCCCCTAGCTGGGGTTATCGAGAAGGGGCAGGCAGTGTCTCAATGGCCAGTGGGTGGTGGGGAGGGAGTGGAGGGAGGGAAGCCATAGAGCCAATGTAGTTAATCAAGTAGACAGCTGCTTCACTCATCATGTTCTCCTGCACACACTCCGGCCATTGCTTCATTATACTGCCCAGGCAGTGTGGGTGTGTAGGATGAATGATCTGTTACAACTGTGACTACCTACTGTTATGTCAGAGTACTACTCAGTGCTATATTAAAATGCAGCATGCAACAATTTCAAAGATTTTACTAAAATCAGTCAAATTAAATAAATAAATTAGGCCCTAATCTATGGATTTCACATGAGGGAATACAGATATGCATCTGTTGGTCACAGATACCTTTAAAAAGAATGGGCCTCACAATGGGCTTCAGGATCTCGTCCCGGTATTTTTGTGCATTCAAATTGCCATCGATAAAATGCAATTGTGTCCGTTGTCCGTAGCTTATGCCTGCCCATACCATAACCCCACCGTCACCGTGGGGCACTCTGTTCACAACGTTGCCATTAGCAAACTGCTCACCCACATGACGCCATGTCTGCCATCTGCCCGGTACAGTTGAAACCGGGATTTATCCGTGAAAAGCACACTTTTCCAGCAAGCCAAAGGCCATCGGAGGTGGGTATTTGCCAGCTCAAGTAAGTTACGACGCTGAACTTCAGTCAGGTCAAGACCTTGGTGAGGACGACAAGCACACACATGAGCTTCCATGAGATGGTTTCTGACAGTTTGTGCAGAAATTCTGGTCTCAGACAATCCTGCATGTAAAGAAGCCGGATGTGGAGGTCCTGGGCTGGCATGGTTACACGTAGTCTGCGGTTGTGAGGCCGGTTGGACGTACTGCCAAATTCTCTAAAACGAAGTTGGAGGTGGCTTATGGTAGAGAAATGAACATTCAATTCTCTGGCAACAGCTCTGGTGGACATTCCTGCATTCAGCATGCCAATTGCACGCTCCCTCAAAACTTTTGACATTTGTGTCATTGTTTTGTGTGATTGGCCTTTTAAATAAATGCTCAATAACAGGGATGTAAACAAATGTGTGCACAACATCTGAGAGAAATAAGCTTTTTGTGCATATGGAACATTTCTGGGATCTTTTATTTCAGGTCATGAAACATGGAACCAACACTTTAAATTTTGCGTTCATATTTTTGTTCAGTGTGGCTTACAGAAAAGTTAATGGTGTCCTGTTGCTGTTGGGCATGTTGGACATGGTTTGAGTTGAAGATTCATTATTGTAATATGATTGAGAATGAAGTAGAAGTTTGGTAGTTCAGGGATGAGTTTATTAGTTTATTTATTCCTTATTGGTTTTATTATTCCTTATTAAATCCACATCACACTCTGGAAATTTGATATGCCCCTACAGTATTATCTTCATCAATATATTGAAAAACTTGCCAAATGTTTTTATTTAAGTCATAATGCCCGAGAAGCCGGTGTTTGGAGGATATATTGGCCTGGGTGTTAGGCCCGAGACAAAGTCGTTCTGTCCTTGAGCTGTTCTTGTCTATTAATGTTATGTTTATGTCATGTTTCATGTTTTATGTGGACCCCAGGATGAGTAGCTGCTGCTTTTGCAACAGTTAATGGGGATCCTAGTAAAATACCAAATACCAAACCGTTCCAATATATCCTCCAAACACCGTCTTCAAGGGCATTATAACTTTTATACAACGGGTTACCAACATATTCAAAAAATGGTTGACATATTTTCATGAACCTTATTTTGCATCTCTAGGGTTGCTAGAGACGCAACCCAGTCGTTCAATATTTTTGTTCTTTATCTACAGTATGGCCGTGATCTTGCTTGCTAGCTAGCCAACTACGGCTAATTTACAGTCACGTCAAGCAGTGCAACCAGAATAACAACAAAGTAGCTGCGTTTGCATTTGTTTAATCTGTTTTATAGTGAAATTTATTTGGATACCTCCATAACAATGAGCTAATGATGCGAGACTTCGCCTGGCATAGAAAATGGGCTCCCTCGTCAGGACACTGTTGTTCAGAGAAGCTAGCCAACAACACAGCTAACACAATCACTTCAAACTGGAAAGACTGCAAACTAGCTGCACTTCGCTTCGTTTGTCTGCTGATTCATGATTTCGACTGGCTGAGAAACGCTGCCTGCCTGTCTGTCTCGTTCCGACTCCCGACACGTTCATTACTATGGGACAGCTGGAGATCGAATTAGAATATTGCAACAATGTTGCAAATGTCGTCGAAACAGACAGCAAGGTTTATACAAATCTCTGCTGCTGAAAACTAAATGTTAGTCTAAAAGAAATGTGAGATAATGTCTAGATGCTTTGTATAGTGGAGATCAAGTTCATAAATTGCCTGGCTGGGCTGATGAGACAGTGGAAGCGCAGTCAGATGGATCAGAGTAAATAGGCATTTTAACGTCATAGATTTAGACAGTGGTAACTTGTGGAATAGACACAATTTTTTTATTTGTTGCACCTACCGATGAAACACTATGGCCTGGGTGAGACCAAAATGTCCTAAATATGCCAACTTTGATGAATTATTTCTCAAATATGCTTTTAGATACAATATATGCCAACAATCCTTCCTCCAAAGGACTATTCTATGAATTACATTTTGTGAACATCCCCAAAAATCATGTTTTTTTATTGTCTGGGTTTCGTGAGGAATCACTCAATACCTAATGCTCACAGCTGGCTGTCCAATTAGCTTAGGGTTGCTACAACATTTTTGTGTTGCATAGTAATCTCAGCTAATTTCACCTCAAATTATAATACATTATTCATTATATGTGTCATCAAGGAAAGCTTGTCAGAGACAAATACTTTAATCAAACAAAATTAAAAGAGGAAGACAAATTATAATGGCACATTATGTAAAAAAGAAGTGTCTCCACAGATGTTTTGAACAACAAAATGACCCCCCTGCCACTAATTATAGCCATCAGTAAAGATGGAGCTCTATAACACTAATGACTAGAAAAAAAACACTGGCCATTGGAGGACACACACTCATCCAGCTGTATATCTGGGTAGCCAGTTACTTTCCTTGATAATGTGTTGTCATAAAGCTTACGTAATGCACTCATTAACATTTAGGTTCTGTCTTGAGAGATGTTTTTTAACAGAAATAGCATCAACGTTCGGTTGATGGCATAAACTGTATGTGACATGCATTGAAACATCTGCATTCGCACGCTGAAGACAATGCTAAGGAATTTGATTTCGACTTCCTCATCAACAACTGTCATGAACAGAGTTGACAGAACTCTGCTGGTTTGTCAGTCCTCTGTCTGACCGTGGTCTCTTCCACTGAGACGGCCACTGTTCTCTGTCTCCTGTCCAGATGGATAATTTCCTGATCCTGCCAGTCCAGTCAACACGCTGAGACATTTCTTAGTCTCTTTATTTTATCATTGTCCAGATCCTTTCTTCTGTGTCCGGATTACCAGCAATTCCCCTAGCACGTTCTTCACGCTACACGCCACAATTCTGCATGCCATGAAGAGAGAGAATTGGAGCACTCCGGTTCACTGTGCCCTCAATCCGCTGCCATGATCATCCATCTTTGTCGACTGGGCTGGATCCCCTGCCAAACTCTCTAGATCATCCCAGCCGGGAATGCTCGCCTCCTGAGCCGATTCTCCTCCTGTGAAGGAGAGGCTTTCCACCGGCTCCCAGCGCTCGGCATCCAGCAACCAGCTTTGTCCTATCAGGGAGCAGCTGGAGAAAGAGCAACAGGGATGAGGGCTATCCTCCTTCCTCATTTCATGTCTCACCGCTTAAGACCTTTTTCTCCCTCAAATCCAATTACCGAGCAGTCCTCTCTGGGGGAAAGTTACCTCCTGATAAATTCTTCACCCAACTTTTCTGGAAGTAACTTCTCAATCTAACAAGGAAACCACAGCAGGCTGCGTCACATAAGATTAAGGGAGAAATATAATAATGTATATTGGTGAAATTTATTTTTATCGAATGATACATTGAAAACAGAATTGAAGGCTATTTAGAATCGGCTTGGGGAAGAGGCATTGCAGTGAAGAGTAGAAACCTGCCTCATCATGAATGTCTGATTGTAACATTTTGCTTGCTGGCGGTGACAAGGATAGAGAGAAAAATACAGAAAGAGAGAGGGAAAGAGGAGGGGGCATAATAAGTCTCGGCCTGTTCCTCTCTCTCTCTCCCCCTCTCCCACTTCACCAAGGGGACCTAAATCCTGACCCAGATACTCCTTCCTCACTCGCTCTCTTTCCATGCTCTGCTCTGATCATAGGCCTCATCCAAGCAGCACTCTAGGTGAGCCTTTGATAAGAGCCAACACCCACATGAACTCAGCTGGGAACAAACCACCATGAACCCAGCTGGGAACAAACCACCATGAACCCAACTGAGAACAAACCACTATAAATCCAGCTAGGAACAACCCACCATGAACCCACTTGGGAACAAACCACCATGAACCCAGCTGGTAACAAACCACCATGAACCCACCTGGGAACAAACCACCATGAACCCAGCAGGGAACAAATCACTATGAACCCAGCTGGGAACAAACCACTATGATCCTAGCTGGGAACAAACCACTATGAACCCAGCTGGGAACAAACCACTATGAACCCAGCTGAGAACAAACCACTATGAACCCAGTTGGGAACAAACCATTATGATCCCAGCTGGGAACAAACCACTATGAACCCAGCTGGGAACAAACCAATATGAACCCAGTTGGGAACAAACCACTATGAACCCACCTGGGAACAAACCACTATGAACCCACCTGGGAACAAACCACTATGAACCCAGCTGGGAACAAACCACTATGAACCCAGCTGGGAACAAATCACTATGAACCCAGCTGGGAACAAACCATCATTAACCCAGCTGGGAAAAAAACGATATGAACATACCTGGGAACAAACCACTATGAACCCAGCAGGGAACAACCCACTATGAACCCAGCTGGGAACAAACCACCAGAGAGAGATAGAGGGAGATATCAGTGGGGAGCACAGCTGGGCTGGGCAGCCCTGAGAGAGAGGGAGAGAGAGATGGAGGGAGAGGGAGAGATTGAGGGAGAGGGAAAGATTGAGGGAGAAAGAGAGAGATGGAGGGAGATATGGAGTGAGAGAGAGGGAGAGTCACCGTTGCCCTAGAGCACACCAAAAATGGTACATACAGTTGAAGTCGGAAGTTTACATATACCTTAACCAAATACATTTACACTCAGTTTTCACAGTTCCTGACATTTAATCCTAGTAAAAATTCTTAGGTCAGTTAGGATCACCACTTTATTTTAAGAATGTGAAATGTCAGAATAATAGTAGAGATAATGATTTATTTCAGCTTTTATTTCTTTCATCACATTCCCAGTGGGTCAGAAGTTTACATACACTCAATTAGTATTTGGTAGCATTGCCTTTAAATTGTTTAACTTGGGTCAAACGTTCCGGGTAGCCTTCCACAAGCTTCCCACAATAAGTTGGGTGAATGTTGGCCCATTCCTCCTGACAGAGCTGGTTTAACTGAGTTAGGTTTGCAACCCTCCTTGCTCGCACACACTTTTTCAGTTCTGCCCACACATTTTCTATAGGATTGAGGTCAGGGCTTTGTGATGGCCACTCCAATACCTTGACTTTGTTGTCCTTAAGCCATTTTGCCACAAGTTTGAAAGTATGCGTGGAGTCATTGTCCATTTGGAAGACCCATTTGCGACCCAGCTTTAACTTCCTGACTGATGTCTTGAGATGTTGCTTCAATATATCCACATCATTTTCCTACCTCATGATGCCATCTATTTTGTGAAGTGCACCAGTCCCTCCTGCAGCAAAGCACACCCACAACATGATGCTGCCAACCCCGTGCTTCACGGTTGGGATGGTGTTCTTCGGCTTGCAAGCCTCCCTTTTTATCTTCCAAACATAACAATGGTCATTATGGTCAAACAGTTATATGTTTTATCAGACCAGAGGACATTTCTCCAAAAAGTACAATCTTTGTCCTCATGTGCAGTTGCAAACCGTAGTCTGGCTTTTTCATGGCGGTTTTGGAGCAGTGGCTTCTTCCTTGCTGAGCGGCCTTTCAGGTTATGTCGATATTGGACTCGTTTTACTGTGGATATAGATACTTTTGTACCAGTTTTCTCCAGCATCTTCACAAGGTCCTTTGCTGTTGTTCTGGGATTGATTTGCACTTTTCGCACCAAAGTACGTTCATCTCTAGGAGACAGAACGCGTCTCCTTCCTGAGCGGTATGATGGCTGCGTGGTCCCATGGTGTTTATACTTGCGTGCTATTGTTTGTACAGATGAACGTGGTACCTTCAGGCATTTGGAAATTGCTCCCAAGGATGAACCAGACTTGTGGAGGTCAACAATTTCTTTTCTGAGGTCTTGGCCGATTTATTTTGATTTTCCGATGATGTCAAGCAAAGAGGCACTGAGTTTGAAGGTAGGCCTTGAAATACATCCACAGGTACACCTCCAATTGACTCAAATATGTCAATTAGCCTATCAGAAGCTTCTAAAGCCATGAGATAATTTTCTGGAATTTTCCAAGCTGTTTAAAGGCACAGTCAACTTAGTATATGTAAACTTCTGACACACTGGAATTGTGATACAGTGAGTTATAAGTGAAATGATCTGTCTGTAAACAATTGTTGGAAGAATTGCTTGTGTCATGCACAAAGTAGATGTCCTAACCAAAATGCCAAAACTATAGTTTGTTAACAAGACATTTGTGGAGTGGTTGAAAAACAAGTTTTAATGACTCCAACCTAAGTGTATGTAAACTTCCGACTTCAACTGTACCTCGGCCTAAGCATCAACGCCACAGGTAATTTCCACAAAGCTGTGAACGATCTGAGAGACAAGACAAGAAGGGCCTTCTATGCCATCAAAAGGAACATTAAATTTGACATACCAATTAGGATCTGGCAAAAAATACTTGAATCAGTTATAGAACCCATTGCCCTTTATGGTTGTAAGGTCTGGGATCTGCTCACCAACCAAGAGTTCACAAGCATATTTATATTTTTTTTTATTTCACCTATATTTTTAGTTCACCTTTATTGAGCCTATGCATGCAGAATACTGCAAAAATATCCTCAGTGTACAATGTAAAACACCAAATAATGCACGCAGAGCAGATTTAGGCCGATATCTGCTATCTATCAAAATCCAGAAAGAGACGTTAAATTCTACAACCACCTAAAAGGAAGCAATTCCCAAACCTTCCATAACAAAGCCATCACCTACAGGGAAATAAACCTGGAGACGAGCCCCTTAAGCAAGCTGGTCCTGGGGCTCTGTTCACAAACACACAGACCCCACAGAGCCCCAGGACAGCAACACAATTAGACCCAACCAAATCATGAAAAAACGAAAAGATAATTACTTGACACATTGGAAAGAATTTACCAAAAAACAGAGCAAACTAGAATGCTATTTGGCCCTAAACAGAGAGTACACAGTCGCAGAATACCTGACAGCTGTGACTGACCCAGAATTAAGGAAATCATTGACTATGTACAGACTCAGTGAGCATAGCCTTGCTATTGAGAAAGCCCGCCAAAGGCAGACCTGGCTCTCAAGAGAAGACAAGCTATGTGCACACTGTCCACAAAATGAGGTGGAAACTGAGCTTCACTTCTTAACCTCCTGCCAAATGTATGACCATATTAGAGACACATATTTCCCTCAGATTACACAGACCCACAAAGAATTTGAAAACAAATCAAATTTTGATAAACTCCCATATCTATTGGGTGAAATACCACACTGTGCAATCACAGCAGCAAGATTTGTGACCTGTTGCCACAAGAAAAGGGCAACCAGTGAAGAACAAACACCATTGCAAATACAACCCGTATTTAGATTTTTCTTTTTCCTTTTGTACTTTGACTATTTGCACATCATTCCAACACTGTACATATACATAATATGACATTTGAAATGTCTTTAGTCTTTTGGAACTTTTGTAAGAGTAATGTTTACTGTACGCTTTTTTATTATTTATTTCACTTTTGATTATTATCTATTTCACTTGCATTGGCATTGTAAAAATATGTTTCCCATGCCAATAAAGCCCTTAAATTGAAATTGAAAATTGAGAGGGGGAGAGATGAAGTGAGAGAGAGATGGAAGGAGATTTGAGGTGATGAAGGGAGGGGGAAGGATGGATGGATGGGGGGGTACACAGCTGGACTGATGCCCATCTCTCTGAGGCTTTGAAGTTGACTAGGACCGTGGGATCATGGACCCTCACAGAGTTGAGTGTTTGTGCTCGCTTGCCTTCACCCTCCTCCTCCTCCTCCTCCTCCTCCTCCTCCTCCTCCTCCTCGTCTTTAGCCAGCCAGAGCATGTTGTGGTCCTCATGCAGAATGCCTGGCAGCAGACAGACCTAGTTGTTTACCGCCATTGTCAGTGGGTTCATTACCAGGTCATAGAACTCAGAGAAGAGAGAAGAGCGGTTCATTGACTCCAGAGTGTACTTTTCCCTCCAACCCATTCCAACGAGACTCTACCTGACCCTACGAATGCATGAGTCCTGTCTACTGAGACACTGTCTGTCAATTGTCATTAGAAGTGGCCTCACAACTACAGGTTCATTAATTTAACCAGGAATTGTCAGCTTGTCCACAGAAACAATATTGATGGCCCTTCCTTTAAAAAACAAGGTCTGAATTATTTTCATGGTGTCTCATAGGAACTGGTGCAGCATAGAAATCATCTTATGGTGTCCAGCGTCCAGCTAATAAAATATGGGTTAACTTACAGACCAGACAGTTTGAGGTCTCGGTAGGAGAGGATTTGTCTTGTGTTGAGACAAAGACACTAAAAATGACTGCCGTGCTGCTTTCTAATATTGCATTCTGGGGCAGCTAGGTTCTTCCTAACAGGGAGAAAAGGGTAAAATGACTCCTGAAAAGAGGCCAGGGGTATTGTAGTGCCAGTCCCAGTGCACCATGGGGAGCACACAGTACCCACAACCACTGCCATACAGCCTTCTCAGACAATAAACCTGGCCTCCTCCTGGTTAAACTCAGCGCCGACGTCTGTTCAACACAGGCAACATTAACGTAATAGACAATAAAGTCAGATTTACTGCTCGCCATGTCTGGGCTTCAGAGACGGTTGTCATTATGGCCGCCAATAATGTTCAACATTATGCTTACTCAACTCCGTGCTTATTGGATGAAGGGCCTCTGAGGAGGGGTGCCCGAAAATCTTGAAAATATTTTAGAGGTCTCAAATTCAGCAGAAAACAGCATTTACTACAGCAGTGGGAAGGGAAAGGCACAGCTATCCTGTAGTTATAGACAGACGTTATTGAAGCTGGATGCAGGGCCACCGGAAAATGTGTGGCGAGGCGGCATTTGCCACAGCACTTTTCAATCAGGTGTGGCAGCACCACACCACTTTTGATTTAGTTCAATAAAACATATTGATGCAAAGTGTTAAAAATTAGGGCAAAATGCTGATATTTGTAACCAATTTGCTTCATTATTTGTCAGCTTGCACACAATTTCTCCGTCCTTCACATCGGAGTGCTGCTGCAGGCTCTTTGCATGTCTTGACCAATCAGATTAACGGAAATCGCAGGTCACACGGGCGGGCACAACACACAAACCTCAAGGCTCTCCACTTTCCTCTGGTACTTATTTACCAAGCGTGATAACACATCACTCCCGACAGGCACAAGCAAAAACTCTTCCATAATTGTAGCAGCCTATACACCTAGACCCATAACTGTAGCAGCTTATACACCTGGACACTAGCCATCTGACATGCTGTAATCCATGGAAACAATAAACATTTTCAGTCTGATCAACTGTAGGCTACTAACAACAGCAGCTACATAGAGCAACATGCGCCTTGTCCCTCTGGCCAAGGGAAAAGATGCAGTAACCTAACGTAGCAGGCATAAAAGAAGCCTGAAACTAGATCCCCCTATATACTGGTCTTAACAAGAAGAAAAAAAACTGTCGGGGGAGATTCTTTTCTTCACTGTTCAACCAATCCAGTAAATGTGGAGGAGGAGTTAAGTGTTGCCTTGTTAACTAAAAGCGGAAGTTGCATCACAGGCTCTCTTTCCATTTCCCCTGAAACCTGTAACATCTGGTTGTTGGGGACTCAGCAAGAGGCTAACATGTGCAAGAGACTAATGTTGTGTATTTATAGTCCATTTGTTTGTGAGAAAATGTGAATGGGATCACATTTGGTTTATATTCAAACATAGGCTCACTAGGCTACCTAGACTTTTACAATCCAAAATAAATAACTGAAATGAATCAATAAAACAGTAGCTGACATTTTTATTTAGGCTTATACAGTTGCATAGGGCAGGACTACATGACTACATACAGGCGTTTTTTTTTAAACCATGTGACCTGATTAGAAAAACTGGCCCCATAATAGCCCATATTAAACATTTTTTAAAACAGATTAATCACATCATACCGTATTAGGTCCAGAGTTTAACCTGGTTAGGTTACCAGATCAGGAAAAACTATGGGCCCCAGAAAATTTGTCGGCACACCACTCATGGACCTGTGGTGCCACCTCAGATGGTCCATAGGATTTGTGCTTTGCAGTACATACAAGCTCAGAGGGAGTGGAGCGTCACTCCCTGTCAGATCAGGCAGCTCGGCTGCAGCACAGTAACACAGCCAAACCACCAGAGTGCACTTTAGTCAAACTGAACCATCACACTGTGGATGTCTGTAAACCCTACAGTCCCACTGTTGTTTGTTATTGCTCACGATAGGTCCTCATCATAACAGGTAACATAATGACTGTTTGTAATAATGCCTTCTGCTGGCAGTAGAGACCCTGTTCCCCCTATTCTGGATCTCTCTCTCCTTTTTTGCAGTCTGAAAAAAATTGATGAAAATCAATGGGGATGCCCACAGAGCACATTCCATTTCAATCTCCCTCTGGGGGGAAATTAAACCGTTTATGAGATGAGTATTGAGCAGCGAGATAATAGCGGGATCGCCACGGAAACACCTTCCCGTGACAACTACCACACAGATGGATGGTTATTGGTCACGGCAAATTAAAGCACCGTTGGCCCCGGTCCCCTAAATGATGTGACAGATCCACTGGTCTGCTTCCAGTAAAGCAGCAACACTCAAGAGATCCCATTCTACAGGCTGCTAGGATGGAGAATCTGAGCTGCTCTACTCCATGTATAGCTGCTGCTGCTGCTACTGAGTGGGCATGATGAGGCTGTGCAGCTGAGGGGAGTAGCCTAGGGGTTAGAGTGTTGGGCCAGTAACCAAAAGGTCACTGGTATGAATCCACGAGCCGCAAGGTGAAAAATCTGTTGAGGTGCCCTTGAGCAGCAACTTAGTGTTTGCTAAATGTAGTAGCTCCTTCCAAATGATTGAGTATTGCTGTGTGAATGAGATCTGGAAGGAGATATGGTATGTTAGTATTTCAGGCAGTGGCTTATTAAAAACTCCGTAAGGATTCTAATAGATGTAGTATTGGCTAATAATATGGTATTGGGTCACAAACTGGGTCACTTGTTTCAAACGTCACTACTGTAGTGGTCACCTACACCATGTCTCATGGGTGTTTCTTCTCACCTGGTTATAGAGACATTTGGGAGGCAAAGCCAGCTAACGGCAGATTATCACAGATCTCATAGGCTTCCCGACCTTGTCTGTGCCAAGACACAGATAGAAACACCCAGCTCCCTGTGCCTTCATTAGTTATACAGCATCGGTAAACCAATATTATAAATCCCTTGTTGTCCATGCCATGAATTATGCATGTTTGTGTACCATACTTATGTGCAAATAAATCCACCACAGGCTCTAATATTTTAAGTTATCAAAGACAACATATGCATGCCCTTGGCATAAAAGAGGTGGTGTCAGAACCACCATTCATCTCAATCCCTGGGCTAAGAGCAGCCATCACATTTCACAATTCCAGCAAGATGCTGTTGCCTGGGTAGCTTGCGGGAAGAGATCATTGGGCCTGTTTCTCCGTGAGGCTCTGCTCTCTCTATACATCCCACAGCTAGAAGTCTTCACATGCAAAACGGATGCAGTATCTTTCTCTCTGTGAATGACTATCACCTTCGATTGGGCGTTCAGGGGATTTTCAATGACACAGGCTCTCTAGGGGGAAGAAAACAAAACATCTAATATCGTAGAAGATAGAAGACACATGTTTAGTTCATCTATCAGCACTGGGACCTCTGGTGGATGAGGTACAAACCTAGGTCACATGACGAGGTTCGTGGAGTCCACAGTGGCTGAGGCAGTGCAGTGGGGGATGTCCTGGCCCACATGATGGACTGGACACGGAGACAGTGAGCTCTGCCTCCTGTGACTGATTGGAGCAGGAGGTCGAAGCAGCATTTAATCAACTGATTGCATTGTCTGGTGCATAATGGCCCCCATCTTTAAAGATAATGGGCTTTCAGGGAGAGGGGGAGAAGGGAAGAGTTAACGGATGGAAGAGGGTGAAGAGAGAATGAGTGACAGTCCGAGAAAAACAGGGAGAGTATGGATTGAGGAAAATGGGATACAGGGAGAATGGATTAAGTGAATTTGACAAATGAGGTTGAAGTAAGTTACGCACATATAAATAGCGACCCCATTTCTTATGTCCTGCTTGCAGAGGAACCCCTCAGTCCCTATTGACCCCCATCCACCCTCACACCCTACACACACCCCTCCACCCTCACACCCCTACACACCCCCATCCATCCCAAAACCTCTACACACCCCCATCCACTCCCACACACCCACACACTCCTACCCACCCCCTCCACACCCACACCCCTACACACTCCTACCCCCCCTCACTGCACTGTGTTGAACAATACTACAATGTGTATACTGTCTGTACGACAGTATGTAACTTCTGTGTATGGAAGTATATTGCAGAATCTCTTGGGGGACTGAACATTGTTCGGTGGCTGTCACCTTCTACCTCCAAGACTTTGGTTTGGTAGGGGGACGTATGAGGTCACTAGGGACCTTTCTTCAATCACCTGTTCCCCACTGTAACCGCTTTCAAGAGGAGATAAAAACATCCTGTTTCAAAGACCATGCATCGATCCAACATCAACACCATGGAGTGGTAGGGGGGCACGGATGCCAAAATGCTGAAAAACGGTCTGCCTGGAAAAGGTCAATCTTTAAAAAAATCATTGTCCTCTATTCACAGCCTGGCCTCTAAGACTAGACGTAACATAGTAAACATAAATTTGTGCCATCCAATTATTATGACATGTTACGTTTGGTATGGTTACATAAGGTTACATATGGTTACATATGGTTACATAAGGTTATATAATGGTTACATATGGTTATTTAAGCCAAAGGGGAGGATGGGTGTGCATATAACTCGAATGTCTAGCAACCCGAAGGTTGCTTGTTCAAAACACATCACACAACTTTAGCATTTAGTTAATTAGGACCTTTGCAACTACTTACTACTTTTAAGCTACTTGCAACTACTTAGCATGTTAGCTAACCCTTCCTTTAACCCTAACCGTAACCCCTAAACTTAACCCATAACCCTAACTACTAACCCTAACCCTAACTCCTAACCTTAACCCCTAAACCTAACCTTAACCCTAACCTAATCCCTAGCCTAGCTAACGTTAGCCACTGAGCCACCTAGATAACGTTAGCCACAACAAATTGGAATTCGTAACATATTAATTCACCATACGAAATGTAACATATCATACTAAATGGAGGGAGTCAAATGTACATGTACAGTGATATGTCTACCCCTGAGTCCAGGTTGTTATTCAATTCACACACTACCATACTTTAGAAAGGTCCTGCATTTTAATATAAATTAATGATGTTCTATAACAATTTTCACTCTGCAAACATTTGACCAAGTAATTTCGGCAGTGCTTGCTTTTCCAGTGACTTTGATGGAAAGTTTGGGCGGTGCTGAAAGTTTTCAAGAAGAAAAATGATTATACAGACACTTGGCCATAGTTGGCTGGCCTGGGAAAAACAATAATGGTTCCAAGGAATTGGAAGAAAGCACTGCAAAATACACAATCATTCAGACGATATTGAAGGTGAGTGAAGCAATACACATGAAATATAGATGTTACCTTTGAGCAGTGGGGGTCAAAGTAAGAGGTTTATAAGATATCGCTTACTGGAGTTTCTCTCATGAACTCTAACACATTTCTTTCATTTAAAAGGTGACTGGTTGCTTCACCACTGACCGGTATTGGACCATAAATATAATATTTGCCACAGCTTCTACTTGTGGGTGACTCCCAAGTCCCAAGAACAACAGTAGACTGAATTTAAGTAACAGTTTATGAGATTTCCAAACACATTTGCAGTAAATTATAAAACATAAAGAGCTGACAAGAAAATGCACTCTCTGACATGAAAAATATGGCGACCCCTCTCCCTTCCATTAACATTACCCTTCAGGACTATTTAAGTCGAGGCCTGTTGGTAGCCGGCCATGAATCAACACTAAGATTTCTACAAGGTTGGTGGTGAGCTCCCAAGATTGATGCCTGGCCTGGCCGTCTATGTCAGAACAGAGGAGTGGAAGGAGTAGTTCCACCTCTTAATATACCTGTTGCCATGGAGTTTAATACAGTTTAAGTGAATACAACGCTTCAATTTGCTCCCTACGACCGTTACATTTTTCATGGAGTCTATCAATATAATGCAGGTGGTCCGTTTTAAATGAAACAGCCAAACCTGATTTAATGCATCAGAGCGTGAGAAGGAACATTGGACATATTAATCAGGAAGCTCTACATTATTAAAAAGACTGATAGTTTGAAGATACCAATATTATTACAGAAGAGACGGCTTTCTTATAAAACAAAGCTATAATTAGTCCATCAAAAGAGACATTATTAGGAGAATCACCCTTTGAAGTGGTCAGATGTGCGGCTTTTGTGCTCCATGTTTCTCTGACAAGGTAATTGGGAAATAATTTGCAACGGACAATGATTAAGTAAAGGCTTTCAGAAACCCTCTAACCATAAGAGTCCCCACTCAGGAGTTAGCTAGGGTTTTTAAATGAGAAGAGGTATTGAAGTGTTTAAAATACACTAGATATTAAGACTCATTGGAGCTCTGCCACCTCCCTCTCAAAGGTGGAACATCACAACTCCTCAACAGTTTCCTTTTTCAATTCCATTGTCTAGCAGGAATCAGATCATCCATTTTAATAACCGACAATGTCATCTATTTTTGTTCATTCATTTGTTAGTGTGCTTTAAGGTGTAAAGATGACTTGCTTGGCAAGTCTTCCACTTGGAAATGTGTGTCTTTATCATGAAAACACAGCACACCGCTGGTTGTGGCAATTTTGCTTTACTATACAGGCACTTCCAAAATCTATTACTGAGAGACAACGTGCAAGAGTGATCCCTGTATTATTGGGTATGGGTTGGGAACAAAGTAAGTATTTGCGGTGGCTGATTAGTTGTGCTTCTCAGATTGGCTGTCAGATCTTTAAGATCAATCCCCAATCATCTTCAGACCCTGAAGTCATTAATGGTTTCATCTCACGTGGTCAGATTCTTGTGGACAGATGAAACGGCGAGAATCTGTCAAGGCTCAAGTATAATAATGTGATTATGAGCAGCAGTAGTTCCTGGTTTGGGATTTTTGTCGTTGTTTATTTGGACAAATCAGGATTGGGCAAAAGCGGTGCTTAAACTGGTGCGGTGATTTTCATGCCTGTGTGCAGATGTTAAATGGTTTTCACTAGATTCCACAGCTACAACGCCAAAATTGTCTGTATCTTAAAAATGTATGGCCATGATAAACAAAGGTGAAATTAGCGGAAAGGGTTTGGCCGAGTTTTCAGTTTTCGAGGGAGGAGACTTTGCTTTCTTTTTTTGCACAAAGGTAAAATAAGTAAAACAGGAAATGACAAACTTTTGCAAGATACTTTTACTTCTGGGTAACCGAGATTCAGGTTGTGGTCAAAGCCTCTTTCATATAATGTGAAAACTCAGTATTTCACAACTACAGCCAAGCCATTGAGTAGGGTGGCCAGTGGCAGCACTGGAATGGATAGAGATTAGAGTTTGACGCAGAGGGGAAGTGACATCATCTAAAGCTATTGACCCTCTCTGAAGTATTTATTGTTTGGGAATTGGTTTTTCTCCCGCAGGGGGATAGCTTGACACCTATCAATGATCTCATCCATCTCTCTCCACACGTGTTACCTAATGACCAGTGCTTGACTTGGACTGAAATAGGTGGCGGTACTCATTTTGAGTGCCGGTACTGTTTATATTTAGGTGCAGGAGCTCTACAATAGTTTTGAACTAATATTCTATAAGAGGAACAGTCAGTAGAAAATGTGAGGTGTGCAGTATACTTTTGATAATGGCCATTAGGGCTCTGGTCAAACGTAGTGCACTACAGATGTAGGATCTTAATTTGAGTCAATTTGCTATCGAAGGAAAATAATCCTGCAGCAACAGGAAATGTGAATTATTATTTAGATTTTTGTAGGGGTTGATCAATTTTCTGTAAGGGACAGTCAAGTCTGAAATTTCAAAGTGGAAATTACAAACTTCAGAAGCCCTTTTAAACCTCAAATACACTACACGTTTTACATTTCCTCATTGCAGGAAAGTGATCAAATTAAAATCCTACATCTGCATGTAGAAGAATAGGGTGCCATTTGGGACGAAGACACTGCTTCCTACTGTCACATCCAGGTACACTACCTGCTCCTATTATCCTAACCTTACCATCAACTAATCCTGCATGTCACTCAAATTAAGCCCTGAGAATTGATTAGGACTCAGATCTACTTATGAGCACTGATTACCTTTTTTACAAAAACATTTGTTCTGTGTAGGAACACCTATCCTTTATTTTCCCAATTGCTAATTAAAAACCTAAATCTCCTTTGTTAGGCAATAAAATAAGTAATAACAAATGTATTTTCAGCTTGAAGATGTGTGGAAACAAACTGGGAACTTGGGCATAGTAATCAAAGGTAAATAGGGGTCAGGACAGATGTAGCATCTTCATTTGAGCCAATTTGCTAGAGCAGGAAAATAATCCTGTAGCAACATGAAATGTGAATTATTATGTGGATTGTATTTAATGGACATTTTTGTAGGGGTGGATACATTTTCCATAAGGGAAAGTCAAGTCGGAAATTACAAACTTCAGAAGCATTTTAAAATCTCAAATACACCAGAAGTGTAATAGTTCCTGCATTGCAGGAAAGTTCTCCTGCCAACAGGGTGATCAAATTAAGATCCTGCATCTGTATCCTTATCTTATCGGAATTTATTTTCACACATTTCTTCATTTCATAACTTATTTGTCTTTTTATTTGCGAATATGTGTGCAAGTGTGTGTAGAGTTCTGTGGATCTTTTTTTTTGATTCAGATACTCCAGATACAGAATCTTCTGACTGCCAAGTCAGTTCTCTAGGTGATGTTGTGAGAATCCTTCCAACATTACGCATATCAGACAGACATGATTCTAGATCAGGTTGCCAGGGAACAGAACAATACAATCTGTGAGTAAGCTGAGCACAAGATCATTCACTGGACTGTAAATATGCACCAGTGTCGTGTCGTTGCGTTCTCTCTCTCTAACAGAGGACTGAATAAAAACATGTCTGATGCATTTTGGGGCTGGTTGTAGTACATCCTCTCTACATCTCTTCATAAGGAGACATTTTGTTTGAAAGCACATAATTCATAAGCAACAAGCCTACACGTTGGAATATGCCCTATACTGTTCATATTCATAGCCAGCTCATGATAACTGTAATATTTAAGAATAGTTCAACAGTTTTGAACATTAGATCTCCAAAAGGCGTTTGATACAGTGGATCATGAGATTCTGTTAAACTACCTAAAAGCCATGGGCTTTAACAACTTAGCAGTAAAATGGGCTAGCTCTTATCTGCAAGAAAGAAAACAGATGGTGGATGTGGATGGGACCCTGTCTAAACCCAAAATCCTGAACTACAGGGTACCCAAAAGGAGCGTACTGTGTCCAATTGTATATACAGTACTGTGCAAAGGTTTTAGGCAGGTGTGAAAAAATGCTGTAAAGAATGCTTTCAAAAATAGACATGTTAATAGATTATATTTATCAATTAACAAAATACAAAGTGAGTGAACAGAAGAAAAATCTAAATCAAATCCATATTTGGTGTGACCACCCTTTGCCTTCAAAACAGCATCAATTCTTGTAGGTACACTTGCACAAAGTCAGAAATGTTGTAGGCATATAGTCAGGTGTATGATTAAACAATTATACCAAACAGGTGCTAATGTTCATCAATTCAATATGTAGATTGAAACACAATCATTAACTGAAACAGAAACTGCTGTGTAGGAGGAATAAAACTGGAACAGCCAAACTCAGCTAACCAAGGTGAGGTTGCTGAAGACAGTTTACTGTCAAAAGTCATACACAATGGCAAGACTGAGCACAGCAACAAGACACAAGGTAGTTATACTGCATCAGCAAGGTGTCTCCCAGACAGACATTTCAAGGCAGACAGGGGTTTCCAGATGTGCTGTCTAAGCTCTTTTGAAGAAGCACAAAGAAACGGACAATGTTGAGGACCGTAGACGCAGTGGTCGGACAAGGAAACTTACTGCAGCAGATGAAAGACACATCATAATTACTTCCCTTCGCAAATGGAAGATGTCCAGCAGTGCCATCAGCTCAGAATTGGCAGAAAACAGTGGGACCCTACTGTCCCGAGAAGTCTGGTCAGAAGTGGCCTTCATGGAAGACTTGCGGCCAAAAAGCCATACCTCCGACGTGGAAACAAGGCTAAGCGACTTAACTATGCACGAAAACACAGGAACTGGGGTGCAGAAAAATGGCAGCAGGTGCTCTGGACTTATGAGTCAAATATTTGGCTGTAGCAGAAGGCAGTTTGTTTGCCGAAGGGCTGGAGTGCGGTACACAAATGAATGTTTGCTGTGAAGCATGGTGGAGGTTCCTTGCAAGTTTGGGGCTGCATTTCTGAAAATTAAGTTGAGGATTTGGTCAGAATTAATGGTCTCCTCAATGCTGAGAAGTACAGACAGATACTTATCTATCATGCAATACCATCAGGGAGACATCTGATTGGCCCCAAATTTATTCTGCAGCATGACAATGACCCCAGACATACAGCAAAAGTAATTTCCGAACTATCTTCAGCGTAAAGACGAACAAGGAGTCCTTGAAGTGATGGTATGGCCCCCACAGAGCCCTGATCTCAATCATCATGTATGTCTGGGATTACATGAAGAGAGAGAAGCACCTGAGGCTGCCTAAATCCACAGAAGAACTGTGGTTAGTTCTCCAAGATGCTCGGGCCAATCTATCTGCCGAGTTCCTGAGTTCCTTCAAACTGTGTGCAAGTGTACCTAGAAGAATTGATGCTGTTTTGAAGGCAAAGGGTGGTCACACCAAATATTGATTCGATGTTGATTTTTCTTCTGTTCACTCACTTTGCATTTTGTTAATTGATAAATATAATCTAGTAACATGTCTATTTTTGAAAGCATTCTTTACAGCATTTTTTCACACCTGCCTAAAACGTTTGCACAGTACTGTAAATGATCTGAAATCTGCCTGTACATGTGACCTTTTCCTCTATGCCGATGATTTCACACAGTTGGCATCCCACAAAGACAAAAATGTGGTTGAGAAAGCCCTCAGTGCTGAACTTCTGAATGTCAGTAAATGGCTATATGACAATAAACTGTCACTTCACCTTGGAAAAACAGAGTCCACCTTGTTAAGGGCCCAAACTGAGGAAATCCGCTGATTTTAAGGTGGTAGTAGGTGACTTAGTAATCACAGAAAAAGACTGTTAATTATCTTGGATGTGTGCTAGATAACATCTGACAGGGAGAGCATGGCATAAAAAGTTATCTCCAAATTGAACCATAAAATTAGGTTTCTGGCAAGAACCTCCAAGTATCTGGATAAGAATGCAGTGGTAGCATTGGCAGGGGTTCTAGTTCAGTGCCACTTTGACTATATTTGCTCTTTCCGGTACAATAGTGCCCCCAAGATCATAAAAAATAAACGGCAGACATCTTGGAATAAATTATTCAGGATTATTCTTAAAATTCCAGCATATACTCATCTTGACCATTCCTATTTTGATAGCCGCAGATGGCTCAAAGTGGAGGAGAGAGTCTCTCAGATGAAATGGTGTCTTGTACATAATCTTGTCCACAGTATGGTCCCCAAGGACCTATGTCACTACTTTAACTTGGTCCGGGATAACCATAACTATTCCACTAGAAGAAGTAAAACTGACATTGTTCTTTTTAGATTTAATGGTGGTATGGGGAAAGAAACATTTTTGTCCTCAGCTGCCATTCTTTGGAATAGTCTTCCAAAGAATTTGAAACTTATAACTTCAATGGGTAGTTTCAGGTTCTTACCCCAAAAATTGCTAAATAGTAGCATGTCTCAAAAGTGTGTCGTAAGATTGTAGTACGTGGCTGAGAAGGTGCCTATTTTTTATTTTTATTTTATTGGTGCCTATTGTGTATTATATTATGATTGCCTTATATATATTAGGGATTAACTGTTTTATATATTAATGGTATTTGAGACAAGGGAGATGTACATGTCCATAGTTGTTTATTAGGAAATGGAACTGTACTAAGTGGCTCATTTTATGAAAGAAACAATAATTTTGTCTGTCATTGTCTGTTGCCGCTACAATTGCCGCCTAACCTTGCTGCATCCCCCTTCCCAAGAGGGATTATTTTAAACTTTAATGTTTAAACTTTTAAACTTTATTGTGTTTCCTTCATGATTTTCTTAAATTGTATGTGGAGGTGTCATCGGCTGGAGCGCCCTTATGTATGTATTAAAAAAATAGTCTAATAAATGTAATCAATCAATCAACGAAACCAGTTACATCAGTACAACGGAGAAACAAAAGAAACACAGAAATAGACGATAGGCCTCTCTGCCTGCTTCTGTGTTTGAAAGCTACTATGAGTCAGGTTGAATGAAGTGGAATGCTAGAGGGCCATGGTGAATCCAAAAGCAGTTGTAAATAACCCAGCGCAGGGAGGGACAGGGGAACAAGTCATTACCATTAAAAATGCAGCCCTGGCAGAGAGCTAACTATACACATGAATGGATGAGTGTGAATACCAATTGTAAGACAGGAAGACAGGGCTCTGGAGTGCGGGGCCCCATGTTAGCAACAAACCTGGAGCGTGGCAGAGTGTCAGACGTCAACGCATATTCAGAAGTCAACGCAGTGTCAGACGTCAACGCAAATTCAACGCAATCCTCTCATTGGCAGAATTAATGTCTTTCAGTTGCGTGGTCTGATTGAGCTGATTTGCCCAGCTCTCACACACAGCTCCCGGGCGGTCACTTCAGTCACTCGTCAATCTTTTGAACTGATGGGCAGCCAGGACACATCAATTATAACTAACCTAAACTATAAATAATAATGTTTACCCTCTTTTAATTTCGTCTAGGCTATTTTTGCTTTGATCACATTTTCCCATGTGCTCTGTTATCTGTGTTGCTGCTCTCACAGTCTGCAAATGCGAGTGCGTTATTTTTTCCAGATTGGAAATATTAATGCTATTTGCTGAATATTAGGAGTACTGTAGTATTGCTGGCATTGTTGGAAAGTTCGGATTCTCCCCTTTTTAAGGGAATCACTGTTATTTACCCCAATCCTAAGGTTAGGATGGGAAGAAAATGGCTGTATGCCTAAATTGTTTAACCTGTAGCCTACAGTATATGGTAAATCATGGCTGGCATTGGTTACAATCTGCCACAATAGCAATGTGATAGCTATACGAGAGGATAGTAGGCCTAGTTGGACAAGGCTATCTGAATGTGCACATGATGGAAGTTAAAGGCAAAAGTTAATTATTTCATGGGAAGAAAATGCACTGACTAATAAGTGACTAAAATGACTGTGACTAAAACTTAAACAACAAGTCATAACTAAAACTAAGAAGGATGAAATGACTAAACTGGGACTAAGACTAAATGGTATTTTAGTCAGAAAGACTAGGACTAAGACTAAATCTAAAATAGCTGACAAAATGAACACTGACACATATACACACACACATGCACAAGTGCAGACGCACACACACACACACACACACACACACACACACACACACACACACACACACACACACACACACACACACACACACACACACACACACACACACACACACACACACACACACACACACACACACACACTTCAGAACAGTCATCCTATCTCACCCATTAAAGCCTAATGAAGACAATATTGTGTGCCACTTATCAGAAAAGCAGGAACAGTTGCTTTAAAAATGGAACAGTTGCTTTCTCCAGCCCTCTCTCTCATTCTTATTCCAGCTGTATCTGTAACTGAGACCCGAGTACAGAGGAACATTCAGATAACTAAAACAAGAGAGAGTGGTTGGTTACAGAGCCTTATTTCTCGGGGCCTGTTCTTTGAGAATGTCTTCTCTCCTTTGGTGAACACCAAGATCAGAGTGTGTGCATGTCGCTGTGATGTCAGGAGGAGAAGAATACTCATTTTCTTTCATTCCTGGAATCAACAGGGGTCTGACTGACTGCTACCCCTCAGATAGGAGGGTTATTGAAGTAGATGTGGCATGTTGTTTCAATAGTGATCAAGGTGGAACGTACCGGGTGGTCTATAAATAGCTCCAACTTTAAATTACTTCAGGACTCCCATGTTGATGCTTTTTTTGCTGCTAAGTTTTGATTTTCCATAAAATACAATAACCAAAAGGTCACCATATTTCATTCATTCTCATAAACATATAATCTGTGATTGTCATTATAGCAACCATCACCGTCTAGGTTTCTCTCTTCTTATGATTCAGATGCATCCAATTATACCTAAATGGCACATTCAGCTGAAAACTACCTGAGAAAGAAACAAAAATAAATATGACTGATGTCAAAGCTTGATTACTTTTGTTTGTGGAATTAATGTCAGACGGAAAGTATGTGTTGAATATTTTCCATGTCCACTCCAGCCGATGTTTGGTAGATTGAACCCTTGGCGGGTAGGGGAGAGTAGGAGTTACCCCACTCTCCCCTACATAAATAGCTTTTCAAAAGGACTTTGAGAAAGGTCACCATTGCTACATGGGGATAAGCTATTATTATATCTACATTGTTTGGTAGACAAGCCTACCCGATGAGCATGGGAGAATCTTTTTTTTCTTTTTTGGGGGTGGGGCTGAGGAACTCCCCTGTGACCCGGCTGTAGAGAACACATACTGCATTGGACCAAAATCAAATGGATGTGATGACAAGTCAAGTGAATGTGATGACAAATCCTTTGTGGTGATTGTAAGGATGCAGCGGTATCTGGCCAAGCAGGCAATCCTACAGCTGGAAAAGAAGAAGGGAGCAATGAACTTTGGTTGAATGAAGATAAAGATCTACCCGTCATGACTGTCAAAATGACCAGAAATAGAGGTCTGTTCAGCAGGGAACATTCTCATTACTGGCAAGTACGAACGTGATGACGTGTCCTTTTGCTAAAGTGGCGCTGAACTCATCGATTTGGCCTGAGGCTTTTCTGCTACTCATAAAAAAAATAAGATTAGCATCTTGGGGGTGTGGGAGTGTTTAGTCATTTGGGCAGACACTCTTATCCAGAGCAACTTACAGGAGCAGTTAGCGTTAAGTGCCTTGCTCAAGGGCACAATGACAGATTTTTCAACTAGTCGGCTCGGGGATTCAAACCAGCAATGTCTTTGTTATTGGCCAAACACTCCTAACCGCTAGGCTACCTGCCACGTTATGTTCTTTATCTCGTACCCTGTCAGTTATTGTTGTTGTTTGTTCCTCTTGAGTCACCATAGCAACAACACTACCACTTCCTCAAAATAGTCAGCATTAATCTAATAAAGATACATCAAGAAATCTGTCATTCATTTTGCAATTGTATATCTAGCTAAGGTGTTTTGTTCAATATTTCTCAATTTTGGAATATTGACAAGTGGGATAGGATGCAAGTTGTCTCAATTCTCATTTTGGCCAAAACAGATAGACTGGAGTGATCACTATCCAACATATCAGCAAGTTACCATTCCATAAATGGCTTAGGGGCCAAGTGTTCTTTCAACATAACATTGGCGACGTGTTGTCTAATGTAAACTGGTCTGAGGCTGGACAGGTCTGTCTCACTGTCTGGAGGTTCTGCTGCTATGATTGGATAGAGCGTAATCAGTGCAGCTGTTTCTCTGTGCATGACAATTATCCCTAGGCATTACCATCCCGTGTTAGAGGACAAGTGGGCATGATTGAAATCAAAACCCAACCCTAAAATATCCAAGGAATCTAGGAATGTAACAGCTTCTCTAAATCTTGCATATCTCTGTTTTGGAAGAGACTGACTTTATGACCAAAATTATGCTATTTACACTTTGTGGTCAATTGTTACACTAAATCAAATCAAATTTTATTGGTCACATACACATGGTTAGCAGATGTTAATGCGAGAGTAGCAAAATGCTTGTGCTTCTAGTTCCAACAGCGCAGTAATATCTAACGTGTAATCGAACAATTCCCCAACAACTACCTAATACACACATATCTAAAGGGATGGAATAAGAATATGTACATAGAAATATATGGATGAGTGATGGCCGAGCAGCATAGGCAAGGTGAAATAGATGGTATAAGGTACAGTATATACATATGAGATTAGTAATGTAAGATATGTTAACAATATTAAAGTGGCATTGTTTAAAGTGACTAGTGATCCATTTATTAAAGTGGCCAGTGATATGTGTCTCTATGTAGGCAGCAGCCTCTCTGAGCTAGTGATTGCTGTTTAGCAGTCTGACGGCCTTGAGAGAGAAGCTGTTTTTCAGTCTCTCTGTCCCAGCTTTGATGCACCTGTACTGACCTCGCCTTCTGGATGGTAATGGGGTGAACAGGCAGTGGCTTGGGTGGTTGTTGTCCTTGATGATCTTTTTGGCCTTCCTGTGACATCGGGTGCTGTAGGTGTCTTGGAGGGCAGGTAGTTTACCACCGGTGATGCGTTGTGCAGACAGCACCACTCTCTGGAGAGCCTTGCGGTTGAGGGCGGTGCAGTTGCCGTACCAGGCGGTGATACAGCCCGACAGGTTGCTCTCGATTGTGCAGGGTTTTAGGGGTTTTAGGGGACACGCCAAATTTCTTCAGCCTCCTGAGGTTGAGGAGGCGCTGTTGCGCCTTCTTCACCACACTGTTTGTGTGGGTGGACCATTTCAGTTTGTCTGTGATGTGTACGCCAAGGAACTATAATATGCCGGCATTTGATTGTAAGGAATTCTAGGTCGGGTGAGAAGAAGGACTTGAGTTCCTGTATGTTGTTATGATTACACCATGAGTCGTTAATCATGAAGGATACACACCCACCCTCTTCTTCCCAGAGAGGAGTTTATCTCTGTCGGCGCAACGCATGAGGAAGCCCGGTGTCTGAACTGACCGACAACGTATCCCAAGAGAGCCATGTTTCTGTGAAACAGAGAATGTTACAATCTCTGATGTCTCTCTGGAAGGCAACCCTTGCTCTAATTTCGTCGACCTTGTTGTCAAGAGACTGGACATTGGCGAGAAGTATCCTCGGAAGCGGTGGGCGGTGTGCACGCCTACGGAGCCTAACCAGGAGGCCGGTCCGTCTGCCTCTTCTGCGGCGACGTTGTTTTGGGTCGGTTTCTGTGATTAGATCCACTGTCCTGGTTGGTGGTCCGAACAAAGGATCAGCTTCGGTAAGTCATATTCCTGGTAGTAATGTTGGTAAGTTGACGTCGCTCTTATATCCAATAGTTCCAATATTTCTACCCGGCTGTATGTAATAACACTTAAGATTTTCTGGTCTGACAATGTAAGAAATAATACATAAAAAATACTGCATAGTTTCCTAAGCACTCGAAGCGAGACGATCATCTCTGTCGGCATCATCTTGCTGTTACCTAGAATCAATGTTGCTGACTAATATTGATGCCACGTAGGCCATTTTTAACCTGAGAAGTCGTTTTTTTGCGTTCAGCTGCCCTGTAAAATAGTGTTTATGGCCCCATAGCAGACTTCTGTATTTCACATTTCAGCCTGTTTGTGCTCGTTGACAAGCCATTAGGAGAACTGACGGATAACTATTACATTTCTGTTGAAACAGAAGAGTAAGACAGTTAACCTCTCCCATACTGTTTCAACTCAGCAAGGGAGATCTGCATGCTGCTCATGTCCATTTCTACAACATTCAGCCACACACATGGTAAAGTGAATAAAGATAATTCTAAATATGGTAGCACAGCATACTCCAGAAAATAAAATGAACACGAAAGGAGCTACCCCTCCAATTTTTTGGTTGCATTTTGACTTCGTTCTGATTTACATACAATCACAAAGATATTTCAAGAATGTGTGAGAAAGTGGGAAGTTGAAAAACACATAAAGAGATACACTTGATTTGTAGTCATTATATGTTTATGAAATATCTCAACAGGCAGGCATATTGCAGAAATGTCTTGCATTACCATCAGTCTGGGTGGGACCACAGAAATGAATGAATAGAACAGGCTTGAAAGCACTAACTCTGGCAATTTGACTGGTAAGCTCATGGGTACATTCAAAATGGCTGCCAGTCCACCCATTATGCCATCATTGACTTGAATGGGGACGGCCGTTCTATTCATCCAATTTCTTTTGGTGGGACACTGTATAAGTCAGAGTATATTTGATATTGCCCATATAAATAAACTTGTGTCAATGCCAGGGGCAGAAGCAAGATAAAAAGACTGTGGCCAGGAACTTCCCAGCCTGCTGAGTGGCATCCTCCTAGACACAAAAGCCTTGGGCGAACAAAACCATTTGTTCTTTTTTTGGGTGGGCATTCAGCGCAAAGGCTTTCATTGACATGGCACTTAGAGAGGGAATTGAGTGCTGCTGGGCCAAAAGGAGGAAGAAGACATTTACCACCCTGACTCAATAACATTGACAGAACAGGCCAGTGTATGCTGGCTGCAGTAGGGCTTTTCCAACCCAGAAGTGATCCATAACTAAAGCTCATGTGGCAGTAAGTCTCATACCGCAGGCCAAGTAAGACAAGGTTAGATCCATGAGGGAATTCCTGCTTCAGCCGCCCAGGAGACAGGAGGCAACCTCAAATCTTAGAGGCAATGCCTGCTATCCAAAGAGTAGTGGGTTACAGCTGGGGCACAGAAATCTGTCTCTTAACTGAGCCATCTCTTAACCTTTTAGTCATAGCCATTTTAGTCAAACTCTGCAATGGACATTTAAAACAAAATCCTCACCATAATGCTTACAAAGAACGGTGTTACAACTTCATTGAAGCATATGGAAAACTTCCACACATTTTAACATACTTTATCGTCTTCTTTACATTCATAGTTCCTCCTCAGTATGGTGTTATGAATCTCTGTTTATCCCTGGCAGTGTCAGAGAGAGAGGAGCTGAGGGTTGTTGATCCTCAGGGGCAGGTCCATGGTTGAGAGGCCAGGGTAGTGGTCAGGAGTCTCATGTACAATTTGACCTGTGCCTTCCTGGGAGACATTTCCAAGTCAATAGCAGCTGAGCTACATGAGTCAGAGACCACAACAAGATACCAGGCTTCTCATGCACTCTAAATGGAGCTGGCAGGGCCGTGCACAGAACTTACGGGGGGCATGTGCTCCAACAAAAAAAAGGGCACCCCAAATTGATTTTCCTGCAACAGCGGTCACAGACTGAGCAATTATTACAAGAGGAGGGAAACACAATTTCAAATACAAGATTAGACAGCCAGGTGGCCCTGTTCTGAAGATTTGCCAGCTGGTTAGCCCTGTTCTGAAGATTAGCCAGCTGGGTATCCCTGTTCTGAAGATTAGCCTACCATTACTACTGTATATCCAACCAACTCCATTTGTTGCCACGATCATGAATCCCAGTGGTTTTCAAACTTTTTGACCCGCAACCCCCAAAAAGGAGTGGTAACAAACGTGCACCAAACAAGCTAACATGCGTGCACAATCGCTGCACAAATGTACCATGTCATCACAGCCATAAATGGTGATGCATTTTCAAAACGCAAGATAGGCAACAGAAATAAACTGCGTTTTAAACCTGCAAGTCATTCATGTTAGCAGCCAATATCAATTAGGGACATATCATGTCACATCTCTGGAGTCCAGATGAAGCAGAATCATATGGCCTAATTGTAGCAGAGGTTGTAGGATTGGATGGAAAGGATGTTCTGTTTGCACCGCGCCATCACTTTGGAGGGCAGCCTTCCTGCAGAGTGCTCGTTGCCAGCCGGGTAGCATTGTTCTTCCACACAAATATCGTAATAAATCTGCTAGAATATGTTACATCTTCATCCCATAATATTGAAGGCAGTGCGATGTCACAGCTGCAGCTGCTTACCTTTAGACATACTTGTATAGCCAATAGCTACCCAAACAGGCCTATCTGAAATATGAAAAATATAAATCAAATCGCTAGGTAGCCTGTAGTTCTGGCAAAGATGAGTCAGTAGTAAATTGATAAACTGTATTTTATATGGATGATAAACGTAGGCCTACTCTGTTTTTGCCAGGAAAAAACTGGAGGCAATTAATTAACCAAGTTCTTTCTGGTCATCTGGATATGAACAACCGCCTTTGGGCACCAATGCTGATGACTGGTCATTGGTCAACAATCAAGACGCGCTACTTTTTGGTTCTGAAGCATAGATGAGAATTTAATGACGACTTGTGGGCAGCGGGTTCAATTATACCACAACCGAAAAGGGCACTTTGGAGACTGGAAGGTCAAAGGGGCATGTGCTCTGCACAGGTAGAGCCCTATCTGTGCATGTGCCTGGGAGCTGGGAATAGGGACTTTGATATTCCCTCACACTGGACATCAGAAATACTACGTAGTTTAGAAACCCCAATCACCAGTTAATTTATAAAGAAATGTAAAAATCGAACACCTCAAAACATAGCATCACATACTAATACCATCACATGGTATTAGTCCATCACTATCATGTGAGTTCTGCACCACAGGGGACCTTGGTACTTTTCAGGATGTGCTGTGGAAATGCCCGGGGGTGGTTGAATTCTGTTGGAAAGTCAACAATGTAATCTCTGTACTTATAGATAAAATATTGCCATTAGATCCAATAGTGCTGTTGCTTTGTGATGACTCTGATTTGCATGAACAGAGAGTGTGGTTGGCAGGAACCACAGCTGCTAAGAAAATTATTGTACAAAGGTGGATCCATCTCATCAGTTACCATTGCAACAATGGCTGCTCACATTTAAGGACATTGTACTTATAGTTCTCTCTACGGCCAGGATCCACAGGGCCAAGGTGTCCACTCGGGACACATGGAAAAAAGCAGCAGTGGACATTTCTGAACTCTTAAACCAACAGGCCTTTACATCCATGAATGTATATCAATAATTTGTCACTATTTCTGAGGCTATATGATGTACTGTTCAGTAGATTTACTATGTAATATTAATTAATTTGTTTTTGATCACATTATTTATTGTCTATGCTATCAGATTACCAGTGGGGAGTGGGCCTAAAAATATATCTATACATGTATTGTATGAATCTTATGAATTGAATTAATAAAAACATGATGAAAAAAAATATATACATACTACATAGTCACCTTTGTTTTATCTGCATCAGGTGTGACCAGGCTGGATTAAAAGTGGCTTTGCCAAGCTTCTGCGAAGCTGGAATCTTTCCCATACTGGTATAGGGAAAACTGACCTCTAAATTGTGATTTCATCATCGGATTTCACTGAACTGGAATCTACATAATAAAACAACTATCTACGTACAGTGGGGCAAAAAAGTATTTAGTCAGCCACCAATTGTGCAAGTTCTCTCACTTAAAAAGATGAGAGAGGCCTGTAATTTTCATCAGAGGTACACTTCAACTATGACAGACAAAATGAGGAAAAAAAAATCCAGAAAATCACATTGTAGGATTTTTAATGAATTTATTTGCAAATTATGGTGGAAAATAAGTATTTGGTCACATACAAACAAGCAAGATTTCTGGCTCTCACAGACCTGTAACTTCTTCTTTAAGAGGCTCCTCTGTCCTCCACTCGTTACCTGTATTAATGGCACCTGTTTGAACTTGTTATCAGTATAAAAGACACCTGTCCACAACCTCAAACAGTCACACTCCAAACTCCACTATGGCCAAGACCAAAGAGCTGTCAAAGGACACCAGAAACAAAATTGTAGACCTGCACCAGGTTGGGAAGACTGAATCTGCAATAGGTAAGCAGCTTGGTTTGAAGAAATCAACTGTGGGAGCAATTATTAGGAAATGGTAGACATACAAGACCACTGATAATCTTCCTCGATCTGGGGCTCCACGCAAGATCTCACCCGTGGGGTCAAAATGATCACAAGAACGGTGAGCAAAAATCCCAGAACCACACGGGGACCTAGTGAATGACCTGCAGAGAGCTGGGACCAAAGTAACAAAGCCTACCATCAGTAACACACTACGCCACCAGGGACTCAAATCCTGCAGTGCCAGACGTGTCCCCTGCTTAAGCCAGTACATGTTCAGGCCCGTCTGAAGTTTGCTAGAGAGCATTTGGATGATCCAGATGAGGATTGGGGAGAATGTCATATGGTCAGATGAAACCAAAATAGAACGTTTTGGTAAAAACTCAACTCGTCGTGTTTGGATGACAAAGAATGCTGAGTTGCATCCAAAGAACACCATACCTACTGTGAAGCATGGGGTGGAAACATCATGCTTTGGGGATGTTTTTCTGCAAAGGGACCAGGACGACTGATCCGTGTAAAGGAAAGAATGAATGGGGCCATGTATCGTGAGATTTTGTGTGAAAACCTCCTTCCATCAGCAAGGGCATTGAAGATGAAACGTGGCTGGGTCTTTCAGCATGACAATGATCCCAAACACACCGCCTGGGCAACGAAGGAGTGGCTTGTAAGAAGCATTTCAAGGTCCTGGAGTGGCCTAGCCAGTCTCCAGATCTCAACACCATAGAAACTCTTTGGAGGGAGTTGATAGTCCGTGTTGCCCAGCGACAGCCCCAAAACATCACTGCTCTAGAGGAGATCTGCATGGAGGAATGGGCCAAAATACCAGCAACAGTGTGTGAAAACCTTGTGAAGACTTACAGAAAACGTTTGACCTCTGTCATTGCCAACAAAGGGTATATAACAAAGTATTGAGATAAACTTTTGTTATTGACCAAATACTTATTTTCCACCATAATTTGCAAATAAATACATCAAAAATCCTACAATGTGATTTTCTGGATTTCTTTTTCTCATTTCGTCTGTCATAGTTGAAGTGTACCTATGATGAAAATTACAGGCCTCTCTCATCTTTTTAAGTTGGAGAACTTGCACAATTGGTGGCTGACTAAATACTTTTTTGCCCCACTGTATGTTGGGATTCTTTTAAATATCCTGGACTCTTGGGACAGCCTGGCATATGTCGTTAGTTAGCTAATAGTCCTAATGTATTCACCATACACTGCCAGAGTACATTCTCTTGATAGTTTACTTAGTTGGGTTGGGATTTTCTGGAACATTCTTATTTCCTGTTGTATAAAGGAGAGGAGACCATGCATCTGTTCTGATTGGGACTTTACTGTGTCATGTTGCTGTGAACTCATATGGCCCCTGCCTCATTTCACCCAGAGATCAAACCAGGCAGCCATAACTTCTCCTAGGTGGGCACCGATAGCTCTTACTGGAGGATTCAGTACAGAGATGTGGACTCAATCATTTTAGTAAATCTCTGTATTTGGTGGACTGATTAATGCAAATTGGGATGATTCTTATGACCCTGTCAGTGCTACATCTCAATCATGTTTCCCCTTCGATAGTTGGCACATTGTTTTGGAATACTGATTTAAAGCCGGGAACTGACTTTCTGAATTAATAATGTTGCAGGGAATAAGGGTTTCTGTGCTGGATGTAACTCTGCATGTCAATGACGCATAAAGCAGGGAAGTTTTTTTTTTGCCACTGAGAAGGTGTTCTTCATTCTCTGCCAGAGAGAAGCCAGGGCTGGTAGACAGCAGCGGGAGCCCTATTCCCTCCCCTCTCCCTTCGGATAATGGGATCTAAAAGCTGGCGTGGGCCAGCACTCATTTAGCCCACAAACAGGGACTATATACGGAAGTGGGGAAAGCCTCTGTGACCTTGAAATTGGTACTTCCAAAGAGAAAATAGTCCGTCCCTCCCTTCCCTCATGGTCTGAGGATAAAGGTGGAACAGGCAGATGGGATGCAGGAAGGCATGTTTTGTAGGAGTAAAGGGCAGGGAACATGATTCTCATGTGTTGGTAGCAGACAGATGCTAGAGTCCAACAGTATTGTCTGGCCCTGGTTCAATTAATTGATAGTGTACTAGAGTAAAACTAGAGTCAAAGCTCATAGACTTCATTCTGGTCTCTCCTATAAAGCAACTATTAATACACTATTAGTTTGATTTATAATGTGTCAATGGCAAATATGTTGACATGCCAAAACACTGTTCACAAACTGTTTAGTCACCCTTGCTATGTACTTACACTAACGGCTGCTTTTGCAAGGGATGCAACTTTGGTTTTAGAAGTGGGGGGGACAGAATTGTTTTTATTTTTTATTATTATTTTTATCCAGTCAGATAAACACTCTAAACAGCCTACCTGATGCTCGGAGGCTTCTGCATGGTCCTAAAGCACACCGTAGCCTCGTTTTGTATCACATTCCAATGATACAACTGGGGGCAAAAATGCAATTTCAGAATGTGGGGGACATGTCCGTTCTCAGTGAATGTTGCGTCTCTGGCTTTTGCAGTTAATATTGTGTGCATTTTGTCTTCAGGAGTGGTTGCATGTGCTAGATATAAAATCAAAACTGACAGCCTGTGGATAGTTTACCACCTACATATAATCCATAGGGAGCTATCTGTATAAAGTTTATTGAGTGAATATAGGCTGGTAACACACAGCTTAATGGAGAGGCAGACATGTATCGATATAAGAAAACAAATTGAGTTATGATAGGATTTCAGAATTTCTATCAAGACCTCTCTAACTTCGAGTTACGATTGGTTTTGGCAAAATATCCTATATTCAATATAGAGTCTATATTCAGAAGTGAGAAACTGTGTACCACCATATCAGACCATTATTCTCACTGCAGAAGCCAGACGGGGAACAGCAGAAAACTCAAATAAATAGTCCAGCTAAGGCTAAGGGTAAGATTGTGTGATATTTTCCTAGAAAAGTATTTTATGAAGTCATGACTTATGAGCATAATATTAGCAAAAAGTTCTACATAAAATTGAGATCAGCTCTCCATGGGCTATTTTTCCTCACAATTCACTTTTTATTCCATCATAACTTTCTTGTATCTGACTCCAAAGGGTGCTCTCTCTATCAATCATTATTTTGACAGAGTTGGATGACAAACCTTTGTGGCTACGTGGTAACTTCTCAATATTGCACTCAATCAATAACTATCAGTTTGATAAAGTACAGGGGATTGTTTTCAGAGAGAGCCCTAATAGCAAACTTCACTGCTGTTGACTACATTCAGAAAATGTAGAATAACTGATTTTCTATGATTTATCGTGCTTAGCATATTGGTAACGCTTAATTTTAAGGGGTCCTTATTACAGTGTAATTACAATGTAATAAAACTGCAATTACATTGTAACAAGTATTGTAATTCATTGTAATACGTAGTTACATGTAACTGGTGGTAATTGCAGTCTGTAATTAGAGAGGTGTGACAACGAGTGCTTGTTACCATGCTTGTTACAAATGTTCCGATAGCATCCCAAGCATATATCCCAACGCACTATATTTCAGTGCCTGCACTTTTCAGCCTGCACAAACCATGTGATAAGTGTTAGCCAATTGAAAACCGACCACCTCATTGACACAACTCTGTAATACAGGCCTCTGGAGTCTGCTGCAAAAATGTGAAAGAAAAGTTCACAATCGGTTCACATCAAAAATACGTCAAATTGTTAAATAAATTCAAGCTGCATTTGACAATGGGTCAATTATTTTAACCATCAATTAAACATTTTTAGACACATTAATAAACAGTTATGGTTAAAATTGTGAGGTAGTTATTCATGGTTGCTAAATTGTAAGCCTCTTAAGCTTGGTTGAGTAATGGTTTATAAATGCACTTAAAATGTTCATAAGGAAAGGGAAAGAGGGATACCTAGTCAGTTTTACAACTGAATGCATTCAACTGAAATGTGTCTTCCGCAATTAATCCAAACCCTCTGAATCAGACTCTTATTCCATCATGTAACCTTGCAAGGGGTTAACTGTTGAGGAACATTCTCACTTTTGGATGGGATGCGTTGGTGCAATTACTTATTTATACCAAAATGCAGGCATCATGTCAAGATCAAGTCAGTTTTCCATGCAATTTATTTTGAATTTTGCATAGGTAGTTAGCTAGCTAGCTAGCCTAGTGTTGGCTAGCTATTCAACTGTAGCTAGCTAACGTTACCTTTTCTGGAGTTTTTATTAGGCAATCAACTAGGCTAACCAGCTAGCTACTTACCATCTACGGAATAGACTTTCCATGCAATCTGTAGAGTTTTTTGGATTAGCTATCACACTAACTAGCTAGCTGGTTTTCTAACCTTGAATAGCTGGCTACCGAAAGCGGACAAATAGCTATGCTATGGTCCCTACTCGCTAGCTAAATATCTAGCTAACGTTAGCTCGGCTTGATGGTCTAATCTTCCCTGATCCTAATAATCAGGGTATCGATACCCAAAGGGTATTACGTGAGACACACCCAGCATGCTAAAGTTAGTTATCTAGCTAGCTACTTGTGTAAACACACTATGAGTAAGTTTCAATGTAGCTAAACACAAGCAAATGTATTAGTTTCAGTAAGCACTATTATTGCTATCTGGATAACACAACAACTAGCTAGGTAGCAGGCCTAATTTATAGAAATCATGATGATAATAGTTTAGAGTCATGTAAGTAGTCATAGTTACATTCTTCTTCACTTCTGCAGATTCCCACAAGGTCTCAGACTCCAGGATGGGAAAATGCTTACAAGAAAGAAACAATTGGAGACAGACAGAGTTGTCCATTTCCATTGTTACAGGTAATGTTAAAGAGGGATGAAAAAAACAATCCCGTTCTAAATTATCTATCTAGGCTACTACTCACCACCATTTGAATAGTTATTTTATGTTTTTGAGTAGGCCTATTATCTTTGTTTAATCTAATTAATCAAATTATTTATAAGAGCGGCATCAGTGTTCTGAGTTTGAGAGTCTGGCATGCCCAAAGTAAAATGCCTACTACTCAGGCCCAGAAACTAGGATATGCACATAAGTAGTAGTATTGGATAGAAAACACTCGGAAGTTTTTAAAACTGTTCAAAAAATGTTTGAGTATAACAGAACTGATATGGCAGGCAAAAACCAGAGGAAAATCCATCCAAGAAAATGTCATTTTGTGTGATGGGTCATTTTCCAATTGTTTGCTATAGGATCTGCTGAATTCCAGCTCCCAGATTGCAGTACCTATGGCTTCCACTAGATGTCAACCGTCTTTAGACAAGGTTTGATACGTTTATCTTGAAAACTAGAGGAATACAGGAAGTTTTTCCAAGTGGAGTGAGAAGGTGCCTTTTGGTTTTGGCGCGCAGGACCGTGAGCACACGCCTCGGTTTTTTTCCTTTTCCATCGCTCAAGATATTATCCGTGTGAAATATAATCATTAATAAACATAATAGTGTACCTGAGGATCGATTAGAAACGTGGTTTGATTTGTTTGGGCAAAGTTTATAGGTATATTTTTACCCGGTCTCTGTGGCTTCTATTTTGGGCGAGTGAATGGTGGATTTTCTGAACAGAACGCGCCAACCAAACGGAGACTTATGGATATAAATAAGGACTTTTTCTAACAAAAGGAACATTGGATGTCTTGCTTGGACACTTCGGATTGCCATCAGCAGAAGATCTTCAAAGGTAAGCGATTTATTTGAGCTCTTTTTATGTGTTTTGTGACACCCGCGCTGGTTTTATTATTATGCTAATGGTGGAAGTACACGGGGGCGCTGTCCTCAGACAATCAAATGTTCTGCTTTCGCCTAAAGCCTTTTTGAAATCTGACAACGCTGTTAGATTGCCAAGCGTCTACGCTTTTGAACAGTGTGCAACACTTGTATTTGTATGAATGTTTTATAATACTACATTTGCATTTTAAATTTGCCGCTCTACATTTTTCCGGATGTTGTCAAGGATGGGGCGCTAGCACCCCACTGCTCCCTAAGAAGTTTTATCTAACAATAAACATCTTTGTAATTTTTTAAGAAATGTAAGGTCTTTCTACATTTTGCAATACTGTTGACTAAAGGAGAATGTCATCTTTTGTTTGTAAGTGTTTTCTCTTGGTAATGAGTAGTAAGTCATTATATTGAAATTGCTCATAGATAACTATAAAGTTACACTTAACTTTAACTAGCTAAATCCTGTATAAGACATAGTAATAACATTGTACTTATGCATATTTTTTTTGTGTACTCTGTGGTGTACTTGTGTGTTTATCCTCCCACTTGAGGATGACCCCAGTCAGTGATGTTGAACTACACTCAGTTTATTAGGTACGCCACCTCGTTCGCAAAAATGGATCGCTACTACACGAACCCCATGGCTTGCTATATAAAGCAGGCAGACACGCATCAAGACTTTCAGTTTCTGTTTTGATTGAACATTAAAATGGGTAAACAAGTGACCTAAGTGACTTTGAGCATGGTATGATCGTCGATGTATCTACTTATCCTCTGCAGCAGAGTATGCTGGGTATTCCTTTCCTGTGGCAGTCCTCATGAGAGCCAGTTTCATCATAGCGCTTGATGGGTTTTTGCGAATACACTTGAAGAAACTTTGAAAGTTCTTGAAATGTTCCAGATTGACTGGCCTTCATGTCTTAAAGTAATGATGGACTGTCATTTCTCTTTGCTTATTTGAGCTGTTCTTGCCAGAATATGTACTTGGTCTTTTACTAAATAGAGCTATCTTCTGTATACCACCCCTACCTTGTCACAACACAACTGATTGATCAAACTCATTAAGAAGGAAAGCAATTCCACAAATTAACTTTTAACAAGGCACACCTGTTAAATGAAATGGATTTCAGGTGACTACCTCATGAAGCTGTTTGAGAGAATGTCAAGAGTGTGCAAAGCTGTCATCAAGGCGAAGGGTGGCTACTTTAAAGAATCTCAAATATAAAATTTATTTTGATTTGTTTAACACTTTTTTTGGTTACTACATGATTCAATATGTGTTATTTCATAGGTTTGATGTCTTCACTATTATTCTACATTGTAGAAAATAGTAAAAATAAAGAAAAACCCTGGAACGAGTAGGTGTGTCCAAACTTTTGACCGGTACTGTATATCTAATCTGTTTTTGTAAACTTAACCAAGTTAACTCAGATGACACTCTTTTTTGTATGGCAAGTGCTAGCAACAACATTGAGTGGAAATCTTTAAAGAGTGTGCATTCACGGGTCTGTAATTAGAGACTATGTAATCTAAGACACCCAGCACATCTGTCCACAAGAGATAACAACAACATTTGGATAGTTATTACTGAATCGGATGCAGCTGAGAAGAAGCGAAACACTGAATTGGTGAATTTAGTGAAAACTTGCCCATTTGTAACAAGCATGATAACAAGCATTCTTTGTTACCTCTGTAGTTACAGACTGCAATTACCACCAGTTACATGTCGCTATTACAGTGTAACTATAAGTTATTACAATTAACTACAGCGCTTGTTAGTGTCATGACACATGTCATTACACTGTAATAAGGACCCCTTAAAATTAAAGGTTACCAGTGTATATTCTATGGTTTAAGTTGCAGATAATTGTGTCATTATGCATTTCTATGAATGTCTTTTTTGCATTTTATTTATGTCAGACACATTAATTTCTCTTTCACAGATGAATCACTGTTTAATTCATCACAATTCTTCTTCTTTTTAATTCTGCATCGTTGGGAAAGGGCTCGTAATCATTTCACAGTAAAATCCACACCTGTTTTATTCGGCTCATGTGACAAATAAAATTCAATTTGACTGGTTGGTTAAATATAGAAAACATGACATTGCATACCGTACCTAGCTCCATATACAGTTTCGAGCTCCATATACAGTACCATACAGTACCTAGCTCCATATTAGCAGTGTCGAACACACACCGATGTGGTTGAAAATGAGTGATTATATGTCTAAACGTTTCTGTGTAGCTTGCTTTTGCAAAAGCTATACAAGTGGTCAGCCAATTTAGGGACAGAGTACCATTGTGGTAGCCTTGGGAACTGAACGATGGGAAAAATGAAAGTCTATTCATTGGCAGATAAAGCAGAAGTCATTCAGCCCAGTTGCATTGATGCACAAAATGACAGTCGCAAGCTTTTGTGATGTACTGTGCAATAATTACCTAAACAATTCCAGTCCAGGTTGTAATTCAAACACACTCGTCATCTCCAACGTAATCCTGTGACCAATCATCCTCGCTCTACGGCCCGTTTCAGATAATTGACTATTCAGATCACAATGCAGCCCATTTCTGACTTCTCCCAGGGCACAGAGGGTTTGATCTTCAATAAGCATGCATTTTCACAACGCTTTGATTAGAAGTATAAGCAACAACTTTTGGATGGGCCCCAAACACCCTCTCATCCCCTCTCTTCCCTCCTGCCCTGATGTATTTTTGAACTACTCAAAAGGTTGAGTGTTCAGAGTGAACCCGCCATGTCGTCTATATACCAGATCGTTGGAATATGAGGTTGTAAATCTAAAATATATTATCCCTCTGGGAGGGGTGGTGATTTCATGTTTTATTAAGCCCTTAAGCTAAAATGTAGGCCTACATCTCTTATTCTTGACAGGGTTTGATGTAGGAGGGTTTGAATGATGGGGGTTTGCTATTAAGGGTGGTGAGGTTCCAACATCTGAACATCGGGTACATGTCAACAGCCCCCTGATGTTTAAAGATACAATACATGCTCTCTTTGTACAGGCATTACTGAGTGATGTTTTGTACATTTAGTATAGTACTAAAGTATGGTAAGGCAATTATTATGCTGTTCCTTGAGTTTACCTTATTCTGAAATATGATGAGTGATGCATCTGTCAGGTGGGTAGGTGGCTGAAACCATGTGAGAAACTTAGCTCATCTTACTTCCTGGTATTATGAGAAGCTTGAGCAGGGTTCCATTATTTCTAAACAATTGATTAGGTTATTTTTTCCAATTTGTCTGGTTAGTTTTAAATAATTACCCCGGGTCCACTGCTCAGCTAAAACTGCATTACGTTAATTAAGTGATGGATCTAACCAGGAATAAAGCCTATATCTATCATGCAGGGAATTAAGTTACATTATCCAATGCCTCAATCCCCTGAAAACCAGTGCATGTTATACGTTTTAATTGACTTGCTACAAAAAAAGTTGAATGGATGCTTTTGACAATCTATCTTCTTTCAACTGACAGCAAATTCAACGATAGAAAATTTCAATTTACAACAACAACAAAAAACGTCTGCGTTTTCGGCTTTTGAGCTTCTAGTCATGAAATCTATGCAGCCAACTCAGTCATTTTTTTATAGCTACTGTTTACAGGCCTCCTGGGCCATATACAGTGTTCCTCACTGAGTTCCCTGAATTCCTATCGGACCCTGTAGTCATGGCAGATAATATTCAAATTTTTGGTGACTTTAATATTCACATGGAAAAGTCCACAGACCCACTCCAAAAGGCTTTCGGAGCCATCATCGACTCAGTGGGTTTTGTCCAACATGTCTCCGGACCTACTCACTGCTCACTGCTAGTTTTGTCCCGTGGAATAAATGTTGTGGATCTTAATGTTTTTCCTCATAATCCTGGACTATCGGACCACCATTTTATTACGTTTGCAATCGCAACAAATAATCTGCTCAGACCCGAACCAAGGATCATCAAAAGCCGTGCTATAAATTCTTGGACAACCCAAAGATTCCTAGATGCCCTTCCAGACTCCCTCCACCTACCCAAGGACATCAGAGTACAAAAATCAGTTAACCACCTAACGGAGGAACTCAATTTAACCTTGCGTAATACCCTTGATGCAGTCGTACCCCTAAAAACAAAAAACATTTGTCATAAGAAACTAGCTCCCTGGTATACAGAAAATACTTGAGCTCTGAAGGAAGCATCAGAAAATTGGAACGGAAATGGCGCACACCAAACTGGAAGTCTTCCTACTAGCTTGGAAAGACAGTACCGTGCAGTATCGAAGAGCCCTCACTGCTGCTCGATCATCCTATTTTCCAACTTATTTCAGAAAAATAAGAACAATCCCACATTTATTTTTGATACTGTTCGCAAAGCTAACTAAAAAGCAACCCAAGAGAGAATGGCTTTCACTTCAGCAGAGATAAATTCATGAACTTCTTTGACGAAAAGATCCTGATCATTAGGAAAGCAAATTACGGACTTTAAATCTGCGTATTCCTCCAAAGCTCAGTTGTCCTGAGTCTGCACAACACTGCCAGGACCTAGGATCAAGGGAGACACTAAAGTTTTTTATACTATATCTCTTGACACATTGATGAAAATGATCATGGCCTCTAAACCTTCAAGCTGCATCCTGGACCCTATTCCAACTAAACTACTGAAAGAGCTGCTTCCTGTGCTTGGCCCTCCTATGTTGAACATAATAAACGTCTCTCAATCCACCGGATGTGTACCAAACTCAATAAAGTGTCAGTAATAAAACCTCTCTTGAAAAAGCCAAACCTTGACCAAGAAAATATAAAAAACTATCGACTTATATTCAATCTCTCATTCCTCTCAAAGATTTTAGAAAAAGCTGTTGTGTAGCAACTCACTGCCTTCTGGAAAACAAACAATGTATACGAAACACTTCAGTCTGGTTTTAGACCCCATCATAGCACTGAGACTGCACTTGTGAAGGTGGTAAATGACCTTTTAATGGCATCAGACCGAGGCTCTGCATCTGTCCTTGTGCTCCTAGACCTTAGTGCTGCTTTTGATACCATCAATCCCCACATTATTTTGGAGAGATTGGAAATCCAAATTGGACAAGTTCTGGCCTGGTTTAGATCTTATCTGTCGGAAAGATATCCGTTTGTCTCTGTAGATGGTTTGTCCTCTGACAAATCAACTGTAAATGTCAGTGTTCCTCAAGGCTCCGTTTTAGTACCACTATTGTTTTCACTATATACACTGCTCAAAAAAATAAAGGGAACACTAAAATAACACATCCTAGATCTGAATGAATGAAATAATCTTATTCAATACTTTTTTCTTTACATAGTTGAATGTGCTGACAACAAAATTACACAAAAATTATCAATGGAAATCAAATGTATCAACCCATGGAGGTCTGGATTTGGAGTCACACTCAAAATTAAAGTGGAAAACCACACTACAGGCTGATCCAACTTTGATGTAATGTCCTTAAAACAAGTCAAAATGAAGCTCAGTAGTGTGTGTGGCCTCCACGTGCCTGTATGACCTCCCTACAACGCCTGGGCATGCTCCTGATGAGGTGGCGGATGGTCTCCTGAGGATCTCCTCCCAGACCTGGACTAAAGCATCCGCCAACTCCTGGACAGTCTGTGGTGCAACGTGGCGTTGGTGGATGGAGCGAGACATGATGTCCCAGATGTGCTCAATTGGATTCAGGTCTGGGAACGGGCGGGCCAGTCCATAGCATCAATGCCTTCCTCTTGCAGGAACTGCTGACACACTCCAGCCACATGAGGTCTAGCATTGTCTTGCATTAGGAGGAACCCAGGGCCAACCGCACCAGCATATAGTCTCACAAGGGGTCTGAGGATCTCATCTTGGTACCTAATGGCAGTCAGGCTACCTCTGGCGAGCACATGGAGGGCTGTGCGGCCCCCCAAAGAAATGCCACCCCACACCATGACTGACCCACCGCCAAACCGGTCATGCTGGAGGATGTTGCAGGCAGCAGAACGTTCTCCACGGCGTCTCCAGACACGTCTGTCACATGTGCTCAGTGTGAACCTGCTTTCATCTGTGAAGAGCACAGGGCGCCAATGGCGAATTTGCCAATCTTGGTGTTCTCTGGCAAATGCCAAACGTCCTGCACGGTGTTGGGCTGTAAGCACAACCCCCACCTGTGGACGTCGGGCCCTCATACCACCCAAATGGAGTCTGTTTCTGACCGTTTGAGCAGACACATGCACATTTGTGGCCTGCTGGAGGTCATTTTGCAGGGCTCTGGCAGTGCTCCTCCTGCTCCTCCTTGCACAAAGGCGGAGGTAGCGGTCCTGCTGCTGGGTTGTTGCCCTCCTACGGCCTCCTCCACGTCTCCTGATGTACTGGCCTGTCTCCTGGTAGCGCCTCCATGCTCTGGACACTACGCTGACAGACACAGCAAACCTTCTTGCCACAGCTCGCATTGATGTGCCATCCTGGATGAGCTGCACTACCTGAGCCACTTGTGTGGGTTGTAGACTCCGTCTCATGCTACCACTAGAGTGAAAGCACCGCCAGCATTCAAAAGTGACCAAAACATCAGCCAGGAAGCATAGGAACTGAGAAGTGGTCTGTGGTCACCACCTGCAGATTGCCTTGTCTTGCTAATTGCCTATAATTTACACCTGTTGTCTATCCATTTGCACAACAGCATGTGAAATTTATTGTCAATCAGTGTTGCTTCCTAAGTGGACAGTTTGATTTCACAGAAGTGTGATTGACTTGGAGTTACATTGTGTTGTTTAAGTGTTCCCTTTATTTTTTTGAGCAGTGTATTTATTCTACTTTTAAACTCGGACAAAAAAAAAAGATGCTAGCTCTAGGTCCCAAGAAACAAAGAGATCTTCTGTTGAATCTGACAATTAATCTTGATGGTTGTACAGTCGTCTCAAATACAACTGTGAAAGACCTCAGCGTTACTCTGGTCTCTGATCTCTCTTTTGACAAACGTATCAAGACTGTTTCAAGGACAGCTTTTTTTCCATCTACGCAACGTTGCAAACCCCCAAAACTTTCTGTCCAAAAAGGATGCAGAAAAATGTAGCCATGCTTTTGTCACTTCTAGGTTAGACTACTGCAATGCTCTACTTTCCGGCTACCCGGATAAAGCACTAAATAAACTTCAGTTAGTGCTAAACACGGCTGCTAGAATCTTGACTAGAACCAAAAAATGTTACTCCAGTGCTAGCCTCTCTACACTGGCTTCCTGTTAAGGCTAGGGCTGATTTCAAGGTTTTACTGCTAAACTACAAAGCATTACATGGGCTTGCTCCTACCTATCTTTCTGATTTGGTCCTGCCGTACATACCTACACATACGATACGGTCACAAGACGCAGGCCTCCTTACTGTCCCTAAAATTTCTAACCAAACAGCTGGAGACAGGGCTTTCTCCTATAGAGCTCCATTTTTATGGAATGGTCTTCCTATCCATGTGAGAGACGCAGACTCGGTGTTGACCTTTAAGTCTTTATTGAAGACTCATCTCTTCAGTAGGTCCTATGATTGAGTGTAGTCTGGCCCTGAAGTGTGAAGGTGAACGGAAAGGCACTGGAGAAACAAACCGCCCTTGCTGTTTCTGTCTGGCCGGTTCCCCTCTCTCCACTGGGATTCTCTGCCTCAAACCCTATTAAAGGGGCTGAGTCACTGGCTTACTGGTGCTCTTCCATGCCGTCCCTAGGAGGGGTGCGCCACTTGACTGGGTTGAGTCACCGACGTGATCTTCACTTTGGCAAAGTGGGTGGGGTTATATCCTGCCTGTTTGTCCCTGTCCGGGGTTATCGTCGGACGGGGCCACAGTGTCTCCCGACGTCTCCTGTCTCAGCCTCCAGTATTTATGCTGCAATAGTTTATGTGTCGGGGGCTAGTCAGTCTGTTAAATCTGGAGTATTTCTCCTGTCTTATCCGGTGTCCTGTGTGAATTTAAGTATGCTCTCTCTCTTTTTCTCTTTTTCTCTCTCTCGGAGGACCTGCGCCCTAGGACCGTGCCTCAGGACTACCTGGCCTGATGACTCCTTGCTGTCCCCAGTCCACCTGGTCGTGCTGCTGCTCCAGTTTCAACTGTTCTGCCTGCGGCTATGGAACCCTGACCTGTTCACCGGACGTGCTACCTTGTCCCAGCCTTGCTGTTTTCAACTCTCTAGAGACAGCAGGAGCAGTAGATATACTCTGAATGATCGGCTATGAAAAGCCAACTGACATTTACTCCTGAGGTGCTGACCTGTTGCACCCTCTACAACCACTGTGATTATTATTATTTGACCCTGCTGGTCATCTGTGAACATTTGAACATCTTGGCCATGTTCTGTTATAATCTCCACCCGGCACAGCCAGAAGAGGACTGTCCACCCACCATAGCCTGGTTCCTCTCTAGGTTTCTTCCTAGGTTTCCGGCCTTTCTAGGGAGTTTTTCCTTGCCACCGTGCTTCTACATCTGCATTGCTTACTGTTTGGGGTTTTAGTCTTCTGGGTTTCTGTATAGCACTTTGTGACATCAGCTGATGTAAGAAGGGCTTTATAAATACATTTGATTGATTGACAGAATAGAAATTTGTTCTTTAGGCATGTGTGTGCATGTGTAAGCGTATGTGTGGGTGTGAATGTGAGCATAGAACCAAGCTCTTTATTGTTCAATACCAGAGACGTTATTCCCTATGGGGGCCTGTTTCTCTCAGGCTTTGGATGAAAGTGCTCACACACAGATCTTTGTAGTCGTGTTCTGTAATTTGGATATGGTTAACTCTTACAGGGCATACCAACATCACAGTCTTGACTCATTGCTGACCTTTAATAACAGGGACCAAATTCCCTCCCCACACCACAGCAGTCAGTCCAGACCCCATTCTGTCATCATCCCTTTAGAATGAGAATCATGTATCTGACACTTCAAAGCCGTAATACAATAACAAGTGAAACACCTGTCGACTGCTGCATTCTGCAACTCCATTATGGGGCTCCATTAGCAGTTCCACATATGGCATGTCTTGATAATAACTATCCTTCATTATTAACTGCCTTATCTCTGGACAAATCTTACAGGCAGATGGCAGGCGAGGCACCAAAGACTGTCATCTTATGTAATAGAGCAGCACGGCCATGTGATCCATATATTCTTCGTTATAAGCTGGAGGTCCTACATATTGCAGTCAATGGCTGGCTACATGTTATGTTACCCTCTCAGTGCTTATGGTAAATCTGATTCCAATGGGCTGAGCACTTCTGTACCGAACACAGGGAATACTGCAAAGCAACTGTATGTTTAACAGTAGTACAGGATGAGGTTGTGAACAGTAGCTGACACACCACCCTGTATAAACCCTAGTGTTGGGTTGATGCTGGAACACCACCCAGTATAAACCCTAGTGTTGGGTTGATGCTGGCACACCACCCAGTATAAACCCAAGTGTTGTGTTGATGCTGGAACACCACCCAGAATAAACCCTAGTGTTGGGTTGATGCTGGCACACCACCCAGTATAAACCCTACTGTTGGGTTGATGCTGGCACACCACCCAGTATAAACCCTAGTGTTGGGTTGATGCTGGCACACCACCCAGTATAAACCCAAGTGTTGTGTTGATGCTGGAACACCACCCAGAATAAACCCTAGTGTTGGGTTGATGCTGGCACACCACCCAGTATAAACCCTAGTGTTGGGTTGATGCTGGAACACCACCCAGAATAAACCCAAGTGTTGGGTTGATGCTGGCACACCACCCAGTATAAACCCTACTGTTGGGTTGATGCTGGCACACCACCCAGTATAAACCCTAGTGTTGGGTTGATGCTGGCACACCACCCAGTAAAAACCCTAGTGTTGGGTTGATGCTGGCACACCACCCAGTAAAAACCCTAGTGTTGGGTTGATGCTGCCACACCACCCAGTATAAACCCTAGTGTTGGTTTGATTCTGGAACACCACCCAGTATAAACCCTAGTGTTGGGTTGATTCTGGAACACCACCCAGTATAAACCCTAGTGTTGGGTTGATTCTGGAACACCACCCAGTATAAACCCTAGTGTTGGGTTGATTCTGGAACACCACCCAGTATAAACCCTAGTGTTGGGTTGATTCTGGAACACCACCCAGTATAAACCCTAGTGTTGGGTTGATTCTGGAACACCACCCAGTAAAAACCCTAGTGTTGGGTTGATGCTGCCACACCACCCAGTATAAACCCTAGTGTTGGGTTGATTCTGGAACACCACCCAGTATAAACCTTAGTGTTGGGTTGATGCTGCCACACCACCCAGTCCTGCATCTTTATAGACTCTTGTAGATACAAATTTATTAATTGGTTTACCATCTGTAGAATTAGTTAAGCATCCAGTGTTTGAGACCCCACAGTTCCTCATGATTTCACAGTGTATGATGTCTAACAATGTGAGATCTGAAGGTGATAGTGTATGATGTCTAACACTGTGAGACCTGAAGGTGATAGTGTATGATGTCTAATACTGTGAGACCTGAAGGTGATAGTGTATGATGTCTAACACTGTGAGACCTGAAGGTGATAGTGTATGATGTCTAACACTGTGAGACCTGAAGGTGATAGTGTATGATGTCTAACACTGTGAGACCTGAAGGTGATAGTGTATGATGTCTAACACTGTGAGACCTGAAGGTGATAGTGTATGGTCTGTGGTCTGTAGCGATACATCAATATATTGCCTCAAGCCAAATTTAAACCCTTGTTGCACAGTGGCACAATAACAATAATATCACAAATATTTAGAAAAAATGTCTCTAATTCAAATAAAGTTTCATAGGAGAGAAGAAACTGAATTTATTATCTGGGAACTAGTTTATGTTCTAGTTTGGCTTCGACTGAGATTCACAGATCTCCAAGGTGACAGCCACATACCACAAATACACCACACCTACTCCCACATTCAGGCATTAGTTCTTTCAAGCAATATCAGTCAAAATGACCACCTAGAAAGAGGAGGTCTAAAGCTTGTGACGTGTCAGATACAATAAGCTTAGGGATTAGAGTCAAGCAAACAGATCCAGATATCTGGGAGACATTATGTATACAGAAGGGTAAGTAACAGAATGGTGCTTAGGCTTACATTTCTCACTTTAAATTGTATGTCAAACAAAAACCAATGATAGCAAAGTTAAACAAACCATACAACTATGCCCAAGTAGTACTTTTCACAATTTCCACTGGAAAGTATACAAAAACACATTTACTTGAAGAACAGTGCAGATGCAAAGTTTGGTAACAGAATGACGGTTTGTGATGTTGGTGCCGTCATTCTGTTACCAAACTTTACATCTGAATTCTGATTGAACTGTACATGGAGATAAGCATTAACAAGGTTGAAGTCCTCTTACCATGGTCCTATTCTTTTCTTTGCAGAAGGCTTAAGAGAAAAAAAAATCTGTAGGGGGACGCCACCGATGACAGTGGATTATGTATATAGGGCATTTGTGTTGTCATTTAAATGATCAACCATCATCGCTGAGTCCATAGAGGGTATTCCTCAGTGGCCTTGGCTACCATGGTAGCCTGGAGAATAAAGGAGAATAGTTTCTCTGTGCTCACTGGCCACAGTAAAGCAGAGGGCGACTGACAGGTGGTCAGGAACACAGGCCCCAGTGGACAGAGCAGCGCTAGGCTTACAGGACTACTCATGCAGACCACAAGCCCCCGGGGCCCAGAGAGCCAAGCAGCTACCATAAGCCCCCGGGGCCCAGTAAGCCAAGCAGCTACCACAAGCCCCCGGGGCCCAGAGAGCCAAGCAGCTACCACAAGCCTCGGGGCCCAGAGAGCCAAGCAGCTACCATAAGCCCCCGGGACCCGGAGAGCCAAGCAGCTACCACAAGACCCCGGGACCCGGAGAGCCAAGCAGCTACCATAAGCCCCTGGGACCCGGAGAGCCAAGCAGCTACCATAAGCCTCCGGGGCCCAGAGAGCCAAGCAGCTTCCATAAGCCCCCGGGACCCGGAGAGCCAAGCAGCTACCATAAGCCCCCGGGGCCCAGAGAGCCAAGCAGCTACTGGCAGGGACACAAACAGGCAAGTCATTCTGTTGAACATATTCAAAACACTGTGAAAAAGAGACACAAGAATATCCCTGCACCGCATTGGACCTTTATACTGTATCTAGAAATATGCGCAACATACTGTATGTTCTCTCAAATATCAATTAGAGCTTCACACAGAGGAATCAATCTTATTTCCTAACCACTTCAAATTAGTTATTGCTCTTAATATAAGTCTATAATGTGAAGCTCAAGAGACTAGTTTATCATATTTCCATTTCATAATCTCTTCTCTCACAGTGGCAGTAGCCACATGAAAGAAATGCCCGAATGTGGAATTTGAACGTGATACATATTCTAAAGCATTGTGAACGTTCAGGGGAGGAGGTAGTTCTTGTTGAGTGGGAGAAAGTTCTCTGTGGAAGTCAGGGAGGGAGCGTCAAGGTCCTGCTTGACGTGAAACAATGAACTGAGCATACAGTACTTATGACAGACAGAGAGAGAGAGGGAAATAGAGACAAAGAGAGAGAGCCAGGGAGAGAGACAGAGCGAGAGAGAGAGAGAGTGCGGGGGCAGAAGAGGGGGCCACAGAGAGACACTGAAAGCAGGGGCAGAAGAGGGGGCACAGAGAGACACTGAAAGCGGGGGCAGAAGAGGGGGCACAGAGAGACACTGAAAGCGGGGGCAGAGGAGGGGGCCACAGAGAGACACTGAAAGCGGGGCAGAAGAGGGGGCACAGAGACACTGAAAGCGGGGCAGAAGAGGGGGCACAGAGAGACACTGAAAGAGGGGGCCACAGAGAGACACTGAAAGCGGGGCAGAAGAGGGGGCACAGAGAGACACTGAAAGCGGGGGCAGAAGAGGGGCCACAGAGAGACACTGAAAGCAGGGGCAGAAGAGGGGGCACAGAGAGACACTGAAAGCGGGAGCAGAAGATGGGGCACAGAGAGACACTGAAAGCGGGGCAGAAGAGGGGGCACAGAGAGACACTGAAAGGGAGCAGAAGAGGGGGCACAGAGAGACACTGGAAAGCGGGGCAGAAGAGGGGGCACAGAGAGACACTGAAAGCGGCTGCAGAAGAGGGGGGCACAGAGAGACACTGAAAGCGGGGGCAGAAGAGGGGGGCACAGAGAGACACTGAAAGCGGGGGCAGAAGAGGAGTATGAGGAGCTTCTTCCATGTCACTACGTACCCCTTTCCTGCAGTCAAATCACCAATTATTATTTTTGCTGAAAATCCGGTGTTACTACGTCAAACGGTTTTGTTATATTTCAGTCTTCTGTGATGTATTTATAGTATAGTGTATTGGGATGCAAACCCAAAATTGAATATATGCCAACTCTATGTCTGGCATGGTACAGGTGTCTTCTTTTTTTAAGATCATAACCATGTGTGTGAGGTTTATACTTTTGATTCAAAGTATATTTATTTGACTACCAAGAAACACTCTGTGTCACCCTGATTTAGCCCACTACAGTAAATTAATAGTGTAGGAGTGTTTCAGTCATAAGGGAACAAGTCACCAACACCCACCTCCTCAAAACGTTTTCTGAATCTTCACTACCACCTGTTTTCACTACCACCTGTTTCAGCTCTGTTTTAGGTTTTCTGCCACAAACAAACAGTCCAAAACATGAGCTACGATATCGTAAGGGTCATAGTCACTAGCTAGTCATTTCATTCATCACAGCAATTCTGCTGGACTTGAGAATTCTATACATAGAACATATCTGCTTATCCGTCCAAGACAAACATCTTAGAGTGGAGAGATGTCGACGGAACGGTGAAATTGCATTACAAACTGGCCTGCTGAGAAATGCGACCAGTATGAAATCTGAAGAGGAATTCATTAACATCCTTGCAGTTTGGTCTCTCTTCCAACAAACAACCCACTTCGAAGGCAGATAAGTAAAGTATCTGGGATTAGGTTTGTGATAATTGAATAATCCAATCAATTGCTACGGCACTAAAAAAGCACTAGCTGCAATTATCATGTTCTGCCAGCAAGGATTTAAAGCATGGGAACACAGATAGAGCATTGATTGCTACTCACTGTTTATTATCTATACATAGTCACTTTACCCCTACCTACATGTACATATGACCTCAATTACCTCGTCTAACCTGTACCCCCGCACATTGACTCGGTACTGGTACCCCCTGTATATAGCCCTGTTATTGTTATTATGCTGTTACTTTTTTTACTCTAGTTTATTTAGCAAATATTTTCTTAAAACTGCATGGTTGGGTAAGGGCTTGTAAGTAAGCATTTCACTGTAAGGTTGTATTCGGCGCGTGACAATATTTTTTATTTATTTGATTTGCTTTTGCTCATCTCTTTTCCTCTGCCTTTGCTCACTCCCACCCACACTCTCTCTCTCTCTCTCTCTCTCTCTCTCTCTCTCTTTCTATATCTTTTCTCTTGTAACAGGTTTGTAATCAACAGGGCTTCTACAGTCCACCACCGTCTGTTGTCTCTTTTCAGCTCATGCTCAAACAGCGGGCAGACGAGGCAGATGAAAGGCAGCCATGAGTAAAGAGGCCCACTTTGTCCTGCTGCACAGACTCTCCTCTCCTCACATCACCAGCCATGCATCACATGCACTGTCTTCACAGACTCTCCTCTCCTCACAGCACCAGCCATGCATCACATGCACTGTCCTTACAGACTCTCCTCTCCTCACAGCACCAGCCATGCATCACATGCACTGTCTTCACAGACTCTCCTCTCCTCACATCATCAGCCATGCATCACATGCACTGTCTTCACAGACTCTCCTCTCCTCACATCATCAGCCATGCATCACATGCACTGTCTTCACAGACTCTCCTCTCCTCACATCATCAGCCATGCATCACATGCACTGTCTTCACAGACTCTCCTCTCCTCACATCATCAGCCATGCATCACATGCACTGTCCTTACAGACTCTCCTCTCCTCACAGCACCAGCCATGCATCACATTCACTGTGTCTGCATATCTCTGTCTCTTCTGTGGCCAGTGGCAGTACAAAAAGAATGGAACATCCACAAGTGGATTATAGTTCAGCTGCAAATGGCACAATGACATCTGGTGTTTTCCTTCCTATCCCTGCTGATGACTTAGCATTGAGCTTAGTACGGTAGCGAATTTGGCCGATGCATGTGCTGGGTGGGACACATAACCAATAAGCTGTCAATTGAACATTATACCTAGAGGTCAAAACCTCATGCTGCCGTTGCTGTTGAACCAAGGCCGTGGTTGCAATAATACTGTATACTGTTGCCCTACACAGAGGAAATATTCATTCTAGTGAGTCATGCAAAATGAATAATAGCTATGAGAGCCATTATGCAATGTGAAAAATAGCAATAACACCAAAAAAGTTATCAAATTATATAACATCTAATCATCTCATTTGGCCTGGTCTGCGAATTAAGCTAATTGTATTATCTCCTGTCCCTTAGATAAGGGACAACAATGAATGTGTGAAGCGAACAGACACTTTGTGAATCCAGGCCATTATGATGTTTACCGTCAACCACTCTTGATGCAAAAAGCTTTCATGAACATTTAATGAACTATTATGCGTGTGAATCCTCAGGGATCCAGATACTAATTTGGAAGACTAATGTTTTCACTTCATAAAGTGTCCAGTCATGCACGGTTTGAGAAGGTCTTTAATTTCATTAGGTTTGTCTCGCACCACTGAAATAAACCGCAGTGTTGGACAGTGTACCATAGCTTACTTTGTATTCATATTTAAAGCTGCCACTTCCTGATACACAAATTGTGATGATATTTATCAAATGTATGATATAAGTCTTGGATGTATTGTATTGGCCGCTAAAGTGAGTTCTCTGAATGTCTTCTCTGGGTTTAGGCTTTAAGCCTGCCAGTTCCACTGAGCCCCTAAGTTAATGAATTGTTGGTGTCTTTGATGTTAACTTTGCAGCTAAGGGGTGTGGGATAGGATGGGGTTAGCATTGATTTTGCTCACTCTATGTACTACAGAGCACCTGCATAGGAGCATGTATTACCAAACCATAGTGAGGGGGATTCCTTAAGCATGCCCTAGTCATTTATACTTGGAACCATAGAATTACATACAGTAATATAATATGCCATTTAGCCAACGGTTTTATCCAAAACTACTTAATCATGCACACCTACAAATTATGTATGGGTGGTCCCGAGAATCGAACCCACAACTCTGGCGTTGCAAGCGCCATGCTCTATCAACTGGGGTACAGAGGAATATATAGAAGATATAGGCCTAGTAAATTAATAGGATCTGTGTGCCTGGAATAGCATTAATACATTCCTAAATTAGTCACTATTTGATTAAAAATATAGCTTTTATAAACTTCTACTGAAGAGCCATATGGAATGAAATCAGAAATACCCATGAAGTACTCTTTTCTAACAATTCACAATCAAAAGTATCTACCAAATGACTAGAGGAAGCTGTAAGAGCCTCCTGTCTTTTATCTTCCCCTCTCTTCCTTCTTTCTCCCCCATATTTTCTTCTATTAGTGGCACATGGCACGTTGCTACGGGAGCAAATGTTTCTTTGAAACATCATAGTCAGTTCTTCACAGGAGTCTGTAGCTGGGATGAGACACACCCATAGGAGACTTCCTCCACAATCAGTTAAGGGTTTAGACAGAGTTTAACTGTAGCATCAACACCCACACGGAAAGGAAGGAAACTGCCTCCTTCTGAGCCCAATACTGGATTCTCCATCCAAATCACGACTCATAGTAAAGAGCACCGGCTCTCCCGCAGCTCACCTTCATACTCTTTCCAGCATTAGCATATTCAGGACTTACACTACAGTAAATCTGCATTTTAACGGAAGAAGAGGGATGGGAGCCCTTTAAAATGTGCTGAATGTGTGGGAATGTGGGGCAGAAAGACTGGAGAGACTAGGGCATACCATAGACTCTGGAAGAGACACAGAGATGTGATATAAAGGAACATGCAAAATAGGAATTGATTATCGTTTAATTGTCTAGAGTTTTAAATGGCAGGGATTTAAATAGGAGTAGTACTGAATGCCAATTTCCAGATAAAATGAAGGAAAAGATAAGCTCAACATGCAGTTGATATCCTTTCTGCATAGCAATGTATAGCAAACTCTCACTGGGGTATTCTATAAGCCCCATATTGCTATGCTTGATAGTGGAGGTATGAAGCTGGAATTACCATGTGTTCTCATTCTGTTTCAGTCGAGTGGATGATGGTAAGATAAATCTACCGGTTCTCATCCTATTCTCTTTTCTACTCTCGTTCAATGACTCATCTCTGTTCCTGCCCTGTTTCTTTTCTGTGTCAAATGGTTAAAAATAACTTTTTCTCTGAAAGTAGATGGACCATGTCTGAGCCCCCAGTCCACTGACGCGAACCTGCCCTTGGATGATCCACAACACACAATCACACTACCTCTTCTGGTACCATTACAAGAGTTACACGTATTGTATATTGTACACTAATCAAACATAGAAAGTACATACAGGTGTAGGACCTTAATAATCCTGCAGCAACAGTGAATGTGAATTATCCTGTGGATTATTATTAATGGACATTTTTTGTAGGGGTTGATACATTCTTTGTTAGAGAAAATCAAGTCTAACATTTGAAGTGGAAATTACAAACTTTAGAAGCCTTTTTAATCCTGGGATACACTACAAGTTCTCAGCAACGAAAGAGTGATAAAATTAAGATCCCACATCTGTACTTAAAGTTGCAGAAACTGAAATAGGTGAAATGAAACAAGAAATATTAACTTTCTCTGGCCTCATGAATACGTTACAGGCAATGATTTTGTAAGAATTCCCTTTCACCTCATAAAACATAACCACAGTTTCCACGGCAAACCCTAGGCATACTAGTGGATAAGTCTCCATTCAATTAAATATTGAAGACAATCCCTTCGTAACTGGCTCCTGTGCTGTGCTGTATGTGGAAGGTACTGAAGCTGAATGAACACTGAGCGAAACTTCACTGGGAGGCTATTTACGTGGGCAGATCATCCACAAAAGGACACTGCTTATGGATTTATTATACAACAATAACAAACGACAGTCTACCAGTGTTGCTGACTTTGTATCAGTTATATGTCTAAATGTAGACAAACACAGTGGAATATTAAAATGTTTTATGGTGAGCACTTCCATGGCAACATGTTAAATGTATTCCTGATCGCTATGTACCACTATATCAGGTCTGGCACAGCACCTGCCCTTTCTTTCACACGTTCATATGTTGATTGACAGTTGACTGAATGTAATCATTTAAGCCCTTATCTCGTTCTGTGAAACGGGTCGAAAGGACAGACAATGTGGTTATTATCTGTGGCCATTCATGTTTGAGCCAAATGCATGGACTAACTGGGTTGTGGGTGGGTGAAATCCTCCAGACTCACTGCTCTTGTCTCATGTAGTTGTCATTCCACCCATCACCTTCTGACTTCAACCTTTCTACTGCACAGTTTGCTCTCCATTCATATCCTGTTCAATGACAGTGGACTTTGCCATCATATTTTGGCAATCTCATTGCTTATTAGACATTGAAATGAGTGGGTAATACATATATACAGTAGACAGGCATATAAATGCGGATCTGTTCAGAATCTATTACAGGGTTGGAAAGTTCCTCACAGTGGTAAAATATCCCAGTTGTGCTGAAGCAGTAAAATTGTAAAAATGTAAAACTGAAGACAGTCTCAGAAAACATTGATCAAGGCTGATCCATGGCAGAGCCGATGGCTTTTTATTCTACAACTCAGGCTGTTCCTGTGTAATACAGCCAACAAGTTTCACTCTTTAATAGCCAGTCCTGTTTTTCTTCTAGCGGCTCTCATGGCGAGAGAGACTGAATGTAACTGTCTCCTCTGAGAGAATGCTTTTGGATTGGTAAAATGTTTTTCTTTCCTCAGTCCCCTGTGAAGGGACACTGGATCTTTCCCGGTGTCAACACTGTCTTTGAATCAGTTTCAGTACTCTGCTTCCTTGGAGAGAACGTTTTTTCCTCCTCCCTGCTGGTATGAAAGGAATTCGATTGGAAATGTGTGTCAATAAAGCAATACCTTTCCGTCCATTCTATAGGTAACTGCCAAAATAAAGGAAACACTTGAGTAAATGAGGGAAACAAAGTATATTGAAAGCAGGTACTTCCACACAGGAAGTTTCAGACACTTGTAGAATCTTGCCAAGGTGCATTGAAGCTGTTCTGGCTCGTGGTGGCCCAACGCCCTATTAAAACACTTTATGTTGGTGATTCCTTTACTTTGGCAGTTACATGCAGCAGCAGGCTGGAATAGCTGGATAGGGGAAACGTCTCGAGTCGCACAAAAGGGAATATAACGTTGTGGATAAAGTTCGTAATGACACAATTTCATGTGTACAACATCTAAAGACCTGCATCACTTCACTGAGAGCTTTGCCATTTCAAAAAATCATGTATTTGGGTGTTTTTGGAGCCTTTGTTCATGTTTTTCCAGGGCCCCCATACTGCACAACGAGGATGAGAAAGTGATTAGCTGTTTGGGATAAGTTTCTCAAAAACAAGTGAAATCACAAAAAAGGTGTCTGGACCCGTCTATAACATTCCACTTACATCAAATATAGAGATTTGGTTGTAAAAAACAAAACTTATCCTTTAAGTTTTCTATCAATCAAAATCAAGGTGGTAGAGTGAAAATCGAGAACTGTGGCAGATTTCTTAATCAAGAGAACATCTGTCTATCTGTTACTGTCAGACTGGAAAGGGGAGAGTGTTTAAGGCAGGCTGGTTTGCAGGGGAAATTGCCCTTGCCTCGGTAAAGGATGTGCTGAGAGTGGGGGACTGGCGTGTGTTAGGGAAGGGGGCACTGCGGCTTCTTTCTGTCGGACAGAGTCATTATGAAGATTGGCACTGGGCCTTTAACCAAACTCACACAGAGTGGGCTCCACTTACACCTCCCTCCCTCCCTTTCTCTCTTTCTCTCTTCTTCTCTCTTTATCTCTCTCTCTCTCTCTCTCTGTCTCTCTCTATTTCTTACACCTCTCTCTCTTTCGCTCTCACTTTCTTTCTCGCTTTCACCTTTCTCTCTCCTCTTTCTTACACCTCTCTTTCTTTCTCTCTTTCTCTTTTACACTCTCTCTCTCTTTCCTTACCCACTCATTCTCTCTTTCTCTCTCTCTCTTTCTCTCTTACACCTAATTTGTCTCAGAAATTTCCAACCACTCAGGTGAATAAAATACTACTTGCCATGCTTGTATTCCATGAGACAGCTTTTTCAAATATTTTAACATTTCTCATGTAGCACCATATGTATCAAATTAAAATGCAGTGTTCATTCTCTTCCCCTAACTTGGCTATATACCAGGAATTTCTCTAGAACATTCTCTTCTTTACAGCACACACTCATTTAGAGCATGATCAGCATGAGTCTTGGATAACTTGTTAATTTTCACTTCTTAATCATAATGCAAAACAATTTAATATGCTTATCTTTGGTGTGATATCATGGTGGAACATCTCCAGTGACTCATATCAGAATGCATGCGTGACACAACAAAAGGCAGTTTTTTACAAAGCTTGTAATCATGTCCCCAATTTTTTTAAAGGGGTAGATCAGCTTTAATATTGCAGATATATTGTAGCTTCTATCTATGTAGTTATCTGCATCATTTCCAATCCCCCATATATTTTTGGGTACAGTACCAGTCAAAATTTAGGACACGCCTACTCTTAATTTGGACTATTTTCTACATTGTATAATAATTGTGAAGACATCCAAACTGTGAAGTAACACATATGGAAATCATGTACTAACCAAAAAAGTGTTAACTTCTTAGGGAGCGGCTGCATAGGTGACGGTTGCATAGAGTCTGGCGTGCCCAAAGTAAAATGCCTGCCACTCAGGCCCAGAAAATAGGATATGCACATAATTGTGTGTTAAAATAATGTATGTGAGTATAACAGAATTGATATAACAGGCGAAAACCCGAGGAAAATCCATCCGGATTTGCATTTCTTTTTGTACTTGACCTTCTCCAGGCTGCCAATTCATTTTTATTTTAACCAGGACTGAGACTGCAGTACCTATGGCTTCCACTAGATGTCAAAAATCTCTATACAAAGACTGGGAGCGATAGGAGTAAGCAAAACGGATAGGAAGAGGAAGTAGTCAGGGGACCACTTTTGTAAACAAGGTTTGACGCGTGCAAGATTGTGAACGCGCACCACTTTATTTTTCTTTCCTATTGTTCACGTTATCGTCCGGTTGAAATATTACAGCAAATATACACAAAAGGATACCTAAGGATACATTAAAAAGGATGTTTGATTTGTTTGTAGAAAGTTTATAGGTATAATTTGAACGTGTTCTCTTCACGGTTCAATGGGAGACTCAACGGTGGATTTTATGATCATAACACGCCAACCAAACAGAGATTTATGGATATAATAAATGACTTTTTCTAACAAAAGAACCATTGGATGTCTTCGTTGGACACTTGGGAAGCCCTCAGGAGAAGTTCTTCGAAAGGTAAGGGATTTGTTTTTGCTGTGATATGGGTTTTGTGTGACCCGCGCTGGTTTATGAATTTATGCTAATGCAGAAATATAAGAGGTGCTATCCTCAAACAATCAAATGTGCTTTCGCCGTAAAGCCTTTTTGAAATCTGACAACGCTGTGAAATTGCCAAGAAGCAGAGCTTTTGATGACTATGCAACACTTGAATGTTTAATAATTCAACTTTTGGATTTTGAATTTGGCTAGCGCCCCACTGCTCCCTAAGTAGTTGAACAAATCAAAATATATGTTCGATTTTAGATACCTCAAAGTAGCCACACTTTGCCTTGATGACAGTTTTGCACACTCTTGGCATACTCTCACCCAGTCTCACCTGGAATGCTTTTCCAACAGTCTTGAAGGAGTTCCCACATATGCTGAGCACTTGGCTGCTTCAAATCAAATTAAATCAAATTTTATTGGTCACATACACATGGTTAGCAGATGTTAATGTGAGTGTAGCGAAATGCTTGTGCTTCTAGTTCTGACCGTGCAGTAATATCTAACAAGTAATCTAACAATTTCACAACTAACTTATACACACAAGTGTAAAGGAACGAAAAAGAATATGTACGTATAAATATATGGATGAGCGATGGCCGAACGGCATAGGCAAGATGCAGTAGATGGTGTAGAGTACAGTACATACATATGAGATGAGTATGGTAGGGTATGTAAACATTATATAAAGTGGCGTTGTACTGACCTCGCCTTCTGGATGATAGCGGGGTGAACAGGCAGTTGTTTTGTTTTGTTATTTTCCTGACACCACACTCCGAGGGCCCTCACCTTCTCCCTGTAGGAGAAGGTCTCGTCATTGTTGGTAATCCAGCCTACCACTGTAGTGTCGTCTGCAAACTTGATGATTGAGTTGGAGGAGTGCATGGCCACGCAGTCATGGGTGAACAGGGAGTACAGGAGAGGGCTGAGAATGCACCCTTGTGGAGCCCCAGTGTTGAGGATCAGAGGAGTGGAGATGTTGTTTCCTACCCTCACCACCTGGGGGCGGCCCTTGAATGAGTAGATGTGTCCAAACTTTTGACTGGTACTGTATATTCTTTGAATATATATTCCTTTATTATTTTCCCCTAACCCTACCATCCCTCCCCTAATTGAAGTAAACGAATGGACAACAATACTTAACCTTCTACTTCCAGCTTATACATCCCATGTGTATATACGCACATTGTACAACATGTCAAATTTCTAATTTACTTGTCTAAGATGTATTAATAATTTAAGAATGACATTCAAAGCAAAACAATGTTTAGATAACTGACATAGTTAAATCTATTAATTAAAAACCATTATAACCACCCTTGCAAGGAATATGGCTTCCAGATGAAAACATGGTGAAAAAAGTATTGTGAGATCTCCCAAAATATATAAACCTCTTAAGACAAATAGACTTTAAATTGGAATCTCTGCCCAAAGGTCCATTGCAATTTTACTAGGCAAGCCAGTTAAGAACAAATTCTTATTTTCTAAGACAGCCTAGGAACAGTGGGGTAACTGCCTGTTCAGGGGCAGAACGACAGACTTGTACCTTGTCAGCTCGGGGAATTGAACTTGCAACCTTTCGGTTACTAGTCCAATGCTCTAACCACTAGGCTACCCTGCCACCACATTGATTTGTTCTGTGACTCAACACAGGACCTCTTGGTATTCCACACCTTAGATTTGTCGAGCTCTTTGAAAAATACAACAAATAAAAGGATATGTTAATTTAATTTAAGATGTAAGTTTTGTTTGGTTCATTGGGGGGGAGGGGGAGCTGACACATGTTGGCACATATTGCCGTACATTACATTTTATTTAATTTCTCTGTGATGTGGCTGCTTTTCTCTCCATCGTGCTGTGTGCTTGTGCTGCTTAGCAAATCACTTCAAAGGTTCAGCTCCATTGAATACAGAACCTTCCACAACTTGGTGGCTGCAATAGGGATAGCATCATACATGATTCATACTGAAATTGTCTTGCTCAGATTTTAGAGCAGCTAGCACTTTACTATGCCTCTGCAAGTCCTACTGTCCGCATTGTCGCCCGCCCGACCTTCTCATGTTTTGACAGGAACTGAAGCAAAGAGCATCTGAACATCTGACATCAGTTTAGAAGGGAGCACACAGAAAACACTATGCTATGCCCATCTGTTAGTACTATACTAAATGCATGAGTCGCGGTCTGGTCTGAAAACACTATACTAAATGTAATAATGCTGTCTGGACAGAAAACATAAGGTTGAATACAGAGCTGCTGTTTGATCAGGGGGATCGGCGCACGAGGTGACCGTTTTGGAGAGCCTGGCATGCCCAAAGTAAAATGCCTCCCATTCATGCCCAGAAAATAGGATATGCACATATTTAATACCATTGGATAGCAAACACTCTGAATTTTCCAAAAGTGTTAACCATTTGTCTGTGAGTAAAACAGAACGCATATGGCAGACGAAACCCAGAGGAATTTCTGTCCTGGAAAAAGTGGTTTTGACACATTGCTCATTTGGAACCCCTCCCTCATGAAAATGCCCTTATAAGGACATATGAATGCAGTACCCATCGCTTCCTCTGGATGTCAACAGTCACGAGACAGTATTCATTTTCATTTTGGATGAATTAGACCAGAGAAGAAGAGGAAACCAGGAAGTGTCTCATTTATGTCAACACAAGGGAATGCGCGCTCCCGACAAGGGCGCGCTGTGTGTTTTTACCGTCTTTATCGATCAGTTTATATTCCGGTTGATTTATAATAGTAAATATATGTAAAAGTGTTCCTAAGGATACATTTAAAACTATGTTTGATTGTTCTTGGACAAGTTTATAGGTATAAGTTGAACGAAGTTCTCGCCACGTTTCAATGGAGTAGTGGAAGCTGTCGTTTCTGATTATAACGCGCGAACCAAATTAAGATTTATGGATAAACTACATTACTTTTTCTAACAAAAGAACCATGGATTGTCTTCGTTGGACACTTAGGAAGACCTCAGCAAAAGTTCTTCAACAGGTAATTGATTTGTTTTCGCTGTGAAATGTGTTATGTGTGTGCCGTGATGGATTATGAAATTATGGTAATGGTAAAAAATATGTGAGGTGCTACCCTCAAACAATCAAATGTGCTGCTTTCGCCGTAAAGCCTTTTTGAAATCTGACAACGCTGTGATATTGCCAAGAAACAGAGCTTTTGATGAGTATGGAACACTTGTATATTGGTGGATGTTTAATAATTCAACTTTTGGATTTTGAATTTGGCGCCTTGCATTTCACCTGGTAGTGTCGGGATTGGGGCGCTAGCACCCCAGCAATCCCCAAGAAGTTCATAAAGCTCTACAATTGACATTTTAGTAATTTAGCAGACCTCTCTTATCCAAAGCGACTTACAGGAGCAATTAGGGTTAAGCGCCTTGCTCAAGGGCACATCGGCCGATTTTTCGGAAGGCCCTTGTTTCTGTCACATCTGCTCCTGCCATGCCCTCTAGTGGTCATCCGGTGTCTCCTTGACCTGCTGCCACTCCCCCAGTGATCTCTCCCTCTCCCTCTCTCTCTCTCTCTCTCTCTCTCTGTGATTGTTAGGGTGGAGACAGGTGTGCTGGAGTCAGAGCAGATCCCCACCAGCTGCAACCTGTTCCATAATCAAGACCACTACAAATACTCAGTCCTGCAACTTCCACACTGCCAGGTTATAATCTCTGCCGAGTCAGTCCATGTTTCTAGCCGTTTGTTTCTGTTGTGCTTGTTTTTCCTTGCCTGACGCTGTTTTCCTCTACGCTACAGTTCTGCCCGCTCTGACTCTGGTCCCTGTCTCCAGTCCGACTTCTCGTCAGTCCTGCTACTCTGTCCTGGATTCCCCACTCTACGCTCCCTTGGATTTCCCTCTGGACCTGGTTACCCTGTCCCCACACCTCTGGCTCCAGCCTCAGCCCCCACACCTGGTTTCCAGCAACCCGCCCGAGCTTCCCCTGGCCTGCACTCAATGTTCCCCCCGTGTTTCAATAAATACCATAGCTACCTCATCCCAGTCTCCTCGTCTGAGTCTGCTCTTGGGATCACCGTAACAGTTTCCTTATCATGCTGTGTTCACAGTGAAGTCATGTAAGAGCCTGATGATCCAACCGTAGGGTCATCACTAGCTTCCATAGCCACAAAGTCATAAACCAAACCTTATGCCTAACCTTAAATTAAGGCCAAGAAGCTACTGGAAACCGAACTGCAGCCTGTCAAATGGCTTCCTTAACTGAAGAACGGTATCAATTAAAGAACTGAGAGAAAATAAGCGTAAAGCACGTTAATCTAAACTCAGCAAGAACAGAACAGAAAAGTAACAGTCAGTATCTGGTGTGGCCACCAGCTGCATTAAGTACTGCAGTGCATCTCCTCCTCATGGACTGCACCATATTTGCCAGTTCTTGCTGTGAGATGTTACCCCACTCTTCCACCAAGGCACCTGCAAGTTCCAGGATATTTCTGGGGGGAATGGCCCTAGCCCTTACCCTCCGATCCAACAGGTCCCAGACATGCTCAATGGGATTTAGATCTGGGCTCTTCGCTGGCCATGGCAGAACACTGACATTCCTGTCTTGCAGGAAATCACGCACAGAACGAGCAGTATGGCTGGTGGCATTGTCATGCTGTAGGGTCATGTCAGGATGAGCCTGCAGGAAGGTACCACATGAGGGAGGAGGATGTCTTCCCTGTAATGCACAGCGCAGACATTGCCTGCAATGACAACAAGCTCAGTCCGAGGATGCTGTGACACACCGCCCCAGACCATGACGGACCCTTCACCTCCAAATCGATCCCGCTCTAGAGTACAGGCCTCGGTGTAACGCTCATTCCTTTGACGATAAACGCGAATCAGACCATCACCCCTGTTGAGACAAAACCGCTACTTGTCAGTGAAGAGCACTTTTTGCCTGTCCTGTCTGGTCCAGTGACCGTGGGTTTGTGCCCATAGGCGACGTTGTTGCCGGTGATGTCTGGTGAGGACCTGCCTTACAACAGGCCTGCAAGCCCTCAGTCCAGCCTCTCTCAGCCTATTGCGGACAGTCTGAGCACTGATAGAGGGATTGTGCTTCCTTGTGTAACTTGGGCAGTTGTTGTTGCCATCCTGTACCTGTCCCGCAGGTGTGATGTTCGGATGTACCGATCCTGTGCAGGTGTTGTTACACGTGGTCTGCCACTGCGAGGACGATCAGCTGTCTGTCCTGTCTCCCTGTAGCGCTGTCTTAGGCGTATCACAGTACGGACATTGCAATTCATTGCCCTGGCCACATCTGCAGTCCTTATGCCTCCTTGCAGCATGCCTAAGGCACGTTCACGCAGATGAGCAGGGACCCTGGGCATCTTTCTTTTGGTGTTTTTAAGAGTCAGTAGAAAGGCCTCTTTAGTGTCCTAAGTTTTCATAACTGTGACCTTAACTGCCTACCGTCTGTAAGCTGTTAGTGTCTTAACAATCGTTCCACAAGTGCATGTTAATTAATTGTTTATGGTTCATTGAACAAGCATTGGAAACAGTGTTTAAACCCTTTACAATGAAGATCTGTGAAGTTATTTGGATTTTTACGAATTATCTTTGAAAGACAGGGTCCTGAAAAAGGGACATTTCTTTTTTTGGTGAGTTTAGAAGGCATGATAGACTTGAGAACGGAGACATGAATACACAATAGAGTGTGTCAACTCAGGTATTGAGAATTCATTTTAGGTAACTGCATGTTAATTCCACAACAGAGGAACAGGAGTGAAATACATCTGAATCCTGACGTTTCTGACAGCTCCTCTCTCACCTCTCTTCCCCTTTGATGGATTCATCTGAGGCAACACATGGTTTACCTAGCTACCAGGACAGAATAAATCTACAAGCTAATGAGCCAGGCAAAGTCTTGCCTAGTGGAGAATACATTTCCTAACTTATTTAAAACACTAGCCTGATAATGAATAAATAAAAAAAGCAGGAATAGTTCAATAAGAAAATATGATTCTACAACGCTACTTTTCCGTCCTTCCTGAGATTATGCAAGCTTTTTGCTTTGTGCTGTTTTTTTGTTGTTCTTTTGAATGCTTGAGTTCTACGCAGTGGGGCCTTAGACGTTTGATAACGAGATAATAAAAAAAGCTTCAATACAAACCTGAAGCCCACACACTCAATGCGTTTGATATGACATATTCTTTACAAAATCCCTCCACAGCAGAAACTGACAAACGCTGAAAAAAGAATAACATACATTTCTGTGGAGTAGCCCGGCTTTACTAGGCCAACAGATATGTAATAAAAAGCATGCAATGAAGACAAAAAACACACACATGGTCACTGCACTTCAGCAGCAGCCCCTTCGCAAAATAAGAAGCACTGTCATTGGTTGGCCGCCATAACAAGCTCACTGGGGACTATCAGTGTAACCTGTTTCCTCATAAACCGCTGGACAATTAGTGATGCCTTTCCAACTCAATCAAACACATTGCTCCTGGAGGGACCCGGTTTTAGCCGTGTTTAATAAAACCCTGTCACTGAAAGCATGTGTCCCATTGTGCAGCACGGGCACATCTGCTGCAGTGGAATCCACTGTGCCACACACAACCTGGGCCGGGCAGGAGGCAGGACACACCTTTTCCCCACAGGGAGAATGCACAAAAGGGGGCACAATGAGTGCCTGGCACAGGGTGGTGTACCCTGCCAGGTCTGGGCGTAATGGCTGTGTTAGGCTGGTGTAGTCCTCCTATCAACAAAAAAAAGGCTCCAGGCAGCTGCTGTCATCTCAGCATGCTGTCTGCCTTAATTAAAACGGGATCTATTCAGAGATGCAATAATGTTCACCGTCTCTCACAATGGAGATCATTAGGAGGTGTTTACGTCAAACCTCGCTTTTTGGGGTACAGCCTCCACTGATGATGCATGGCAGGGAACTTCATAGAATGGCTTTAATTTTCCTCTTGTTTTTCAGGGATTTTGTCTGTGGCTCTTTTCATCTGCAGCATATGTTCAACCCCGCTTCCCTCTAGTGCTTTAGCGCTGTTGTGATTCAGAAGACAAAGTCAAACAGCACCAGAACAAAACAGTCAAGTAAAAATGAATGCAGTTGGAGACGAAATCTATAGGCTTTAGGCATGTGGCTGAACTTTCAAGGGGTGCAAACATTTGAGAATGTCTTTTGTGCTTTTGTAAGAGAGAAAACGTCTGTGTAGTGAGAGAATGCACAGTGCAACCCCCACAAACACTACAGGAATAGTGCTGATCGTTAGTTTCATTGTTGAGAGAAACTTACATTTATTCAGAGTACATTTGAATAGAAATGAAACATTTAGAAACTCATCAGAACATGCCTTGAAGTGCTTTTCTATAAGTTATTTGCTAGTTGGGGTGCATCGACATTCAGACTATTCTGCTATGATGACCTCACACATAATGAATATGCAAATGTAAATGAATATAGTCATTAAATATGAATTTGACTGGGACATTTTTAGAGACAGAGCCAAATTCTATTCATTGGATATGTAGGATCCAGAAAGTAAAACGGATCTGATAAGCAGTAATGTTTTTGGACTCTTCCAGATTAATGTCTTTATTGTGCCACCACAGTAGCTCTCAACCCCGCCACCGCCCAGTGATGGAGCACATCAGAGGGGGATATTTAGAGGAGGGAGTACGTTGGAGCACTCCCTGTCTGACAGTTCAGTCCATACCTCAGCGACTAAAAGAGAAATGATGGCACGTTGCACTTCACTATACCGTGTGCCATTTTGTCAAAGTGGTTGAAGAAGACACAAGACGGTGAGTTTTCTGCAAACTAAGCACCGGCCTGCCAACCTGCCAGTGACAGAACTGCACCACTCACCAAACTTCACACAAACAGTTCGACGCTACAGCAAACTTTTCCAATTCCCTAATTCAGCTCATAGTGTCCTCTTTTCTCATATGTTGGCTTCAAATTTTTCAATATTTGCTGACATTTGAACACAATCTTGTTTTGTCCCTTTAAACAGCTCTAACATCTTCAGAGGACAGAGATGATACGGTACACAGCAGAAGTCCAAGGATTATTCTCTGCCATTACTATGGAAATGACAGGATTAGGATTCTCCCTCAGCTTTTCTCTGGACTCTAGAGAACCATGTGTGTGTACTTTCAGGTTAAGGAACAACAGTTGGAAGTCAGAGACGTCTGTTTGTCTCAGAATTTCCCCTTTATTGGCATGACTGAGGCTGTCAGTTTTTTTCTCTCTCTCCTTTGCCTCCCTAAGCTTGGCTGGAGATCACTGGCCCCTTCCCCCTTTTATTTACTCAGTGAAGTTTCTCAGCGCTTTACCGTTTACTTTCAAAACTTTACGATTAAGATTTTATCAGAAGTTCGCAAAGGTAGTATCCCTGAGTGCAGTCGGGGTGTATTTCTATGAACTAAAAAGCAGGAAAGGTAGAGTAGGGTACCCACAAGGTGAAGAACAGCCCTCTCTTATTATTAACTCTCTGTGTTCCGATCGAATTGGACCGATTTACAAGTTTTCTCTCTGAAAAATGTAGTTCATTTAATCTGATTGTCATAAGGTTGGATGACTTTGTCCACACAGGGCATCTGAACACACAAAATACATTTTGATGATTTTCATTAAAAAAAATGAAAATCTCACAGCTCTGGTATATAAAGCTTTTTTGAGGCCTTGCTCACAATTCGTTCTGTGGCAGCACAATGACCAAACGATATACTGTATGTGAGGTTCTTGATTATATCTTTGATCATGACACTGGTGAGGAGGAGAGAGTCCTTGTTAAAATTTGACACAAAGTAGTCTGTGATAAATAGCACAATATGTTTCATCTGAGTATTTGTTATAGTCAAAATAATCCATACATTAGGCTTTTTCTACTCAAAATCGAGTTGTATGAGCTCAGGTCAATGAGGCATACAGGCCATAAATAGCAAATAGAATGTTCACAAGAACTTAAGTTGATAAAGAGATATAACACAACGTTAGGTGATAATATATGTATTATTATGGATTTATAATCAGCTATAATGGGTCGGTCATTTTGGACCGGGAACACAGAATTAATTAACAACCAACGAACACAACAGGAGGGTTAACTTAACCAACCTGAGAGAGAGAGAGAGAGAGAGAGAGAGAGAGAGAGAGAGAGAGAGAGAGAGAGAGAGAGAGAGAGAGAGAGAGAGAGAGAGAACAGAAAACTGATGCAGAGGCAGGGAGGAACTGGGTGGAGGTAGAGGGATAGGGAGAGAGAGAGAGAAATTATATCCTGAGTGGCCAAAGACCTGACCGCCTTTTCCATCACAATGCACAACAGTAAAATTCCAACCCAAGCACTTTCTCTAAACAAAGGTCATGTTTCACTGCATTTTACAGCATGTGTTCCCCTCTGCAGTCCCTCCATGCTGCAGCATTAATCAAGTCTTGTTCTCCCAGCTCCAGCCCAGTGCTCATTGCAAAATTGACTGATTTACTCACTCTACTGACCCACAGAGAGGAAGGGCGGACGCCAACGTGGCTCTGTGTCCATTCACTGGTTCTGCCCCCTGAGAGCTTTTACTATTTCAATTATTTATGAGTGACACAGAAATGTATCTCACGCATTGATGCATCTGCCTTACATTTGGTATCTATTAAGGTATGGTTGGAAGATTTCTGCATCCTCATTGGCTGTTAGATTGGTGTGGTGGTGCTGCAAGTTGTTTTATAGATTTCTGCATCCTCATTGGCTGTTAGATTGGTATGGTGGTGCTCCTCATTGGCTGTTAGATTGGTATGGTGGTGCTGCAAGCTGTTTTATAGATTTTCCGTAATTCTCTTTTTTTTGTGACAAGCCTCTCCAATGGGCATTTCATGATGGGGGATTGCATTGCTGATGTACTGAATGCAAATCAAAGTTGGTTTGACACAGCATTCTGCCTGTAGGCCTCATAAAACAGAATCTACTTCTTCAGCAAAGTATTTCACCATATGCAGTCGGTTTTAAGACCAACTTGACACCTCTAAATCTCAGTGCTCTGTGAACCTGTCATTACAGCATTTTAATTGGTTCATGTGGCAGAACCACTTTCTATCCCGTCACTGTTACTGTACAGTATGCCGACATGTACAATATGCCACAAACAATGTTACTGTAGGTCTAAGAGTTTCAGTAAGATCTTCAGAGTTTTTCTTTGCCTCTGAAAACATCACAACACCAAACTAGAAATTAATTGGAAAACAAAACAGGGACAATGTCCTTCAGTTGGCAAGAATACTGCAGACAACAAGTGATAAGACTTTGAGCATCCTCCCCTGCTTCTAAAGTCATCTATTGAGACACCCAGCAGAATACCACCTTTCACACAGTTAATAATGGCTATTAAAAACTTGCCTGCAGAGTTTCCTGAGCTCTAGCCAAGGAACAGAGCTTCATTCTGGGACAAGCAGCCTCACTTTTACTTCCTCTTTCAGTGGCTCGTCCTTCCGAGTCGCTGCTTCATTTATATTAGCTGTCTTCCCTCTGGGTACTCAGTCTAATTCAGCAGAATGTTCCACCTGCTAGTCTGTCAAGATTTGACACATTTTATAAACATCCACTAAAAGGTCTGTCACAGCCGTCCGACCAGAACCATTTCAAGCTTTTTCACCTTAAATGGAAAAGGCTTTTATTTTTGTCTGGAGGCTGAGGAGAATCTGTTAGCACCTCCAAGTATCCTGATTCCAGGGAAACTGTCTGGCCATCTCAACCCTCACCGGGATGTTTTGATTGTGTTCTAATGGATTTAGCCTCAGATGGATGATAGCGGTATTTTTGTATTTTATTAGGATCCCCATTAGCTGTTGCAATAGCACCAGCTACTCTTCCTGGGGTCCACACAAAACATGAAACATGACATAGTACAGAACATTAATAGACAAGAATAGCTCAAGTACAGAACTACATACAGTTGAAGTCATACGTTTACATACACTTAGGTTGGAGTCACTAAAACTCCTTTTTCAACCACTCCACAAATTTCTTGTTAACAAACTATAGTTTTGGCAAGTCGGTTAGGACTTTGTGCATGACACAAGTAATTTTTCCAACAATTGTTTACAGACAGATTATTTCACTTATAATTCACTGTATCACAATTCCAGTGGGTCAGAAGTTTACATACACTAAGTTGACTGTGCCTTTAAACAGCTTGGAAAATTCCAGAAAATGATGTCATGGCTTTAGAAGCTTCTGGTAGGCTAATTGACATCATTTGAGTCAATTGGAGGTGTACCTGTGGATGTATTTCAAGGCCTACCTTCAAACTCAGTGCCTCTTTGCTTGACATCATGGGAATATCAAAAGAAATCAGCCAAGACCTCAGAAAATAAATTGTAGACAAGTCTGGTTCATCCTTGGGAGCAATTTGTAAATGCTTGAAGGTACCACGTTCATCTGTACAAACAATAGTACGCAAGTATAAACACCATGGGACCACGCAGCCATCATACCGCTCAAGAAGGAGACACGTTCTGTCTCCTAGAGATGAACGTACTTTGGTGTGAAAGTGCAAATCAATCCCAGAACAACAGCAAAGGACCGTATGCAAATGCTGGAGGAAAGAGGTACAAAAGTGTCTATATCCACAGTAAAATGAGTCCTATATTGACATAACCTGAAAGGCCGCTCAGCAAAGAAGAAGCCACTGCTCCAAAACCGCCATAAAAAAGCCAGACTACGGTTTGCAACTGCACATGAGGACAAAGATTGTAGTTTCTGGAGAAATGTCCTATGGTCTGATGAAACAAAAATAGAACTGTTTGGCCATAATGACCATTGTTATGTTTGGAGGAAAAAGGGGGAGGCTTGCAAGCCGAAGAACACCATCCCAACCGTGAAGCACAGGGCTGGCAGCATCATGTTGTGGGGGTGCATTGCTGCAGGAGGGACTGGTGCACTTCACAAAACAGATGGCATCATGAGGAAGGAAAATTATGTGGATATATTGAAGCAACATCTCAAGACATCAGTCAGGAAGTTAAAGCTTGGTCACAAATGGGTCTTCCAAATGGACAATGACCCCAAGCATACTTCCAAACTTGTGGCAAAATGGCTTAAGGACAACAAAGTCAAGGTATTTGAGTGGCCATCACATAGTTTTGACCTCAAATCTATAGAACATTTGTGGGCAGAACTGAAAAGGCGTGTGCGAGCAAAGAGGCCAACAAACTTGACTCAGTTACACCAGCTCTGTCAGGAGGAATGGGCCAAAATTCACCCAACATGCGTAGGGAAGATTGTGGAAGGCTACCTGAAACGTTTGACCCAAGTTAAACAATTTAAAGGCAATGCTACCAAATACTAATTGAGTGTATGTAAACTTCTGACCCACTGGGAATGTGATGAAAGAAATAAAAGCTTAAATAAATAATTCTCGCTACTATTATTCTGACATTTCACATTCATGAAATAAAGTGGTGATCCTAACTAACCCAAGACACTGAGTTTAAATGTATTTGGCTAAGGTGTATGTAATCTTCTGACTTTAACTGTAAAATAAAACATATCACACAAAGCCTACATACATACATACACACATAAGAGTGTTATAGTGCTAAAGAATATCTAGTTATTGTGTTAAAGATTATCTAGTTATAGTGCTAAAGAATATCTAGTTATAGTGCTAAAGATTATCTAGTTATAGTGCTAAAGAATATCTAATTATAGTGTTAAATAATATCTAGTTATAGTGTTAAAGAATATCTAGTTATAGTGTTAAAGAATATCTAGTTATAGTGTTAAAGAATATCGAGTTATAGGGTTAAAGAATGTCTAGTTTTAGTGCTAAAGAATATCTAGCTATATTGTTAAAGAATATCTAGTTATAGTGTTAAAGAATATCTAGTTATAGTGTTAAAGAATATCTAGTTATAGTGTTAAAGAATATCTAGTTATAGTGTTAAAGAATATCTAGTTATAGTGTTAAAGAATATCTAGTTATAGTGTTAAAGAATATCTAAATTGCCAGCAAATCAAGTTGTATTGCTATATTTGGTCATTTGAGGACAGAAACGAGAGATTAAACGAAAAAAGAATGAACCATCAAATGTAGTATTGTTAGATTACTATTTTAGTCACCACAGAGAGAAGCCCCTCAGGACTCATGACTGAAGACATGTTTGAAGCCAGCCGGTGGTGTGGTGGATGGCAGGAGAGGGAGATGGAGCCATCATAGACTGACCTGACCAGCAGGTGCGGACTATTGTCTGGAGCCACTGAACCCCTGAGCGTTCCCTGGGTTGTGTCTCAAACGGCATCCTATTCCCTATTTAGTGCGCTACTTTTGATCGTGGTCCAAAGTAATACACTATATAGAGTAAGGAATAGGGTGCCATCTGGGATGCAACACTAGTGCCTGCGCCACTCCACACGTCAGTCAGCTAGCTCTTATTTCTATTATCTCCCTAGCATCACCAGCCACCAGCCACCAGCCAGGCATTCAGGTGAGGGAGAGCGAGCACTCTTCCAGACCCTCATACAATATTAATCAGCAATTAGAAGTTGAGGCTGACCCCGGGCCAGCCCTCTGTGATGAGAAGCAGTGCTAAAGAGAGCGGCCTCTGTGTGCTAGCCCCGTATCGCGACAGGGACCTTTAAGACCCCCATTTATCACAGAGCACAGGGAGTCAATGTTCGAAGATAAAACAGCGAGCGCCTCACCTCTTGTGCTTCGACTGTTTTTTTTCCTCTTCATCCCCAGCATTTGTCTTCCTCCTCCTTGTTCATACCCCAGCGCAATTATCAGTCTTTTCCTGTGATTGGTGGATATCGCCTATGGGGGGTTAGCCACTGAACATGGTCATGAACAAGTCCAAAAACAGCTACAATGTTGGAGAATATTTGAATTCTTTAGCATTGGGAGGAACAGTCAAGGGTGCCATACCTTTAGCATGGGGAGGAACAGTGAGGGGTGCCATATCTTTAGCACGGGGAGGAACAGTAAGGGGTGCCATAACTTTAGCATGGGGAGGAACAGAGAAAAGTGCCATAAAGTTGTTTCCAGCAACACTCTATTCAACCAGGACCTTTAGCATGGGAGGAACAGTGAAGGGTGCCATACCTTTAGCATAGGGAGGAACAGTGAGGGCTGCCATAAAGTTGTTTACAGCAGCAGTCTATTCAACCAAGACCTTTCTGCATGACAGGGGAATCACAGAATGACTTGGGGAGGCAACAACCTCACAACTTAAGGAACAAAAAGCTCATATAAGCAGATTCTGGGGGGGTTGAACACACATTTGCTGAACACACATTTGCGGTTGTGGAGGGAATTTCTGCGTTTACGACCGCAAGGCCCTCCAGCGGGTGATGAAGACAGCCCAGTGCATCACTAGGACTGTGCCTCCACCCATCCAGGACATCTACTTGAAACAGTGCCTAAGGAAGGCCTCATCAAGGACCCCACACAGCCCAGCCATGAGTTGTTCACTCTCTTACCGTCGGGAAGATGGTATCGGTGCATGGGGTTTGATACCAACAGGTTCAGAGAGTTAAAATGTTTGTATTATTATTTTATTTTACCCCCTTTTCTCCCCAATTTCATTCTTGTCTCATCGCTGCAACTCTCCAATGGGCTCAGGAGAGGCGAAGCTCGAGTCATTGGCTAACGTTGGTCCTGGAGCAAGCACCAATTAGCCTGAAGCTAGCCCATGCTAGGCCCATCTTCCGGCTAGCTGAAGAGTCCCATCAGCCACTCCTGGGCTACAACATCTATCCTGACCCGTTTTTACTGCCGGTGCGGAGCCCCACCGGGCCTTCACGACTGGTCTACCGACGTTATCTGCCCGAGGGGGTTATTCAACCTGCCCTCCGTCGCGACGTCTCCTGAACGCCCATCTGCTAACTGTGGCCCGCTAATGTTAGCTGTCTAGAGCATATCGGCTGCTAGCTAAATAGATCTATCGGATACCCGGCCATCCTACAATCTAAGCTTGATGCCATCAACCTCACACAAATTATCAATGAACCTACCAGGTACAACCCCAAAGCCGTAAACACGGGCACCCTCATAGATATCATCCTAACCAACTTGCCCTCCAAATACACCTCTGCTGTTTTCAACCAAGATCTCAGCGATCACTGCCTCATTGCCTGCATCCGTAATGGGTCTGCGGTCAAACGACCTCCCCTCATCACTGTCAAACGCACCCTAAAACCCTTCAGCGAGCAGGCCTTTCTAATCGACCTGGCCCGGGTATCCTGGAAGGATATTGACCTCATCCCGTCAGTAGAGGATGCCTGGTTATTCTTTAAAAGTGCCTTCCTCACCATCTTAAATAAGCATGCCCCATTCAAGAAATGTAGAACCAGGAACAGATATAGCTCTTGGTTCTCTCCAGACCTGACTGCCCTTGACCAGCACAAAAACATCCTGTGGCGTTCTGCTTTAGCATCGAACAGCCCCCGTGATATGCAACTTTTCAGGGAAGTTAGGAACTAATATACACAGGCAGTCAGGAAAGCCAAGGCTAGCTTTTTCAAGCAGAAATTTGCTTCCTGTCACACAAACTCAAAAAGGTTCTGGGACACTGTAAAGTCCATGGAGAATAAGAGCACCTCCTCCCAGCTGCCCACTGCATTGAGGATAGGAAACTCTGTCACCACCGATAAATCCACTATAATTGAGAATTTCAATAAGAATTTTTATATGGCTGGCCATGCTTTCCACCCGGCTACCCCTACCCCGGTCAACAGCCCTGCACCCCCCACAGCAACTCCCCCACTTCTCCTTCTCCCAAATCCAGTTAGCTGATGTTCTGAAAGAGCTGCAAAATCTGGACCCCTACAAATCAGCCAGGCTAGACAATCTGGACCCTTTCTTTATAAAATTATCTGCCGAAATTGTAGCAACCCCTATTACTAGCCAGTTCAAACTCTCTTTCGTGTCGTCTGAGATTCCCTAAGACTGGAAAGCAGCTGCGGTCATCCCCCTCTTCAAAAAGGGTGACACTTTTGACCCAAACTGCTACAGACCTATATCTATCCTTCCCTGCCTTTCTAAGGTCTTCGAAAGCCAAGTTAACAAACAGATTACCGACCATTTCGAATCCCACCGTACCTTCTCCGCTATGCAATCTGGTTTCAGAGCTGGTCATGGGTGCACCTCAGCCACGCTCAAGGTCCTAAACAATATCATAACCGCCATCGATAAGAGACATTACTGTGCAGCCATATTCATTGACCTGGCCAGGCTGTCGACTCTGTCAATCACCACATCCTTATTGGCAGACTCAACAGCCTTGGTTTCTCAAATGATTTCCTCGCCTGGTTATCCAAATACTTCTCCGATAGAGTTCAGTGTGTCAAATCGGAGGGCCTGTTGTCCGGGCCTCTGGCAGTCTCTATGGGGGTGCCACAGGGTTCAATTCTTGGGCCGACTCGCTTCTCTGTAAACATCAATGATGTCGCTTTTGATGCTGGTGAGTCTCTGATCCACCTCTACGCAGACGACACCATTCTGTATACTTCTGGCCCTTCTTTGGACACTATGTGAAACCCTCCAGACGAGCTTCAATGCCGCATCACTACTCTGGACGGTTCTGACCTAGATTATGTGGACAACTACAAATACCTCGGTGTCTGGTTAGACTGTAAACTCTCCTTCCAGACTCACATCAAACATATCCAATCCAAAATTAAATCTAGAATTGGCTTCCTATTTTGCAACAAAGCACCCTTCACTCATGCTGCCAAACATACCCTCATAAAACTGACCATCCTACCGATCCTCGACTTCGGCGATGTCATTTACAAAATAGCCTCCAATACTCTACTCAACAAATTGGATGCAGTCTATCACATTGCCATCCGTTTTGTCACCAAAGCCCAATATATTACCCACCACTGCTACCTGTACACTCTCGTGGGCTGGCCCTCGCTTCATACTCGTCGCCAAACCCACTGGCTCCAGGTCATCTACAAGCCCCTGCTAGGTAAAGCCCCCCCTTATCTCAGCTTGCTGGTCACCATAACAGCACCCACCCGTAGCACGCGCTCCAGCAGGTATATCTCCCAAAGACAATTCCTCCTTTGGCCACCTTTCCTTCCAGTTCTCTGCTGCCAATGACTGGAACGAACTACAAAAATCACTGAAACTGGAGACACTTATCTCCCTCACTAGCTTTATGCACCAGCTGTCAGAGCAGCTCACAGATCACTACACCTGTACATAGCCCATCTGCAAATAGCCTAACCAACTACCTCATCCCCTACCGTATTTATTTATTTATCTTGCTCCTTTGCACCCCAGTATTTCTACTTTGCACATTCATCTACTGCACATCTACCATTCCAGTGTTTAATTGCTATATTGTAATTACTTCGCCAGCATGGCCTATTTATTGCCTTACCTTCCTTATCTTACCTCATTTGCACACATTGTATATAGATTGGTTTTTCTACTGTATTATTGACTGTATGTTTGTTTACTCCATGTGTAACTCTGTGTTGTTGTATGTGTCAAACTGCTTTGCTTTATCTTGGCCAGGTCGCAGTTGTAAATGAGAACTTGTTCTCAACTAGCCTACCTGGTTAAATAAAGGTGAAATAAATAAATGTGTCTTCCGAAATATGACCCGCCTAACTGTGCTCCTTAACACTCGCCAGCTTAACCCAGAAGCCAGCCGCACCAATGTGTCGAAGGAAACACCTTTCAACTGGCAACCGGGGGTCAGCCTGCAGGACCCGGGCCCGCCACAAGGAGTCACTAGGGTGCAATGAGCCAAGTAAAGCTTGGCTGTAGTGGAACAAGTTGAGAGCTTCAAGTTTCTTGATGTCCACATCACCAACAAACTATCATGGTCCAAACACACTAAGACAGTCGTTAAGAGGGCTCAACAAAGCCTATTCCCCCTCAAGAGACTGAAAAGATTTGGCATGGGTCCTCAGATCCTCAAAAGGTTCTACAGCTGTACCATTGAGAGCAACCTGACTGGTTGCATCACTGCTTGGCATGGCAACTGCTTTGCCTCTGAACGCAAGGAACTACAGAGGGTAGTGCGTACAGCCCAGTACATCACTGGGGCCAAGCTTCCTGCCATCCAGGACCTCTATATCAGGCGGGGTGTCAGAGGAAGGCCCTAAAAATTGTCAAAGACTCCAGCCACCCTAGTCGTATTATACTGTTCAATTTATACACTTACCCCCCATCCCCACATCTACAAAACAAGTGTAAATATTGGACTATAAATTGTGCCTTCCTGTACTCTACTTATGCTAAAATGTTTATTATATTCTACTGAGCCATTTACTTTATTTTCATATTCTTATCTTAAATGTTTTTCTTATTGTTGTTGCGTGGTCGAGAAGGAAGCTGCAAGTAAGCATTTTGTTGGACGATGATGTATGCCATGCGTATCCCATGAATGTGACTAATAAAACCTGAACTTGAACAAGAAGGAGGCATCAAGCACAGTAATTTCCCTTTTCTGTTCAGTTTATGTCAAGTCTTAATGCTGAGGTCCGGGATAAAGCATGGGAATATCGACTTCTCATACCACCCGTAAGGGCATTATCTGAGTTTGGAGACAAATCTCCACTCTCTCTGTCACGACTTCTGCCGAAGTCGGTCCTTCTCCTTGTTTGGGCGGCGTTCGTCGGTCGATGTCAACGGTCTTCTAGCCACTGCCGATCCACTTTTCATTTTCTGTTAGTTTTGTCTCATTATACACACCTGGTTTCTATTCCCATAATTACACGTTCCTTATTTAAACCCTCTGTTTCCCCCCATATCTTGTGCGTGTTTGTTATTTGTAAAGTTGGTCTGTATTTTGTGAGCGTGATTATTTTGTACTACATGGAATTTGTAGTTGAATTGAGTAAAGATTCATGACTACTCGTCTCTGAGCCCTCAAGGCTCTGAAGGCATGGAGATATTGGCTTGAGGGGGTGAAAAACCCTTTTCTCATCTGGACTGACCACCGCAATCTGGAGTACATCCGGGCGGCGAGGAGACTGAACCCTCGTCAGGCAAGGTGGGCCATGTTCTTTACCCGTTTTGTTTTCACCCTTTCCTACCGACCAAGTTCCCAGAACGCTAAGGCAGATGCACTGTCCTGGATGTATGACACAGAGGAGCGTCTGGGTGTCTCGGTCAGCCTCACCTCAGGTTTTCACCCCGAGAGTAACGGGCAGGTGGAGAGAGTAAACCAGGATGTGGGTAGGCTTCTGTGGTCATATTGCCAGGACTGGCCGGGGGAGTGGGCGACGTTCATCCCCTGGGCAGAGATGGCCCAAAACTCACTCCGCCACTTCTCCACTAACCTCTCTCCCTTCAAGTGCGTACTGGGTTGTCAGCTGGTTCTGGGACTTTGGCATCAGAGCCAGATCGAAGTTCCTGCGGTGGACGAATGGTTTAAGCGCTTGGAGGATACCTTGGACGCCGCCCATGTGCACCTGCAACGGGCCGTGAGGCGTCAGAAGGCGAGCGCCGACCACCACCGCAGTGAGGCCCCGGTGTTCGCACTGGGGGACAGGGTCTGGCTCTCGACCCGAAACCTGCCCCTCCGCCTGTCCTGCCGGAAGCCGGGCCCGCGGTATGTGGGGCCATTAAAAGTCCTGAGGAGACTGAACGAGGTTTGTTACAGATTACAGCTTCCCCCAGATTACCGCATTAACCCCTCGTTCCATGTGTCTCTCCTCAGGCCGGTGGTGGCTGGTCCACTCCAGGAGTCTGAGGTGCGGGAGGTTCCTCCTCCCCCTCTGGGCGTATGGGGGGCCCCGGCGTATGCTGTTCGAGCCATCATGGACTTGAGGCGTCGGAGGGGGGGCCTTCAGTACCCCGTGGAGTGGGAGGGGTACAGTCCGGATGAGAGATGCTGGGTACCGGTGGAGGACGTGTTGGACCCTTCGATGCTGCTGGAGTTCCACCGTCTCCATCCGGATCGCCCTGTGCTTCATCCTCCGGGTCGTCCTCGAGGTCGGTGTCGGCGCGCTGCTGGAGCCGCGTGTACTGTCACGACTCCCGCAGAAGTCGGTCCCTCTCCTTGTTCAGGCGGCGTTCGGCGGTCAACGTCACCGGTCTTCTAGCCACCGTCAGTCCACTTTTCATTTTCTGTTAGTTTTGTCTCATTATACACACCTGGTTTCTATTCCCATAATTACATGTTCCTTATTTAAACCCTCTGTTTCCCCCCAAATTTTGTGCGTGTTTGTTATTTGTAAAGTTGGTCTGTATTTTGTGAGTGTGATTATTTTGTTCTACATGGAATTTGTAATTGAATTGAGTAAAGATTCATGACTACTCGTCTCTGTTGTCCTGTGCCTGACTCCGCTTTACCTGCTACACTGACACTCTCCTTACAAAGTTAAACTGTTTTCCCCCCTTATTGTATCATTGGGTTCTAATGAATCCATTATCATACAGTATGACTGGCCCAAAATGTTTCTTTGAAAGTTGTTCAAGGGAAGCATGGCTATAAAGTAGTCCAAGGGAAGCATGGCTATATCCATGAAAAGTCTATGGAATTACACAGAATATTGCCATCGTATTGGCGTAAAGGGTTTGTATAGTGGGTCTGTTCAGTAGCCATTGTAGTCCTGTCACTTCTCTTAAATATCACACTGTTTGGTGATGGGGGGTGTGACTTCAAGCAGTTCTGGAAAATACATTTGAAATAGGCTTCTGTCATGTTCCTTTACATAATGCCTTCTTCTCAGTGTGCCGGACGTCTAAGTCACTTCTTATTTTCCACTGTGAAAAATGTAACATAATTGTGCCTATCTAGTTTAGGGACCGCATGCTCTTTGTTGACAGGGACACGGAGTGGCGTGCCGGGGTGGTGTAGTGGGCTGGGGTAGCGGGCCAGGGTGGGGTAGCGGGTCGGATGTGGTGGTGTGGCGAAAGAGGGCTTCTGGGTGCCGACAAATGTGCAATTTCAAATATGTCATCATAGCCTTATAGTTTAGGAGTGACTCTCTTGGATTATCATAAAAAGCCTTCTGTTGCCAGAGAGAATACTGCCTCACAGATTACTGCCACAGCCCCAGTGGACCCATCCAAGTGACTTATTTCACTGCACATTTCTAACATGAACACTTCAATAACGCAGCTAAAGTTCCCCTTATTGGAAATGATATTGGTTTACTCTCCCCCTACCTACCACCTCTCGTACTGTAGGTGGCACACAACAGTGGATCAGAATTCTCTGGTAGATGACCCTACTCTCAGTCCCCGCCTAACACTCACCACATGGCCCTTACAGAGTCAATAAGGAATCATTTATTGCACAAGGAGGTTTAACACAGGAAACAGCCCAGGGTCTGCTCTTACAGCCCTCATTATTTAACACACACATAATATTGCCATGGTAACAATACTTCCAAAACATACTTTTTTCGTGACAAAAGCTTTAAATGCAATTAGCTTTCCAAAATGAATTAAAATTTTTAGGGATTAAATACAGAATGTTGAATGTTATCTGCTTATGTTCACTATAAATAAAATCGCTTTTCTTTGTGTGTGCTGCTAATTCCACTCATGATAATAACGTTGTTGTTATGGTGATAATAAAGCGCGAAATCTGGGTTGTATGATAGGCAGCCTAGTCTTTGCAAGTCTGATCCGCAATGGATTTGTTATACTGTCACAATCAGTGTGGTAGTTTTTTCAACATTCCATTGAGCAAAAGCTGTGTACGTTAAGGAAATAGAGGCCTGGACTCAAATAGAAGCCTGTCTCTAATAATCACCAGTTGTGTTCAGCGATGGAAGCAAAGAAATGCCTGGGCTATTCATTTAAGTTTTTAAGTGTAAGGACATTTTACAGAAGCCATTCGCTCAAAATTAAGTGAAGTATGTCTCCCACCCCAGATGAAATGAGAATTCATGACTTCTTTACAAAATTAACTGAATGCTGGTTTGAAACCATCTTGTTGCTGTCTTTCATTTTGTTGATTGAGCACCTGAAACAAAAGATGATTTATCAACTGGATATTACGCTTACATAATACGATGACAATCTTTCCCTCACTGACAAATATAGAACATGTGGTTGTCTTGATTGTGAAGTGATAGGAACTGGTTTTGGACCCTGTGTGTTTTGTGACGGTAGGCCTCGTATCATCGGTAGACCTCATGTCATGATTTAACCCATACAGTCCAACAGCAGCACCTATAAAGATGGAGGGTACATCACTTAGACGACTCCCAAGCTCATATCCACACTACCTTAATTCAAAGACACCAAGGGACAAATATCTGTTCAGCAAATGGCACAATAACTTCTACGCTAATTAGCGGAAGTGTACCTTATAGAATGTTTGGCTTCAAAATTACTCCAAGATATCCAATTAAAAAGGGAAAAAGACCCTTTTATTAATTAGATTGATGTAATGCGTTACTGCCCTAACTAACACAGGCTTTACACACAGCCTTGGACAACAAGGACCTTTTTAAGTTCTGGGTAGTATGATAACTCATTAAAATCCCCCTAGTACATCATAGCCCCTGCCCTCCTCTGCTCACCACCCCACCTCGCCTCCCTCCATCGTCATGAGTCTTGAGGGTCCCTCATCGTGGGCCAAGGCACTAAGCAGACGTCCATAGAGGTATGGAGCAGCCTAGGAGCCTGTCACTGGTACCAGCTCGTCATTAGCTGCCAATAAGCCCTTAGCTGAAGGCCATGGTCAACCTTTAGCCTCCAGAGGAAGTCCCTATGGCAATTAAGGAACATTATGAGGATATTTAAGTATGTAGGATATACAGTGAGGGAAAAAAGTATTTGATCCCCTGCTGATTTTGTACGTTTGCCCACTGACAAAGAAATGATCAGTCTATAATTTTAATGGTAGGTTCATTTGAACAGTGAGAGACAGAATAACAACACAAAAATCCAGGAAAATGCATGTGAAAAATGTTATAAATTGATTTGCATTTTAATGAGGGAAATAAGTATTTGACCCCCTCTCAATCAGAAAGATTTCTGACTCCCAGGTGTCTTTTATACAGCTAACGAGCTGAGATTAGGACCACACTCTTAAAGGGAGTGCTCCTAATCTCAGTTTGTTACCTGTATAAAAGACACCTGTCCACAGATGCAATCAATCAATCAGATTCCAAACTCTCCACCATGGCCAAGACCAAAGAGCTCTCCAAGGATGTCAGGGACAAGATTGTAGACCTACACAAGGCTGGAATGGGCTACAAGACCATCGCCAAGCAGCTTGGTAAGAAGATGACAATAGTTGGTGCGATTATTCGCAAATGGAAGAAACACAAAATAACTGTCAATCTCCCTCGGCCTGGGGCTCCATGCAAGATCTCACCTCGTGGAGTTGCAATGATCATGAGAATGGTGAGGAATCAGCCCAGAACTACACGGGAGGATCTTGTCAATGATCTCAAGGCAGCTTGGACCATAGTCACCAAGAAAACAATTGGTAACACACTACACCGTGAAGGACTGAAATCCTGCAGCGCCCACAAGGTCCCCCTGCTCAAGAAAGCACATATACATGCCTGTCTGAAGTTTGCCAATGAACATCTGAATGATTCAGAGGACAACTGGGTGAAAGTGTTGTGGTCAGATGAGACCAAAATGGAGCTCTTTGGCATCAACTTAACTCGCCGTGTTTGGAGGAGGAGGAATGCTGCCTATGACCCCAAGAACACCATCCCCACCGTCAAACATGGAGGTGGAAACATGATGCTAAGGGGTGTTTTTCTGCTAAGGGGACAGGACAACTTCACCGCATCAAAGGGACAATGGACGGGGCCATGTACCGTCAAATCTTGGGTGAGAGCCTCCTTCCCTCAGCCAGGGCATTGAAAATGGGTCATGGATGGGTATTCCAGCATGACAATGACCCAAAACACATGGCCAAGGCAACAAAGGAGTGGCTCAAGAAGAAGCACATTAAGGTCCTGGAGTGGCCTAGCCAGTCTCCAGACCTTAATCCCATAGAAAATCTGTGGAGGGAGCTGAAGGTTCGAGTTGCCAAACGTCAGCCTCGAAACCTTAATGACTTGGAGAAGATCTGCAAAGAGGAGTAGGACAAAATCCCTCCAGATATGTGTGCACACCTGGTGGCCAACTACAAGAAACGTCTGACCTCTGTGATTGCCAACAAGGGTTTTGCCACCAAGTACTAAGCCATGTTTTGCAGAGGGGTCAAATACTTACTTCCCTCATTAAAATGCAATTCAATTTCTAACATTTTTCACATGCGTTTTTCTGGATTTTTTTGTTGTTATTCTGTCTCTCACTGTTCAAATAACCCTACCATTAAAATTATAGACTGATCATTTCTTTGTCAGTGGGCAAACGTACAAAATCAGCAGGGGATCAAATACTTTTTTCCCTCACTGTACATAATTGTCTCTTCCTTAAGCTTATGAATGGATTTAACTTTCAGCTGCCATACCTTTTTGGCCTGCATTGGTTATCATGGCAAGGCTCTTTGAGTTGTAGTAATAGTACCATCCATTGATTCTTGAGGGTGCAATTGCATCTGACAATGCAGAGTGTTGAATTTAACCCCCTAGAGTCGATTGATGCACCGGTGCGCCAATCTTATTAGTATTATCATAAAATCCCCATACAAATCCGTCAGTTTAAGCTAGAGATACTGTATCTGTCTCAATCCACCGCATCCGCCTATGTAACACTTCTGCATCTGCGGTGAAATGTGACAGAGCTAGAGCGGTGTTTGTCAGACCATGAGACATCCCAAAAATCTTCTCACAAAAACGTCTGTCTCCAAATGGAAAGGGGAGACTCTCACGAACACGATGGTGGTCTCCGTTTTGCTCTACGATCCCCGCAAATATCAGGGGACTTGTCTGAAGTCGGTACCGTCGATGTGCCATCTTCTGTTTGTATTGTCTGAACCATTGGGGCTACAAACTAACGTGACCCTACTGTGGAAAGGGACGATTCTCACGAACACGATGGTGTTCTTTGTTTAAAATTAATTAAAGGATCAAGGTAGTTTTGTGCCTACCCAAAAAAGGGGTTAAATATGACTTCAAATTTTTTTGCCATTCATGAATGTGTTATTCAATGCATTTCTCAATATTTTAGCAAAAAAAATTTAATACCTAAAGGGGACCTAAAATTCTAAACGAAATAGCTAAATGATCCATAGTATGACCATCTTAAATCCATCTTAAATCCATCCACGGCTTAGACTTTTAAGAATTAAGATATTGGATTTACATTGCTCTGATTAAATTAAGAAGAAGATACCCATTTTATGTCATATCAAGATTATGATATTAATATTCCATATCATGATACCCCACAATAACCTGAAAGTACCCTACATTTTCTGTACATTTTTGCTGCTGTCATTTATTAACAAAAGCATAAATACGAGATGTAAGATGAATACAATCGCCATTGAAATAAACATAAAATGCCTTCCATCTTGGATGTGGTGTCGATGCAATACAGCAGAACTAGTATGTTCTGCCAAAGCAGAAATGTTCTAGTCTCTCCCCATTCACAGTGCAGGCCAGTTAGTCGGTCTCTCTAAGCTGATTGAGAGGCAGCCTCTAATTTCCTGAGCACCCAGCTGATTTCTGTTTTCTGTAATTGACTTCATCTCAATAGTCAGAGAACAATACTGTGGGCTAAAGCTGTTTCTCTCTCTCCCTCTCTCTTTCTCTCTCTGTCTTTCTCTCCGTCTCTCTGTCTCTCTGTCTCTCCCTCTCTGTCTCTTTCTCTTTCCAAATCCACTACAGCCGCCTGCCTGTCTGCCTGTCTGCCTGTCTGTTTCAGATGTGTACTGGAAATTTCACTATGGGTGTGAAAGGAATCAATATCCTTTTCCTGATTGCTGGGTTGGTAAAAGCTACAGGCCTTGGTATAGTATGGTATGTATACAATGAATGATCACAAGCAACAAGAGACTCAGAGTCATTACAGAGCTCTTACATTGATATTCCCCCTACACATATGGAGATGAAACATCTATGCTTGCCTCTAAATACGGAACATTACAGAGAAAATAAATGTTCTTTCCTTGTGAATATAACGGAGTGGACATTCCCCACAGTGTCTTCAACTTGATTCATCTTCAATAATACCCTCTTGCACCAACATACTGGATTAAGCCATTAATCAAAGTCATACTCAGACCACCTGATGTTTAACCATGATTCAACGAGAATCAGACTTCACGTTTGATGGAATATTCACTGTCACACAGGCCAGCTTTTAAAAAGTAAAGAAACCATAAACAGATTTTCGTAAACATTTACTTGACATTACAACGTTTATTTGAAAAAAAATCTCAATCTAAGATTAGTGACTAGCCCTCCAGCAATAGCCCATTACGACAATAAAATCCTCCATCCAGTTAAGGTAGGAAAATTATAGTGTGTATAGCAGTGCACTGATTGATCAGTTGTTCTTGTATTGATTTGTTGTCCTGACTAAATCTAAAGTACTTGGTCGAGCACATGTAGCCTTAATCAAGTAATTAAACATATTGGTTTCTGCAGAGAGAAATTATCTTTCATTCAGCTTGTAACTCCCTCAATATAGGCTATATGTGAGTTAGTCTCAAAAACCTGACCCTAGGCAACACAGTGACCAGGGTTTGGTTTCATTGATGGACTCTTTTGGATAGAGGACCTAACGTGTGATGAAAGAAATAAAAGCTGAAATAAATCATTCTCTCTACTATTATTCTGACATTTCACATTCTTAAAATAAAGTGGTGATCTTAACTGACCTAAGACATGGAATTTTTACTAGGATTAAATGTCAGGAATTGTGAAAAACTAAGTTTAAATGTAGTTGGCTAAGGTGTATGTCAACTTCTGACTTCAACTGTATGTCACTGCCTACGTCAATAAGGGGAAAAGAAATCAGGGGACTCCCAACAAATCACGAGGCAAACAAGCCAGAACGTCACGATTCAAAACCAAAGTTTGCAGGCAAAACCTTTGCAATGGTTTTACTAAAGGTAGTTGATGCAAACTAGCCACCTGTGAAATGCACTCATCAAAAAAATAACTTTTGTGATTTCCATCTTGCTAGATACTATTAAGTATTTTATTCAAAACGGTTAGTGCCTAATCACTGTGTTGCCTAGGGTCGGTTTTCGAGACTATATGTTAGTCCTAGATAGATCAGTAGCTTGCATGGCATTTCCAATTTCACCCTTGAGACAAAACTGACTGGCATTTCTCCCTGGGCTGTATTAAACCCCAAGCTCAGAGTATTTATGTGGCTCTCTGTATGCCTAGCTCCCAATTCTATCATGGTAAGTAAATTAACATAAAGTAGTTTGGTTTCATATGATTTTTTCAACATTAAATTAAGACCTTAAAATGATTTTTGAGCTTTTAAATTGAAATTCCAAAGTCAAATAGTGAGAACATTCAATTGCCAAAATGTAATTGTCTTATTACTTGTTTTTGTATGAGTTTCTATTATTTCATTGCTTAGTCATCATCTCATCTCTGCTCAGGGAGTAGCACGCTAGCAGCCAGCCAAACAACCATCTAACATTATCTCTGTGTTCCCCAATGAGTCATCCTATTTAGCTAGGCTAGAAGCTAGCTAGCTAGTAGCTGATAATGCTGCAGAGCTTTCTGATGAAATCACTATTTTATTAGTTTTGAGTAGATAGGGGATACTTTCAAGACTGCTAATTAGATCATTCCACTAAATAAGTGCCTTTTGAGTCCCTTTGATAATTTTGAGTAGTAATTGTGCACTAATATTGCATTTTTAAAAGCCTATTATGGTAAATTGGTGGAACGACCCAATTACCAAGTACTACAACTATCATTTGGGTAGAGCCACCTCACAAACTGTCTCTATTGTCAGTGTTGTTTACGTTCCCCTGTCAGCAAAAATTACAGAAGTGGGTACAATTTTTCCATGTTGAAAGCAGTTCAGCCAAGCCTGAATTCAAGCAATAATGATGAAGTTGATTATAACTCCCATCCAAATGGACTGAATGATATATACTCATGTCATAGTCATCAGTCAACTCCATTACACTTCAACCAGTGTGTGCTAGTGATAGCTTGCTAAGCTAGCTATTCTACCAGTCTGTCTGAGTGTTAGCATGCTAATAGCACACCCAGTACACAACACTTAGATTTTTTTTTAACAGGGTATGCTGTAGGTTGATAACGATAACACCGAAGTATGTTGAATCGGACATTTCAAACAACATTCCCAGCTAATGAGAAAACAGTGATGGTATTTCATTTAAGAATTTATTTTTTTAACAGGGCAACCTTGAGGCTAATTTGAATGGCAGATTTTTACATCTGTGCCCCAGTACGACCCGCGTGACCTCAGTAAAATGCCACTCCATGTCTGTCCGTCCAGGGAAGAACAGGACAGGCAGAACCGCAATGCATTATGGGAATTGTAGTTAATTACCACGTTTTCTGTGCTGATCTAGATTGAATATTTTTCTGTAGAAAACTACAATTTCCTGTAGCATCTCACAGTTCGTTCTTGATCTGATTTCTCTAGTGCTTGTTTTGATTTCTCTTTAGGAATATACGAACTAAATGGATTTCAAGTAATTTAACCGATGTCGGTCAATTAGTTGTTTAATAACTGAAATTCCCCCTGACATTTCAGTTAATCGCTCAGCACTAACATAAAGTCAGTGTAGGCCGTCTGTGAAGGGGAAAGTGTGGCTGGGTGGTGTCCATTACACTGAAAGCCTATCTTCCCTGATTCACAGTACCTCTAATGATATTTAAACCTGAGCCATTTTGAAAATGGGCAGAGGCAATATAAATCCCTGTTGTATCACACAGAGTGGCCAGCTAGGATACCAGCCGCTCGCGCTTCATTATCCCACTGTACCACTGTATCCGGATATCTGGGGTGAGGTGGTTTCACCATCTATTAGCAATAAGGCAAGAGGGTTAATGACTGCAATTACAAAAGGTTATATTTCTTTGTCGCTCTAGAGAGCAGGATTGATCTGAGCTGGCCCATTGTCAGGTGCTGGCAGTAGGGGCTGAGTTTTCACCAACTGCCTGACAGTGAGAGTTGACCCTGACTCTAATATTTAAACAAACAGTGTTTTTCCCCTTTCTCTTTCTCTCTCCCTGGTTGTTTGCAGAATGACAGTCTATAGTAATGATGTTGTGTAAGGACTGGGACCTGAGGGTCACCTTGGTGGCATGTTGTTATTGAGTGGCTGATAGGATAGAAAGGATTTCTACAATTTTTTGTCTCTCATGAAAATCTCAAAGAGTGCCTTGAGCACTTAGAAAAGGATACACTTGCACAAACATATTTTTTAAGCTTCACGACAAACAATCATATATACAGTGAATTCTGAAAGTATTCAGACCCCTTGACTTTTTCCACATTTTGTTATGTTTCAGCCTTATTCTAAAATCTATTAAATTGTTTAATTTCCCTCATCAATCTACACACAATACCCCATAATGACAAAGCGGAAAAAATAAGAAACAGAAATACCTTATTTACATAAGTATTCAGACCCTTTGCTATGAGACTCGAAATTGAGCTCAGGAGCATCCTGTTTCCATTGATAATCCTTGAGATGTTTCTACAACTTGAATGGAGTCAACCTGTGGTAAACTCTATTGATTGAACATGATTTGGAATAGCACACACCTGTCTATATAAGGTCCCACAGTTGACAGTGGATGTCACAGCAAAAACAAAGCCATGAGGTTGAAGGAATTGTCCTGAAGCTCCGAGACAGGATTGTGTCGAGGCACAGATCTGGGGAAGGGTACCCAAATGATTCTGCAGCATTGAAGGTGCCCATGAACACAGTGGCCTTCATCATTCCTAAATGTAAGAAGTTTGAAACCACCAAGACTCTTCCTAGAGCTGGCCACCCGGACAAACTGAGCAATCGGGGGGAAAAGGGCCTTGGTCAGGGAGGTGACCAAGAACCTGATGGTCACTCTGACAGAGCTCCAGAATTCCTCTATAGAGATGGGAGAACCTTCCGGAAGGGCAACCATCTCTAATGCCCTCCAACAATCAGGCCTTTATGGTAGAGTGGCCAGACGGAAGCCACTCCTCAGTAAAAGGCACATGACAGCCCACTTGCAGTTTGCCAAAAGGCACCGAAAAGAGTCTCAGACCATGAGAAACAAGATTCTCTGGTCTGATGAAGCACAGGTTGAACTCTTTGGCCTGAATGCCAAGCATCACGTCAGGAAGAAATCTGGCACCATCCCTACAGTGAAGCATGGTGGTGGCAGCATCATGCTATGGGGATGTTTTTCAGCGGCAGGGACTGGGAGACGAGTCAGGACCGAGGGAAAGATGAATGGAGCGAAGTACAGAGAGATCCTTGATGAAAACCTGCTCCAGAGCGCTCAGGACCTCACACTGGGACGAAGGTACATTGTCATTATGGGGTCTTGTGTGTAGATTGATTAGGAAAACAAACTATTTAATCCATTTTAGAATAAGGCTGTAATGTAACAAAATGTGAAAAAAGTCAAGGGGTCTGAATATTTTCTGAATGCACTGTAGCATACTTGAAATATGTTTAGTCTTTGATAAATAAAAGATATGTAGGCACGATAAGATCAGACCATTTTGACTGTAAAAAACTGTATATCATTGCAGAAACATGTAAACTCTAGATCAATGTGATGTTTTAAATGGTTGGGATTGGGATTAGACTTGGATTATGTTGTATTCAAATCCAGACGTGAACACCAGCAGTTCTCTTTTACAGGCAGTAGCTATGCTAAATCCTCCAGTGAGTCACCTTGCCCTGTGGATAGAGGTGGACTATACTAGCAAATCAGTGTAGGCCATATCCTAACCAGAGATGTGAAAGTACAATTTTAATGCAAGTCTCTCTATGAAATCTGCAAGAGATCAAGTTCTGCATTTGAGTATCAATTTATGATTTGTGTCCTAAGTGCCCCTCAAGTTAAAGGTCCCTTAAATAGCTCTTGCTATGTGTAAAAATGGTAACATTTTAAGCAGCCTATTGCGTTTTATGTTGGTGTTACCTTTATTTTGGCAATTACATGTACATTGTGCTATACAATTGTCAGGGACACATTTCAGGCAAAGACCAGCTTTTCATGCATTAGAAGAAGCTGTGTGTGTCAGGAGTTTGTTGACCTGCCACTCACCTACAGTCTTCTGAGGCAGGTTGTCCATCAGTTTGAGGCTGAGGAACAAGACATCAGTATGTCTGCTTAAACTAAACTCAGCCCCCATGATGATTACTACCTCAGCTGCTGACAACATTTAATGTTTCTCACGTGGCTCAATTAGCAACAGAAGAGGCGACAATGTCAGAAATGTTGTTCTTCACAGCTGTTAAGTGGAGCTCTTGTTGACCTAGAGTGAAGCTACGATCTGGAGAACATGTACTTTGCGAGGCACCCGGGGGAAGGCTCATCTAATTAACGCAGCATCTGCTTTCAATGGCCGCAGACTTCAACCTCTCAGACAGCATGCTGCGTGCTCCGGCTGTGCTTGAGGAGGAACGCTGATGTTATAGGGGAGAAAGGATTCAGCTGTAATCTTCTCTGTCCACGTCATCACTGATCCTATTCACCTTCGACCTATGTCATCAATGTGAAAGGTTGTGACAAACACTAGCTGTAGGTCACATTAGTGACCTTAATTCCTCAATCAAGTACGAGAGTTCTCCACGGAGGGCCGAGTGTCTTCTCGTTTTTGCTCCTCCCTTGTACTTGATTGATGAATTGAAGTCTTAATTAAAAGTAAAAAAAATAAATCAGCAGACACTAGACCCTCCATGAAATGAGTTTGACACCCTGATGTAGGCCGTTGCTAAACAGAGTGTTGCTCAGCTCTACCCTCTCCATCCATTCAGCCAGATATTAGTTTTAGATGACATATGAGGTGAGCTGTAATGGACCTTCTATCTGAGCATACCTCACACCTTGTCATGCACTGTGTCCTTATCGCTCCGACATTCTGCCTCAGGATTCCAGAGGACATGGGCCGGTGTTAAGACGGTGGTTTCCGTTTCAATTTCACCTCGCCAATCAATTTCACAAATAAATATGGCAGAGTTCTCGTCGGAAAGTGTTTGAAAACAAATCTTGGGTTGAACAGAGCCTGTGGCCTAAACAGCAGCTGTACGCTTCAGAAAGCAATTTAAGAATCCACAAAATAAATTGGAAATAAACAAATTTACAGCCACATCCTGAAGGTTCATGATTGATATTTGTTTGTGGTGCTTTGGGCCAATGATAGTGTGATATTCCTAATTATTTTACATTAGTAATCAAAACAGACCTTGCATCTCAAGACACTCAACAAAGAGGCAAAGACTTGAATTGGAATATTTTTTTGACACTCCAAGGGTACATTTTATTCAGAACTTTATTATTTCTAGGAACACCAGTTATTTAATGTAAAATGTTGAGCACCTCAGACCTTAGACTGCAGCACCACAATGAATCATGCCCTCTCGTGTACTATTGCTTTATTAACGGTTGAATGAAAGTGACTTTGTGATATTTGTTCTTTATTATAGCTGCTCGTGTCACAAAATAAATGTCTTCAATTTGCTCACTAAATTTGTAAAAACAAAGGTTTTAACACAAAATCAAATATAGTCTCTTAGAATCATGTGCAGCATAGCATACACAAAATACAGTATAGTTTTAAGCCTTAAAATAGGCGTACCATAAAACTACTAAATCAATGTATTGGTCCATGGTACCATTAATTATGAGCAACATTTCACAAAAATGGTATCAGTGAATATTTGGGTAAACAGCAATAACTTAGTGTGTTGTAAATTCTAGAGAATATGGCAGATTGATGCGCCCGGTTTCATCAATCTTGTAACACTTAACATAAAATATGAAATTAGAAGACATTTTTAACGAAAAACCTTGAGTTCAGTGAAGCCGTATCTATCCCCCTCAGACCTCTCGCTAGCAACGGTGTTGTTAAGGAGGACACTCTGCGGCTACCGAGGGTTTCCTCATCAAAGGGCTGAAATGTCAGCTCGGTGGCGCAGGGCGCAGGCACACAGAACAGGATCAAGAGGGAAAGTAACCTTAATAATTGGGTCGTAGCACCGCTTTTCCAGAGCTACGGATGGACCCATATTCATATCAGCTACGGACCTATATTTATAGGTATCAGGCTCTGCATGTGAATGAAAGACATAATGACGGTTCCATGAGGTATTGGTTCAAAACTCGGGAGTGTAGTCTGAGCAGGCATTGGATGCACATGGGTGGAGCTAGAAAACTGAATTGGTTTCTTGAGGTTGCCTCAGGAATAGAAAGCATATTAGGTCAGTTCTCACTTCTGAGATAAAATGTTTTGTCCAAATAAAATGAATAAATTAAATAAATTAAAATGTATCTCTGTGGTTGGTAGTTTGTAGTTACATTCATGCGTCTCACTGCCTAAGCTAAACAAGTCAGTTGGATACCTTGGCTGGAGATTGCTGTCTGTATCCAGCAAGTATCAATCAAACTGCATTGGCTGAGCTGAGTAGATAAAGTGGATTTGAAAGTCCCCCCTAAATCTCCAGGCGCTGGTTCATAAATCAATATTAGGCTACTGTCTAAATCACCATTAGGCTACTATATAAATCACTATTAGGGTACTGTCTAAGCCATGTCACCAGTAGGCTACTGTCTAAATCACCAGTAGACTACTGTCTAAATCACCATTAGGCTACCATTAGGCTACTGTCTAAATCACCATTAAATCAAATCAAAGTTTATTTGTCATGTGTAGACCTTACAGTGAAATTCTTACTTACAGGCTCTAACCAATAGTGCAAAAAAAGGTATTAGGTGAACAATAGGTAAGTAAAGAAATAAAAACACCAGTAAAAAGACAGTGAAAAATAACAGTAGCGAGGCTATATACAGTAGCGAGGCTACATACAGTAGCGAGGCTATAAAAGTAGCGAGGCTACATACAGACACCGGTTAGCCAGACTGATTGAGGTAGTATGTACATGTAGATATGGTTAAAGTGACTATGCATATATGATGAACAGAGAGTAGCAGTAGCGTAAAGAGGGGTTGGCGGGTGGTGGGTGGCGGGACACAATGCAGATAGCCCGGTTAGCCATTTTATTACCTGTTCAGCAGTCTTACGGCTTGGTGTAAAAACTGTTGAGAAGCCTTTTTGTCCTAGACTTGGCACTCCGGTACCGCTTGCCATGCGGTAGTAGAGAGAACAGTCTATGACTGGGGTGGCTGGGGTCTTTGACAATTTTTAGGGCCTTCCTCTGACCCCGCCTGGTGTAGAGGTCCTGGATGGCAGGCTGCTTAGCTCCAGTGATGTAATGGGCCGTACGCACTACCCTCTGTAGTGCCTTGTGGTCGGAGGCAGAGCAATTGCCGTACCAGGCAGTGATGCAACCAGTCAGGATGCTCTCGATGTTGCAGCTGTAGAACCTTTTGAGGATCTGAGGACCCATGACAAATCTTTTTAGTTTCCTGAGGGGGAATAGGCTTTGTCGTGCCCTCTTCACGACTGTCTTGGTGTATTAGGCTACTGTATAAATCACCATTAACCTACTGTCTAAATCACCATTAGGCTACTGTCTAAATCACCATTAGTATACTGTCTAAATCACCAGTAGACTACTGTCTAAATCCCCAGGAGGTTACTGTCTAAATCCCCATTAGGCTACTGTCAAAATCACCATTAGGCTACTGTCTAAAAAACCATTAGGGTACCATTAGGCTACTATCTAAATCACCATTAGACTACTGTCTAAATCACTAGTAGGCTACTGTCTAAATCACCATCAGGCTACGGTCTAAATCACCATTAGGCTACTGTTTAAATCACCATTAGGCTACTGTCTAAATCACCATTAGGCTACTGTCTAAATCACCATTAGGCTACTGTCTAAATCACCATTAGTCTACTGTCTAAATCCCCAGTAGGCTACTGTCTGAATCACCAGTCGGCTACTTTCTAAATCACTAGTAGGCTACTGTCTAAGCCACGTAAACCAGTAGACTACTGTCTAAATCAACAGTAGGTCTAAGCCGCGTTTGGAATCCATGTTGCGTCTCAGCAATAGATTCCCCTGAGAGGTACATTGCTGCTTAACACGGATTGGTTCTTTATTCTATAGCAACTAGTCTCCTAAAAGGATGTTCTCGACCTGATTTTGAACAGTTGAAGTTGTAAGTTTACATACACCTTAGCCAAATACATTTAAACTTAGTTTTTCACAATTCCTGACATTTAATCCTAGTAAAAATTCCCTGTCTTATGTCAGTTAGGATCCCCACTTTATTTTAAGAATGTGAAATGTCAGAATAATAGTAGAGAGAATGATTTATTTCAGCTTCTATTTCTTTCATCACATTCCCAGTGGGTGAGAAGATTACATACACTCAATTAGTATTTGGTAGTATTGCCTTTAAATTGTTTAACTTGGGTCAAACGTTTCGGGTAGCCTTCCACAAGCTTCCCACAATAAGTTGAGTGAATTTTGGCCCATTCCTCCTGACAGAGCTGGTGTAACTGAGTCAAGTTTGTAGGCCTCCTTGCTCACACACTCTTTTTCAGTTCTGCCCACAAATGTCTCATCAGACCAGAGGACATTTCTCCAGAAACTACGATCTTTGTCCCCATGTGCAGTTGCAAACCGTAGTCTGACTTTTTTATGGCGGTTTTGGAGCTGTGGCTTCTTCCTTGCTGAGCGGCCTTTCAGGTTATGTTGATATAGGACTCGTTTTACTGTAGATATAGACACTTTTGTACCTGTTTTCTCCAGCATCTTCACAAGGTCCTTTGTTGTTGTTCTGGGATTGATTTGCACATTTCGCAGCAAAGTACGTTCATCTCTAGGAGACAGAAAGCATCTCCTTCCTGAGCGGTATGACGGCTGCGTGGTCCCATGGTGGTTATACTTGTGTACTATTGTTTGTACAGATGAACGTGGTACCTTCAGGCGTTTGGAATTGCTCCCAAGGATGAACAAGACTTGTGGAGGTCTACATTGGAGGTCTTGGCTGATTTCTTTTGATATTCCCATGATTCCAAGCAAAGAGGCACTGAGTTTGAAGGTACACCTCCAATTGACTCAAATTTTGTCAATCAGCCTATCAGAAGCTTCTAAAGCCATGACATCATTTTCTGGAATTTGCCAAGCTGTTTAAAGGCACAGTCAACTTAGTGCATGTAAACTTCTGACCCACTGGAATTGTGTTACAGTGAATTATAAGGGAAAAAATCTGTCTGTAAACAATTGTTGTAAAAATGACTTGTGTCATGCACAAAGTAGATGTCCTAACCGACTTGCCATAACTATAGTTTGTTAACAAGAAATTTGTGAAGGGGTTGAAAAACTAGTTTTAATGACTCCAACCTACGTGTACAGTGGGGAAAAAAAGTATTTAGTCAGCCACCAATTGTGCAAGTTGTCTCACTTAAAAAGATGAGAGAGGCCTGTAATTTTCATCATAGGTACACTTTAACTATGACAGACAAAATGAGGAAAAAAAATCCAGAAAATCACATTGTAGGATCTTTAATGAATTTATTTGCAAATTATGGTGGAAAATAAGTATTTGGTCAATAACAAAAGTTTATCTCAATACTTTGTTATATACCCTTTGTTGGCAATGACAGAGGTCAAACGTTTTCTGTAAGTCTTCACAAGGTTTTCACACACTGTTGCTGGTATTTTGGCCATTCCTCCATGCAGATCTCCTCTAGAGCAGTGATGTTTTGGGGCTGTCGCTGGGCAACACGGACTTTCAACTCCCTCCAAAGATTTTCTATGGGGTTGAGATCTGGAGACTGGCTAGGCCACTCCAGGACCTTGAAATGCTTCTTACGAAGCCACTCCTTAGTTGCCGGGCGGTGTGTTTGGGATCATTGTCATGCTGAAAGACCCAGCCACATTTCATCTTCAATGCCCTTGCTGATGGAAGGAGGTTTTCACTCAAAATCTCACGATACATGGCCCCATTCATTCTTTCCTTTACACGGATCAGTCGTCCTGGTCCCTTTGCAGAAAAACATCCCCAAAGCATGATGTTTCCACCCCCATGCTTCACAGTAGGTATGGTGTTCTTTGGATGCAACTCAGCATTCTTTGTCCTCCAAACACGACGAGTTGAGTTTTTACCAAAAAGTTCTATTTTGGTTTCATCTGACCATATGACATTCTCCCAATCCTCATCTGGATCATCCAAATGCTCTCTAGCAAACTTCAGACAGGCCTGAACATGTACTGGCTTAAGCAGGGGACACGTCTGGCACTGCAGGATTTGAGTCCCGGCGGCGTAGTGTGTTACTGATGGTAGGCTTTGTTACTTTGGTCCCAGCTCTCTGCAGGTCATTCACTAGGTCCCCTGTGTGGTTCTGGGATTTTTGCTCACCGTTCTTGTGATCATTTTGACCCCACGGGTGAGATCTTGCGTGGAGCCCCAGACCGAGGAAGATTATCAGTGGTCTTGTATGTCTTCCATTTCCTAATAATTGCTCCCACAGTTGATTTCTTCAAACCAAGCTGCTTACCTATTGCAGATTCAGTCTTCCCAACCTGGTGCAGGTCTACAATTTTGTTTCTGGTGTCCTTTGACAGCTCTTTGGTCTTGGCCATAGTGGAGTTTGGAGTGTGACTGTTTGAGGTTGTGGACAGGTGTCTTTTATACTGATAACAAGTTCAAACAGGTGCCATTAATACAGGTAACGAGTGGAGGACAGAGGAGCCTCTTAAAGAAGAAGTTACAGGTCTGTGAGAGCCAGAAATCTTGCTTGTTTGTATGTGACCAAATACTTATTTTCCACCATAATTTGCAAATAAATTCATAAAAAATCCTACAATGTGATTTTCTGGATTTTTTTTCCTAATTTTGTCTGTCATAGTTGAAGTGTACATATGATGAAAATTACAGGCCTCTCTCATCTTTTTAAGTGAGAGAACTTGCACAATTGGTGGCTGACTAAATACTTTTTTTCCCCACTGTATGTAAACTTCCGACTTCAACTGAATAATCTAGTACAATATTAGCCATAGCTACTGCCATTATCTTTTTCACTGCTGTACTAGCTACAATGCAAAGTAATGAAAATGCAGCATTGTATGACACAGTAAAATGGTTCACTGTTACAAATTCAACTTTTTTGAGGCCACACGGGAGGAGGAGATGTCTTTGGGGTATAGTTTTATACCTATGGTGGTGGTGCATTCATGCAGTTGAAACTAAAACAACAGTTTCCTGTTGATCATTACTGTGAGAAACAGCTCTGTCCAGATAGATGAACTCCTGAGAGGTTAATTCCGTCTGAGTCACCGTGAAGGTGAGCTGGACAAGGGGGCGGTGGTGTTGTCTTCAGCTCTGACTGAGGAAGCAGAGTTTCCATCAATTCACTCGGCTCTGTAGATATATCCCATAAGAGGCTTTCCCTGTGTGAGATGAAAGGCAGAGTGAATCCCACCTTAAAACATCTTCTCTATTCCACTGACAGTAGTAACTGTAAGAGGGTTTATGTGAAATCATTTGGAAAACATTAGCAACATTTTCAGTGATATTCTCCAAGTTGTGAAAATACAGACACATACTTGTTAGCTAATTGCCCTTGGGGTATCCTAACCTGAGTCTTGTAACAGTTTGTAATGTTGGACAGAGCAGTTCACTTTATGACCTGCACAGAGGGCAAAAAAACGCACAGAGGGCAAAAAAATCACCTCCTCCATCATCAACCCCATCACATCCTCCATCATCAACCCAATCACCTCCTCCATCATCAACCCCATCACATCCTCCATCATCAACCCCATCACATCCTCTATCATCAACCCCATCACATCCTCCATCATCAACCCCATCACCTCCTCCATTATCAACCCCATCACATCCTCCATCATCAACCCAATCACCTCCTCCATCATCAACCCCATCACATCCTCTATCATCAACCCCATCACATCCTCCATCATCAACCCCATCACCTCCTCCATCATCAACCCCATCACATCCTCCATCATCAACCCAATCACCTCCTCCATCATCAACCCCATCACATCCTCCATCATCAACCCCATCACATCCTCCATCATATACTCCATCACCTCCATCATCAACCCCATCACCTCCTCCCTCATCAACCCCATCACCTCCTCCATCATCAACCCCATCACATCCTCCATCATCAACCCAATCACCTCCTCCATCATGAACCCCATCACATCCTCTATCATCAACCCCATCACATCCTCCATCATCAACCCCATCACCTCCTCCATCATAAACCCCATCACATCCTCCATCATCAACCCAATCACCTCCTCCATCACATCCTCCATCATCAACCCCATCACCTCCTCCATCATCAACCCCATCACATCCTCCATCATCAACCCAATCACCTCCTCCATCATCAACCCCATCACATCCTCTATCATCAACCCCATCACATCCTCCATCATCAACCCAATCACCTCCTCCATCATCAACCCCATCACATCCTCTATCATCAACCCCATCACATCCTCCATCATCAACCCCATCACATCATCCATCATATACTCCATCACCTCCATCATCAACCCCATCACCTCCTCCATCATCAACCCCATCACCTCCTCCATCATCAACCCCATCACATCCTCCATCATCAACCCCATCACATCCTCCATCATCAACCCCATCACCTCCTCCATCATTAACTCCATCACCTCCATCATCAACTCCATCACCTCCTCCATCTATCAACCCCATCACATCCTCCATCATCAACCCAATCACCTCCTCCATCATCAACCCCATAACATCCTCTATCATCAACCCCATCACATCCTCCATCATCAACCCCATCACATCCTCCAACATCAACCCCATCACATCCTCCATCATCAACTCCATCACCTCCATCATCAACCCCATCACCTCCTCAATCATCAACCCCATCACATCCTCCATTATTAACCCCATCACCTCCTCCATCATCAACCGCATCACATCCTCCAACATCAATTCCATCACATCCTCCATCAACAACCCCATCACCTCCTCCATCAACAACCCCATCACCTCCTCCATCTTTAACCCCATCACATCCTCCATCATCAACCCCATCACCTCCTCCATCATCAACCCAATCACCTCCTCCATCATCAACGATTTTTTATAAAGACGAATGTGAGATTTGATGTTTAAAACCCTACACAAGTCGAGAACAATTTGATTTAAGAGCCATAGGCGTTTTAAATTTCACACTTGGCTCTATTTGGGATTTGGGAGTCACTGGGTTGAAACACTTGGCTCTATTTGGGTATGGGAGTCACTGGGTTGAAACACTTGGCTCTATTTGGGTATGGGAGTCACTGGGTTGAAACACTTGGCTCTATTTGGGTATGGGAGTCACTGGGTTGAAACACTTGGCTCTATTTGGGTATGGGAGTCACTGGGTTGAAACACTTGGCCCTATGTGGGTATGGGAGTCACTGGGTTGAAACACTTGGCCCTATTTGGGTATGGGAGTCACTGGGTTGAAACACTTGGCCCTATTTGGGTATGGGAGTCACTGGGTTAATTTCCCCTGTTAGGAACTGATGATCCCTGGAGGGATGCGATGGCAGTAGGCAGTACTTAGTGATGCTGATGTTAGCTGAGGTGTTCCATGCTACTAAATCAGTAAGCGTGTTTGTGGATGAACACCACGTTTAACACACCTGCTGTGTCTCCTTGCTCAGGAATACAAGGCACAGTTCTCACTGTAGAGGGTCCGTCAAAGTGATCGTGTTGGGTCAATACTATCAAGAGTTGGTCGCAACCCTCGGAGGAATGAATGGGCTTTTACTTTGAACTTATTAACCACAGGAGCCAATGAGTTCCAAAGTGGACACACTAAGAATATTTGAATTCCGCACATGCAAACAAGCATGTAGACATCGTACACATACACAAAAACATGCAGGAATGTTCTTTGTTACGTAGGCTTGCTCTCTCTCTCCCTCACTCTCTCTTTCTCTCCCAAAGATAACAATGTGAGACATCAAGAACAAAGGAGGGTAAAAAAAATATGCTTTTATTTCGGGATACTTCTTTGTCAGAATCCCGATGCGACAAGACTGCGCTGTGATTAAGTCCAGTGAATCAAACTGATACCCTGTCATTTATCCTGCATGATTGTCTGCCGTCTCCTTTGTCCATCTGTGACTCACAGTCCCTCATCCTGGGCTGTAGCACTGCAGACGTGCTGTCTTAAGGCCAAGGGGACTTTTAAGTACATCATGCTACTTATGAGTGTTTGGAGAAGGATGAAAGACTGTCTGTCTGTCACACCATATGTGTGGTCACTTCTTGGGAAACTGAGAACAAAAAGCAACACGTCCGTGTTGGCAAAGGAGAGGACCTTGAGTTCTTGTGGTATCAAAAAGCAACACGTCCGTGTTGGCAAAAGAGAGGACCTTGAGTTCTTGTGATTTCAAAAAGCAACACGTCCCTGTTGGCGGAGAGGACTTTGAGTTCTTGTAATATCAACTTGAATCAGTAAGAGAATGGAATGGGAACTAATTGGACATCTTTGTCAGCTGACATCAGACAATTGTGAACATACTAATAAAATGAAAGCCAAGATTTTGTAGTTTCTTCCACATTTCAATTTGTGAAGATGGCAAAGCTCCAGACCATATAGAGACATGTGATTGACATAAGCCCCTGTCAGATGATCTGTTCATCAGAATCAGTGGTATGATCCACTGAGGAATTGATAAGGTCTGTACTTTATTTTCGGGTCAGTTACTCAGCTGCAGTAATGCTCCATAGAATTGACTTTTTAGCAGCGGGTGCAGAGCTCTGTTTTCCAAGGTTAACCAAGCAGCACACCGGTGGATGTAGAATGAACTGAACTGCAGAGAGAGAGAGCGAGAGAGAGAGAGGGGGAGAGAGAGAGGGAGAGAGAGGTGGGAGAGGGAGAGAGATAGAGAGGGGAGAGAGAGAGGGAGAGAGGAGAGAGATGAGGAGGAGGAGGAGGAGGAGGAGGAGGAGGAGGAGGAGGAGGAGGAGGAGAGAGAGATGGATGAAGAGAGGGACCGTTAGAGAAGGAGAGAGAGACAGAGATTCTCCCAAACTGCAAACAAGAGCTGGACCTCTCCTCTCAAGACCTCTGCCAGTCTGCACCCTCGGAGGCTTTTCCACCCATGATTGGTTTCTATCTTTTCTCCTGACTGACAGTTCTCCCTCCAACTTCAAGGCCTCTCGGATCTGTCCATAAACATTTTAGAGCACAAACAGCGCAAGGGATGGGCAGACAGGGAGACAGGGAGAGGGGTGACCTGAACTCCAATAAGACTGCAGGTATAGGAAGATAAATTAAATTCATATACGTGGGGTTTCTACCATGTACAGACACAGGTGTTCTCTATTGTAAGATGAGAAAATATGTCTACTTTAGAATGGTTATGAGATGCGGAGTGAGATCGGTGCAGTAAACACTGCAGCAAAGGCTTTGGTGTCAACTGAAAATGTATACTGAGGTTTTGAGACAAAAGAAAAGTTTGAGTGTCTCCAATGTCAGCCTCTGGCTGTTAGGTTAGACTGTGAAATGAATGAAGGAATGAAGCTAATTTCATTTCTAAGGCATAACATCCCAAATGAAATAGAGTGCAATGAAATGACCTTATGCAACCTCCGCCTAGATTCTATAACACCACCCCAAGCAAGATTAAGACATTTGAAATACTGACTTTTCCACGGGGCCTACAATCGGAAGTTTTCATTTTCAAATCACAAAGGAAGTTTATTGGATTTACATTACATCTGGGAGTTCAAAGAACTGTCAGTGGCCTTACTGCTTTAAGGTGAGTGCTACCTGATTAGAATTCCATTTGGGTCAGAAGGGCCACTCAAGAGCATCCATTCTCTTGTAAGAAGTGTTAGTGATGTTTTTGAAAAGAAAATTGCACAGTTTTTTAACTGGATTTTTCTTTACTCTGGGAACAAATGTAATGCACCTTTGTGAGAATGGTATGTTCTTATGGCATCTGTTGGATGTAACGTTTAACTTCAGTCTCTGTTCTCACAAAAACAAGACCGCAAAATGTTAATTGATCAACAGTGCCTTTGCTATGCAACACTTGCTTACTTTGGCTCATAAGAACACCAAAAAAGCAACCATTAATTCATTGGGTTTAAATTACCATTCAATCAAATCATGAGAGACTGCACATTAAAAGTTCCCTTGGGGTTTTGGGCTGTAAGCAACATTCCACAGTGTTGGTCATACAAATAAAGGGTCAGAACCCATCCTCTTCTTATGAAGTAAACAGAAGAGGGGCAAAGGTGAGTTAGGGGCATTCTTTCATCTGTTTGTGCAGTGTTCTCAATGAAAGGGAGAAACAGCAGAAAGCAGCTGACAGTAGATGATGTGTCAAGAACATCCTTGGAACATTGTTTAACATCCTTGGAACATCTTTGGAACATCCTTGGAACATCGTTGAACATCCTTGGAACATCCTTGGAGCATCCTTGGGACTCCTTGGAACATCCTTGGAACATCGTTGAAAGCAAATCCAAATAAAAACGAAATGCTCCCCTCAACATAGAGGTGAAATGTTTTCAGATATTGTATTCCCTATCTGAACTTGTGATTACTTATTAATGAAAAATAATAGTCTGCATATGAAAAACAACATGGGTATAACAAACACATCTGCAAGTGTTTTTTGTTTTTTTACTTGTCTTCATAGGTGTATTGTCATGACAGTATTTTATATAGTGTAAAACAACCGATTTCAAAGTGTTGTGGACTCTGTGCAAGGCGACTGCTATCTCTCAGGAGAAAGGGATGAAGCACACAGACAAGAAAGAATGGACGAGGCACTAAATTATGAAGAGTGCTCGTGTTCCACAGCAATCAGAATTTGCATACCTTTCTGAAGAGTCCCTTAGATATTCTGTCTCTCTGTCTCTCTGTCTCTCCTCTCTCTCCTCTAGCTCTCTCTCTCTCTCTCTCTCTCTCTCTCTCTCTCTCTCTCTCTCTCTCTCTCTCTCTCTCTCTCTCTCTCTCCTTCTCCTTCTCCTTCTCCTTCTCCTTCTCCCACTCTCCCCACAACTCGTGCAACAGGAGAAGCATCTCAGTCCTATCCATCTGGAGGCAACACAGCAATACAGAGTGGGCTCTGAGTGCATTAGGACCGGGGTGGGAGGCAGAAGGCAGAAGGGTCACGCCCATTGGAACATGGCATCTTCTCTCAGAAGTGTTCCATCACAGTGGAGAGTTTCTGAGTTTGGCCACAGGTGGCCCTCCCAGCCTACACTCTGAAATGGAGACCATTGGCTGCAAGTTGTCAGCTTATAGTCAGTTAGCTAACACTAGGAGTCTGTGGCTACTTGTAAGTCTTACTCCTCTCTAGTTGAGAAAGTTGCTTTTAGTCTTTGAGATAAATGTGTACACTTTTAGAATTATAATTATTTTAGTTTATACTTGAATTGTATGATTTTGTAAGCTGGCTATAAAATGTCTGGTTCACAATAATTGCGTACAATTATTATAATAACACCGTCACATACCACAGCCTTTTTTCTTTGACCATTTCCCTAATCATTCTGTTTGAGGAGTTGTTTTCACAGTGACAAGAGTAAAACATCTCTTCCAAGTCCAACCTCATTACTATAGCCCTGCCAAGCTTTGCAATCAGGCCTTTTATCATCAACGCCATTAATTTCTTTGTCCTAATTAATTATTTTTCAGTTAATGTTGAGAGCAACCCCAATTACTGGTCATTTCTACTTACTGCTTGGCTAGAGTTGAGTATGAGTCATGAGATTCCTGTCTGGCTCTTTGATCCGGGTAAACAGAGCAGGCTAAGCTTGTTCTCCTGCCTGACATTAATGCTAATCACTCTTAATTTTGGGTCCAGGGGATCCCAAACAAACTGTATTATAACGAGCATTAAAGTAACAAAAGAATACTATATTTACAATTAGTAAAGCAGTTTAGTTACAGTATGCAATTTATAGGCAGATTGAAAACCCTTGGGATAATGTAAACATTTCAGTTGGAGAATATAAGTACCTTCTTTTTGCTTCTGCATTTACCTCAGTCCAAGTGCGGAGGAAGTTTACTGTAGAACACGTGGAATAAATTGAAAACAGAAAATGACTTGGCAAAAGCCAAGGCAATTTTTATATGCTAAACTTAGGTGGATCTATTATAATGGGAACATCGAGCACCCTGTTTACATGTAGCTTTTTTTGTATTTTTCTGTAAACTAATTCCTTCTGTGGCCTATGTTGAATGCTTCCTTGAAGAAACATATTCTTTTATTACTGCACTATCATGCAGAGAGAGTTAAATCTCCCATGCATTAGTTTGAAAGCTCAATTTCCCCCGAGTGAGAGGAGCTATTTATACAGGTTCCTCGTTGACATCATTTCAATGCAGCAGTATCATTACAGGGGAATTGTGTGTGATAGCAAAAATATAATATCTTAGTACTTTCATACTCTGATTAGAAGGATGTCTGAGGATTCTTATGACCACTGAGACAGGCCATGAGGGCAGATTCCATTATGTCTTCATGACATTTGGAAAGACCTGCTAAAATGGCTCCCATCAGTGATATCTGCTAAGGCTAGGTGGGAATTTCACCATTGTAAATTACCTAAAATCCCTGGATAGTTTTCACCCTAACTGCTGTCCCAGAGGTTGTTAACACAGAAAGCTCAAAGTAAATAACATTTTCCATGTGAATGTCTGAGATTTAAGAGTCAGTAGAGTGATGTGAGAAGGTAACGTACCATGGTGTTTTCAAGGCACATATCAATCTGTTAAATCAACCTTTGTGTGTTGGTCAGTGAACTTTGATTTGTAAACTTTGTGATAGGAGGATAAAAGTATGATAAAGTTTGAAGGCCCACCAGGAGCAGGATTCCCTGTAGTTCTCAGAGAGAGGTATTTTGATCTGGAATATCTATTAAAAGTCTGTCACTGTGGACATGAACCAGAGGGATCTCGGAATGTATTTCTGATTCAATTGAGAGCAAATTAAAATAAAACAATCTTAAAATGATATTCTGCAGTGGGTTGGGTTAGTCATTACAGCCTCAGAGCGGCAGGCTCCATGGTGGAAGCTAATGTTAATGTGGCCGCCAGAGTCTCTCTCTAATTAATAATGTGTGTATTCAGGGAACGGGCACAGAGATAGCAGCTCTTCCTAGAGAGAGAGGGCCTGGGTTTTATTCTGAGCCTCAGATCTGCTGTGGTGAACCAACGGTGACAGAGGGGATGAGGGGGAGGACAAAGGGGAGGAAGAGGAGGAGGATGAGGGAGAGGATAAGGGGGAGATGGTGATGTGTGTGTGCTGGAGTGGGAGATAGCGATAGGGCAGGGGGCTGGTGTGGGGAACCGTAAGAGAGCTCAGTGTTTGAGGGAAATGGAGGGCTGAGAGCCCTGGTCTCCAGAGATGGGGATTTATCCTCCCCACACACAAGGCTGTATTCCAAGGGTCTGGACACCAAGTGTCTAGATTCCAAGGGTGTGGGTTCCAAGGGTCTTGATTCATAGGATCTGGAATCCAAGGGTCTGGATTCCAAGGGTCTGGGTTCCAATGGTCTAGATTCCAAGGGTCTGGATTCCAAGGGTCTTGATTCCAAGGGTTTGGATTCCAAGGGTCTTGATTGCAAGGGTCTGGATTCCAAGGGTCTTGATTCCATGACTCACACATGCATGCACATGCATACACAGACGCACACAGATACATGCACACACACATGCACAGAGAAAGTATTTTGCCGTCAAATCCATCTGGAGCTCATCAATAACTCTTTAAAAAGTTGACTGTTTTGAGATGACCAAGTGGAATTGATTTGACTCAATGTGTTATTTGACTGTGCTCTCAAGGAGCCAGGGTTAACTGAAGGACAGACACAATGTTTCACAGTCAGACGACAACAGCCCTGTGTAGTGTATGGCTAAAGGGTTCCAATTTGAATCAAAGACACTTTACATTTGTCCCTTTGCACTCAGTTAGCGACTGCATGTTGATTAATTGTACAAAGTGCTGTACTGCAGCAGCATGACTGGTTCACAGGTCTTTTGTCACTCTGGTTACTGCCCAGAGAGAAGCCACATTAGCCTGCAGGTTTTCCATCTGTTAATGTTACCAGTGTTTCCTCTGGAAAAAATTGTAGCAATGGGAGAAAAAGGTCACGCCAAGAATGTTTATGTAGGACTGAGAAGCTCAGTTCTGGCGACTTTTTAAAAGGACATTCTACTAAATGAAAGTAAACTTATGCTGACACCATGTAGAATTTCCACCTCCAGAAGTGAGCCAAACCACATATTGATAAAAAAATATGTATATAGTAACATATTGGACCATGCATGTAGCCTATATCCACATTATCAGGTATGCTATTAGCAAAAAGCATTATCACCTTATGCCCAGCTGATGCAGCATAGTGGCTATAAATAAATAGGCTGAACGATGGGGTTGCCTATCTGCATTTACCCCATCGGGCTAAATGCGTCCTACATAGGGTTGGATACCCACGATTCCCACAGGTGAGCTGAAGAAGAAAAGAAACAGCTGTAAGGAAAACATTATTTAACCTGTGGGGTCGGCTCACGGTTCATAACAATTACTTTGCAGAAACAGTAACAGAAACATTTTAAATCAAGATAATACACTTTTTAAAAACCTAGGAACTTGTTGTGTAGGGAATTCCATTCGTCGAGGAAGACACAAAGCTACAGCCACGCACTCATTGTGAGAGGAGAGCCGGGAACAGTCTATTGTTTGTGGGGTGTTCAAAAGTTATAATTTGTCCACGCACAGAGCGTATGTTCCCTCTCTCCACGTGAGAATAGGACACATTGCCAAGTTTACTTTCCCTGGATAGCCCAGCTCACGCGAAAATGACTAACATAGGCCTGACCGGAGAAAGAAAAAGAAAGGTTATGAGAAGGGGATAGGTTACAGCATCACCGTGGAAACCGGTGCTGCGAGAGTGAAATCCCCAGTTTGGAAGGACAACAACGCGGTAGATGGATACACAGCCTGCACAAAGTGCAAACAGGTAGGCCTATTTGTTTTCGATAATTATGTTAATTATCAGTTAATTATTACTATATTTGATGCCTATATTCAATTCTTGGAATTCCCTCTTATAGCACTCATAACTTGAATGCGCCTGAGAGGAATATTTATCTCTCAATGAACACACAACAACAAGCCGAATAGGTAAATAGATCAACTATTCCATTATGCGGTTCTATTCATTATTCATTTTGTTAGCAGAGGAAAGGTAAATGTTCCAGCATCTTCAAAGTGCGCCTCGGCAGAAATATTTTTTCATGTTCAATAATTTTTGGGGGTAGCAGCAATGATTTTGCCTTGGTGCACCACAGCTCAATGACTGCAGAAGAAACACTGAATGTTACCACCTTGGGTGGTGTGCCTCTGTGAGGTGATACAGTAATTCATTACATCGCTGTTTAATTGATCAGCACTGCAGCATTTCCTAGAGGGACACCCACATTCAATCAATGGCTTCTGGTTGACAGAGCAGCATGACAATCTGAATGCACAGCAGTCTCTTTCAAGGACAAATGTGTGGCATTGTATCCCCATGCACATTGTTGCACACACCACGTGAATGTGACTGCTGCATACAGTAAAATACCCCTGGGTGGGAGCAGAGGCACAGTCTGCTTAGCATTTCATATGATGGTTTTCTAGGCCTGGCCCAACCGGCCAGCCCAACCCCCGACCTCACTTTTATCAACACTCAAGACAAAATATTGTCTTCTCAGGAATTCAGTCTTCTCTGTGTTGCTAACCACATCCCATATTCTGTCACACCTCTGTGAAGCACTAGGTGCTGTTGTGATGACATCAAGTAGGTCTGATGATTGGAAGTTAACTCAACGCTAATGCTATTGGTTACAACTCAGATTTTGAATCTGAACTATCAGGGGTCTTTAGAATAACCTCTCAGGGAAAAGGTTTAATGTGCGTCTGCACACACATGGAGCTTGGAAAAAACATCTCTGTTAAACGAAAAGATACTTTTATCCATGGAAAAACAGAAACTCACCCCCCCAACCTAAATGAACATTACGTTGCACTTTTCTGGGAAACCAAATGTAGTCTCTTGTACTTGATGGGAATGTCTTGCCAAGGGCTGGGGGTGGGAGCTCAGAATGTACCGTGCTCTTTGAAAATGCAAACCATGGTGATTTCTCTAGATAATGCTATAAATGACTCCCATGCCAGCCAGTCACTGACGCTGTCTGAATCACAGAGACCAAGTCATCATCTCTCCCACTACAGTCTAAGTGTGTTTGCTATTCATCATTACTTTATCTTTATAGCCAGAAGACATCTGACTCTATTATCTACTGTAGAAGGGCCCTTACATGTAGTGTGGGACTACTGCCCTGGGGATTTACTTTAATGCTGCATCACTTTTACAACTTGACTTTCAGGAATCTCTAAAATGTGTTTATTTGTTTAGTCCAAGCAAGGATATAGAAATGTGTTTATTATTCATCCAAGCAAGGACATATAAATGTGTTTATTTTTGTCCTAGCAAGGACATATAAATGTGTTTATTATTCGTCAAAGGACATATCAATGTGTTTATTATTCGTCCAAGCAAGGACATATAAATGTGTTTATTATTCGTCAAAGGACATATCAATGTGTTTATTTTTCGTCAAAAGACATATCAATGTGTTTATTATTCGTCCTAGCAAGGACATAAATGTACAGTTTTCCTCTACACTGTGGAAGAAGAAAAAAGTAAAATGTATCTCCCTGACCCGGCTGCGACAACTTAACAACTTGCCTGCAAACGCTGAGATAATATTACATTTCCAAACATAAAAACTGTCCAGGGATCCAGGGAATTTGGATTTGAGGTTCATCCTCTCAGGTACTCGACCGGCTGAGCCTCTGCAAAATGGGCTGCTACTTTGGATCATGTAAAAAGCCCTGTGAAACTGCCCAGGGAGACGTGACTAAGCCTGGGGTACCAGAGGAAGTGGTGGAGGGGGTCGATGATGGTCTGTCCCCATGGTTACTGCCCCTGGTCGGGCACTCTAGGGTGTTTGGAGGGGTGCGACCGACCTGTCTCTTTGATGACTCGATGGAGAGTTGCTATCTGGCAGGACGATGGGACTGAGGCCTGGCCATATCACTGGTCCAGGTGTGGGAGAGGAGCTAATGCACCAACACTACCCAGCCACTCAGTAGGCAAGCTGTGGGGGGGCCACTGACCACTACCCAGCCACTCAGTAGGCAAGCTGTGGGGGGGCCACTGACCACTACCCAGCCACTCAGTAGGCAAGCTGTGGAGGGGGCCACTGACCACTACCCAGCCACTCAGTAGGCAAGCTGTGGAGGTGGCCACTGACCACTACCCAGCCACTCAGTTGGCAAGCTGTGGAGGGGGCCACTGACCACTCCCCCAGCCACTCAGTTGGCAAGCTGTGGAGGGGGCCACTGACCACTCCCCCAGCCACTCAGTAGGCAAGCTGTGGAGGGGGCCACTAAACCCAAGGGAACATAGAGGAGGATACCCTCTCTCTATCTCACTTGTGATTAAACGAAGGAAGCCTGATGTGCAGTACTTAAAACTTAGGGCTAGGGGTCTGGAAGGCGCGCAATTCAAATAAATAATCATAAATATTATGGATTTTAAACATTTATGTACATATAAGTGTCCTATATCGACTGAAATCTTAAATTCTTGTTAATCTAACTGCATTGTCCAATTTACAGTAGTTATTACAGCGAAAACATGCCATGTGATTGTTTGAGGACGGCGCCACACATGAAAATATTTTTCCACCGGGCACAGGTTTCATACATTCACAAATAACGATTAAATATTCATTTACTTTTTGAAAATCAGCTATAACATGTAGTGTCATTTTGTTAGATCGAACCTTCAGCTCCCTCCACAGATTTTCTATGGGATTAAGGTATGGAGACTGGCTAGGCCACTCCAGGACCTTAATGTGCTTCTTCTTGAGCCACTCCTTTGTTGCCTTGGCCATGTGTTTTGGGTCATTGTCATGCTGGAATACCCATTCACGACCCATTTTCAATGCCCTGGCTGAGGGAAGGAGGCTCTCACCCAAGATTTGACGGTACATGGCCCCGTCCATTCCTCACTGTTCTCATGATCATTGCAACTCCACGAGGTGAGATCTTGCATGGAGCCCCAGGCTGAGGTAGATTGACAGTTCTTTTGTGTTTCTTCCATTTGCGAATAATCGCACCAACTGTTGTCACCTTCTCACCAAGCTGCTTGGCGATGGTCTTGTAGCCCATTCCAGCCTTGTGTAGGTTTACAATCTTGTCCCTGACATCCTTGGAGAGCTCTTTGGTCTTGGCCATGGTGGAGAGTTTGGAATCTGATTGATTGATTGCTTCTGTGGACAGGTGTCTTTTATACAGGTAACAAACTGAGATTAGGAGCACTCCCTTTAAGAGTGTGCTCCTAATCTCAGCTCGTTACCTGTATAAAAGACACATGGGAGCCAGAAATCTTTTTGATTGAGAGGAGTCAAATATTTATTTCCCTCATTAAAACATTTTTCACATGCGTTTTTCTGGATTTTTTGTTGTTATTCTGTCTCTCACTGTTCAAATAAACCTACCATTAAAATTATAGACTGATCATTTCTTTGTCAGTGGGCAAACGTACAAAATCAGCAGGGGATCAAATACTTTTTTCCCTCACTGTACACTAGTTAGTATGTACTCCGTGTTCTGGAGTTCTACACCAGTTAGTATGTACTCTGTGTTCTGGAGTTCTACACTAGTTAGTATGTACTCTGTGTTCTGGAGTTCTACACTAGTTAGTATGTACTCCGTGTTCTGGAGTTCTACACTAGTTAGTATGTACTCAGTGTTCTGGAGTTCTTTAGTTGTTTTAGCATTCTGTTGCAATCCTCTAATCCTATGTGGTTTTCATTGTTCTTCTACACATACGGAACCACTCTGTAATGAGACCATCAGGCTGCAATTAGGATAAAGCCTTGCATTGACTGGTAGTAAGTACATGACTGACAGCTGTGCTGGGGGAAAAGTCGTTCTGAAAGCCCCCAACCGTTGGGAGGAAAATATGATCAAACCCCCGCTAGTGAGGGGTCCACAGTGTGAAAATCCTATTACGCCACACCTGCAGAGTCAGACAATGTCTGACACAACCCCCTCCCTAGCCATACACCCTGCACCCCCACCTCTGCCCTAATGCTACCCTCCACCCCCATCTCTGCATCTAGCATGCCCTAATCCCATCCTTCACCCCCACCTCTGCATCTAGCATGATCCCACCCTCATAATTCCTCATTTTGACTGCCGATAGGGAGGAATAACCATGTTCACAGTTAAGTTTAATGTCTTCAGAAAGTATTCATACCCCTTGACTTTATCAACATTTTGTTGTTACAACCTGAATTCAAAATTAATTAAATTGAGATTGTGTGTCACTGGCCTACACACAAGGTCAATATGGAATTATGTTTTTAGATTTTTTTTAAACAAATTAAATAAAATGAAAAGCTGAAATGTCTTAAGTCAATACGTATTCAACCCCTTTGTCATTCCTAACTCAGTTGCCAGAGAGGATTGAAACCGCTCAGGGATTTCACGATGAGGCCAATGGTGACTTTAAAATTGTTACAGAGTTTAATGGCTGTGATAGAAGAAAACAATGAATAAACAACATTGTAATTACTCCACAATACTAACCTAAATGACAGAGTGAAAAGAATTATGAGTGTACAGAAGAAAAATATTCCAAAACATGCATCCTGTTTGCAACAAGGCACTAAAGCAATACTGCAAAAAAAGTGGCAAAGAAATTAACTTTTTGTCCTGAATACAACTTGCTATGTTTGGGGCAAATTCAATACAACATAACACTGAGTACCACTCTCCATATTTTCAAGCATGGTGGTGGCTGCATCATGTTACGGGTTTGCTTGTCATTGGCAAGGACTAGGGAGTTTTTAAAAATGTTATAAAAAGAAATGGAATAGAGCTAAGCATAGGCAAAATCCAAGAGGAAAACCTGGTTCAGTCTGCTTTCCAGCAGACACTGTGAGACAAATTCACCTTACAGAAGGACAAAACACACGGCCAAATATACACTGGAGTTGCTTACCAAGACAACATTTAATGTTCCTGAGTGGCCTAGTTACAGTTTTGACTTAAATTGGCTCAAATCTATGGCAAGACTTGAAAATGGCTGTCTAGCAATGATCCATAACCAACTTGACAGAGCTTGAAGAGTTTTAAAAACAGTAATGTGCAAATATTGAACAATCCAGTTGTGCAAAGCACTTAAAGACTTAACCAGAAGGACTCACAGCTGTAATCACTGCCAAATGTGATTTTAATATGTATTTACTCAGGGGTGTGAAAACGTAGGTAAATTAGAGATTTCTGTATTTATTTAAGTTTGCAAACATTTCTGAAAACCTGTTTCTACTTTGTCATTATGGGGTATTGTGTGTAGACGGGTAAGTAAAAAATACATGTAATATATTTTTAAATCAGGCTGTAAAACAACAAAATGTGGAATAATTGAAGGGTTATGAATACTTTCTGAAGGCACTGCAAATGAAGTGTGTTGCAGCGTGTCACATGGCGATGGAGATATAATAGGTCCCCCTTAACAAGGGAGGTTCTTCAAACGCAATTATCTGTGGAGGCGTCAGTTATGGGAGAGATGGGTTGAAGGCTGTCCCTGACGCTTGCTCAGACGCTCCTGGCAGAGATAAAGAGAGCTAGAGAGAGAGAGAGAGAACAGAGAGAGATGGTTAGAATGAGCTTCTTCATCTTGCCCATCAGGTTGTGCTCAGAAATGACAAGGTATTGAGTTTGGGATTAGGGGAGCCTTTTGCAAGGTTAGATCTGCTGACCCTGCTCAACCCCTGACGGATAGCAACAATGGCATTTGCAGCGCCGGTGCCAAGGGTGCTGCCATTCAGTAATGAGATGTGGAACCATCTGCTGTGCCATCGTTGGGACACTGTATGCTACCCTGGGTGATTAACACTCAAGGCACAAACTTACAAAGTAACTGCCAGTTTGCACCCGTATTCTGCAATTTCGCCTCTTTGGTTTAGCTGTCATTGTGTCATTGTGTTTCCGTCAGTGCTCTGTAACCAAACCAAATAAATTATTTTCCCCGGGGAAAATTCCAGCACCAAAGGGGCGGGAAAAAGGTTTTTTGCATATTAAGTCAATTTGTGGTACGTTATTAACATAATGACGCAGCAATGCAATATTCTTCACACGTATCTTCGCTTCTCTTCAAGATAGATATGCACTGGAATAATTAGTGTAGACATTTCATTAAGCATTACATAACTTATTAAGAGCACTATGCAAATACTGAACATGTAATAAGCAAGGAAAATGTCCTATATTCATAGAAACACTGGCAAAGATCCTCATACTATAACTCCCCATTATGCAACATGTAATGAACCCAAATCCATGTATCACCCTTTTCCTGTAGTGCTTTCCAAAAATGGTGCATCTTCAAACTTCAAAACAGGCTATAACTCACAGAATAAGTCACATGTAACCTGAGGCTAATATTGCTTTTCTCATTGCCAGGCTGCTGATCTTGATGTGGGCAGGAGTTGGTGAATGGAAGTGCCATGAACTAAATGCCTTACTGGACAAACACTTAAATGTTACACTTATCGGGTAGGGCAATTTTAATGCTAAGATTCGGAATTATTGGATATTGCATTGGATGTTTAGCAGAGGGAAACTGCTGCACCACAATTAGCGTTAAAAAGCCATTCACATTTGACAGATTCTGCCCAAATGGAATACATAAGTAGATGATTTCAAAAGTACAGCATTAGGAATGCAGTTAAACAAGCACATAGACAACAACATTGTAATATCCACAGCAATCTGTGTACAGTGTATTCCACACTGCTAAATTAATGTCATTACAGCGATTACAATCCTGGCTGTATAGGTGTCTGCATATGTTCAGAATAATAATAATACACACAAAAGTTTTATAACACCTACTCATTCAATGGTTTTTCTAATTGTTTTGACTATTTTCTACATTGTAGAACAATAGTGAAGAGATCAGAACTAAGAAATAACACATTGAATCATGTAGTATCCAAAAAAGTGTTAACAAATCAAATATATTTTGGCATTCTCTCAAACAGCTTCATGAGGTAGTCACCTGGAATGCATTTCAATTAAAAGGTGTGCTTTCTTAAAAGTTAATTTGTGGAATTTCTTTCCTTCTTAATGTGTTTGAGCCAATCAGTTGTGTTGTGACAAGGTGGGGGTGGTATACAGAAGATAGCTCTATTTAGTAAAAGAGAATGTCCATATTATGGCAAGAACAGCTCAAATAAACAAAGAGAAACAACAGTCCATTATTATTTTAAGATATGAAGGTCAGTCAACGCGGAAAACGTGCAGTCGCAAAAACCATCAAGCGCTATGATGAAACTGTTTCTCATGAGGACTACCACAGGAATGGAAAACCCAGAGTTACCTCTGCTGCAGAGGATAAGTTCATTAGAGTTACCAGCCTCAGAAATTGCAGCCCAAATAAATGCTTTACAGAGTTCAAGTAACAGACACATCTCAACATCAACTGTTCAGAGGAGACTGTGTGAATCAGGCCTTCATGGTCGAATTGCTGCAAAAAAAACACCACTTAAGGACACCAATAAGAAGAAGAGACTTGCTTGGGCCAAGAAACACGAGCAATGGACAGTAGACCATTGGAAATTTGTCCTTCTCCAAATTGGAGATTTTTGGTTCCAACCGCCGTGTCTTTGTGAGACGCGGTGTGGGTGAACAGATGATCTCCGCATGTGTATTTCCCACCGTAAAGCATGGAGAAGGAGGTGTTATGGTATGGGGTGCTTTGCTGGTGACACTGTCTGTGATTTATTTAGAATTCAAGGCACACAGCATTCTGCAGCGATACGCCATCTGGTTTGGGTTTATCATTTGGGACTATCATCTGTTTTTCAACAGGACAATGACCCAACACACCTACAGGCTGCGGAAGGGCTATTTGACCAAGAGTGATGGATTGCTGCATCAGATGACCTGGCCTCCACAATCCACCGACCTCAACCATATAGCGATGGTTTGGGATGAGTCGGACCGCAGAGTGAAGGAAAAGCAGCCAGAAAATGTTCAGCATATGTGGGAACTCCTTCAAGAGTGTTGGAAAAGCATTCCAGGTGAAGCTGGTTGAGATAATGCCAAGAGTGTGCAAAGCTGTCATCAAGGCAAGGGTGGCTATTTGAATCTTAAATATAAAATGTATTTTGATTTGTTTAACATTTTTTGTGTGGGTTCTACATGATTCCATGTGTTTTTTCAATTTTAATGTCTTCACTATTATTCTACAATGTAGAAAATAGTAAAAATAAAGAAAAACCCTTGAATGAGTAGGTGTTCTAAAAATGTTGACCGGTAGTGTATGTACATACTGTGCATGTTATATTATGTACAGTAGCCCATTTATCACTGACCCTAGATCTGTTGATTCATGGGGATCACCATATTCCAGTCTCAACCAGGATCAATAGAAAACAATGTTATATTATGTACAGTAGCCCATTTATCACTGACCCTTGATCTGTTGACTCATGGGGCTCACCATAGAGAAGAGAAACGGTGTTGTCCCAAGGTTCATGAACCTTAAAACACACCCACACAGAGATGCGCTTTCTCTAATTTAACCTAATGCAGCTGAAATGTATTCAACCGGGTACTCCCGCCACCATGAGCCAAATTACTCATGAATTAGGGATGAAGCATGAATGTAAATAGCTGGTTGGATGGTGAGCTACTTACATTGACTGTGAATGTTTTGATATGCAAATTCTGGAGGTAAGAGAACACAATAGACTGAACAGATGTTGTGAGCTAAATCGAGACTGCTAGCACCATTTGTTCATGTTGCGGTGGTACCTTATATCAGCTTAAGGTAGCTGTGTTAACAGCTCATTGGACCTGTTATTACAATCTGCGAGCAATCACATTAAAACAAAAGCAGGGGATGAGTCTTTTGGTTGTCGTAATTGGCCCCAGTGGAGTGCTCTATTACAGAAGCACGGTGCATTGAGATATTGCTGCACATAGGTGAGATTTTATTCATGTAAATAGGAGCAGATTAGCGACTCCAAACATACTTTCTGCAAACTCAAACATTTACTTAAAACACTCATTAATGAAATTCAGCATCTAGAAAATCATGAATGTAGAAAAACTTAGTGGCCTATAATTAGACACCTTCAAAAGTACACGAGGCTTCTGGCTACTCAGTCATTAATTCCTTCCCCAGTTCCCTTGTGGCTCTGGTGCACATTTTAAACTGATTAAATCACCACGTTCATTTCAGCGCTCCGCAGACTTGGAATAAAAATTTGTGAAAACAGTTCATTGGAAGCGATATGCTGTAGAGGACAAAAATGTATACCAATCAAATCAAATCAAAGTTTATTTGTCACGTGCGCCGAATACAACAGGTGTAGACCTTACAGTGAAATGCTTACTTACAGGCTCTAACCAATAGTGCAAAAAAAGGTATCAGGTGAACAATAGGTAAGTAAAGAAATAAAAACAACAGTATAAAAAGACAGGCTATATACAGTAGCGAGGCTATAAAAGTAGCGAGGCTATAAAAGTAGCGAGGCTACATACAGACACCGGTTAGTCAGGCTGATTGAGGTAATATATGTACATGTAGCTATGGTTAAAGTGACTATGCATATATGATGAACAGAGAGTAGCAGTAGCGTAAAAAATGGGTTGGTGGGTGGCGGGACACAATGCAGATAGATAGCCCGGTTAGCCAATGTGCGGGAGCACTGGTTGGTCGGTCCAATTGAGGTAGTATACAGCAATATTTACAATACAGGAAATTGTATGTATTGGAACAAGGCAAAGACCATAATTGAAAGATAAACATAAACAATTATAAACAATATGCGCAGTAACTTTGTGAATCAGAAAAAGAAAACAATGAGATGTTGGTTTTCTCCCCTATGTTAGTGGGGTTGTGTAAGGTTGGTTTGCTCCCCCATGTTAGTGGGGTTGTGTAAGGTTGGTTTTCTCCCCCATGTTAGTGGGGTTGTGTAAGGTTGGTTTTCTCCCCCATGTTAGTGGGGTTGTGTAAGGTTGGTTTTCTCCCCATGTTAGTGGGGTTGTGTAAGGTTGGTTTCTCCCCATGTTAGTGGGGTTGTGTAAGGTTGGTTTGCTCCCCATGTTAGTGGGGTTGTGTAAGGTTGGTTTGCTCCCCATGTTAGTGGGGTTGTGTAAGGTTGGTTTTCTCCCCATGTTAGTGGGGTTGTGTAAGGTTGGTTTGCTCCCCCATGTTAGTGGGGTTGTGTAAGGTTGGTTTTCTCCCCATGTTAGTGGGGTTGTGTAAGGTTGGTTTGCTCCCCCATGTTAGTGGGGTTGTGTAAGGTTGGTTTGCTCCCCCATGTTAGTGGGGTTGTGTAAGGTTGGTTTTCTCCCCCATGTTAGTGGGGTTGTGTAAGGTTGGTTTGCTCCCCATGTTAGTGGGGTTGTGTAAGGTTGGTTTTCTCCCCATGTTAGTGGGGTTGTGTAAGGTTGGTTTGCTCCCCATGTTAGTGGGGTTGTGTAAGGTTGGTTTTCTCCCCATGTTAGTGGGGTTGTGTAAGGTTGGTTTTCTCCCCATGTTAGTAGGGTTGTGTAAGGTTGGTTTCTCCCCATGTTAGTGGGGTTGTGTAAGGTTGGTTTTCTCCCCATGTTAGTGGGGTTGTGTAAGGTTGGTTTTCTCCCCATGTTAGTGGGGTTGTGTAAGGTTGGTTTGCTCCCCCATGTTAGTGGGGTTGTGTAGGTTGGTTTTCTCCCCATGTTAGTGGGGTTGTGTAAGGTTGGTTTTCTCCCCATGTTAGTGGGGTTGTGTAAGGTTGGTTTGCTCCCCATGTTAGTGGGGTTGTGTAGGTTGGTTTTCTCCCCATGTCAGTGGGGTTGTGTAAGGTTGGTTTTCTCCCCATGTTAGTGGGGTTGTGTAAGGTTGGTTTCTCCCCATGTTAGTGGGGTTGTGTAAGGTTGGTTTGCTCCCCATGTTAGTGGGGTTGTGTAAGGTTGGTTTCTCCCCATGTTAGTGGGGTTGTGTAGGTTGGTTTCTCCCCATGTTAGTGGGGTTGTGTAAGGTTGGTTTGCTCCCCATGTTAGTGGGGTTGTGTAGGTTGGTTTTCTCCCCATGTTAGTGGGGTTGTGTAAGGTTGGTTTTCTCCCCATGTTAGTGGGGTTGTGTAAGGTTGGTTTGCTCCCCCATGTTAGTGGGGTTGTGTAAGGTTGGTTTGCTCCCCCATGTTAGTGGGGTTGTGTAAGGTTGGTTTTCTCACCCCATGTTAGTGGGGTTGTGTAAGGTTGGTTTGCTCCCCAATGTTAGTGGGGTTGTGTAAGGTTGGTTTTCTCCCCATGTCAGTGGGGTTGTGTAAGGTTGGTTTTCTCCCCCATGTTAGTGGGGTTGTGTAAGGTTGGTTTTCTCCCCCATGTTAGTGGGGTTGTGTAAGGTTGGTTTTCTCCCCCATGTTAGTGGGGTTGTGTAAGGTTGGTTTTCTCCCCCATGTTAGTGGGGTTGTGTAAGGTTGGTTTTCTCCCCCATGTTAGTGGGGTTGTGTAAGGTTGGTTTTCTCCCCCATGTCAGTGGGGTTGTGTAAGGTTGGTTTTCTCCCCCATGTCAGTGGGGTTGTGTAAGGTTAGTTTTCTCCCCCATGTCAGTGGGGTTGTGTAAGTTTCTGAATTATATCATCTGTCCCTGAACATATGGAGGGATTTACTTTCAGTCAAGTGGTTCAACAAATCAGATGGCAAAAATGCTTAGGACGATTGTACCTGATATATAAACATGAGAAACAGAACTGAACAAAGCAAATACTGTATATGAATATGGTCGATGACAAATTGTATAATTGGTCACACTTTATTTGGAGAGTCCAGATAGTCCATCTGTAAATGCTCAACAGATGGTCGTACTATCTGTTGATAAGCAACTGCGTGCTGTTACGGTAAGGGTTAAGGTTAGGGTTAGGATAAGGGTTAAGATTGAGGGTTAGTAGATAGTTACTGATAGTCTGAGGAACATCTACAGATGGATATCCAAATAAAGTGTTACCGTATAATTTTGTGCGATGGCAAGATTAAACCATATAGGCCTTTTACCAGCCAGTATAGATAACATGTTTACAATGCAATATAGGCCTCTTACCAGCCAGTATAGATAACATGTTTACAATGCCAGCCATTCTAGACAACACGTTTACAATGCCAGCCAGTATAGATAACATGTTTACAATGCCAGCCAGTATAGATAACATGTGTACAATGCCAGCCAGTATAGATAACATGTTTACAATGCCAGCCAGTATAGATAACATGTGTACAATGACAGCCAGTATAGATAACATGTGTATAATGCCAGCCATTCTAGATAACATGTTTACAATGCCAGCCATTCTAGATAACACGTTTACAATGCCATCCAGTATAGATAACACGTTTACAATGCTAGCTAGTATAGATAACATGTGTACAATGCCAGCCATTCTAGATAACACGTTTACAATGCCAGCCAGCATAGATAACATGTTTACAATTCCAGCCAGTGTAGATAACAAGTTTACAATGCCAGCAAGACTAGATAACATTTTTACATACGAGGAACATTTAATTTGATTGTTAATTGTTGTCAGCTTGTACAAGCATGTTTTTGCTCGTGTGACTGAGTTTGACTAATTACAATGTCAGATATTCAATACAAAGGCCAAGTCAAGCTGCAAAATCTGTTATGTTGGAACGGTTCAAACAAGCTTCACCTCTAATAAACTTCTGTTCTTCTACAACTGTGATTTCCCCTCTCCTCAGAACCTTGAAAAAAAGAACACAGAACATGAAGTTAGACAGTCACACATTGTTAACAATGCAAAACGCATTCCAAAAATGAACACACTGGTTTGCATTTCTTATTCAACATTTCTTTATTAATTTATTGTATTGTGTCTCTAAAGGAAAGTGAATAAATGGGAACACTTGCAGGGCTCCACAATAGAGCTCATTATTACAAATTAATTACAGCACATACACACTGAGTGTACAAAACATTAAGAACACCTGCTCTTTCCGTTACAGATTGACCAAGTGAATCCAGGTGAAAGCTATGATCCCTTATTGATGTCTCTTCAATCAGTGTAGATGAAGGGGAGGAGACAGGTTAAATAAGAATTTTTAAGCCTTGAGACAATTGAGACATGGATTGTGTATGTGCGCCATATAGAGGGTGAATGGGAAAGACAAAAGATTTGAACCTTTCAACAGGGTATGGTAGTAGGTGCCAGGCGCACCGGTTGGTGTCAAGAACTGCAACGCTGCTGGGTTTTTCACGCTCAATAGTTTCCACCACCCAAAGGACATCCAGCCAACTTGACACAACTGTAGGAAGCATTGGAGTCAACATGGGCCAGCATCCCCGTGGAACGCTTTCAAAACCTTTTTGGGTCTATGCCCCAATGAAAGAAGGTGTTCTTAATGTTCTGTACACTCAGTTTATATTACAGCTGTGTTTTTACATAGCCATCTACCTGATGCCCTTACAAAGTCCCCAGTGGCAGGATGTTTCTATCATTGTTTTTCCATTGCAGATCTGTTGTGTACAGGAACTGCAAAGACATCACACTCATGATAGGTGGGAGTAAAAGCTACATGTAAAATATGCATTTTTGATTTAGGTTTACAAACAGTGAGAAGCAAAGCAATGCATCATATCAATGTCATTTGAAACGGTGCTAAACAGTGCAGTTTTGCAACTTCAACATTGCCATTTTGCATTTCTTATACACATTCACAAACTCAATGTGACCGACCAGCTCCATTCGGTCTTATGTAGCAAATATATAAATGGTGTTTTTAACGATGGATAAAAGTAGAGACTCAGAGCTAGAAAATGGTATATCATACACTACAGTTGAGGAACAATGGGAAGTAGTTCTGCTTTGAAAGTTGATAAACTTGTAACTTCACTTTTTTAGAAAATGGCCTTTGAATCTTTTGGTACACCTACTGGAGAGCTCTTCTTTGTTTACAACCATTCAGCATCGTTCACACCCTCTTAGCGTCCCACCTACGACAACATCCGATGAAATGCAGAGCGCCAAATTCAAATGACAAAAATAGTAATATTAAACATTCATGAAAATACAAGTGTTTTACACCATTCTTTAGCTTATAATCTTGAACCGCGTTATCCGATTTACAATAGGCTTTACGGCGAAAGCATAGCATTTGATTATCTGAGGACAGTGCCCCGCATACTCCCTGCATATAAATATATTTCAAACCAGCGCAGGCATTACAAAATCAAATATAGCGATAAAATAAATCACTTACCTTTGAAGATCTTCCTCTAGTTGCAATCCCATGGGTCCCAGGAACACAAAGAATGGTCGTTTTAGCCTGTTTAGCCTGTTCAATAGAAAATAAAAATAACACTGTCATGCAAAACAGCACAGTCCACTTCATGAGCCACCAGGAAGAACTGCTATTTCTTGTTCGTTTTTCAAAAAAACAAGCCTGAAACCATGTCTAAAGACTGTTGACATCTAGTGGAAGCGATAGGAACTACAATCTGGGAGCTAAATCCATCTATTGTGAATAGCAAATCAATGGAAAACCTGTGACATCCCCCCCCAAAAAATATATGGATATATATGGATATACATTACTTTAACAGTTTTAGAAACTTCGGAGTGTTTTCTGTCCAATACTACCAATACTATTATATGCATATCCTAGCTTCTGGGCCTGAGTAACAGGCAGTTTACTTTGGGCACGTCAGACTCTCCGTACTTCCGAACACTGCCCCCTAGCCCTAACAGGTTAAGCTTTAGCCCCACCCATCTCTTTAAAGATTGCGCATGTGAGGCCATGTACTAAATAACAAAAATATTTCAAGACTAAAGGCTTGTTTATACTATGGGGGTGTGTTCGTGAATTTAATCTGGAGAGCCAGAGTGTGCTCTGGGCGTTCATAAACTCAGAGGTTTGTTAGATTGTCCATTCTTAAATTTAGAGCGTTTTGCTCTCGGAGCGTTCAGAGCACAAACTGGACGCTCTGTATGAGGAGAAGGCTTGATCCGAGCGTTCTGTCCTAACAACAGTAGTCAAGCACACAAGCTAACTGGCTAACGTTGGCTAGCTTGCTAGCTACTTCCACAAATGAGAGAACAGCTCACTCTGACCATTTTACTCAACCTAGCAGAGCTGGTTAGGCTGTGTTTATGTTATCCAGAGCGTTGGTGACTGCAACTGTGCTGCTGGCAAACATTTTATTACGCTTCTTTTGTGGCGTTTACTGACACCGGCCATATTCAACGGGTGTTGAGCTTCATAAATTCATCAGTTATTCTGCACTCTGGTACACTCAGACGAGAGTACTCTAAAATCGGAGTAGATAGCCAGAGTGAATACGAAAGCACCCGAATGTCCATTGAGAACACACAACGACTATACCACTTAGCTAAGCTATGATTGACGGGAATAATCAAGTCAGTAAACATTGGGTAGTTAGTTAGATAGCATATAGTTAATATACTGGCAAGTTTTAATGTATTAGTAACCAACTAATGTTAAGTAGCGAACTAACATACCGATACATACTGCTGTAAAGATATGCTATGTGGTTTGTAAGGATAGCGTAGCTAATAGATTGTCAAGTCACATAAGGTGTAAGGTAACTTATTTGAAAAGTAATTACTTTATTACATTGCTACGTCTATCAACAGTTGTCGCAGTGACATCATGAACATTCTATTGAAATGGTTACTTGCATAGTGGAGTCTTTTGTTAAGACATGTAGCTAGCTAGCTAAACAATGAACCATAATCCCAACTCATGAAGTTACTACCCTGCATGAATCTGCAGGAAGCTAACCAACCAGGTTAGCTAACATTAGGCTATAACTAGCAAAGCAAATGGCTCTGAAATATGAAAAATATTACTACACAGATCATACACGTAACGTTAGCTAGCGAGCCAGCCAGCTAATGTTCGCTAATGTTCGTTTGCAGTACACTTTAACATGAAATGAAAATGACTTTCTGAAATCAAAATCAGAAACGTGTAATATCTGAAATTGTAGCTAGTTAGACTATCTTACCCATATACATGGATGGACACTTCTCCCTCTCTGTCACGGATGCCATGGTTTCCCTTAGTTTGAAGATGTAATCCAGAGACAGGTGTTTTCTCCATCCCCTTAGCTATCATACTCTAATTCCACTGATTTCAAAACTTGGTCCTCCAGAAAGTGGAGAGCAACACTTATGCAGTTCTACTACGTGATATATTTTTTAAAAAGCCATGTTAGAAAGGATTACTTACATATACTGACCTGCTCAGATAGACAGAAGCGTGCTACATGACAGACCAATCCGAACTCATCACTCGGCATGTCCAGCCCATTCATTATCTCAGCCGATCATGGCTAGCGGGAAGGTTACACCCTTTTTATGTGGCTAAACCAACTAGGCTCGTAATTGAACACTTTTATTCGTATTTACAGATGTCATACAAGTTTGTTATTAATGCACATGAATGTTCACATGTTCCATAAGGCCTTTCTGCCAGAAAACGCATTTTGACAAAAAAAGTCTCTCCTGTGAAGTAGTGACTGGCGACATACGCCTAGTTTCCTGAAACAAGTCACCTATGTGTCTATAGCCACAGTTCCAAGCTGTTTCTGTTAGGTTGCATAGATGAAAAATGTCAGAATAGATCTAAGCAGTATGACAAAAAAATACCTTTACCAATAAAATTCTCAACTGTTCAATATATTCTTAAGTATTTTTCATTGGCCTTCATGGCCTGACCTTAAATGTATCTTATGACCATTGCAAATCCCTCTTTTAATGAGATAAATGTACGTCTGACCTCAGGCTACATGGCCTTACAGCAGTTAGCCCGGCATCTATTCTAAAGGCAGTAGTTCCAGGCTCTCCATTAGTAGCTGTCAGAGGTGGAAGCCCTTCCCTGACTTCCTCCTGTGCCAATAGCCAATGGTGTGTGCAAAAGCAATTTCAGAACTCATCTGAGCTTCCTTTTGGAACGTATACCCATATTATCGCATTTACATTCCATACAGAAAAACAAGGAACAGTGGCTATAGTGGCTATAGAGAATAGGATAGGTTGGATATGTACATGGTTTAAATATGGAAAATTAAATCAATCTTCTTAAAGTATTCTCAGCCTGGATTCTTTAGATGTGGCATAACCTGTCCGATTTCTGTGATATCTCCCCTGCATAACCTGTCAGGTTTTTGTGGTATCTTCCCTGCATAACCTGTCAGGTTTTTGTGCTATCTCCCCTGCATAACCTGTCAGGTTTCTGTGCTATCTCCTCTGCATAACCTGTCGGGTTTTTGAGGTATCTCCCCTGCAAAACCTGTCAGGTTTCTGTGGTATTTCCCCTGCATAACCTGTCAGGTTTCTGTGGTATTTCCCCTGCATAACCTGTCAGGTTTCTGTGGTATTTCCCCTGCATAACCTGTCAGGTTTCTGTGGTATTTCCCCTGCATAACCTGTCCGGTTTCTGTGGTATTTGTAGCTACATCTTGTTTGGCCAGCTTTGTGTCAAGCCCCTCCGGTTCACACTGACTGTGGTGTGGGCAGAAAGTAGCCCATCACTTTTTCAACTGATCTGTTGATAGCGGCTGAATAAATTCAGGGCATCATTGTTGTTGAGAAAAGTAGCAAAACCTTTGTAGTTCTCGATAGCTAACAGTATATATTTCGAAAATGACGCAGTAGAAAGGACTGTCAACCAGTGGCAGTCAGCGCCCTTTAAGATGAGGGAGGATACTTTTTTCATGAGCATGGCCTTATTTCTATTACAGCATATTGGATGACTCTTATTCATATTCCATTCACCCAGTTCAATGTAACAGCGATAGGTTTAGGCTACTACATGATCCTCAAATGTTCTCTTTACCCATCATGAGGTTGCTACAACCTAGCCTATGAATGAAAGTTTGTAATACCAAAAGCTTACATTGACTTGGAAGAATTCCAGTATTGTGTTGGAAAGTCATGGCCATCTAGCTAACATAGCATCCCTCTGTTTGAGCAGGGTGTTTCCGTAGGCTAGTGAAAGTGCTTCTCCTTCATTTTGGAAGAAACTGTTCAGATATTTCCTTTCTCTCTCTTTGAGTCAACTTCTCACCACATTTATACACTGCAGTGCTAGCTAGCTGTAGCTTATGCTTTTAGTACTAGATTAATTGTCTGATCCTTTGATTGGGTGGACAACATGTCAGTTCATGCTGCAAAAGCTCTGATAGGCTGGAGGACATCCCCTGGAGGTTGTCATAATTACTGTGTAAGTCTATGGAAGGGGGTGAGAACCATGAGCCTCCTAGGTTTCGTATTGGAAGTCGATGTACCCAGAGGAGGATGGAAGCTAGCTGTCCTCCGACTACACCATGGTGCTACCCTACCCGAGTGCTGCTGAGGCTACTGTCGACCTTATTTGTAAAATAGTGTGTTTTAATCAGTTATTTGGTGACGTGATTATATTTTGTATAGTTTTATCTAAAAAGGATAACTTTTTAAATGTTTTACAATTAAACATTTTATGAAATTCACGGAGGAGGATGGTCCTCCCCTTCCTCCTCTGAGGAGCCTCCACTGCTGTCAACACATGCTGAACAGCTCATGTTATAGACAGAAGCGGGCTACATGGCAGACCAATCCAAACTCATCTCCTGGCATGTCCAGCCCATACATTATCTCAGCCAATCATAGCTAGTGGGAAGGTTCCTGGCTTTTTCCATGGCTAAACAAAACTAGGCTCGTAATTTAACAATTTTATTCATATTTATGGATGGAATACAAGTTTGTTATTAGGGCATATGAATGTTCACATGTTCCAGAGGTCATTTCTCCCCAAAAACGCATTTTGATAAAAAAATATATTTTTACGCTCAAATGCTGCTCCTGTGAAGTGGTGACGTGCGATATACGCCTAGCTTCCTGAAACGAGTCACATATGGTCTGAACCAGAAAATAATTTCCCTCCCTCCCGCGACACAGCAGAACGGTTTGAACCTATTCCAACCTGAACTTATCTTGTACAAATGGCACATGCTCAATTGTGCATGTTTGTTTTATTCTCCTCAGGCTAAGATGCTATTTTCTATTCAGAATGAAGATGCTAGCTCTTTCTCCAATCTCACATTCATGTGCCCCAGTTTATTGAATGAATTCACTGAAAAACTGAATAGGCATAATAAGGATTTGTCATATTGGCAGGATTTCTGGTCATATACAATATGCAATATGCATCCAGATCTTCTGCGCGTCTGTGCTGTGAACCCGTTTTTTTTGGAAGGGCTTAGTCACTCATTGCTCGTCCCAGCAGGATACGTGGCGCAATCCAACATTTTAAAATGAAATCGAATAATAAAATGTTGAATCCCTAAACCACCAATTGTATCTGATTAAAAAAGAGGATAAAAGCCAATTGTCTTTCATCCAGGACAGTAAATGTTGTTTACTTTGCCTGAGGAGGCTTATTGGTAAGGAAACAATTATATTTATTTTATTACCAATTGATTCACTCTCACGCAGATCTGCTTATTAATGAACAATTGTAGACAATGTGTTTGTTGCCTGATCCAATTTAGAGCTCTTACGCTCATTTGGGCTTCTATAAAATAACTTTCATTGTGTTGGTGGAGGTATCCCAACCATCTTCAGTAAAAGGAGATATGAATGTAATTAGCAAATAGTTTCTTAAACAGAAGAGCTCTAAGATTATGGCAGATGAATGAACCAATAGAGAAGCCCCCATATCATGTCTGTAAATCCCATTAGGGCAGTTCATCTTTGAATATATAAATAACCAGTCATAGGATATCTTATTATTGAGATCACAGTTGATATGCGTTTTTTATCTTCCATATCAAATGTTCTCAATACACTTATATCCTACCATAGCTGACATACAATTTGTATTATGTCTGTGGCCTAACCACTGGTACTTTTCGTGTGCAACAGCCAATGATGTAACAAGGTGGGAGTCTATACACAAAGCATATTATTGTTAAACTTTAATGCTCCTAATATAGATATATATACAGTACCTACTCATTCCAGGGTTTTTCTTTATTTGTACTATTTTATACATTGTAGAATAATAGTGAAGACATCAGAACTATGAAATAACGCGTATGGAATCATGTAGTAACCAACATTTTTTTAAGACAAGAGTCTAAGAGTCTTTAAGTGCCTTTTGGTTGTCCTTCTATTAGGTTCTCCTTTCTTCATAGAGGAATTCTGGATCTCTGTCAGAGTGACCATTGGGGGAGAAGGGACCAAGGCCCTTCTCCCCCAACTGCTCAGTTTGGCCAGGCAGCCGTCTCTAGGAAGAGTCTTTCCAAACTTCTTCCTTTTAAGTATGATGGAGGCCAGTGTGTTCTTGGGCACCTTCAATGCTGCAGAAATGTTTCAGTACCCTTCCCCAGATCTGTGCTATGACTCAATCCTGTCTCGGAGCTCTACGGACAATTCTTTCGACCTCATGGCTTGGTTTTGCTCTGACATGAACTGTCAACTGTGGGACGTTATATAGACAGGTGTGTGCCTTTCCAAATCATGTCCAATCAATTGAATTTACGACAGGTGGACTCCAGTCAAGTTGTAGAAACATCTCAAGGATGATTAATGGAAACAGTATGCATCTCTGTTCAATGTCGAGTCTCATAGTAAAGGATCTGAATACTTATGTGAATAAGGTATTTCTGTATTTTATACATTTGCAAAAATGACAAAAAAACTGTTTTCTCTTTGTCATCATGGGTTATTGTGTGTAGATTGAGGAGGTGTCACGTCCTGGCCCAAAACCCCATAGAGAACCCAGAGGGCTCTCTATGGCCAGGACGTGACCCGGAGTGTTTGGCATTCTTTATGTTGGTTTTTTGAGTTGGTTCCCAATTAGAGGCAACTGTTGTTCATTGCCTCTAATTGGGAATCCTATATAGGTTGCTCATTTCCCCACCTGGGTTGTGGGTTATTGAATGTGTTTCGTTGTATGTACACCGTATGTGACGATCCGTTTGTTCTTTGTTGTTTTTTTGTGTGAAGTTTCACTATTCTTTCAATTAAAAAGATGTGGAAGGCAACACACGCTGCTCCTTGGTCCATTTCTCCAGAAGATCGTGACAGAATAACCCACCAAACTAGGACCAAGCAGCGTGGCCAGGAGCAGAAGGTGATCTGGACCTGGGAGGAGATAAAGGGGGGTTGGGAGACCCTGCCTTGACGAGAGTTCCTGAGGGGTTCGCGCGACAGCAGACCCAGGATATTTTTTTGGGGGCACATGGTGTGCCCTCTCAGCCCGGTGCGTCCTGTGTTGGTTCCCTGCACTCGTCCTGAGGTGCGTGTCGTCAGTCCGGTGGGAACTACGCCGGCTCCACGCACCAGGATGCCAGTGCGCCTCCCCAGCCCGGTACGTCCAGTGCCAGTTCCCTGCACTCGCCCTGAGGTGCGCGTCATCAGTCCGGTGGGACCTACGCCGGCTCCACGCACCAGGATGCCAGTGCGCCTCCCCAGCCCGGTACGTCCAGTGCCAGCTCCCCGCACTCGCCCTGAGGTGCGTCGTCATCAGTCCGGTGGGACCTACGCCGGCTCCACGCACCAGGATGCCAGTGCGCCTCCCCAGCCCGGTATGTCCAGTGCCAGCTCCCCGCACTCGCCCTGAGGTGCTTGTAGTCAGTCCGGTGGGACCTACGCCGGCTCCATGCACCAGACCTGCAGTGCGCCTCCACAGCCCAGTACGTCCAGTGCCGGCTCCCCGCACGCACCATGAAGTGCGCCTCTTCAGTCCGGTGAGACCTACGCCGGCTTCACGCACCAGGCGTCCAGTGCGCCTCTTCAGTCCGGTGAACCCTGTGCCGGCTCCTCGCACCATGAGTCCAGTGCGCCTCTTCAGTCCGATGAGACCTGCGCCGGCTCCTCACACCAGACCTGCAGTGCGCCTGCTCAGTCCGGTGAAACCGGTTCCGGCTCCACGCACCGGGCCTCCAGTGCGCCTTCTCAGCCCGGTACGGCCCGCACCGGGTCCGCCACCGACACCAAATGCCCACCCAAACCCTCCCCATTGACTTCTGGGTTGTGGTCGGAGTCCGCACCTTTGGGGGTACTGTCACGTGCTGGCCATAGAGAGCCCTCTGGGTTCTCTATGGGGTTTTGGGCCAGGACGTGACCAGGGGTGTTTGGCATTCTTTATATTGTTTTTTTGAGTTGGTTCCCAATTAGAGGCAGCTGTTGTTTCACTATTCTTTCAATTTAAAAAATGTGGAACTCAACACACGCTGCTCCTTGGTCCTCTCCTTCCTCGGATCGTGACAGGAGGATTTTTATTTATTTAATCAATTTAAGAATAAGGCTGTAACGTAACAAAATGTGAAAAAAGTTAAGGGGTCTGAATACTTTCCGAATGCCCTGTATGTATACATATATTTATTTTTATTGTTTTGTTTCAAATTCTTCACAGCAATCAGGATGACTCAACAACATCTGAGCTATAGTGAAGGCTCACTCAACCTTATGTAGGCTGCAGGTATTGCAATAACAACCTAACAACAAATTCATGTCAACCTCAGTTCGAGACAGCACTTCACTCCCACCTCAGTTCGAGACAGCACTTCACTCCCACCTCAATTCGAGACAGCACAACACTTCCACCTCAGTTCAAGACAGCACCTCACTTTCACCTCAGTTCGAGATAGCACTTCACTTCCACCTTAGTTTGAGACAGCACTTCACTTCCACCTTAGTTCGAGACAGCACTTCACTTCCACCTTAGTTCGAGACAGCACTTCACTTCCACCTCAGTTCGAGACAGCACTTCACTTCAACCCCACCAAAAGTGTAGTCTGTCATTGCTTAGTGATATGACAGGCTGTTCTAGCTCCTCTATCACAAATGAAATGGAAATCAGTCTGGTTATACAGTACATATACCGTACAGTCCCAATAGACCTTTACGTTCAATCCACCTGAAGGGGGTGAATATGGTGTAAAATATTGTCTCGTAGATGGTTTATCATTTTGAGCTTTAATAAGATAGAAAATTAAATTGGAGTGCACTTTACTGAACAAATTAAGATTCCTGACAGAATGTACGTATATTAGTTTCCAAAAGTTATTTATGCGATAAATATAAAAAGTCTCTGGTGTAAGTCATTATTAATGTTTTTCAGTATAATTAATTCAGTCTAGCTTAAGACTCCTCAGTAACCTATTACAATTTAAATATCATGGTCTTAAAAACTATTCAAAGTTAATGGCAGATCTAGTAGAGGTTGATGTCATTCAGCACAGTGTATCTGATACCAGCAGGACTCATCTGTTATTACTTAAACTTTTTAATATAACATTTATACTTAAAAGATCACGTTTCAAGTTTTATTAGTCATATGTACAGGATACACATGGTATACACCGTCCAATGAAATGTTTACTTGCAGGTTCCTTTGACAATGCAACAACAATAAGAAAGAATAAAAGATAAGAATACGAACACAAAGTAAATGGCTCAGTAGAATAGAATAAACATTGTAGCATAGGTAGAATACAGGAAGTATTCCCATTCCAATTATGTTTACTTTCAAATACACATTTGGAAGAGATTGCAATCACGTATGGTCATTATTGAACATCTCAAGTAACATGTTTAGCTGCTTTGTAATTCATTATTTCAGAGCACAATCGTATGAGAGATAATCTCTGTCCATTTCTATATGATTTATAATGGGTTCATTCACATGTACTGTATGTCTTCGTGGACTTTTTAAGACCACTTCCATGGTTCCACCTTCCATGGTTCCTTATAATGTGTATACTGTAGACCACAGAGATAGATAGAAAAGTCATCTTTGTATCTGTGCCATTATGGCGTCTGCGACACCGTGGTCAGCGACATTGAGCCCATCTCCATTTTAAATAAGTCAATTTTCTTCTTCATTTGTGTTTGAAAGAGGCTAATATTGGTGATTTACCGCCACCTGCAGTGCTGGAGTCCTGAATCTTGAGTGTCATTAATTTACTGTTTTCACTAGATGGTGGTGATAGAGCTTAAAGCCATTTACATAACATAGGCAACCCAATTTGAAAAAGAAGACAATGCTCTGATCATTGGCTGATCACTACTTTAAAATGGTGGAAGCCCTCGATGGTAATTCTAAAACAGGTTAAATTAATCTGTAGTCCTCTATCTATGTGGTATAGACTGTGAGCTCACACTTAGTCACTTCCTGGTTTGAGTGAAAGAGGAAGTGGTTTGTCAGGAAGGGTCCATCTTGACTGTTTTTCGTGGTCAGAAATGTTTTGTAACTATTAAAAAGTGTTTATAGTTTAAAGGTTCTCTCAGAATATACAAAAATACCTGTTTAAGGAATACTGTGTTGATTATCAATAATATTCCTCTGTGGACTATTGCTTCTAAGGACCAAAGTTTGGAAGGCTATTTCTAAGACCTACTTATAGGTATATTTTGGGGTTTTCTTCTGGACACTACTTAATTTTGAATTATTACACGGACTAACAACTAAGCTCGTAAAATTAATCCTTATATTATTATTTTATTTATTGTGGCTGGATTGTTTGGATGTTTTGCTTATTTTAAGATTTCTTGACGGATTTTGGGACTGAACTGAATTGAACATTTACTTTTATTGGAGGACAAAGACATTGTTGCTCAACTAAAACAGACTTGAGTTTTCATTTGTGATTCTGAGACTGAGCCTGTAGATGTGAGTTTTTGAAGGGGAATATTGGTTTGACTGTATGCTAGCTCATGAGTTTGATTCTGTATGCCAGCTGATGGGTTTGATTCTGTATGCCAGCTGATTCAAGAATACACATAATTGTTCTATTAGTGGCATGGGTTTAGAACTTACTGACCATTATAACTTTGCCTTTCTTGACCATTGGAGGTTGAGAATTGTCTCATTGGGTGTTTAAGCAGTACGGAATGGGAACCAGGGGATTATAATGTTATAACTTCTGATGGCTGTTCTCAGGAGGGTGTTATTCACCATAATTCCCTGGATCGAGGGCCTTATTGCTTTTATAAAAAGGTTACAAACATATTTTTTAAATATGAATGACATGTTTTTATTTAAAACATTATTTTAATGAGTAAATTAATTCTTCCACCAGACAATATAGTCCGGGCAAAAGCCAGTGGTTAGTTCTGAGATTCTGAAGTTGCTAGCCAAACTACCTGGTCGTCAATTCCAAACGTTCTAAGCAAAAAAGGTTGCCATACCAGGCTAGTTTCTTCTCCTTTGCCAGCCAACTAAAGCTAACACATAATCACATCAAGCAACTGAAAGGACAGCAAACTGTGAGCCTTTCAGTTTGTTTTACCTTCGTTTCTATATTTCCATTTATTTGGATATATCCATAATGACCCTGATAAATGAGTTTGCCTGGATCAGAGAAGCTGTCTGTCTCTTCACATTCATTCTCTCTATGGCATAGCCCCCAATATATTGTTGCATAGGTCAGCAAGGTTTAGACAAACCCCAACTGGTGCAAACCAAATGCTAGCCTAGTAGCATGGGGAAATAATGTATAGAATTGTTTTAAATTACGTTTATGAATTGTCTGGCTGGGCTGTGGGACAGTGGATTTATAATTGAAATGGAACTGATAACAGGCACTACCTAGGTAATGTGGAAAATGACTCCCTGCTATCAACCAAACAACACGTCTTAGTTCCCAGCCAGAGATATTTGTTTTATCCTATACTTCCCAGCCAGAGACATCTGTTTTATCCTATACTTCCCAGCCAGAGACATCTGTTTTATCCTATACTTCCCAGCCAGAGACATCTGTTTTATCCTATACTTCCCAGTCAGAGACATATTTTCTATTTTATACTTCCCAGCCAGAGACATCTGTTTTATCCTATACTTCCCAGCCAGAGACATCTGTTTTATCCTATACTTCCCAGCCAGAGACATCTGTTTTATCCTATACTTCCCAGCCAGAGACATATTTTCTATTTTATACTTCCCAGCCAGAGACATCTGTTTTATCCTATACTTCCCAGCCAGAGACATATTTTCTATTTTATACTTCCCAGCCAGAGACATCTGTTTTATCCTATACTTCCCAGCCAGAGACATCTGTTTTATCCTATACTTCCCAGCCAGAGACATCTGTTTTATCCTATACTTCCCAGCCAGAGACATTTGTTTTATCCTATACTTCCCAGCCAGAGACATCTGTTTTATCCTATACTTCCCAGCCAGAGACATCTGTTTTATCCTATACTTCCCAGCCAGAGACATCTGTTTTATCCTATACTTCCCAGCCAGAGACATCTGTTTTATCCTATACTTCCCAGCCAGAGACATCTGTTTTATCCTATACTTCCCAGCCAGAGACATATTTTCTATTTTATTCTTCCTAGCCAGAGACATCTGTTTTATCCTATACTTCCCAGCCAGAGACATCTGTTTTATCCTATACTTCCCAGCCAGAGACATTTGTTTTATCCTATACTTCCCAGCCAGAGACATCTGTTGTATCCTATACTTCCCAGCCAGAGACATCTGTTTTATCCTATACTTCCCAGCCAGAGACATTTGTTTTATCCTATACTTCCCAGCCAGAGATATTTGTTTTATCCTATACTTCCCAGCCAGAGACATCTGTTTTATGCTATACTTCCCAGCCAGAGACATCTGTTTTATCCTATACTTCCCAGCCAGAGACATCTGTTTTATCCTATACTTCCCAGCCAGAGACATCTGTTTTATCCTATACTTCCCAGCCAGAGATATTTGTTTTATCCTATACTTCCCAGCCAGAGACATCTGTTTTATCCTATACTTCCCAGCCAGAGACATCTGTTTTATCCTATACTTCCCAGCCAGAGACATCTGTTTTATCCTATACTTCCCAGCCAGAGACATATTTTCTATTTTATTCTTCCTAGCCAGAGACATCTGTTTTATCCTATACTTCCCAGCCAGAGACATCTGTTTTATCCTATACATCCCAGCCAGAGACATCTGTTTTATCCTATACTTCCCAGCCAGAGACATATTTTCTATTTTATACTTCCCAGCCAGAGACATCTGTTTTATCCTATACTTCCCAGCCAGAGACATATTTTCTATTTTATTCTTCCCAGCCAGAGACATCTGTTTTATCCTATACTTCCCAGCCAGAGACATCTGTTTTATCCTATACTTCCCAGCCAGAGACATTTGTTTTATCCTATACTTCCCAGCCAGAGACATCTGTTTTATCCTATACTTCCCAGCCAGAGACATCTGTTTTATCCTATACTTCCCAGCCAGAGATATTTGTTTTATCCTATACTTCCCAGCCAGAGACATCTGTTTTATCCTATACTTCCCAGCCAGAGACATTTGTTTTATCCTATACTTCCCAGCCAGAGACATCTGTTTTATCCTATACTTCCCAGCCAGAGACATCTGTTTTATCCTATACTTCCCAGCCAGAGATATTTGTTTTATCCTATACTTCCCAGCCAGAGACATCTGTTTTATCCTATACTTCCCAGCCAGAGACATCTGTTTTATCCTATACTTCCCAGCCAGAGACATCTGTTTTATCCTATACTTCCCAGCCAGAGACATATTTTCTATTTTATTCTTCCTAGCCAGAGACATCTGTTTTATCCTATACTTCCCAGCCAGAGACATCTGTTTTATCCTATACATCCCAGCCAGAGACATCTGTTTTATCCTATACTTCCCAGCCAGAGACATATTTTCTATTTTATACTTCCCAGCCAGAGACATCTGTTTTATCCTATACTTCCCAGCCAGAGACATATTTTCTATTTTATTCTTCCCAGCCAGAGACATCTGTTTTATCCTATACTTCCCAGCCAGAGACATCTGTTTTATCCTATACTTCCCAGCCAGAGACATTTGTTTTATCCTATACTTCCCAGCCAGAGACATCTGTTTTATCCTATACTTCCCAGCCAGAGACATCTGTTTTATCCTATACTTCCCAGCCAGAGACATCTGTTTTATCTGTCATCTGTTTTATCCTATACTTCCCAGCCAGAGACATTTGTTTTATCCTATACTTCCCAGCCAGAGACATCTGTTTTATCCTATACTTCCCAGCCAGAGACATCTGTTTTATCCTATACTTCCCAGCCAGAGACATCTGTTTTATCCTATACTTCCCAGCCAGAGACATATTTTCTATTTTATTCTTCCTAGCCAGAGACATCTGTTTTATCCTATACTTCCCAGCCAGAGACATATTTTCTATTTTATACTTCCCAGCCAGAGACATCTGTTTTATCCTATACTTCCCAGCCAGAGACATATTTTCTATTTTATTCTTCCCAGCCAGAGACATCTGTTTTATCCTATACTTCCCAGCCAGAGACATCTGTTTTATCCTATACTTCCCAGCCAGAGACATTTGTTTTATCCTATACTTCCCAGCCAGAGACATCTGTTTTATCCTATACTTCCCAGCCAGAGACATCTGTTTTATCCTATACTTCCCAGCCAGAGATATTTGTTTTATCCTATACTTCCCAGCCAGAGACATCTGTTTTATCCTATACTTCCCAGCCAGAGACATTTGTTTTATCCTATACTTCCCAGCCAGAGACATCTGTTTTATCCTATACTTCCCAGCCAGAGACATCTGTTTTATCCTATACTTCCCAGCCAGAGATATTTGTTTTATCCTATACTTCCCAGCCAGAGACATCTGTTTTATCCTATACTTCCCAGCCAGAGACATCTGTTTTATCCTATACTTCCCAGCCAGAGACATCTGTTTTATCCTATACTTCCCAGCCAGAGACATATTTTCTATTTTATTCTTCCTAGCCAGAGACATCTGTTTTATCCTATACTTCCCAGCCAGAGACATCTGTTTTATCCTATACATCCCAGCCAGAGACATCTGTTTTATCCTATACTTCCCAGCCAGAGACATATTTTCTATTTTATACTTCCCAGCCAGAGACATCTGTTTTATCCTATACTTCCCAGCCAGAGACATATTTTCTATTTTATTCTTCCCAGCCAGAGACATCTGTTTTATCCTATACTTCCCAGCCAGAGACATCTGTTTTATCCTATACTTCCCAGCCAGAGACATTTGTTTTATCCTATACTTCCCAGCCAGAGACATCTGTTTTATCCTATACTTCCCAGCCAGAGACATCTGTTTTATCCTATACTTCCCAGCCAGAGACATTTGTTTTATCCTATACTTCCCAGCCAGAGACATCTGTTTTATCCTATACTTCCCAGCCAGAGACATTTGTTTTATCCTATACTTCCCAGCCAGAGACATCTGTTTTATCCTATACTTCCCAGCCAGAGACATCTGTTTTATCCTATACTTCCCAGCCAGAGATATTTGTTTTATCCTATACTTCCCAGCCAGAGACATCTGTTTTATCCTATACTTCCCAGCCAGAGACATCTGTTTTATCCTATACTTCCCAGCCAGAGACATCTGTTTTATCCTATACTTCCCAGCCAGAGACATATTTTCTATTTTATTCTTCCTAGCCAGAGACATCTGTTTTATCCTATACTTCCCAGCCAGAGACATCTGTTTTATCCTATACATCCCAGCCAGAGACATCTGTTTTATCCTATACTTCCCAGCCAGAGACATATTTTCTATTTTATACTTCCCAGCCAGAGACATCTGTTTTATCCTATACTTCCCAGCCAGAGACATATTTTCTATTTTATTCTTCCCAGCCAGAGACATCTGTTTTATCCTATACTTCCCAGCCATAGACATCTGTTTTATCCTATACTTCCCAGCCAGAGACATCTGTTTTATCCTATACTTCCCAGCCAGAGACATCTGTTTTATCCTATACTTCCCAGCCAGAGACATCTGTTTTATCCTATACTTCCCAGCCAGAGACATTTGTTTTATCCTATACTTCCCAGCCAGAGACATCTGTTTTATCCTATACTTCCCAGCCAGAGACATCTGTTTTATCCTATACTTCCCAGCCAGAGACATCTGTTTTATCCTATACATCCCAGCCAGAGACATCTGTTTTATCCTATACTTCCCAGCCAGACATATTTTCTATTTGTGCCAGCCACATCTGTATTTGTTTTATCCTATACTTCCCAGCCAGAGACATCTGTTTTATCCTATACTTCCCAGCCAGAGACATCTGTTATCTATACTTCCCAGCCAGAGACATCTGTTTTATCCTATACTTCCCAGCCAGAGATATTTGTTTTATCCTATTCTTCCCAGCCAGAGACATCTGTTTTATCCTATACTTCCCAGCCAGAGACATCTGTTTTATCCTATACTTCCCAGCCAGAGACATCTGTTTTATCCTATACTTCCCAGCCAGAGACATATTTTCTATTTTATTCTTCCCAGCCAGAGACATCTGTTTTATCCTATACTTCCAGCCAGAGACATCTGTTTTATCCTATTCTTCCCAGCCAGAGACATCTGTTTTATCCTATACTTCCCAGCCAGAGACATATGTTTCTATTTTATACTTCCCAGCCAGAGACATCTGTTTATCCTATACTTCCCAGCCAGAGACATCTGTTTCTATTTTATTCTTCCCAGCCAGAGACATCTGTTTTATCCTATACTTCCCAGCCAGAGACATTTGTTTTATCCTATACTTCCCAGCCAGAGACATCTGTTTTATCCTATACTTCCCAGCCAGAGACATCTGTTTTATCCTACTTCCCAGCCAGAGACATCTGTTTTATCCTATACTTCCCAGCCAGAGACATCTGTTTATCCTATACTTCCCAGCCAGAGACATTTGTTTTATCCTATACTTCCCAGCCAGAGACATCTGTTTTATCCTATACTTCCCAGCCAGAGACATCTGTTTTATCCTATACTTCCCAGCCAGAGACATCTGTTTTATCCTATACTTCCCAGCCAGAGACATATTTGTCTATCCTATTCTTCCTAGCCAGAGACATCTGTTTTATCCTATACTTCCCAGCCAGAGACATCTGTTTTATCCTATACATCCCAGCCAGAGACATCTGTTTTATCCTATACTTCCCAGCCAGAGACATATTTTCTATTTTATTCTTCCTAGCCAGAGACATCTGTTTTATCCTATACTTCCCAGCCAGAGACATATTTTCTATTTTCCTATTCTTCCCAGCCAGAGACATCTGTTTTATCCTATACTTCCCAGCCAGAGACATCTGTTTTCTATTTATACTTCCCAGCCAGAGACATCTGTTTTATCCTATACTTCCCAGCCAGAGACATCTGTTTTATCCTATACTTCCCAGCCAGAGACATCTGTTTTATCCTATACTTCCCAGCCAGAGACATTTGTTTTATCCTATACTTCCCAGCCAGAGACATCTGTTTTATCCTATACTTCCCAGCCAGAGACATCTGTTTTATCCTATACTTCCCAGCCAGAGACATCTGTTTTATCCTATACTTCCCAGCCAGAGACATCTGTTTTATCCTATACTTCCCAGCCAGAGACATCTGTTTTATCCTATACTTCCCAGCCAGAGACATCTGTTTTATCCTATACTTCCCAGCCAGAGACATATTTTCTATTTTATACTTCCCAGCCAGAGACATCTGTTTTATCCTATACTTCCCAGCCAGAGACATCTGTTTTATCCTATACTTCCCAGCCAGAGACATCTGTTTTATCCTATACTTCCCAGCCAGAGATATTTGTTTTATCTATACTTCCCAGCCAGAGACATCTGTTTTATCCTATACTTCCCAGCCAGAGACATCTGTTTTATCCTATACTTCCCAGCCAGAGACATCTGTTTTATCCTATACTTCCCAGCCAGAGATATTTGTTTTATCCTATACTTCCCAGCCAGAGACATCTGTTTTATCCTATACTTCCCAGCCAGAGACATCTGTTTTATCCTATACTTCCCAGCCAGAGACATCTGTTTTATCCTATACTTCCCAGCCAGAGATATCTGTTTTATCCTATACTTCCCAGCCGGAGACATATTTTCTATTTTAGACTTCCCAGCCAGAGACATCTGTTTTATCCTATACTTCCCAGCCAGAGACATATATCCCAAGTAAAATGCATTACAAAGTAAAGTCATGGAAGAAGTGAACCACACTTTAAATTAGCCCCAATAATCTCCAACCACAACAGATATATATCTTCTTGGATGTTAGGATGCTATGATGCCCATGTAATTTATTGATTAAAAACAGAAATATCCTCACATGTATGATCAAATTTGAAGCATTCAAGAATCCTACCTGCAACCACACCTTGTTGAAAATGTGTGCATGTTTGATCAAACTTTTGACAGAACAGGTTCTGCAGTATCTATGGTACAATTATAACCTAGAGGCTCAATGATGGAAGTCTTCGATTTTATTAGAGGGAAGGAAAGGAACATGCTGTACTTTCCTAACCATGTCCCTTATGATGAAATATTATCCTGCACCCTCCCAATTTGATCTCGTCATTACTGATTTGTAACTGAACATACCTAGGAGTGGGAGGCACATCACTAACAAGAAGGAGCTGGACAAAAAGTCTGTACATGGACTTGTTCAGACCGGGCTCTCTGGAACCTTTGATTTCTTCACATCAACATACCAGTACCAGAGACCCTTTCAGTTCAGAATCACTCCCTCTAAAGCTGCCTCCTGTTGACAACTAACCTAACCACAGAACAGTGGTGGTAACTTAATTGGGGAATTTGGAGCTTGTGGTAATGGCTGGAGCGGAATCAGTGGAATGGTATCAAATACATCAAACACATGGTTTGATGCCATTCCATTTGCGCCGTTCCAGCCATTATTATGAGCCGTTCCTCCCCTCAGCAGCCTCCACTGAACCTAACAGTAGGCGTAAACTAAACACCTGAGAAGGATGCTAGGTTGAAGATACTGTAGTATTCCTGAAAGCCGTATGTGTACGGTTGCTTCCCGCCCCGCTGAGGGTGGTTTAGAACCATCCATCACAATGAAGTGGCCAGTCCTTCGGTCCTGTGCTGGTTTAATTCCCCTTGACTGATCATCAGGTGGACGGGGAGAAAAGACAGTGACATTCCTCAGGAGGGGCCTGTTGGCCACGCTTCACCTCCTCAACTAGCTGGAGGAGGCTTCTGGAGGGCCATCATAGGGCTCTACTCAAAAGTAGTGCACTATATAGGGAATAGGGTGCTATTTTAGGATGCACACTGTGATTATTACACGATGGCTCTCATTTCTTAACCTGACACTTTTATCCATGCGTTGGGATGTTTCATACAGTAAGACACATCACTTTGGCTGTAGAGTCGTTGGCATCCCCAGCCCCCCTCTGTAAGCTGTATCGTATCAGTAACACCTGATGGAGCAACTGTTGATTCCAGTCTCAATCTTTGGGAATCTCTGTTTTCTATTACATTTTTTTGGTACAGTGCCTTCAGAAAGTATTCATACCCCTTGCTTGACTTATTCCACATTGTTATTTTTTATTTACATTTTTATCTCACCCATCTACACACAATATCCCATTATGACAAAGTGAAAACATGTTTTTAGACATTTTTGCAAATTCTGTCTCTCTCTCTCCCATGAGCATCTGAGCGAGCGTCAGGGACAACCTTCAACCCATCTCTCCCATAACTGACGCCTCCACAGATAACTGCGTTTGGAGAACCTCTCTTGCTTAAGGGGGACCTATTATATCGCCATGTGATATGTTTTTTAGTTCAGGCTGTAACACTTTTATTATATCTTCCAATGGCATTTCTTTATGGGGGAGAAGGACATCTCATATTGCATAAGCTTAGGTATTCATATATGCAGGTAGAGTCTGGGCATTATCCCCTGAGGAAGCACTGTGCAGATGAGTCAATATCAGCCACCAGGTGTGGATTATTGATGAGCGTCAGGTTGAAATGCAGTCAATAGCAAAGTCCCCCTCCAAACCCCTATGCAACATGTAGACTAAAGTTAAAGCCTTAACAACAGGGGTCCTATCCTCCATGCCATGCCCAGCGTCACGGCATCACCACTTATGGTGATGTACACACAGCCTCCAGGACTTAGCGAGCGTTGGGAATTCAGTTGATGTGCCTTGAATGAATGGCGAGCATCAGTGACAAGGCCTCTTAATGTGGTGCAGAGCCACTGGGGGCATCCGTGTGACAAGGCGACAGAAGTTTAAGTGGTAAAATACCCCCCCATATACTAATGAGGCCGTAGTGTCATTAAATCCTCTTAGGCCTCTCTAGAGCTGTTTTTAGAGAGGAACTAATTACTGAGACATGACAACATATATCCAATCTTTCTCATAACACATCAAATAAACTAACCCTTGAGGCTAGCTATACACACACTCGTCGATGCGTCAGATGGTGTGCGTGTGCATTTTTCAGTCTGTCTGTCTTTGACAGATTAGGTGAATCCCACTAGAGGCTGCCACTGTTAACTTCATCACCCTGTCAGTGGATTGACACATTTTTTGGGGGGGCATTGCTGGATCAGTTGATTTTATACGTCCAATTAATGTTCAGAATGGCACAACCTGATTATTCCCCGTCGGGCTGTTTGCTAAATTTGTTTTCAAATCACGCCAATTATTTCATTTTGCAAAATTCCATATTTAATTTCAAAACAGCTAAATCATGCTTATTGAACCTTGTGGCATATTGAGTATCTAAGCCTGAGAGTTCCTCATAGGCAACTCCCCCACCATTTTCCTCATGCAGTAACATTCAAACATGGCGCATTAAATGTTTTTCAATTATACTTCTCATTCACCAATGACCCCTGTTACAGAGATAGAAGGTGGTCAGTTAACCTCATAATTTTGGCATGCACCAATTTCCATCAAATTACCGCTCAACTAGTTTTACTGTACTGTATGTTTATGAATGATTTATCTTTATTTGCAGGGACTGGCAAAAGGCTGGTATGATATTGGTGTAAGTGCTCCATCATTTTCAGAAAATTGTCTTGCCACTATTTGAGTATCAGTCTGAGTAAACCCCTAGACTGGGAAGGGCTGTAGCTCTTTTGGAAATGATCATCTCACTACTTCATAGGTTTTTCATTCATCATTTGATTATATGATATGTGTGGGGTTGCAGGGAAGAAAATGCATAATTGAATTAATACCAATATCCATTTTATCCACTGCAGGTTTTTTAATGTAACTGATGAGGAGATCAACCTTATTTTACTGATTACAGGGTGCTCTCCATGGCAACGTTGCTATCTGCAGCGGGAGGTTCTTATCACGCTCATTCACTATACTCAGTCTGTTCTGTAGATCAGTTTAGTACACGATTAACAGGGGAAAAAACAAGTGTTTTATATATATATATATATACGTATATATATATATATTTTTTTAATGGATGGATCAGGTTTAATATTGCAGATAGATAATTGCTTCCATCAATGTAATTGTCTACATCATTTCCAATCGCCCATATATTTTGGGGGTAAATATATACAGTTGAAGTCGGAAGTTTACATACACTTAGTTTGGAGTCATTAAAACTAGTTTTTCAACCACTCCACAAATTTCTTGTTAACAAAATATAGTTTTGGCAAGTCGGTTAGTACATCTACTTTGTGCCAGCATCCTGGAGTCGCCTCTTCACTGTTGACATTGAGACTGGTGTTTTGCGGGTACTATTTAATGAAGCTGCCAGTTGAGGATTTGTGAGGCATCTGTTTCTCAAACTAGACACTCTTATGAACTTGTCCTCTTGCTCAGTTGTGCACCGGGGCCTCCCACTCCTCTTTCTATTCTGGTTAGAGCCAGTTTGCGCTGTTCTGTGAAGGGAGTAGTACACAGCGTTGTACGAGATCTTCATTTTTTGGCAATTTCTCGCATGGAATAGCCTTCATTTCTCAGAACAAGAATAGACTGAACAGTTTCAGAAGAAAGGTCTATGTTTCTGACCATTTTGAGCCTGTAATCGAACACACAAATGCTGATGCTCCAGATACTCAACTAGTCTAAAGAAGGCCAGTTGTATTGCTTCTTTAATCATAACAACAGTTTTCAGCTGTGCTAACATAACTGCAAAAGTATTTTCTAATGATCAATTAACCTTTTAAAATGATCAACTTGGATTAGCTAACACAACGTGATTTGCACACTTTATTATTCCCTGCAAACCCTACCACCCCTCCCCCAATTGGAGTAAACTAATAGACAATAACACTTAAGCTTCTACCTTCAGTTTATACATATTATACACATTTTACAGACACAATCTATTTTACAATAGTTATATTTTGTTTGTTTTTAGTCCTTCCTCTATTTATAATGTAATCCAGTTTGATTTATATTTGTAACTGTGCTTTTTCACAAAGTTACTGAACCTATATACATTTTACAGACCCTGTATGTTTGACATTGGTTATCTTGTTGTTATCAGTCCCACCCTTCAGCTCCATTCAACCCCTCCCATCTACCTCTTAATTAATGCTTCACAAAATTACTGAACCTTTCTATTCTCATAGCTTCTACAGATTGTAAATTAAGGATACATGTTTTTGCTAAAATAATTATAATATTGATTGATTGACTAAGACTTTTCAAATCATCCAGTATTGCTATCTGCAGTGTTAGTTCTAGGTAAATGTTGCAATTCTTCAGCCATTGCTGGACCTGTGACCAAAAACGAGCTACATATGGACAGTTCCAAAATAAATGATCTAATGATTCTGCCTCCTCGCAGCAAAAAACCATTTAGTTTATTCACTTAAAGATACACATCCAAATTCAGAACGTACTGTAAAGTAAAACAAAATGCCACTAGGGAGTTTTTCCTAGCCACCGTGCTTCTACATTTGCATTGCTTGCTGTTTGAGGTTTTAGACTGGGTTTCTGTATAAGCACTTTGTGACAACGGCTGATGTCCATGAGCCAGACCCCCAAATGTGAGCTCACTTGGGGTGACGATGTCTCATAGTGATTTCTTTGAAGTTCTATGGCTGCCTTTAGACAGGCAGATCAAATCTGATCTCCTTTCCACCAATTGGTCTTTTGACAAATCACATCAGATCTTTTCACATATTTTTAAGAGTTGATCTTATTGGTCAAAATACCAATTCGTGAAAAAAATAAAATAATTGGGCTGCCTGTCTAAATGCATACAGCGTCCCTAGAGTTTCAAAAAATATATATTTCCATACTTTGAGGTCGAAAATGATGATTATGATTGTCTATGAAATCTGATTATTCAGATTATTTGACCAGTCATCTTTTATTTGCATATGTATCCTCCTACTTTGAAGAGGTAAGCGAGGTAGGCTCTAAACTAAAGTCTAGATGATCCTATCCACCAATTAGGGTTGTGCATTTAAATATATACAAATTTGTATCAACACGCCCACAAAATAAGACGCTGAGGGAAATATATTATTGAGTATTATGAGTTATTTTCATGAAATAAACACACAGTGATTTATTAGACATACAGTGATGATTTAAAAATACAGTTAAGACTGCATGGGGCCTTTAAAATGTATCAATTTATACAGGTCATTCTGATTTGTAGCCTATAGATCAAAGGTCACATTTTGTTGACCTGAACATTCTGAAAATGAGTCTAATGAATAGCTATGAATGTTAGCTTTTAAGTGATATATGATTAAAGGGGATACGTGAGCAATAACTTGTTGTATACTGGCATTGTTTGTCATGGGGTAAAATCCCTGTGGGAAAAATGAATGGATAGAGGGATGAAAGACTGATAACCCACAGAAAGTATGAGACATTGCCACTCCAAATGAGCCCGACCGACCTCCCTGCTTCATGGACTACTAGGCCTACATAAGTGAAGGAAGTAGCTAACAGAATATCCATATTGAAATAAAAACAATCCCCATGAATGGTCTCATAATATCCCATGGCTTTTAATTTAATGCCCCCACAAAGTTGAGCACAGCAGTTGTGTGACATAAATCACAGCCTTTAATTAATTAAATATGTGTTATATAATATTACTGGAGAAGTTCTTTGTGGTTCAGTCATTTGTTAAACAACATCCCTCTGTCCTGGCTTCTGTGATCTTTGCAGGAACACTATCTGTTGAACAATCTGCCTCACACAAAGGCAATTAGATAGGTTTCAACCATAAATGTGTCAAAAATCCGACTTGTCCCTCCTGGTTGTACTGGATAGGTTGTAATGATGACTAGATAGCAACGGGATCTGATAATCTGTTCATAATAGCCCAGTGCCCTAGAAAACCAGTCAACCTCTCTACCTGAAAACACACACAAGGCTTTGGTGTACAAGCATGTTTAGTCTTAGTCTCCATAAATGTGATATATTCCAATAATGTCATGCTCTCCAACTCAACCCTATAAGGCTGCATTCCCTTTCCTGGTTGATTAAAGGAGGCATCATGACAAATGTTTCTGTTGGAAATAAAGGAGGGTACTTGAGTTACTTTTCATACATTAAGAAAATGGTTTCCCTCATTCATCAAAGGATAAGTGTGACATGGGTGCAGTCAGAAGCAGTACTGTATACACACACACACACACACACACACACACACACACACACACACACACACACACACACACACACACACACACACACACACACACACACACACACACACACACACACACACACACACACACACACATTACAAATGATGCTAGTCCACCACTTACAACATCCCAAATGCTACTGGGCATTTCCATCTAAAAGGACCCATGAGCACCAACATGTGAAGTTCATAGCAGCATGTCAAATTGGGTGTGAAAAGAGAGCTAAGAGTCCTAGAAAATTAATTTTATCTCTGGAGAGACCTGAAAATAGTTGTGTAGCGACGCTCCCCATTTAACCCGACAGAGCTTGAGAGTATCTCCAGAGAAGAATGGGAGAAATTCCACAAATACAGGTGTGCCAATCTTGTAACGTCATACCCCAAAAACCTGAGGCCGTAATCGCTGCCAAAGGTGCTTAACAAAGCACTGAGTAAAGGGTCTGAATACTTATGTAAATGTGATATTTCAGTTGTTTTATTTGTAATACATTTACAAACATTTCTAAAAACCTGTTTTTGCTTCATCATTATGTGGTATTATGTGTAGATTGATGAGGGAAAAAACGATTTAATCAATTTAAGAATAAGGCTGTAAAAAGTCAAGGGGTCTGAATACTTTCCAAATGCACTGTACATACACTTTTCAACCATTTTCCATCCTAAAAATTAGGAATAAGCAACAGCTTTGATTGCTTGTCAAACAGATGGAAAAGGGGTCTTAGACAGCGTCTACCAGAAAAAGTCTTAAAAGGTATTAGAAATACATAAAAACACAATAATAGACCCAAGCCAACTAATATATACAGTTGGAGTTGGTTCCCCCTTGGCTGCTACAGTATAACAGCCTCCACTCTTCTGGGAAGGCTTTCCACTAGATGTTGGAACATTGTTGCGGGGACTTGCTTCCATTCAGCCACAAGAGCATTAGTGAGATCGGGCACTGATGTTGGCCGATTAGGCCTGGCTTGCAGTCGGCGTTCCAATTGAAACCGAATGTGTTCGATGGGGTTGAGGTCAGGGTTTTTCGGCTAGAGCTTTACACCACTCCAGCCGACGCTTGGCATTGCGCATGGCGATCTTAGGTTTGTGTGCGCCTGCTTGGCCATGGAAACCCATTTCATGAAGCTCCCGACAAACAGTTATTGTGCTGACGTTGCTTTCAGAGGCAGTTTGGAATGCGTTAATGAGTGTTGCAAGAGTGCAGACGATTTTTACTTCCGCACTTGGCGGTCCTGTTCTGTGAGCTTGTGTGACCTACCACTTCGCTGCTGAGCCGTTGTTGCTCAGCAGCAAATTTGATGAACTGACTAGTTGGAAAGGTGGCATCCTATTACAGGGCCATGTTGAAAGTCGCTGAGCTCTTCAGTAAGGTCATTCTACTGACAATGTTTCCCTATGGAGATTGCATGGCTGTGAGCTCGATTCTATAAACCTGTCAGCAACGTGTGTGGCTGAAATACAGTGGGGCAAAAAAGTATTTAGTCAGCCACCAATTGTGCAAGTTCTCTCACTTAAAAAGATGAGAGAGGCCTGTAATTTTCATCATAGGTACACTTCAACTATGAATTTATTTGCAAATTATGGTGGAAAATAAGTATTTGGTCACACACAAACAAGCAAGATTTCTGGCTCTCACAGACCTGTAACTTCTTCTTTAAGAGGCTCCTCTGCCCTCCACTCGTTACCTGTATTAATGGCACCTGTTTGAACTTGTTATCAGTATAAAAGACACCTGTCCACAACCTCAAACAGTCACACTCCAAACTCCACTATGGCCAAGACCAAAGAGCTGTCAAAGGACACCAGAAACACAATTGTAGACCTGCACCAGGTTGGGAAGACTGAATCTGCAATAGGTAAGCAGCTTGGATTGAAGAAATCAACTGTGGGAGCAATTATTAGGAAATGGAAGACATACAAGACCACTGATAATCTTCCTCGATCTGGGGCTCCACGCAAGATCTCACCCGTGGGGTCAAAATGATCACAAGAACGGTGAGCAAAAATCCCAGAACCACACGGGGACCTAGTGAATGACCTGCAGAGAGCTGGGACCAAAGTAACAAAGCCTACCATCAGTAACACACTACGCCGTCAGGGACTCAAATCCTGCAGTGCCAGACGTGTCCCCCTGCTTAAGCCAGTACATGTTCAGGCCCGTCTGAAGTTTGCTAGAGAGCATTTGGATGATCCAGATGAGGATTGGGAGAATGTCATATGGTCAGATGAAACCAAAATAGAACTTTTTGGTAAAAACTCAACTCGTCGTGTTTGGAGGACAAAGAATGCTGAGTTGCATCCAAAGAACACCATACCTACTGTGAAGCATGGGGGTGGAAACATCATGCTTTGGGGATGTTTTCTGCAAAGGGACCAGGACGACTGATCCGTGTAAAGGAAAGAATGAATGGGGCCATGTATCGTGAGATTTTGAGTGAAAACCTCCTTCCATCAGCAAGGGCATTGAAGATGATACGTGGCTGGGTCTTTCAGCATGACAATGATCCCAAACACACCGCCCGAGCAACGAAGGAGTGGCTTCGTAAGAAGCATTTCAAGGTCCTGGAGTGGCCTAGCCAGTCTCCAGATCTCAACCCCATAGAAAATCTTTGGAGGGAGTTGAAAGTCCGTGTTGCCCAGCGACAGCCCCAAAACATCACTGCTCTAGAGGAGATCTGCATGGAGGAATGGGCCAAAATACCAGCAACAGTGTGTGAAAACCTTGTGAAGACTTACAGAAAACGTTTGACCTCTGTCATTGCCAACAAAGGGTATATAACAAAGTATTGAGATAAACTTTTGTTATTGACCAAATACTTATTTTCCACCATAATTTGCAAATAAATAAATTAAAAATCCTACAATGTGATTTTCTGGATTTCTTTTTCTCATTTCGTCTGTCATAATTGAAGTGTAGCTATGTTGAAAATTACAGGCCTCTCTCATCTTTTTAAGTTGGAGAACTTGCACAATTGGTGGCTGACTAAATACTTTTTTTCCCCACTGTAGCTGAATCCACACATTTGAAGGGATGTCCACATACTTTTGTATATATAGTGTATTTTTACATTTCTCTCCCCCATGAGGAGGGAGGCTAATGAAACTTCACACAAGTAACGGTAGACCTACCATTTAGTTATGCTGTTTTTACTGATATGAAGTTTGTTTGTTTATGAACTATTAAGTGAATAAAACTTGTCATTCTTTTACCAAATCGATAATGGAATTACTGCAATTTAATTGGCTACAATGGGAAAGTTGGGTCACCTGCTACTGTCCTCCCTTCCACTGGCATACTGTTATTTTCAGCTCATAACATCATTTGTTTTTATCTTTCTGTCGTCTGGTGGTCAAAGCAAGAGTTTGAAAACAGTCTGGACAAACCGTCCCTCTATCTCTCTCACTCTCACTCTTCTTCTCTCTCTCTCCAGTTAATGTCACCTCTCCCAGCTCTTACTGACACCTACCCTCTTTCCATTTACTGTAACAATCATCCTCACCCACTAAGCACCGGCCGACACCGGACGTCCATTGATGCTGAAAAGTAGCTGAAATGGGGTCAGTCCGCCCTGGCCGGACCAAATCTGAACCAATCATATATTGGTGCCGTGGTGGTATTGAACATATCTACTTTACTGTACTGAACATATCTATTTTACTGTACTGAACATATCTACTTCACTGTACTGTACCGAACATATCTACTTTACTGTACTGAACATATCTACTTCACTGTACTGTACCGAAAATATCTACTTTACTGTACTGAACATATCTACTTTACTGTACTGAACATATCTACTTTACTGTACCGAACATATCTACTTCACTGTACTGTACTGAACATATCTACTTTACTGTACCGAACATATCTACTTTACTGTACTGTACTGAACATATTTACTTTACTGTACTGAACATATCTACCTTACCGTACTGAAAATAAATACTTCACTGTACTGTACTGAACATATCTACTTTACTGTACCGAACATATCTACTTTACTGTACTGTACTGAACATATTTACTTTACTGTACTGAACATATCTACTTTACTGTACTGAACATATCTACTTCACTATACTGTACTGAACATATCTACTTTACTGTACTGAACATATCTACTTTACTGTACTGAACATATCTACTTTACTGTACCGAACATATCTACTTCACTGTACTGTACTGAACATATCTACTTTACTGTACCGAACATATCTACTTTACTGTACTGTACTGAACATATTTACTTTACTGTACTGAACATATCTACCTTACCGTACTGAAAATAAATACTTCACTGTACTGTACTGAACATATCTACTTTACTGTACCAGACATATCTACTTTACTGTACTGTACTGAACATATTTACTTTACTGTACTGAACATATCTACTTTACTGTACTGAACATATCTACTTCACTGTACTGTACTGAACATATCTACTTTACTGTACTGAACATATCTACCATACTGTACTGAAAATAAATACTTTACTGTACCGAACATATCTACTTCCCTGTACTGTACTGAACATATCTACTTTACTGTACTGAACATATCTACTTCACTGTACTGTACCGAACATATCTACTTCACTGTACTGTAGCCGAACATATCTACTTTACTGTACTGAACATATCTACTTTACTGTACTGAACATATCTACTTCACTGTACTGTACCGAACATATCTACTTCACTGTACTGTACCGAACATATCTACTTTACTGTATTGAACATATCTACTTTACTGTACTGAAAATAACTACTTTACTGTACTGTACCGAACATATCTACTTTACTGTACTGGACATATCTACTTCACTGTACCAAACATATCTACTTTACTGTACTGAACATATCTACTTTACTGCACTGAACATATCTACTTCACTGTACTGTACCGAACATATCTACTTTACTGTACTGAACATATCTACTTCACTGTACTGTACCGAACATATCTACTGTACTGAACATATCTACTTTACTGTACTGAACATATCTACTTTACTGTACTGAAAATAACTACTTTACTGTACTGTACCGAACATATCTACTTTACTGTACTGAACATATCTACCTTACTGTACTGAACATATCTACTTTACTGTTCTGAGCATATCTACTTTATTGTACTGAAATCAATGGTTTTTGTTTAGCATACATTTCAAAGGAAACAAAGTCAAAGTGTAATTCCGTTAGCGCATCCAGTAACTTCCACACAGAGTGCAGTCAGTCCCCCATGGGTTATTTTCTAGTTAATCTTGCCCTAGAATGGATTTGTTTCCCATTCAATATTTTACCTTATCTTTCCTCTCGGCAGCTGCTCTATCTCAAAAATATTAAAAGGTCAAATAATGATTGGCCATGAATTTAACAATCCAATCATGCTTCCACTGTCCATCAAACTATGAGCAACTAGAACAACAAGAGATGTAGCCAGCCATTAATTGTGCTTATAAATAATCCAAAACTCGGCAAGAGTGCCAACATTAAGAGTGATTCTAGCTTTTGATGATCATATAAAATTGCAAGCACATAGCAATTTAGATCAAAAACAGACTGTTGCCCAGCCCCTCTGATTTAAAGGACAAATTGAAAGCTGTAAATATATTTCATGGAAGATTTACAAAACCTTTCAAGTTAACAAGGGACTTAAAAGTCAGAGAAAAAGTTCCAGCTAAATGCACAGGGGTGAATTGTTTTGAAGGCAAGGTGGCCCTACAAAGACAGTCAGAGGTGATTGCTTTCAAGTGCCAATCTGTAAAGATGGAGATCTGTTGTATTTCAGAGAAAATTCTCTCCAAGGTATGAACAATAGATGTCTTGCTCCCATGAGAGGACGATACAGATCTCCTCACAAGTGTAGAGGATATGTCGGTCAGGAACTGGCAAAATAGACTTGATGACGTAAAAGTCTGCACATTACACTATTGAATGGGAAGTTGTTTCATTTCAGGGTATTGTCTAGCTAAACTGGAAAATAACTCATAGGGAACTGACTGCACTCTGTGTTGTGTTACTGTATGCACTAACGGAATTTCACTTTGACTCCTTTAAAATGTATGCCAAACAAAAAGCTCTATCCACAAGGACTACTTTGAACAATTTATGTAGGAAATTTCACCCAAAAACTTTTACTGGAAAAACTGTACAGATGCAAAGTTTGGTCAAATTATGAGTCAGAATAGAAAAACAACAATTTTGTCTCTGCCTCCTCACGTCAAAGGAGCGGTCCTTAGAAAAACTTGTTCAACACACTGACATGACACAAACATCGCCAGATTCCTTTCCAGCAGGTGAATGTACATATATAACTGTCATAGCTCTACGATAAAGATTGTGACCTACACACAAGTAATTTTGTGTGGAAGTCCAAAACTTTTTTTCCACGCCGGAGGCAGACATAAAGCACAAGTCCTTTTCACAGGGCCTCTCATTATCACTAATGTCATGATATTTGGGGTAAAGTAATAAAGAAGGTGAAATATTTTGGGTAGATGTTTCAAACTCATTAACTATTTAAGTGATAATGCCAGGGAAGCCGTTGTTTGGAGGATATATTGGCATGGGTGTTTGTCGAGGGCCGGCAAACCGTGCCAATACAGTATATCTCCAAATACCGGCTACCGGCTAAGATCATATGGGTTAATAATTAAAAATATGTCCTACTTGCTATAAATACAGCCATAGAAAAACAGTGCAGAACGTCTGTCAGCTCAAGAGGCCCTTACTTGGCACCTTGGAAAACATCAGACACGTAGGAGGAAAAGGTCAATATGACGCATACATTATACTTCAAAGTCAAAAGACCTGGTTGTGTGTACAGCATCGAGGTTCACCCAATAAAATCCCACCAGTCAGTCAGATAATGGACCTTCCTATAGTTTTAAGTTAAGGAAACAGTATAGCCATAATGACCTGGCTATGAGCAAGCCGAGAGGGTCATCAGATTCTGGCCCCTCGCCCTGTCAAAGCAACAAAGCAGAGCTGCTTACTCATCATGTTCCTTCTGCGTTAACTTATAACACTGTGGTGACGGCAGTTTAGGAACACTGCTCCCCTGGCTCCCGGCAAGGAACACGACCCCCAGAGGGTTTTCACACCGCTCTAATCATGATGCAGTGTACCTGGTGAGTGTTCCCGAAGGCCTGGGACACCCCAGCCAAGACGTGTCAAGAGTCATAATGCTGATAAATTAGACCAGGGGAAATAATTTGATTTGCTCTTAGCAGGCAGGAGGGTAATTTTCTTCGGCTTGGCGTAGAATGAACGATATTAGCACCTTTCCATTGCTGCAACATGGTTAATGTGATACATTGCCTTCAACCCTTCACATCTTCACGTAAATCAGGCTCCTGAAGGAACCTCTCATTCTGTCAGCTAGTGAGTCTCTGTAGTGTGACTATTGAGAGAGTTATACAGAAAATTGTCTGTGTTTGGCTAATGTATACTACCAGGGCAGTGTAAATGGAGACCTGCAGTGTTAACAAGCGAACAGGCATTACCTTTTTCAGGTAACTGCCTCTGGTAGTCTCCCCAAGCAATCCGTTCTTAGTCTGTGAGCATCATAGCCTATCCAGGACTAGAGCCGTGTGACAGAATTCATACATAATACTCCACTTAAAGCTACAACACCAAATGGCCCTTAAGTGTTGCAGTGTTGGCAGAAAAAAATCCTTGACACCTGTTACAATATGAAACATATTTTTGGATGAATGTCTTGGGGAGTAGTAACAGACATGTATGTGCTCTGTGATGGTGCTGTACCCAGACTTCAGGGTAATGGAGGGACAGAACAGTACTATCCCACCTAGCCCATGTGACATGGGTCAGGTTATAACTCTGTAACATTACCTCCTATGTGTGACTGGCTGGGGGAAGGTGGGTTATGTAAAAGCCTGCTCCTATCCATTCAAAGTTTCTAGTGTACAGCAATTAGTTTGTTTCATGTTTCGTACCAGCGCCTTCTCTCCACTTGAGAGGGAGGCATGGCATGCTAATGGGAATGGACATGTTTACAATAACAATCTTTGGAGCCAGTTGCACTCCATTAAGGGAGGAATTAGAGCCTGCTCGAGCATGGCTATGATGTCAGCAGCAGGAGCATGCTGTGTCCATGATCATTTCTTACTTCATCTTATCTTGTAAAACAAGCTCTCAGCACAGGTTTCCAGAGGATCTTTACATACGGTATTAAACATTTTTTGGAATTGGAAATGTATTTGTTATCAGGCTTTTCCTCTAGTGTTATTGGTTCTCTCTTCTTCTATGTGTCTCACGACATGCAGGACTGCAATAATGTCCCTCATATTTTATTTAAAAAAAAATTATTTAACCTTTATTTAACCAGGTAGGCAAGTTGAGAACAAGTTCTCATCTACAACTGCGACCTGGCCAAGATAAAGCAAAGCAGTTCGACACATACAACAACACAGAGTTACACATGGAGTGAAACAAACATACAGTCGTAGGATCTTAATTTGAGCCGGTTTGCTACAGCAGGAAAATGTCTATGCAGCAACAGGAAATGTGAATTATAATATGGATTACAATTAATGGACATTTTTATAGGGTTTTATTCATTTTTCGTGAAAGGACAATCACGTCTGAAATTTCTAGGTGTAAATTAAACTTCACCAGCCTTTCAAAACCTCAAATACACTTTTTAAATGTCAAACGACATCTGTATTGCTACGGCAGAGGGGGTTAGCTCATTGTATCTAGGGATCTGTATGGCTACGGAAGAGGGGGTTAGCTCATTGTATCTAGGGATCTGTATGGCTACGGCAGAGGGGGTTAGCTCATTGTATTTAGGGATCTGTATGGCTACGGCAGAGGGGGTTAGCTCATTGTATCTAGGGATCTGTATGGCTACGGCAGAGGGGGTTAGCTCATTGTATCTAGGGATCTGTATGGCTACGGCAGAGGGGGTTAGCTCATTGTATCTAGGGATCTGTATGGCTATGGCAGAGGTTTGCTCATTGTATCTAGGGATCTTTAAAGGTTCAGGTTTTCCATGAATTCAATTGCGTTCACACTTTTACACTGAACAGACAACATCTGGCTGGATTGAGGCTCAATCAATGAGCTTATGTTCAGCAATGCTCACAAAAAAATCCAACGTGATATAGTTTGAGTCTTGGAGAGATTCAAGCCGATGGCAGGTTGTGAAGGGCTGTGTGTCAGCGTGTTAGAACAATACAGTATCCTACATGAGCAGGAAGGAAACATGTGAGCAAGAAACTGGCAGTTCAGCTTCAGTTACAGAAAGACCTTTTACCTTCATTCGATTAACCTCAAATAGGTAATAGAGTAGCTCTCTAATCCATGCTGATGCTTCACAAAAAAACTGTGGTTGCAAACAATGGTGTGTGGGTATTGACAGGATAGAGAGGAGAAGTGGTTTGATTAATACTCTGTAGTCACGTGTGCTTTTCAGCAGTGTCTGGCAGTGGCTCAGATAAGAAATACTATATAGGTGAATAATATTATGCACCAAACCGCACAAGGTAGCTGAGTGGGCCAATTTATCTAATCACTTTATTTGTTGTTTTTTTTAAAGCGTATCTTCGCCTTGTCTGCCACGTAATAAAGACATCACTGAGCAAAGTGTCAAATAAAATGTTTTGAAATACAACTGATCCTCTATTGTACCATCCTTGACACCATGTTGTTGTGCGTATAGAGTGACTAATGATTTGAATGGTATTACATAGATACTATTCCCAGAATATAAAATCCTTAGAACTTCGTATTGCTTTGTAAAGGAATAGCTCATCACATAAATATTAATGTCCATCCACCACATATAGTTAGATTTGCAGGAGGTTATTTATTGCAGACAAAGTTTAAAGGTTTTTAATATTTTTTTACTTTTATTTTTATTGAACATTCTATGCTGCTACACCGTCAGTCCCCTAGGAGTCTCTGCTTGGTTAGAGACGAAACCCAACAGTTTTTCACTGTGGAAGCCCCTCTGGAGGGAAGCAGATCCCAGATGTACATGGTAATCTTTACGTGAATTTCACTTGTCCAAAAGACAAGTTTTATCAGCATGTGATTAGTGATAACAACATGCCAATATCTTTTCTATAATTGCAATCCCTTTGGTGCGTGCATTGGTGCAGTGAGACTTACACAGGCCTATATTAATAAGTCACTTCACAACATGAAATTGTAAATATATTTTATTAACATCTTAAATGGACTATGAACTTTGAAGAATGTAGAACAAGAGATTTGAGGATTGTGGAAGACTGTAGAAAAGTGTGTTGCATATCAATGTTCTGTGTATACCAATTATCTGTGTATATCAATGGATCTGTGCATATCAATGGATCTGTGCATATCAATGGATCTGTGCATATCAATGGTTCTGTGCATATCAATGATCTGTGTATATCAATGATCTGTGTATATCATTGATCACTTGCTATACTTTTCTTTTGTTGGTTTTAAGTAAGTTGGGGTACAGAAAAACCTATGGTATTTCACTGAGTCAAAAGTGAACGTCCTAATGCCATCGACATTCAGTGCTCTTTTTTTACCCTCTGTGTAGACAGCGATGGATGTTTTTGACTATGGGAGGAAAAACAAATTATAGATTGAAGTCCCGACTCCCATCAGTGAAGCAACAGTGAAGACTCAATACAGTTGTATAGTCTCTCCTCTTTCAAATTGGAACTTGCCTGGTGTCAGCCACTACAGACGCTTGTACAAGACGACTTCCATCCCTCTGTCTCTCACTCTGCATGATTCCAGGTAAATGTATAAAACAAGGTCAACATGAGGTGTTGAATAAAGACCACACAAAAACACCACAGTCATGCTGTGGTACAACATAAGCAAAAGCGTTATGACATTCTTTGTAACCGATTTGACTTTTGCCTCAAATTTGGGGTCTGACAATATCTTTCAGTTGCAGAGTTGTTCCAAGAAAAGAGTCAATTTGGGTAGTGTAATTTGGTAAAAAAAAACATGTTAAAAAATTTTCAACTTCATGAAAAAGTTTTCCCATCTCAAGAGGTTAAATAGAAAAATTACTATAATAAGTGCCAATGAAGTGCCACATAAACTTGGTAGGGGCAATTGGGGGAGGGGCAATTGAATGCAAGGTGAACATTTCTAGCCTGTCTATCTAATCTAATCTAATCTATTGGTAACAGGGTTTACGTGTTATGCTCGACGTGGTGAAAACACCAGAACATGGCCAAAAAGAGTAGAACTACCTCACCTGCTTTTACACTATGATTTTACTATTAGATGTTCAATGTTTTTTATAGAAAACATTATTTAAAAAGGAATAGTTTCACCATAATTAATGAGAGTTCAGGTCGCATAACAGGGTTGACATGAAGGAAAGATTTTAATTAATCACTAATCACATGAAATAAATAATAATGGTCAGAAATGACTTTGTCAAAGCAACAAAATAACTAGGGCTTTATAATGATAGTGAAATCTGGGAGAAATTTTGGGGTTAATTAAGTGGGTTAAATTCTTCCTAGAAGTCGAAAAAACATGACGAGGGACATGTCAAAATGCTAATATTTGGCACTTTAGTAAGTATCTATTCATATGAGAGACGTATTGAATTTTTCATGTGGTCTATATTAAAGGGCACACTTTCTACAGAAATAAGGTTGTAATATTATCTATTGCCAATTAAAGTCTCATATTCCGTACTACACGATAATGTGAATTATTGAAACGTCTACATCTCTATAATTTGAGCTTGCTGAGCTTTAACAGTGGAGTTGCCATGACAACACAGATGTAGTGCAAGCTTAGTGTCGCCGGGGGTTCACTTGTTTGAGTCTGTGAGAACAGAACACTTTATATGAACAGGGTCATAGGACAGCCCACTGCTCTCTGACTTGTCTCTCTCTTACTTTAGAGTTTCCATAGCAGACAGTGGCGGATGCAAGTATATTATTAGTATCTACCCCTTGGTATCCTCAAATATCTAGGCTTTTAAATTGTCTAGCTGAGACCAAATAGTTATAGCTATGTTTCTTATATTTCTTGTCTGCTCTAGATCCCCTCTCTGTGTCATTATTCAAGAATAACGGGCATGGCAGTGACTGGGGAAAGGAAGAACACTGTAAAGAGAATGTCTCAAATAAAATAGCACAGTATCTCTGAATTAAAAAATGCTCATGTTGAATTCTTCTAGTAATATTTGAGATGACTGATGTGCATTTATTTCATATGGAAAGCAACCTGAATTGATTTAGCCATTCCTCAGGAAGTATATGTGAGGATATAATGGATAAATACACATGAAATACTACCCTCAGAACGTAATGTACTGAATCCATTAAAATATCCTTCCAATAGATAGAAAGGAAAAGGAGACAGTGAAAGATAAGACACCCTGTACCTTGAGGAGTAAAGTGTTTTGAAATATTGATATTTGTGGTAGGCATGTGTATTAGCACTGTGCAGACCTGTGAATCACTAGACATGAATACTGTCACTCATTCTTGAGTGACACGTGCAGAGGTGAGAGTTCCATCTTTGCTGACAGCGCACAAATGCTGACTTTGCTCTACGTAGGCTGACTTTGCTCTACGTAGGCGGACTTTGTTTGAAGGCTTTATCGTCTCCAGATAGGCTGTTGGAAGGTATGGAATTGTGAATGGATAGGTGGCAAACACACGCATACAGTACAGTGTGCGTCACCATTACAGTTACAGATCCTGAATTAAAATCGTGCTAATTGAATAATCAACTGTGCTGAACAGATTCTTACATTTGTAGTCATAAAATCCCCTGACAGAGCGAAGCTGACAAAAAAGAATACAATCTTGGTAAACAGTTGAAAAGTTGTAGGGAGAAATTCCCTTTTTCAATGAAATATGTAGTAAATTTGTATTTTTCTGTTTACTTCTTATCTCGGCAAACAGTTGGCAAGTTAAAAAGGATCAATTAATTAAAAATGATGTCAAAGATATGGCAAAGAAAATGTCAACCATCTGATGATTCATGGATGTTTTGCTTTAGATCCTTACATCTATCGTTCATCATGTTAACGCTTGAGTGCTTTTTAGAACCTCAGAGGTCCTTGGCCTGTCTCAGTGCAGTAATTAAAGTGACATGAGGAGGACACCCCGTGCTCCCCTTGTAGATACACTGTCAACTACAGTACCCACGATCCAACAGAACCGCCCACCCATTTAACACGACAGAACCATGTGGGCCAGCCCACAGATCTCCCTTGCCCACTGAAAAGGTCAGAAGATAAAGATGTGACATGATGTCATTCAATGGTGAAGTAAGGGTGTACACTGCATGCATGCGTGGGAGTGAGTGTTAGAGAGTGGGGTGGCTCTTGCCATTTTAACAAAGGTTAATCGTGGGGAGCTTCAGCCTTCATCCCAGACAGAGTTTGCATAGACAGCCAATTAATCTTACCATAGCAAGAGCCCACTGGCCTCTATGACGTGTACAGGGCCAATTAAGCTGTAGGAGCTCCTCAGACAACAGATCTGAGACAGCTCTAATTTAAGCCATGGCACTAATGAAGATGTTCAGTTTGATCATTATGCTTAAGGTTGTCCGTCACAAAATGTTCAATTAAAAAGTAGAAGAATGGGCTCGATCATTGAGAATGTCTAATCTTGCCAATGTGTCTTTTTCAAATAAATTTTAAATGACTGTCAGTCCGAATATGTATTTTTTCCAATTAATGGCAAATCCACTTTTGAAAGGGAACCCTGGAAGTACAGTTTAGACAGAAAATATTCCTTTGGAAGCCCTAAATGGATTACACTACCCTGGAAGATCGACAACTATTTAATAATTAAATTCTTGATCAAGAACTTACTTATTTCAGATAACACTTTTCAAAATTGGTGGTTGACCCAAAACTTTGATCAACCTTTCTACAGAAATTAAAATCATCTAAGATTGGCTGGACTTAAATCCATTGGAACTTGCATTTATTTTTGATTAAACATTCTGAACTTTACCAGAGATGTAGTTCAAATCATATGAGCAAAAAATATTTCGCTTTATCTGGGATGCTAAACCAGATATATAATGAATATTAACTAGGTCGGTTGAGATTATTAAATCTAAAAGCACTAAACCTCTCTCTAAAAGCTTCACTTATCCAAAAGTTTGATTTGAACCCTAAATGGTTCTCAAGTAGATTACTAAGAAAAACTCATCCATTGTTTAAAAATTTCCTTTTTGCCTTGCAGATTGCCATGTCTCATTTTCGATTAAATTGAAAATGAAACTTTTTTCAAGGTATCTCTTTTTTTCAAACAAGCATTACAGAGCTGGCTACAATTTAAATTTCATCCCCCTGATAAGATACAACAAATGTGCTGGTTGCTAAAATACCTGGATTTATGGAAAATATGTTTGAAAAGGGTATTTTGTTTTTAAATGATACTGTAAATTGGAATGGTAGAGTTATGTCTTTCATGGAGTCATCAGAATTGTATGGGAAGGTCTGCTCAATCCAAGATTGCAACCAATTGACTACAGAATTACCCCAAAAATGGAGGAGGCAGGTGGCAGCTGGAGGAGGGTCTGTCTGCCCAATATAAAGGATCAAAACTGGCTGAAGAATAAAAATAACATAAATAGGAAAGTATACCAGTTTCATTTGAGGACCAGGATGTTGACAACTGTGCCATACAGATTGCAAAATAGTTGGGAAGAGATTTTTGATGTACCGATTCAATGGTAAAGGGTGTATGAGTTGATATATAAAACAACGCAAGGTTTAAGACTTTGTGCTTTTCAGCTAAAACGATTGTACAGAATTCTTGCCACCGACAAAATGTTGAATATTTGGGGCATACAATCGAGGCAGCTCTGCAGATTTTGTTGTGAGGATACAGAATCAATAGACCATTTGTTCTGGTATTGCCCTCAGGTAGCCTGTTCCTGGTCTCAGGTTCAGGAATGGCTGAAAATGCATAACATTGATCTAAAATTGACCCTAGAAATAGCATTGTTGGGAGATCTGGACAGACCGGGCCAGTCAATTACTAATATACTAATACTCGTAGTAAAAGTATTTATCTTCAACTCGCAATCTGTGGATTATATTCGATTAGATCGACTCAAAATGTATGTTATACATCACAGCATAGTTGAAAGATATTTGGTGCGTAGAAGTCTGAAGAGGGTGGCCAGCAGAGATAGGTTGGATGGGCTGAGGGAAGCTGAGGGTTGGGATGTGGAATTGGAGACAAGTGGGAGTGGAGTTGTTGAGCGGGAGATTGACCATTATTCTAAGATAAAAGCAAAAGAATAAAGTCAAAATAAAACATAATGAAAAATACATTTGAATGATACTGAGGGGCAACGTTGTTACAGATAATGCCTGTTTGCCTGAGGCTGATGCCATGCAGGTGTTTATACACATGCATATACACATACTCTCATTCAAATGCACACACATGCACATACATGGACACAAACACATATACACACATGCACATACATGGACACAAACACATATACACACATGTAAATAGTGCCATACATGCACTCAAACATATTCAGTTGGCCTTGCTATTATGATTTTTGTTGTCCTTGATGTCTTATGTTTTACATTTTTCGTGTGCGGGGGGGTTCTCAGATGGTTGACGGGCAGCTCTTGGGGAACTGTGGGGGGGATCTTGGAAAGCTGGTGGCCTGATGGTTGGGAGCTTGGGCCGGTGGCTCATGGTTGATTGGTTCGGGTCCCTCTTTTTGACCTTGTGGGAGATCTGTTGACTTGCCCTTGAGCAGGGTGTTAACCCTGGTTGCTGCTGTGGGTCGCTCTGGATGGGAGTCTGTTAGATGACTAATGTGATGTAGATGTTGAGCGGCTTCACTGCAAGTAGATTGTAAGTTTTATATATTCAATAAAAAAGAACCGTACCAGAAATGGATTTTGCTGCTATTAGCACACTTTAAAGATGTTCCACACTGTACAGATGTTTCACAGTAGCTAGGTTTCCATCCAATTTGCAACATATTTTCATGTGAATATTGTAAAATCAGCATAAAAACAATATGTGCATTTTCCAAACAGAGATGTTGTCATCAGATTGACTTGTTGCAGATAAAAGGTTGGGTGTGATGGCATAATGGACATAAAATACCTTATGTGGTAAAATTCCCATGTATCGAATAAAAAATACAAGTTAAATGGCTTTCCATCGCATTTTCAAATCTACTGATGGTTTTGTTGGGTTATATAGCAGTGTGCCCACTCTGGTATCGGCTCCTGCGCTCTAGCCACCTGCTCTCTAGCCACCTGCGCTCTGGTCACCTGCGCTCCGGTCACCTGCGCTCCAGCCACCTGCGCTCTAGCCACCTGCGCTCTAGCCACCTGCTCTCTAGCCACCTGCGCTCTAGCCACCTGCGCTCTAGTCACCTGCGCTCTAGCCACCTGCTCTCTAGTCACCTGCTCTCTATTCACCTGCTCTCTAATCACCTGCTCTCTAGCAATCTGCTCTCTAGTCACCTGCTCTCTAGCCACCTGCTCTCTAGCCACCTGCTCTCTAGCCACCTGCTCTCTAGCCACCTGCTCTCTAGCCACCTGCTCTAGCCACCAGCGCTCTAGCCACCAGCGCTCTAGCCACCAGCGCTCTAGCCATCTGCTCTCTACTCACCAGCGCTCTAGCCACCAGCGCTCTAGTCACCAGCGCTCTAGCCACCTGCTCTCTAGTCATCTGCGCACTAGTCACCAGCGCTCTAGCCACCAGCGCTCTAGCCATCTGCTCTCTACTCACCAGCGCTCTAGCCATCTGCGCTCTAGTCAGCAGTGCTCTAGTCACCAGCGCTCTAGCCACCTGCGCTCTAGCCACCAGGGCTTTAGTCATCTGCTCTCTACTCGCCAGCGCTCTAGCCACCTGCGCTCTAGTCACCAGCGCTCTAGTCACCAGCGCTCTGCCACCTGCGCTCTAGCCACCAGCGCTCTAGCCACCAGCGCTCTAGCCATCTGCTCTATACTCACCAGCGCTCTAGCCACCAGCGCTCTAGCCACCAGCGCTCTAGTCACCAGCGCTCTAGCCACCTGCGCTCTAGCCACCAGCGCTCTAGCCATCTGCTCTCTACCCACCAGCGCTCTAGCCACCAGCGCGCTAGTCCTCTGCAGTCTAGCCACCAGCGCTCTAGCCACCTGCGCTCTAGCCACCTGCGCTCTAGCCACCTGTGCTCTAGTCACCAGCACTCTAGTCACCAGCGCTCTAGCCACCTGCGCTCTAGCCATCTGCTTTCTACTCACCAGCGCTCTAGCCACCTGCGCTCTAGCCATCTGCTTTCTACTCACCAGCGCTCTAGCCACCTGCGCTCTAGCCACCAGCGCTCTAGTCACCAGCACTATCTGCCCAATGTCAGCTAGAGCACACACATACAGCCTACATTATGATATTATTATTATGGACAAAAGAGTGAGATTTTTTTTATTTGTCAAAATGCAGACAATCATCAATTATCATGTCACCAGAATAAGACTAATATTTATTGGAAAGGAGCATCAAGCTCATCACCTTGTACTTTCTCCACCTGTATCCTAATAAACTCCATGCTTATTAGGGGGAGGACCACAAATGTCCTCACATGATTCAAGTTTACTTCGATATGATGATTGTTAAATAAATATTTGCTCATAAAAGCGTTTCCACCGACATTTATTTCATAATTAATTTTACCTAAACAAAAAGGTCCCACCTTGTCTAGCGTATTTAGTTTTGTCGACATTTGGAAAGTGTACCAACATTTGTTTCGGTTTCTAACAGGCCTGTCATTACATTTTTCTTCCAACATGTACTTTACTCGCATAAAAAGGTTGGATGGAAACCTGGTTAGTACAGATGTACTAACCAGGTTTATGTAAAGATGTTCCACACTGTAAAGATGTTCCAGACTGTAAAGACATTCCACACTGTAAAGATGTTTCACACTGTAAAGATGGTCTTATTGAATTGACATGATCAATGGAGATGTATTAATCATATTTAGTTATTTTGGTGATGGTCCAGTTCATGTGTTGCTTCTGTAAACATGTTTGCAAAGCCTGGGTGGAACTTAAAATAATTAATATCATGCATCCATTTTAAACTTACGATGTGTCTGCCTTGTCCTCACTGAGGTTAATCTGAGGAAATGCAATGGCAATAATTTGGTTTCTATTTGGCTCTGGTAAACTACAGCCATTATAAACATGATTTACAATCTCAATGATACTCCTCTCCATGGTTAACTTAATAATCGTTAACCTCAATTAGATTTGTTGGAGAGTCTGATGGAAGATCTATTCTCTGTAGATCTATTCTCATTTTAGCTGTCTCAGCGGAGATCTTTAATAACCTCTGGTCACTCCCCCTACTACTAGCCCACCACATCCAGTAGAGAAACATGTTTTCCAGCTCCCTAGCCCAGCACATTGAGGGGAGTTGAATGTATTTCCAGCCACTGACACCACATCCTGGAGAGTAGCATGTATTTCCATCTCCCTATCCCACCACATCCAGGAGAGTAGCATGTATTTCCATCTCCCTATCCAACCACATCCAGCGGAGTATTATGTTTTCCAGCTCCCTACTCCACTAAATCTATGGGAGTAGCATGTATTTCCAGCTTTTTAGCCCACCACATCCAGGTGAGTGGTATATATTTCCAGCTCCCAAGTCCACCACATCCAGGAGAGTAGCATGCAATTTCAGCCCCTGACACCACATCCAGGAGAGTAACATGTATTTCCAGCCCCTGACACCACATCCAGGAGAGTAACATGTATTTCCAGCCCCTGGCACAACACCCAGGAGAGTAGCATGTATTTCCAGTTCCCTAGCCCACCATATTCAGGAGAGTAGCCTGTTTTCCAGCTTCCTATCCCACCACATCCAGGAGAGTAACATGTATTTCCAGCCCCTGACACCACATCCAGGAGAGTAACATGTATTTCCAGCTCCTGGCACAACACCCAGGAGAGTAGCATGTATTTCCAGTTCCCTAGCCCACCATATTCAGGAGAGTAGCCTGTTTTCCAGCTTCCTAGCCCACCACATCCAGGAGAGTAACATGTATTTCCAGCCCCTGACACCACATCCAGGAGAGTAGCATGTATTTCCAGTTCCTTAGCCCACCATATTCAGGAGAGTAGCCTGTTTTCCAGCTCCCTAGCCCAGCACATTGAGGGGAGTAGAATGTATTTCCAGCCACTGACACCACATCCTGGAGAGTAGCATGTATTTCCATCTCCCTATCCCACAACATCCAGGAGAGTAGCATGTATTTCCATCTCCCTATCCAACCACATCCAGCGGAGTATTATGTTTTCCAGCTCCCTACTCCACTAAATCTATGGGAGTAGCATGTATTTCCAGCTCTTTAGCCCACCACATCCAGGAGAGTAGAATGCATTTTCAGCTCCCTAGCCCACAACATCCAAGAGAGGAACATGTATTTCCAGCTCTTTAGCCCATCACATCCAGCAGAGTAGCATGCATTTCTATCTCCCTAGCCCACCACATCCAGGGGAATAGCATGTATTTTCAGCCCCTGACACCACATCCAGGGGATTAGCATGTTTTTCCAGCTCCCTTTTCCACCACATCCAGCGGAGTATTATGTTTTCCAGCTCCCTATTACACCACATCTAGGGGAGTAGCATGTATTTCCAGCTCTTTAGCCCACCACCTCCAGGAGAGTGGCATGTTCTTCCTGCTCCCAAGCCCACCACACCCAGGAGAGTAGAATGTATTTTCAGCTCCTGACACTACATCCAGGGGAGTAGCATGTACTTCCTGCTCCTTAGCCCACCATATCCAGGAGAGCAGCATGTATTTTCAGCCCCTGACAACACATCCAGGAGAGTAGCATGTACTTCCAGCTCCCTAGCCCACCACATCCAGGGGAGTAGCATGCATTTGCAGCCCCTGACACCACATCCAGGAGAGTAGCATGTATTTTCAGCCCCTGACACCACATCCAGGAGAGTAGCATGTATTTTCAGCCCCTGACAACACATCCAGGAGAGTAGCGTGTACTTCCAGCTCCCTAGCCCACCACATCCAGGGGAATAGCATGCATTTCCAGCTCATGACACCACACACAGGAGAGTAGCATGTATTTCCAGCCCCTGACACCACATCCAGGAGAGTAGCATGTATTTTCAGCCCCTGACACCACATCCAGGAGAGTAGCATGTTTTCCCAGCTTCCTAACCCACCACATCCATGACAGTAGCATGTACTTCCTGCTCCTTAGCCCACCATATCCAGGAGAGCAGCATGTATTTTCAGCCCCTGACAACACATCCAGGAGAGTAGCATGTACTTCCAGCTCCCTATCCCACCACATCCAGGGGAGTAGCATGCATTTGCAGCCCCTGACACCACATCCAGGAGAGTAGCATGTATTTTCAGCCCCTGACACCACATCCAGGAGAGTAGCATGTATTTTCAGCCCCTGACACCACATCCAGGAGAGTAGCATTTATTTCCAACTCTTTAGTCCACCACATCCAGGGGAGTAGAATGTATTTCCAGCTCCTGACACCATATCCAGGGGATTAGCACATATTTCCAGCTCATTAGCCCTCCAAATCCAGGAGAGTAGTATGTTTGTTCAGCTCCTTAGCCCACCACATCCAATGGAGTAGCATTTATTTCCAGCTCTTAGCCCACCACATCTAGGGGATAGAATGTATTTCCAGGCCCTGACTCCACATCCAGGAGAATAGCGTGTATTTCCAGCCTCCAACACCACATATAGTCTAGGTCCAAAAGGCTTCTAAACAGCTTCTACCCCCAAGCCATGAGTCTGAACATCTAATCAAATGGCTACCCAGACTATTTGCATTGCTCCCCCTTCTTTTATGCTGCTGCTACTCTGTTATTGTCTATGCATAAGTCCCTTTAATATCTATACCTACATGTATATATTACCTCAATTACCTCGACTAACCGGTGCCCCCGCACATTGACTCTGTACCGGTACCCCCTGTAAATAGCCTCACTATTGTTATTTTACTGCTGCTCTTTAATTATTTGTTACTTTTATTTTTTTTGTTTTTTTAGGGTATTTTTCTTAAGGTTAAGGGCATGTAAAGTGAGCATTTCACTGTAAGATCTACACCTGTTGTATTCGGCGCATGTGACAAATACAATTTGATTTGATTTGATATAATGGTAATGCTGGGGTGATCCTGGAGACCATAGATTAAATAAAATTACTATATTCTTATTCAATTATTGTTGTCTAATTCCTAGTTCTATGCTGTGGACTGAGACTCTACCTGAGAACAGCAGGTGTTTGCCTAGTTTTTAAATAATTAAGGTAGCTAAATTAGATTTCTTTGACATTAATGAATGTATTAATGAGGCCCATTGACACACTCCCTTATGCTAATAAGCCGAGCGGCGTGGGGAAGGAACCTAAAGTTAAATAGGTCATTCCAAACTTAGAAAGGAGACAGAGGAGGAAGGGCAAAGTAAACCCAACTAATCGCTTCCTTTATCGACAGTCATCTTTGTGTTGAACAGTAAAAAGGATCTCTACCTTTTGTTGTAGAAATTAGGTTATTTAGATCAATGCAGAAGTACAGTAGTAGTACAGGAAATAATACTAATAATATGCCATTTAGAAGACTTTAATCCAAAGCAATTTACAGTCAGTTCTGGGGAAGCTAATCTGAAAATATAGTTGAACAAGCTACCAATTACTTCACGCTGGAAGAGGTTAAGCTACACTAAAGCTACCCTTAAAAAACATATAGTTTACTTAACTAAAGTTACTTAAAAAAAGTAGTTCACTACATCCAAACTACTTTGTGATAAATGATCATATCTAAATCTGAGTTGTCAGACTATAAATTGCAAGAACAGATCAATCTGTAGTCAGATGTTGACAGAATATAATTTAGCCTTTAATTTTTTTAAATAATAATCAAGTGAGAAATATTCATGTCTGAAATTCTTGCCTACTTCACCCATATTTTATTTTAGAAAAAAAAGTTCCAGTAGTTAGTTACAACGCTATATGACAAAAAAAGTAATTAACTACTGAAAACACTACCAAGATTTGAATTTAGTACAACTACCACCAAGCTCCTGCAAAATGTAGCTTCATTATTTGTTGAATTACATGTAGTTCACTACTCCTCGACATTGTTTACAGTCATGCATGCATACATTTTTTGTATCGGTAGCACCAGCAGGAATCAAACCCACAACCCTTGGCATTGCAAACGCCATGCCCTAACAATTGAGCCACATGTTTATAGCGAGCAGTAAGGGACACTATCCCTCATACATCTTTAATATCAAATGTAATCTTATTTCCAGCACAACTATTTGTCAACTTCTTGACTCCCTCACACAGTCAATTTTGGGCTAAACTTGGCCTTAAACTTTCTAAACCAGGGCTGTTTCCTTTCCGAAATATATCAATAAGTAAATAAATAAGAATCACCTCTTTCAGCTTGTTGAGGGACTAAATCAATTTTCTGATTACATGGTTCAAGGTATGATGTAGGCACTAAGCTTATTAACTCTCTGGGCTTGGCTGCAATACCTGGAGACCTGCCAGCCAGAGAAACCTAGCTACCGAGCAGCCCACAGTGCTGGAGCCCTGGCTTACTGAAAGTATCACATTCTGTTCCCATTTAAATCAAGGCTGTTCCACTGCCTTTGCAGTGGATTCTTATGCTCTCTGGTCCATTGTTACTGTTGCTTTAACATGAGCTGGAGTATCTGGGATAAGCATTCCCCTACTAAGCCTTGGCGTAACATTAATGCCGGGCTCCATGGTAAGTATAAAGCAGACATATTAATACAGAGACAAGCCAATTCTATATCTGTTTGATGTGAGGTGCTTTACATAGCTCTATGGGATTATTTGAAGGCCTCTGAATCTGAGAGGCTAATAAGACGCTGATAACGAAAGTCTGACAGTAATCTCAGTCTGTTCTTTTTCCTGCTCATTAATCAGTGTTTTGAATGGCTACCACTTCGGACTGTTATATTAGGATAAACCATCTCAAGCATTTGCTAGCCACGTTTAAAATGTCCCTCCAGCTCAAGCAAGTTTACTCTGTCTTTTACAACTTTCTCATAATGAGTATTTAATGTCTTTGGAGCTTTTGAGTGTCCATCAAGTGTCCATCATCCTCCTTTACTTGTCTATCATGTTTATACTGTACTATCCTGTAACACCTTCTCATAAGGATAGCAGCAGAGCATTCTTAAAAGGAGAACCCATTGCTAAAACATATACTTTTGGTAGGTAAGCATTATATGTTGATGGTTAAAATACCTTTGCATTTGAAAAACTGCACCTGAGAGAGAGGGAAAAATGTCATCACACATAGTTATCCACTAACACTACAGATGAGAGGCAGCATAATGCAGGACATTACAGCCCCAATGGCACAGTAAAAAAAGAGGCTGAAATGAATCATTGAGCGGCTGAGTGATAGTTGAGGGCTAAGTGTGTAAGCACCTTGCATTTATTTGATGTCCCCCATCACCTTACAGTCATCCTGCTCTCTCTCCTCTCTCTGCTCCACTGGCCCACCTTCTACCCTTTGGTTTTGCCTGAGCGAGCATTCAATTCTTCCTCCGGTGTACCATCGACACAGACAGCCACTGAGGCATAAGAGTGGTTGAGCCCCTCTCTAACTCCCCTTAGTCTGGCCTTCACCCTTACTCTCATTCCGTTGCAGTCACAGGAACTCCTTGGTGAATACAGATGTAGGATCTCAATTTGACACATATTGTCACAGCAAAATAATCAGCAACAAAAGACTGATCAAATTAAGATCCTACATGTGTATTCGCTCCGTTAATTGCCGAAAAGCAAAAACATTTATGATCACCTGATCATACTGTACATTAAAAACCTGATTAAGATGCCCTATCCAGTCAGTAACTTCTCTGTAGTCTACACAGGTATGAGGCCCTGTACTCAGAGGCTGGTATCTTAGCAGGGTGGTGTAAAAGGGACAAGATGGTGTGGTGGGGAAGCATTATATGTGGTTATTGTGTACTAGAGAGTCACTCAACTTAAATAGTTTCATTATATCGAGCCACATAATGGAGAATCTGCTAACTGTCCTATACAAGGTAACCTATGTGGAAGTATACTGTATCAACTTAAAATGTTCCAAATATGATTTTTACATCCCCATTACTGTGTAATTTCATAACAATTTCCACATTACCATGTCACAAATATTAATACAACTTGCAACTATAGTTTAATTATAGAGTTACTATGCATGTACTGGGGCAATGACAGGTAAAGTGTTATTGATTCACAATGTATAAATAAACAGAGCGATAAGATGACTATGCGGCTCTAATCGGTGGCCTGTCCTTCTCAGATGTACCCTGGTTCATTGGTATGCAGAGCTGATCACTGCGCAGACCCTTTTCTGCCTCAACTGTCCATTAAGGTCTACCACATTAGTACTCCCAAGGTCATCCCATAGAATGCTGACATCCTATGGAAATAATCTAAAGGCATTTTTCCATAACCAAATTAACTAGCTAACCCATGTCTTATTGGTATCCCCCACTACCCTCTGAAGGAATGTTAAATGGCTCTGCATATATATGTAGTTATGAGTCTTTCCACACTGATATTAAAGGACACGTTTAACCAAATCTCTCTGATGTAAATGGCATGTTATACAGGTGTCCAGACACTTTTTTGCGATTCCCCATAAAACGTTTATCCGCAACGTTATATTCCATTTTGTTGGACTCAAGCGATACCTTTCCATGTTTTAGCCGCCTTTTTCGTTCCCATTGTGGTGAAATCTGGCACACAAAAATGGATCGCTTGAGTCCAACAAAATGTAATATAAAGTTGCAGATAAAGATCGGAATTACACAATTTCATTTGTACAACATCTAAAGTCCTGCATCGCTATACTGAGAGTTTTGCCATTTCTAGATGGATGTAAATAGGTGTTTAGGGAGCCTTTGTTCTTGTTTTATCTCTTCCCCTGCAATTACAGAATGAGCATGAGGAATTATATCGCTGCTGGGGTTTTCCCAAAACCAATTGAAAAAAAAGTATCTGGACACCTCTATAACATGACATTTGCATCCAAATAGAGATTTGTCCCAAAAAAGTGGACTTGTCCTGATATTGGACTGTGATTGCATTGACTATGTTCAACTGATGGAACAATGGTGGCGTTTCAAAATGTGTTGGTATAGTAAACTGTCTCTGAGAAGATTTGTGGTACAGGGTGAGGAGGAAGGCAGAGGTTGCTAGTTGATTTGACATTTTTATCCACTTTGTTATGATAAACACTGATCGAGATGTATTCCCACAATCCACTTACTGGCTAAGTCTCTTATATAAATTATTAAATCATTTCTAACAGTCTATTCATTGTCCACCTCTGGAATGAATGTGTGGTGAATTTGTGAATTTGTCATACTTAAGGCATAAAATCATATAATAATATTTTGGGGAATTAATTGGTAACCTGCATGTGCAGACCTAATTATAATGACATTGAGAAGGGCTTAAAATGTTCTCAATATACATTATTTTATGAATACATGCACAAACTCAACAATTCACTAAACCTTTTCCTCTGTAAAAATAGGATATTCAGCACGAATGCCAACCGACTGTCAGATCATTTCACCTTTACAGCCTTACTCTTTGTTATCCATGCGACAAACCAGAATAATGTTTATACTGCAGTTTTGTGTTAAACTTGGCCATCTATCTAATGACTTTATGGCAACCATTCTGCATCTTACTTAATGGCTTGTAGAGCCTATCCATTGTAAGACCCTTGACATTTTGTTTTTATAGACCACCTCCACAGCACAGTGAAACTGAAATATCACTGCATAGTTAAGAGGCTTGCTCTTCTCTAACACTTGGCAGCATTGTAATGACCTTAATCCAGTGATTGCTTTAATGATATTTAGCATTGTTTACAAATTGCCTTCTGGAATAGGATGTTGTGTGATTATTTTGCAGGGAAACAAGTGAGATAGAGAAACTTTGAGGTGTAACAAGTGAGTCAGATACAAAGAGTTCTGTCTTTCCAGGGATCTAATTGAACACAGGTCTACTGGGACAACTTCAAATAATCTTTCTTCCCTGTTTGGAGTTGACTTTGTTCAAACAGGTTTCTGCCAACTGTTGGATGTGGTTCACTTTTCTTGGTTTGTTTTCAAGGCTCTCATACATAAAACATAGGATTTTGATGTTGGCTTTACCACAGGGAATGCAACATCAACATTTGTGCTCATAGTTTCCGTTTATTGCCTGTTTGAGAATTTCCTCAACTTTGAAATGTTTGTAGCTAGTGGAGAAAACACCTGATCAGATATCTTTGGAAAACACAAAATAGTCAATTCAAAACTTTCCTATAAGCTGTCGGTAGTGCAATTTCCTACAGTAGATGCTCACTGATAGTGAGTTACATGAAGGTGTGAATAAGACTACTTTCAAGTCTTTTGAGAATGTTGACGTTCACATCAGCTGTCACGTACTGATACTACTGATTTGTGTTCATATTATGTTTGATAGAAAACTCCCTATAAAGTGGTTATTAAATAAGATATGGGGTTGTTATACTGATGGAGCTCTGTGAGGGGCTTTAATTAGGGCTAATGGGCTGAATAATTATGTTACCTTTTTGCCATCTGGCTCTGCGTCTCCTGGAGGCAAAGTCAGTCTTGCTGTGATCTGCTGAACATGCTAGGAACTAGCCTGGAGAGACATGGAACTAAGTTCAGTTCAGACGCCCCAGAGAGTCAATCCCCAGTCTACAGTACTTGTTCACTGGCACTCAGGTGAACTCAAGTCAGGGCATGTTTGCCAACGTTCCCAAAGAAAATATTATGAAAGCAACTAAATTGTTTCTGGAAAATAGTGGGGTTTGTTTTAGTGTATATCTGCTTCTTGTGACATGCTTGTAACAAAGGCCAACCATTAGTTAAGCTCAACTTTTATGTAAAGGGGATGATGTCCTATAATGGACAGTGTATAGCCATACCCTTGCTTGCCGTAACCGTACAGACAACTCGGAAATTGTTGGCACCCTTGATAAAGATGATCAAAACATCCTATATAAAATAAATAATTCAATTGTATGCTCTCAAATTATATTATTATATGCTATTACAATTGCTCAGAGAAGGAGAATTTGTTTAACAAGTAATCTTTTTTTAGAATGAGTGGAACCAAAATAGCTCCATAACATCAAAGATCAACCACCATATTTTACAGTACGTATGAGATACTTTTCGGAATATGCATCCTTCTTTTTACGCCAAACCCACCACTGGTGTGCGTGGCCAAAGAGCTCTATTTTCATGTAATCTGACCATAGCACCAGTTCCAATCCAAGTGCCAATGCTGTTAAGCGAACTCCAAGCATTTACATTTGTTGGATGACATGAAAATGAAGCTCTTTGGCCACGTACACCAGTGGTGGGTTTGGCATTGAATGGAAGATGCATATGCAGAAAAGTACCTCATGTATAATATGGTGGTGGATCTTTGATGTTATGGGGCTACTTTGCTTCCACTGGTCCTGGGGGCCTTGTTAGGGTCAACAGAATCATGAACTTTTCCAAGTACCAGGATATTTTTGCCTAAAAACCTGGTTGCCTTCGCCAGGAGGCTGAAACTTGGCCACAAGTTGATCTTCCAGCAAGATAATAACCCCAAGCACACATCAACAGCCACAACATTTTTTTTAATTGAGCATGCCATCGACATTGAACCCCCTTGACAACATTTGAATTGAAGAGGGCAGTCCATAAAAGCAGACGAAGGACATCAAGCATCTGGAAGTATTCGGTATGGAGGAAGTCTAAAATGTGTTCTCCAATCTCATAAAACATTTTAGAAAAATGCTCAGTGCTGTTATCCTCGCAAGGGGAGGGTACAAAAGTTTTGAAAACAGGGGATCCAATCATTTTATATTAGTAAAAAATAATATAATTTTCCCTTTTTTTGTGAAGAAAATATAGCTCAGTATTTCTATTATTTATTTTATACAGTATTTTTTTATTTCGGAAGTAACTGTATGTGCACTGAAAGTGCATGTTTCTGAACCATATGACAGCTTTAGGGAGAATGTGTTTTGGGTGGCACAAGTGATCCTACTTCTGGTCCATTGGGAGCTTTGCAAGCTGTTGGCAAAGAAATGGAAGAATGTTCAGGAAAAGCCATGTCAGCACTTAATCTCATAAATGAGTTATGTTTTAAATTTCAAAGGAGGGTATTAGCATGCAAAATATCTACATCTGTAGAGCTCTGTAGGATTATATTCTGGGCTCAATGAACGCTTTTCAAAACGTCAGAAGAAACAGAGCATATGTTTTATTTCTGCTCTACTGCTTTCCAAGCTTGTAACGACACATGGTTCTCTTGTTTCTTTTGCTATTCTAAAAGTAAATATAAATACATACATTTTACAAACAATATCTCATAACACAGACGCACATAGCTTTACTAGTCAAAGGGAAGTCGGATACAGCTTCATGAAGTAGTTCCTGGACTGGCACTGTCGAATGGTCTTGCTTTCCTTGCCTATAACACGAGTTGGCATATACCATATGCTATAGGCCTATACCAGAGGAAACTAGTTGTTTTGAGAGCTAAACTGAAAGGAGAGTTCTGATTTGTTGGTACAACCATAGCCCCCTCTTGTCATCTGTTGATTGAGTGAACTTGCATACGGATAGTGATCGTTTCGCGCCGTGTGTCCTGACTCACGTGTGACCTTTAGAAAATCTCTCATAGATGTCTGACATCCGTCCAGATTTAGCACAGCATCAATCCCCATCCATGGGCTATACATTGCCCTCCAAGGCCCATACATCTCCCTCCATGGGCCATACATCCCCTTCAATGGGCCATACATCGCCATCAATGGGCCAGACATCGCCCTCCATGGGCCATACATCACCCTCCATGGGCCAGGCAACCCCTTCCATGGGCCATACATCACCATCAATGGGCCAGACATCGCCCTCCATGGGCCATACATCACCCTCCATGGGCCAGGCAACCCCTTCCATGGGCCAGACATCCCCTTCCATGGGCCATACATCGCCCTCCATGGGCCATACATCGCCCTCCACACTCAAACCAGTCAAACCTCCAGGCTCATTTTGGATGTTGGTCTCCATGAGTCACACAACTGGAAATTGGAAACAGGTAATAATTCTCCTCCAGGGTAATCTACTACTATTATCAGGCTGTATGGTTCTCCTCCAGGGTCATCTCCTACTATTATCAGGCTGTATTGCTCTCCTCCAGGGTAATCCCCTACGATTATCAGGCTGTATGGGTCTCCTCCAGGGTCATCTCCTAATATTATCAGTCTGTATGGTTCTCATCCCGGGTTCTCTCCTTCTATTATCAGGCTGTATGGCTCTCCTCCAGGGTCATCTCCTTCTATTATTAGGCTGTATGGCTCTCCTCCAGGGTAATCCCCTAATATTACTAGGCTGTATCGCTCTCCTCCAGGGTAATCTCCTACTATTATGAGGCTGGATGGCTCTCCTCCAGGGTAATCCCCTAATATTATGAGGCTGTATGGCTCTCCTCCAGGGTCATCTCCTACTATTATCAGGCTGTATTGCTCTCCACCGGGGTCATCTCCTATTATCAGGCTGTATGGCTCTCCACCAGGGTCATCTCCTTCTATTATTAGGCTGTATGACTCTCCACCAGAGTCATCTCCTATTATTAGGCTGTATGGCTCTCCTCCAGGGTAATCCCCTACTATTGTTAGGCTGTAATTAGCACGTTTACTTGTCTCCTAGCAGCTACAACCTGACGTTCCTCTAAGAGAGGTGCGAGTGGAATATCACACACTGACCTCTCTCTCCCCTTCCTATACACTGTACATACAGTTGAAGACGGAAGTTACATACACCTTAGACAAATACATTTAAACTCAGTGTTTCACAATTCCTGAAATGTAATCCTAGTAAACATTCCCTGTCTTAGGTTAGTTAGGATCACCACTTTATTTTAAGAATGTGAAATGTCAGAATAATAGTAGAGAGAATGATTTATTTCAGCTTTTATTTCTTTCATCACATTCCCAGTGGGTCAGAAGTTTACATACACTCAAATAGTATTTGGTAGCATTGCCATTAAATTGTTTAACTTGGGTCAAATGTTTCGGGTAGCCTTCCATGAGCTTCCCCCATTCCTCCTGACAGAGCTGGTGTAACTGAGTCAGGTTTGTAGGCCTCCTTGCTCGCACACGCTTTTTCAGTTCTGCCCACACATTTTCTATAGGATTGAGTTCAGGGCTTTGTGTTGGCCACTCCAATACCTTGACTTCATTGTCCTTAAGCCATTTTGACACAACTTTGGAAGTATGCTTGGGGTCAATGTCCATTTGGAAGACCCATTTGCGACCAAGCTTTAACTTCCTTTCTTCGGCTTGCAAGCCTCCCCCTTTTTTCTCCAAACATTATGATGGTCATTATGGCCAAACAGTTCCATTTTTGTTTCATCAGACCAGAGGACATTTCTCCAAAAAGTACGATCTTTGTCCCCATGTGCAGTTGCAAACCGTGGTCTGGCTTATTTATGGTGGTTGTGGAGCAGTGGCTTCTTCCTTGCTGAGAGGCATTTCAGGTTATGTTGATATAGGACTTGTTTTACTGTGGATATAGATACTTTTGTACATGTTTCCTCCAGCATCTTCACACGGTCCTTTGCTGCTGATTGATTTGCACTTTTCGCACTAAAGTACGTTCATCTGTAGGAGACAGAACGCGTCTCCTTCCTGAGCGGTTTGACGGCTGCGTACTATTGTTTGTACAGATGAACGTGGTACCTTCAGGCGTTTGGAAATTGCTCCCAAGGATGAACCGGTAAGTCTACAAGGTCTACAATTTTTTCTCTGAGGTCTTGGCTGATTTCTTTACATTTTCCCATGATGTCAAGCAAAGAGGCACTGAGTTTGAATGTAGGCCTTGAAATACATCGACAGGTACACCTCCAATTTACTACAATTATGTCAATTAGCCTACCAGAAGCTTCTAAAGCCATGACATCATTTTCTGGATTTTTCCAAGCTGTTTAAAGGCACAGTGCATGTTAACTTCTGACCCACTGGAATTGTGATACTGTGAATTATAAATGAAATAATCTGTCTGTAAACAATTGTTGGAAAAATGACTTGTGTCATGCACAAAGTAGATGTCCTAACCGACTTGCCAAAACTATAGTTTGTTAACAAGAAATTTGAGGAGTGGTTGAAAAACTAGTTTTAATGACTCCAACCTAAGTGTATGTAAACTTCTGACTTCAACTGTATACAGTGGCTTGCGAAAGTATTCACCCCCCCTTGGCATTTTTCCTATTTTATTGCCTTACAACCTGGAATTAAAATAGATTTTTTGGGGGGTTCTATCATTTGATTTACACAACATGCCTACCACTTTGAAGATGCAAAATATTTTTTATTGTGAAACAAACAAGAAATATGAAAAAAAAAAACTGAAAACTTGACCGTGCTTAACAATTCACCCTCCTCAACTTGACACAACTTGACACACCCTCCTTGATTTTGACACATTGCTCATTTGGGCACCACTCCCTCATGAAAATGACCATATAAGGGCATATGAATGCAGTACCCATCGCTTCCTTTAGATGTCAACAGTCTCGAGACAGTGTAAGTTTTCATTTTGGATGAATTATTCTCGGGGTAATGATGGTATTCTCGGGGTAATGAGAGGTGTTGGGTTTGTGCCAGACATAACGTTTTCCTTGACGGCCAAAAAGCTCAATTTTAGTCTCATCTGACTAATGAGTACCTTCTTCCATATGTTTGGGGTGTCTCCCACATGCCTTTTGGCGAACACCAAACATGTTTTCTTATTTTCTTCTTTAAGCAATTCCTCTTTCTGGCCACTCTTCCGTAAAGCCCATCTGTGGAGTGTACGGCTAAAAGTGGTCATATGGACAGAAACTCTTTGCAGCTCGTTCAGGGTTATCTTTGGTCTCTTAGTTGCCTCTCTGATTAATGCCCTCCTTGCTTGGTCCGTGAGTTTTGGTGGGCGGCCCTCTCGTGGCAGGTTTGTTGTGGTGCAATATTCTTATTTTTTTTTATAATGGATTTAATGGTGCTCCGTGGGATGTTCAAAGTTTCTGATATTTTTTTATAACACAACCCTGATCTGTCCTTCTCCACAACTTTGTCCCTGACCTGTTTGGAGAGCTCCTTGGTCTTCATGGTGCAGCTTGCTTGGTGGTGCCCCTTGCTTAGCGGTGTTGCAGACTCTGGGGCCTTTCAGAACAGGTGTATATATACTGAGATCATGTGGCAGTTCATGTGACACTTAGATTGCACACAGGTGGACTTTATTTAACTAGTTATGTGACTTCTGAAGGTAATTGGTTGCACCAGATCTTATTTAGCAAAGGGGGTGACTCGCTGGCGAGTGCCTGATTACATCCTGTCTGACCGAGGTTCCCAATCCGTCTCTGATCTCTTTGAGGAGACTTGCCAAAGAAGGAACCTGAAACAGAAGTTGACCACGGCCTATCACCCACAGACCAAACACTGGCACAAACACTGGGACAAGCATCTTCACGAGTTTAGATTTGCTCTGAATTCTGCTGTGCAAGAGTCCACTGGAGTCACCCCTGCAGAGCTGAATCTGAGTCGTCCCCTACGAGGACCCTTGGATATGGTGCTACAGCCCCAGCAGGTTACACCAGACTCTGCATGCTATGACCAGGTAGTCCATCTCCATGACTTGAGAGCTCTTGTCTCAAAGAACGTGATCCAGGCTCGACACAAGCAGAAGAGAAATTATGAGAGACTAGAGACTAGACATGCAGTTCCAGGTTAGTGATCGAGTGTGGCTTCGCTCTCATCGTTACTCAAAAGCTGAACAATTCTTCTCGGCCAAACTCGCTCCTAAATGGCAAGAACCACATAGGATTGTGGAGCAGATGGGCCCTCTGAACTACCAAGTGGTGAAAGAGGACACAGGTGAAGATATGCGCGTTGACCGTGTCTCACACCTCAAGGCCTGTTACCCCTCGGCTGAGGAATTGGAAGAAATCGAGCGACGCAAGGTCCTGGATATCTTTGAAGAGGAAAGTGATGAGACTTTTCTCGGATTCACAGACCCAGAAGTCTCACGCCTTAAGGCCTGTGACCCCTCAGCTGAGGAGCGTGAGCGCCAAAAAGTCATGAATATTTTTGTAGAGGAAAGTGATGAGAAGACTTTTCTCGGTTTCCCAGACCAAGATGTGCCGTCCAGGGCTATGGCCGGCTTTTTCCAGGGAAGGGGGTGTGTGACGTCCCTGAATTTGTCTGAACCGTCTCAGTGCTTCTCCTTCCAATAGAGCGCCTCTCCTTTAATTCCCAATTAAATAGCCAGCATCAGCTGCGCAAAAGTGGGGTTGTGATGGAGACACGAATGAGGATGTGTTCAACCCTCAGTTCCGAAGCTTCTCTATTCCATTTGTTTTGTTGCCTTTAAAAGTGTGCTTTGTAGCATAATAGCAAGTTTACCCAGGATCGGATCCACTCTTTGCGTCCGTTGGACTACACATCTTCGTTGTTCTTCATGACCTTTCTCCTCTGGAGATCTGTTGGCGGATTGGATTGTCTGACTGACCGACTGACTACCACCTTTTTGTATACGGTATTTCATTTGTTTTGGTGTGATGTATACCGTGATGATTTATGTGGTCAGTTGTAGTTGAGGACTTATTAAGATTTGATACGCTTTATGGTTGTGTGGTGAAATAATTGTTATTTTGATTGTATGATTGATACCGGGTTTACGCTACACTTTTATGAACGAACAAACATTGCGTGACTAAGGTCACTTGAGTTCCCTGAACTCCTTTACTGGGCTGGACTCTTTTAGGCCCGAGGTACAGGACTTTTCTGTAGGATCCAGAGCTCATTATTTGTTATATTATTATGTGTGTGTGATCATTTATGTTGGTAATACAACCCATGCAAAAGAATACAGTTGTTTTGAAGTTATTTCCAATGTTTTAAGGGTTTATGAAAAGTGTATGTCCATTCAGACTTTTACATGAGTCCTTTGTATTGGTGTAGACTTGACGGACCAGATGGGACTCATTCCCTCCCAAACCAAAAGGAGAAACCAATATTTTCTCTGGTAGGCACAACCTACCTGGCACCCTTATAAACAATAACCTCAAGTCAAAACCGTTACAATATGCACGCAACCACTTTTCAGTTTTTAATTTTTTTGAATTATTTGAAACAAGTAATTTTTTTAATTTCACTTCACCAATTTTGACTATTTTGTGTATGTCCATTACATGAAATCCACATAAAAATCTATTTAAATTACAGGTTGTAATGCAACAAAATAGGAAAATAGGCCAAGGGGGATGAATACTTTTGCAAGGCACTGTATGTCCAACTCTCTACATCCCCTTCACACACGTTTCCTTCTTATCGCAGGTGTTGGGGTGTGCTATAGCTGACAGATTTTGATCAGTCGTGTTACAGTTGAGGCATGGGCTAAGGGACTAAGCAGAGGGAGATTTGACCGTCTAGTTGAGAATGAGAAAGGTCAGTTGAGCGTGACTGAGCTTCTTGACTCTCTGGTAGAAGTGAGGGGGGAGCAGGGTTCTGTTCTCTGGTGAGAGTGTTTGGTCTATGGCTTGGATGGACCCCAGACAAGTTCCAACATGTTCATTGTGGTGGGAGTCTGGAGTGGAGTGGAAGCTACTGGGTGGTGAAACAGGATAACACATTAGCAAGCTGTTGGTGTTGTATACTGCCTTCATGATCTCACATGTACTGTACCAACATGGTAAATATCATGCAGAATTGTATTCTAAACCAAACCATTAGAAATGTAAGCATTTACTTGCCTGATTGTTCTTGTGTGTATATGCGTTAGTTAGGGAGCATACAGTGTGGTAGTTTGTTCCATTAAAGTTATTCCATTATTAATGACAATGAAATATGTATTTTATAAACAGACGTGTACTGTGAGTAGGCTAGAGTTGGAAAATACGGTTGGAAATGAGATGGAGATGTCCAAATGTATTAGTTGTGTAAGAGGAATGAGGGAACATTGTACTTTATGAAAGCGTATTGGAGACCTTCATGTTGAATGTACAGTACCTCTGGGACATAGAGTGGTGGGAGTTGGCGCTGTGTTTGATATGGTGAACACAGAGGGGTTAGAGGTTTAATAGCCTGTGGAAACATCACAAATGAAATGTGTTGCGGGGTTAATGAACAGTGCTGGATGTTTTCACCCATGTTATTGTGTTCTCTAGAGGGGGAAGGAGGGTGGTAGACTCTCTGTTGATATCAACAACTGTTGATATGTTTATGTGTACATGGCAACAGCTTCATGCATTTTCGAAAAAGAATTGTCAATTCCTGACATTTCCAAACATAATGAGCTATACAGTAACAAAAGCTCTACAACACCCTTACCTAATCGACCTGTATGAATGTTGAATATTGTTATGTATACTGGGTTGTTACCTTGAACATGACAATATTCAACCTTCATACAGGGTCAGGGTTTTGGAGAGCTTTTGTTCCTGTATAGCTCGTTGTTTGTGTATTCTGACAATATTCAAGTTCCAGGTAACAACCCTGTATGTTATACCTGGACCATATTCTACATTCATACAGGTCGATTAGGAGAGCTTTTGTTCCTGTATAGCTCACAACCCTGTTTAAAAGGCACAATAAAGGCATAAACTAACAGGACACATTATAAAGATATTATTACTGTAAGTACTGTATCAAGCAGCCTGAACTCAATATGCGTTTGCGGACAGTTGATTTAGCACAATTTCAGGAGGGTTAACTACAGCCCTATTTACAAAGCTGCATAATACTTTTTATTGGAAAAAAAAACATCAAAATAATTTTCGGGTCCTTATATTTGGAGGCTGTGGTTTACTAACCTTGCGTTGAATCATTGTCAAAGATCTATGGATATAATGAGCCTCATGGATCCATTACCATTTGCCACATATTTGCCAGGGACTTCAGTTCATACACGAACTCACATACTCATGTGTAGGATGCACACACACACACACACACACACACACACACACACACACACACACACACACACACACACACACACACACACACACACACACACACACACACACACACACACACACACACACACACACACACACACACACACACAGGTTCCCTTCAGTGATCCCTACTGAACTTCTACTCAACTGTTAAAAAGGCAATTGGAAGGATCAATTGAGTGTTTTGGTTAATGAGCCTGTTTAGAAATGGAGAATTGCTACCTCACCAGTAATTGAATTTACTTAATGTGATTCAATTGCATGACTTTAGTTGCCAGTGCCCAACGGGAAGACAACGAATGGAGAACAATAGAGGAGGCAAATGATATACAGTAGCTGAGGGGACAGTTGAGTTCAAATCACTTAGGCAAGGTTCCTTTAGAATTGCCAAACACACAGCAAGCTGCAACTTACTGCTAACTAAATTAACCTGAGAGAGCTGAATATTTGCAGTGACTCAGTGACTAATACGTCTCCTCCTTCTATAGTCCCAGTCAGTATTAGATAGAACGTTGTGGCCCAGCCGCCTGTGGGGAAAACAACCTGTGGTTACCTAGGTTACCCCATTAGCTCACAGAAATAACGACCTTTTTCAAACGCAATTTCATGTCTGCTTGTTTTAGTCAACTACAAAACTACATTTAAGAAAAATACAACATGTCTAAAGATCACTATTTAAAATATCCTGCTCCCGAGCGTTCTCACTACTTAGAATTTGTTTTTATTGTAGGGCTTCCCTCATTGCCCCCTTTCATGAATGTGCTAGGAGTCACGTGAGTGAGTGCTAGCCAGAACATTTAGCTAGCCAAGACCAACAACACAAACAAACGGACTATACAGCTACAAGCAGTTAGTGGAGTTACAAACGGACTATACTAAAAAAAGCGAAGTCTTAACTGTGATGACATTTTTCCACACACATAGCACTCTAGCTACGTGTAGCCTACTTGGACACTCGCTCCCTAAAATCTCCCCCTTTCCCAAGCCGAATAGCCTGAAGCCACAGGTCTCTTTTCGAAGGTTCTATTTCCCTACGTGGAGGCATTGCGAACCGTAGCTCGGGATTTTCCATCTATAGCCCAACAGCAGAAAGGCCTTGATGATAGGCCCATTCATTGCACCGGGGCCTGAAGTCTGCATTTGCAAGCCCAGGTAGTCAATGAACCCAGGATGTATGCAGCCAGTTTGTCAGTGAGAGTTCTCACACTGAGATGGACTTGGTTTTATGCCTTAGAGATATTGAGGCTGAGGCTGTGGAGGCCGGCCCCAGCCTTGTTTGTGTCTCAGGGATGTATCAAGAATGGTAATGGAGCTACAGGCTATTATACTGAGCAGATGGAAGAGACTTCTGGTGCCAATAAAGCCGATAACAGGTTGCATTAGAAGGGTGAAAGGGGGCACAGCGCTAGCTTTGAGGAATATGGATGATAATGCAGGAGATGGATTGAACGAGACAGAATGAAAATGTGCCCCCACCATTACCATTCTGTCAGAACAGTGAGGGCTCTTCAAACAGTTTCCTTCCCATCTATAAACTCTGACACATTGCCAAAACAACCGCTGTGCTACTTGAAACAACCAGCTGAAGTAACTTAAAGGCCCAATGCAGCTGTTTTTTCCCAGGTAACAATTAAGTACCCTACTGTAATAGTAGCCATAAATTGCTTTTTAGCAAAAAACTATTTCTCAAGCAAGAAGTTTGCTAGGACTGTCTGGGAGTGGTCTGAGTGGGGAGGGGAAACTGAAAACTAATTGTTATTGGCAGAGTGGTTTGGAACGCTCTTTCTTACTGGTCTAATAATCAATTTACTGTATGGAAAGCCGAAGGTCCTGTATAGATTGTATCAGGAAATAACACTAATTAAATGTCTTCACATTTTTACAGTGTTTCATCAGCTGTTGTACAATATTATATAAAAGATAGAAAAAAATGAATTTTGACTGCACTGGGCCTTTAAATGTAATAAAATCAAATGTTATTTGTCACATGTGCCGAATACAACAGGTGTAGACCTTACAGTGAAATGCTTACTTACAAGCCCTTAACCAACAATGCAGTTAAGAAAAAAAACAAGAAATAATAGTAACAAATAATTAAAGAGCAGCAGTAAAATAACAACAGTGAGGCTATATACAGGGGGTACTGGTACAGAGTCAATGTGCGGAGGCACCGGTTAGTCGAGGTAATTGAGGTAATATGTACATATAGGTAGAGTTATTAAAGTGACTATGCATAGATAATAACAGAGAGTAGCACCACAGCGTTGTCAATATAGCATGTATTCTCGACACAGACTCCACATATTCTCCTGCATTCAGAAGTGTATTAACAGTTTACAAGGACAATTTGAAACCATACACAATGCAGCTCTTAGGCCCTCTGAGGAGAAAGATCCCTGTGACAGACTGACTGAAAGAAACCAATTAAGCAGACCTCCCTACTGTGACAATGCAACCATTAGCAGTAAAAATATTGTATGACCCATGTGTCCTTGGTAGGCAGCCAAACTGTTGATTCTGTGCTTCAGTGCAATGCATGAAATGAATACTCTGGTGCGGATGCAAGATGAGGTCTCAGAATGCCTCTTCATTTTATATGTAAATGCTTATTATTTTATAGATGGACTTGCCCTAGCCGAGAGAAAAAGCGTAAAGAATATTTGAGGTGAGAAGAAAAACCGAACTGGAACTCTGTCACCATGAGTGCAATTGCCAAGATCACTAAACAGATATCAGTGGTGGGCACTCCCCTTGAAGTCCACTGAACTGCAACAATCTGTGGTCCCTGGTGGGAAGAATCGCTGCAGGAATTGCTCACAGATCCCTGCCGCTCTCTCCCTCAGTGTTTGACAGCTCTTTATGCATCAGGCTGTACAGAGAATGGTGCTTCTCTCTCCTCACTCTCTCCCTGGGTGACTCCAGGGCTTTCTCTCTGCTCTCAGTAGGATGCCTACCTCTGATTCGTCCAAAATTATGCCTGACTAAATTGTGCACTCCGCATCAATGCATGTGTATGATGGTAATGCATGTACAGTATTCAGAATGGTTGTTGGTATGAGAATGTGGATTCTAAAATCTTTAGGAATAAACTATAGTGTAACATGTTTATGGAACAGTAATGCCCATGAACTCCCCTTACCGTGATAGTCACACTATACCACAGCATCCTGGTCGAGCATCCTGGTGCAGCATCCTGGTCCGTACTGCCAAGCTCAGAATAAACACTTCTTCCCCCAATCACAGCACCCAGCCCTCCAGAAACCCCCCAATCACTGCACCCAGCCCTCCAGAAACCTCCAATCACAGCACCCAGCCCTCCAGAACCCCCCCAATCACAGCACATGTCCACTCATCACTTTTGAATACAAACAACAAGGGTCATTGTTGCCTAGTTTCAAGCACATTTCTTCAGATTATTAATTCCAGTACACTTGAAATCACAGACTTTATAGACTAGAGCAGGTCTCTCCAACCCTGTTCCTGGAGAGCTAACCTCCTGTAGGTTTTCAATCCAACCTCAGTTGTAACTAACCTGATTCAATTTATCAACCAGCTAAATGTTAGAATTTGATTCCATCTGTTGGTATGTTGATTTTTTCAGCCATCATTTAATTTTGTGTTAAGCTTTTTCTTTAGTCCTTTTTTATTAGTGATTCAATTTGACCCTTCACTTAGCCTCGCCCCAGAATTTTGGGCAACCAATCGCAGCGCTCCAATGGATAGCAACTGTCATCGAGTTAGACACCTCGGAAAAGCTCACGTTTAAATTGCATGAAAGCCAGTGAAGGCTATGGCAAAAACTGAGAGTTTTCTTAAAACAAAAATTATGCTTAAAGGACTAAATAATTGAACAGTGCACCAGGAGTACTTGCTACTGTGATTTCGCCAGTGGTTGAAAGGGGAATTGAGCTTCCTGCGAAAATGTTGTCCAAGGTTGCAACAGTAACCAAGGTGGGGCTTAGCGAAGGGTACATTCTGTTCAGACAATGTGCAACCACACATACTTGGAGTTAATTTAAAATAACCCACCTCAAGAGCCCCAGAGGTGTTAAGTTATTTCAGCTTGCTAATTCATACTTAATTGGCTTGATTACAGAAAGGAATTCGGAGGCCAGAGGAGATCAAGTCCCTTGGCTGTATCTCAATGTTAGTGAGTGCCATACAACTGGATAAATACTGGGTAAATACAGTTTATCATGTGATAATCGCACAGCCCACTTCAATATGTATGTTAGAAAGAGTATCAAAGACTATTACTACGCAACAAATATACATTGCAGCGATTAAGGATTTATTAATCCCACCTGATTATGATTTCTTCCTATTAAATTTGACCTGAAGTTCACTTACATAAATAAACATATATAATAGCATTTAACGGGTGAGAACTCCCTCCAGGTGCAGTAATTACTGGGGTGCTCAGCAAACAAGCCCACAGGTTCATTTATACTCTTAAACATTCATTAACTTTCCCTGTTAGCTTCTCTCTATGAATTTGCACTCCTTGCTTATCCATTTAAGTGCTCTTTTTAGTTTTCATTATGACAGGGGTTTTCAGCAAATGAGTATTTTTATTGGTTCATAATGTCGGTTGTGGGTTGTCAGTTTTTTATACTTCCAGTATGGGGGAAAGATGCACAGACGGATCCATTCCTTAGATGAAAATGCATGCTCTAGTGCGCCACATTGATGAGGTTATTAGCTCTCACTTCCTCAAAATAAACAAAGGGCTCTCACTCACAGGGAGAGTGACACCCACAAAGAAAAACATACATTACCTAGATTCTGCAACTCCCCTTGGAAGATCTCTCAGCTCCAACTTCTCAAACCCTGTTTCTCAGGTTATATTCTTAGTGCTGCCGATGACAGCTCATTGTACAAAATATGTCATTTGAAAGCTGTCCATTGCATAGGTAAGAATTCCAAAGGGAATCACTGTGTTGTATCACTCTGTAGTTTGCGGTCAATGGAGGCATGGCAATTACAGAGGATTGTCATCAATACTGTATAGCTACTAATTGCCTTAAAGGAAGGTGTAAGCAAACATGGGTCTTTCCACTTAAAGTGCAGCGTATCTAAAAACCTGGTGAACATGATCTAAACTAGGGGGGCAGAAAATCTATGGAGGCATAATGAAGTGGATCACTTGAGTCTGCGTTGGGTTCCATTTAGCAAAGATGATACATTCAACCTGCAGTGAAACATCCAACTAATTAGAGGTGAGGGGTAAGGGGAGGGGTAAGGAGATGAGTAAGTGATTAGAGGGGAGGGGTAAGAGGATGGGTAAGTGATTAGAGGGGAGGGGTAAGTGATTAGAGGGGAGGGGTAAGTGATTAGAGGGGAGGGGTGAGTGATTAGAGGGGAGGGGTAAGTGATTAGAGGGGAGGGGTAAGGGTGCTAGAGCAAAAGTACACAGACTCTTCAATTTCCCAAAGACCCATCTTCCTGAACGTTATAAAACTTTTGCTACTGTGATTTTGTTTGGATAACAGCCACTGGACACTATTCCAAAAGTTAATGATTTCTTGGACTGTCCTCCCAACAGGTAATAATCAGTGGAACGAAGTGTGCTAAGGTAAGGTAGCGATATCTCCTGGAATATACATAGACTGAACAGCTCCAGTAAAATGACTGTGACCCTGTGGCTTATCCAGTCAACTCCAGCCTCTCCACTCCTTCCACTATCTCCCAGAGTGGCCCCAAACAGAACAACTACTGTCAAGCAAGCACCCGGAGCACAAGATGCTCCACCCAGCGTTGTAACGTAACAAGATGCACCACCAAGCTATATAATGTAACAAGATGCACTAGCCAGCTACGAAATGTATCAAAATGCACCACCCAGCTATGTAATGTAACAAGATGCACTAGCCAGCTAAGTAATGTAACAAAATGAACCACCCAGCTATGTAATGTAACAAAATAAACCACCCAGCTATGTAATGTAACAAGATGCACTAGCCAGCTATGTAATGTAACAAAATGCACCACCCAGCTATGTAATGTAAAAAGATGCACTAGCCAGCTACGTAATGTAACAAAATGCACCACCCAGCTATGTAATGTAACAAGATGCACTAGCCAGCTATGTAATGTAACAACATGCACCACCCAGCTACGTAATGTAACAAGATGCACAACCCAGCTATGTAATGTAACAAGATGCACCACCTAGCTATGTAATGTAACGAGATGCACTAGCCAGCTATGTAATGTAACAAGATGCACTAGCCAGCTATGTAATGTAACAAGATATACTAGCCAGCTATGTAATGTAACAAGATGCACTACCCAGCTATGTAATGTAACAAGATGCACAAGCCAGCTATGTAATGTAACAAGATGCACCACCCAGCTATGTAATGTAACAAGATGCACAACCCAGCTATGTAATGTAACAAGATGCACCCAGCTATGTAATGTAACAAGATGCAGCTATGTAATGTAACAAGATGCACAAGCCAGCTATGTAATGTAACAAGATGCACCACCCAGCTATGTAATGTAACAAGATGCACCACCAGCTATGTAATGTAACAAGATGCACCACCAGCTATGTAATGTAACAAGATGCACCACCCAGCTATGTAATGTAACAAGATGCACCACCCAGCTATGTAATGTAACAAGATGCACTAACCAGCTATGTAATGTAACAAGATGCACTAGCCAGCTATGTAATGTAACAAGATGCACTAGCCAGCTATGTAATGTAACAAGATGCACCACCCAGCTATGTAATGTAACAAGATGCACCACCCAGCTATGTAATGTAACAAGATGCACCACCCAGCTATGTAATGTAACAAGATGCACTAGCCAGCTATGTAATGTAACAAGATGCACCACCCAGCTATGTAATGTAACAAGATGCACTAGCCAGCTATGTAATGTAACAAGATGCACTAGCCAGCTATGTAATGTAACAAGATGCACCACCCAGCTATGTAATGTAACAAGATGCACCACCCAGCTATGTAATGTAACAAGATGCACCACCCAGCTATGTAATGTAACAAGATGCACCACCCAGCTATGTAATGTAACAAGATGCACCACCCAGCTATGTAATGTAACAAGATGCACCACCCAGCTATGTAATGTAACAAGATGCACCACCCAGCTATGTAATGTAACAAGATGCACCACCCAGCTATGTAATGTAACAAGATGCACCACCCAGCTATGTAATGTAACAAGATGCACCACCCAGCTATGTAATGTAACAAGATGCACCAGCCAGCTATGTAATGTAACAAGATGCACCACCCAGCTATGTAATGTAACAAGATGCACTACCCAGCTATGTAATGTAACAAGATGCACTAGCCAGCTATGTAATGTAACACGATGCACCACCCAGCTATGTAATGTAACAAGATGCACCACCCAGCTATGTAATGTAACAAGATGCACCACCCAGCTATGTAATGTAACAAGATGCACCACCCAGCTATGTAATGTAACAAGATGCACCACCCAGCTATGTAATGTAACAAGATGCACCACCCAGCTATGTAATGTAACAAGATGCACCACCCAGCTATGTAATGTAACAAGATGCACCACCCAGCTATGTAATGTAACAAGATGCACCACCCAGCTATGTAATGTAACAAGATGCACCACCCAGCTATGTAATGTAACAAGATGCACCACCCAGCTATGTAATGTAACAAGATGCACCACCCAGCTATGTAATGTAACAAGATGCACCACCCAGCTATGTAATGTAACAAGATGCACCACCCAGCTATGTAATGTAACAAGATGCACCACCCAGCTATGTAATGTAACAAGATGCACCACCCAGCTATGTAATGTAACAAGATGCACTACCCAGCTATGTAATGTAACAAGATGCACCACCCAGCTATGTAATGTAACAAGATGCACCACCCAGCTATGTAATGTAACAAGATGCACCACCCAGCTATGTAATGTAACAAGATGCACTAGCCAGCTATGTAATGTAACAAGATGCACCACCCAGCTATGTAATGTAATGTAACAAGATGCACTAGCCAGCTATGTAATGTAACAAGATGCACTAGCCAGCTATGTAATATAACAAGATGCACCACCCAGCTATGTAATGTAACAAGATGCACTAACCAGCTATGTAATGTAACAAGATGCACCACCCAGCTATGTAATGTAACAAGATGCACCACCCAGCTATGTAATGTAACAAGATGCACCACCCAGCTATGTAATGTAACAAGATGCACCACCCAGCTATGTAATGTAACAAGATGCACTAGCCAGCTATGTAATGTAACAAGATGCACCACCCAGCTATGTAATGTAACAAGATGCACTAACCAGCTATGTAATGTAACAAGATGCACCACCCAGCTATGTAATGTAACAAGATGCACCACCCAGCTATGTAATGTAACAAGATGCACCACCCAGCTATGTAATGTAACAAGATGCACCACCCAGCTATGTAATGTAACAAGATGCACCACCCAGCTATGTAATGTAACAAGATGCACCACCCAGCTATGTAATGTAACAAGATGCACCACCCAGCTATGTAATGTAACAAGATGCACTAGCCAGCTATGTAATGTAACAAGATGCACCACCCAGCTATGTAATGTAACAAGATGCACTAGCCAGCTATGTAATGTAACAAGATGCACCACCCAGCTATGTAATGTAACAAGATGCACTAGCCAGCTATGTAATGTAACAAGATGCACCACCCAGCTATGTAATGTAACAAGATGCACCACCCAGCTATGTAATGTAACAAGATGCACTAGCCAGCTATGTAATGTAACAAGATGCACCACCCAGCTATGTAATGTAACAAGATGCACCACCCAGCTATGTAATGTAACAAGATGCACCACCCAGCTATGTAATGTAACAAGATGCACCACCCAGCTATGTAATGTAACAAGATGCACCACCCAGCTATGTAATGTAACAAGATGCACTAGCCAGCTATGTAATGTAACAAGATGCACCACCCAGCTATGTAATGTAACAAGATGCACCACCCAGCTATGTAATGTAACAAGATGCACCACCCAGCTATGTAATGTAACAAGATGCACCACCCAGCTATGTAATGTAACAAGATGCACCACCCAGCTATGTAATGTAACAAGATGCACCACCCAGCTATGTAATGTAACAAGATGCACCACCCAGCTATGTAATGTAACAAGATGCACTAGCCAGCTATGTAATGTAACAAGATGCACCACCCAGCTATGTAATGTAACAAGATGCACCACCCAGCTATGTAATGTAACAAGATGCACCACCCAGCTATGTAATGTAACAAGATGCACCACCCAGCTATGTAATGTAACAAGATGCACCACCCAGCTATGTAATGTAACAAGATGCACCACCCAGCTATGTAATGTAACAAGATGCACCACCCAGCTATGTAATGTAACAAGATGCACCACCCAGCTATGTAATGTAACAAGATGCACCACCCAGCTATGTAATGTAACAAGATGCACCACCCAGCTATGTAATGTAACAAGATGCACCACCCAGCTATGTAATGTAACAAGATGCACCACCCAGCTATGTAATGTAACAAGATGCACTAGCCAGCTATGTAATGTAACAAGATGCACCACCCAGCTATGTAATGTAACAAGATGCACCACCCAGCTATGTAATGTAACAAGATGCACCACCCAGCTATGTAATGTAACAAGATGCACTACCCAGCTATGTAATGTAACAAGATGCACCACCCAGCTATGTAATGTAACAAGATGCACCACCCAGCTATGTAATGTAACAAGATGCACCACCCAGCTATGTAATGTAACAAGATGCACCACCCAGCTATGTAATGTAACAAGATGCACCACCCAGCTATGTAATGTAACAAGATGCACCACCCAGCTATGTAATGTAACAAGATGCACCACCCAGCTATGTAATGTAACAAGATGCACTAGCCAGCTATGTAATGTAACAAGATGCACTACCCAGCTATGTAATGTAACAAGATGCACCACCCAGCTATGTAATGTAACAAGATGCACTACCCAGCTATGTAATGTAACAAGATGCACCAGCCCAGCTATGTAATGTAACAAGATGCACCACCCAGCTATGTAATGTAACAAGATGCACCACCCAGCTATGTAATGTAACAAGATGCACCACCCAGCTATGTAATGTAACAAGATGCACCACCCAGCTATGTAATGTAACAAGATGCACTAGCCAGCTATGTAATGTAACAAGATGCACCACCCAGCTATGTAATGTAACAAGATGCACCACCCAGCTATGTAATGTAACAAGATGCACCACCCAGCTATGTAATGTAACAAGATGCACCACCCAGCTATGTAATGTAACAAGATGCACCACCCAGCTATGTAATGTAACAAGATGCACCACCCAGCTATGTAATGTAACAAGATGCACCACCCAGCTATGTAATGTAACAAGATGCACTAGCCAGCTATGTAATGTAACAAGATGCACCACCCAGCTATGTAATGTAACAAGATGCACCACCCAGCTATGTAATGTAACAAGATGCACCACCCAGCTATGTAATGTAACAAGATGCACCACCCAGCTATGTAATGTAACAAGATGCACCACCCAGCTATGTAATGTAACAAGATGCACCACCCAGCTATGTAATGTAACAAGATGCACCACCCAGCTATGTAATGTAACAAGATGCACCACCCAGCTATGTAATGTAACAAGATGCACCACCCAGCTATGTAATGTAACAAGATGCACCAGCCCAGCTATGTAATGTAACAAGATGCACCACCCAGCTATGTAATGTAACAAGATGCACCACCCAGCTATGTAATGTAACAAGATGCACCACCCAGCTATGTAATGTAACAAGATGCACCACCCAGCTATGTAATGTAACAAGATGCACCACCCAGCTATGTAATGTAACAAGATGCACCACCCAGCTATGTAATGTAACAAGATGCACCACCCAGCTATGTAATGTAACAAGATGCACCACCCAGCTATGTAATGTAACAAGATGCACCACCCAGCTATGTAATGTAACAAGATGCACCACCCAGCTATGTAATGTAACAAGATGCACCACCCAGCTATGTAATGTAACAAGATGCACCACCCAGCTATGTAATGTAACAAGATGCACCACCCAGCTATGTAATGTAACAAGATGCACCACCCAGCTATGTAATGTAACAAGATGCACCACCCAGCTATGTAATGTAACAAGATGCACCACCCAGCTATGTAATGTAACAAGATGCACCACCCAGCTATGTAATGTAACAAGATGCACCACCCAGCTATGTAATGTAACAAGATGCACTAGCCAGCTATGTAATGTAACAAGATGCACCACCCAGCTATGTAATGTAACAAGATGCACTAGCCAGCTATGTAATGTAACAAGATGCACCACCCAGCTATGTAATGTAACAAGATGCACTACCCAGCTATGTAATGTAACAAGATGCACCACCCAGCTATGTAATGTAACAAGATGCACCACCCAGCTATGTAATGTAACAAGATGCACCACCCAGCTATGTAATGTAACAAGATGCACCACCCAGCTATGTAATGTAACAAGATGCACCACCCAGCTATGTAATGTAACAAGATGCACCACCCAGCTATGTAATGTAACAAGATGCACCACCCAGCTATGTAATGTAACAAGATGCACCACCCAGCTATGTAATGTAACAAGATGCACCACCCAGCTATGTAATGTAACAAGATGCACCACCCAGCTATGTAATGTAACAAGATGCACCACCCAGCTATGTAATGTAACAAGATGCACTAGCCAGCTATGTAATGTAACAAGATGCACCACCCAGCTATGTAATGTAACAAGATGCACCACCCAGCTATGTAATGTAACAAGATGCACCACCCAGCTATGTAATGTAACAAGATGCACTAGCCAGCTATGTAATGTAACAAGATGCACCACCCAGCTATGTAATGTAACAAGATGCACTAGCCAGCTATGTAATGTAACAAGATGCACCACCCAGCTATGTAATGTAACAAGATGCACCACCCAGCTATGTAATGTAACAAGATGCACCACCCAGCTATGTAATGTAACAAGATGCACCACCCAGCTATGTAATGTAACAAGATGCACCACCCAGCTATGTAATGTAACAAGATGCACCACCCAGCTATGTAATGTAACAAGATGCACCACCCAGCTATGTAATGTAACAAGATGCACCACCCAGCTATGTAATGTAACAAGATGCACCACCCAGCTATGTAATGTAACAAGATGCACCACCAGCTATGTAATGTAACAAGATGCACCACCCAGCTATGTAATGTAACAAGATGCACCACCCAGCTATGTAATGTAACAAGATGCACCACCCAGCTATGTAATGTAACAAGATGCACCACCCAGCTATGTAATGTAACAAGATGCACCACCCAGCTATGTAATGTAACAAGATGCACTAGCCAGCTATGTAATGTAACAAGATGCACTAGCCAGCTATGTAATGTAACAAGATGCACCACCCAGCTATGTAATGTAACAAGATGCACCACCCAGCTATGTAATGTAACAAGATGCACCACCCAGCTATGTAATGTAACAAGATGCACCACCCAGCTATGTAATGTAACAAGATGCACCACCCAGCTATGTAATGTAACAAGATGCACTAGCCAGCTATGTAATGTAACAAGATGCACCACCCAGCTATGTAATGTAACAAGATGCACCACCCAGCTATGTAATGTAACAAGATGCACCACCCAGCTATGTAATGTAACAAGATGCACCACCCAGCTATGTAATGTAACAAGATGCACCACCCAGCTATGTAATGTAACAAGATGCACCACCCAGCTATGTAATGTAACAAGATGCACCACCCAGCTATGTAATGTAACAAGATGCACCACCCAGCTATGTAATGTAACAAGATGCACCACCCAGCTATGTAATGTAACAAGATGCACCACCCAGCTATGTAATGTAACAAGATGCACCACCCAGCTATGTAATGTAACAAGATGCACCACCCAGCTATGTAATGTAACAAGATGCACCAGCCAGCTATGTAATGTAACAAGATGCACCACCCAGCTATGTAATGTAACAAGATGCACCACCCAGCTATGTAATGTAACAAGATGCACCACCCAGCTATGTAATGTAACAAGATGCACCACCCAGCTATGTAATGTAACAAGATGCACCACCCAGCTATGTAATGTAACAAGATGCACCACCCAGCTATGTAATGTAACAAGATGCACCACCCAGCTATGTAATGTAACAAGATGCACTAGCCAGCTATGTAATGTAACAAGATGCACTACCAGCTATGTAATGTAACAAGATGCACCACCCAGCTATGTAATGTAACAAGATGCACCACCCAGCTATGTAATGTAACAAGATGCACCACCCAGCTATGTAATGTAACAAGATGCACCACCCAGCTATGTAATGTAACAAGATGCACCACCCAGCTATGTAATGTAACAAGATGCACACCCAGCTATGTAATGTAACAAGATGCACCACCCAGCTATGTAATGTAACAAGATGCACCACCCAGCTATGTAATGTAACAAGATGCACTAGCCAGCTATGTAATGTAACAAGATGCACCACCCAGCTATGTAATGTAACAAGATGCACCACCCAGCTATGTAATGTAACAAGATGCACCACCCAGCTATGTAATGTAACAAGATGCACCACCCAGCTATGTAATGTAACAAGATGCACTAGCCAGCTATGTAATGTAACAAGATGCACCAGCCAGCTATGTAATGTAACAAGATGCACCACCCAGCTATGTAATGTAACAAGATGCACTAGCCAGCTATGTAATGTAACAAGATGCACCACCCAGCTATGTAATGTAACAAGATGCACCACCCAGCTATGTAATGTAACAAGATGCACTACCCAGCTATGTAATGTAACAAGATGCACCACCCAGCTATGTAATGTAACAAGATGCACCACCCAGCTATGTAATGTAACAAGATGCACCACCCAGCTATGTAATGTAACAAGATGCACCACCCAGCTATGTAATGTAACAAGATGCACCACCCAGCTATGTAATGTAACAAGATGCACCACCCAGCTATGTAATGTAACAAGATGCACTAGCCAGCTATGTAATGTAACAAGATGCACCACCCAGCTATGTAATGTAACAAGATGCACCACCCAGCTATGTAATGTAACAAGATGCACCACCCAGCTATGTAATGTAACAAGATGCACTAGCCAGCTATGTAATGTAACAAGATGCACCACCCAGCTATGTAATGTAACAAGATGCACCACCCAGCTATGTAATGTAACAAGATGCACCACCCAGCTATGTAATGTAACAAGATGCACCACCCAGCTATGTAATGTAACAAGATGCACCACCCAGCTATGTAATGTAACAAGATGCACCACCCAGCTATGTAATGTAACAAGATGCACCACCCAGCTATGTAATGTAACAAGATGCACTAGCCAGCTATGTAATGTAACAAGATGCACCACCCAGCTATGTAATGTAACAAGATGCACCACCCAGCTATGTAATGTAACAAGATGCACCACCCAGCTATGTAATGTAACAAGATGCACCACCCAGCTATGTAATGTAACAAAATGAACCACCCAGCTATGTAATGTAATGTAACAAGATGCACCACTCAGCTATGTAATGTAACAAGATGCACTAGCCAGCTATGTAATGTAACAAGATGCACCACCCAGCTATGTAATGTAACAAGATGCACCACCCAGCTATGTAATGTAACAAGATGCACCACCCAGCTATGTAATGTAACAAGATGCACCACCCAGCTATGTAATGTAACAAGATGCACCACCCAGCTATGTAATGTAACAAGATGCACCACCCAGCTATGTAATGTAACAAGATGCACTAGCCAGCTATGTAATGTAACAAGATGCACCACCCAGCTATGTAATGTAACAAGATGCACCAGCCCAGCTATGTAATGTAACAAGATGCACCACCCAGCTATGTAATGTAACAAGATGCACCACCCAGCTATGTAATGTAACAAGATGCACCACCCAGCTATGTAATGTAACAAGATGCACTAGCCAGCTATGTAATGTAACAAGATGCACCACCCAGCTATGTAATGTAACAAGATGCACTAGCCAGCTATGTAATGTAACAAGATGCACCACCCAGCTATGTAATGTAACAAGATGCACCACCCAGCTATGTAATGTAACAAGATGCACCACCCAGCTATGTAATGTAACAAGATGCACCACCCAGCTATGTAATGTAACAAGATGCACCACCCAGCTATGTAATGTAACAAGATGCACCACCCAGCTATGTAATGTAACAAGATGCACTAGCCAGCTATGTAATGTAACAAGATGCACCACCCAGCTATGTAATGTAACAAGATGCACCACCCAGCTATGTAATGTAACAAGATGCACTACCCAGCTATGTAATGTAACAAGATGCACCAGCCCAGCTATGTAATGTAACAAGATGCACCACCCAGCTATGTAATGTAACAAGATGCACCACCCAGCTATGTAATGTAACAAGATGCACCACCCAGCTATGTAATGTAACAAGATGCACCACCCAGCTATGTAATGTAACAAGATGCACCACCCAGCTATGTAATGTAACAAGATGCACCACCCAGCTATGTAATGTAACAAGATGCACCACCCAGCTATGTAATGTAACAAGATGCACCACCCAGCTATGTAATGTAACAAGATGCACCACCCAGCTATGTAATGTAACAAGATGCACCACCCAGCTATGTAATGTAACAAGATGCACCACCCAGCTATGTAATGTAACAAGATGCACCACCCAGCTATGTAATGTAACAAGATGCACCACCCAGCTATGTAATGTAACAAGATGCACCACCCAGCTATGTAATGTAACAAGATGCACCACCCAGCTATGTAATGTAACAAGATGCACTAGCCAGCTATGTAATGTAACAAGATGCACCACCCAGCTATGTAATGTAACAAGATGCACCACCCAGCTATGTAATGTAACAAGATGCACCACCCAGCTATGTAATGTAACAAGATGCACCACCCAGCTATGTAATGTAACAAGATGCACCAGCCCAGCTATGTAATGTAACAAGATGCACCACCCAGCTATGTAATGTAACAAGATGCACCACCCAGCTATGTAATGTAACAAGATGCACCACCCAGCTATGTAATGTAACAAGATGCACTAGCCAGCTATGTAATGTAACAAGATGCACCACCCAGCTATGTAATGTAACAAGATGCACCACCCAGCTATGTAATGTAACAAGATGCACCACCCAGCTATGTAATGTAACAAGATGCACCACCCAGCTATGTAATGTAACAAGATGCACCACCCAGCTATGTAATGTAACAAGATGCACCACCCAGCTATGTAATGTAACAAGATGCACCACCCAGCTATGTAATGTAACAAGATGCACCACCCAGCTATGTAATGTAACAAGATGCACCACCCAGCTATGTAATGTAACAAGATGCACTAGCCAGCTATGTAATGTAACAAGATGCACCACCCAGCTATGTAATGTAACAAGATGCACCACCCAGCTATGTAATGTAACAAGATGCACCACCCAGCTATGTAATGTAACAAGATGCACCACCCAGCTATGTAATGTAACAAGATGCACCACCCAGCTATGTAATGTAACAAGATGCACCACCCAGCTATGTAATGTAACAAGATGCACCACCCAGCTATGTAATGTAACAAGATGCACCACCCAGCTATGTAATGTAACAAGATGCACCACCCAGCTATGTAATGTAACAAGATGCACCAGCCAGCTATGTAATGTAACAAGATGCACTAGCCAGCTATGTAATGTAACAAGATGCACCACCCAGCTATGTAATGTAACAAGATGCACTACCCAGCTATGTAATGTAACAAGATGCACCACCCAGCTATGTAATGTAACAAGATGCACCACCCAGCTATGTAATGTAACAAGATGCACCAGCCCAGCTATGTAATGTAACAAGATGTACCACCCAGCTATGTAATGTAACAAGATGCACCACCCAGCTATGTAATGTAACAAGATGCACTAGCCAGCTATGTAATGTAACAAGATGCACCACCCAGCTATGTAATGTAACAAGATGCACTAGCCAGCTATGTAATGTAACAAGATGCACCACCCAGCTATGTAATGTAACAAGATGCACTAGCCAGCTATGTAATGTAACAAGATGCACCACCCAGCTATGTAATGTAACAAGATGCACCACCCAGCTATGTAATGTAACAAGATGCACCACCCAGCTATGTAATGTAACAAGATGCACCACCCAGCTATGTAATGTAACAAGATGCACTAGCCAGCTATGTAATGTAACAAGATGCACCACCCAGCTATGTAATGTAACAAGATGCACCACCCAGCTATGTAATGTAACAAGATGCACCACCCAGCTATGTAATGTAACAAGATGCACCACCCAGCTATGTAATGTAACAAGATGCACCACCCAGCTATGTAATGTAACAAGATGCACCACCCAGCTATGTAATGTAACAAGATGCACCACCCAGCTATGTAATGTAACAAGATGCACCACCCAGCTATGTAATGTAACAAGATGCACCACCCAGCTATGTAATGTAACAAGATGCACCACCCAGCTATGTAATGTAACAAGATGCACCACCCAGCTATGTAATGTAACAAGATGCACCACCCAGCTATGTAATGTAACAAGATGCACCACCCAGCTATGTAATGTAACAAGATGCACTAGCCAGCTATGTAATGTAACAAGATGCACCACCCAGCTATGTAATGTAACAAGATGCACCACCCAGCTATGTAATGTAACAAGATGCACCACCCAGCTATGTAATGTAACAAGATGCACCACCCAGCTATGTAATGTAACAAGATGCACTAGCCAGCTATGTAATGTAACAAGATGCACCACCCAGCTATGTAATGTAACAAGATGCACCACCCAGCTATGTAATGTAACAAGATGCACCACCCAGCTATGTAATGTAACAAGATGCACCACCCAGCTATGTAATGTAACAAGATGCACTACCCAGCTATGTAATGTAACAAGATGCACCACCCAGCTATGTAATGTAACAAGATGCACCACCCAGCTATGTAATGTAACAAGATGCACCACCCAGCTATGTAATGTAACAAGATGCACCACCCAGCTATGTAATGTAACAAGATGCACCACCCAGCTATGTAATGTAACAAGATGCACCACCCAGCTATGTAATGTAACAAGATGCACTAGCCAGCTATGTAATGTAACAAGATGCACCACCCAGCTATGTAATGTAACAAGATGCACTAGCCAGCTATGTAATGTAACAAGATGCACCACCCAGCTATGTAATGTAACAAGATGCACCACCCAGCTATGTAATGTAACAAGATGCACCACCCAGCTATGTAATGTAACAAGATGCACCACCCAGCTATGTAATGTAACAAGATGCACCACCCAGCTATGTAATGTAACAAGATGCACCACCCAGCTATGTAATGTAACAAGATGCACCACCCAGCTATGTAATGTAACAAGATGCACTAGCCAGCTATGTAATGTAACAAGATGCACCACCCAGCTATGTAATGTAACAAGATGCACCACCCAGCTATGTAATGTAACAAGATGCACTAGCCAGCTATGTAATGTAACAAGATGCACCACCCAGCTATGTAATGTAACAAGATGCACCACCCAGCTATGTAATGTAACAAGATGCACCACCCAGCTATGTAATGTAACAAGATGCACTAGCCAGCTATGTAATGTAACAAGATGCACCACCCAGCTATGTAATGTAACAAGATGCACCACCCAGCTATGTAATGTAACAAGATGCACCACCCAGCTATGTAATGTAACAAGATGCACCACCCAGCTATGTAATGTAACAAGATGCACCACCCAGCTATGTAATGTAACAAGATGCACCACCCAGCTATGTAATGTAACAAGATGCACCACCCAGCTATGTAATGTAACAAGATGCACCACCCAGCTATGTAATGTAACAAGATGCACCACCCAGCTATGTAATGTAACAAGATGCACCACCCAGCTATGTAATGTAACAAGATGCACCACCCAGCTATGTAATGTAACAAGATGCACTAGCCAGCTATGTAATGTAACAAGATGCACTAGCCAGCTATGTAATGTAACAAGATGCACTAGCCAGCTATGTAATGTAACAAGATGCACCACCCAGCTATGTAATGTAACAAGATGCACCACCCAGCTATGTAATGTAACAAGATGCACTAGCCAGCTATGTAATGTAACAAGATGCACCACCCAGCTATGTAATGTAACAAGATGCACCACCCAGCTATGTAATGTAACAAGATGCACCACCCAGCTATGTAATGTAACAAGATGCACCACCCAGCTATGTAATGTAACAAGATGCACTACCCAGCTATGTAATGTAACAAGATGCACCACCCAGCTATGTAATGTAACAAGATGCACCACCCAGCTATGTAATGTAACAAGATGCACCACCCAGCTATGTAATGTAACAAGATGCACCACCCAGCTATGTAATGTAACAAGATGCACCACCCAGCTATGTAATGTAACAAGATGCACCACCCAGCTATGTAATGTAACAAGATGCACTAGCCAGCTATGTAATGTAACAAGATGCACCACCCAGCTATGTAATGTAACAAGATGCACCACCCAGCTATGTAATGTAACAAGATGCACCACCCAGCTATGTAATGTAACAAGATGCACCACCCAGCTATGTAATGTAACAAGATGTACCACCCAGCTATGTAATGTAACAAGATGCACCACCCAGCTATGTAATGTAACAAGATGCACCACCCAGCTATGTAATGTAACAAGATACACCACCCAGCTATGTAATGTAACAAGATGCACCACCCAGCTATGTAATGTAACAAGATGCACCACCCAGCTATGTAATGTAACAAGATGCACTAGCCAGCTATGTAATGTAACAAGATGCACTAGCCAGCTATGTAATGTAACAAGATGCACTAGCCAGCTATGTAATGTAACAAGATGCACCACCCAGCTATGTAATGTAACAAGATGCACCACCCAGCTATGTAATGTAACAAGATGCACCACCCAGCTATGTAATGTAACAAGATGCACCACCCAGCTATGTAATGTAACAAGATGCACTAGCCAGCTATGTAATGTAACAAGATGCACCACCCAGCTATGTAATGTAACAAGATGCACCACCCAGCTATGTAATGTAACAAGATGCACCACCCAGCTATGTAATGTAACAAGATGCACCACCCAGCTATGTAATGTAACAAGATGCACCACCCAGCTATGTAATGTAACAAGATGCACTAGCCAGCTATGTAATGTAACAAGATGCACTAGCCAGCTATGTAATGTAACAAGATGCACCACCCAGCTATGTAATGTAACAAGATGCACCACCCAGCTATGTAATGTAACAAGATGCACCACCCAGCTATGTAATGTAACAAGATGCACTAGCCAGCTATGTAATGTAACAAGATGCACCACCCAGCTATGTAATGTAACAAGATGCACCACCCAGCTATGTAATGTAACAAGATGCACCACCCAGCTATGTAATGTAACAAGATGCACCACCCAGCTATGTAATGTAACAAGATGCACCACCCAGCTATGTAATGTAACAAGATGCACTAGCCAGCTATGTAATGTAACAAGATGCACTAGCCAGCTATGTAATGTAACAAGATGCACCACCCAGCTATGTAATGTAACAAGATGCACCACCCAGCTATGTAATGTAACAAGATGCACCACCCAGCTATGTAATGTAACAAGATGCACTAGCCAGCTATGTAATGTAACAAGATGCACCACCCAGCTATGTAATGTAACAAGATGCACCACCCAGCTATGTAATGTAACAAGATGCACCACCCAGCTATGTAATGTAACAAGATGCACCACCCAGCTATGTAATGTAACAAGATGCACTAGCCAGCTATGTAATGTAACAAGATGCACTAGCCAGCTATGTAATGTAACAAGATGCACCACCCAGCTATGTAATGTAACAAGATGCACTACCCAGCTATGTAATGTAACAAGATGCACCACCCAGCTATGTAATGTAACAAGATGCACCACCCAGCTATGTAATGTAACAAGATGCACCACCCAGCTATGTAATGTAACAAGATGCACCACCCAGCTATGTAATGTAACAAGATGCACCACCCAGCTATGTAATGTAACAAGATGCACTAGCCAGCTATGTAATGTAACAAGATGCACCACCCAGCTATGTAATGTAACAAGATGCACCACCCAGCTATGTAATGTAACAAGATGCACCACCCAGCTATGTAATGTAACAAGATGCACCACCCAGCTATGTAATGTAACAAGATGCACCACCCAGCTATGTAATGTAACAAGATGCACCACCCAGCTATGTAATGTAACAAGATGCACTAGCCAGCTATGTAATGTAACAAGATGCACTAGCCAGCTATGTAATGTAACAAGATGCACCACCCAGCTATGTAATGTAACAAGATGCACTACCCAGCTATGTAATGTAACAAGATGCACTAGCCAGCTATGTAATGTAACAAGATGCACTAGCCAGCTATGTAATGTAACAAGATGCACCACCCAGCTATGTAATGTAACAAGATGCACCACCCAGCTATGTAATGTAACAAGATGCACCACCCAGCTATGTAATGTAACAAGATGCACCACCCAGCTATGTAATGTAACAAGATGCACTAGCCAGCTATGTAATGTAACAAGATGCACTAGCCAGCTATGTAATGTAACAAGATGCACCACCCAGCTATGTAATGTAACAAGATGCACCACCCAGCTATGTAATGTAACAAGATGCACCACCCAGCTATGTAATGTAACAAGATGCACACCCAGCTATGTAATGTAACAAGATGCACCACCCAGCTATGTAATGTAACAAGATGCACCACCCAGCTATGTAATGTAACAAGATGCACCACCCAGCTATGTAATGTAACAAGATGCACTAGCCAGCTATGTAATGTAACAAGATGCACCACCCAGCTATGTAATGTAACAAGATGCACTAGCCAGCTATGTAATGTAACAAGATGCACCACCCAGCTATGTAATGTAACAAGATGCACTAGCCAGCTATGTAATGTAACAAGATGCACCACCCAGCTATGTAATGTAACAAGATGCACCACCCAGCTATGTAATGTAACAAGATGCACCACCCAGCTATGTAATGTAACAAGATGCACCACCCAGCTATGTAATGTAACAAGATGCACCACCCAGCTATGTAATGTAACAAGATGCACCACCCAGCTATGTAATGTAACAAGATGCACCACCCAGCTATGTAATGTAACAAGATGCACCACCCAGCTATGTAATGTAACAAGATGCACCACCCAGCTATGTAATGTAACAAGATGCACCACCCAGCTATGTAATGTAACAAGATGCACCACCCAGCTATGTAATGTAACAAGATGCACCACCCAGCTATGTAATGTAACAAGATGCACTAGCCAGCTATGTAATGTAACAAGATGCACTAGCCAGCTATGTAATGTAACAAGATGCACCACCCAGCTATGTAATGTAACAAGATGCACCACCCAGCTATGTAATGTAACAAGATGCACTAGCCAGCTATGTAATGTAACAAGATGCACTAGCCAGCTATGTAATGTAACAAGATGCACCACCCAGCTATGTAATGTAACAAGATGCACCACCCAGCTATGTAATGTAACAAGATGCACCACCCAGCTATGTAATGTAACAAGATGCACCACCCAGCTATGTAATGTAACAAGATGCACTAGCCAGCTATGTAATGTAACAAGATGCACTAGCCAGCTATGTAATGTAACAAGATGCACCACCCAGCTATGTAATGTAACAAGATGCACCACCCAGCTATGTAATGTAACAAGATGCACCACCCAGCTATGTAATGTAACAAGATGCACCACCCAGCTATGTAATGTAACAAGATGCACTAGCCAGCTATGTAATGTAACAAGATGCACCACCCAGCTATGTAATGTAACAAGATGAACTAGCCAGCTATGTAATGTAACAAGACACCCAGCTATGTAATGTAACAAGATGCACCACCCAGCTATGTAATGTAACAAGATGCACTAGCCAGCTATGTAATGTAACAAGATGACCACCCAGCTATGTAATGTAACAAGATGCACTACCCAGCTATGTAATGTAACAAGATGCACTAGCCAGCTATGTAATGTAACAAGATGCACTAGCCAGCTATGTAATGTAACAAGATGCACCACCCAGCTATGTAATGTAACAAGATGCACCACCCAGCTATGTAATGTAACAAGATGCACCACCCAGCTATGTAATGTAACAAGATGCACTAGCCAGCTATGTAATGTAACAAGATGCACTACCCAGCTATGTAATGTAACAAGATGCACCACCCAGCTATGTAATGTAACAAGATGCACTAGCCAGCTATGTAATGTAACAAGATGCACTAGCCAGCTATGTAATGTAACAAGATGCACCACCCAGCTATGTAATGTAACAAGATGCACCACCCAGCTATGTAATGTAACAAGATGCACCACCCAGCTATGTAATGTAACAAGATGCACCACCCAGCTATGTAATGTAACAAGATGCACCACCCAGCTATGTAATGTAACAAGATGCACTAGCCAGCTATGTAGTGTAACAAGATGCACTAGCCAGCTATGTAATGTAACAAGATGCACCACCCAGCTATGTAATGTAACAAGATGCACCACCCAGCTATGTAATGTAACAAGATGCACTAGCCAGCTATGTAATGTAACAAGATGCACTAGCCAGCTATGTAATGTAACAAGATGCACCACCCAGCTATGTAATGTAACAAGATGCACTACCCAGCTATGTAATGTAACAAGATGCACCACCCAGCTATGTAATGTAACAAGATGCACCACCCAGCTATGTAATGTAACAAGATGCACTAGCCAGCTATGTAATGTAACAAGATGCACTAGCCAGCTATGTAATGTAACAAGATGCACTAGCCAGCTATGTAATGTAACAAGATGCACCACCCAGCTATGTAATGTAACAAGATGCACCACCCAGCTATGTAATGTAACAAGATGCACCACCCAGCTATGTAATGTAACAAGATGCACCACCCAGCTATGTAATGTAACAAGATGCACCACCCAGCTATGTAATGTAACAAGATGCACCACCCAGCTATGTAATGTAACAAGATGCACCACCCAGCTATGTAATGTAACAAGATGCACCACCCAGCTATGTAATGTAACAAGATGCACTAGCCAGCTATGTAATGTAACAAGATGCACTAGCCAGCTATGTAATGTAACAAGATGCACCACCCAGCTATGTAATGTAACAAGATGCACCACCCAGCTATGTAATGTAACAAGATGCACTAGCCAGCTATGTAATGTAACAAGATGCACTAGCCAGCTATGTAATGTAACAAGATGCACCACCCAGCTATGTAATGTAACAAGATGCACCACCCAGCTATGTAATGTAACAAGATGCACCACCCAGCTATGTAATGTAACAAGATGCACCACCCAGCTATGTAATGTAACAAGATGCACTAGCCAGCTATGTAATGTAACAAGATGCACTAGCCAGCTATGTAATGTAACAAGATGCACCACCCAGCTATGTAATGTAACAAGATGCACCACCCAGCTATGTAATGTAACAAGATGCACCACCCAGCTATGTAATGTAACAAGATGCACCACCCAGCTATGTAATGTAACAAGATGAACTAGCCAGCTATGTAATGTAACAAGATGACCACCCAGCTATGTAATGTAACAAGATGCACTAGCCAGCTATGTAATGTAACAAGATCACCCAGCTATGTAATGTAACAAGATGCACCACCCAGCTATGTAATGTAACAAGATGCACTAGCCAGCTATGTAATGTAACAAGATAAACCCAGCTATATAATGTAACAAGATGCACTAGCCAGTTGTGTAATGTAACAAGATGCACTAGCCAGCTATGTAATGTAACAAGATGCACTAGCCAGCTATGTAATGTAACAAGATGCACCACCCAGCTATGTAATGTAACAAGATGCACCACCCAGCTATGTAATGTAACAAGATGCACCACCCAGCTATGTAATGTAACAAGATGCACTAGCCAGCTATGTAATGTAACAAGATGCACCACCCAGCTATGTAATGTAACAAGATGCACCACCCAGCTATGTAATGTAACAAGATGCACTAGCCAGCTATGTAATGTAACAAGATGCACTAGCCAGCTATGTAATGTAACAAGATGCACCACCCAGCTATGTAATGTAACAAGATGCACCACCCAGCTATGTAATGTAACAAGATGCACCACCCAGCTATGTAATGTAACAAGATGCACACCCAGCTATGCAGTGTAACAAGATGCACTAGCCAGCTATGTAATGTAACAAGATGCACTAGCCAGCTATGTAATGTAACAAGATGCACCACCCAGCTATGTAATGTAACAAGATGCACCACCCAGCTATGTAATGTAACAAGATGCACCACCCAGCTATGTAATGTAACAAGATGCACCACCCAGCTATGTAATGTAACAAGATGCACTAGCCAGCTATGTAATGTAACAAGATGCACTAGCCAGCTATGTAATGTAACAAGATGCACTAGCCAGCTATGTAATGTAACAAGATGCACCACCCAGCTATGTAATGTAACAAGATGCACCACCCAGCTATGTAATGTAACAAGATGCACCACCCAGCTATGTAATGTAACAAGATGCACCACCCAGCTATGTAATGTAACAAGATGCACCACCCAGCTATGTAATGTAACAAGATGCACCACCCAGCTATGTAATGTAACAAGATGCACCACCCAGCTATGTAATGTAACAAGATGCACCACCCAGCTATGTAATGTAACAAGATGCACTAGCCAGCTATGTAATGTAACAAGATGCACTAGCCAGCTATGTAATGTAACAAGATGCACCACCCAGCTATGTAATGTAACAAGATGCACCACCCAGCTATGTAATGTAACAAGATGCACTAGCCAGCTATGTAATGTAACAAGATGCACTAGCCAGCTATGTAATGTAACAAGATGCACCACCCAGCTATGTAATGTAACAAGATGCACCACCCAGCTATGTAATGTAACAAGATGCACCACCCAGCTATGTAATGTAACAAGATGCACCACCCAGCTATGTAATGTAACAAGATGCACTAGCCAGCTATGTAATGTAACAAGATGCACTAGCCAGCTATGTAATGTAACAAGATGCACCACCCAGCTATGTAATGTAACAAGATGCACCACCCAGCTATGTAATGTAACAAGATGCACCACCCAGCTATGTAATGTAACAAGATGCACCACCCAGCTATGTAATGTAACAAGATGCACTAGCCAGCTATGTAATGTAACAAGATGCACCACCCAGCTATGTAATGTAACAAGATGCACTACCAGCTATGTAATGTAACAAGATGCACCACCCAGCTATGTAATGTAACAAGATGCACCACCCAGCTATGTAATGTAACAAGATGCACTAGCCAGCTATGTAATGTAACAAGATGCACCACCCAGCTATGTAATGTAACAAGATGCACTACCAGCTATGTAATGTAACAAGATGCACTAGCCAGCTATGTAATGTAACAAGATGCACTAGCCAGCTATGTAATGTAACAAGATGCACCACCCAGCTATGTAATGTAACAAGATGCACTACCCAGCTATGTAATGTAACAAGATGCACCACCCAGCTATGTAATGTAACAAGATGCACCACCCAGCTATGTAATGTAACAAGATGCACCACCCAGCTATGTAATGTAACAAGATGCACTAGCCAGCTATGTAATGTAACAAGATGCACCACCCAGCTATGTAATGTAACAAGATGCACCACCCAGCTATGTAATGTAACAAGATGCACTAGCCAGCTATGTAATGTAACAAGATGCACTAGCCAGCTATGTAATGTAACAAGATGCACCACCCAGCTATGTAATGTAACAAGATGCACCACCCAGCTATGTAATGTAACAAGATGCACCACCCAGCTATGTAATGTAACAAGATGCACCACCCAGCTATGTAATGTAACAAGATGCACTACCCAGCTATGTAATGTAACAAGATGCACTAGCCAGCTATGTAATGTAACAAGATGCACTAGCCAGCTATGTAATGTAACAAGATGCACCACCCAGCTATGTAATGTAACAAGATGCACCACCCAGCTATGTAATGTAACAAGATGCACTAGCCAGCTATGTAATGTAACAAGATGCACTAGCCAGCTATGTAATGTAACAAGATGCACCACCCAGCTATGTAATGTAACAAGATGCACTACCCAGCTATGTAATGTAACAAGATGCACCACCCAGCTATGTAATGTAACAAGATGCACCACCCAGCTATGTAATGTAACAAGATGCACCACCCAGCTATGTAATGTAACAAGATGCACCACCCAGCTATGTAATGTAACAAGATGCACCACCCAGCTATGTAATGTAACAAGATGCACTAGCCAGCTATGTAATGTAACAAGATGCACCACCCAGCTATGTAATGTAACAAGATGCACTAGCCAGCTATGTAATGTAACAAGATGCACCACCCAGCTATGTAATGTAACAAGATGCACTAGCCAGCTATGTAATGTAACAAGATGCACCACCCAGCTATGTAATGTAACAAGATGCACCACCCAGCTATGTAATGTAACAAGATGCACCACCCAGCTATGTAATGTAACAAGATGCACCACCCAGCTATGTAATGTAACAAGATGCACCACCCAGCTATGTAATGTAACAAGATGCACCACCCAGCTATGTAATGTAACAAGATGCACCACCCAGCTATGTAATGTAACAAGATGCACTAGCCAGCTATGTAATGTAACAAGATGAGCACCCAGCTATGTAATGTAACAAGATGCACTAGCCAGCTATGTAATGTAACAAGATGCACCACCCAGCTATGTAATGTAACAAGATGCACTAGCCAGCTATGTAATGTAACAAGATGCACCACCCAGCTATGTAATGTAACAAGATGCACCACCCAGCTATGTAATGTAACAAGATGCACCACCCAGCTATGTAATGTAACAAGATGCACCACCCAGCTATGTAATGTAACAAGATGCACTACCCAGCTATGTAATGTAACAAGATGCACCACCCAGCTATGTAATGTAACAAGATGCACCACCCAGCTATGTAATGTAACAAGATGCACCACCCAGCTATGTAATGTAACAAGATGCACCACCCAGCTATGTAATGTAACAAGATGCACCACCCAGCTATGTAATGTAACAAGATGCACCACCCAGCTATGTAATGTAACAAGATGCACCACCCAGCTATGTAATGTAACAAGATGCACTAGCCAGCTATGTAATGTAACAAGATGCACTAGCCAGCTATGTAATATAACAAGATGCACCACCCAGCTATGTAATGTAACAAGATGCACTAACCAGCTATGTAATGTAACAAGATGCACCACCCAGCTATGTAATGTAACAAGATGCACCACCCAGCTATGTAATGTAACAAGATGCACCACCCAGCTATGTAATGTAACAAGATGCACCACCCAGCTATGTAATGTAACAAGATGCACCACCCAGCTATGTAATGTAACAAGATGCACCACCCAGCTATGTAATGTAACAAGATGCACCACCCAGCTATGTAGTGTAACAAGATGTACCACCCAGCTATGTAATGTAACAAGATGCACTAGCCAGCTATGTAATGTAACAAGATGCACTAGCCAGCTATGTAATGTAACAAGATGCACCACCCAGCTATGTAATGTAACAAGATGCACTACCCAGCTATGTAATGTAACAAGATGCACTAGCCAGTTGTGTAATGTAACAAGATGCACTAGCCAGCTATGTAATGTAACAAGATGCACCACCCAGCTATGTAATGTAACAAGATGCACCACCCAGCTATGTAATGTAACAAGATGCACCACCCAGCTATGTAATGTAACAAGATGCACCACCCAGCTATGTAATGTAACAAGATGCACCACCCAGCTATGTAATGTAACAAGATGCACTAGCCAGCTATGTAATGTAACAAGATGCACTAGCCAGCTATGTAATGTAACAAGATGCACCACCCAGCTATGTAATGTAACAAGATGCACCACCCAGCTATGTAATGTAACAAGATGCACTACCCAGCTATGTAATGTAACAAGATGCACCACCCAGCTATGTAATGTAACAAGATGCACTAGCCAGCTATGCAATGTAACAAGATGCACCACCCAGCTATGTAATGTAACAAGATGAACTAGCCAGCTATGTAATGTAACAACATAAACCCATCTATATAATGTAACAAGATGCACTAGCCAGCTATGTAATGTAACAAGATGCACCACCCAGCTATGTAATGTAACAAGATGCACTAGCCAGCTATGTAATGTAACAAGATGCACCACCCAGCTATGTAATGTAACAAGATGCACCACCCAGCTATGTAATGTAACAAGATGCACCACCCAGCTATGTAATGTAACAAGATGAACTAGCCAGCTATGTAATGTAACAAGATAAACCCATCTATATAATGTAACAAGATGCACTAGCCAGCTATGTAATGTAACAAGATGCACACCCAGCTATGTAATGTAACAAGATGCACTAGCCAGCTATGTAATGTAACAAGATGCACCACCCAGCTATGTAATGTAACAAGATGCACTAGCCAGCTATGTAATGTAACAAGATGCACTAGCCAGCTATGTAATGTAACAAGATGCACCACCCAGCTATGTAATGTAACAAGATGCACCACCCAGCTATGTAATGTAACAAGATGCACTAGCCAGCTATGTAATGTAACAAGATGCACTAGCCAGCTATGTAATGTAACAAGATGCACCACCCAGCTATGTAATGTAACAAGATGCACCACCCAGCTATGTAATGTAACAAGATGCACCACCCAGCTATGTAATGTAACAAGATGCACCACCCAGCTATGTAATGTAACAAGATGCACCACCCAGCTATGTAATGTAACAAGATGCACCACCCAGCTATGTAATGTAACAAGATGCACCACCCAGCTATGTAATGTAACAAGATGTACCACCCAGCTATGTAATGTAACAAGATGCACCACCCAGCTATGTAGTGTAACAAGATGTACCACCCAGCTATGTAATGTAACAAGATGCACTAGCCAGCTATGTAGTGTAACAAGATGCACTAGCCAGCTTTGTAATGTAACAAGATGCACCACCCAGCTATGTAGTGTAACAAGATGCACCACCCAGCTATGTAATGTAACAAGATGCACTAGCCAGCTATGTAATGTAACAAGATGCACTAGCCAGCTATGTAATGTAACAAGATGCACCACCCAGCTATGTAATGTAACAAGATGCACCACCCAGCTATGTAATGTAACAAGATGCACCACCCAGCTATGTAATGTAACAAGATGCACCACCCAGCTATGTAATGTAACAAGATGCACTAGCCAGCTATGTAATGTAACAAGATGCACTAGCCAGCTATGTAATGTAACAAGATGCACCACCCAGCTATGTAATGTAACAAGATGCACCACCCAGCTATGTAATGTAACAAGATGCACCACCCAGCTATGTAATGTAACAAGATGCACCACCCAGCTATGTAATGTAACAAGATGCACCACCCAGCTATGTAATGTAACAAGATGCACCACCCAGCTATGTAATGTAACAAGATGAACTAGCCAGCTATGTAATGTAACAAGATAAACCCATCTATATAATGTAACAAGATGCACCACCCAGCTATGTAATGTAACAAGATGCACTAGCCAGCTATGTAATGTAACAAGATGCACCACCCAGCTATGTAATGTAACAAGATGCACTAGCCAGCTATGTAATGTAACAAGATGCACTACCCAGCTATGTAATGTAACAAGATGCACTAGCCAGCTATGTAATGTAACAAGATGCACCACCCAGCTATGTAATGTAACAAGATGCACTACCCAGCTATGTAATGTAACAAGATGCACCACCCAGCTATGTAATGTAACAAGATGCACCACCCAGCTATGTAATGTAACAAGATGCACCACCCAGCTATGTAATGTAACAAGATGCACTAGCCAGCTATGTAATGTAACAAGATGCACCACCCAGCTATGTAATGTAACAAGATGCACCACCCAGCTATGTAATGTAACAAGATGCACTAGCCAGCTATGTAATGTAACAAGATGCACTAGCCAGCTATGTAATGTAACAAGATGCACCACCCAGCTATGTAATGTAACAAGATGCACCACCCAGCTATGTAATGTAACAAGATGCACCACCCAGCTATGTAATGTAACAAGATGCACCACCCAGCTATGTAATGTAACAAGATGCACTACCCAGCTATGTAATGTAACAAGATGCACCACCCAGCTATGTAATGTAACAAGATGCACTAGCCAGCTATGTAATGTAACAAGATGCACCACCCAGCTATGTAATGTAACAAGATGCACCACCCAGCTATGTAATGTAACAAGATGCACTAGCCAGCTATGTAATGTAACAAGATGCACTAGCCAGCTATGTAATGTAACAAGATGCACCACCCAGCTATGTAATGTAACAAGATGCACTACCCAGCTATGTAATGTAACAAGATGCACCACCCAGCTATGTAATGTAACAAGATGCACCACCCAGCTATGTAATGTAACAAGATGCACCACCCAGCTATGTAATGTAACAAGATGCACCACCCAGCTATGTAATGTAACAAGATGCACCACCCAGCTATGTAATGTAACAAGATGAACTAGCCAGCTATGTAATGTAACAAGATAAACCCATCTATATAATGTAACAAGATGCACTAGCCAGTTGTGTAATGTAACAAGAGCACCCAGCTATGTAATGTAACAAGATGCACTAGCCAGCTATGTAATGTAACAAGATGCACCACCCAGCTATGTAATGTAACAAGATGCACCACCCAGCTATGTAATGTAACAAGATGCACCACCCAGCTATGTAATGTAACAAGATGCACCACCCAGCTATGTAATGTAACAAGATGCACTACCCAGCTATGTAATGTAACAAGATGCACCACCCAGCTATGTAATGTAACAAGATGCACCACCCAGCTATGTAGTGTAACAAGATGCACTAGCCAGCTATGCAATGTAACAAGATGCACCACCCAGCTATGTAATGTAACAAGATGAACTAGCCAGCTATGTAATGTAACAAGATAAACCCATCTATATAATGTAACAAGATGCACTAGCCAGCTATGTAATGTAACAAGATGCACCACCCAGCTATGTAATGTAACAAGATGCACCACCCAGCTATGTAATGTAACAAGATGCACCACCCAGCTATGTAATGTAACAAGATGCACCACCCAGCTATGTAATGTAACAAGATGCACCACCCAGCTATGTAATGTAACAAGATGCACTAGCCAGCTATGTAATGTAACAAGATGCACTAGCCAGCTATGTAATGTAACAAGATGCACCACCCAGCTATGTAATGTAACAAGATGCACCACCCAGCTATGTAATGTAACAAGATGCACCACCCAGCTATGTAATGTAACAAGATGCACCACCCAGCTATGTAATGTAACAAGATGCACCACCCAGCTATGTAATGTAACAAGATGCACTAGCCAGCTATGTAATGTAACAAGATGCACTAGCCAGCTATGTAATGTAACAAGATGCACCACCCAGCTATGTAATGTAACAAGATGCACTACCCAGCTATGTAATGTAACAAGATGCACCACCCAGCTATGTAATGTAACAAGATGCACCACCCAGCTATGTAATGTAACAAGATGCACCACCCAGCTATGTAATGTAACAAGATGCACCACCCAGCTATGTAATGTAACAAGATGCACCACCCAGCTATGTAATGTAACAAGATGCACTAGCCAGCTATGTAATGTAACAAGATGCACCACCCAGCTATGTAGTGTAACAAGATGCACTAGCCAGCTATGTAATGTAACAAGATGCACCACCCAGCTATGTAATGTAACAAGATGCACTAGCCAGCTATGTAATGTAACAAGATGCACCACCCAGCTATGTAATGTAACAAGATGCACTAGCCAGCTATGTAATGTAACAAGATGCACTAGCCAGCTATGTAATGTAACAAGATGCACCACCCAGCTATGTAATGTAACAAGATGCACCACCCAGCTATGTAATGTAACAAGATGCACTAGCCAGCTATGTAATGTAACAAGATGCACCACCAGCTATGTAATGTAACAAGATGCACCACCCAGCTATGTAATGTAACAAGATGCACCACCCAGCTATGTAATGTAACAAGATGCACCACCCAGCTATGTAATGTAACAAGATGCACCACCCAGCTATGTAATGTAACAAGATGCACCCCAGCTATGTAATGTAACAAGATGCACTAGCCAGCTATGTAATGTAACAAGATGCACCACCCAGCTATGTAATGTAACAAGATGCACCACCCAGCTATGTAATGTAACAAGATGCACTAGCCAGCTATGTAATGTAACAAGATGCACCACCCAGCTATGTAATGTAACAAGATGCACCACCCAGCTATGTAATGTAACAAGATGCACAACCCAGCTATGTAATGTAACAAGATGCACCACCCAGCTATGTAATGTAACAAGATGCACTACCCGGCTATGTAATGTAACAAGATGCACTAGCCAGCTATGTAATGTAACACGATGCACCACCCAGCTATGTAATGTAACAAGATGCACCACCCAGCTATGTAATGTAACAAGATGCACCACCCAGCTATGTAATGTAACAAGATGCACCACCCAGCTATGTAATGTAACAAGATGCACCACCCAGCTATGTAATGTAACAAGATGCACCACCCAGCTATGTAATGTAACAAGATGCACTACCCAGCTATGTAATGTAACAAGATGCACCACCCAGCTATGTAATGTAACAAGATGCACCACCCAGCTATGTAATGTAACAAGATGCACTAGCCAGCTATGTAATGTAACAAGATGCACCACCCAGCTATGTAATGTAACAAGATGCACTAGCCAGCTATGTAATGTAACAAGATGCACCACCCAGCTATGTAATGTAACAAGATGCACTAGCCAGCTATGTAATGTAACAAGATGCACCACCCAGCTATGTAATGTAACAAGATGCACCACCCAGCTATGTAATGTAACAAGATGCACTAGCCAGCTATGTAATGTAACAAGATGCACCACCCAGCTATGTAATGTAACAAGATGCACCACCCAGCTATGTAATGTAACAAGATGCACCACCCAGCTATGTAATGTAACAAGATGCACTAGCCAGCTATGTAATGTAACAAGATGCACCACCCAGCTATGTAATGTAACAAGATGCACCACCCAGCTATGTAATGTAACAAGATGCACTACCCAGCTATGTAATGTAACAAGATGCACCACCCAGCTATGTAATGTAACAAGATGCACCACCCAGCTATGTAATGTAACAAGATGCACCACCCAGCTATGTAATGTAACAAGATGCACCACCCAGCTATGTAATGTAACAAGATGCACCACCCAGCTATGTAATGTAACAAGATGCACCACCCAGCTATGTAATGTAACAAGATGCACCACCCAGCTATGTAATGTAACAAGATGCACCACCCAGCTATGTAATGTAACAAGATGCACTAGCCAGCTATGTAATGTAACAAGATGCACTAGCCAGCTATGTAATGTAACAAGATGCACTAGCCAGCTATGTAATGTAACAAGATGCACCACCCAGCTATGTAATGTAACAAGATGCACCACCCAGCTATGTAATGTAACAAGATGCACTAGCCAGCTATGTAATGTAACAAGATGCACCACCCAGCTATGTAATGTAACAAGATGCACCACCCAGCTATGTAATGTAACAAGATGCACCACCCAGCTATGTAATGTAACAAGATGCACCACCCAGCTATGTAATGTAACAAGATGCACCACCCAGCTATGTAATGTAACAAGATGCACCACCCAGCTATGTAATGTAACAAGATGCACTAGCCAGCTATGTAATGTAACAAGATGCACCACCCAGCTATGTAATGTAACAAGATGCACCACCCAGCTATGTAATGTAACAAGATGCACTACCCAGCTAGCTATGTAATGTAACAAGATGCACCACCCAGCTATGTAATGTAACAAGATGCACCACCCAGCTATGTAATGTAACAAGATGCACCACCCAGCTATGTAATGTAACAAGATGCACCACCCAGCTATGTAATGTAACAAGATGCACCACCCAGCTATGTAATGTAACAAGATGCACCACCCAGCTATGTAATGTAACAAGATGCACCACCCAGCTATGTAATGTAACAAGATGCACTAGCCAGCTATGTAATGTAACAAGATGCACCACCCAGCTATGTAATGTAACAAGATGCACCACCCAGCTATGTAATGTAACAAGATGCACCACCCAGCTATGTAATGTAACAAGATGCACCCAGCTACAAGATGCACCACCCAGCTATGTAATGTAACAAGATGCACCACCCAGCTATGTAATGTAACAAGATGCACTAGCCAGCTATGTAATGTAAGAAGATGCACTAGCCAGCTATGTAATGTAACAAGATGCACCACCCAGCTATGTAATGTAACAAGATGCACTACCCAGCTATGTAATGTAACAAGATGCACTAGCCAGCTATGTAATGTAACAAGATGCACTAGCCAGCTATGTAATGTAACAAGATGCACCACCCAGCTATGTAATGTAACAAGATGCACCACCCAGCTATGTAATGTAACAAGATGCACCACCCAGCTATGTAATGTAACAAGATGCACCACCCAGCTATGTAATGTAACAAGATGCACTAGCCAGCTATGTAATGTAACAAGATGCACCACCCAGCTATGTAATGTAACAAGATGCACCACCCAGCTATGTAATGTAACAAGATGCACTACCCAGCTATGTAATGTAACAAGATGCACCACCCAGCTATGTAATGTAACAAGATGCACCACCCAGCTATGTAATGTAACAAGATGCACCACCCAGCTATGTAATGTAACAAGATGTCACCCAGCTATGTAATGTAACAAGATGCACCACCCAGCTATGTAATGTAACAAGATGCACTAGCCAGCTATGTAATGTAACAAGATGCACCACCCAGCTATGTAATGTAACAAGATGCACCACCCAGCTATGTAATGTAACAAGATGCACCACCCAGCTATGTAATGTAACAAGATGCACCACCCAGCTATGTAATGTAACAAGATGCACCACCCAGCTATGTAATGTAACAAGATGCACCACCCAGCTATGTAATGTAACAAGATGCACTAGCCAGCTATGTAATGTAACAAGATGCACCACCCAGCTATGTAATGTAACAAGATGCACCACCCAGCTATGTAATGTAACAAGATGCACCACCCAGCTATGTAATGTAACAAGATGCACTAGCCAGCTATGTAATGTAACAAGATGCACTAGCCAGCTATGTAATGTAACAAGATGCACCACCCAGCTATGTAATGTAACAAGATGCACCACCCAGCTATGTAATGTAACAAGATGCACCACCCAGCTATGTAATGTAACAAGATGCACCACCCAGCTATGTAATGTAACAAGATGCACTAGCCAGCTATGTAATGTAACAAGATGCACTAGCCAGCTATGTAATGTAACAAGATGCACCACCCAGCTATGTAATGTAACAAGATGCACTACCCAGCTATGTAATGTAACAAGATGCACCACCCAGCTATGTAATGTAACAAGATGCACCACCCAGCTATGTAATGTAACAAGATGCACCAGCCCAGCTATGTAATGTAACAAGATGCACCACCCAGCTATGTAATGTAACAAGATGCACCACCCAGCTATGTAATGTAACAAGATGCACCACCCAGCTATGTAATGTAACAAGATGCACCACCCAGCTATGTAATGTAACAAGATGCACCACCCAGCTATGTAATGTAACAAGATGCACCACCCAGCTATGTAATGTAACAAGATGCACTAGCCAGCTATGTAATGTAACAAGATGCACCACCCAGCTATGTAATGTAACAAGATGCACCACCCAGCTATGTAATGTAACAAGATGCACCACCCAGCTATGTAATGTAACAAGATGCACCACCCAGCTATGTAATGTAACAAGATGCACCACCCAGCTATGTAATGTAACAAGATGCACCACCCAGCTATGTAATGTAACAAGATGCACCACCCAGCTATGTAATGTAACAAGATGCACCACCCAGCTATGTAATGTAACAAGATACACCACCCAGCTATGTAATGTAACAAGATGCACTACCCATCTATGTAATGTAACAAGATGCACCACCCAGCTATGTAATGTAACAAGATGCACTAGCCAGCTATGTAATGTAACAAGATGCACTAGCCAGCTATGTAATGTAACAAGATGCACTAGCCAGCTATGTAATGTAACAAGATGCACCACCCAGCTATGTAATGTAACAAGATGCACTACCCAGCTATGTAATGCAACAAGATGTACCACCCAGCTATGTAATGTAACAAGATGCACAACCCAGCTATGTAATGTAACAAGATGCACTAGCCAGCTATGTAATGTAACACGATGCACCACCCAGCTATGTAATGTAACAAGATGCACCACCCAGCTATGTAATGTAACAAGATGCACTACCCAGCTATGTAATGTAACAAGATGCACCACCCAGCTATGTAATGTAACAAGATGCACTACCCAGCTATGTAATGTAACAAGATGCACTAGCCAGTTGTGTAATGTAACAAGATGCACTAGCCAGCTATGTAATGTAACAAGATGCACCACCCAGCTATGTAATGTAACAAGATGCACCACCCAGCTATGTAATGTAACAAGATGCACTAGCCAGCTATGTAATGTAACAAGATGCACTAGCCAGCTATGTAATGTAACAAGATGCACCACCCAGCTATGTAATGTAACAAGATGCACCACCCAGCTATGTAATGTAACAAGATGCACCACCCAGCTATGTAATGTAACAAGATGCACCACCCAGCTATGTAATGTAACAAGATGCACTAGCCAGCTATGTAATGTAACAAGATGCACTAGCCAGCTATGTAATGTAACAAGATGCACCACCCAGCTATGTAATGTAACAAGATGCACCACCCAGCTATGTAATGTAACAAGATGCACCACCCAGCTATGTAATGTAACAAGATGCACCACCCAGCTATGTAATGTAACAAGATGCACTAGCCAGCTATGTAATGTAACAAGATGCACCACCCAGCTATGTAATGTAACAAGATGCACTAGCCAGCTATGTAATGTAACAAGATGCACCACCCAGCTATGTAATGTAACAAGATGCACCACCCAGCTATGTAATGTAACAAGATGCACTAGCCAGCTATGTAATGTAACAAGATAAACCCATCTATATAATGTAACAAGATGCACTAGCCAGTTATGTAATGTAACAAGATGCACTAGCCAGCTATGTAATGTAACAAGATGCACTAGCCAGCTATGTAATGTAACAAGATGCACCACCCAGCTATGTAATGTAACAAGATGCACTACCCAGCTATGTAATGTAACAAGATGCACCACCCAGCTATGTAATGTAACAAGATGCACTAGCCAGCTATGTAATGTAACAAGATGCACCACCCAGCTATGTAATGTAACAAGATGCACCACCCAGCTATGTAATGTAACAAGATGCACTAGCCAGCTATGTAATGTAACAAGATGCACCACCCAGCTATGTAATGTAACAAGATGCACCACCCAGCTATGTAATGTAACAAGATGCACCACCCAGCTATGTAATGTAACAAGATGCACCACCCAGCTATGTAATGTAACAAGATGCACCACCCAGCTATGTAATGTAACAAGATGCACCACCCAGCTATGTAATGTAACAAGATGCACTAGCCAGCTATGTAATGTAACAAGATGCACTAGCCAGCTATGTAATGTAACAAGATGCACCACCCAGCTATGTAATGTAACAAGATGCACCACCCACCTATGTAATGTAACAAGATGCACTAGCCAGTTATGTAATGTAACAAGATGCACTAGCCAGCTATGTAGTATAACAAGATGCACCACCCAGCTATGTAATGTAACAAGATGCACTAACCAGCTATGTAATGTAACAAGATGCACCACCCAGCTATGTAATGTAACAAGATGCACCACCCAGCTATGTAATGTAACAAGATGCACTAGCCAGCTATGTAATGTAACAAGATGCACTAGCCAGCTATGTAATGTAACAAGATGCACTAGCCAGCTATGTAATGTAACAAGATGCACCACCCAGCTATGTAATGTAACAAGATGCACCACCCAGCTATGTAATGTAACAAGATGCACCACCCAGCTATGTAATGTAACAAGATGCACCACCCAGCTATGTAATGTAACAAGATGCACCACCCAGCTATGTAATGTAACAAGATGCACCACCCAGCTATGTAATGTAACAAGATGCACCACCCAGCTATGTAATGTAACAAGATGCACCACCCAGCTATGTAATGTAACAAGATGCACTAGCCAGCTATGTAGTGTAACAAGATGCACTAGCCAGCTTTGTAATGTAACAAGATGCACCACCCAGCTATGTAGTGTAACAAGATGCACCACCCAGCTATGTAGTGTAACAAGATGCACTAGCCAGCTATGTAATGTAACAAGATGCACCACCCAGCTATGTAATGTAACAAGATGCACCACCCAGCTATGTAATGTAACAAGATGCACCACCCAGCTATGTAATGTAACAAGATGCACCACCCAGCTATGTAATGTAACAAGATGCACCACCCAGCTATGTAATGTAACAAGATGCACTAGCCAGCTATGTAATGTAACAAGATGCACTAGCCAGCTATGTAATGTAACAAGATGCACCACCCAGCTATGTAATGTAACAAGATGCACCACCCAGCTATGTAATGTAACAAGATGCACCACCCAGCTATGTAATGTAACAAGATGCACCACCCAGCTATGTAATGTAACAAGATGCACTAGCCAGCTATGTAATGTAACAAGATGCACCACCCAGCTATGTAATGTAACAAGATGCACTAGCCAGCTATGTAATGTAACAAGATGCACCACCCAGCTATGTAATGTAACAAGATGCACCACCCAGCTATGTAATGTAACAAGATGCACTAGCCAGCTATGTAATGTAACAAGATGAACCCAGCTATGTAATGTAACAAGATGCACTAGCCAGCTATGTAATGTAACAAGATGCACTAGCCAGCTATGTAATGTAACAAGATGCACTAGCCAGCTATGTAATGTAACAAGATGCACCACCCAGCTATGTAATGTAACAAGATGCACCACCCAGCTATGTAATGTAACAAGATGCACCACCCAGCTATGTAATGTAACAAGATGCACCACCCAGCTATGTAATGTAACAAGATGCACCACCCAGCTATGTAATGTAACAAGATGCACTAGCCAGCTATGTAATGTAACAAGATGCACCACCCAGCTATGTAATGTAACAAGATGCACCACCCAGCTATGTAATGTAACAAGATGCACTAGCCAGCTATGTAATGTAACAAGATGCACTAGCCAGCTATGTAATGTAACAAGATGCACCACCCAGCTATGTAATGTAACAAGATGCACCACCCAGCTATGTAATGTAACAAGATGCACCACCCAGCTATGTAATGTAACAAGATGCACCACCCAGCTATGTAATGTAACAAGATGCACTAGCCAGCTATGTAATGTAACAAGATGCACTAGCCAGCTATGTAATGTAACAAGATGCACCACCCAGCTATGTAATGTAACAAGATGCACTACCCAGCTATGTAATGTAACAAGATGCACCACCCAGCTATGTAATGTAACAAGATGCACCACCCAGCTATGTAATGTAACAAGATGCACCACCCAGCTATGTAATGTAACAAGATGCACTAGCCCAGCTATGTAATGTAACAAGATGCACTAGCCAGCTATGTAATGTAACAAGATGCACCACCCAGCTATGTAATGTAACAAGATGCACCACCCAGCTATGTAATGTAACAAGATGCACCACCCAGCTATGTAATGTAACAAGATGCACCACCCAGCTATGTAATGTAACAAGATGCACCACCCAGCTATGTAATGTAACAAGATGCACTACCCAGCTATGTAATGTAACAAGATGCACCACCCAGCTATGTAATGTAACAAGATGCACTACCCAGCTATGTAATGTAACAAGATGCACTAGCCAGCTATGTAATGTAACAAGATGCATTACCCAGCTATGTAATGCAACAAGATGTACCACCCAGCTATGTAATGTAACAAGATGCACCACCCAGCTATGTAATGTAACAAGATGCACTAGCCAGCTATGTAATGTAACAAGATGCACTAGCCAGCTATGTAATGTAACAAGATGCACCACCCAGCTATGTAATGTAACAAGATGCACCACCCAGCTATGTAATGTAACAAGATGCACCACCCAGCTATGTAATGTAACAAGATGCACCACCCAGCTATGTAATGTAACAAGATGCACTAGCCAGCTATGTAATGTAACAAGATGCACTAGCCCAGCTATGTAATGTAACAAGATGCACCACCCAGCTATGTAATGTAACAAGATGCACCACCCAGCTATGTAATGTAACAAGATGCACCACCCAGCTATGTAATGTAACAAGATGCACCACCCAGCTATGTAATGTAACAAGATGCACTAGCCAGCTATGTAATGTAACAAGATGCACCACCCAGCTATGTAATGTAACAAGATGCACTAGCCAGCTATGTAATGTAACAAGATAACCACCCAGCTATGTAATGTAACAAGATGCACCACCCAGCTATGTAATGTAACAAGATGCACTAGCCAGCTATGTAATGTAACAAGAAGCACCACCGAGCTATGTAATGTAACAAGATGCACTAGCCAGCTATGTAATGTAACAAGATGCACAAGCCAGCTATGTAATGTAACAAGATGCACTAGCCAGCTATGTAATGTAACAAGATGCACCACCCAGCTATGTAATGTAACAAGATGCACTACCCAGCTATGTAATGTAACAAGATGCACCACCCAGCTATGTAATGTAACAAGATGCACCACCCAGCTATGTAATGTAACAAGATGCACCACCCAGCTATGTAATGTAACAAGATGCACTAGCCAGCTATGTAATGTAACAAGATGCACTACCCAGCTATGTAATGTAACAAGATGCACCACCCAGCTATGTAATGTAACAAGATGCACTAGCCAGCTATGTAATGTAACAAGATGCACTAGCCAGCTATGTAATGTAACAAGATGCACCACCCAGCTATGTAATGTAACAAGATGCACCACCCAGCTATGTAATGTAACAAGATGCACCACCCAGCTATGTAATGTAACAAGATGCACTACCCAGCTATGTAATGTAACAAGATGCACTAGCCAGCTATGTAATGTAACAAGATGCACTAGCCAGCTATGTAATGTAACAAGATGCACCACCCAGCTATGTAATGTAACAAGATGCACTACCCAGCTATGTAATGTAACAAGATGCACCACCCAGCTATGTAATGTAACAAGATGCACCACCCAGCTATGTAATGTAACAAGATGCACTAGCCAGCTATGTAATGTAACAAGATGCACTAGCCAGTTGTGTAATGTAACAAGATGCACTAGCCAGCTATGTAATATAACAAGATGCACCACCCAGCTATGTAATGTAACAAGATGCACTACCCAGCTATGTAATGTAACAAGATGCACCACCCAGCTATGTAATGTAACAAGATGCACCACCCAGCTATGTAATGTAACAAGATGCACCACCCAGCTATGTAATGTAACAAGATGCACTACCCAGCTATGTAATGTAACAAGATGCACCACCCAGCTATGTAATGTAACAAGATGCACTACCCAGCTATGTAATGTAACAAGATGCACCAGCCAGCTATGTAATGTAACAAGATGCACTAGCCAGCTATGTAATGTAACAAGATGCACCACCCAGCTATGTAATGTAACAAGATGCACTACCCATCTATGTAATGTAACAAGATGCACTAGCCAGTTGTGTAATGTAACAAGATGCAGTAGCCAGCTATGTAATATAACAAGATGCACCACCCAGCTATGTAATGTAACAAGATGCACCACCCAGCTATGTAATGTAACAAGATGCACCACCCAGCTATGTAATGTAACAAGATGCACTACCCAGCTATGTAATGTAACAAGATGCACTAGCCAGCTATGTAATGTAACAAGATGCACTAGCCAGCTATGTAATATAACAAGATGCACCACCCAGCTATGTAATGTAACAAGATGCACTACCCAGCTATGTAATGTAACAAGATGCACCACCCAGCTATGTAATGTAACAAGATGCACCACCCAGCTATGTAATGTAACAAGATGCACTAGCCAGCTATGTAATGTAACAAGATAAACCCATCTATATAATGTAACAAGATGCACTAGCCAGCTATGTAATGTAACAAGATGCACCACCCAGCTATGTAATGTAACAAGATGCACCACCCAGCTATGTAATGTAACAAGATGCACTAGCCAGCTATGTAATGTAACAAGAAGCACCACCCAGCTATGTAATGTAACAAGATGCACTAGCCAGCTATGTAATGTAACAAGATGCACTAGCCAGCTATGTAATGTAACAAGATGCACTAGCCAGCTATGTAATGTAACAAGATGCACCACCCAGCTATGTAATGTAACAAGATGCACCACCCAGCTATGTAATGTAACAAGATGCACCACCCAGCTATGTAATGTAACAAGATGCACCACCCAGCTATGTAATGTAACAAGATGCACCACCCAGCTATGTAATGTAACAAGATGCACTAGCCAGCTATGTAATGTAACAAGATGCACCACCCAGCTATGTAATGTAACAAGATGCACCACCCAGCTATGTAATGTAACAAGATGCACTAGCCAGCTATGTAATGTAACAAGATGCACTAGCCAGCTATGTAATGTAACAAGATGCACCACCCAGCTATGTAATGTAACAAGATGCACCACCCAGCTATGTAATGTAACAAGATGCACCACCCAGCTATGTAATGTAACAAGATGCACCACCCAGCTATGTAATGTAACAAGATGCACTACCCAGCTATGTAATGTAACAAGATGCACTAGCCAGTTGTGTAATGTAACAAGATGCACTAGCCAGCTATGTAATGTAACAAGATGCACCACCCAGCTATGTAATGTAACAAGATGCACTACCCAGCTATGTAATGTAACAAGATGCACTAGCCAGTTGTGTAATGTAACAAGATGCACTAGCCAGCTATGTAATATAACAAGATGCACCACCCAGCTATGTAATGTAACAAGATGCACCACCCAGCTATGTAATGTAACAAGATGCACCACCCAGCTATGTAATGTAACAAGATGCACCACCCAGCTATGTAATGTAACAAGATGCACCACCCAGCTATGTAATGTAACAAGATGCACCACCAGCTATGTAATGTAACAAGATGCACCACCCAGCTATGTAATGTAACAAGATGCACTACCCAGCTATGTAATGTAACAAGATGCACTACCCAGCTATGTAATGTAACAAGATGCACCACCCAGCTATGTAATGTAACAAGATGCACTAGCCAGCTATGTAATGTAACAAGATGCACCACCCAGCTATGTAATGTAACAAGATGCACTAGCCAGCTATGTAATGTAACAAGATGCACCACCCAGCTATGTAATGTAACAAGATGCACTAGCCAGCTATGTAATGTAACAAGATGCACCACCCAGCTATGTAATGTAACAAGATGCACTACCCAGCTATGTAATGTAACAAGATGCACCACCCAGCTATGTAATGTAACAAGATGCACCACCCAGCTATGTAATGTAACAAGATGCACTACCCAGCTATGTAATGTAACAAGATGCACCACCCAGCTATGTAATGTAACAAGATGCACCACCCAGCTATGTAATGTAACAAGATGCACTAGCCAGCTATGTAATGTAACAAGATGCACCACCCAGCTATGTAATGTAACAAGATGCACTAGCCAGCTATGTAATGTAACAAGATGCACCACCCAGCTATGTAATGTAACAAGATGCACTAGCCAGCTATGTAATGTAACAAGATGCACCACCCAGCTATGTAATGTAACAAGATGCACCACCCAGCTATGTAATGTAACAAGATGCACTACCCAGCTATGTAATGTAACAAGATGCACCACCCAGCTATGTAATGTAACAAGATGCACCACCCAGCTATGTAATGTAACAAGATGCACTAGCCAGCTATGTAATGTAACAAGATGCACTAGCCAGCTATGTAATGTAACAAGATGCACCACCCAGCTATGTAATGTAACAAGATGCACTACCCAGCTATGTAATGTAACAAGATGCACTAGCCAGCTATGTAATGTAACAAGATGCACTAGCCAGCTATGTAATATAACAAGATGCACCACCCAGCTATGTAATGTAACAAGATGCACTACCCAGCTATGTAATGTAACAAGATGCACCACCCAGCTATGTAATGTAACAAGATGCACAACCCAGCTATGTAATGTAACAAGATGCACTACCCAGCTATGTAATGTAACAAGATGCACCACCCAGCTATGTAATGTAACAAGATGCACCACCCAGCTATGTAATGTAACAAGATGCACTAGCCAGCTATGTAATGTAACAAGAAGAGCACCCAGCTATGCAGTGTAACAAGATGCACTAGCCAGCTATGTAATGTAACAAGATGCACCACCCAGCTATGTAATGTAACAAGATGCACTAGCCAGCTATGTAATGTAACAAGATGCACCACCCAGCTATGTAATGTAACAAGATGCACTACCCAGCTATGTAATGTAACAAGATGCACCACCCAGCTATGTAATGTAACAAGATGCACCACCCAGCTATGTAATGTAACAAGATGCACTACCCAGCTATGTAATGTAACAAGATGCACTACCCAGCTATGTAATGTAACAAGATGCACCACCCAGCTTTGTAATGTAACAAGATGCACTAGCCAGCTATGTAATGTAACAAGATGCACCACCCAGCTATGTAATGTAACAAGATGCACCAGCCAGCTATGTAATGTAACAAGATGCACCACCCAGCTATGTAATGTAACAAGATGCACTACCCAGCTATGTAATGTAACAAGATGCACCACCCAGCTATGTAATGTAACAAGATGCACCACCCAGCTATGTAATGTAACAAGATGCACTAGCCAGTTGTGTAATGTAACAAGATGCACTAGCCAGCTATGTAATGTAACAAGATGCACCACCCAGCTATGTAATGTAACAAGATGCACCACCCAGCTATGTAATGTAACAAGATGCACCACCCAGCTATGTAATGTAACAAGATGCACCACCCAGCTATGTAATGTAACAAGATGCACTACCCAGCTATGTAATGTAACAAGATGCACTAGCCAGTATGTAATGTAACAAGATGCACTAGCCAGCTATGTAATGTAACAAGATGCACCACCCAGCTATGTAATGTAACAAGATGCACTACCCAGCTATGTAATGTAACAAGATGCACCACCCAGCTATGTAATGTAACAAGATGCACCACCCAGCTATGTAATGTAACAAGATGCACCACCCAGCTATGTAATGTAACAAGATGCACTACCCAGCTATGTAATGTAACAAGATGCACCACCCAGCTATGTAATGTAACAAGATGCACTAGCCAGCTATGTAATGTAACAAGATGCACCACCCAGCTATGTAATGTAACAAGATGCACCACCCAGCTATGTAATGTAACAAGATGCACCACCCAGCTATGTAATGTAACAAGATGCACTAGCCAGCTATGTAATGTAACAAGATGCACCCATCTATGTAATGTAACAAGATGCACTAGCCAGTTGTGTAATGTAACAAGATGAACTAGCCAGCTATGTAATGTAACAAGATGCACCACCCAGCTATGTAATGTAACAAGATGCACTACCCAGCTATGTAATGTAACAAGATGCACTAGCCAGTTGTGTAATGTAACAAGATGCACTAGCCAGCTATGTAATATAACAAGATGCACCACCCAGCTATGTAATGTAACAAGATGCACTACCCAGCTATGTAATGTAACAAGATGCACCACCCAGCTATGTAATGTAACAAGATGCACCACCCAGCTATGTAATGTAACAAGATGCACCACCCAGCTATGTAATGTAACAAGATGCACCACCCAGCTATGTAATGTAACAAGATGCACCACCCAGCTATGTAATGTAACAAGATGCACTAGCCAGCTATGTAATGTAACAAGATGCACCACCCAGCTATGTAATGTAACAAGATGCACTAGCCAGCTATGTAATGTAACAAGATGCACCACCCAGCTATGTAATGTAACAAGATGCACTACCCAGCTATGTAATGTAACAAGATGCACCACCCAGCTATGTAATGTAACAAGATGCACTACCCAGCTATGTAATGTAACAAGATGCACCACCCAGCTATGTAATGTAACAAGATGCACCACCCAGCTATGTAATGTAACAAGATGCACCACCCAGCTATGTAATGTAACAAGATGCACCACCCAGCTATGTAATGTAACAAGATGCACCACCCAGCTATGTAATGTAACAAGATGCACTAGCCAGCTATGTAATGTAACAAGATGCACCACCCAGCTATGTAATGTAACAAGATGCACTAGCCAGCTATGTAATGTAACAAGATGCGCAACCCAGCTATGCAGTGTAACAAGATGCACTAGCCAGCTATTTAATGTAACAAGATGCACCACCCAGCTATGTAATGTAACAAGATGCACCACCCAGCTATGTAATGTAACAAGATGCACTACCCAGCTATGTAATGTAACAAGATGCACCACCCAGCTATGTAATGTAACAAGATGCACTAGCCAGCTATGTAATGTAACAAGATGCACCACCCAGCTATGTAATGTAACAAGATGCACTAGCCAGCTATGTAATGTAACAAGATGCACTAGCCAGCTATGTAATGTAACAAGATGCACCACCCAGCTATGTAATGTAACAAGATGCACTAGCCAGCTATGTAATGTAACAAGATGCACCACCCAGCTATGTAATGTAACAAGATGCACCACCCAGCTATGTAATGTAACAAGATGCACTACCCAGCTATGTAATGTAACAAGATGCACCACCCAGCTATGTAATGTAACAAGATGCACCACCCAGCTATGTAATGTAACAAGATGCACTAGCCAGCTATGTAATGTAACAAGATGCACCACCCAGCTATGTAATATAACAAGATGCACCACCCAGCTATGTAATGTAACAAGATGCACTACCCAGCTATGTAATGTAACAAGATGCACCACCCAGCTATGTAATGTAACAAGATGCACTAGCCAGTTGTGTAATGTAACAAGATGCACTAGCCAGCTATGTAATATAACAAGATGCACCACCCAGCTATGTAATGTAACAAGATGCACTACCCAGCTATGTAATGTAACAAGATGCACCACCCAGCTATGTAATGTAACAAGATGCACTAGCCCAGCTATGTAATGTAACAAGATGCACCACCCAGCTATGTAATGTAACAAGATGCACCACCCAGCTATGTAATGTAACAAGATGCACCACCCAGCTATGTAATGTAACAAGATGCACCACCCAGCTATGTAATGTAACAAGATGCACCACCCAGCTATGTAATGTAACAAGATGCACCACCCAGCTATGTAATGTAACAAGATGCACTACCCAGCTATGTAATGTAACAAGATGCACCACCCAGCTATGTAATGTAACAAGATGCACTAGCCAGCTATGTAATGTAACAAGATGCACCACCCAGCTATGTAATGTAACAAGATGCACTACCCAGCTATGTAATGTAACAAGATGCACCACCCAGCTATGTAATGTAACAAGATGCACCACCCAGCTATGTAATGTAACAAGATGCACTACCCAGCTATGTAATGTAACAAGATGCACCACCCAGCTATGTAATGTAACAAGATGCACTAGCCAGCTATGTAATGTAACAAGATGCACCACCCAGCTATGTAATGTAACAAGATGCACTAGCCAGCTATGTAATGTAACAAGATGCACTAGCCAGCTATGTAATGTAACAAGATGCACCACCCAGCTATGTAATGTAACAAGATGCACTAGCCAGCTATGTAATGTAACAAGATGCACCACCCAGCTATGTAATGTAACAAGATGCACAACCCAGCTATGTAATGTAACAAGATGCACTAGCCAGCTATGTAATGTAACAAGATGCACCACCCAGCTATGTAATGTAACAAGATGCACCACCCAGCTATGTAATGTAACAAGATGCACTACCCAGCTATGTAATGTAACAAGATGCACCACCCAGCTATGTAATGTAACAAGATGCACTAGCCAGCTATGTAATGTAACAAGATGCACCACCCAGCTATGTAATGTAACAAGATGCACCACCCAGCTATGTAATGTAACAAGATGCACTACAGCTATGTAATGTAACAAGATGCACCACCCAGCTATGTAATGTAACAAGATGCACCACCCAGCTATGTAATGTAACAAGATGCACCACCCAGCTATGTAATGTAACAAGATGCACTACCCAGCTATGTAATGTAACAAGATGCACCACCCAGCTATGTAATGTAACAAGATGCACTAGCCAGCTATGTAATGTAACAAGAAGCGCACCCAGCTATGCAGTGTAACAAGATGCACTAGCCAGCTATGTAATGTAACAAGATGCACTACCCATCTATGTAATGTAACAAGATGCACTAGCCAGTTGTGTAATGTAACAAGATGCACCACCCAGCTATGTAATGTAACAAGATGCACCACCCAGCTATGTAATGTAACAAGATGCACTACCCATCTATGTAATGTAAGAAGATGCACTAGCCAGTTGTGTAATGTAACAAGATGCACTAGCCAGCTATGTAATATAACAAGATGCACCACCCAGCTATGTAATGTAACAAGATGCACTAGCCAGCTATGTAATGTAACAAGATGACCACCCAGCTATGTAGTGTAACAAGATGCACTAGCCAGCTATGTAATGTAACAAGAAGAGCACCCAGCTATGCAGTGTAACAAGATGCACTACCCAGCTATGTAATGCAACAAGATGTACCACCCAGCTATGTAATGTAACAAGATGCACAACCCAGATATGTAATGTAACAAGATGCACTAGCCAGCTATGTAATGTAACAAGATAAACCCATCTATATAATGTAACAAGATGCACTAGCCAGCTATGTAATGTAACAAGAAGAGCACCCAGCTATGCAGTGTAACAAGATGCACCACCCAGCTTTGTAATGTAACAAGATGCACTAGCCAGCTATGTAATGTAACAAGAAGAGCACCCAGCTATGCAGTGTAACAAGATGCTCTAGCCCAGCTATGTAATGTAACAAGATGCACCACCAGCTATGTAATGTAACAAGATGCACTAGCCAGCTATGTAATGTAACAAGATGCACCACCCAGCTATGTAATGTAACAAGATGCACTACCCAGCTATGTAATGTAACAAGATGCACCACCCAGCTATGTAATGTAACAAGATGCACTACCCAGCTATGTAATTTAACAAGATGCACCACCCAGCTATGTAATGTAACAAGATGCACTAGCCAGTTGTGTAATGTAACAAGATGCACTACCCAGCTATGTAATGTAACAAGATGCACCACCCAGCTATGTAATGTAACAAGATGCACTAGCCAGCTATGTAATGTAACAAGATGCACTAGCCAGCTATGTAATGTAACAAGATGCACCACCCAGCTATGTAATGTAACAAGATGCACCACCCAGCTATGTAATGTAACAAGATGCACCACCCAGCTATGTAATGTAACAAGATGCACTAGCCAGCTATGTAATGTAACAAGATGCACTACCCAGCTATGTAATGTAACAAGATGCACTAGCCAGCTATGTAATGTAACAAGATGCACCACCCAGCTATGTAATGTAACAAGATGCACCACCCAGCTATGTAATGTAACAAGATGCACTACCCATCTATGTAATGTAACAAGATGCACTAGCCAGTTGTGTAATGTAACAAGATGCACTAGCCAGCTATGTAATATAACAAGATGCACCACCCAGCTATGTAATGTAACAAGATGCACTACCCAGCTATGTAATGTAACAAGATGCACTAGCCAGCTATGTAATGTAACAAGAAGAGCACCCAGCTATGCAGTGTAACAAGATGCACTAGCCAGCTATGTAATGTAACAAGATGCACCACCCAGCTATGTAATGTAACAAGATGCACTACCCAGCTATGTAATGCAACAAGATGTACCACCCAGCTATGTAATGTAACAAGATGCACCACCCAGCTATGTAATGTAACAAGATGCACTAGCCAGCTATGTAATGTAACAAGAAGAGCACCCAGCTATGCAGTGTAACAAGATGCACTAGCCAGCTATGTAATGTAACAAGAAGCACCACCCAGCTATGTAATGTAACAAGATGCACCACCCAGCTATGTAATGTAACAAGATGCACTAGCCAGCTATGTAATGTAACAAGAAGAGCACCCAGCTATGCAGTGTAACAAGATGCTCTAGCCAGCTATGTAATGTAACAAGACGCACTAGCCAGTTGTGTAATGTAACAAGATGCACTAGCCAGCTATGTAATATAACAAGATGCACCACCCAGCTATGTAATGTAACAAGATGCACTACCCAGCTATGTAATGTAACAAGATGCACCACCCAGCTATGTAATGTAACAAGATGCACTACCCAGCTATGTAATGTAACAAGATGCACCACCCAGCTATGTAATGTAACAAGATGCACTAGCCAGCTATGTAATGTAACAAGATGCACTACCCAGCTATGTAATGTAACAAGATGTACCACCCAGCTATGTAATGTAACAAGATGCACTAGCCAGCTATGTAATGTAACAAGATGCACTAGCCAGCTATGTAATGTAACAAGATGCACCACCCAGCTATGTAATGTAACAAGATGCACTACCCAGCTATGTAATGTAACAAGATGCACTAGCCAGCTATGTAATGTAACAAGATGCACCACCCAGCTATGTAATGTAACAAGATGCACTACCCATCTATGTAATGTAACAAGATGCACTAGCCAGTTGTGTAATGTAACAAGATGCACTAGCCAGCTATGTAATGTAACAAGATGCACCACCCAGCTATGTAATGTAACAAGATGCACTACCCATCTATGTAATGTAACAAGATGCACTAGCCAGTTGTGTAATGTAACAAGATGCACTAGCCAGCTATGTAATATAACAAGATGCACCACCCAGCTATGTAATGTAACAAGATGCACTACCCAGCTATGTAATGCAACAAGATGTACCACCCAGCTATGTAATTTAACAAGATGCACAACCCAGCTATGTAATGTAACAAGATGCACTACCCAGCTATGTAATGTAACAAGATGCACTACCCAGCTATGTAATGTAACAAGATGCACCACCCAGCTTTGTAATGTAACAAGATGCACTAGCCAGCTATGTAATGTAACAAGATGCACCACCCAGCTATGTAATGTAACAAGATGCACTAGCCAGCTATGTAATGTAACAAGATGCACTAGCCAGCTATGTAATGTAACAAGATGCACCACCCAGCTATGTAATGTAACAAGATGCACTAGCCAGCTATGTAATGTAACAAGATGCACCACCCAGCTATGTAATGTAACAAGATGCACCACCCAGCTATGTAATGTAACAAGATGCACTAGCCAGCTATGTAATGTAACAAGATGCACCACCCAGCTATGTAATGTAACAAGATGCACCACCCAGCTATGTAATGTAACAAGATGCACTACCCAGCTATGTAATGTAACAAGATGCACCACCCAGCTATGTAATGTAACAAGATGCACCACCCAGCTATGTAATGTAACAAGATGCACTAGCCAGTTGTGTAATGTAACAAGATGCACTAGCCAGCTATGTAATATAACAAGATGCACCACCCAGCTATGTAATGTAACAAGATGCACTACCCAGCTATGTAATGTAACAAGATGCACCACCCAGCTATGTAATGTAACAAGATGCACTAGCCAGCTATGTAATGTAACAAGATGCACTAGCCAGCTATGTAATATAACAAGATGCACCACCCAGCTATGTAATGTAACAAGATGCACTACCCAGCTATGTAATGTAACAAGATGCACCACCCAGCTATGTAATGTAACAAGATGCACTAGCCAGCTATGTAATGTAACAAGATGCACCACCCAGCTATGTAATGTAACAAGATGCACCACCCAGCTATGTAATGTAACAAGATGCACTACCCAGCTATGTAATGTAACAAGATGCACCACCCAGCTATGTAATGTAACAAGATGCACCACCCAGCTATGTAATGTAACAAGATGCACCACCCAGCTATGTAATGTAACAAGATGCACCACCCAGCTATGTAATGTAACAAGATGCACCACCCAGCTATGTAATGTAACAAGATGCACCACCCAGCTATGTAATGTAACAAGATGCACTAGCCAGCTATGTAATGTAACAAGATGCACCACCCAGCTATGTAATGTAACAAGATGCACTAGCCAGCTATGTAATGTAACAAGATGCACCAGCCAGCTATGTAATGTAACAAGATGCACCACCCAGCTATGTAATGTAACAAGATGCACTAGCCAGCTATGTAATGTAACAAGATGCACCACCCAGCTATGTAATGTAACAAGATGCACCACCCAGCTATGTAATGTAACAAGATGCACTACCCAGCTATGTAATGTAACAAGATGCACCACCCAGCTATGTAATGTAACAAGATGCACCACCCAGCTATGTAATGTAACAAGATGCACCACCCAGCTATGTAATGTAACAAGATGCACCACCCAGCTATGTAATGTAACAAGATGCACCACCCAGCTATGTAATGTAACAAGATGCACCACCCAGCTATGTAATGTAACAAGATGCACTAGCCAGCTATGTAATGTAACAAGATGCACAACCCAGCTATGTAATGTAACAAGATGCACCACCCAGCTATGTAATGTAACAAGATGCACCACCCAGCTATGTAATGTAACAAGATGCACCACCCAGCTATGTAATGTAACAAGATGCACCACCCAGCTATGTAATGTAACAAGATGCACCACCCAGCTATGTAATGTAACAAGATGCACCACCCAGCTATGTAATGTAACAAGATGCACTAACCAGCTATGTAATGTAACAAGATGCACCACCCAGCTATGTAATGTAACAAGATGCACTAGCCAGCTATGTAATGTAACAAGATGCACTACCCAGCTATGTAATGTAACAAGATGCACCACCCAGCTATGTAATGTAACAAGATGCACTAGCCAGCTATGTAATGTAACAAGATGCACCACCCAGCTATGTAATGTAACAAGATGCACCACCCAGCTATGTAATGTAACAAGATGCACTAGCCAGTTGTGTAATGTAACAAGATGCACTAGCCAGCTATGTAATGTAACAAGATGCACCACCCAGCTTTGTAATGTAACAAGATGCACTACCCATCTATGTAATGTAACAAGATGCACTAGCCAGTTGTGTAATGTAACAAGATGCACTAGCCAGCTATGTAATATAACAAGATGCACCACCCAGCTATGTAATGTAACAAGATGCACTACCCATCTATGTAATGTAACAAGATGCACTAGCCAGTTGTGTAATGTAACAAGATGCAGTAGCCAGCTATGTAATATAACAAGATGCACCACCCAGCTATGTAATGTAAAAGGATGCACCACCCAGCTATGTAATGTAACAAGATGCACCACCCAGCTATGTAATGTAACAAGATGCACTACCCAGCTATGTAATGTAACAAGATGCACTAGCCAGTTGTGTAATGTAACAAGATGCACTAGCCAGCTATGTAATATAACAAGATGCACCACCCAGCTATGTAATGTAACAAGATGCACTACCCAGCTATGTAATGTAACAAGATGTACCACCCAGCTATGTAATGTAACAAGATGCACCACCCAGCTATGTAATGTAACAAGATGCACCACCCAGCTATGTAATGTAACAAGATGCACCACCCAGCTATGTAATGTAACAAGATGCACCACCCAGCTATGTAATGTAACAAGATGCACCACCCAGCTATGTAATGTAACAAGATGCACCACCCAGCTATGTAATGTAACAAGATGCACCACCCAGCTATGTAATGTAACAAGATGCACTAACCAGCTATGTAATGTAACAAGATGCACCACCCAGCTATGTAATGTAACAAGATGCACTAGCCAGCTATGTAATGTAACAAGATGCACTACCCAGCTATGTAATGTAACAAGATGCACCACCCAGCTTTGTAATGTAACAAGATGCACTAGCCAGCTATGTAATGTAACAAGATGCACCACCCAGCTATGTAATGTAACAAGATGCACTAGCCAGCTATGTAATGTAACAAGATGCACTAGCCAGCTATGTAATGTAACAAGATGCACCACCCAGCTATGTAATGTAACAAGATGCACTAGCCAGCTATGTAATGTAACAAGATGCACCACCCAGCTATGTAATGTAACAAGATGCACCACCCAGCTATGTAATGTAACAAGATGCACTAGCCAGCTATGTAATGTAACAAGATGCACCACCCAGCTATGTAATGTAACAAGATGCACCACCCAGCTATGTAATGTAACAAGATGCACTACCCAGCTATGTAATGTAACAAGATGCACTAGCCAGTTGTGTAATGTAACAAGATGCACTAGCCAGCTATGTAATGTAACAAGATGCACCACCCAGCTATGTAATGTAACAAGATGCACCACCCAGCTATGTAATGTAACAAGATGCACTAGCCAGCTATGTAATATAACAAGATGCACCACCCAGCTATGTAATGTAACAAGATGCACCACCCAGCTATGTAATGTAACAAGATGCACCACCCAGCTATGTAATGTAACAAGATGCACTACCCAGCTATGTAATGTAACAAGATGCACTAGCCAGTTGTGTAATGTAACAAGATGCACTAGCCAGCTATGTAATGTAACAAGATGCACCACCCAGCTATGTAATGTAACAAGATGCACTACCCAGCTATGTAATGCAACAAGATGTACCACCCAGCTATGTAATGTAACAAGATGCACAACCCAGCTATGTAATGTAACAAGATGCACCACCCAGCTATGTAATGTAACAAGATGCACCACCCAGCTATGTAATGTAACAAGATGCACCACCCAGCTATGTAATGTAACAAGATGCACCACCCAGCTATGTAATGTAACAAGATGCACCACCCAGCTATGTAATGTAACAAGATGTACCACCCAGCTATGCAGTGTAACAAGATGCACTAGCCAGCTATGTAATGTAACAAGATGCACCACCCAGCTATGTAATGTAACAAGATGCACTAGCCAGCTATGTAATGTAACAAGATGCACCACCCAGCTATGTAATGTAACAAGATGCACCACCCAGCTATGTAATGTAACAAGATGCACTAGCCAGCTATGTAATGTAACAAGATGCACCACCCAGCTATGTAATGTAACAAGATGCACTAGCCAGCTATGTAATGTAACAAGATGCACTAGCCAGCTATGTAATGTAACAAGATGCACCACCCAGCTATGTAATGTAACAAGATGCACTAGCCAGCTATGTAATGTAACAAGATGCACCACCCAGCTATGTAATGTAACAAGATGCACAACCCAGCTATGTAATGTAACAAGATGCACTAGCCAGCTATGTAATGTAACAAGATGCACCACCCAGCTATGTAATGTAACAAGATGCACCACCCAGCTATGTAATGTAACAAGATGCACTACCCAGCTATGTAATGTAACAAGATGCACCACCCAGCTATGTAATGTAACAAGATGCACCACCCAGCTATGTAATGTAACAAGATGCACAACCCAGCTATGTAATGTAACAAGATGCACTACCCAGCTATGTAATGTAACAAGATGCACCACCCAGCTATGTAATGTAACAAGATGCACTAGCCAGCTATGTAATGTAACAAGATGCACCACCCAGCTATGTAATGTAACAAGATGCACCACCCAGCTATGTAATGTAACAAGATGCACTACCCAGCTATGTAATGTAACAAGATGCACCACCCAGCTATGTAATGTAACAAGATGCACTAGCCAGTTGTGTAATGTAACAAGATGCACTAGCCAGCTATGTAATGTAACAAGATGCACCACCCAGCTATGTAATGTAACAAGATGCACCACCCAGCTATGTAATGTAACAAGATGCACCACCCAGCTATGTAATGTAACAAGATGCACTACCCAGCTATGTAATGTAACAAGATGCACCACCCAGCTATGTAATGTAACAAGATGCACTAGCCAGCTATGTAATGTAACAAGATGCACCACCCAGCTATGTAATGTAACAAGATGCACTAGCCAGCTATGTAATGTAACAAGATGCACTACCCAGCTATGTAATGTAACAAGATGCACCACCCAGCTATGTAATGTAACAAGATGCACTAGCCAGCTATGTAATGTAACAAGATGCTCCACCCAGCTATGTAATGTAACAAGATGCACTAGCCAGCTATGTAATGTAACAAGATATACTAGCCAGCTATGTAATGTAACAAGATGCACCACCCAGCTATGTAATGTAACAAGATGCACTACCCAGCTATGTAATGCAACAAGATGTACCACCCAGCTATGTAATGTAACAAGATGCACCACCCAGCTATGTAATGTAACAAGAAGTACCACCCAGCTATGTAATGTAACAAGATGCACCACCCAGCTATGTAATGTAACAAGATGCACCACCCAGCTATGTAATGTAACAAGATGCACTAGCCAGCTATGTAATGTAACAAGATGCACCACCCAGCTATGTAATGTAACAAGATGCACCACCCAGCTATGTAATGTAACAAGATGCACTACCCAGCTATGTAATGTAACAAGATGCACCACCCAGCTATGTAATGTAACAAGATGCACCACCCAGCTATGTAATGTAACAAGATGCACCACCCAGCTATGTAATGTAACAAGATGCACCACCCAGCTATGTAATGTAACAAGATGCACCACCCAGCTATGTAATGTAACAAGATGCACCACCCAGCTATGTAATGTAACAAGATGCACTAGCCAGCTATGTAATGTAACAAGATGCACCACCCAGCTATGTAATGTAACAAGATGCACCACCCAGCTATGTAATGTAACAAGATGCACCACCCAGCTATGTAATGTAACAAGATGCACCACCCAGCTATGTAATGTAACAAGATGCACTAGCCAGCTATGTAATGTAACAAGATGCACCACCCAGCTATGTAATGTAACAAGATGCACCCCAGCTATGTAATGTAACAAGATGCACTAGCCAGCTATGTAATGTAACAAGATGCACCACCCAGCTATGTAATGTAACAAGATGCACTAGCCAGCTATGTAATGTAACAAGATGCACCACCCAGCTATGTAATGTAACAAGATGCACCACCCAGCTATGTAATGTAACAAGATGCACTAGCCAGCTATGTAATGTAACAAGATGCACCACCCAGCTATGTAATGTAACAAGATGCACCACCCAGCTATGTAATGTAACAAGATGCACCACCCAGCTATGTAATGTAACAAGATGCACCACCCAGCTATGTAATGTAACAAGATGCACCACCCAGCTATGTAATGTAACAAGATGCACTACCCAGCTATGTAATGTAACAAGATGCACCACCCAGCTATGTAATGTAACAAGATGCACCACCCAGCTATGTAATGTAACAAGATGCACTACCCAGCTATGTAATGTAACAAGATGCACCACCCAGCTATGTAATGTAACAAGATGCACCACCCAGCTATGTAATGTAACAAGATGCACTAGCCAGCTATGTAATGTAACAAGATGCACCACCCAGCTATGTAATGTAACAAGATGCACCACCCAGCTATGTAATGTAACAAGATGCACTACCCAGCTATGTAATGTAACAAGATGCACCACCCAGCTATGTAATGTAACAAGATGCACCACCCAGCTATGTAATGTAACAAGATGCACTAGCCAGCTATGTAATGTAACAAGATGCACTAGCCAGCTATGTAATGTAACAAGATGCACCACCCAGCTATGTAATGTAACAAGATGCACCACCCAGCTATGTAATGTAACAAGATGCACCACCCAGCTATGTAATGTAACAAGATGCACTACCCAGCTATGTAATGTAACAAGATGCACCACCCAGCTATGTAATGTAACAAGATGCACTAGCCAGCTATGTAATGTAACAAGAAGCGCACCCAGCTATGCAGTGTAACAAGATGCACTAGCCAGCTATGTAATGTAACAAGATGCACCACCCAGCTATGTAATGTAACAAGATGCACTAGCCAGCTATGTAATGTAACAAGATGCACCACCCAGCTATGTAATGTAACAAGATGCACCACCCAGCTATGTAATGTAACAAGATGCACTAGCCAGCTATGTAATGTAACAAGATGCACCACCCAGCTATGTAATGTAACAAGATGCACTAGCCAGCTATGTAATGTAACAAGATATACTAGCCAGCTATGTAATGTAACAAGATGCACCACCCAGCTATGTAATGTAACAAGATGCACTACCCAGCTATGTAATGTAACAAGATGTACCACCCAGCTATGTAATGTAACAAGATGCACCACCCAGCTATGTAATGTAACAAGAAGTACCACCCAGCTATGTAATGTAACAAGATACACCACCCAGCTATGTAATGTAACAAGATGCACCACCCAGCTATGTAACGTAACAAGATGCACTAGCCAGCTATGAAATGTAACAAGATGCTCCACCCAGCTATGTAATGTAACAAGATGCACCACCCAGCTATGTAATGTAACAAGATGCACTACCCAGCTATGTAATGTAACAAGATGCACCACCCAGCTATGTAATGTAACAAGATGCACCACCCAGCTATGTAATGTAACAAGATGCACCACCCAGCTATGTAATGTAACAAGATGCACCACCCAGCTATGTAATGTAACAAGATGCACCACCCAGCTATGTAATGTAACAAGATGCACCACCCAGCTATGTAATGTAACAAGATGCACTAGCCAGCTATGTAATGTAACAAGATGCACTACCCAGCTATGTAATGTAACAAGATGCACCACCCAGCTATGTAATGTAACAAGATGCACTAGCCAGCTATGTAATGTAACAAGATGCACCACCCAGCTATGTAATGTAACAAGATGCACTAGCCAGCTATGTAATGTAACAAGATGCACTAGCCAGCTATGTAATGTAACAAGATGCACCACCCAGCTATGTAATGTAACAAGATGCACTAGCCAGCTATGTAATGTAACAAGATGCACCACCCAGCTATGTAATGTAACAAGATGCACCACCCAGCTATGTAATGTAACAAGATGCACCACCCAGCTATGTAATGTAACAAGATGCACCACCCAGCTATGTAATGTAACAAGATGCACCACCCAGCTATGTAATGTAACAAGATGCACTAGCCAGCTATGTAATGTAACAAGATGCACCACCCAGCTATGTAATGTAACAAGATGCACCACCCAGCTATGTAATGTAACAAGATGCACCACCCAGCTATGTAATGTAACAAGATGCACCACCCAGCTATGTAATGTAACAAGATGCACCACCCAGCTATGTAATGTAACAAGATGCACCACCCAGCTATGTAATGTAACAAGATGCACCACCTAGCTATGTAATGTAACAAGATGCACCACCCAGCTATGTAATGTAACAAGATGCACCACCTAGCTATGTAATGTAACAAGATGCACCACCCAGCTATGCAATGTAACAAGATGCACTACCCAGCTATGTAATGTAACAAGACGCACCACCCAGCTATGTAATGTAACAAGATGCACTAGCCAGCTATGTAATGTAACAAGATGCACTACCCAGCTATGTAATGTAAAAAGACGCACTACCCAGCTTTGTAACGTAACAAGATGCACTAGCCAGCTATGTAATGTAACAAGATGCTCCACCCAGCTATGTAATGTAACAAGATGCACTTGCCAGCTATGTAATGTAACAAGATATACTAGCCAGCTATGTAATGTAACAAGATGCACCACCCAGCTATGTAATGTAACAAGATGCATTAGCCAGCTATGTATTGTAACAAGATGCACCACCCAGCTATGTAATGTAACAAGATGCACAACCCAGCTATGAATTGTAACAAGATGCACTAGCCAGCTATGTAATGTAACAAGATGCACCACCCAGCTATGTAATGTAACAAGATGCACCACCCAGCTATGTAATGTAACAAGATGCACCACCCAGCTATGTAATGTAACAAGATGCACCACCCAGCTATGTAATGTAACAAGATGCACCACCCAGCTATGTAATGTAACAAGATGCACCACCCAGCTATGTAATGTAACAAGATGCACCACCCAGCTATGTAATGTAACAAGATGCACTACCCAGCTATGTAATGTAACAAGATGCACCACCCAGCTATGTAATGTAACAAGATGCACCACCCAGCTATGTAATGTAACAAGATGCACAACCCAGCTATGTAATGTAACAAGATGCACCACCCAGCTATGTAATGTAACAAGATGCACCACCCAGCTATGTAATGTAACAAGATGCACCACCCAGCTATGTAATGTAACAAGATGCACCACCCAGCTATGTAATGTAACAAGATGCACTAGCCAGCTATGTAATGTAACAAGATGCACCACCCAGCTATGTAATGTAACAAGATGCACTAGCCAGCTATGTAATGTAACAAGATGCACTACCCAGCTATGTAATGTAACAAGATGCACCACCCAGCTTTGTAATGTAACAAGATGCACTAGCCAGCTATGTAATGTAACAAGATGCACCACCCAGCTATGTAATGTAACAAGATGCACCACCCAGCTATGTAATGTAACAAGATGCACCACCCAGCTATGTAATGTAACAAGATGCACCACCCAGCTATGTAATGTAACAAGATGCACTAGCCAGCTTTGTAAAGTAACAAGATGCACTACCCAGCTATGTAATGTAACAAGATGCACCACTCAGCTATGTAATGTAACAAGATGCACTAGCCCGTTGTGTAATGTAACAAGATGCACTAGCTAGCTATGTGATATATAACAAGATGCACCACCCAGCTATGTAATGTAACAAGATGCACTACCCAGCTATGTAATGTAAAAAGATGCACCACCCAGCTTTGTAACGTAACAAGATGAACTACCCAGCTATGAAATGTAACAAGATGCTCCACCCAGCTATGTAATGTAACAAGATGCACCACCCAGCTATGTAATGTAACAAGATGCACTACCCAGCTATGTAATGTAACAAGATGCACCACCCAGCTATGTAATGTAACAAGATGCACAACCCAGCTATGTAATGTAACAAGATGCACCACCCAGCTATGTAATGTAACAAGATGCACTACCCAGCTATGTAATGTAACAAGATGTACTACCCAGCTATGTAATGTAACAAGATGCACTACCCAGCTATGTAATGTAACAAGATGCACTACCCAGCTATGTAATGTAACAAGATGCACTACCCAGCTATGTAATGTAACAAGATGCACTACCCAGCTATGTAATGTAACAAGATGCACTACCCAGCTATGTAATGTAACAAGATGCACTACTATCAAACAGAGACAGAGGATCAACACCTCTCACTGCACATATTAGGTGTATGTGACAAGTATGTGTAACCTTTAACCTTTATTTAACTAGGCAAGTCAGTTAAGATCAAATTCTTATTTACATTGCGTTTTCATTGTATATTGTATATTGTATTGCAGATAGAAAAGGTGAATTCTTGGAGCGTTTCTTTCTTTCAGATTTGGCAGTAGGACACCATAGTAATTTAGCTTCCTCTGATATGCACTTTAAAAAGAGTTGTGTTTGCCGTATATTTGCACAATCCTTTTTCATAACGATATCATTTTCATATTGGAGCGTATTAATAGTAATAAAATGTATCCCTGGGTAGGCATGGCACACACTTCACTGTTAATACATCCCTGTTTGGTGTATTACATCGCTATAGTAAATAGATGGATATATGGAAATTGCTTTTGACGGAAGTTAATAATGTAGTGTCAGAGAGTTTGCAGTGGAGGTAGCATGGCAGTTGTTCATTATTGGCTTTCATCATGGGGGAGACTCTAGACACCTGACAGCGCCCCAGCCCCTCCCCCATCGTCTCTAGCAGGGCTCTGGGGCCTGGTGTGGCTCTGAGAGGGGAAGGCTGCAAACTAAAGTTACATCTGTGTGACTGACAAATGTTAAGACAAATCAACTCTCCCATCTCCCTAGACTGAAGAATGTTGAAAGTAAATCAAGAGTACCAAACCCCAGAGCTCCACTCTGCTTCTAGTGAATAAAAGGTGATGGGGAATTATGACAGGCGGAGAGAAAGAGAGGAGACGGGTCTGGGTGTGACAACGTTTGTGAAGAGGAGAAGCCGTGGTGAAAAACACATTATGAAGTCCCCCAGAGGTCTGGCCTCCCCTCCATTGCCTCCTCGCCTCTCACAGCTGTGTGGACTTGTTATTGCCTCTGTGTAGTCAGCCAAGTTTTTTCATCAGGCCTCTCTGTCCACACAGATTTTTAGAAGGGCTTCAGTAGCATTATCCCTAGAGGGGCTTTTCTTCTTATTTCCTTTGTTTAGTTGTTCCATTTCGTGTGTGGAAAAATCTGCCCTCCCTGTATCATTACAGAGACCCAGAATAAAAGGGATGAAAAGTGGTTTATCTATGGTTTGCCTTTAATTAAACCACTTGAAAAACAGACATGACTCTGATTTTTTATAATATAATGTTCTTCGGAAGAATGCCCATCGGTCATTAATATGGGGTCTGATTGTACGCCCCTTGCTATGCAGTACTCTCCAGACCGAGACATATTTATCTCAATACTGTACTCTCATTATGCAGTAAAACCATGGTGGATGCCTTCCTAATGTTCACTTCCACAGATGACATGACCATTGTAGCAGCAGGGGCCTATGACGTGATCTTGCAGAAAATGTAAATGTAGTCAATGTGCATTTCCTGTTAAGACATAAGCTGAATTTAATGTAAGAAAGCTGCTGTTGTTTCTGTACCTTTTGCTATCTGGGGGATAACATGATAGATCCTTTTCTATGGCGTTTCATGCCAGACAGCAGTTATGCCAATGCTTTCATATTGTGCTGTCCAAGAAAAATAAATGTTGCCAACAATTCAACAAACAAACTAAAGATCAATGTCAGGCAACCATTGGAAGTACCCATCAGATAGGGGCCAGATCTCCAGTCTCCGCCACAGAAAGACCCAAGCACCAAGCATCTACTTCAACATCCAACAAAACCCTGATACATTGTTTGAAATCTGCCACACAAACTGGTGCAGATTATGTGGCCAAAGATTGGTTGCGAACGTGCTGATCCCTTGGTGGAGGCAGCATGAGGTCATAAGCGTGCCAGTGATCCAGGAAGGAGGGAACCATATGGATGCAAAGATAACAGTGGTAAATTACTGTAGTTGTCCCTGATGGAATCCCAGGCTGTTTAAACTCCTCTGCGCTGGGGGGTATTTGCCTCTCTGTCCAAACAGTTAGTGGGTGTGCAGGCGTTGATTCCACTTGGCTTCGGTAGGATTGTACTGTATAGAGCCGTGCTGCAGACTTGTAACTCATTAGCTAGTGCTTTGGAAACATACTGAGAGTACCATAGGGGTGGGGTTGTGTTTGTGTGTGTGTGTGTGTGTGTGTGTGTGTGTGTGTGTGTGTGTGTGTGTGTGTGTGTGTGTGTGTGTGTGTGTGTGTGTGTGTGTGTGTGTGTGTGTGTGTGTGTGTGTGTGTGTGTGTGTGTGTGTGTGTGTGTGTGTGTGTGTGTGTGTGTGTGTGTGTGTGTGTGTGTGTGTGTGTGTGTGTGTGTGTGTGGTGCACGCATATCCTTGTCATGGGTTGCAGGATTCAGGCTTTAGAACACTAAAATGGCTTGTCTAATAATGCTCTGGTGATCTGAGATGAAGCATTGGAACACTGAAAGTGTGTACATTTATCTTATAGCATTGCAAAAGCTTAGAGTCCCAGCATTTGACTTAAGAGGCATACATAATTGGGAGGCATAGAAAGAAAGCTTGCAGATTTAAATGCCCTGTCTAAACTGGTCATATTCCTAGGGTTTTATGTACTGTATTAAATTGTATCCAGTGGTGTACAGTAAATGAAACCATGCATGAAAGAGAAGTGGAATACCGGAGGGTATTTGTCAAAATACACAGAGTATAGTTAATGTGTACATAGAAGCCAGATCCTATTCATGATGGACCATGAGAAAAAAGGGGTCATTTTGCAATGGCTCCTGTTCATGTTTAGAGCAATGCTCCAATGGCCACAGTGACAGGAACAGGACCAACAAACACTGTCTGGTCCCACTTTAGATGACGTGCAGCTTATAAAGCCTCCATAAACACTACATAAATGTGTCACTAATCATCTAATATTGGACCTGACCTCAATTTTCCCAAAACTGTTGTGCTGCAGGATGACACACGCTCTAAAGTGCAGTCATGCACATAAAGAAGCATTGGTAGGGCCTTTTTTTTTTTTTCTTAATTCTTTAAATATTATTTTTTATTCCGTTTTCTAGGTTTTGTTTTTCCAGGTTTCGGATTTCCCTGTATGTTTTCACCCAGTTTTTTCACACTTTTTTAATAACTTGTTTAATAACATGTGAAATATGGCGCTGATAGACATGGAAGCTCTGCTTCTATCTTCTAAGCAACTTTGCAGTATTTCGTTTTTTTGTGTGTTATTTCTTACACTGTGTTATTATTACATACAGCCCGAAATAACTTTTGCATATCATAGCGTCGGGATCTTACCAGCATTACGACCTGAAATCCGAATTGGATCCTTTGTTCGCACCCCCCCCCAGGGCAATTGAACTTATCCCAGAGGCTGCTCCAAGACGCCGCTGGCGGAGAAGAAGTATTCAGAGTGGACTTCTAGTCAGACTCAGGAGGCGGGTACAAGAGACTGTGATCGCTGCCAAAAGTGCTTCAACCTAGTAGTGAGTAAAAGGTCTGAATACTTTTGTATTTGTGATATTTCCATTTTTATTTTGAATACATTTGCAAAAACTTGTTTTTGCTTCGACATTATGGGGTATTGTGTGTAGATTGATGAGGAAAATGCACTGTAGCTACCTCAATTTTTATTTATCATGTGACTTCACAGCAATTGCTAGCTAACTCACTTTAGATAGCTAGCTAATGTTAGCAGAATAAGTTAGCTAGCTAGCTAGCTGCTATAGCAATACAACATTTAGCTAGCTAGCAGGCTCAACTTAATAAAAATCCACCTAGATACATCCACGTCTCATGTCACGAGAGTTATAAATATATAATAACACAAATCAAAAAGAGTTTCCCATCTACCCATTTAGAGTATTTCTGGTGCAGCCCAGAAATGCCCTTATCCAGATGGTGTGACAAAGGCATTTCCTAACAGACCTGCTTTCTTTGTTACTTTGAAGGTTGGAACCAACGTGCTACTACCTTCAGGCAGAGTTTAGGACCGTTTGTCCACCAGCTCAGGGACAAGCTACATTATTCTCAGCCCAGTGTAGTGTTCAATGTAATTGCATTTCTGGACGTATTGAAACTAAATATTTGTATTGTTTTTAAAAATGTAAAAATAAAAGGAAATATATGGTTTAAACTTGTCATTAATTTTGATTTGTTTTAAATGTTAATACATCCCTAAATGCTTAAACATTATGTGTTTACATCATTAAGCCTTTATGTATGTGTTATGAATTACCAAATGTGTCTGAGTTTATAGTAAGTACAGCGTCATATGATACAAGGCAATTATGGATGCGTTATGATTGACTGAAGCTGGCTCACGTCAAAGTATTACAGGACACTACATAAAGTGTCAGTAAATTGGTTATAAACGTTCTGTTGATTTATTTTTCCACAGTTTACTGTCGGGTGTGGGACGTATTTAGATTGATAGATGGACCTGCAAAGCTTGTGTGTCAGAACCAAGATGATTTGGAGTAGGTCTACCTGAGACTACAGCATCAGGTATTCCTCTTCTGTTCCCATGCTGGAGACCAGGGTTTGATTACAATCTGTTACAATGGTGGCAACATTTTGTAGCTGATCTTTCAACGAGGGAGTGGGTGAATGTGTCAAAGACCTGGCTGGGCCCAAGCACCGCACAGAATGGCTTGTTATGTTGTTGTGTGCTGAGGAACATGTAACTTGGTTCCAGAAGAAAGCCAATTTCAATGTCCTTATGTTCAATTTCCTTACGTACATTTACCGCTATTGCGCACAATATAAGCCTGGGATATCAACCATTCAAAGTTGTCCTTAGTGGGGGTGACCATGCTAAATATTCTAAACAAATGCTTCGCAAAAACATTACCCCTGGTCGTCACTTGTTATCACAGCCACAAAGTCATAATTATGGCTAAATCCCCGGACATTTCCACAATTTCGCTTCTTAAAAAAAAAAGTATATATACTTTTAAACCTAACGTTAACCCTAACCTTAACCATACTGCTAATGTTATGCCTAACCCTAACCTTAAATTAAGACAATTTTAGTTTTCATGATTTTTTACAATTGAGCCATATTTTGACTTTGTCTGTGCTATCTAGTGGAAACCATTCCCCTGGCCTCAAGGGAGAGAAAAAAACAGACCCTACCTTCCAGCTAGCTAATTAGCACGAGCAGAAGAAACTATCAAAATAAGAGTTACAAACACAATCTCTTTATTGCCAAGACGTCAGACCGATACGACAGAGGTGCACACGACACGTGGGGGAAGGTGTTGTGGGAGATAATTGGTAGATTAAGCCAATGAGTAATGCTTCTCCCGGCACTCTGTATTGGCTAACGAAGTTTGATGGTTTGGTCTACCAGGCCTTCCGCGGATTTGGGCAGAAGTGTCTGGGAATGAGATTAGGTGTAATGGGACTAACGTGACTTCATGTTAGAGCGTGTGCCATCCTTCAGCGCAACATGTCACCCTTCATAAAGCACATGTTTATATCATATTCAACATAGTGGGTTATGTCACATTTGACATTGGTGATTATGTCACGCAGTTATGCCACATTAATGAACCCTTAATAAAGCATGATATATGGGTATATATACTTTAACACATTTATGTAGTGCTTATGAAGGCATTATGAAGGCTTTATGAAGCCTTTATAAGCTGAACGTCGTTTAAAGCAGGACCCACTTGTTGAAATTGTATTTATATTTTTATTTATTAGTTATACTATTTTCATATTGAATACTGACCTATTGGGTAGGGCTTGCAAGTTAAGCATTTTACTGTAACAAATAAAACTTGAAACTAAAAACCCCTTCTCCCCAAACTCCACTGCCCTCCACAAAACCCCAGTGCCCTTCTACCAGCAGTGGCTGTTTTAAACAGCATTTATTTTCAATCTGTGCTGTTTCCTGCTCTCCTTCCTGGCCTGCGGGCCTGCGAGGGCTGGCGTACTGCACTGGATTGTATAATTAAGCCTGGGTGTTTTACTTGAGGTTGAATGATGGGAAATAACATATGCAGTTTGGCTCTGGGCGTTTGGCTTCACCCATTTATTTCCATCAGTCTTCATCAGTCTGAGGATGTCTCGGCTAAACAGTTGTAATAGCAGCCGGAAAATGGCTTTGGAGGTGCATTCACCCATTCACCTATCCATGTAGATGGGTGTCAAGTAAAGAGGGATACCTTCAAACAAGGGTTAGGGGTTTAATGTAGCTGGCCTTCTCACATCTGAAAAGGGCTGAGTCATCGACCATGTCCAATTCATGCTTTGATAGACTTTACAGCACAAGAGTTCCAATTGTGCTATTTCCTCTAAAGCACTTTGTGTAAGATTCAGATATCCTAGTGAACAGGCATGAGCTGCCATGAAATAGGATTAGTATTAGAGACAATTTCCCCGACAAAGCCTTGTAAGAAGAAGGAGAATCTATACTGTAGAGAGCCAGCCATCTTGTGTGCTTTGTTCTGGGCTCTTGTGTTGTGAAGGCAGCGCTCTGAAAATGTGACTTCTGACCCTTGTTACTGTAACTGGGAAGAAGAAAAAACATCCTCATAGGATTCAGTGGTAGTACAAACAAACCAGTTTCTAACAGGATGGAATTGGAAGCCAAAGGTAGTTCTTCTTTGGTTGAGTTAGACAGGTCTGAGCTAATACTGTGCTGTGCCTGATTCATTACCAGTTGTCTGGCCACTCATTTGTCAGCTACTCCAAATGAGATATTTTCTCTCACGCGTCGTCTTGTCTTCTCTGGTTAACTTTTCTATCTGTCGACCCGTTAATAAGCCAATTGCAGGGATCAATTAAGAGGTGTTGGTGAATGATCCCAATGTTAAATGGAAGATTACAACCTGATTAGTGACTAAGTGATTGCCCTAATGAGGTGCTACAATTGCTCCGATTGCGGTAGTCAGGCTGGCAGATAGGTTGCAGTAGTGACTTCAGTTTCCCTCGTTCATTGTTAAATGTTCTGTGTTAAGGTGTAGTAGCCTGAGTCATCTGCTGCAGCATCGTGGCAGTTTCTTTTTTCAGTAATGGTATTCATGGCCTCTGCCTTTTGTGGCGTATTGCAGTGGAGAACATTGGTGCCGTTCATTACCCTGAGTTATAATACTACCCCTGCCTCAGCTATACATGCTCGCGTTAAATACTAGCTGATTATCTACTATGCTGTGGTCTTTATCTCAGAGAAATAGTGAGACTGCCTCTTGTGTTGTGGACATGGTTTAGATCCTGTCTCTTTTTTATTTGACCTTCTAGTTTTAGACAAGGTCATTGTCTATGACAGTACAACCACAGGCAAATGAGAAAGGCAGGGTGAATGCAGAGCCCAATGCTTTGACAATGTTCCTACCAGCCCTGTATTAATAGCCAGCATGCCAAGAAGAGATCTCTCAAAGTCCCAGTCCCAGGTGTTGCAGTGGCCTGCAGACTGCTGCATCTGGCAGAGAATTCACATTTCTGCTCCAGTGTCAGCAGTGAGCTAATCGGGATGTGGAGCCAGAGTCCCCCTCCCTCTCCTGAAACCTCCCTAACCTCCACTAACACATCTCACTGTAGCAATACTGATGATGACTCTGCTCTTAATGAGCTGGAAAATATAACCATCCTGTGTAAATATATATTCAGACAAGCAGTTTTTATGTCTGATGTCTGTAAAGCACACATGTGTATACACTTGACACACTGTCAAAGATGTACAGTCTGGATTAATATGCTCTCTCTCTCTCTCTCTCTCTCTCTCTCTCTCTCTCTCTCTCTCTCTCTCTCTCTCTCTCTCTCTCTCTCTCTCTCTCTCTCTCTCACCCATCCAGCCACGCATGCACACACACACACACACTTTTCATGTGACACACAACTTATTTGAGGGAAAACTGTAATTTCAACCATTTAAGATACTCATCCCTCTCTCTGGAGTTTAAAATGGAGCCAGCGGGATGCAAAGCAACATTGGCTGACCATTAAATGGCATGTGTGGCAGAGATGGATGAGCTGTGCCTCCTGAGCCCAACATCAGAGGCAGATGAAAACCACTGATCCCATGGAGTGGAGGAGGGACTGCCTGCTCCCACCTGCCTCCTTGTCCTCCGCATCAGCATCCTCTGATCAGACTTCAATACACTAGGCTACTTAACAGGATGCTCTCCCATCACCACTAGGATACCTAACGTGATGCTCTCCCATCACCACTAGGCTACCTAACAGGATGCTCTCCCATCACCACTAGGCTACCTAACAGGATGCTCTCCCATCAACACTAGGCTACCTAACAGGATGCTCTCCCATCACCACTAGGCTACCTAACAGGATGCTCTCCCATCACCACTAGACTACCTAACAGGATGCTCTCCCATCACCACTAGGCTACCTAACAGGATGCTCTCCCATCACCACTAGGCTACCTAACAGGATGCTCTCCCGTCACCACTAGGCTACCTAACAGGATGCTCTCCCGTCACCACTAGGCTACCTAACAGGATGCCACTCTCATCACCACTAGACAGGGCCAGACGGATTACCAGGACGCTTACCCAGAGCATGTGCTGACCAACCTACATGTTTCAAGCAGACCACCATAGTCCCTGTGTCCAAGAAGCCAAGGGAACCTGTCTAAATGGCCATCACCCCGTAGTACTCACGTCTGTAGCCATGAAGTGCTTTGAAAGGCTGGTCATGGTCAACATCAACATCCCAGACACCCTGGACCCACTCCAATTCGCATACCGCCCCAACACATCCACAGATGACACAATTTCTACTTCCCTCCACACTGCCTTTTTCCACCTGGACAAAAGGAACACCTACTGTATGTGAGAATGCTGTTCATTGACTACAGCTCACCCGTTCAAACACCATATTGCCCTCCACCTGCCTCTGCAACTTGATCCTGGACTTCCTGACAAGATGCCCCCAGGGGTGAGGGTAGGCAACAACATATCTGCAACAATATGGGGGGCCGAGCACGCCCCCATTCACTTCGACGGGGCTGGCATGGAACGGAATGAAAGCTTCAAGTTACTCGATGTCCACATCACTAAGGATCATTCATGGTCTAAACACACCAACACAGTCGTGAAAATGGCACAACAATGCCTCTACCTCCTCAGGAGGCTGAAAGGATTTGGCATGGGCCCTCAGATCCTAAAAACATTCTACAGCTACACCATTGAGAACATCTTGACCGGCTGCATATCCGCATGGTATGGCAACTGCTTGGCATTCGACCGCAAGGCGCTACAGAGGGTAATGCATACGGCCCAGTACATCACCGGGGCAGAGCTCCCTGCCATCCAGGACCTCAATACCAGGCGGTGTCAGAGGAAGGCTCCAGCCACCTAAGCCATAGATTGTTCTCTCTGCTACCTCATGGCAAACAGTACCAATGCACCAGCTTTTACCCTCAAGCTATAAGACTGCTAAATAGTTTGTTAAATAGTCCGGGTAGCTTTTTGGTTAGCTATGTGCATTGACCCTTTTTGCACAAACTTGTTTTACTCATCACATATGCTGCTGCTACTGTTTACTATCTGTTACTTACTGTATGTACATATCTACCTCAATTACACTCGTATCCCTGCACATCGACTCGGTACTGGTACCCTGTGTATAAAGCAAAGAAAGCAAAGTTATCGTTACTCATTGTGTATTTATATTTACTTTTATTATTATGTGTTGTACTTTTCTATTATTTCTCAATTTTTTGTTCTCTCTGCATTGTTGGGAAGGGCCCGTAAGCATTTCACTGTTAGTCCACACCTGTTGTTAACAAAGGATGTGATGAATAAAAATCTAATGGATTTGATAAAAGGATGCTCTCCTATTGATCCTCACTTCACACACTCGTATACTGTTTGTATTTGTGTCTTGTGTGTGTGTGTGTAAGAGAAACAGTAAAACTTGATATCGTAAAGAGGTCTGTGTTCTCAATCTTTGCAATGTTTGTTGTCCAAGACCAATGGAATGACAAGGAAAGGAATGCACCTGGCAGTCCCTGAATGTCATAATTAGCCATTTTCATGGGATGTCGTGAATCTTTGAAGAAAGAAAAAGAACCTCAATGATTGCAACAGCTCTGACAACGTGCTCACAGATGTTGGCTGGTGCCTCTAATTACACCCAGCATGTTAATAAGGTCATGCCAAGGTGTGGGGTCTGAGAGCTGCTGGAGTCTGCCAAGCATGAACGCAGCAGCATTTTTACTAAATGAACCCAGCAGAGTGAAGTAACAACAGTCCATCAGGTATGGAGATTCATAAGGTGGAGATGGTTAGGGGGACAAGATGAGAACAGACACACAAGATGAGAACAGAAACACAAAGTCACTGAACCTGCATCACTGTCCCTGTGTACTCAGGGTTCCTCTCGAAATTCATCTCCAATAACAGCTGTGTCTTAATGCAGAGTAAATCACTCTGATCGTTGAATTTGGTCACGTTGTCACCGGGAATGCAATTAACATCCCTTAAAGGACCAATGAGTGCATGCAAAGAAGTGTACGCATACCAATACAGTCAGTGAAACATAGCTTCATTACAGTTAACTATGATGGTTCAAATAAGAAGTAGAGATATCACATTGAAAGCAGTCATGCCCATACAACCATGTGATTGGGAGTGCACCATAACTCCATCAACAATATGTATTCACAGGTTGTCATCTATAATGTCTATGACAACATTGCTATTTTATTTGGGAGGAAGAATATAGTTTTGTGCCAACAGTGAATTACAGTATATGCCTATAATTTAAAGCGTTGTGAGATTATTGATTTGAATGGTTCTTAGAGATATTGACTTGGTAGTAAACAATCTATGAATCCATATCAACTTTATTGCAGCCTCTGACATGATAATTATTAATGGATTGGAAGAAACACATATCTATCTCAATCCTCAGTGACAGTCAATACTGTGATGCTATATTGCTAATTGGTTAACGATTGTCATTGGTTCACGTGCATGCTTTCCATATGAGGACATCCTCTATTCTCTGTCAACATTTAGTCAGCTCTCCTATCATCCGTCAAACATAATAGGTTTGATCAGGTTTCAAATGGACTGGTTTATTTACTGACAGAAAGTCAATACATCTAGACTGCTCTCTGATGATCTTGTATTTTAAAATATGGAAGTATATTAAAACATGATGAGTCATTCCATGAGGGTCAATTGAAACCTGATGTCAGTAGAGGTTCCGTGTAAGGAATAACCCTTCAACTAAACATCTGTCAGGTTGCATTCTCATTTTGGTGCTGTTGATGCTTTCTATCTTTGGGTACAAGCTATTTTGCACGCCAAGCATGACCAGAGTATCATTTAGTGTCTTGGTCAATGCCCCAGGGCAGACTGGGTGCAAGCTGTCTACTCGGTGCATCATTTTAGTGTGTACACTCTCAGTAAACTTCTGCAATGTCACACACTGGGTCTGTTATGGGTTGGGAGAAAGACAACGGTACATGGTGTGGGGAGAATGACAATAGTGCATGGTGTGGGGAGAATGACAACAGTGCATGGTGTGGGGAGAATGACAACAGTGCATGGTGTGGGGAGAATGACAACAGTGCATGGTGTGCGGAGAATGACAACAGTGCATGGTGTGGGGAGAATGACAACAGTGCATGGTGTGGGGAGAATGACAACAGTGCATGGTGTGGGGAGAATGACAACAGTGCATGGTGTGGGGAGAATGACAACAGTGCATGGTGTGGGGAGAATGACAACAGTGCATGGTGTGGGGAGAATGACAACAGTGCATGGTGTGGGGAGAATGACAACAGTGCATGGTGTGCGGAGAATGATAACAGTGCATGGTGTGGGGAGAATGACAACAGTGCATGGTGTGGGGAGAATGACAACAGTGCATGGTGTGGGGAGAATGATAACAGTGTATGGTGTGGGGAGAATGATAACAGTGCATGGTGTGGGGAGAATGACAACAGTGCATGGTGTGGGGAGAATGACAACAGTGCATGGTGTGGGGAGAATGACAACAGTGCATGGTGTGGGGAGAATGACAACAGTGCATGGTGTGCGGAGAATGACAACAGTGCATGGTGTGGGGAGAATGACAACAGTGCATGGTGTGGGGAGAATGACAACAGTGCATGGTGTGGGGAGAATGACAACAGTGCATGGTGTGGGGAGAATGACAACAGTGCATGGTGTGCGGAGAATGACAACAGTGCATGGTGTGGGGAGAATGACAACAATGCATGGTGTGGGGAGAATGACAACAGTGCATGGTGTGCGGAGAATGACAACAGTGCATGGTGTGGGGAGAATGACAACAGTGCATGGTGTGGGGAGAATGACAACAGTGCATGGTGTGGGGAGAATGACAACAGTGCATGGTGTGGGGAGAATGACAACAGTGCATGGTGTGCGGAGAATGATAACAGTGCATGGTGTGGGGAGAATGACAACAGTGCATGGTGTGGGGAGAATGACAACAGTGCATGGTGTGGGGAGAATAACAACAGTGCATGGTGTGGGGAGAATGACAACAGTGCATGGTGTGGGGAGAATGATAACAGTGTGTGGTGTGGGGAGAATGATAACAGTGCATGGTGTGGGGAGAATGACAACAGTGCATGGTGTGGGGAGAATGACAACAGTGCGTGGTGTGGGGAGAATGATAACAGTGCATGGTGTGCGAAGAATGACAACAGTGCATGGTGTGGGGAGAATGACAACAGTGCATGGTGTGGGGAGAATGACAACAGTGCATGGTGTGGGGAGAATGACAACAGTGCATGGTGTGCGGAGAATGACAACAGTGCATGGTGTGCGGAGAATGACAACAGTGCATGGTGTGGGGAGAATGACAACAGTGCATGGTGTGCGGAGAATGACAACAGTGCATGGTGTGGGGAGAATGACAACAATGCATGGTGTGGGGAGAATGACAACAGTGCATGGTGTGCGGAGAATGACAACAGTGCATGGTGTGGGGAGAATGACAACAATGCATGGTGTGGGGAGAATGACAACAGTGCATGGTGTGGGGAGAATGACAACAGTGCATGGTGTGGGGAGAATGACAACAGTGCATGGTGTGGGGAGAATGACAACAGTGCATGGTGTGCGGAGAATGACAACAGTGCATGGTGTGGGGAGAATGACAACAATGCATGGTGTGGGAGAATGACAACAGTGCATGGTGTGGGAGAATGACAACAGTGCATGGTGTGGGGAGAATGACAACAGTGCATGGTGTGCGGAGAATGACAACAGTGCATGGTGTGGGGAGAATGACAACAGTGCATGGTGTGGGGAGAATGACAACAGTGCATGGTGTGCGGAGAATGACAACAGTGCATGGTGTGGGGAGAATGACAACAGTGCATGGTGTGTGAAAAAAACTGTTGGCTAGCAAAGTCTCTTGCAGTTTGCACAAGCTCACTCTATATGAATTACAATGCTGTTGAAAAGTGCAAAAAGCCACAACCATTTGGATATGAATGTAATGTGAACATTTTCTAGGATACACAACAAATAGACAACAATCTGAGTTTATTAACATGTACCATGGCCAATCAAGCCATAAGCTGGCCTGATGGCAAGTTATCACCAAAGGATGGAGAATGTCCTAATATGGACACTGTACAAATTACACATGATGGTAAGCTATTTAAAGCACCTTCCTCTGTTGTGTAGGCAATCATGTCTGGTTTATCATAAACATAATGTGTTTATTATGATTTGTTCAGCGGCCAGCCCATTAGGGCGTTAGGGGCAGCGCACCACTTGTGATTGGTGCAAAAATATACATTTAAATGTTTTTTATAAATATAAATATGTATACAGTGCATTTGGAAAGTATTCAGACCCCTTGACCTTTCCACATGTTGTTACGTTACAGCCTTATTCTAAAATGGATTTAAAAAATCTTCATCAATCTACACACAATACCCCATAATGACAAAGCAAAAACAAGTTTTGGGAATTGTTTTGCAAAGAATTTTAGCGAAGGGTAAAGTCTCAAACTTAGTCCACTCTGTTCGTAACAAATTATAGTTTTCGGAACAGAAAACTGTATTGAAATCAAAGCTTCCATCAATGAGAAAATTTGCAGAATGTCGGCCAAAATCGATCTCTTCAAAATCTTCTCCCACTGCCGGCCAATAAGCTTCCTCTCACTACCATAGTGAGTGGAAACGCCAAGTGGATGCTTCACATTTTATACATCTAGTGAAATATCTGTCTCATTGTTCTATCCGTGGTTCTACTGTAGGTGACAGGGAAACATGTGTGGACTAAAACTGCATAAAACAGTGTGTATCACAAAGCATCAAAAGCACAAAGCAGCAATTTTTTGAAACATTGAGAAATAGTTTGGTAGATCTTTTGGGGGTCAAATTCATAAGTTATCTACCTTTGATAAGCAGGTAGTTAGCTGTAGCTAGCTGGTAGCTTGCTAACTCCCATGCCAATTTATTTTCAAAACTAATATCTGACTAACTCGGAAATATGAAGTTATTTCAGAATGAAAGTTAACTTTCTAGCGCATCATGCTTTGTGACATAATGTTAGATCATGTGTTTTCACTTATTGCATCTGCATTCTTGTTGAGTTTGTCCTGGTGCACTCGTTTGTTTGTGAGGTGAGCTAGCTGCTCAATGCTTTACAGTACAGGCAAAAGTGAAATAGCTTATGCTGTTGTTCAAATGCATAGGATTGCTTTATATTTATTCTCAAAGAAACTACCAGTAGTTTGAAAACTTGGCATCATGTTTCTGTGATGCAGCTTTGTTGCCAACTCCAACCACCTCATGCCCTGGGTATTCAGCCAATCAGCTGCTGCCACTAATTTGATTCATCTTTTTTTTAAATTGTCACTGGATTTCATATTGTTTCCTTTCTTTTACATATAAATTAGAGGTGCAGTGCATAGGCCACTGGCATCCCTTGGCAGTTCTCATTTTGTTCATGTGGTTTTAGATTCTTCTACTGTTCAGTTTATTCGTATTCTTCCAGTTGAAGAGCCCTAAGGCTTCTGCTACTGTAGGTTCTCTACATGGTTATCTATTGGCAATTTACCAGTGTTGAAATGTTCAATACCTTAATTTTTTCTCTCACTATAACTAACATTGTAGTGGGTATTGATCAAGCTAAATAGCAGTGGTGGAAAAAGTACCCAATTGTCATACTTGAGTGAAAGTAAAGATAGAAAATGACTTGCGTAAAAGTCTAAAAGTATTTGGTTTTAAATATACTTAAGTATCAAAAGTAAATGTAATAGCAAAAATATACTTAAGTATTGAAAGTAAAAGTGTAAATCAGTTAAAATTCCCTATTTTAAGCAAACCAGACGGCACCATTTTCTTGTTTTTTATTTATGGATAGCCAAGGGCACACTCCAACACTCAGACATAATTTACAAATGAAGCATTTGTGTTTATTGAGTCTGCCAGATCAGAGGCAATAGGGATGACCAGGGATTTTCTCTTGGTAAGTGCATGAATTTGACAATTTTCCTGTCCAGCTAGCCATTCAAAATGTAACGAGTACTTTTGGGTGTCAGGGAAAATGTATGGAGTAAAAAGTACATTATTTTCTTTACGGATGTAGTGAAGTAAAAGTAAAAGTTGTCAAAAATAGAAATAGTAAAGTACAGATACCCCAAAAAACTTCTTAAGTAGTACTTTAAAGTATTTGTGCTGAATTTGCATCTGGAGTCTGAGAGCGTGGTTCAAGTCAGCCCTGTAGAAATGTGTGGGGAGGGTCAAATCTCATAATATTACATTGGATTACCAGTAGCTGCTTATAATATTACATTGGATTACCAGTAGCTGCTCATAATATTACATTGGATTACCAGTAGCTGCTCATAATATTACATTGGATTACCAGTAGCTGCTCATAATATTACATTGGATTACCAGTAGCTGATCATAGTATTATTCCCAGACAAGGATGATGAAGTTAGCCTCCCTTTTTAATTGGGTTTATGTTTGATTGAGGTTCAGACCTCTAAATGCATTTGTCAATTATTAATATAATTGATATCTAGAATGAAGAGTGCTTGTTAGTAAGTAGACTATGCTGTTGACTCGTTCAACAGCATATTGAATAGAAATTCACATTTTTATGGATGCCCATGTTTTTGGCTCAGGCCATGCCTGTCCCTTTGTGCTAGTTAATTAAGATATGCTAATGAATTGTGACAGTCACCCAGAGGTGTGTTTACACTGTGGCTAGCGTGAGGCGAATCACTATTAGTACATATTCTTGGGGATTCATATAAGGAAAGCATGCTATGGAACATGACACTGGGTGCTTCACATTAGTCAGCTTTGCAATCAAAGCCAATGGTGTGATTCAGCACAGCATTGACAGTACTTCCACCTAAAACGAGATACCATACCATAAAGATCCTCTCAGACTATTCAGACAGTTGTTATCAATGATCAGTGTCTGGGCTGCAAAGGATCTGAGTTACAAAGGGTTTGGGCTACATGTTTATATTGAGTGAAGTTGTTATCAGAACATTCTGTAGAGCTGTACATACACAAGCACAAGGACAAAACAACCTTGAGCACCAGGGCCTCCTCATAGTGACTTTTCAACAAAATAAGGGCTGTGTGTTACATCGGTACACTGGTTGAATAGAGAAACAACATGAACATTTCATAACAAAACTCCCTTTCCCTGTTGAAAATCTTACTATAACCATTTACCAAAAGTATGTGGACACCCCTTCAAATTAGTACATTTGGCTATTTCATTCACACCCGTTGCTAACAGGTGTATAAAATCGAAGCACACAGCCATGCAATCTCCATAGACAAACATTGGCAGTAGAATGGCCTGTTCTGAAGAGCTCAGTGACTTTAAACGTGGCACTGTCATAGGATAACAAATTTCCAACAAGTCAGTTCGTAAAATGTATGCCCTGCAAGAGCTGCTCCGGTCAACTATAAGTGTTGTTATTGTGAAGTGGAAACGTCTAGGAGCAACAACGGTTCAGCCGCGAAGTGTATTGGATGGAGACGTGTGGATGTCGTGTATTGGATGGAGACGTGTGGTTGTTGTGTATTGGTTGGAGACGTGTGGTTCATGTGTATTGGATGGAGACGTGTGGTTGTTGTGTATTGGGTGGAGATGTGTGGTTGTCTTGTATTGAATGGAGACATGTGTGGTTGTTGTGTATTGGTTGGAGACATGTGGTTGTTGTGTTTTGGATGGAGACGTGTGGTTGTTGTGTATTGGTTGGAGACATGTGGTTGTTAATTATTGGATGGAGACGTGTGGTTGTTGTGTATTGGTTGGAGACGTGTGGTTGTTGTGTATTGGATGGAGACGTGTGGTTGTCGTGTATTGAATGGACACGTGTGGTTGTTGTGTATTGGTTGGAGACGTGTGGTTGTTGTGTATTGGATGGAGACGTGTGGTTGTCGTGTATTGAATGGAGACGTGTGGTTGTTGTGTATTGGATAGAGACGTGTGGTTGTTGTTTATTGGATGGAGACGTGTGGTTGTTGTGTATTGGTTGGAGACGTGTGTTTGTTGTGTATTGGATGGAGACGTGTGGTTGTCGTGTATTGAATGGACACGTGTGGTTGTTGTGTATTGGTTGGAGACGTGTGGTTGTGTATTGGATGGAGACGGGTGGTTGTCGTGTATTGAATGGAGACGTGTGGTTGTTGTGTATTGGATAGAGACGTGTGGTTGTTGTGTATTGGATGGAGACGTGTGGTTGTCGTGTATTGGATGGAGAAGTGGGGTTGTCGTGTATTGCATGGAGACGTGTGGTTGTCGTGTATTGCATGGAGACGTGTGGTTGTCGTGTATTGGATGGAGACGTGTGGTTGTCATGTATTGCATGGAGACGTGTGGTTGTTGTGTATTGGATGGAGACGTGTGGTTGTCGTGTATTTCTTGGTGTTTGTAGTTCTTGAATGTTTGATGATGATGGGATATGAGAGCGAGTGGCCTAAGCTCCCAACCGGGTCTGGCTTTTCACTGTGGATGTTTGATTGACGAGCCGGCCGCTTGACCGCAGGTGGGGACCTAGCTGACTAATGTATGGTCTCCAGAAAGCTCAAATATATATTCATTGAAATGTCATGAGTAGGAAAACATATAGCCCTCCACATCCCCACCAGGAATATCTTCTCTTAAACTTGCAGTCAGCAAAAGTTTGTAATCACAGTTCAACACTATCAGAGGGAATAGGGTACGAGTGAGAGGCATAATGTGAAGTGGCAGTCAGTAAACGGCTTTCTGGGAACGTTAGCCAACCTGGGAGGGTCCCGCTGCCATATGTCAAATTTAGAGCTTGGGACTTTGGTGGCATATTTGAAACGAGACATTGGCTCACTGCGCTACTGCAGTATGCACAGCTAAATGACATCCCACAGGGTCCTGATGTGATCAATGGAGGAGCATAGGATGAGTGGGTGGCTATTCCACCAGATTCCTGCTGGGTACACCTCATTGCTTGATATCCCAATTTAAGGCATCCTGTAAATGTATAATGAACAACCTCATTGGATTACCAGTAGCTGATCATAATATTACATTGGATTACCAGTAACTGATCATAATATTACATTGGATTACCAGTAGTTGATCATAATATTACATTGGATTACCAGTAACTGATCATAATATTACATTGGATTACCAGTAACTCCTCATAATATTTCATTGGATTACCAGTAGTTGATCATAATATTACATTGGATTACCAGTAACTGATCATAATATTACATTGGATTACCAGTATCTGATCATAATATGACATTGGATTACCAGTAGCTGATCATAATATTACATTGGATTACCAGTAATTGATCATAATATTACATTGGATTACCAGTAACTCCTCATAATATTTCATTGGATTACCAGTAGTTGATCATAATATTTCATTGGATTACCAGTAACTGCTCATAATATTACATTGGATTACCAGTAGTTGATCATAATATTACATTGGATTACCAGTAACTGCTCATAATATTACATTGGTTTATGTTTGATTGAGGACTAACAGACTATATTGAATGGCCTCGATCACCACATATAACCCAACATAAACAACAGATTACCCTAAAACCTGATGTGAAAATGTGATCAGAGTGCTGTTTAGACAGTCTAGGGCCTCTGCATTAGGCCTACGTGAAAGCTGTCTGCTGCAAACGGCATCAGCACCTGTGCCTCTGCACTCAAGCTAAATGGTTTGTCATCAATGCCCTCCATCCTTTTGTCACAGAGATGAGGTGAAAATACACCTCTTAGACAAACTTCTATATTCTTAGTTAAAATGAATAGGGAGGATATTCAATCACACATACACTGAGTGCCAAATACCAAACATTAGGAACACCTTCCCACATTTGTTTGAAGTTGGCTGGTGGTAGGCCATTCTTGATACACAGAGGAAACTGTTGAGCGTGAAAAACCCATCAGTGTCACAGTTTTTGACACAAACCGGTGCGCCTGGCACCGACTACCATACCCCGTTCAAAGGCACTTAAATCTTTTGTCTTGCCCATTGACCCTCTGAATGGCACACATACACGATCCATGTCTCAATTGACTCAAGGTTTAAAAATCCTTCTTTAACCTGTCTCCTCCCCTTCATCTAGACTGATTGAAGTGGATTTAACAAGTGACAATAAGGGATCATAGCTTTCACCTGGAGCAGGTGTTCTTAATGTTTTGTCCACTCAGTGGTTGTAGAGTATATAGGGTCTTTACCATGGTTGTTATTCTTAGCATCTGACACATTTGAGCTAAATAACATATAGATCCCATAATACACCCCACTTTCCATCTAGAATTAGGAATACTTTAATAGGATGACTAGGGTGTGTCCTCTGTTCCCTAGGCTGGCCTGTGTTGTGTTTCCACACTAAATGTCATCAGGGATAATTCAGAGGAAGTAAATGGCCATGTGGTCACTGTTCATATCCCTGGGGCAATCACTAGTGCTGCTTGGTAGCACAGATACAAAACGTTGTTCTATCTAGCGAGATACAATTACAGCTAGGGGATAGGTCAGGGAGGAATATGCCATCAGGCTACAGCAAAGCTATAAACACATATACTAGATTAACTTGATTTCTGCCATTTCAATTATTTGCCATGGGAATAAACAGTCAACATTAATCTCTTCCAATGTTCTCGATGGACTTTGGATAAAAACCTTGACATTTTGCTAAAAACCTATAAATTATGTATAACATGTAAATTAAGGAATCAGATTTGTTGGGTTAATTTTTTAAAAAAGGTTTAATGGTCTACACCTGTTGTATTCAGCACATGTGACACATTTTGTAAAATTTGCTTACGGTAAAGATTGTTAGTCTTAAAGAAATCATGTTCAAGTAAGTTTTTTATGTTCTCAATCTTCTACCCAAATAACTACAACTCATTATAAATCAGTGTTATGCAGACTGTGGCAGTAGGGCTGGGCGGTATACCGTATTTTACTATATACCGGTATTGATGCAGGGACCGGTTTGGGTTTTTACTTTACCTTCTATAACGGTATTTGAATGTTTGGTTTGTTAAATGTGATATGCCGTGTGTAACATCCATTTTTATAGTTTACTCCGCTACTTGAGTCATCCCTCTCCGCTCTCTCTGCTCTCCACACTGCTTTCCACACAGACCTAGTTCCACCACCTGTCACTCAAGGAGCACGTTTGTTGTTGCTTGAACACTAGACACTTTCGTTCAGTCTGCATGGTCAATGCAGCACATGCAACAATGTTGTTTCCAATTTGATCTTAATATAATTACAATATTAGTTTGTGTTTCTTACATCTGCAAACAGCTAGTTTGTATTTTCTTAGCAAGCTAAGCTAAATTATGTTAGCCACTAATGCTAATCGTCAGTTAGCTGGCTGGCTAGCTAACTAGCTAATAAAAGTATTGAGTCAGAGCAAACGTAGCTAGCTAATACAGCCTGATACCAGTTCTGGTGGAGGCCTAAATTAGCATGTTGTTTGTGCAGTAGTATCTTCTAAATCATAGAGGAATAGGAATATGTTGGCTATATGAATAAAGATATAATGTAGCCAAAGATTATAGGGTCCCCTAAGAAACACGGAACATCACTTCCTACCCTGTCACAATAACTCGTCCATGGCATTTTCATTCGTTGCCATGTCAAACAACACTGTATTCAAAGTGCCCACTATTTATATTCTAACTATAGAATTATAATAAACATTATATTTCCATGATTCCAAAAGTTCACCCAGTAAAAAACAGTAAAAAACAATCAGAATAGAGAAAGACCCATTGAAGTGATTTAGAATATATGTGTTGCCACCTTAGGGTCATGCACTACTCATGAAGCAAATGTAAAACTTTTATTAATCAAAAACATCAAATACTGACAAATACCGTCAAACCGTAAAAAAAATGAAAAACACCATGATATGATATTTTGGCCATATCGCCCAGCCCTATGTGGCAGTCAGTCCTGTACCCTCCCTCCCTATTCATAGATGACTGACAGTGCTCCAATTAACACATCAAATCAAAATGTAATCAAATCAAATGTTATTGGTCACATGTGCCAAATACAACAGGTGTAGACTTTACCGTGAAATGCCTACTGACGAGCCCTTAAAATACAGAGTTAACATTTACACACAAAAAAAAGGAAACAGTAGCACAATAAAATAACAATAACGAGGCTATAGACAAGGAGTACAGAGTTAATATGTACATATAAGTAGGGGTAAAAGTGACTAGGCAATCAGGATAGATAATAAACAGAGTAGCAGCAGCATATGTGAAGAGTGTGAAAGAGTGTCAAAGTGTTTGTGTGTGTAGGAATATCAGTGAAGTATGTGTGAGTGTGCATCGAGCCAGTGCAAGAGTCAGTGCAAAAAAAATCTGCTTGTCCTTGATCGCACCAGGCCCTCCTGCTGTGCACATACACTCTGGGCTTAAATCCCTGTCCACCCCACAGCAGTAGATGCAGCCATCCCACCCCCATACAGGAAGATGTCAAAACACATTCCAGACAAAAGGATGATCGCTCATGGTCCTGTCACAATGCCAGGTTTCCAGGTAAACACCCAGTAGCCTCAAGCACAAAGAATATATTGTGTATGGTGTCTAGACACACACACTGAGTGACAAAACATTAGGAACACCTGCTCTTTCCATGATGTAGACTGACCAGGTGAATCCAGGTGAAAGCTATGATCCCTTATTGATGTCACTTGTTAAATCCACTTAAATCAGTGTAGATGAAGGGGAGGAGACAGGTTAAAGACTTATGTTTAATCCTTGAGACAGTTGAGACATGGATTGTGTATGTATGCCATTCAGAATGGGAAATACAAAATATTTACAGTAAGTGCCTTTGAACGGGTTATGGTAGTAGGTGCTAGGCGTACCGGTTTGTGTCAAGAACTGCAACGGTGTAGGGTTTTTCATGCTCAACAGTTTCCTGTGCATATCAAGAATGGTCTAACACCCAAAGGACATCAAGCCAACTTGACACTGTGGGAAGCATTGGAATCAACATGGGCCAGCATCCCTGTGGAACGCTTTCGACACCTTGTAGAGTCTATGACCCGACAAATTGAGGCTGTTCTGAGGGCAAAAGGTGGGAGGTGTTCCTAATGTTTGATATACTCAGTGTACATGGGTCTTAAAAACAAATCATGAACCATGGAAGTTCCTAGAAAGTCAACCTGATTGGATGTCCTTTATTGGATAATTGTCAACAAATCCAATGTTATTTTTACATTTGAGTTATTTAGCAGATGCTCTTGTCCAGAGTGACTTACAGTAGTGAGTGTGTACATTTTCATACTGGTCCCTCAAGGGAATCGAATACACAACACTAGCGTTGCAAGTGCCATACTCTACCAACTGAGCCACATGAGAAGTCTTCAATTGTATTGACAGGGGACTTTACTTTCAGTGCCTTTTCTCCTTAACCCTATCTTCCTTTCAGAGAGGATTGGTTTCATTAAAACCACACCATAATATTTAATGTTCGAGCAGTATTCACTGGTTGTATGCAGAGCTGAACCATCCACTGAACTGAAGACTGTCAGCCATAATATTTACCTAAACCTGATTAATGTCCAACCTTCATCATTTCCATGATAACTTCTTGATATTTTTCTCACTGGCTGTTAAGTCCATTTTGTGATGGACTTTAAACTGATATTGAAGTGACTCCATGACTGCTTTATATTTTCTGGGCTGGAGATTTCGGAATTAGGGTGGCTGACAGGTGACTTAAGGACTGATTGCTCCCCCTGACACATGTACCCTGAGAAGCCTGAATTTGAATTTGAATTTGGACAGGTAAATAAACAATGTGCCACTGATGAAATCCAAGCCAGCCACTTGTGTGAGCAGCACTAGTCCAACTTCATGGTTTAAAATTTGTTTGAACGCCGCCTATACTTCACTTGTTTGAACCAATTAAATGATGACAACACTTTTTATGACATCACCAAGGCAATGTTTTGCGTGATGTTGCCATTTGTCCAAGGCAATTATAGGACGAGTTATGCAATCCCTCTGTACCGAGTACATAGGTACAGACAGCTACATTCTATTCTACAGTAAAAAATTCAAACATCTCCAAAATGCATCATCAGTGATACACCTTCATTGTGCTGCTATTAATATCCCCCATATGAGCAGCTGGCTGACTAAGCCCAGAGTAGAAGGGAATGTTATCAGTCTTCATAAGGAGGCGGTGTAGGTCCGGCAGACTAAAGGAATGATCCAGAACATGGAAGCTGACACTAAAGAACAGAACTAGGATGAGATTAATATTGGGCATGAGCAGCTGTCACACTGTTGACCAAGCCATGTGGGATGGCTGAATCTAACCTGACACGTTGTCAGTTTTCAGAGCTGCCTTCTGGATTGAGTGGTGGTGATGGAGGTGGTGTGTTACCCTGTTATTCCAAAAGGAGTCTTTATGGTCGCTCTTCTCTCTCTGTATCTTCCACAATGTATTTTACACGGTGTTGTGTTTATTGTGTGTGGTATTGAGATCAAAAATAGTTACAAATATATAAGATACATTATGATTGTAAAAATCGAACCCCTTGAATCTTAACCGTTGTATGTGTCTGTTTTGTGTACAACAGTGTATGTTTCTTGACACGTATCAATCTTCACCAACAAAGGAAAACAGAACTTAGGCTTTTACTTCCAGCTTATACATACTATATACATTTTACGGACACAGTATGTTTGACATTAGTTATCTTGCTTTTGGGGTGTTTTTAGTTCCACCCTTCAGCTACCCTCAACCTCCCATCTATCTCTGAACACCATCCAGTTTTGATTTCTATTTGCTATATATTTTTCAACTGTGCTGTGATGTTTCACAAAAGTCCTGAACCTTTCCATTCCCATAGTTTCTACAGATTGTAAATCAAAGATTAAAAAAAGTTTAAGGGAAAATTTGTTCAAGGCTTGCTAATCCTCTATAATTGCTTAGTTTTGGAAATTGATTTTGGGAATTATAACTCCAAGCCCTCTTCAAGAAGGATATAAAAAAAATATTGGGTCATCTGCAGTTTCTTTTATCATGTATAAAACAAATAATTTGAGGCTGCTCATGAACAAGAGTTGTAGTTGATAATGGCAGCAGCAACATTTCTGATTGCTTCTTATTAATGAGGCACATATGGCTAAGACTGTCAGTTACAAATACACAGAAAGACATTTACTCAACCCACAACCCGCTTATTACAGACATACATCACAGCTTAGTGAGGGGATATGGTCATCAGTACATCTACTCAAACCTTTGATAACTTGCTCAAAGATTACACCCAATCTTGTATTTCCATAATTAATCATGTCAGTGAATTGCATGAAACGCTCCATTAAAAAGTAAATGTGTATGTTGGATAGAAGGAGCGGAAAAGACCAAAAGGAAAACTTTTAAAAGGAAACATCCTTTTTCTTCTCAAACGTAACAATTCTCCTGTCCTTCATACTTCACTACCCTTGCTCATCAAACTTATTCACATATTAAGCCTTCAAAACAACTGTCTAGAACAGTGGTCACCAACCTTTTCTGAGTCAAGATCACTTTCTGAGTGAAAATGCAAGCCGAGATCTACCGCTTGGGGGAAAAAAAAAACATTACTTAAAAAACGTAAGCCTATGCAACATTAACCAATTAAAAATTAGGTTTTTGCAGTAGGCTTAATGCCCAGTACATTTACTTTTTAATGGAGCGTTTCATGCAATTCACTGACATTATTAATTGCCCCTTGTATGGAAATATAAGATTGGGTGGAATCGTTGATGTATAGATGTACTGATGACCACATCCCCTCACTAAACTGGAATGTATGTCTATGCTTGAATTGTTGAATGTTGTTCTGCTCAGACCATTTAGAAATGGTATTTCAACATGTTAGGTGTATGATCACACTGGTAGTAGATCATTTGTTGTATTACTTGTGAGCATAATATATAAAAAAATGTTGGACTGATGGCCTGCATCTGATAGTCAGTCTGAGGGGATGGAGGGAGCAGCGGTGAGGCTGCCTCTTACCAGACATACCGTCCCTCCACTTTCCTTCCCTCCGCTGAGAAAAGGGGACAGTCTTCCAGCTGATGGCGAAACATGAGTTGCACTGCATTATTTCTGCCTCATGCCCCAATTCATGTTGTTACTCCTTTGACCGGAGAATGTGAAATATTCCTCAATTTAAAAAAAGACACACGCCGCTAATAATAACAACACTAGCTTATGGAAGCACTCTGCTATACCCATTAATTGCAGCTGCAGTGCTGGTTGTAGCGTGAGTGGAAGTATGTAGAATGCGTGTTGAATAAAGTGTTGACAGTGCTGAATAACAACTTAAACACAAACTCTCTCATAAAAACAGCAGCTCTTTGATGTATTTGTTGAGTCTCTAGTCATGGTTTTAAAAGTTTTGAAATCTCACATTATCAACTTTGCTGTGCATTTGAGGCTTCTTTTTACAGTCTGTGGTGCAAGGAAACTGTGCTGACACAGTGATCTGAGCTATCTGATTGGCCATTGGTAGGCCTATAGGTGCACTTGATTTGCTCTCTGTGCCTTCCGGGTAGGCGGAGTTCTACTGTCAGACACATGAAATGGTTCAAAATGGGAACACTTTGCCTATCTAGGGCTGCTGAATGAAGTGCAGCTTCTACCAACAGCACGAGACAAATCAAATAAAATAGTAAAATGTTTGGTGATTGACTAGCAATGGCTTGGAGATCGACCAGTCGATCACGATCTACCGGTTGGTGACCACTGGTCTAGTAGGTCAATGAATTTGGAAAATATTTACCAAACTATTTTGGCTAAAGTCAACTAGTGCAATTCTCTTGTGACCTGTAGCCACAAGGACCTTGGCATACTGATAATAAGTAAATATGCTAAGCTGTTTTCTCTGTTAACAGGTAATTTTTGTCCATTTCCCCCACATAAACGCTTGATAGATCTGTGCTAGTGTTGTGCTATGTGAATTATTTATGACAGTTCATTATACCAGCAGCATAACACAACTTTATATTTAAACATTCCTTACTTTTGACTTAACTTCCAGTAATCTACTGGAGGTTTGACCTTTTCAACCTCCATGCCATATTCAGCTTTGCCTCCAGAAAGATTTGGAGTAATTAACCAATCAATTTTGTGGTTATAAAAGGATGACAGCTTAAATAAAATTTGCTTCCTACTCATTACTCTCTACTTCCTACTATTTTCTTCCTACTCGTTACTCCCTACTTCATAATTGTTACGATCGTCGTTATAAATGGACCAAGGCGCAGCGTGCGTAGAGTTCCACATATTTTAATTGAAGTGAAACAATCAAAAACAAAGAAGAAACAACAGATCGTAAAATAACGCAGTGCTCACAGGCACTAGCACAAATCAATATCCCACAAAACACAGGTGGGAAAAGGACTACCTAAGTATGATCCCCAATTAGAGGTAACGATAATCAGCTGCCTCTAATTGGGAACCATACACAAACCAACACTGAAATTCCAACATAGAAAACCCCCCCTAGTCACGTCCTGACCTAAAACACCATAGAGAACCGAGAGGGCTCTCTATGGTCAGGACGTGACAATAATCTTTATGTCCTACTCTTTACTTCCTACTATTTACTTCCTATGTCCTATGTCCTACTCTTTACTCCCTACTTTCTATTATTTACTTCATACTTCCTACTTGTTACTCCCTGCTTTCTACGATTTACCCCTTACTTCCTACTCTTTACTTCCGATGTCATACTCTTTACTTTCTACTTGCAATTTCCTACTTCATACTCATTTCTCCTTACTTGTTACGTCATATGTCCTACTCTTTACACCCTACTTCTTACATTTTACTCCCTACTTCCTACTAATTACTTCCCAAGTCCTACTCTTTACTTCCTACTTGTAACGTTCTATGTCTACTGTTTACTCCCTACATCCTACTCTTTACTCCCAACTTCCTACTCGTTACTCCCTACGTCCTACTCTGTACTTCCTACTCTTTACTTCCTACTCTTTACTCCCTACGTCCTACTCTTTACTTCCTACTATTTACTTCCTATGTCCTACACTTTACTCCCTACGTCCTACTCTTTACTTCCTACTCGTTACTCCCTACTTCCTAATCTTGACTCCTTACTTCCTAATCTTTACTCCCTACTTTCAACTATTTACTTCCTACTCTTTACTCCCTACTTTATACTCTTTACTTCCTATGTCCTACTTTTTACTTCCTACTTGTTATGTCCTACTTCCTACTCATTACGCCCTACTTGTTACGTCCTATGTCCAACTCTGTACTTCCTACTTCCTACTTATTACTCCCTACTTCCTACGTTTTACTTCATATATCCTACTATTTACTTCTTACTTGTAACTTTCTATGTTCTGCTGTTTACTCCCTACGTCCTACTCTTTACTCCCTACTTCCTACTCATTACTCCCTACGTCCTACACTTTACTTGCTATTAGATACTCATTACTCCCTACTTCCTACTATGTGCTTCCTATTAGATACTCACTATTCCCTACTTAGTACTCATTACTCCCTACTTCCTATTAGATACTCATTACTCCCTACTTCCTACTCTTTACTTCCTATTTACTACTCATTACTCCCTACTTCCTATTAGATACTCATTACTCCCTACTTCCTACTCTTTACTTCCTATTTACTACTCATTACTCCTTACTTCCTACTCTTTACTTCCTATTTACTACTCATTACTCCCTACTTCCTACTCTTTACTTCCTATTTACTACTCATTACTCCATACTTCCAACTCTTTACTTCAACTTATTTTCTAGTTTGGTTGTGCCCTTCCTTTAAAACATGTCCTTGGAGGACACTTGGCATTCTGGTGATGCATTCCCTTCCCTTGAGTGGCAATAGCCTAGTTCAAACACGTCATATGGTTGTTTCTAAAGTTACAATGGTTGGCCATACCAATATGACATATTTTACACTAAAATGAAGAATTTAACACATTATATTTAGCTTAACAATTCGATTACAATGACTGTTTGGGCATATGGTACTTAACATCACAGATAATCTTTTACACAATGTAGCAACAAAGCACTTCAACAAATAAAGTGGTCGATGTTCGCAATAGCAATTTTCATTTAACAGTCCCCAATATGCAATTTTACCCCATAGGCAAAAAGCACTTACTGAACCTCACAACTGAAGACATCTCTGAGGGTAAAGTTGGTTTGAAAGAGTCTGTGCTTCAGCAATGACTGGTGTATGACTGGTGTTTTAATTGGCAGTCTATTTTTCCCATACATAATAGGTCACGTTTTACCTCACTAGACATATACTGTAGCACATGTCAACTACACAAATACAATTGCACATTAATTCAGGCATAAGATAAAATTCTTGGAACTCTGAAAATGCTTTCACTACAACAGTATCACACTGCTGTTTTGTCTCCACCAGTGCACTGAATATGTCTTGATATATGAATTTTTCATTAAAAAGTACAACCCTTATGAATAATGTGTTCTTTACACTGAGAAAAGCCTGTGGCGAATACCTGGGGAGACTCATATGTGATATTGATGGTCAATACCTGGAGAGACACATATGTAATATTGATGGTCAATACATGAGGAAACTCATATATAATATTGATGGCCATTACCTGGGGAGCCTCACATGTAATATTGATGGTCAATACCTGGGGAGACTCATATATAATATTGATGGGCAATACCTGGGAGACTCATATGTAATACTGATTGTCAATACCTGGGGAGACTCATATGTAATATTGATGGTCAAATCATGGGGAGACTCACATGTAATATTGATGGTCAATACCTGGGGAGACTCATATGTAATATTGATGGTCAATACCTGGGGAGACTCATATGTAATATTGATGGTCAATACCTGGGGAGACTCATATGTAATATTGATGGTCAATACCTGGGGAGACTCATATGTAATATTGATGGTCAATACATGGGGAGATTCATATGTAATATTGATGGTCAATTCATGGGGAGACTCATATGTAATATTGATGGTCAATACCTGGGGAGACTCATATGTAATATTGATGGTCAGTACCCAGGGAGACTCATATGTAATATTGATTGTCAATTCATGGGGAGATTCATATGTAATATTGATGGTCAATACCTGGGGAGACTCATATGTAATATTGATGGTCAATTCATTTTGAGACTCATGTGTAATATTGATGGTCAATACATCGGGAGACTCATATGTAATATTTATGGTCAGTACCCAGGGAGACTCATATATACTATTGATGGTCAATTCATGGGGAGACTCGTTTGTAACTTCTTCAGGCTAGGGTCCTTTTTTCTAAATTTCCGCCTGACTGACTGCCCAGAGTAAACTGCCTGTTGCTCAGGCCCGGATATGCACATAATTGGTACCATTGGATAGAAGACACTTTGAAGTTTGTAGAAATGTTAAAATAATGTAGGAGACTATACATTTGTGTATTCATGCGCGATGAATAGGAGACGCACCTGCTAATATCGTTTTCCTATTCAACATACTTCTTTCCGTATGAAATATTATAGTTTGATTACATTTTAGGGTATCTGAGGAGTCAATAAAAACGTATTTTGACTTGTTTTAACAAAAATTAAGTGAATATTTAATCGCTATTTGTGAATTTATGAAACCAGTGCCGGTGGATTTTTTTGGGGATGTGGTGCGCCGTCCTCAAACAATCGCATGGCATGCTTTCGCTGTAATGGCTACTGTAAATCGGACAGTGCAGTTAGACAAGATTTTAAGCATTTAAGCATTCAACCGATATAAGACACTTGTATGTACATAAATGTTTAATATCCATAATTTTTATGATTATTTATTTGAATTGCGCGCCCTCCAGTTTTGCTAGCGGGATGCCTAGCCCAAACAGGTTGATGGTCAATTCATGGGGAGCTACAGATACAATTGTTGTGGAAGTTCTATAATGGAAGACCGTGGGTCAAAGCTTTGTCATCACAAATGCCACACAAATGTAAAATTTACTTTCATGAACCAATTTATATTCTGGAAGACGGTATGTATAATACAATTGTGCCCTATCTGTCTCCCAGTGAGGAGGTTAAAACAGACTGTGGGAACAACCTGCCAAAAATACATCTGGGATATTTGGGGAGCCAAACATTCTCTATTCCACACAGGGACAGGAATTTAAATGAGCAAATAGTATGGATAACGAAGGACTCTGAACAGAAATGATCCAAATGAAAAGTTCACATGGCAACACAGTCAAACATAACCTTTCCAGTATGGACGTGTTGGCCCTCAGGTACTGTGATGGGTATGCATAAATAAACAGGTGGAGAGAGACCAAGCATGATGGCTGCCACCGGGGAAGGCCCCACTAGATGGAGTTCAGATAGAGGTCACCGAGCATTGACTGACATCAGGTGTTAACCGTAGTCATCAGCATTCCTAAAATGGCTCTACCTTCATGAAGGCAATATTGAGTGACAGGAACCGCCACATCATAATCAGTAGCTTTTGTTTTCCATGGAGCAGCATCAAATGTAGTTTTCTTAATGTCGTTTAACTGAGTGATGTCCCTTTGAGGCTCTGGACAATTAAACATGGCTCGTGTCATATTCTGGACATTTCAAAACCTCCCAAGCCTCTATATCCCTGTAATGCCCCGAAATCCTATGGTAATGAAAATTAAACATGGTTAAGGCACTACCCTCTGAGGCGTTTGGATCAAAGCAAATGCACATTGGACGAGACACCCCAGTTAGCATTCATGGAATTCATTCATAGTGTTTATGCTGAATATCTTTCCTTTGTCTCAGTGCTGGTATCCTGTAACTGAAACCCTGATTGCCAAACATGGACTCCATAGCTGATAGATATACATAGCCTATCGGTGATCACACAGGTCTGTTAACCCACTGGGGTACCAAACAGTTTTCAAATCGTATTTCAAATGCTGAATGCTTTGGAAATCTTTGGAGTATATCTTGTCCAATCCAACGGGAGCAGATTTTTGGGGGATATCTCAGATTGTTCTGGAAATTCTCACATAGAATTATCATTGGGAAGAAGGATGTTTGATATGCTTTTTACATTTGTATCACAAACCATTTTTGAGAAAATCATGTTGAAAGTTGACATTTTAAGCCCTTTTAAGACCTATACATGCTTCCAAAAATACCCTTATAGCTGTGATACATGATACAGATACATCTTGGTGTCATTATCCTCCGTATAGTGTGCTCTGACATATGGGGTATGTAGTGGTTTGTGATACAAATGTAAAAAGCATTTCAACCATCCTTCCTCCCAAAGACATTTGTGAGAATTGAGAATTGCCAGAACAATCTGAGACACCAAATATATTTTCCACTCCTGCTGGCATGGAATCACCCAGAAGGCAACTTGATGTACAACTACACCCCCTGGACAGGATGCTAGTTGTGGAAATATATGAACCGTTTTCTGGCTAGGCCAACTGCTAGAGGAAGAATGTAAAGTGAAAATAGAAAGTTTGGGTTTAGAAGTCTGAAATAGCCCTGCCTGAGAGGGCAACGTCACACTGCAGATGTTTCCATCAGTGGCTGATATTAGCCACTGCTGTGTCCTCATCCTAAGATCCTAAGTCACCACTGAAGACAACGTAATGATGAAAACATTCAGGCCTGTGACCTCACTGTGTGATGTAATGTTTGCCCCTTGGCTTAACATGGATGCAAATGTGATAGTGGCAGTAGGAAGAATGGAGACATATTTTCTGCTGACCTTGTGTGTTGTATTAGCATTCTATTTTATCATGCAGTAAGTGTTATAAACTCAGCAAAAAAAGAAACGTCCCGTTTTCAGGACCCTGTCTTTCAAAGATAATTAGTAAAAATCCAAATAACTTCACAGATCTTCATTGTAAAGGGTATAAACACTGTTTCCCATGCTTGTTCAATGAACCATAAACAAATAATGAACATGCACCTGTGGAACGGTTGTTAAGACACTAACAGCTTACAGAGGGTAGGCAATTAAGGTCAAAGTTATGAAAACTTAGGACACTAGAGGCCTTTCTACTGACTCTGAATAACACCATAAGAAAGATGCCCAGGGTCCCTGCTTATCTGCGTGAACGTGCCTTAGGCATGCTGCAAGGAGGCATGAGGACTGCAGATGTGGCCAGGGCAATAAATTGCAATGTCCGTACTTTCAGACGCCTAAGACAGCGCTACAGGGCAACAGGACGGACGGCTGATCGTCCTCGCAGTGGCAGACCACGTGTAACAACACCTGTACAGGATCGGTACATCCGAACATCACACCTGCTGGACAGGTACAGGATGGCAAAAACAACTGCCCGAGTTAAACCAGGAACTCACAATTCCTCCATCAGTGCTCAGACTGTCCGCAATAGGCTGAGAGAGGCTGGACTGCAGACTTGTAGGTCTGATGTAAGGCAGGTCCTCACCAGACATCACCGGCAACAACGTTGCCTATGGGCACAAACCCATCGTCGCTGGACCAGACAGGACTGGCAAAAAGTGCTCTTCACTGACGAGTCGCAGTTTTGTCTCACCAGGGGTGATGGTCGGATTCACGTTTATCGGCGAAGGAATGAGCGTTACACCGAGGCTTGTTCTCTGGAGCGGGATCGATTTGGAGGTGGAGGGTCCATCACGGTCTGGGGCGGTGTGTCACAGCATCATCGGCCTGAGCTTGTTGTCATTGCAGCCAATCTCAACGCTGTGCGTTACAGGGAAGACATCCTCCTCCCTCATGTGGTACCCTTCCTGCAGGCTATTCCTGACATGACCCTCCAGCATGACAATGCCACCAGCCATACTGCTCGTTCTGTGCGTGATTTGTCAGTGTTCTGCCATAGCCAGCGAAGAGCCCGGATCTAAATCCTATTGAGCACGTCTGGGACCTGTTGGATCGGAGGGTGAGGGCTAGGGCCATTCAGCCCAGAAATGTCCAGAAACTTGCAGGTGCCTTGGTGGAAGAGTGGGGTAACATCTCACAGCAATAACTAGCAAATCTGGTGCAGTCCATGAGGAGGAGATGCACTGCAGTACTTAATGCAGCTGGTGGCCACACCAGATACTGACTGTTACTTTTGATTTTGACCCCCCCTTTGTTCAGGGACACATTAATCCATTTCTGTAAGTCACATGTCTGTGGAACTTGTTCAGTTTATGTCTCAGTTGTTGAATCTTGTTATGTTCATACAAATACTTACACATGTTAAGTTTGCTGAAAATAAACGCAGTTGACAGTGAGAGGACATTTCTTTTTTTGCAGAGTTTAGTAACGGAGGCTAAGGGACTTTCTACCCTACTTATAACAAGTCCTGAGACGGCAACACACATTGCTCTGAAATGTTATTCCAACTAAGTCAGCTCAGGTCCTCAGACATCTGTTACCTCCTGTACCAGTAACATCATTATGCATAGAAATATGTGTAAATAATTTAGCAGATTTTGTCAGAGATGGAAGAGGCAGGTGGGCAATATGGTCGCAGGGATATCATGAGATTTTATTCTGCCACCATTCTGGCATTCTTGATCTTCCCTTCTTAAAACTTTCCCCTAACACTCTGAACCAGTCAAACATAGCCTACTGTATATCTTTAAACAGCAGGCAAGTGAAGATTTAATTAATTGACCTAATTTACTTACTTGGATCCAAGGTGCGATAGAGAGCCTCACCTGTGCTTCCCTTTCATTAATTGATTTGTCTGTGTAGGGGGTTTGAATGGTCAGAGTACAGTACATTGTGTAACTCAGTCTACCCTCTTGGCCTGTACCCTCCACCACCTGGGATTCCAATCTCATTAAGCTTCCATTGGACTATCTTGAATGTCACTTCCTACCGTGCACACTCCTTTTCCCTCTGTAAATACTGTGTGACAAAGGAACTGTAGCACTGAAGCAAAACAAAGCTGAAATGTAGCTCCATTGAAGGAAGTAACCTGACCTAGAGGTATCACAGGATGTAATTCTAGCTGCCCCCTCCCCGTCTCACGTGGTTGACTTCAGCGTGGTGCGACACTACTCACCTGGAACCCAATATAGTTCTGAATGGCTAATGGGGCCAACACCCTGAGAATGGAAAACATGCAAACATGACATGGCACCGTTATTATGCACCAGGCCGTTCATGGTCTGGCATGGTCAGGAGATATGTGATTACAGCGTTCCTAAAGGATTGCAATCTGTGTGTTGGGGGAAACGATGCCTAGGGATGAATAATTGAACAGGACAAGATCAGCAACAGGCTGCAGCTCTTCTCTCTCAGCAATAAAAGGCAGAAAGAAAGGTGGTGCTATTTTTACAACCCTTTTCTGCTCCGCAAGGTAGCAAGGTAGGAAAATAAAGTGCAGGACATGGGCTGATAGACCATTCTCACTGATAGAAAGTGATGTGTATTGAGCCAACAGAGGCTGTTAGAACAAGACAAAGGTTATTCCCAGGATGGCACACAACAGAGAAGCCTATAGGAACTGCTCATTTCCCAAAATAAATTATGGTAGCTGAGCTTTGTACATCCACTGGAGAGGGAAACATAACTTCCAGAGATAAGCAATAGATTACAGGTTAGATTGATCCAAACAAAACTACTCATTGGTCAATAGATAATCATTATTTGATTTTGTATCAAGAGTACATTTTACCCAGATGCCTTTTCTTCAATACAGTCTGTACAGGCTAATTGCTTTTGCTAATAGTGATTTAGAAACACCACTGCATGTTGCTATGGTTACAGCGGTGTAAGGGCGCTGGTTCTTTTCTTTGCACAAAAGACAGCACAGACAGTTTGACGTATGGATTCTAGAGAGAGAGAGAGAGAGAGAGAGAGAGAGAGAGAGAGAGAGAGAGAACGAGACCGTTTTAAATAAGACTTTGTGTGTGCCACCTCCCATTAGAAATCTGCACACCTAACAGAAAGTTTCCTTTCCAAGTATCTGCAAAGCCTCTCTGTTTAGAGGGCTTTTACACTTCTGACGAGCCTTGAGAGTTGGGTCCTTCAAAAACAATACGTTCATTTTCTTTGTAAAAGTTGCGTAGTAGTAGTTTGTAGTGGACACCCTGCGGGGATGCCCAGGGCTAGTTTTCATTATTGCAGTGGTGTTGTATCCTTAAGAAAACATCAAGAGGTCTGTTAGGGAACGGAACTTGGTGTCAGTACCCATGCATAATACATATGGCCACATTGTTGATCTTCAAAGAAGACTATGATAAGATGACACACCACAAACACTTTGTTTTTAATAATTGGTTTGTGACGATGTGTTGACCAAGTCTCTGAGCCTTGTTAATGTGTTGATTGTCCATTCATGCAATTTACCAGAATAACTTTTAACGTCAATTAAAATGCAGTTTTCAAAAACTATTTCAGACTGTTTAATTTAATACACCAGTGACATGCGGTCAAGGTAAGCAGAATCATATATAAATAGCTGTTATGAAATTATATATAAATGTTCCATTCGTTTGAATGTTTTTTCTCAGTGATTCTGGTGGTTTTCATGCTCAAAATCTCAAAATGTACTAAAACTGCATCAAAGACTCAGGAGCAGCACCAGTGTATGCAATTCCGATCTGTGCCTACCTTCCCCTGATTGGAGAATTACAGGGCTTCACTGATCATTAGGGACACTAGCTTCATTCATTTCACTGAGCGAATTTCGTATTTTGCACATTCGTATTGCCGTTGGAGAGGCACACTGCTTCTGTGCGTGTTTACATAGTTTGTCGCTCGCATCCTACTGTCATCCTACTATCATTCTACGGTCATCCTACTATCATCCTTTTGTCATCCTATGGTCATCCTACTGTGATCTTACTGCCATCCTACGGTCATCCTACTGTCATTTTACCGGCATCCACCTATCATCTTACTGTCATCCTGCTATCATCCTACTGTCATCCTACTATCATCCTACGGTCATCCTACGGTCATCCTACTGCCATCCTACTATCATCCTAGTGTCATCTTAATGCCATTCTACTATCATCCTACTGTCATCCTGCTGTCATTCTACTGTCATCCTACTATCATCCTACTGTCATCTTACTGCCATCCTACTATAATCATACTGTCATCTTACTGTCATTCTACTATCATTCTATGGTCATCCTACGGTCATCCCACTGTCATCTTACTACCATCCTACTGTCATCTTCCTGTCATCTCTTGCTTGAACTGAGTGTGATCATCTAGCTAGCTCTAGCAAAATAAACAAAATGCACTCCAAACAATTTTCCATAAAGATAGCCAAATGTATTTATTTTACCTTTATTTAACTAGGCAAGTCAGTTAAGAACAAATTATTATTTTCAATGATGGCCTTGTTCAGGGGCAGAACAACAGAGTTTTACCTTGTCAGCTCGGGAATTCGATCTTGCAACCTTTCGGTTACTAGTCCAACTCTTTAACCACTAGGCCACCTTTAATAAGTGAAGGTAGGCCTACATGCATTTTTTTTCTTTGCAATAAGCCAGTGGGTTATTCAATGTTATGTAAATGACAGCTGAAAGTACCAGTGGCCTGGCATTGTCCCCAAGAGAGAGCAGGTCCGCCGGAGCCATGGCCCAGTGAGACACGGGTGCTGGCCCACGTAGAAAGTATGAGCCTTTTGAGTAAAACACTGGTGTAAATCCTGTATGGAAATGTCCCATTAGGGCTTTGTTGAAAAGAGGATATTACAAGCTTCCACTTTCATTCTCATGAAGTCAGTTTTCAGTGTATTACACTAATTTGTATCCATAGCAAGTGTATTGCTATATTAGTAGAAAAACCAACAGCAGCAGATCAACGAAGAACACCCCCAGTGTGCCTTATGAAGATAAATATTGACAAACACTGGGAAATTGTTTTCTTCACAAAATAAAGTTGTTTGTTTTTAAATTGTGTCTCAAAGTAGTCTAACCTTGGCTGTTATCAATGACAAATAACTGGGTGCTTTGCTTATTGTCCTATTTGTCCAATTTGTATTTGAGCAGCAAAGCAATTTCTTTATGTTGTTGCTGTTGACTTACCCCGGTGCTTTTTGATATGACTTCAGCGCAACAAGACAATGATGAATGCTAGCTGGGGGTTGAATGTAAATTAGGTTGGGGAGTCTTGTGTTGCATGTCAATGTGTGTGGTTGTTATTAGAGGTCCCCCACTGAGCATCATCTTTCTCTGGTATAAATAGATCCAGAGAGGTGAGCTGGGTGGCTCATAGCCCTTCTGTCTGGCGTTTTTTAAAGCAGCCAAAGCAGGGGATGGTATTAACAGAGCACTTACACACCAAATCCCTGGTGGAGCCCTCACTGACTCAGCCAGTCAAAGCAGTGTGGGTCATGTGATGACAGCTTTGAGCTTGGCTAGGCCACTCCAGGGGAGGCTGTATTCTGCAGCGGTGGGCTGGCTGCTGGCTCAGAGCATCAGGACGAAGAGGAGAGGAGTCTCTATATGGTAGCTACATCAGACAGTAGCTCCACACTAACGCCTTTCTCCATGAAGCTTATTTTCTCTATGCTGGGACAATGGCTGTTTGTACTAGGTCAGGGACGGTTTGACTCTCTCTCCTTTTTTTTTCTATCTCTATCCTCTATTTCTGTATCTCTCACTTTCTCTCTCTCTTTCTCTCTCTTTCTGTCTGAATTGGGGGAAGACTATTACCAGGAGATGCTGGTTCCCTTCATCACATTTTTAACATGTTTTCTCACTGCACAGCGGTATGAAATAACCTTTATTTGTCTGTAATGTCTTTGTCTTACGATTACTCATTCTCCTGATGATCCCACCCTCTCCCCTAGTTTATAGCTGGTTACGCCCACTCTTGTCAGTAGACATGCCCGACCCCTGACCAGTCACGCCCACTCTGTCTGGACATCTATTGTTGATAACACCACAGGTTCTGTGCTGTGAGCCTGTGATAGCACTCCAGATTGCATTAACATTCATGCAGTGTGTCCTCAGACTGAACATTGGAAAAGTAAGGAAAGGAAACAGAATGCAGGATTTGTACACAACTCCTTTAAAGTGCAATATCAACCTTAGACTCAAGATTATTCAAATTCCATAGAGAGCATCTTGAAACTAAATATCTAGCTACCTACTTAAACCATTTTGATATAGGCCTAGCAATATTGACTTTTAATTGTGCACTTTACATAATGCAGTAAGTGATTCAGTAAATGAGTCACCATATTATCCAAAAGGTATAATACCACCTTCTTTGTAACAAATAAACCCTTAAAGGCCCAGTGCAAAAACGCAATTTCCTGTGTTTTATGTACTGCATATTTCCACACTATGATGTTGGAATCATACTGTGAAATTGTGAAAATTATGATTATTCCCATTTCTGCCTGTTTTGGTGGGTGGAATTTTGCCCTTCCTGGTGACATCACCAGGCGGTAAATTAGTTAATAGACCAGTTAGAAAGAGAGTTCCAAACCTCTCTGCAAATAACAAATAGTTTTCAGTTTTCTCCTCTCCACTCCCAGACAGTCCTAAATAAATTCTTGCTAGAGAAAAACTTCGCTAAGAAGTTATTTTGATTTTGACCATTTTAATCCAAAACAATCACATCAAGGTACTTCATTGTTACCCAGAAATGGAAACGTTTGCGTTTGACCTTTAAGAACAAGATGTCAAGGGGCTATGCAGTCAGCCCAGTGGGCAGGCAGTGAGTAGTGAGTATTTTGCCTTACCAACGTCTGTAATTACAGCACTACTGTGCAGTCAGGTGTTTGAGTTAAGCAATTTCTGTGAGCATTGAAAAGAAGGAAATTGACCTGCTCTCCCTTTTTCATTATCTCTAAGCTAATTATATTCTGTCAACGCTTTCATATATGTTGTTCTGCTGATGCAATATGCGTCTCTACCTCTTTCTCTGTTATTACCTTGCAATATCATTACATTATGTGGTTGAACGCATGCCTTCAATGTCCTTTGCAATGTTAATGTATTATAATGTAAAAAATAGTCAAAATAAAGAAAAACTCTGGAATGAGTAGGTGTGTCCAAACTTTTGACTGGTACCGCGCCAAGACTAGGTCCAAGTGGCTTCTAAACAGCTTCTACCCACCCCCTCTTTACACCACTGCTACTCTCTGTTGTCATCTATGCATAGTCACTTTAATATCTCTACCGCATGTACAAACTAACTCAACTAACCGGTGCCCCCGCATATTGACTCTGTATCGTTACCCCCATGTATATAGTCTCGCTATTGTTATTTTACTTCTGCTCTTTAATTACTTGTTACTTTTATCTCTTATTCTTATCCGTATTTTTTTTAAACTGCATTGTTGGTTAGGAGCTCGTAAGTAAGCATTTCACTGTTGTATTCGGCGCATGTGACGAATAAAATTAGATTGCATTTTATTTGCTGTATATACACTACCGTTCAAAAGGTTGGGGTCACTTAGAAATGTCCTTGTTTTTGAAAGAAAAGCACATTTTCTGTCCATTAAAATTTATCAAAAATACAGTGTAGACATTGTTAATGTTGTAAATGACTATTGCAGCTGGAAACAGCAGATTTTTTATGAATATCTACATAGGCGTACAGAGGTGCATTATCAGCAACCATCACTCCTGTGTTCCAATGGCACGTTGTGTTAGCTAATCCAAGTTTATCATTTTGAAAGGTTAATTGATCATTAGAAAACCCTTTTCCAATTATGTGAGCACAGATGAAAACTGTTGTTCTGATTAAAGAAGCAATTAAACTGGCCTTCTTTAGACTAGTTGAGTATCTGGAGCATCAGCATTTGTGTGTTCGATTACAGGCTCAAAATGGCTAGAAACAAAGAGCTTTCTTCTGAATCTCGTCAGCCTAATCTTGTTCTGAGAAATGAAAGCTATTCCTTGCAAGAAATTACCAAGAAACTTAAGATCTGTTACAACGCTGTGTACTACTCCCTTCACAGAACAGCGCAAACTGGCTCTAACCAGAATAGAAAGAGGAGTGGGAGGCCCTGGTGCACAACTGAGCAAGAGGACAAGTGCATCTGGTATGTGTGCAGATGGCACCGGAGAAGATGGCAGACGTTTTACGTGCCCCCTGCCGATTGTGTTTTTTTGTTCGCTTATTTGCATTGTTTGTAACTTATTTTGTACATAATGTTACCGCTACCATCTCTTATGACTGAAAACAACTTCTAGACATCAGGACTGCGATTACTAGCAGAATCCTCTTTTTACTTTCACAACTCTGACGAGCCCAACGTGAAAGATACGCTGCTTCCTCGGGAACAGGCCCGATCCCCGTGATCTGCATGAAGAGGAGGTCCGGCTGCCTTCTGAGAATTCACAGGCGATCAAATAAACCCCCACTTCCCTCTATTCTGCTAGCAAACGTGCAATCTTTGGACAATAAAATCAACAAGTTACGCAGAAGATTAAACTACCAACAGGATATTGAAAACTGTAACATCTTATGCTTCACGGAGTCATGGCAGAACAACGACAACGACATCAACATACAGCTGGCTGGTTATACGATGTACCGGCAGGATAGAACAGCAGCGTCTGGTAAGACAAGGGGCGACGGTCTATGTATTTTTGTAAACAACAGCTGGTGCACGATGTCTAAGGAAGTCTCGAGCTATTGCTTGCCTGAGGTAGAGTTTCTCATGATAAGCTGTAGACCACTCTACCTACAGAGAGAGTTTTCATCTGTAGTCTTTGTAGCTGTTTACATACCACCACAATCAGAGGCTGGCGCTAAGACAGCATTGAATGAGCTGTATTCCGCCATAAGCAAACAAGAAAACGCTCACCCAGAGGTGGCGCTCCTAGTAGCCGGGGACTTTAATGCAGGGAAACTTAAATCTGTTTCAACAAATTTCTATCAGCATGTTAAATGTGCAACCAGAGGAAAAAGAGGTCTGGACCACCTATACTCCACACACAGAGACGCATACAAAGCTCTCCCTCACCCTCCATTTGGAAATCTGACCATAATTATATCCTCCTGATTCCTGCTTACAAGCTAAAAATAAAGCAGGAAGCACCAGCGGCTAGATCAATAAAAAAATGGTCAGATGAAGCAGATGCTAAGCTACAGGACTGTTTTGCAAGCACAGACTGGAATATGTGCCGGGATTCCTCCGATGGCATTGAGGAGTACGCCACATCAGTAATTGGCTTCATCAATAAGTGCATCGATGACGTCGTCCCCACTGTGACCGTACATACATACCCCAACCAGAAGCCATGGATTACAGGCAGTATCCGCACTGAGATGTATTTAGAGCATGCACTGACCAACTGGCAAGTGTCTTCATTGACAATTTCCACCTCTCTCTGTCAGAGTCTAATACCAACATGTTTTAAGCAGAACACTATAGTCCCTGTGCCCAAGAACACTAAGGTAACCTGCCTAAATGACTACCAACCCGTAGCACTCATGTCTGTAGCCATTAAGTGCCTTGAAAGGCTGGTCATGGCTCACATCAACACCATCATCCCAGAAACCCTAGACTAACTCCAATTTGCATACCGCCCCAATAGATCCACAGATGATGCAATCTCTGTTGCGTCCACACTGCCCTTTCCCACCTGGACAAAAGGAACACCTATTTGAGAATGCTATTCATTGACTACAGCTCAGCGTTGAACACCATTGTGCCCTCAAACTTCATCACTAAGCTAAGGACCCTGGAACTAAACACCTCCCTCTGAAACTGGATCCTGGACTTCATGACGGGCCGCCCCCAGGTGGTAAGGGTAGGTAACATCACATCGGTCACACTGATCCTCAAGACTGGGGCCCCTCAAGGGTGCAGGCTCAGTCCCATCCTGTGCTCCCTGTTCACTCATGACTGCACAGCCAGGCACAACTCCAACACCATCGTAAAAGTTGCCGATGACACAACAGTGGTAGGCCTGATCACCAACAACGACGAGACAGCCTATAGGGAGGAGGTCAGAGACCTGGCCGTGTGGTGCCAGGACAACAACCTCTCCCTCAACGTGGTCAAGACCAAGGAGATGATTGTGGACTACAGGAAAAAGAGGACCGAGCATGCCCCCATTCTCATGGACGGGGCTGCAGGTTGAGAGCTTCAAGTTCATCACCAACAAACTAGCATGGTCCAAGCACACCAAGACAGTCGTGAAGAGGGCATGACAAAACCTATTCCCCCTCAAGAGACTGAAAGGATTTGGCATGGGTCCTCAGATCCTCAAAAGGTTCTACAGCCTCACCATCGTGAGCATCCTGACTGGTTGCATCACTGCCTGATATGGCAACTGCTCGGCCTCCGACTGCAAGGCACTACAGAGGGTAGTGCGAACGGCCCAGTACATCACTGGGGCCAAGCTTCCTGTCATCCAGGACCTCTATACCAGGCGGTGTCAGAGGAAGGCCCTAAAAAGTGTCAAAGACTCCAGCCACCCTAGTCATAGACTGTTCTCTCTGCTACCGCATGGCAAGTGGTACCAGAGCGCCAAGACTAGGTACAAGACTAGGTCCAAGAGGCTTCTAAACAGCTTCTACCCCCAAGCCATAATACTCCTGAACATCTAGTCAAATGGCTACCCCCCCTTCACACCACTGCTACTCTCTGTTGTCATCTATGTATAGTCACTTTAATAACTCTACCTACATGTACATACTACCTCAAATAACTGGTGCCCCCGCACATTAACCATGTATCGGTACCCCCCTGTATATAGTCTCGCTATTGTTATTTCACTGCTGCTCTTTAATTACTTGTTACCTTTCTGTCTTATTCTTATCTGAATTTTTTTTTAACTGCATTGTTGGTTAGGGGCTCTTAAGTAAGCATTTCACTGTAAGGTCTACACCTGTTGTATTCGTCGGATGTGACTAATATAATTTGATATAAGTACAGTGTCTAGTTTGAGAAACAGACGCCTCACAAGTCCTCAACTGGCAGCTTCATTAAATAGTACCCTCAAAACACCAGTCACCAGTTAATGGTAGTTCTCCAGGAAACGAGGACAGTCATCTATACTTTATGAACTGTTTATCATTTCCAGAGCAGTTACCAACGTCCGTGATGATCTTTGCCTATTGCCAGAGGGGGAGAGGGAGGATGGACATTTATCCATCCAGTCATCTGCACTGTATTTAATATTACAAATCAATGGAATGGAACTGGGGCGGGTGGAAGGGGATGGGGGCATCCCTCTCCCATTAATGGCCAGTAATGTGTCACGTTCAGGCCTGATTTTTATAGGCTGGCATGTTTAGTTTCGTTTTGGTGTAGGTTTTTTTTGTTCTAGGTGATCTATTTCTATGTTGGGGTAATGGTTCCCAATTAGAGGCAGCTGAGTGTCGTTACCTCTAATTGGGAACCATATATAGGTTTGTAGTTTTCACTAGGGGTTTGTGGGTTATTGTTTGTTACATAGCTAAGTGTTTCAGTCTATGTTATTGTTACGATCTTCGTTTTCGTTCGTTTTGTTGTTTTGTCCCAGTTACGTGTGTCAAATAAAGCATGTATACTGGATACCTCGCTGCACCTTGGTCCGTCACTCACGGAGATCGTGACAGAATAACCCACCATAAAAAGACCAAGCAGCGAGAGACCCGGGAGTTCTGGACTTGGGAGGAGATATTGGCTGGTAAGAGGCCTTGGAGGAAAACGACGGAGCATCGTCACCCCAAGAAAGAGATGGAAGCGGCGAAGACTGAGCGAGGGAGTTATGAGGATTTATATGGAGCGTGGAACCCGGAGAGGGAGAGATATGTTGGGACTCGCCTGGCGCGGAAACCCGAGAGGCAGCCCCCAATTTTTTTGGGGGGCACACGGGGAGTTTGGCCGGTTCAGGATGGACTCCTGAGCCAACTCCTCGTGCTCTTTGGAGGGAGCGTTGGAGGGAGCGTCGCACTGGAAAGACGCCGTGCTTTGCAGTTTTGCGCACGGTGTCTCCAGTGCGCATTCATAGGCCGGTGCGCGAAATTCCAGCTCCACTCATCTGTCAGGGGAGGGTGAGTGTGCAGCCTGGAGGAGTGGTGCCGGTTCTGCGCGCTAGGTCTCCAGTACACCTTCTGGGACCGAGATATCCTGCACCGGTTCTGCGTGTGGGGTCTCCACTTCGCATCCACAGCCCAGTGTGTGACATTCCAGCTCCCATCATCCGTGTGGCAAGGGTGAGTGAACAGCCGGGGAGAGAAGTACTGGCTCCACGCACCAGGTCCCCTGTACGCCTAGATAGCCCAGTACGTCCAGTCCCTGCTCCGTGCACCAGGCCCCCTGTGCGCTTAGAGAGTCCAGCACGTCCTGTTCCAGCTCCGCGCATCAGGCCCCCTGTGCGCTTAGAGAATCCAGCACGTCCTGTCCCTGTTCCACGCTCCAGGATCCCTGTGTCCGTTGTGGACTCAGCACGTCCTGTCCCTGTTCCACGTTCCAGGATCCCTGTGCACGCCGTGGACCCAGCACATCCTGTCCCTGCTCCATGCTCCAGGATCCCTGTGCCCGTCGTGGACTCAGCAAGTCCTGCCTCTGTTCCACGTTCCAGGATCCCTGTGCGCGTCGTGAACCAAGCACGGCCCGTTCCTGCTCCCCGCACCAGAGTCCCAGTGCGCGTCATGAGCCCAGTACGGCCCGTTCCTGCTCCCCGCACCAGAGTCCCAGTGCGCGTCATGAGCCCAGTACGGCCCGTTCCTGCTCCCCGCACCAGAGTCCCAGTGCGGCGCCATGAGCCCAGCACGGCCCGTTCCTGCTCCCCGCACCAGAGTCCCAGTGCGGTCATGAGCCCAGTACGGCCTGTTTCGGCTCCCCGCACCAGAGTCCCAGTGCGCGTCGACAGTCCGGAACCTCCAGAGAAGGTCCCCAGTCCGGAACCTCCAGAGAAGGTCCCCAGTCCGGAGCCTCCAGAGAAGGTCCCCAGTCCGGAGCCTCCAGAGAAGGTCCCCAGTCCCGAACCTCCAGAGAAGGTCCCCAGTCCAAAACTAACTGTTCCGGCAAATAGCCCAGGGCCTCCGGTGTGGGACCCCGAGCCAGCACGGCCGGCACCGGAGCCGCCAACTGGGACAGGAAGGCCCACCCGAAGACCCCCCCAATGGACTTTTGGGGGGGGTACTGTCACGTTCAGGCCTGATTTTTATAGGCTGGCGTGTTTAGTTTCATTTTGGTGTAGGCTTTTTTTGTTCTAGGTGATCTATTTCTATGTTGGGGTAATGGTTCCCAATTAGAGGCAGCTGAGTGTCGTTACCTCTATTTGGGAACCATATATAGGTTTGTAGTTTTCACTAGGGGTTTATGGGTTATTGTTTGTTACATAGCTAAGTGTTTCAGTCTATGTTATTGTTACGATCTTCGTTTTCGTTCGTTTTGTTGTTTTGTCCCAGTTACGTGTGTCAAATAAAGCATGTATACTGGATACCTCGCTGCGCCTTGGTCCGTCACTCACGGAGATGGTGACATAATGGCTGATTAGAAGATCAATTGCAAATAGTTAGACATCACTATATGACATAAAAATGCAATGCATCATAAATCCTGTTTGGTAACAGAGTCAGAATGCCGTGCGTCATCAATAAAACAGTCCCATTTATAACAGCCTTGATACAGTAAGTCAGTTAATCACAGGATGAAACAAGGAAGTGTCTTTACTCACACCGCACCATGATTGCAAATGCATGTAAAGATGTAGGATCATAATTTTTGCCAGTTTTCTACAGCGGGAAAATAATCCTGCAGCAACAGGAAATGTGAATTACTACATGGATTTTTATTACTGGACATTTTTGTAGGGTTTGATCCATTTTTCGTTAAATCAAGTCTGAAATTTAGAAGTGGAAATTACAAACTTCAAAAGCCTTTTTAAACCTGAAATACACTAAGTTTAACATTTCCTGAATTGCAGGAAAGTTCTCCTGCAGCAGGGTGATCAAATTAAGACCTTACATCTGAATGACACAGCTCAATTCAGAACTCAGCCAGCTCATGAACATTTCAATAACATTTCCTCCTCTTGTTCTCCCGACACAGTGGATACATTCATTATGTTATATTGATTACTGTCCATGGCATAATATTTTCCCTTGCACTGCATACACACATGCATATCATAATTAATTAGCTTATGCCAAAGCAGGCAATGTAATGTAAACTGAATAGATTCTTTAGACTGTCATCTATGTGCTAAATGTAAAACTCACAAGGCTTAAGTGAACAGCTTAGTTATGACTAGACAGATCAGCTGGTTACACCAACGGAAGTGTAAATAGATGAATGCTTTGTTACAGATCGACAGAGAAAGATGTTCATTAAATAAATGTGACCACTGAAATAAAACCCTCTTGAGACGTCACACAATCAAGGAACAGATTCATGTGCATCTAGTTTCATTATTTACAAGGCTTTCAATACACATCCTGCCAAGATGGCATTCAAATCCATTAACACAATGTCAGTGAGGTCAACCAGTCCATCAATGCAGGCTTTGTTTTCAGGAACACTTGGTCTGATTGAGATTATACTCTTTAAAATGATGTACTTGTGAAGAGACCCCTGCGGTAAGGAAACTGAGGGCGGTTGTTGTTTTATTTTCTAAATGGTGCGGTCCGGTAGTCACACTTGCTGCATTTTTTCTGTATTCAAGCATATTTCAAATACCCCAGTGAAACAATGATTGTTTGTGATAAAGATATTGCTTTTTATATCTGAAGCCCATTCAGCTGTAAAGGTTGAATTAAAGAATTTGACGAGATTGCTTCTGACAATGCACAATTTAGCAGAGTATCCTTGCTCATGTGTTTCCAGAATGGTTACCAGTATTATTTTAAAGGTCACTTCTAATCCCCTTTTGTAACCTCATCCAGATTTGTACAGTTGTAGGATCTTAATTGGATCTATATTGTTACAGCAAAAATAATCCTGCAGCAACAGGATATGAACGTTTAGTCCAAAATATTCCTTAATTGGTGGTTAGTTTATTAGCTGGCCAAAGTAGGCTACATGAAAAGTGCAATACTGCTAATATAGCCGTGTGTTAGTGTGGGTTTTCAGTGTATTCATGTAAATCACAAAACTCATCTGCATTTCCTAATGTGCAGGGAAATTCTCAGCAACAAAAGAGTGATCAAATTAAGATCCTACGTCTGTAGGCCTGATATAGATCTGACCACTCTGGATGTTTTTTGTGTTGGACTTGCATTTCCTGTATACATATACATAAAAACAGAAATACATACCTGCCAAGTTACCAAGCACAAAGAATTACAATCTTAACGTAATTTTTATACCCTACATTTTGGGAGTTGAAAAACATATATCATATACAGTGGGGAAAAAAAGTATTTAGTCAGCCACCAATTGTGCAAGTTCTCTCACTTAAAAAGATGAGAGAGGCCTGTGATTTTCATCATAGGTACACTTCAACTATGACAGACAAAATGAGGAAAAAAAATCCAGAAAATCACATTGTAGGATTTTTTATGAATTTATTTGCAAATTATGGTGGAAAATAAGTATTTGGTCACATACAAACAAGCAAGATTTCTGGCTCTCACAGACCTGTAACTTCTTCTTTAAGAGGCTCCTCTGTCCTCCACTCATTACCTGTATTAATGGCACCTGTTTGAACTTGTTATCAGTATAAAGACACCTGTCCACAACCTCAAACAGTCACACTCCAAACTCCACTATGGCCAAGACCAAAGAGCTGTCAAAGGACACCAGAAACAAAATTGTAGACCTGCACCAGGTTGGGAAGACTGAATCTGCAATAGGTAAGCAGCTTGGTTTGAAGAAATCAACTGTGGGAGCAATTATTAGGAAATGGAAGACATACAAGACCACTGATAATCTTCCTTGATCTGGGGCTCCACGCAAGATCTCACCCGTGGGGTCAAAATGATAACAAGAACGGTGAGCAAAAATCCCAGAACCACACGGGGACCTAGTGAATGACCTGCAGAGAGCTAGGACCAAAGTAACAAAGCCTACCATCAGTAACACACTACGCCGCCAGGGACTCAAATCCTGCAGTGCCAGACGTGTCCCCCTGCTTAAGCCAGTACATGTTCAGGCCCGTCTAAAGTTTGCTAGAGAGCATTTGGATGATCCAGATGAGGATTGGGAGAATGTCAGATGAAACCAAAATATAACTTTTTGGTAAAAACTCAACTCGTCGTGTTTGGAGGACAAAGAATGCTGAGTTGCATCCAAAGAACACCATACCTACTGTGAAGCATGGGGGTGGAAACATCATGCTTTGGGGCTGTTTTTCTGCAAAGGGACCAGGACGACTGATCCGTGTAAAGGAAAGAATGAATGGGGCCATGTATCGTGAGATTTTGAGTGAAAACCTCCTTCCATCAGCAAGGGCATTGAAGATGAAACGTGGCTGGGTCTTTCAGCATGACAATGATCCCAAACACACTGCCCGGGCAACAAAGGAGTGGCTTCGTAAGAAGCATTTCAAGGTCCTGGAGTGGCCTAGCCAGTCTCCAGATCTCAACCCCATAGAAAATCTTTGAAAGTCCGTGTTGCCCAGCGACAGCCCCAAAACATCACTGCTCTAGAGGAGATCTGCATGGAGGAATGGGCCAAAATACCAGCAACAGTGTGTGAAAACCTTGTGAAGACTTACAGAAAACGTTTGACCTCTGTCATTGCCAACAAAGGGTATATAACAAAGTATTGAGATAAACTTTTGTTATTGACCAAATACTTATTTTCCACCATAATTTGCAAATAAATTCATTAAAAATCCTACAATGTGATTTTCTGGATTTTTTTTCCTCATTTTGTCTGTCATAGTTGAAGTGTACCTATGATGAAAATTACAGGCCTCTCTCATCTTTTTAAGTGAGAGAACTTGCACAATTGGTGGCTGACTAAATACTTTTTTTCCCCACTGTATATTTATGGGTTTTGAAAGGTTCTCAGTCTTCCAGTATAAAAGGTACAAAAAATAAAATTCTGTGCTCCGTAACATCAATTAGACAGAACTGCATAAAATAACAGCATTTTTTTCAGCTAAGTGAGTAACATAATTATATACTGTATATGTATATATATATATATATATATATATATATATATATATATATATATATATATATATATATATATACAGTGGAAGTCGGAAGTTTACATACACCTTAGCCAAATACATTTAACTCAGTTTTTCACAATTCCTGACATTTCATTCTGGTAAAATGTCCTTGTCTTAGGTCAGCTAGGATCACCACTTTATTTTAAGAATGTGAAATGTCAGAATAATAGTAGAGATAATTATTTATTTCAGCTTTTATTTATTTCCTCACATTCCCAGTGGGCCAGAAGTTTGCATACACTCAATAAGTATTTGGTAGCTTTGCCTTTAAATTGTTTAACTTGGGTCAAACGTTTCGGGTAGCCTTCCACAATCTTCCCACAATAAGTTGGGTGAATTTTGTCCCATTCCTCCTGTCAGAGCTGGTGTAACTGAATCAGGTTTGTAGGCCTCCTTGCTCGCACACGCTTTTTCAGTTCTTCCCACACATTTTCTATAGGATTGAGGTCAGGGCTTTGTGATGGCCACTCCAATACCTTGACTTTGTTGTCCTTAAGCCCTTTTGCCACAACTTTGGAAGTATGCTTGGGGTAATTGTCCATTTGGAAGACCCATTTACGACCAAGCTTTAACTTCCTGACTGATGTCTTGGGATGTTGCTTCAATATATCCACATACTTTTCTTTCCTCATGATGCCATCTATTTTGTGAAGTGCACCAGTCCCTCCTGCAGCAAAGCACCCCCCAAACAAGATGCTGCCACCCTGTGCTTCACGGTTGGGATGATGTTTTTCGGCTTGCAAGCCTCCCAGTTTTTCCTCCAAACATAACAATGGTCATTAAGGCCAAACAGTTCTATTTTTGTTTCATCAGACCAGAGGACATTTATCCAAAAAGTATGATCTTTGTCCCCATGTGCAGTTGCAAACCCTAGTCTGGCTTTTTTATGGTGGTTTTGGAGCAGTGGCTTCTTCCTTGCTGAGCGGCCTTTCAGGTTATGTTGATATAGGACTTGTTTTACTGTGGATATGGATAATTTTGTACCTGTTTCCTCCAGCATCTTCACAAGGTCCTTTGCTGTTGTTCTGGGTTTGATTAGCACTTTTCGCACCAAAGTACGAGCGGTATGACGGCTGCGTGGGTCCATGATGTGTATACTAATATTGTTTGTACAAATGAGCGTGGTACCTTCAGGTGTTTGGAAATTGCTCCCAAGGATAAACCAGACTTGTGGAGGTCTACCTTTTTTTTTAGGCTTTGAAATACATCCACACGTACACCTCCAACTGACTCAAATTATGTTAATTAGCCTATCAGAAGCTTCTAAAGCCATGACATAATTTTCTGGAATTTTCCAAGCTGTTTAAAGGCACAGTCAACTTAATGTATGTAAACTTCTGACCCACTGGAATTGTGCTACAGTAAATTATAAGTGAAATAATCTGTCTGTAAACAATTGTTGAAAAAAGTACCTGTGTCATGCACTAAGTAGCAAAACTATAGTTTGTTAACAAGATATTTGTGGAGTAGTTTTAAAGTTTTAATGACTCCAACCTAAGTGTATGTAATCTTACCATTTTGAAAATGCTAAATATTTTTTATTGTGAAACAAACAAGAAATATGACAAAGAAACAGAAAACATGAGCGTGCATAACTATTTATTCAAATCTCTTGAAGACTGAAGCAGGTTTCCCTCAAGAATTTCTATGGGACTACCAATCACGGCCAGTTGTGATACAGCCCAGGATCTAACCAGGGTCTGTAGTGACGCCTCTAGCACTGAGATGCAGTGCCTTAGACCACCGCGCTATTCAGGAGCCCAAATGAGGCGGTAATCAGAGAGTATATGTGGAGAGCCTTGGTTGGAACATGAGACAGAACAGAGATGGTTCTCTATTCTATGTCATTTTGCGTGTTTCTTGCTAGAATATCAAGACAGACGGAATATTATGGTGTTTCTATTCCATGAAAAATGAAAAACCCTCTGGGTTTCTGTTAGAATGGAACGGAAAATAGGACGCTGTACAACGTGGCGGTCAGCAGTACAGTACTGGGCTATTTAGCTAAAGAATCCCTGTGTCGTGCGGACAAAAGGCCGGGGTTCAAATACCTGATGGGGATATTTCTGTAAATCAGTGATATTTATTCCCATGGTAATTCGTTATGGATCCATAACTAAATCAACATCTGCATTTTGAAAGAGTATTTTTTATAATTATTTTATAAAATAAATGTGTTTATTTGTTTATTAGGCTACTGCGCAGTCTACAATACATACTGCAGTAAACATGGGCCATATGCAATAGTCAGTTGAGATATAGCAAATATCTGCCAACCTTATACATTTTGAGTCCGATCCTAGTGTCACTCACATTTACTGCAAGCGCATGTGTAAACCTTTATGACAACCATAGGAACTGTTATCATTAACATTAGTGGGTTGATCTTTGCCCCTGACAGTAATGCTCTGCAGTGAACAAGTAGTGTATCTGCACTATGCCTCTTTTTGGGGAACTTTCAGTTGAAGAGGATTTAGAAGCTTCTGTGTCTCCTGAGCTCACTCCTCCCTGACATAGTTTAAGACCAAGCTCAAGGAGGGACCGTATATAATTTCCTACAATCAAAGGCAGGTGCTTCTGTAAGATGTTCCACGATGAACTGAGAATTTCCCGTCCTGCCTCCAAATCCCATCCATCATTTCCAACCCAGAGATTTGTGGCAGACTCACAACATTTGACAATCTTCCTCTCCTTATTTTCTTTCTACTTTGAGCAGAGAGTTGTTGCATGCATCACTATGTAATACAATATTACCAATGACAGTGGTAAGCTTTCTGTCCAAATTTCCAGCATCATAGCAATGGGTATTCTCTTGAAACATTGGGAACATGTCAGCCATCTACTTTCATCATTGTATTTAAATACTTTCTCTGTGATGAGAAAAAAAATGCATCCAGCCTATGTGTTTCTCTTCAGTGTTTTTTCAATCTTGTCTAAAGATTTAAAAGCTTTGACAGTACAAGTATTGATTTGCTGGAAGCACACTGAGTTATGAATACAAATCAAAAATAACCCATAATAGCATACAATGCTGTGCGAAAAATGAAGATCTTGATTGGTTTAATGTTCTTCACCTCAGATCTAGGGTTTCGGGCAGTAAAATATAGTAATGTGGCGTCCAATTGTCAGGTGTCTTCTCCCACTAGACATTTGGTGCAGGTAATGAGAAACGATTAGCTGCCTTATGCATCATTAAAATGCCAACTAATGGCGCGGGGTGCTCTGCATTATTTGCTGCAATGCAGAATTGTAAAAACAATTAGTCGCTCAGAGATTACTACCTCAGTGAATTATTGGTGGAAATAATGAAGGACTTTTGGGGCTTTAGCAGTCCCTTAGGAGGGATAAGAGGATCGGTGTGAAGGGCAGGATTCAACAGGTCCACCCTTAAAACCCCTTTTTCACCATAGAAAATGTTTTTGTGAGATATCAACAACAGACTTTCAGCATGCTTATAGGGAAGGGCATTCAACAAGCACAGCACTTACACAAATTACTGATAATTGGCTGAGAGAAATGATACAAATATTATGGGTGCTGTTTTGTTAGACTTCAGTGCCGCTTTTGACATTATCCATCATAGTCTGCTGCTGGAAAAATGTATATGTTATGGCTTTACAACCCTTGCTATTTTGTGGATAAAGAGTTACCTCTCTAACAGAACACAGAGTGTTCTTTAGTGGAAGCCTCTCCAACATAATCCAGGTAAAATCAGGAATTCCCCAAGGCAGCTGTCTAGTGCCCTTATTTTCAATCTTTACTAATGACCTCCCACTGGCTCTGAGTAAAGCCTGTGTGTCTATGTATGTAGATGACTCAACACTATACATGTCAGCTACTACAGCAAGTGAAATCACTGCAACACTTAACAAAGAGCTGCAGTCAGGTTCAGAATGGGTGGCAAGAAATAGGTTAGTCATAAATATTTCAAAAACTAAAAGCATTGTATTTGGGACAAATCATTCACTAAACAATGAACCTCAACTAAATTGTGCAATGAGTAATGTGGAAATTGAGCAAGTTGAGGAGACTAAACTGCTTGGGGTAACCCTAGATTGTAAACTGTTATGGTCAAAACATATTGATGCAACATTAGCTAAGATGGGGAGAGGTCTGTCCATAATAAAGTGCTACTCTGCCTTCTTAACAACAATATCAACAAGGCAGGTCCTACACGCCCTAGTTTTGTCGCACCTGGACTACTGCCCAGTCATGTGATCAGGTGCCACAAAGAGGGTCTTAGGAAAATGACAACTGGCCCAGAACAGGGCAACATGGCTGGCCCTTAATAAATGTACACGTAAAGCTAAAATAATAATATGCATGTCAATATCTCATGGCTCAAAGTAGAGGAGAGACTGACTTCATCACTACTTGTTTTTGTAAGAGGTATTGACATGCTGAATGCTGTCTGTTTAAAATACTAGCACACAGCTCGGTCACCCATGCGTAACCAACAAGACATGCCACCAGAGGTCTCTTCACAGTCCCCATGTCCAAAGCAGACTATGGGAGGTGCACTGTACTACATAGAGCCATGACTACATGGAACTCTATTCTACATCAGGTAACTAATGCAAGCAGTAAAATCAGATTTAAAAAACAGATACAAATACACCTTATGGAACAACGGGGACTGTGAAGAGACACACACACAGGCACAGACACACAAGCACACATAACATACACACTATACAAACAGGTACACCTGGATTGTTTTGTAGTGGAGTAGTGGCCTGAGGGCACACACTTAATGTATTGTGAAATCTGTTGAAATATGTATTTTAATGTTTAAATGTTGCTTATAATGTATGTTACTGCCTTAATGTTTGCTGGACCCCAGGAAGTGTAGCTGCTGCCTTGGAACTAATGGGGATCCATAATAAATACAAATACACATTGCTAATGGTTGTCTGTTAAAACAGACCTATAGCCTGTGGCTTTGAAAGTGACAATATTTCAGTTGATAAGCACCATTTTTCTTTTTAGTGTTTCACAAGTTTTACATGACTTCACAAATACCAGTGATAATGCAGGGAAGGAAGTCACATTTCCACCTAATACAGTTTGCCTTGCTCAGCCTGATCTGTCCTTTTCAAACCTAACCTGCTCTTCCTTTGGACATCCTGTCAAGATAAAAAACACGGATCTGAAAAAAGAACTCAAGACAATAAGTTAGATAGAGCTCTCAGTAAATGGCTATATCTTTTGGGTTACAAGCCAGTTGGGTCTCTTAACAGCATGCTGTCGACACAGAGCTTCATGTAAATGTTGTAGTGCAGAATGTGGTAATGTTTGTAAATATGCATTACAGCATGAGGTATTTCCTTATGCTACACAGAGAAACAGCAGTGCTCTGCTGTATAATAATTAGGGTTAGCTGTTCAGCTCAGCGCTCTGAAAGGGTCATGACATTGGCTGCAAGGTTTTTGAAATGCTTTTTGTTTAGTTCAGAAGCGCACACACACAACACACATGCACGCACAAGAGCACACACACACACACAAGCCATGTTAAAGGAAAAGAGGGTGGTGATGCAACAACGAGTGGAGGACACTTACTGGAAGGCTTTCTTTCTTTCAGCAAAATGGAGGGGTTGGCCCCACGCCATAACTGACACCCTCACATTAATCTGATTAATGTTTCCAATTGATATAAGTGTGTACAGAATAGGAATAATGCTGCTCTACTCCCCTGTTGCTTTAATGCTGAAATCAAAAGCTTGTTTTGACTAATATCATACAGCTCTGCCATGAGAGAACACATAGGCTGAGGAAGCTGGTGATAATTAGCAGGACAGTGGGTGAAGAAAAGGCTTGGACAATTTAATTGGAAGTCTGTATTTTCAATCCATTCATCATTATGAAATAAATCCACACATTTACATGGAAACTCTTTCTAAAGGGGTGCTCATATTGAATTCACAATTGGGTTACATTTTCAGAAAACTGATTTATTTGGTTTGGGAGAACCCAACCTGTAGGCCAATATCTAATGACTATAAGTGCACCGAAAGGTGTATTGCATTTTATTTGAAAAGAACACAATGTGATTGTCACAGAGGCAGTGCAATAAGACTTTCATATCACCAGTGACACTCGACCTACAACCTTGCGATTCTATTTCATCAATGTAACTTGCCCATAGCTCTATTCTTGCATCAGGCACGCACTGCAATGCTATAGACAACAGGACGGCCTTGGTTGCAATGCAGCTCAATGAATCATTTCTGGGAAGAGGGAGGGCAAGGTTTTATAGGGCTTTATTTGCTCTGGTCTTTCTCCCCTTCTCGCATTCCTTCCGTACATCCCCTCTCTCTAACAGACCATCACACTTTATCAGTTTCTGTGCAGACAATGTTGCAAAAAAACAGAGAGTGATCTGGTATGCTCAAAAGAATCTGTCTTGTGCCGAGTTCACCTCTCAGTCTGGTGTGTTTATCCAGACACTTTGACTTTTGAGCAGCACTGGAGCCCCAGGGCACTGGGGTAGAATGAGGGAAAGCATTTTTTTTGTTGTTGCAGTAAATCACCATGGTTTTATCAACAGAGATTGAAGTTAAGCACATTGCAATGTAGTTTCAAGCAAGTGACAGCAGTGCCTGGGTCTACAAACTATTACACCCAGTATAAGTGAGCATGTATTCAGTGTTGAGTCTCATCTTCATGGCTGCTGAGGCACATCATCATTGTATTTAACCAAATAAACTTATAAGACTATCTTCTATCTACACGTCATGGACACATCCTCTTTGGATAGTTCTGAGAAAAGTATGAATAACTATGAATGAATCCTGTCAACAACTAGCCAATGCCCTAAAATGCCTGCTGTGGTCTCCAACTCCAAAAGGGCTTATGGGTTTTTAGATCCGTGTGCAGTTGTAATATCTCTTGCTTGACATTTCAGGGTAAAAAGAGAATAAGAAAATGATCAGCTTTGATCTCTGGGGAGACGTGTCAATTGGCTGCTGTCATCTGCGCCAAAGGGCAGGGACATCAAAGTGGACTTTAAACACTACTACGGGCGCTAGGTGTCATTACCGGGGAGTTCCACACAACTACTGAGTTACTGTGACCCATCCTGTATCTCTGTCAACACTGCTACATACTAATACCATTGGCAATATTTTCTGATTGCAAAGAATGAAAAAATATAGCATTGATGATTGGATGGAGGTCAGGGATATGGGGCCTTGCACATGAAGTAACTATGGCTGCGTTTAGACAGGCAGCCCAATTCTGATATTTTGTCCACTAATTGGTCTTTTGACTAATCACATCAGATCTTTTCACATCAGATATTTTTCAGAGCTGATCTGATTGGTTTAAAGATGAATTAGTAAAAATAAAATCTGAATTGGGCTGCCTGTGTAAACGCAGCCCTAGACACATAAGGAGCATGGCAATGTGATCTGGATGTATCCTTTGCTTCTGACAAATGTACTAGATGGAGGACTGTTGGCCAATGATCAAGTGGGGTGTGGGGGCTGGGGGGACATAATCAACCTAAAAATGCAGGAGTATTTGGAAAGCCATCACACAGGTGAACATTTCCCAGCCCTCTACAGAACCACAGAGGTTGATGAGTACATAGAAATATATTATATTTCTACGATTATATTTAAATTAGGATTTTTCTCTGATTTATATTTCTATGAGGATATTTCTCTGATTATATTTCTATAAATATATTTCTATGATTACATTTATATAATTATATTTCTATGAATGAGTCATCATTAGTACTTCATGCAAAAGGGAGAGAAAAGTGGATTTATAGTCACAACTAAAAAAAGTATTCAGACCACTTGTCTTTTTCCATATTTTTTAGCAAAGAATGGTTTTCAGAATGTTTTGCAAACGTATTACAAATAAAAAACAGAAATTACTTTATTTAGATAAGTATTTAGCCCCTTTGCTATGAGACTCGAAAATGAGCTCAGGTGCAACCTGTTTCCATTGATCATCCTTGAGATTTTTAATTGGAGTCCACCTGCGGTAAATTCAATTGATTGGATATTATTTGGAAAGGCACACACCTGTCTATGTAAGGTCCCACAGTTGACAGTGCATGTCAGAGCAAAAACTAAGCCATGAGGTCGAGGCAATTGTCCGTAGATCTCCGATACAGGATTGTGTCGAGACACAGATATGAGGAAGGGTAACGAAAGATTTCCTCAGCATTGAAAGTCCCCAAGAACACAGTGGCCTCCATCAATCTTAAATGGAAGATGATTGGAACCACCAAGACTCTTCCTAGAGCTGGGCGCCTGGCCAGGGAGAAGGGCCTTGGTCAGGGAGGTGATGGTCACTCTGACAGAGCTCTAGAGTTCCTCTATGGAGATAGGAGAACCTTCCAGAAGAACAACCATCTCTAATGCACTCCACCAATCAGGCCTTTATGGTAGTGTAGCCAGACGGAAGCCATTCCTCAGTAAAAGGCACATGACAGCCCGCTTGGAGATTGCCAAAAGGCACCTAAAAGACTCTCAGACCATGAGAAGCAAGATTCTCTGATCTGATGAAACCAAGATTGAACTCTTTGGCCTGATTGCAAGCGTCACGTCTGGAGGAAACCTGGCATCCCTACGGTGAAGCATGGTGGTGGCAGCATCATGCTGTGGGGATGTTTTTCAGCTGCAGGGACTGGGAGACTAGTCAGGATCAAGGCAAAGATGAACGGAACAAAGTACAGAGAGTTCCTTGATGAAAACCTGCTCCAGAGAGCTCAGGACCTCAGACTGGGGTGAAGGTTCACCTTCCAACAGGACAATGACCCTAAGCACATAGCCAAGACAACGCAGGAGTGGCTTCTGGACATGTCTCTGAATGTCCTTGAGTGACCCAGCCAGAGCTCGGACTTGAACCTGAACGAACATCTCTGGAGAAACTTGAAAACAGCTGTGCAGCAACGCTCCCCATCCAACCTGACAGAGCTTAAGAGGACCTGCAGAAAAGAATGTGAGCTACTCCCCAAGTACAAGTGTGCCAAGCTTGTAGTGTCATACCCAGGAAGACTCAATGCTGTAATCACAAAGTACTGAGTAAAAGGTCTGAATACTTTTCTATGAATTCGCAAACATTTCTGAAAACCTAGTTTGCTTTGTCATTATGGGATATTGAGTGTAGATTGATAAGGATTTTTTTTTAAATACATTTTATTATAAGGCTGTAATATAACAAAATGTGGAAAGGCACTGTAGTTGTTGACCTCAGGCTGTAGGGTTTTTCTTTGAAGGACGTAGCTCTACATTAAAAGTCTTGCCCTTAGCTGCCCTTGAAGGCTATTTTAATTCAAACAATAGACAGATCATTCCTATTAAACATACCATGCCAAAAGGAAAATCTATAAGGTATAATAGGAGAATTATGAGTGTTACACATGTATTACTCTATATGGAAGGCTGTTTCTAAATGTTGATATAAAACAGTCTGGTATTTACTCTATATGGAAGGCTGTTTCTAAATGAGTAGTGACAAAACAGTCTGGTATTTAGTCTATATGGAATGCTGTTTCTAAATGTTGTTATAAAACAGTCTGGTATTTAGTCTGTATGGAAGGCTGTTTCTAAATGAGTATTGATAAAAAAAAGTCTGGTATTTAGTCTGTATGGAAGGATGTTTCTAAATGAGTAGTGATAGTGATAAAAAAGTCTGGTATTTAGTCTGTATTGAAGGCTGTTTCTAAATGTTGAGATAAAACAGTCTGGTATTTACTCTATTTGGAAGGTTGTTTCTAAATGAGTAGTGATACAATAGTCTGGTATTTAGTCCATATGGAAGTCTGTTTCTAAATGAGTAGTGATAAAACAGTATTTAGTCTATATGGAAGGCTGTTTCTAAATGAGTAGTAATACAATAGTCTGGTATTTAGTCTGTATGGAAGGCTGTTTATAAATGTTATAAAACAGTCTGGTATTTAGTCTGTATGGAAGGCTGTTTATAAATGTTGTTATAAAACAGTCTGGTATTTAGTCTGTATGGAAGGCTGTTTATAAATGTTATAAAACAGTCTGGTATTTAGTCTGTATGGAAGGCTGTTTCTAAATGTTGATATAAAACAGTCTGGTATTTAGTCTGTATGGAAGGCTGTTTCTAAATGTTGATATAAAACAGTCTGGTATTTAGACTGTATGGAAGGCTGTTTCTAAATGTTGATATAAAACAGTCTGGTATTTAGTCTGTATGGAAGGCTGTTTCTAAATGTTGATATAAAACAGTCTGGTATTTAGTCTGTATGGAAGGCTGTTTCTAAATGTTGATATAAAACAGTCTGGTATTTAGTCTGTATGGAAGGCTGTTTATAAATGTTGATATAAAACAGTCTGGTATTTAGTCTGTATGGAAGGCTGTTTCTAAATGTTGTTATAAAACAGTCTGGTATTTAGTCTATATGGAAGGCTGTTTCTAAATGTTGATATAAAACAGTCTGGTATTTATTCTGTATGGACTGTTTCTAAATGAGTAGTGGTTAAACAGTATTTAGTCTGTATGGAAGGCTGTTTCTAAATGAGTAGTGATAAAACAGTATTTGTTGTTGTCACAAGGTTTGCTATTGTTCCATGAAGTCGTGGCTTTCCTCTGAAGACATTTTAATCCAGATGATATCTTGACAGAATTCAATTTCCTAAATTAAATTAAAAACCCCTACCCCCATTAATTTGTAAATTGATAATAGAAAACGATTGCTATATTTTAGAGACATAATGTGTTTTCTGTAATGCAAGATGATTTGTAAACTGTGAGCATAATCTGCATATTGACACATGGAGTTTGTTTTACTAGTTTTCTTCAGATTATGGAAGAGCATGTTCCATTTTGAGACATACTCAAATAAAAATTGAGGAGAAAGCCATTTTCATCTGACTCATTAAAAAGAAGCGGCCTATAAACACGCCTGACGACATAATCTGACGGCATAATCTGACATCATTATCTGATGGCATAACCTGACGGCATCATCTGATGGCATAATCTGCCAGTGTAATCTGACGGCATAACCTGACTGCATAATCTGACAGTATAATCTGATGGCATAATCTGACTGCATAACCTGACGGCATAATCTGACAGCATAATCTGTGATATAAATACAATGTTGACTATCACAGAATAAAGCAGAATTGTCTTAATAAGAGTTTCAATATCAATTTTACACAATCTCATTCTAGTTGTTTCCTGCCTGTGTGTTGGCCACTAAAAGTTATATTTACTGCCTGGTTCTCCCGAGGAGAGAGGAGTGTGGCTCCACTGCAATGCTGACACATCCTTGGCTCGTGCTTTTGGATTGTTGTCTCTGCCGGTCGGGTCCCCACCAGCACACAACAGGGGGATTTAATTAAATGTCTGGGTCAATTGCATCATGTACTGAATACTGACCACAGGGCAAGCGGGTCTAATGAATGCCAATTTATCTCATATGTACCTGTCCCCATTTGTTGGATTTTGCAATCTAGAGTCAGATATGTGTTTAATCCTGTTTGAGGTTCAGAGTTTCAGTGTGAAGCAGAAACATCATAAATCGGGCCTATCTAATCGGGCCTATCTAAATTAGGGTTTTTGTGGCAGGATGATCATAATTGTCATACTTGGGGACTCAAGGAAAAAGAAATCCTGGTGTCCAGTCCGTCCCTGTTGTGAAGTACACAAGCCATTCGATATGGCCTGTTACATGATGATGACTTTAACATCTGTGAAGGTCTCATGGAGGGTTCATGCACATGGTCTACAGCAGGAATCATCAACTAGATTCAGCCGCGGGTCGATTTTTTCATGAGCCGGTCAGGGGGCCGGAACATAATTACAAATCATTTGCAGACAGCAAATTGACCACAAGAAGCCCAAACAGATATAATATTTGACTAAAACAAAATAATTGCAAACCTTGATTACATTTGTATACAATCATATATATCTCTGTATTATGTGTGGGAATACTTTGTAACAGATTTCCAAATAGGGACAAATAAAATCATCCACGGGCCACCAGTTGGGGACAGTGCCTACAGAAAGTATTCCCACCCCTTGACCGTTTCCACATTATGTTGTGTTACAGCCTGAATTACAAATGTATTACTTTTAACTTTAGATTTTTGGTCACTGGCCTAAACAGTATTCAACCCCTATGTTTTGGCAAGCATAAATGCATTTAGGAGTAAAAATGTGCTTAACAAGTCACATAATACGTTGCATGGACTCAATCTGTCTGCAATAATAGTGTTTAACATGATTTTTTTTATGTTTTAATTGACTACCTCATCTCTGTACCCCACACATACAATTATCTGTAAGGTCCCTCAGTCGAGAAGTGAATTTCAAACACAGATTCAACCACAAGGAAGTTTTCCAATTCCAATCAGGACAATAACCTAAAACACAAGGCCAAATCTACACTGGAGTTGCTTACCAAGAAGACAGTGAATGTTCCTGAGTGGCCGAATAACAGTTTTGACTTATATCTGCTTGTATATCAATGGCAAGACCTGAAAATGGTTGTCGAGCTATGATCAACAACCAATGACAGAGCTTGAAGAATTGTGAAAATAATAATGGGCAAATGTTGTACAATCCAGGTGTGGAAAGCTCTTAGTGTTACACCCTGATCTGTTTCACCTGTCTTTGTGAATGTCTCCACCCCCCTCCAGGTGTCGCCCATCTTCCCCATTATCCCCTGTGTATTTATGCCTGTGTTCTCGGTTTGTCTGTTGTCAGTTTGTTTTGTTCGTTCAAATCTACCAGCGTTTTTCCTTTGCTCCAGTCTTTGCTATATAGTCCCTGTTTTCTATTTTCCCGGTTTTGACCTTTCCTGCCCGCCCTGACCCTGAGCCTTTCTACCGTCCTGTACCTTTGCCCCACCTGTCTGAATTCTGACCTCTGCCTGCCCTTGACCTGTCCTTTTGCCTGCCCCTGTTCGAGTAATACACTTTGTTACTTCGATAGTGTCTGCGCCTTGAACATGATACTTAGAGACTTACCCAGAAAGACTGACAGCTTTAAATGCTGCAAAAGAGGATTCTAGCATGTATTGACTCAGGGGGTTGAATACTAATCTAATCAGGATATGTTAGTATTTTTTATTTTTTTTTACAAATGTTTGAATTTTTCTTCCACATTAGAATATTTTGTGTATATCGTTGACAGAAAATGTGAATTAAATTCATTTTAATCCCACTTTTTAACACAACAAAATGTGGAAAAAGTCAAGCGGTGTAAATACTTTCTGAAGGCACTGTATGATGTTGCTCACCCTGACTGCGAGCCATTTATCTACTCATCCCAGATGTACAAATGTAAGATCTTAATTTGACCTATATGGTCACAGCAAAATAGTAATGAAGCAACAGGATTTGAACATACAGTCCATCATGTTGCTTGATTGGTGGTTAGGCTATTAGCTGGACCTTTAGTAGCAACATGAAAGGGGATTTACTGTTAATATGCACTGAGTGTACAAAACATTAGAAACTGCCCTTTCTATGACATAGACTGACCAGGTGAATCCAGGTGAAAGCTATGATCCCTATTGATGTCACTTGTTAAATAGACTTCAATCAGTGTAGATGAAGGGCAGGAGACAGGTTAATGAATAATGTTTTAGCCTTGATACAGTTGAGACATGGATTGTGTATGTGTGCCATTCAGAGGGTGAATGGGCAAGACAAAATATTTAAATGCCTTTGAATGGGGTATGGTAGTAGGTGCCAGGCGTAGAGGGTTTGAGTGTGTCAAGCGCTGCAACGCTGCTGGGTTTTTCACAATCAACAGTTTCCCATGTGTATCAAGAATGGTCCACCATCCAAATGACATCTGGCCAACTTGACACAACTGTTTGGAAGCATTGGAGTCAACATGGGCCGGCAACCCTGTGAAATGATTTCGACACCTTGTTGTCCATGCCTGACGAATTGAGGCTGTTCTGCGTCTAAAAGGCAGTGCTTCTCAATATTAGGAAGATTTTTTTACACTCAGTGTAACCGTGTCTTGGTGGGGGTTTTCAGTGAACGTAGGTAAATCCTCGTCTGGATTTCCTGTGGTTCAGGAATATTCTTAGCAACACAATGGTGATCCAATTAAGATCGTACATCTGTAGTGTAATGTCTCACATGTAAATCTTCCTTGTGACTACCATCCTATACTAAATTCCATGGACCACTTGGGGCCATGGTTTAACATCTTCAACCCCCGGTAGACAACTCCTCATTCAGTCAACTATTCAACCCCAACATTATTCAACTAAACTCTTAGAAAAAAGGGTTCCAAAAGGGTTTTGTGGTTGTCCCCATAGGAGAACCATTTTTGGTTCCAGGTATAATTATTTTGGGTTCCATTTAGAACCATCTGTGGAAAGAGTTCTACCTGGAACCAAAAGGGGTTCTTCAAAGGGTTCTCTATGGGGACAGCCGAGGAACCCTTTTTGGTTCTAGATAGCACCTTTTTGTGTAAGAGTGTAGGTTACAATCACTGTACAAATTGATACACGTTCGCTTACCTGCCGTTAAGGTTCAAGCAACAATCCTGAAAATAATTTGAGAAAACAACTGCAGAAACAACTGTAAACCTAAAGTAATATCTAATAAACAATGTGGGAGTCAACAAGTTATGCAGGGTGCACCAATACAATTATTTATGGGGACTACGTTTATGGAGATGAGGTCATTTCAAAGGTGTCAGTTCTCTTCAAAGTGGAACAACTTCAAAGAGCATGTTTGAAACAAAATGAATGGGTCATTTATGTAACAATGAGTTAGGACTGTGTAAAATCTCAGTATATGGCACAACCTTTCATTCAGCAGATCATCATTTTGTTGCATTCACCTGCCAAAATCATGTAAATGTTGCGATCATTTATCTACTGTACATTCAGAGTAATTTTCCATGTGAGGCATCTACACTCATTTGATTTATTCTTGGCATGCAGAAATGCCAAATACCAGAAATACTCTGAAATACCAAGAATATGATATTAAAATGAGCATGTGTTTTGTTTGTGAATGTTTTAAAGAGGTAATTGGATTAGAATCAGGCGATGTGTGCTTTTCTTGCCATAAAGATTAGAGCTCAACAAGATGAATATACAGACTTAGTTGAGGTTCAGGCTGCCTTGGCCAGATGCCAGGACTAAAATCAATATCCCAGTAAATAAGGAAGAAGGAGAAGCTGCTGGACCCGCATCATCATTCAACCTTACAGAGGAAGGACACACTGCAAAGTAGAGCGTGTCCAAACAGCATGCTGTTACCATTAGAAATTGATCAATATCTGATGGATATCTGACAGAAATCTCGGAGATTCCGCAGTCACTTGACAATGCAATATTTATTGCCAGTTCTGGAGATGGGGCTGGAGCTGTGGCTGGTTGCTGACGCAAGCTGGGCGTTTTAGTAGATACAGGTCTGTGAGTGTTGGACTGGTGATGTGTCGATGACTGGTTATAGATGTTGTCTCTGCATGGTACAGCTCCAGATGTCCAGGTTATCCCAGCAGCTGCCAGCTGTCGCTCAGGGCCGAGTTATGGTGGACAGATGCACACCTCTCGTAAAGGAAGAGAGAATAATCATTGACTGTGTAAATAAATCACACCACACTTCTCATCTCCACAGATAAATCGCTCGTGATGCACTGAAGAGGAGCTTTGGAGTGGTTGATGTGGGACAGACTGAGGCGTTTGTCCAGTCCACTAAAAATAGCATGAACATTGACCGTCATTTTCTTTTTTCCAGTGAAAACACCTCCTCCATTTACATGCTATGAATTTTAAATTCTTCAATCTGCAATGATACGCAGTTTAATTCAAACACTTATTCAGTAGGCTTGGTTCTGTAATTAATGATCACTGCAGGGGTTTCTCTTCACCCAGATCCTAAATGTAACCATAATAGGGTGGCAAGGTGCATCATGGGACCTCTTCCAAGTCACATTACGAATGTAGGATCTTAATTTTATTACCCTGTTGCAGGAGAACTTTCCTCCAATGCAGGACATTTAAAACGTGTAGTGGTTTAAAAAGGCTTCTGATGTTTGCAATTTCCACTTGGAAATTTCAGACTTGATTTTCCATTACAAAAAATATATCAACCCCTACAAAATGTTTTAATAATAATAAACCACATTATAATTCATATTTCCTGTTGATGCAGGATTATTTTCCTGCTGTAGTAAACTGGCTCAAATTAAGATCCTACATCTGTACGTGTTCACACTGTCAAGGGTGTGCTGTGTGATATTTCATCTGACTATTGGGTTACTGTCAGGCACCTGTCAGGCAAAACACCACAGTAAACAAACACATACAAATGAAAAATGACCCTCAACTTCATTGTCAAAGATTTTATGGATCTAATTCAATACAGAGTCAAACAGACGAGCTTGCAGGGGATAATTTGATTAGGAGGGGTGCTATATATAGAGTCGGGGCAGGATGTGGGTTCTCAAATGACAACAATCAGGAAGCCCACACACACATACCCTCCTGCAGCCCAGAGTGGTAGAGGTCATCTTTCACATGAGCCCCACTGCTACTCTTCGAAGATCAACTGGACAGGCAGTTTTGTTAAAAGTGGACAGGCAGTTTTAAAAGACAAGATCAACAATGAGTCAAAAAGAAAGCTCTTCAGTGACATCATGAAAAGCTTTGTGTTGATATTTGTTTGGGTTTCCTGTGATGATGTATTCAAGCCAAGACAGTAAGTGGTAGACTCTATCCTCCTCTCTGCCTGTCAGCCTTGAGATGGGCCATGGAGGTCTTCAAGCCTGGAGGGGCTGTATAATCTCAATCAGTCTGGTTTGCTCATTGGACCTGATCAGATCCGTGAACAACACAGAGGTATCATTTAATGCCAGTGAATGACAGAGAATGAACCATCCCACTAAGGGCATTGTGCCGATTTCAGTCTTATCATTTTCAAAATGGTAGACATGATTCATGCTTCCAAGCTATCTCTTGCTTTTCATGTGAAGGGGGCCCACGTATTCTCTAAGTATGGCTGGTCTGTTGCCCTATGTGGCTGTGTTCATTCGAATGATCTACATTCCTTTGTTCAGTGCAATATGCTGGTCTGTTGAGAATTGTGATGAATATAATAAGCTCAGCCTTTCCCCAAACCATCTTGAATATGAAGAGTTTGTCCTTCCAGCTATTTTTGTAATAAAATGTGTAGTATGCAAGACAGAAAACAACTTGGATAAAAAAGAAGGAACAACTATGCATTATGCAAAAGCTACTTCCACTGACTAATGGTGCCCTCTGTGACTCACAGGACGAAACCATCAAGAGGAGGGCGGAAAAATATATTTATAGACAAAGATCCTGGGAGAATCTGAACAAAGAAGAAAAACCTGGGAGGGGTTAGAATATAATTTCCATGCACCACGTCCCCATTTTGATTAATTCAAGGAGTCAACAGGGAACCCAAAGCTGTGGGCTACATTGTGTCAGCGTGAGTTGAACTCCATATCCATACAGTAGGTACACAAGAGTACAAACCCCTCCCACGTGGCGCGCAGGTGTACAGGGAAACCCTGCTAGGGGACATGACACTGGACAAGATAACACAAGTGCAGCGGAAGACTTATTTTCAAAAGAGACGGAAATATGTTTTTCATCTTTGTATTTCCAAGAGGAAATACAATACAATAAAGAGGATTTGTTTTGACGTGTCATTGTGTTTGACGAGCAGAGTTCAATTACACAACTAATGTGTTACATCAGATGTTTTTTTTGTTGGTCCTAATGTGTTACATCAGATGTTTTTTGTTGTTGGTCCTAATGTGTTACATCAGATGTTTTTTTTGTTGGTCCTAATGTGTTACATCAGATGGTTTTTTGTTGGTCTTAATGTGTCACATCAGATGGTTTTTTGTTGGTCCTAATGTGTCACATCAGATGTTTTTTGTTGGTCCTAATGTGTCACATCCGATGTTTTTTTGTTGGTCCTAATGTGTCACATCAGATGTTTTTTTGTTGGTCCTACTGTGTCTCATCAGATGTTTTTTTTGTTGATCCCCGAATGTGTCACATCAGATGGTTTTTTGTTGGTCCTACTGTGTCACATCAGATGGTTTTTTGTTGGTCCTACTGTGTCTCATCAGATGGTTTTTTGTTGGTCCAACTGTGTCTCATCAGATGGTTTTTTGTTGGTCCTACTGTGTCACATCAGATGGTTTTTTGTTGGTCCTAATGTGTCTCATCAGATGGTTTTTTGTTGGTCCTACTGTGTCACATCAGATGTTTTTTTTGGTTGGTATTACTGTGTCACATCAGATGTTTTTTTTGTTGGTCCTAATGTGTGACATCAGATGTTTTTTGTTGGTCCTAATGTGTCATATCAGATGTTTTTTTTGGTCCTGTGTGACATCAGATGGTTTTGTTTGTTGGTCCTATTGTGTCACATCAGATGTTTTTTTGTTGGTCCTAATGTGTCACATCAGATGGTTATTTGTTGGTCCTAATGTGTCACATCAGATGGTTTTTTGTTGGTCCTGATGTGTGACATCAGATGGTTTTTTGTTGGTCCTAATGTGTCACATCAGATGATTTTTTGTTGGTCACCTCCATAATAGAACCATTCTGAGTATTTCATTTAGTTTTGTTCCAAATGATGATCCTGAAGCTTTGTTCTTCCTCTCATAAAACAATATAAAAGATCAATAATGACCCATCTTTCAGAATCAGTGTTTTGTTGACCTGGCTCTGTTTTGCTGATGGTGCTGATGCTGTTGGAAAGAATATATTTCCAGCTCAGATGCTGAAATGTATTGTGTGTGTGCGTGCGTGTGTACACATGCACGAGTGCTTATATGTGTGAGTGCATGTTTGTGTGAGTGTTTGTGTGAGTGTGTGTGTGTGTGTGTGTGTGTGTGTGTGTGTGTGTGTGTGTGTGTGTGTGTGATGTACATTTGTTAGACACTTGGAGTTGTATTGTTCAAGGGGACCTTCTCTGCTCTGGAAGCACTCCTGCTTCCTCTGCTATCACTGGGAAATTGTGGCCTGTATTGTACCTTGGTGGGAAATAACATCAGACAGAAAACCCATCTTGTTTCTCCCCCTGAGAGCTCTCTCTCCTGCATCAGCTACAGAGGTGCTTGGAGCGGAGGTAGGTTTGTTTGACTCCTTTACGAGGGGCCATTTACTAATGTATTTTATCGCCGTAATACTGTGGGATTCTAATTACACTGATTTGTCTCTTACTTCAAAGCTTGTGCTGATTGTACTCATTAGATCGAAATTGAACTGGGATTTATTAAATGGGCATCACATAGCCCATAGTTTATTCTGTGAAAATGAAGGCAACACTTGTGAGCTGTGTTTTACCTTTTATTTATTCTTGAAATAGCCTGTTGTATTACTAGTAGTAATTATTTCAATCATCTCAGTCAAGCCATAGAAGTACTATTATTATGAATCATTATTATCAATTATTTTCCATTCATCATTTTAAATGTGGGAATAGGCATTGGTAATAGACTGAATTCAGTCCAAACTCTTTGCCCATCAGAACTTTTCCCTGTTCGGTCATTCACAGCTTTGGTGAAACATTGTTGTATAAGGTTTTAAAAGCCCACCAGGGGTATGAGTACCATGTACACTAGGACTGATTTGAATTATTTGTGTACCTTGGCTATTCCGCTCCTACTCTGCATGGGCTCACAGAGAGAGAGAGAGTTGTTGTGGGTGTTAAATGGTTGTCATTAAACTGCAAGCCCATAGTACTATATAAAGCCTATGTAATTACCACAGTATTAATCTATTTATATTCCACTATTAAAACATAGGACATCTCCCAAATGTCATGGCAATTTTCGCTCACAGGTAAATGTCAAAACATTAACCTTGAGTGGGTGAATGCTATGACATGATAAATCGGGCCATGCTCCCACCATTATTTCCTACCTCTGTAATCTGGTAAACAGAGAAAAGGTGATAGTTTAGTACAGCATTCTGCTTTCCTCTGAAACGATGGGTACTGGGTTCATTCTACTGCACCAGTATACATGAGGCATTAGAACAACAACATATGATCTCTCATATCAAACTAAAACTAAGAGACCATTTTTAATTCAGCAAAGTAAAGGCCATTTGTGATTTAGATAAATAGACATTCATTAAAGATCTAACGTTAGATTATTTTGAATTTAAGATGAATTTCAATGAAGATCATAGACATTTGCATGCATTACTGTTGAAGGTGTGTTCAGATCAGTGAGGAGGGATGGTCAGAGACCATTACAGTTGGAGGCATGTTCAGATCAGTGAGGAGGGATGTTCAGAGACCATTACAGTTGGAGGCGTGTTCAGATCAGTGAGGAGGGAGGGTCAGAGACCATTACAGTTGGATGTGTGTTCAGATCAGTGAGGAGGGAGGGTCAGAGACCATTACAGGTGGATGTGTGTTCAGATCAGTGAGGAGGGATGGTCAGAGACCATTACAGTTGGAGGCGTGTTCAGATCAGTGAGGAGGGAGGGTCAGAGACCATTACAGGTGGATGTGTGTTCAGATCAGTGAGGAGGGAGGGTCAGAGACCATTACAGGTGGATGTGTGTTCAGATCAGTGAGGAGGGATGGTCAGAGACCATGACAGCTGAAGGAGTGTTCAGATACGTGATGATGACAGACCACGGATCTCAGAGGCTTTGTTGACAATGTGTTATTGCTGCTGATTTGTAATCTTCTATTCTAGCACTGTATCACCTTCCTCCACGGTCTCTTAAACATGTTTCAAAGTGGCACACAATCCCCCTCCCCTCCACTTTCCTCCCCTCTCTATACAGTAATAGGTATATTGGGAGACCCCTCCCATCTCCTCTAAATACAGTAACGGATATATTGTAGAGCCTCTCCCCTCTCCTCTATATATAGTAATTGGTATATTGGGAGGCCCCTCCCCTCTCCTCTACATACAGTAATTGGTATATTGGGAGGCTCCTCCCCTCTATATACAGTCATGGGTATACTGGAAAGCCCCTGTTCTCTCTATACAGTAATGAGTATATTGGGAGGCCCTTCCCCTCTCCTCTACATACAGTAATTGGTATATTGGGAGGCTCCTCCCCTCTATATACAGTCATGGGTATACTGGAAAGCCCCTGTTCTCTCTATACAGTAATGAGTATATTGTGAGGCCCCTCCCCTCTCCTCTATATACAGTCATGGGTATACTAGAAAGCCCCTGTCCTCTCTATACAGTAATGAGTATATTGGGAGGCCCCTCCCCTCCATTTACAGTAATGAGTATATTGGGAGGCCCCTCCCCTCTATTTACAGTAATTGGTATATTGGAAAGCCCCTCCCCTCCCCTCTCTATACAGTAATGGGTATATTGGGAGGCCCCTCCCTTCTCCTCTATATACAGTAATGGGTATATTGGTAGGTCCCTCCCCTCTCATCTATATACAGTCATGGTTATATTGGAGAGCCCATCCCCTCTCTATACAGTAATTGGTATATTGGAGAGGCCCTCCCTTCTCTATACAGTAATTGGTATATTGGAGAGCCCCTCCCTTCTCTATACAGTAATTGGTATATTGGAGAGCCCCTCCCCTCTCTATACAGTAATTGGTATATTGGAGAGCCCCTCCCCTCTCTATACAGTAATTGGTATATTGGAGAGCCCATCCCCTCTCTATACAGTAATTTGTATATTGGAGAGCCCCTCCCCTCTCTATACAGTAATTGGTATATTGGAGAGCCCCTCCCCTCTCTATACAGTAATTGGTATATTGGAGAGTCCCTCCCCTCTCTATACAGTAATTGGTATATTGGAGAGCCCCTCCCCTCTCTATACAGTAATGGGTATATTGGAGAGCTCCTCCCCTCTCTATACAGTAATGGGTATATTGGAGAGCCCCTCCCCTTTCTATACAGTAATGGGTATATCAGGGGGAGCCCCTCCCCTTTCTATACAGTAATTGGTATATTGGAGAGCCCCTCCCCTCATCTGCATCTACCACATAGTTCCCAAAGTGAGGATAGAGGAGCCAGAGAGAACGTGCCTCAGCACGGAACAGAGGGTGCAGCAGTGAATTAAGAGGTATATTTTGTCTCAGAACAGGTGTTGCATTAAGTACTTGGACAACACTCTATTTAATAAAGAACAGAGCTGGAGCCATGATCAAGGCTGCTTTTGGTGGCTTGGTTTCCCATCCAAGATTCACCTGACAGATGACGGACTTTCTGCATGCTACTTGCCAAGAGCCAGATTGTATTAATAGCTAAAATTAGTCAAGTCAAGAACAGCTCTGCAGTTTTCGCCCAGAATATTCCCCTGGAAAATATTATATTCTTTGAACCTGATTCAACCTTGTAATAAATAATTGTGCAGATAGCCTCACCAAGACTCCAATATTACCAAGGCAACAAATGACTCTTTATCAAGGTAATATTTCCATATTCCAGTATTTCCAATGCTTAGCTCAGGGCACTCACACAGAGTTTTCCTTCATTAATTTTAACAGTATAAAGGCTATGGATAGTGAGAAAATGATGGCTATGAGAAAAGGTCAGCGTTTCCCCAGCGTATATCAGTGTTGGCATGCTCCTCTGCCCTCTGCTAGGTGCCATTTGAAAGGCTTTTCTTGGCACAGAACCCTGCTAGACACCCCACCCCGCTTTGTGTCTGTTGGGAAACTGGATGCGAACTTAAATTGAAGTGGTCCAAAAATACCATAGAGAGTCCATGTTTAATTGCTTGGTATTATTGCAATATGCCCATTCTCTGTGGTGCTGCTCTCCCCTCGGTCTCGGCAGGCAGCAAAGGGCTTAATTGAATTCCAGAAAAATGTGAGCCTGTGTGTTTCCCCCCATCGTGGGGAATCTAAATGCAGCTCTCTCTGGTGTTTAGCCATGGGGAGCTGTCCTTGGTGCTGAAAGGCTGGCTGACGTTCAAGATTTGCAGTTAGCTGTACTCAGTACTCTGCTAAACTCAGGCACTCTCAGTGGAGGGAAACATAGGTTCTGTACCATGTCCAGTGGTAAGATCCCTGTTAACCTGCTCCAAATAGCATGCCTGAATACCCTCAAAGTAACTTCAAACCGGTAATGTTAGGGTAATATTATTCCTTCAGAAGTTTAACATGATGCGCGTATCATTGAAGGGTACTATTGCAGTTGACTTGAACATATTGCCTCAGTGGTAAACAAGCTCCCAGACCCTTATATTTCCGTTGTACTAATATCGTTGCATTTATGTACTTAATAACTTGTTTGAAATGAAAATGGCTAAACAATGACCGTTTAAAATGGGCTTGGATGTTATGTGTAGAGCATCAACAACAAGCCATCGAAGGCATTGTAATAAGAGCCATTCTTATTAGAGCGTGGGTTAATTAACACACATTATGCACTGTGCAGATGCAGACCAGAGGATTTGTTTTGTGGAGCTAAATGATATTAAACTCTGAGGTCATGATTGACTATCATTAGGCAGGCTTCGGCTCTGTCTGGATTAAAGGCTTGTACTCTATTTCGTGCAAGAGGCTTCAGTTAGACTTTCACTTCATGAAATGCATAAGATGTTAAGCACCATGAATTAGATCAGGCCCAGCCTTTGGATTCATTAATTGTATAGAAAAGCAATGTCAGATCTAATTAACCGCTCATTAGCGGATCATAAAGGGCACTTGTAATGTTTTATTGAAATATTGCTACCACCATTCAGCCCTATGGTCATTCTGCGGGGAGGGCATGTAAACTTGAGGGGGGAGGGAAGCCATACTGACATGTAGCCCTCTAGGGATGTGGGGTTTTGAGGGAGAATAATTCACAGTGCCTGGAACTTGTATCACTTTTTATGAACCTATCGATGCAGTTTTCTCCCATGATCTTCACCACAGAGTATATATAGAGCACTGCGGTGGTAGTGCTATCTAGAAGTTAGTGGGTGAGGTCATCCTATTACTACCACTAGACCAAGACGATAGGCTTTCTGAACTCTAGTGATGGCCCTACAAAAGCATATAATGGAGGTAATTTTTTTAAATATTTTTAAGTGAATGGGCTTTTCTGTGAACCAATCCAGTGAAGTGGACAAATGCATGAGAAAGACGACTAGAATGTATCTGGGTTTTAATGGGGATCTCTGTTAATGCACCCTTCAATTTATATTGAAATTCTTCCATGGAATTATTTTCTCTCTGACACTATATCCAATCTTAAGCAAGTTAGTTTCTCTTTTTGGACCGGAGTTTGAAAATCATTCTTAAAACGTAATTTAAGTCTAATAATAAGTTAATGGAAAGAGAAGGGAATCTCACCTGAGCAATCCAAAGATTTCTGAACCTGTACTATTAACAGATCAACAGTATTTACAGTATGTCAAGTGAAATCAATATCATTTTAAATAGAGTTATGTACAAAATAGCATTATAACTCCTATCAAATGTATGAGTCCAACAAAAAAGTCCATTAGTTTCCTCTGTATTTAAAAATTGCAGACGTGGTGTGCAGTGTAAGGGTGGCTGAGAGGGATACCTCCCTGAATTAGGGCATTTAATGAATGGGGATTTTGGCAAAGGCAGGCATGTTTTCCCATAGTAAATGATGTCTGAGTTTCTTTTGGGTCAAAGACTCCCAGCAGCTAATTAATAGAGCCTGTTTTAAAAGCTACACAATAAAATTGAAGTAATTTACTGTTCCAATCACTGGCTGTAAAGTCTTGGAGCCAGCAAGCAGATCCCAATCCAAATGTTGTCACGTGAAACAGATGCAATATGTCCAGTAGAGAAATATGCTGACTTAACAATGAACCAACAGACTACAGAGAACAAAGAGAGCTGAACCACTGAACCAACCGACAGAGATCAGAGAGAGCTGAACCACTGAACCAACCAACTACAGAGATCAGAGAGAACTGAACCCCTGAACCAACCGACACAGAGAACAGAGAGAGCTGAACCACTGAACCAACCAACTACAGAGATCTTAGAGAGCTGAACCACTGAACCAACCAACTACAGAGAACAAAAAAAGCTGAACCACTGAACCAACTGACTACAGAGAACAGAGAGAGCTGACTGAAGTGGTTTTCCACATTTTGTTATGTTACAGCCTTATTCTAAAATGGTTTAAATAAAATAATAATCCTCATCAATCTACACACAACACCCCATAATTTTTTTTGACATTTTTGAAAATGTATTAAAAATAAAAAACAGAAAAATCTTATTCATATAAGTATTCCGACCCTTTGCTTTGAGACTCGAAATTAGCTTAGGTGCATTCTGTTTCCATTGATCATCCTTAATTGGACTCCACCTATGGTAAATTCAATTGATTGGACATGATTTGGAAAAGCACATACCTGTCTATATAAGGTCCCACATTTGACAGTGCTGGTCAGAGCAAAAACCAAGCCATGAGGTTGAAGGAATTGTCCTTAGAGTTACGATACAGGATTGTGTCGAGGCACAGATCTGGGGAAGGGTACCAAAAACATTCTGCAGTGTTTAAGGTCCCCAAGAACACAGTGGCCTCCATCATTCTTAAATGGAAGAAGTTTGGAATCACCAAGACTCTTCCTAGAAGAGGGGGAGAAGGGCCTTGGTCAGGGAGGTGACCAAGAACCCGATGGTCACTCTGACAGAGCTCCAGAATTCCTCTGTGGAGATGGGAGAACCTTCCAGAAGGACAACCATCTCTGTAGCACTCCACCAATCAGGCCTTTATGGTAGATTGGCCAGACGGAAGCCACTCCTCAGTAAAAGGCACATGACAGCCCGCTTGGAGTTTCTCAGACCATGAGAAACAACAGTCTCTGGTCTGATGAAACCAAGATTCAACTTTCGCCTGAATGCCAAGTGTCACATCTGGAAAAACCAAGTGTCACACCGCTGAAAAACATTCCCACAGCATGATGCTGCCACCACCATGGTTCACAGTAGGGAAGGGGCCAGCATCATGCTGTGGGATGTTTTTCAGCGGCAGGGACTGGGAGACTAGTCAGGATCGAGGGCAATATGAACGGAGCAAAGTACAGAGAGATCCTTAATGAAAACCTGCTCCAGAGTGCTCACAACCTCAGACTGGGGCGAAGGTTCACCTTCCAACAGGACAACGACCCTAAGAACACAGCCAAGACAACGCAGGAGTGGCTTCAGGACAAGTCTCTGAATGTCCTTTAGTGGCCCAGCCAGAGCCCGGACTTGAAGCCGATCGAACATCTCTGGAGAGATCTGAAAATATTTGCGCAGCAACGCTCCCATTCCAACCTGACAGTGCTTGAGAGGATCTGCAGAGAAAAGAATGGGAGAAACTCCCCAAATACAGGTGTGCCAAGCTTGTAGCGTCATACCCAATAAGACTTGAGGCTGTAATCACTGCCAAAAGTGCTTCAACAAAGTACTGAGTAAAGGGTCTGAATACTTATGGAAATGTGTTTTCAGTTTTTTGTATTTTTAATACAATTACAAAAGATTTCAAAAACCTGTTTTTTCTTTGTTATTATGGGGTATTGTGTGTAGATTGATAAAGCAGAATAAAAACAATTTAATAAATTTTTGAATAAGAATGTAACGTAACAAAATGTGGAAAAAGTGAATACTTTCCGAATGCACTGTATGTTCTCTGTGCGAGACAAAACACAATGCACTGTATGTTCTCTGTGTGAGACACAACACAATGCACTGTATGTTCTCTGTGTGAGACACAACACAATGCACTGTATGTTCTCTGTGCGAGACACAGCACAATGCATTGTATGTTCTCTGTGCGAGACACAACACAATGCACTGTATGTTCTCTGTGTGAGACACAACACAACGTTTTTAAGTCGCTTGACCTCCTCTGAATTTAGCTTTGAGGGCCTCTGCAGTCCTAAAATTGTTAATTAATGTTACAATTGCAGGGGTGCATTGTTTTAAGGACATACACAAGAACATGAATTCAGCTCTGGTGCTGGTCTTCAGTGAACTGATAATTGCCTCTAAAGACAACCTCTGAACTGTAGAAACTTGAGACATGTTACATAATATTAAATGATAGTTGTCTTTAATCTGATTTGTGTCTTATCAGATTGCTAAAACAGAGGAGTATCATGACACAAGGCGAGACCCAGATGCAGACACAGGAGGCAGATAGTTGGAGTCTTACAATGTTTATTCATCCAAAAAGGAGTAAGCAAGAGAATGGTCGTGGACAGGCAAAAAGTCAAAACCAGATCACATATCTATAAGTCACATATCTATACGTCACATGCAACCATTTCACTACACACGCAATAACATCTGCTAAATCTGTGTATAAAACAAATAAAATGTTATTTGATTTGAACTTGACTTGGGTGTCAAACAAGGCTGTCTCCTTTACCCTCTCAACATACTTTAAATGAATGTGTCTAATCCCTTGAGACCACCACCATGATACCCTGATTAAAGTTGGGTTTTGATTGAGAAATCCCAAATTCTATTTGACCTGAAGGGGTATATTAATAAGCGTCAAATGATCGACAGATCACTCTGTAATAATGCCCCCTAGCATTAATATCAAATAAGATAAGGTTATGCAAATTGATCTAAGATTGATTGAGATTTCACTCAATTAATGAGGCCCCAGGAGATATGGAGGGGTACATTACCAGAAACCAAGGTAACCGTCAGACCACCTTGTCCTCATCCCAACCCCTGAACCGCCAGGTGGAAAACAGAACTCGTGGTCTTCCCTGTTCCCCTCCAAACAGAATAGAAAATAAGCACTTCTAAGCCACGGCTTGAAAACTGAATGTGTTGTTGAGTGCTGGACCGAGTTGGCCACGGCACAACACAGGAGATCTCTGTGTTCCTGCTATGGGTTCATTTGGTCCCTGAGCGTCAATACATTCTAACACTGTGATGCACTTTTCACTTTATCCCTCTTATTGTACTCATCTACTCAGCAGCCCTGAGGCCCCCGTTGATATATGGGATCTTAAGTGTTATTGACTTGTCTCTCTTCTTTTGTTCTTATGAATGCAAATCTCAGTCAAAACTAGCCTTAATGTACCATAGCAAAGCATCCAATAATACGTTTTGCTCTTATTTTGACATTGTCTTACTTTTATTATCAGACATGGATCAATGATGGAGTATCAGATATGTTTCTCTGGATAAATATGAAGTCATTATCTAATGTGCTTATAGGAGCTACAGGTTTTGCCAAGCTGGCATATTTACAAGACATTAATAAGCTTTTCTTCATCAGCCAGTTCTTTCAGTAGAGTTGTGCTGGTGTATTCATTTCAATGTATGCAGGAGGTGCTTTGAATTTAAACCAAAGGCAATGAACCATGCTCTCAGTCAACCTCAACGTCTAAATGACATTTTAGGATCAAAGCAGACCATTTTTACTAGATTCTCAACAAAAGCTAAATAAATGGGAGCTGACCAAATCGAGACGTCTGGTGAATCATTTAGTATCTGGAGCAGGTGTTCTTCATACATATTTTACAAATTATACATTTTTATAGGCTTTTTGTTCCCACGGACTGTAGTATTTTGCTCATTCCAAATAAATATTTCTCACCATATGGTTTCATTTGAATGATTCATATTTCCAATATTGTTACACTAGGAAGATAATGGGGAAACTATTTTTTTATTTCTGTCCGCCCCGCTCCAGACAGAGTAAGTTTGAGAAAGAGATTGTGCAGAAACTGAAACATTGCGTGCCTTAGTGCTCAATTCCTCTGGTGCTAAACTTCATTCATCATTAATAGCCAACGTTAACATTGTACTGGAGTTCTCCGGTCAACTGTGTCAGAAAGTATTCAGGGCCTCAATTTCACTTTATAAATTTTTCACACATTTACCCTGCAATTTCACATTGCTTTTGCCAATAGACAAAAATAACTAAATATTGAAACTGATTTCAAAGAGATCACCTGGCAATTATTTGTTCGGTAACTAATTTCTTCCTTATAAAAGAGAAAATTATATTTAAACTTTAAGTGGTTTGGAGCACATTAACTCAAATCCACTCAATCTACTTAAAAGCAATGATACCTCAATGTTTCCAAGGTGACAGCTCTCAGAGGGAAGAGAGAATACACGCCATGCCAGAATCTGTGTTGCCCAGCGATGCACTTTTCTGTCCAGCAACATATCATGTGTTTGGAACGACTGCAATGCCAATCAAATCAAATGCAGAGGCTGGCATAAAGAGAATGAGAGAAAAAAGTACAACAGAGAGCTAGCCCTGCCAACAGCGACACACTCAACCACACTCATCTCCATATTATTTCCAGAACAGGAGAGAGGGCTGGCTGTGAGGTTCGCTTGCTTCCCAGATATACTGTGTTCCTTCCTGTCCACTCCTTTTACACAGTACTTGTGTCTGGAAGAGCATTCATGGACCCTACCTCCTGTCCTCTCTCTCTTCCTAAGCAGATCGCTCCCATCTCATGGTGTTTTTTTTTTGGGGGGGTATTGGAAGATATTACCTCTCAAGGATGTCCTCGATTCGCTGCTTATCACCATGGGGACTGTAATACTGAAGATAATGAGGTCTGATTTATATTTCAAAGGCTCTCCAGCATGAGTGCTGAAAATGATATGAGGCCACGATAAGGAGGGAGGGAAGGAGGGAGGAAGGAGATAAAGGTGATGATTATTTTTGAAACATTTAACACCATACATTCACTATTTGACAAATTGACACACTAGTAGTTGATGATGATGATGATTGAGATGATGTGAAGGTATATATGCATGTAAAGAGAAGAGGCCTTACCATCAAATGGGCCGATAATGGTGATAAGAATGATTACTCACATTTGCCCTAGATTAAAAAATATCCCTGCCTTGTGTTGTTACACAGTTTCAGATTTAGATTCCCACTCCCACGTCAATGTAGCAGTGTAATGATTCATATAATACTGTATAAGCAAAGCTCTATCTGCACTCATAACGGCTGTATCAACCGGTACCACCCGTACTGCTGTTTAATGATAGACAGCTGAGGATTTGTGCCAGTGTGCCTTCCACACATGATTTGCAATGGCAAGGACTGAATCTAATTTGCCAATTAGGTTAGAGAGTGATTAACCGGCCATATTGAGAGAGTCAGATTAGGGAGATTGGCCAGTACACCCAGGATTCAAGGCCAACTCTCTCTCTCTCTCTCTCTCTCTTTGTGTTATTGTGGACATTAATTGTGGACCACAGTAGGTCGGTACTGTAAGGCAATAATCATAATTCTTCATGTCTATAGCACTCTGGAAAATGAGTAACATCAGTAAAGTACAGGTGTAGGATCTTCATTTGATCACTCTGTTGCAGGAGAGCATTTCTGCAATGCAGGACATATTAAACTTGTAGTGTATTTAAGGTTTGAAAAGGCTTCTGAAGATTGCAATTTCCATTTAGAAATCTCATGCTTGATTTTCCCTTACAAAAAATTGAGCAACCCCTGCAAAAAAGTAAATTAATTATAATCCACATAATAATTCACATTTCCTGTTGCTGCAGGATTATTTTCCTGCTGTTCGCAAACTGGCTCAAATTAAGATCCCATCTGTATTTCAGTCACTGTTTCCCCCTTTTGAAATTGCTTCTCTGACGTCCACACCGTTTCAAATTATGTTGTCTGATAATGTTTTCCCAATCAAGTGATCGATGACTTTAGTCGTTTGGATTACAAAAGGGTTACAATTGATGTCCCCACGGACCACTTAGCCTGAACAAATTCATCAACAGATGTATTGTGCCTGATGTACTGTAAGAGGTGAACAGAAATACAAAGTAGCGGAGGCCATTTTGGCTAACACTTAGTACTTCGATCCATAATGGTGGAATGCTTTGAATTGTTTACAATAGAAGTTACTTGAAACTCCTGTGCCATCGAGCAACCCTGTAATCTGCCATCTGCCCCAATTCTGCCACCTGCACTTTAAAGCACTTCAACAAAACATCCACATTCTGCACACAATCAACCACATATGAGTGCTTCACCACAAGTAGAGGCAGGCAGACAATTCTCTAAACATTGCAAACTATGATCCTACAAAAATACAGCTGAATCACAACAGCCATGTAAACATCCAGGTTTGTATTTCTCAAGGTGGAAACCATACCGACAACACAGGCTTTATCAGTGCTGTGCTCTCACAGGTGAGTGCTATAAATACTTGTACTGTCACTTCAGTAACCTGACATAAAAAAAAATTCCCAGGGAAATCGTTCCGATGATTTGAGGCCCCCTCTCTCCTTGTCTAAATGGGTCAGAATGTAATATCAATACTCTGACAGATTGGACAAAGGCCCATCCGGCGCCAAACACAAATCAAATATGCAGATTGAACTCTGGCCGCTCTCCCATTGAATCAGCCTAATGTGGGCGAGGGTGATTGACATGGAGAGGAGGGTGACCCTGGCAGGCACAGTGCTTGGACAGATGTCTCTCTGTGTGACAGACTTCACGTCTGGCCATAGACATGTCTGGCAGACGCTGCATTGTTGGGAAGTAAGTAAACATTTCAATGTTAGTCTACACCTGTTGTTTACGAAGCATGTGACAAATAACATTTGATTTGATTAGAAGAAGGAGCCAGTTGGCTCACAGAATGTATAAATCTGAAGCATCCTTTTATGGTGATAAGAGAAAGTCCAGCAATGGGAAGTGGGAGAAGATGGAGCTAGATGAAACTTGACTGACATTCGACACATTTTCTCATCGATGAAACATTCAATCTCAATGCAGTTTTCTGTTCCCCAAACTAGAATCTGTTTTGAACAGAGTTCACAACGTTTTGTAGACTTGACCCTTAGCCAAAGTAAAAAAAAAAAAATAGCGTTTAGAAGGAGTGCAAGGTGCAAATTTAGTTATTGCACACGTGCACTTCACAGAGAAGGCGTTCCCTAATGGAAATTTGCAAAACATGCTAAAACATGCCAATATGATCTCACTAGCTCGTACTTGGCTCTGCCCACCTCCTTCCTCAGTTCTGCCCACTATGCTTAATTTGTTCCCATTGGAAACAACGCCCATGAGATATCTTGGGTTAGTTATGAGTGTCTTTGTTAACACCATGGTGATGAAGACCTGTATAGCTTCAGGACTACGGACATTGATTCCTGAAAGACAACTGTTCATGCATTCAAACTGTACGGTTGTTGTTTTTTTCATGTCGTTTGGTATATTTCTTCATTGTGAAGTGAGCATCCAACATACTATGACTACCTTAAATACAGTGCCTTCTGAAAGTATTCACACCCCTTGACTTTTTCCACATTTTGTTGTGTTTACAAGGTGGACATTTTTGGTCAATGATCTACACAAAATACTCTAATATTAAAGTGGAAGAAAAAATCTATCATTTGTAAAAATAAAAATAATAATAATATAATAATAATAAATAAATACTGTATATGTTGATTAAATAAGTATTCAACCCCCTCAGTCAATATATGTTAGAATCAACTTTGGCAGCTATTACTGTGAGTCTTTCAAGTCTCTAAGAGCTTTGCACACCTGGAATGTACAATATTTGCACATTTGTCTTTGACAAATTCTTCAAGCTCTGTCAAGTTGGTTGTTGGTCATTGCTAGACAGACGTTTTCAAGTTTGCCCATAGATTTTCAAGCCGATTATAGTCAAAACTGTAACTAGGTCACTCAGGAACATTCAATGTCGTCTAGGTAAGCAACTCCGGTGTGTTTGGCCTTGTGTTTTAGGTTACTGTCCTGCTGAAATGTGAATTTGTCTCCCAGTGTCTGTTGGAAAGCAGACTGAACCAGTTTTTACTGTATGATTTTGTCACGACTGCAGAAGTCGGTTCCTCTCCTTGTTCGGGCGTTCAGCGGTCGACGTCACCGGTCTTCTAGCCATCGCCGATCCACTTTTCATTTTCCATTTGTTTTGTCTTGTTTTCCATCACACCTGGTTTTAATTTGCCCTCATTACTGTTGTTTATTTAACCCTCTGTTTCCCCCATGTCTGTGTGGGGAATTGTTTGTTGGCATGCCGGTTCACGCCGGGTTTGTATGCTTATTCACCCGTGCTTTGTGGCAGCTGGTAATTTATGTGTATCTTGTACTTTGTACTGCCTTATTTGGTTTTGGGCATTTGTTTTGTGACGCGGTTGCGTTCGGTTTTACATTGCCTAGTAAAGTACTTAGTCCACTCATCTCTGCTCTCCTGCGCCTGATTTCACTACACCAGCTACACCCACCGCATGACAGATTTTGCCTGTGCTTAGCTCTATTCCTTTTCTTTGTACCCCCGCTAGTCCTTAATGATGACAATAATACCCATTACATGATGCAGCCACCACCATGCTTGAAAATATGAAGAGTGATACTCAGTGATGTATTGTGTTGGATTTGCCCCAAACATAAGGCTTTGTATTCAGGACATGACGTTCATTTCTTTGCCACATTTTTGCAGTTTTACTCTAGTGCCTTATTGCAAACAGGATGAATGTTTTGGAATACTTTTATTCTGTGCAGGTTTCCTTCTTTTCACTCTGTCAATTAGGTTAGTATTGTGGAGTAATGACAATGTTGTTCATTCGTCCCCAGTTTTCCCCTATCGCCATTAAACTCTGTAACTGTTTTAAAGTCACCATTGACTTCCGGTTTAAATTCCTGAATGGTTTCCTCCCTATCCGGCAACTGAGTTAGGAAGGATGGCTTATATTTGTAGTGACTGGGTGTATTGATACACCATCCAAAGTGTAATTAATGACTTCACCATGCTCAAAAAATATTCAATGTCAATTCAGTGTCAACCTACCAGTAAGTGCCCTTCTTTACGAGGCATTGGAAAACCGCCTTGGTCTTTGTGGTTGAATCTGTGTTTGAAATTAACTGCTCGACTGAGGGACCTTACACATAATTGTATGTGTGGAGTACAGAGATGAGGTAGTCATTCAAAAACCATGTTACACTATTATTGCATACAGAGTGAGTCCTTGCTACTTATTTTGTGACCTGTTAAGCACATTTTTACTCCTGAACTTACGTAGGCTTGTCATAAACAGGTTGATTACTTATTGACTCCAGGCATTTCATATTTAAAGATCCACTTTGACATTATTGGGTATAGTGTGTAGGCCAGTAAAACAAAATCTAAATGTAGTCAATTTTAAATTCAGGCTGTAACACATCAAAATGTGGAAAAAGTAAAGGGGTGTGGATATTTTCTGAAGGCACTGTATGCCTTATACATGCCTTTCTTGTCCTAGTACTCAGGATTAACCTACTTTACTTTAATGTGGTTAGATGTTGGAGACAACCACAGGGACTTGACATTTGTTAGATTCCCCTGATACAAACCCTGGATTGTATTCCCATAAGATCACAAGTGATCTTTCTCTGTTAATTTGCTTGCAGACCCTTGACAAAACAAGCCTTTATTTAGTGGAATACCACTTGTAAGGAAATCCGCCTTCATAGTATGATACTAAAACATCTCCTCCCGACACTACATTTTTATTGTGCAGGTTTTTATTCTGGGACCCTTTGATATGGAAATGTAATGACTACATGTCAGAATTGTTCATGCCAAACCACTGTTCACAACCTCAACTTCACTTTAAAGCATTTTTATCTCTCCACAAAACAGAATAGAAATTAGTCCACTTCAGCTGTTCAAAGACATTTGCTGACCATTATTGAATTGGTATGGGCTATAATTAAGCAATAAGACCCGAGGGTGTGTGGTATACGGCCAATATACGACGGCTAAGGGCTGTTCTTAAGCACGACGCAACGCGGAGCCGTGGTGCATTGTCCATATATGACAAACCACATAAGTGCCTTATTGCTATTATAAACTGGTTACCAACATAATTTGAGCAGTAAAAATATATGTTTTGTCATACCCATGGTATATTGTCTGATATACCACGGCTGTCAGCCAATCAGCATTTCACTTAGATGTTTCCATGGCCAATTCTCTCTCATAACTTCAGTCCACCTGAAGTGAACCACCTGAAATTCAAATTGCACTGTCAATGTATTAGGTATTTATTAGGATCCCCATTAGCCGCTCCAAAATCATCAGCTACTTTTCCTGGGGTCCACATGAAAAATGACATAATACATAGTACAGAACATTATTAGTCAAGGACAGATTTTTAAAGGATACAGTGCTGACAAAACAATTGGAATCTTCCAACACAATATGTTACAGTAACTGTTATATAAACTTGAAGATATAAATGTACAGAGCGCAGAGAGCTGTGAAATGTCACACTGCGTATATTAAGCAGATACTGATGTAGATTATCAGTGCCATCGGGATTCATTAGGCATTAGAATGGGATAGATACTGTAGGAAATTAGACACAATGAGTCCAACCAACTACTCAATTACACAGACGAGAAAGACGTTTTATGGAAGAAAACAAACTAAAGTAATTCAGTGGCTTTGAATAAATCCAGAAAGAGACATTAAAATGAAGCTTGGCCAATGGGGAGTTTTTATTAATTTCTCAGGTTTATTTCAGGGTGTTCAGTTCAACCTTCCCTCACTGTACTTTACTGTCTCTAATGTCATTATTTAAAATGCAGTGGTATGCCTGTGTCTGATGCAAGACATTGCAGGAGTGCATCATCACAGATGGGTAGCTTTCTGATTGATGTACTGTATCTCATTTGTTATGGCTGATACCACAGCATGAGGAAATATATATATCTGTTTTTACAGTAAGACAGTTCAAGATTGTTGCAAACGTCATCAACGTAAAGGCATTTCATATTTTCTTCATCCAACTTTTAAGCTACAGTGAGGGAAAAAAGTATTTGATCCCCCACTGACAAAGAAATGATCAGTCTATAATTTTAATGGTAGGTTTATTTGAACAGTGAGAGACAGAATAACAACCAAAAAATCCAGAAAAACGCATGTGAAAAATGTTAAAAATGTATTTGCATTTTAATGAGGGAAATAAGTATTTGACCCCTCTGCAAAACATGACTTAGTACTTGGTGGCAAAACCCTTGTTGGCAATCACAGAGGTCAGACGTTTCTTGTAGTTGGCCACCAGGTTTGCACACATCTCAGGAGGGATTTTGTCCCACTCCTCTTTGCCGATCTTTTCCAAGTCATTAAGGTTTCGAGGCTGACGTTTGGCAACTCTATTCTTCAGCTCCCTCCACAGATTTTCTATGGGATTAAGGTCTGGAGACTGGCTAAGCCACTCTAGGACCTTAATGTGCTTCTTCTTGAGCCACTCCTTTGTTGCCTTGGCCGTGTGTTTTGGGTCATTGTCATGCTGGAATACCCATCCACGACCCATTTTCAATGCCCTGGCTGAGGGAAGGAGGTTCTCACCCAAGATTTGACGGTACATGGCCCCGTCCATCGTCCCTTTGATGCGGTGAAGTTGTCCTGTCCCTTTAGCAGAAAAACACCCCCAAAGCATAATGTTTCCACCTCCATGTTTGACGGTGGGGATGGTGTTCTGGGGTCATAGGCAGCATTCCTCCTCCTCCAAACACGGCGAGTTGAGTTGATGCCAAAGAGCTCCATTTTGGTCTCATCTGACCACAACACTTTCACCCAGTTGTCCTCTGAATCATTCAGATGTTCATTGGCAAACTTCAGACGGGCATGTATATGTGCTTTCTTGAGCAGGGGGACCTTGCGGGTGCTGCAGGATTTTAGTCCTTCATGGCGTAGTGTGTTACCAATTGTTTTCTTGGTGAATATGGTCCCAGCTGCCTTGAGATCATTGACAAGATCCTCCTGTGTAGTTCTGGGCTAATTCCTCACCGTTCTCATGATCATTGCAACTCCACGAGGTGAGATCTTGCATGGAGCCCCAGGCCGAGGGAGATTGACAATTCTTTTGTGTTTCTTCCATTTGCGAATAATCGCACCAACTGTTGTCACCTTCTCACCAAGCTGCTTAGCGATGGTCTTGTAGCCCATTCCAGCCTTGTGTAGGTCTACAATCTTGTCCCTGACATCCTTGGAGAGCTCTTTGGTCTTGGCCATGGTGGAGAGTTTGGAATCTGATTGATTGATTGCTTCTGTGGACAGGTGTCTTTTATACAGGTAACAAGATGAGATTAGGAGCACTCCCTTTAAGAGTGTGCTCCTAATCTCAGCTCGTTACCTGTATAAAAGACACCTGGGAGCCAGAAATCTTTCTGATTGAGAGGGGGTCAAATACTTATTTCCCTCATTAAAATCCAAATCAATTTATAACATTTTTCACATGCGTTTTTCTGGATTTTTTTGTTGTTATTCTGTCTCTCACTGTTCAAATAAACCAACCATTAAAATTATAGACTGATCATTTCTTTGTCAGTGGGCAAACGTACAAAATCAGCAGGGGATCAAATACTTTTTTCCCTCACTGTATATCCAATGACATGGTGACATCTGTTGTTGGATTAATGTTCAATAAATGGTTAGATGACATCTCAACCAAATGTAAATGAAAACTAGACCTTGAATTGATATCTGTGCCCAGTGGGTACTGACATTAGATTTTTCAGATATATTCAGAGACATCAAAGGAAAGATTCACCCATTTTGATGCAAAACTCATCATACCGGCTGTATTTCTGCCTACTTGAACAGCAATAGCTCAGATACACATGAAACCATGAAGTGACCCCGGGAATCGATAGAACATCGCCCAGAGATGCACAAAAAATATATAACATTCAAAATGGGTCAATCTTTCCATTAACAATATTCATTTTTAGCCCTGTGTGCATGATGCATGAAATGTGATAGCCAGCGCTCTCCCTCTCAATTCAATTTCAATTTAAGAGCTTTATTGGCATATGTTTACATTGCCAAAGCAAGTGAAATAAATTCAGATAATAAACAAAAGTGAAATAAACAATACAAAATTGTCCAGGTAACATTACACTCAAAAAGTTCGAAAAGAATAAAGACATTTCAAAATTCATAACATGTGCAAATAGTTATAGTACAAAAGGGAAAAATAAATAAACTTAAACATGGTATGTATTTACAATGATGTTTGTTATTTGCTGGTTGCCCGTTTCTTGTGGCAACAGGTAAAAAATATTGCTGCTGTGATTGCACATTGTGGTATTTCACCCAATAGATATGGGAGTTTATCAAAATGTATCAAAATTCTTTGTGGGTCTGTGTAATCTGAAGGAAGTATGTCTCTAATTTGATCATACATTTTGAAGGAGGTTAGGCTTGATTACCAACAACGACGAGACGGCCTACAGAGAGGAGGTGAGGGCCCTCGGAGTGTGGTGTCAGGAAAATAACCTCTCACTCAATGTCAGCAAAACAAAGGAGATGATCGTGGACTTCAGGAAACAGGAGAGGGAGCACCCCCCTATCCACATCGAGGGGACAGTAGTGGAGAAGGTGGAAAGTTTTAAGTTCCTCGGCGTACACATCACGGACAAACTGAATTGGTCCACCCACACAGACAGTATTCCTCAGGAGGCTAAAGAAATTTGGCTTGTCACCAAAATCACTCACAAACTTTTACAGATGCACAATCGAGAGCATCCTGTCGGGCTGTATCACCGCCTGGTACGGCAACTGCTCCGCCCACAACCGTAAGGCTCTCCAGAGGGTAGTGAGGACTGCACAGCGCATCACCGGGGGTAAACTACCTGCCCTCCAGGACACCTACACCACCCGATGTCACAGAAAGGCCAAAGATCATCAAGGACAACAACCACCCGAGCCACTGCCTGTTCACCCCGCTATAATCCAGAAGGCGAGGTCAGTACAGGTGCATCAAAGCTGGGACCGAGAGACTAAAAACAGCTTCTACCTCAAGGCCATCAGACTGTTAAACAGCCATCACTAACATTGAGTGGCTGCTGCCAACATACTGACTTAAATCTCTAGCCACTTTAAACATAGGAATTGGATGTAACAAATGTATCACTAGCCACTTTAAACAATTTTGTATATAATGTTTACGTATCCGACATACTCATATCAAATGTATACACTGTACTCTAAACCATCTACTGTATCTTGCCTATGCCGCTCAGCCATCGACCCAAATCTCTAGCCACTTTAATAATTATAATTGGATGAAATAATGTATCACTAGCCACTTTAAACAATGCCATTTATATAATGTTTACATATCCTACATTACTCATCTCATATATATGTGTATATACTGTACTCCATACCATCTACTGCATCTTGCCTATGCCGGTCAGCCATCGCTCATCCATATATTTATATGTACATACTCGTATTCATTCCTTTACTCTTGTGTGTATAAGGTAGTTGTTGTGAATTTGTTAGATTACTTGTTAGATACTACTGCATGGTCGGAACTAGAAGCACAAGCATTTCGCTACACTCGCATTAACATCTGCTAACCATGTGTATGTGACAAATAAAATTTGATTTGATTTGATTTGATAGGAAGTGCAGCTCAGTTTCCACCTCATTTTGTGGGCAGAGCGCACATACTGTAGCCTGTCTTCTCTTGAGAGCCAGATCGGCCTACAGTGGCCTTTCTCAATAGCAAGGCTATGCTCACTGAGTCTGTACATAGTCCAAGCTTTCCTTAAATTTGGGTTAGTCACAGTGGTCAGGTATTCTGCCATTGTGTACTCTCTGTTTAGGGACAAATAGCATTGTAGTTTGATCAGTTTTTTTGTTAATTCTTTCCAAAACGTGTCAAGTAGTTACCTTTTTGTTTTCTCATGATTTGGTTGGGTCTAATTGTGTTGCTGTCCTGGGGCTCTGTGGGGTCTGTTTGTGTTTGTGAACAGAGCCCCAGGACCAGGTTCATCCTCTGTAGGTGATGACTTTGTTATGGAAGGTTTGGGAATCGCTTATTTTTAGGTGGTTGTAGAATTTAAAGTCCCCCTCTCTCTCTCTCCCCTCTCACTCTCTCCCTACCTTTGTCTCTCTCCCTCTCTTTTTCCATATCTCTCTCTCCCTCATCCTCTCCCTCCCAGTGGTTTGTTGAGTGTCATAAAACAGGAAGGAAGGACAGAGACTATTGTCATGGCTGAGATAATATGAAGATAAAGTGCATTTCCTCCAGTTCTGTTTGAGCAGCAGTTGACTGAAAGCATGAGAGCCTCCCTCTAGACCATGTTTTAGAGGAACAGATGAGCCCAGAGAGCTCTTGTTAGGCAGCCCATTATTGCAGTGTGGTTGCCATTGTTACAGATAAGCATTACTGAGTTTTTTTCTTCTTCCATTGTTCTTTTACAGAGATGAAAAGACAGGAGAGAGGAGCCTGTGTGAGTTAGGATCAGTCATGTATATGGTCTGTTATCTATTGTGCTACTGCATTACTCTTTACCAAAACCAATCTAGCCTGGGGTTACGAGAGGCCTGGGTCTTGAAAGAGTACTAGTCTCTTTCTCTACAGATGCAGTTTCTACAGTGAACTCATTTCAGCAGCAGAGTATCTGAATAGGTTGTGAGGAAAAATAGCCACATTCCCTTGTATGCCAATATATGCAATTCACATGCAGACAGGAATTGAAGAAAAAGTTGAATTCCCTACAAACAAAATGAATTGTCCTTTAAGTGATGACTATCGCTTTTTTATGTTTTCATGGCTCTATGTGCATTTTCCTTTTCGTCATGCATAATAAATGCAATAATGTGATGAAAACATGAATATTAACCTGTATGGTTTTACTGGCAGGTTATTGATGACTATTACATTTGTATGGCTGAATCGGCAGAGTAGGGGCTCATTTTTTCAGGTGCTGTTAAACCAGTGCAATTGTCAAATGCACCCTTGTTTGCAATTTCGACCTGTTAAAGCCAGCACTCTTCTATTTTCAAACTCTAGAGCCTGGATTGGTAATTTACCTGTCTTATATAAGCACGCTTGTGCTGAGGTGGGAGGAGTGGCAATATCTGAGATGTGTCCTCAAAAACATGCGCCAAAGTGCCAATTTCAGTATGCGCTGGTGGGGATGTTTAAGACCAACTGAAAGCTGGTTTTAGAGGTGACATTGTTGTTTATGGCATGAATTTTGAAATTGGAATCGAAGCCTATACAGCCGTGTTGCACAGTTCACATACACACATGGAAAAGAGAGATGTACTTTTTGTGCCCGTAAACCTCGTATTTAGAAACCCATTTCTTTTAATTTGATTAAAAACAAAGCTTCCTCTCAATGAAGGAAGTTTTTCTGGTCATGCCCAATGCATTCACCAAATAGTCCAGACAATCAATAAAGGGTTTGGCTCATGAGACCACTTTGAAATAAATCTTCATCACCAAAGCTTTATTAAAAGATTAAGTTTAGCAGCAGCAAAACAGTGAGTGGACATCACCTTTGTATCAATCTAGGCTATTTAGCCAGCTCCTGTTGTTATTTTGGATGTGTGTAAAAACCCCTCCGTGTAGGCTATATGTCCATCATAGAATGAGAGATGAGATAATCCAATGGTCCCTCCATGTACGCTATATGTCCATCATGGAACGAGAGATTAGATCATCTGAAATCCCCTCCATGTAGGCTATATGTCAACCATGGAACAAGAGATGAGATAATCCAATGGTTCCTCCATGTGGGCTATATGTCCACCATGGAACAAGAGATTAGATAATCCAATGGTCCCTCCATGTAGGCTATATGTCCACCATGGAACAAGAGATGAGATAATCCAATGGTTCCTCCGTGTAGGCTATATGTCCACCATGGAACAAGAGATTACATAATCGATGACCCCTCCATGAAGGCTATATGTCCACCATGGAACAAGAGATTAGATAGTCCAATGGTCCCTCCATGTGGGCTATATGTCCACCATGGAACAAGAGATAAGATAATCCGATGACACTCATACTTAAAAACATGTTATTTCCTGTAACAATTGCTTGTTTTTTGTTTCGTTTGATAAAAAAAAACTTCTCCTACTAGAACTAAAGCTGGTTCAACAGTAATGTGTCTGGTGTCTTCTTATCCTGGCCATGCATTAGCCAAGTAGCCTATCCATAAAAGGTCTCTAAATTGTCTACCCGCAAGACTTTTGCAGACATGATTTCGCATTATTCACATATGCCTACCTGCAGTGCTTGTATCCATCCCTATTTCTAAAGAGCGCCTCTTGGCAAGTTAACAAAGACGTGCTCCTCCAAACATAGGCTATTGAAATGTATCAGTCCTATGTGGCCATATCAACGGTAGGCTTAGGCTTTATCTTGCTTACTGGGAACGTGTCTCACACGTCTAGTATTTTATATTTGAGGAGAAGTGCGATGCGTAAAGGCCTATACACGTTGAAGCCAATTACAACAATGTTGACTGTCAACACTCCAAACACTGGATGTTGTTTATTTTCTGTTGCTATCACTTGTTACTGTAGCCTATGCTATTTAATTCACCTAGGATCAATCAACAATGGACTAGAAGGAGAATATTCCATGCCCCCAGCCGATTGGAGTTGATGACAATGCAAAGACCGTCAATAACCTGCAGAACTTGAGACAAACCCATGCAGTATTAAGCCATTGAATGCCTTGATTGGCCAGTGAGTGGCCAAGCCCTCATCATACCTACAGTACAACATCAAAACCCAGCCCTTTAGCGCCACCGCCAGCTATTGAGATGATAATAATGTCTGTGAAAATAGCAAGACTATTTCTGACACACCTCTGGAGCTATAGCGCTACCGCTGACGCTAAGATTTCCCATTGTTAGGTTTGTTCAAATAGAGCACTAGATGAAAGTTTTGAACTGAAGTATTCCGCAGTCAGTCTTTTGGATGGAAGGGAAAACATGTCTTACCTTGATGCAATCACCTCCCTCCAGGAATTCCCATCCTTCCCAGGAATGTCTCCAGGAATTCCCATCCTTCCCAGGAATGTTCTCATCCTTCCCAGGAATTTTCCCATCCTTCCCAGGAATGTCTCCAGATTGATTGTGAAATCTGTGTGTTCTGGAAACCAGAAAGCTGCCGAACGTTCCGGGACAGAGTTATAATTCCATAGTGCTGATAAAGGATTCTCCTGGTCAATAGCTTCCACATAGGGGGAAGAAACCCTCAAGGCCAGCGACACGTCTCAGTACCCAGAAGCCCTCACGTTCTGAGAAACAGGAACACGCCAAAGCATCAATATCCTGACAACTTCTCCCTGACTACGCACGCAGCACATCCATATTGATGGTCAGACCTCAACAGAGGTGATATGGTCCCTGCAAGATTATTGGCAGGTTAAGAATATGTTAGGTTTATGGGATCCATAATAATGCGGAAGCTTTTCCTGATTGTCCTGCTAATGGCGATAGCATTAACACTGTTTGCCAATTAGCCAGCCTGCTCTCTGAGCCATAGCACATTGAGCAGAAAGGGAATGGCTCCATTTGTCAAGTGAAGGTTCTGCTCACAGCCCTGAGGCATTTTCAGCTCCATCCAAAGATCAGCAATATATTAGGCCTGGCAACAGTCATCGATTTGAACACGTTTACTTCCCCTAATTTAGTTGTCAGCAAGATTAATGGAAAAGCAAAACCATGTTGGTAAATTGATAAGGGCTATGAGGTGATTCGTTACAATGCCATCCTCTTAATGTTCATATTTAAGTGAGTCTTAAATATTTGAAACAGGGACTTCTCTGTCCCACACACACACAGCTACATGGATGTTTGTGTGTAAAGAAGACGACAAGTTTCAGTGTGGCCCTCCGTAACCTTTACCGTTAGAATGGGCAAACATCATTTTGACAGGAATGGGAAAACATTCATTTAAGCTATCTCAGTAAGAAAACAGCAGTTTAAAAACCCTTCCTGTGGCATAGTGCAGGCTATTCCATTTCACCCCTTCATGTCTTATAGACATGCTCCAGAACTTTGGCGGCTCGTAAGTATTTTTTAAACCTCCTGCTTTGGGCTGGATGTGTCAATGCATTGTTCATGATGCATCCTCTATGAGCAGAATTACAGTACTGTCTTACCTCAATTAGCCACAAAATCCCTAGTTTGAAAGTGACTAGTCATAGTCATAGACTAGTCAAAGACTGTTCTCTCTGCTACCGCACGGAAAGCAGTACCCGAGCGCCAAGTCTAGGTTCAAAAGGCTTCTTAGCAGCTTCTACCCCCAAGCCATAAGACTTCTGAACAGCTAATCAAATGGCTACCCGGGACTATTTGCATTGTCCCCCTTGCTCCTTAATTATTATTTTTTTCTTCATTTTTTCTATACATTTTTTACTTCTGTTTATTTCAGTAAATACTTTCTTAAAAACCTCTTCAGGATTAGTGGGTCCCCTACGGGACGGTTGAGCTAACGTAGGCTAATGCGATTAGCATGAGGTTGTAAGTAACAAGAACATTTCCCAAGACATCGACATATCTGATATTGTCAGAAAGCTTCAATTCTTGTTAATCTAAATGCACTGTCCAATTTACAGTAGCTATTACAGTGAAATAATACCATGCTATTGTTTGAGGAGAGTGCACAGTTGTGAACATGAAAAGTTGTTAATAAACAAATTAGGCACATTTGGGCAGTCTTGAAACAACATTTTGGACAGAAATTCAATGGTTCATTGGACCAGTATAAAACGTTGCACATACACTGCTGACATCTAGTGGCCAAAATCTAAATTGCACATGGGATGGAATAATACATTATGGCCTTTCTCTTGCATTTCAAACATGATGGTACAAAATAAAAAACTAAATGGTAGTTTTTTTCTTTGTATTATCTTTTACCAGATCGAAAGTGTTATATTCTCCTACTTTCCTTTCACATGTCCACAAACTTCAAAGTCTTTCCTTTCAAATCGTACCAAGAATATACATATCCTTGCTTCAGGGCCTGAGCTACAGGCAGTTAGATTTGAGTATGTCATTTTAGGCGAAAATCGAAAAAAGGGTCCGGTCCTTAAGAGTTATTTTTTAACTGCATTGTTGGTTAAGGGCTTGTAAGTTCTACACTGGTTGTACTCGGCGCGTGTGTTTTCTGGAAGCAGTGCGGCACCATTTCCCTACATTTCCCCCCACGTTGGCCAACCCCCTAGAAATTTGAGCTTCAGCCAGAATTTCAGCAAGTGTTGTAGTAATCGAGACTGGTCTTGAGTCCGGTCTTGAGAGCACATATTGAGTGTCTCTTGTCTTAGCGTCAGATACATTTGTACTTGGTCTTGGCAGGAATCTCCTTGCGAATGATTTTGCCGAAGATTGTATCTCCGCCGGGCTGGGCAGCCGAGACCAGTGGAGTAAAAAACTCATAATTATCAGCTTCCATTCAGGCAGTGCATAAAAGCGCTTCACCAGGCCAAATATATACACACCTTCCTTGAAACAATATCTTATGGCCTATTGAAATCTGGGATTTCTACTTAACTCTTAACATTACTGTCCTTTACTTCATTGAAAAATATCCTCAAACTAGGGAAGAGTGGGGGAAATTGTTGGAAAGTTGGACGCTCACTATTAGTAAAGGGGAGACGGGGAAATTGTAACAGTCTTTATATCTATTATAGACATGTCTGCGCAGTGGTGAACCTATTGGGCCTTCAGTGTGTGAGATGTTAGTACAATGGCGAACCAATTGGACCTAGGTCTTCAGTGTGTGACAGGTTAGTACAGTGGTGAACCAATTGGACCTCGTTCTTCAGTGTGTGACAGGCTAGTACAGTGGCGAACTTATTGGACCTTGGTCTTCAGTGTGTGACAGGTTAGTACAGTGGCGAACCTATTGGACCTCGGTCTTCAGTGTGTGACAGGTTAGTACAGTGGCGAACCAATTGGACCTAGGTCTTCAGTGTGTGACAGGTTAGTACAGTGGTGAACCTATTGGACCTAGGCCTTCAGTGTGTGACAGGCTAGTACAGTGGCGAACCTATTGGAGCTAGGCCTTCAGTGTGTGACAGGCTAGTACAGTGGTGAACCTATTGGACCTAGGCCTTCAGTGTGTGACAGGCTAGTACAGTGCCGAACCTATTGGACATTCAGTGTGTGACAGGTTGGTACTGTGGCGAACCAATTGGACCTAGGTCTTCAGTGTGGACAGGTTAGTACAGTGGTGAACCTATTGGACCTAGGCCTTCAGTGTGTGACAGGCTAGTACAGTGGCGAACCTATTGGACCTAGGCCTTCAGTGTGTGACAGGTTAGTACAGTGGCGAACCTATTGGACCTTGGTCTTCAGTGTGTGACAGGTTAGTACAGTGGCGAACCTATTGGACCTAGGCCTTCAGTGTGTGACAGGTTAGTATAGTGGCAAACCTATTGGGCCTAGGCCTTCAGTGTGTGACAGGCTAGTACTGTGGCAAACCTATTGTGTCTTCAGTCTGACAGGTTAGTACAGTGGCGAACCTATTGGACCTAGGCCTTCAGTGTGTGACAGGCTAGTACAGTGGCGAACCTATTGGACCTAGGCCTTCAGTGTGTGACAGGTTAGTACAGTGGTGAACCTATTGGACCTTGGGCCTTCAGTGTGTGACAGGTTAGTACAGTGGCGAACCTATTGGACCTAGGCCTTCAGTGTGTGACAGGTTAGTATAGTGGCAAACCTATTGGGCCTAGGCCTTCAGTGTGTGACAGGCTAGAACTGTGGCAAACCTATTGTACCACGGTCTTCAGTCTGACAGGTTAGTACAGTGGCGAACCTATTGGACCTAGGCCTTCAGTGTGTGACAGGCTAGTACAGTGGCGAACCTATTGGAGCTAGGCCTTCAGTGTGTGACAGGCTAGTACAGTGGTGAACCTATTGGACCTAGGCCTTCAGTGTGTGACAGGCTAGTACAGTGGTGAACCTATTGGACCTAGGCCTTCAGTGTGTGACAGGCTAGTACAGTGGCGAACCTATTGGACATTCAGTGTGTGACAGGTTGGTACAGTGGCGAACCAATTGGACCTAGGTCTTCAGTGTGGACAGGTTAGTACAGTGATGAACCTACTGGACCTAGGCCTTCAGTGTGTGACAGGCTAGTACAGTGGCGAACCTATTGGACCTAGGCCTTCAGTGTGTGACAGGTTAGTACAGTGGCGAACCTATTGGACCTTGGGCCTTCAGTGTGTGACAGGTTAGTACAGTGGCGAACCTATTGGACCTTGGTCTTCAGTGTGTGACAGGTTAGTACAGTGGCGAACCTATTGGACCTAGGCCTTCAGTGTGTGACAGGTTAGTATAGTGGCAAACCTATTGGGCCTAGGCCTTCAGTGTGTGACAGGCTAGTACTGTGGCAAACCTATTGTGTCTTCAGTCTGACAGGTTAGTACAGTGGCGAACCTATTGGACCTAGGCCTTCAGTGTGTGACAGGCTAGTACAGTGGCGAACCTATTGGACCTAGGCCTTCAGTGTGTGACAGGTTAGTACAGTGGCGAACCTATTGGACCTTGGTCTTCAGTGTGTGACAGGTTAGTACAGTGGCGAACCTATTGGACCTAGGCCTTCAGTGTGTGACAGGTTAGTATAGTGGCAAACCTATTGGGCCTAGGCCTTCAGTGTGTGACAGGCTAGAACTGTGGCAAACCTATTGTACCACGGTCTTCAGTCTGACAGGTTAGTACAGTGGCGAACCTATTGGACCTAGGCCTTCAGTGTGTGACAGGCTAGTACAGTGGCGAACCTATTGGAGCTAGGCCTTCAGTGTGTGACAGGCTAGTACAGTGGTGAACCTATTGGACCTAGGCCTTCAGTGTGTGACAGGCTAGTACAGTGGTGAACCTATTGGACCTAGGCCTTCAGTGTGTGACAGGCTAGTACAGTGGCGAACCTATTGGACATTCAGTGTGTGACAGGTTGGTACAGTGGCGAACCAATTGGACCTAGGTCTTCAGTGTGGACAGGTTAGTACAGTGATGAACCTACTGGACCTAGGCCTTCAGTGTGTGACAGGCTAGTACAGTGGCGAACCTATTGGACCTAGGCCTTCAGTGTGTGACAGGTTAGTACAGTGGCGAACCTATTGGACCTTGGTCTTCAGTGTGTGACAGGTTAGTACAGTGGCGAACCTATTGGACCTAGGCCTTCAGTGTGTGACAGGTTAGTATAGTGGCAAACCTATTGGGCCTAGGCCTTCAGTGTGTGACAGGCTAGTACTGTGGCAAACCTATTGTGTCTTCAGTCTGACAGGTTAGTACAGTGGCGAACCTATTGGACCTAGGCCTTCAGTGTGTGACAGGCTAGTACAGTGGCAAACCTATTGGACATTCAGTGTGTGACAGGTTGGTACAGTGGCGAACCAATTGGACCTAGGTCTTCAGTGTGGACAGGTTAGTACAGTGGTGAACCTATTGGACCTAGGCCTTCAGTGTGTGACAGGCTAGTACAGTGGCGAACCTATTGGACCTAGGCCTTCAGTGTGTGACAGGTTAGTACAGTGGCGAACCTATTGGACCTTGGTCTTCAGTGTGTGACAGGTTAGTACAGTGGCGAACCTATTGGACCTAGGCCTTCAGTGTGTGACAGGCTAGTACAGTGGCGAACCTATTGGAGCTAGGCCTTCAGTGTGTGACAGGCTAGTACAGTGGTGAACCTATTGGACCTAGGCCTTCAGTGTGTGACAGGCTAGTACAGTGGTGAACCTATTGGACCTAGGCCTTCAGTGTGTGACAGGCTAGTACAGTGGCGAACCTATTGGACATTCAGTGTGTGACAGGTTGGTACAGTGGCGAACCAATTGGACCTAGGTCTTCAGTGTGGACAGGTTAGTACAGTGGTGAACCTACTGGACCTAGGCCTTCAGTGTGTGACAGGCTAGTACAGTGGCGAACCTATTGGACCTAGGCCTTCAGTGTGTGACAGGTTAGTACAGTGGCGAACCTATTGGACCTTGGTCTTCAGTGTGTGACAGGTTAGTACAGTGGGGAACCTATTGGTCCTCGGTCTTCAGTGTGTGACAGGTTCGTACAGTGGGGAACCTATTGGACCTAGGCCTTCAGTGTGTGACAGGCTAGTACTGTGGCAAACCTATTGTACCACGGTCTTCAGTCTGACAGGCTAGTACAGTGGCAAACCTATTGGACATTCAGTGTGTGACAGGTTGGTACAGTGGCGAACCAATTGGACCTAGGTCTTCAGTGTGGACAGGTTAGTACAGTGGTGAACCTATTGGACCTAGGGCCTTCAGTGTGTGACAGGCTAGTACAGTGGCGAACCTATTGGACCTAGGCCTTCAGTGTGTGACAGGTTAGTACAGTGGCGAACCTATTGGACCTTGGTCTTCAGTGTGTGACAGGTTAGTACAGTGGCGAACCTATTGGACCTAGGCCTTCAGTGTGTGACAGGCTAGTACAGTGGCAAACCTATTGGACATTCAGTGTGTGACAGGTTGGTACAGTGGCGAACCAATTGGACCTAGGTCTTCAGTGTGGACAGGTTAGTACAGTGGTGAACCTATTGGACCTAGGCCTTCAGTGTGTGACAGGCTAGTACAGTGGCGAACCTATTGGACCTAGGCCTTCAGTGTGTGACAGGTTAGTACAGTGGCGAACCTATTGGACCTTGGTCTTCAGTGTGTGACAGGTTAGTACAGTGGCGAACCTATTGGACCTAGGCCTTCAGTGTGTGACAGGTTAGTATAGTGGCAAACCTATTGGGCCTAGGGCCTTCAGTGTGTGACAGGCTAGTACTGTGGCAAACCTATTGTACCACGGTCTTCAGTCTGACAGGTTAGTACAGTGGCGAACCTATTGGACCTCGTTCTTCAGTGTGTGACAGGTTAGTACAGTGGGGAACCTATTGGTCCTCGGTCTTCAGTGTGTGACAGGTTCGTACAGTGGGGAACCTATTGGACCTAGGCCTTCAGTGTGTGACAGGCTAGTACTGTGGCAAACCTATTGTACCACGGTCTTCAGTCTGACAGGTTAGTACAGTGGCGAACCTATTGGACCTCGTTCTTCAGTGTGTGACAGGTTAGTACAGTGGCAAACCTATTGGACCTCGGTCTTCAGTGTGTGACAGGTTCGTCCCAGTGGCGAACCTATTGGACCTAGGCCTTCAGTGTGTGACATGCTAGTACCGTGGCAAACCTATTCGGCCTTGGTCATCAGTGTGTGAAAGGTTAGTACAGTGGCAAACCTATTGGACCTCGGTCTTCAGTGTGTGACAGGTTCGTCCAGTGGCGAACCTATTGGACCTAGGCCTTCAGTGTGTGACATGCTAGTACCGTGGCAAACCTATTCGGCCTTGGTCATCAGTGTGTGAAAGGTTAGTACAGTGGCAATCCTATTGGACCTCGGCCTTCAGTGTGTGACAGGTTAGTACAGTGGTGAACCTATTGGGCCTAGGCCTTCAGTGTGTGACAGGCTAGTACTGTGGCAAACCTATTGTACCACGGTCTTCAGTCTGACAGGTTAGTACAGTGGCGAACCTATTGGACCTCGTTCTTCAGTGTGTGACAGGTTAGTACAGTGGGGAACCTATTGGTCCTCGGTCTTCAGTGTGTGACAGGTTCGTACAGTGGCGAACCTATTGGACCTAGGCCTTCAGTGTGTGACAGGCTAGTACTGTGGCAAACCTATTGTACCACGGTCTTCAGTCTGACAGGTTAGTACAGTGGCAAACCTATTGGACCTAGGCCTTCAGTGTGTGACAGGCTAGTACAGTGGCAAACCTATTGGACATTCAGTGTGTGACAGGTTGGTACAGTGGCGAACCAATTGGACCTAGGTCTTCAGTGTGGACAGGTTAGTACAGTGGTGAACCTATTGGACCTAGGCCTTCAGTGTGTGACAGGCTAGTACAGTGGCGAACCTATTGGACCTAGGCCTTCAGTGTGTGACAGGTTAGTACAGTGGCGAACCTATTGGACCTTGGTCTTCAGTGTGTGACAGGTTAGTACAGTGGCGAACCTATTGGACCTAGGCCTTCAGTGTGTGACAGGTTAGTATAGTGGCAAACCTATTGGGCCTAGGCCTTCAGTGTGTGACAGGCTAGTACTGTAGCAAACCTATTGTACCACGGTCTTCAGTCTGACAGGTTAGTACAGTGGCGAACCTATTGGACCTCGTTCTTCAGTGTGTGACAGGTTAGTACAGTGGGGAACCTATTGGTCCTCGGTCTTCAGTGTGTGACAGGTTCGTACAGTGGGGAACCTATTGGACCTAGGCCTTCAGTGTGTGACAGGCTAGTACTGTGGCAAACCTATTGTACCACGGTCTTCAGTCTGACAGGTTAGTACAGTGGCGAACCTATTGGACCTCGTTCTTCAGTGTGTGACAGGTTAGTACAGTGGCAAACCTATTGGACCTCGGTCTTCAGTGTGTGACAGGTTCGTCCAGTGGCGAACCTATTGGACCTAGGCCTTCAGTGTGTGACATGCTAGTACCGTGGCAAACCTATTCGGCCTTGGTCATCAGTGTGTGAAAGGTTAGTACAGTGGCAATCCTATTGGACCTCGGTCTTCAGTGTGTGACAGGCTAGTAGCGGTGAACGTATTGGACCTAGGTCTTCAGTGTGTGACAGGTTAGTACAGTGGGGAACCTATTGGTCCTCGGTCTTCAGTGTGTGACAGGTTCGTACAGTGGGGAACCTATTGGACCTAGGCCTTCAGTGTGTGACAGGCTAGTACTGTGGCAAACCTATTGTACCACGGTCTTCAGTCTGACAGGTTAGTACAGTGGCGAACCTATTGGACCTCGTTCTTCAGTGTGTGACAGGTTAGTACAGTGGCAAACCTATTGGACCTCGGTCTTCAGTGTGTGACAGGTTCGTCCAGTGGCGAACCTATTGGACCTAGGCCTTCAGTGTGTGACATGCTAGTACCGTGGCAAACCTATTCGGCCTTGGTCATCAGTGTGTGAAAGGTTAGTACAGTGGCAAACCTATTGGACCTCGGTCTTCAGTGTGTGACAGGTTCGTCCAGTGGCGAACCTATTGGACCTAGGCCTTCAGTGTGTGACATGCTAGTACCGTGGCAAACCTATTCGGCCTTGGTCATCAGTGTGTGAAAGGTTAGTACAGTGGCAATCCTATTGGACCTCGGCCTTCAGTGTGTGACAGGTTAGTACAGTGGTGAACCTATTGGGCCTAGGCCTTCAGTGTGTGACAGGCTAGTACTGTGGCAAACCTATTGTACCACGGTCTTCAGTCTGACAGGTTAGTACAGTGGCGAACCTATTGGACCTCGTTCTTCAGTGTGTGACAGGTTAGTACAGTGGGGAACCTATTGGTCCTCGGTCTTCAGTGTGTGACAGGTTCGTACAGTGGCGAACCTATTGGACCTAGGCCTTCAGTGTGTGACAGGCTAGTACTGTGGCAAACCTATTGTACCACGGTCTTCAGTCTGACAGGTTAGTACAGTGGCAAACCTATTGGACCTAGGCCTTCAGTGTGTGACAGGCTAGTACAGTGGCAAACCTATTGGACATTCAGTGTGTGACAGGTTGGTACAGTGGCGAACCAATTGGACCTAGGGTCTTCAGTGTGGACAGGTTAGTACAGTGGTGAACCTATTGGACCTAGGCCTTCAGTGTGTGACAGGCTAGTACAGTGGCGAACCTATTGGACCTAGGCCTTCAGTGTGTGACAGGTTAGTACAGTGGCGAACCTATTGGACCTTGGTCTTCAGTGTGTGACAGGTTAGTACAGTGGCGAACCTATTGGACCTAGGCCTTCAGTGTGTGACAGGTTAGTATAGTGGCAAACCTATTGGGCCTAGGCCTTCAGTGTGTGACAGGCTAGTACTGTGGCAAACCTATTGTACCACGGTCTTCAGTCTGACAGGTTAGTACAGTGGCGAACCTATTGGACCTCGTTCTTCAGTGTGTGACAGGTTAGTACAGTGGGGAACCTATTGGTCCTCGGTCTTCAGTGTGTGACAGGTTCGTACAGTGGGGAACCTATTGGACCTAGGCCTTCAGTGTGTGACAGGCTAGTACTGTGGCAAACCTATTGTACCACGGTCTTCAGTCTGACAGGTTAGTACAGTGGCGAACCTATTGGACCTCGTTCTTCAGTGTGTGACAGGTTAGTACAGTGGCAAACCTATTGGACCTCGGTCTTCAGTGTGTGACAGGTTCGTCCAGTGGCGAACCTATTGGACCTAGGCCTTCAGTGTGTGACATGCTAGTACCGTGGCAAACCTATTCGGCCTTGGTCATCAGTGTGTGAAAGGTTAGTACAGTGGCAATCCTATTGGACCTCGGTCTTCAGTGTGTGACAGGCTAGTAGCGGTGAGCGAACCTATTGGACCTAGGTCTTCAGTGTGTGACAGGTTAGTACAGTGGTGAACCTATTGGACCTAGGTCTTCAGTGTGTGACAGGCTAGTAAAATGGCGAACTTATTGGACCTTGGTCTTCAGTGTGTGACAGGTTAGTACAGTGGCGAACCTATTGGACCTTCAGTGTGTGAGATGTTAGTACAATGGCGAACCAATTGGACCTAGGTCTTCAGTGTGTGACAGGCTAGTACAGTGGCGAACCTATTGGACCTAGGTCTTCAGTGTGTGACAGGTTAGTACAGTGGTGAACCTATTGGACCTAGGCCTTCAGTATGTGACAGGCTAGTACAGTGGCGAACCTATTGGACCTTGGTCTTCAGTGTGTGACAGGTTAGTACAGTGGCAAACCTATTGGACCTAGGCCTTCAGTGTGTGGCAGGTTAGTATAGTGGCAAACCTATTGGGCCTAGGCCTTCAGTGTGTGACAGGTTAGTATAGTGGCAAACCTATTGGGCCTAGGCCTTCAGTGTGTGACAGGCTAGTACTGTGGCAAACCTATTGTACCACGGTCTTCAGTCTGACAGGTTAGTACAGTGGCGAACCTATTGGACCTAGGCCTTCACTGTGTGACAGGTTAGTATAGTGGAAAACCTATTGGGCCTAGGCCTTCAGTGTGTGACAGGCTAGTACTGTGGCAAACCTATTGGACCTAGGCTTTCAGTGTGTGACAGGTTAGTACAGTGGTGAACCTATTGGATCTAGGATTTCAGTGTGTGACATGCTAGTACCATTGCGAACCTATTGGGCCTTGGTCATCAGTGTGTGAAAGGTTAGTACAGTGGCAAACCTATTGGACCTCGGTCTTCAGTGTGTGACAGGTTTGTACAGTGGTGAACCTATTGGACCTAGGCCTTCAGTGTGTGACAGGTTAGTACAGTGGTGAACGTATTGGACCTAGGTCTTCAGTGTGTGACAGGTTAGTACAGCGGTGAACCTGTTGGGCCTAGGTCTTCATGCTGAAAGGACAGCAACCGTAATACCAGAACACTCATCTAGGAGATGTCACTTTTTATAAAAGGCTATATGAAGGTACAGTGGCAAGAAAAATTATGTGAACCCTTTAGAATTACCTGGATTTCTTCATAAATTGGTCTTACAATTTTATCTGGTCTTCATCTCAGTCACAACAACAGACAAACAGTCTGCTTAAACTAATAACACACAAACAAATATACGTTTTTGTGTTTTTATTGAACACACTTGTGTAAACATTCACAGTGTAGGGTGGAAAAAGTATGTGAACCCTTGGTTTTAATAACTGGTTGACCCTCTTTTAGCAGCAATAACTCAAACAAACGTTTTCTGTAGTTGCGGATCAGACCTGCACAACGGTCAGGAGAAATTTTGGACCATTCATCTTTACAAAACTGTTTCAGCTCAGTAATATTCTTAGGATGGCTGGTGTGAACCGCTCTCGAGATCATGCCACATCATTTTGAATCAGATTGAGGTCAGGACTCTGACCAGAAGGTGTATTTTCTTCTATTGAAGCCATTCTGTTGTTGATTTACTTCTGTGTTTTAGGTTGTTGTCCTGTTGCATCACCCAACTTCTCTTGAGCTTCAATTGGCGGACAGATAGGTTTACATTCTCAGCTGTCCAGGCCCTGAGTCAGCAAAGCAGCCCAAACCATGATGCTCCGTCCGCCATACTTTACAGTTGGGATGAGGTTTTGATGTTGGTGTGTTGTGCATTTCTTTCTCCACACATAGTGTTGTGTGTTCCTTCAAACAACTCTAATTTAGTTTAATCTGTCCACAGAATATTTTGCCAGAAGCGCTGTGGAACATCCAGGTGATCTTTTGCGAACTTCAGAAGTGCAGCAAATGGAGAGAACTTTCTCCATTTATAGACAATTTGTCTTACCGTGGACTGATGAACATCAAGGCTTTTAGAGATACTTTTGTAACCCTTTCCAGCTTTATGCAAGTCAACAAATCTCACTCTTAGGTCTTCTGAGATCTCTGTTGTTGTAGGCATGGTTCACATAAGGCAATGCTTCTTGTGAATAGCAAACTCTAATTTTGGCAGGTCTAACACACATCTCCAAGGGGTTCACATACTTTTTCCAACCTTCACTGTGAATGTTTAAATGATGTATTCAATATAAACAATTTGTATGTTTTTTGTTTAAGTACACTGTGTTTGTCTATTGTTGTGACTAAGATCAGATCAAATTTTATGACTAATATATGCAGAAATCCAAGTAAGGGTGACAGCTGCTGCAGTGACTGCAAACTAGCCTACAAGAAAAGCAAGCTAGACCTTGGGAAAACTACTGCTCGCTACTTCACAGTGACCTTCGACCTGTTGGCCATTACAAGTCAATGTAATTGGTTGATTCCACTGTCACTCCAAAATGTTGCCCTAATTCAGTTGAATGGCAGCTGCCTTCTATCAAGCTTCTGATGGCCTAGCCATTGGCTGACTTAGCTAGCTAGATTTATCTCCCCAGAGAACACCAAAGTGTTAACCTTTTCCTTTATAGCAAAAACTGAAGAGATTAAATCAGAACATCATTGAAAAGATAATAATATTTTTTTATTATTTTATAAATCCTTGGCCTTTCTCTGAATGTGCAGAAGGCCCTCATTGTTTGTAGAGTGGCTCTATTTGCCCTCAGCATGCATTTATTTTCACCATTCTGAATGCCTAAAGAATTCATATGATCTTCTGAAGTATGAACACAGAAATACTGGAATTTTTTAAATCTTATTTTGGTGACAGTTTTACAAAATTATAGTCATGGTCTTGACTTGGACTTACATTATTCTGGTCTCGGTCTTGACTCCGTCTCGGACCTCTCATCTCCCTCCTGGTCTCGGTCTTGACTTGGTCTCACCCCCTCTCCGGTCTTGGTCTTGACTCGGACTCGATTCGCTCCGGTCTTGAATCGGTCTCGCTTTAGGTGATCTCGAACAGAACACTGGTTTCCTCCAATGAGGTTCAGCCCTTCACGATTTGAGTGACAGCTGGCAAGATGCACACACAGCAGAGCGAGAGAGAGAGAGAGCATTGACGTGGCGCACATACAGTGCATTCAGAAAGTATTCAAACCCCTTCCCTTTTTCCACATTTTGATACGTTACAGTCTTATTCTAAAATCTACACAATACCCCACAATGACAAAGCAAAAACAGGTTTTTAGAAATGTTTGCACGTTTATAAAAAATTGAATCTGAAATATCTGATTTACATAAGTATTCAGACCATTTGCTATGAGACTCGAAATAGAGCTCAAGTGCATCCTTGAGATGTTTCTATAACTTCATTGGAGTCCATCTGTGGTAAATTAATTTGATTGGACATGATTTGGAAATGCACACACCGGTCTACATAAGGTCCCACAATTGACATTGTATGTCAAAGCAAAAACCAAGCCATGGGGTCGAAGGAAGGGTACCAGACAACATTGAAGGTCCCCAAGAACACAGCGGCCTCCATCTATCTTAAATGGAAGAACCTACAAGACTCTTCATAGAGCTGGCCGCCCGGCCAAACTGTGCAATCGGGGGAGAATGGCCTTGGTCAGGGAGGTGACCAAGAACCCGATGGTCACTCTGTACAGATCTCCAGAGTCCTCTGTGGAGATGGGAGAACTTTCCAGAAGGACAACCATCTCTGCAGCACTCCAGCAATAAGGTTTTTATGGTAGAGTGGCCAGGCGGAAGCCCCTCCCTCAGTAAAAGGCACATGACAGCCCGCTTGGAGTTTGCCAAAATGTACCTAAAGGACTCTCAGACCATGAGAAACAAGATTCTCTGTTCTTATGAAACCAAGACTGAACTCTTTGGCCTGAATGCCAAGTATCACATCTGGAGGAAGCCTGGCTCCATCCCTATGGTGAAGCATGGTGGTGGCAGCATCATGATGTGGGGATGTTTTTTAGTGGCCAGGACTGGGAGACTAGTCAGGATCGAGGGAAAGATGGAGCAACGTACAGAGAGATCCTTGATGAAATCCAGCTCCACAATGCTCACAACCTCAGACTGCGTTCACCTTCCAATAGGACAACGACACTAACAACACAGCCAAGACAACTCAGGAGTGGCTTCCAGACAAGTCTCTGAATGTCCTTGAGTGGCACAGCCAGAGCCCGGACTTGAACACTGTCGAACATCTCTGGAGAGTCCTGAAAATAACTGTGCAGCGACGCTCCCCATCCAACCTGACATAGCTTGAGAGGATCTGCAGAGAAGAATGGGAGAAACTCCCCAAATACAAGCGTGTCATACCCAAGAAGACTCAACGCTGTAATCGCTGCCAAATGTGCTTCAACAAAGTATTGAGTAAAGGGTCTGAATGCTTATGTAAATGTAATATTTCTTTTTTTATATATATATATATATAATATGCAAAACTTTCAAAAAATACTGTTTTTGCATTGTCATTATGGGGTATTGTGTGTAGATTGATGAGGGAAATACATGTTATAAATAATATGATAAGGCTGTAACGTAACAAAATGTGGAAAAAGTGAGGGGGTCTGAATACTTTCTGATTGCACTGTATCTGCACATATGTGACGTAGTAAGCAATTTTCGGGGACCACTTTTGTCTTGTGAGCACTACTTTCAGAACTACTGGCTACAAAGAGTTGAACACATTTTACTGCTCTCTGTCCATGAAGGTTCAAGGCCATGCAGTAAAACCTAAGCACTCATACGCCAGATCATTAACTTATGAGTGCATCGATTTTTATGAGTGGCCAGTAATACAATAATTCATGACATATGAAATTAACGAACCCACCCCCATCAACATTGAGAGAGCGGGTCAGTGTATTCAACAAAGGGAGAATTGATGCTACCCCCTAATTGAAACTGAGCATGAACCTGATTTATTCACCTGTAGTGATACAGCTTGTCGAGGTGAGTCTCTATATTGGACACTCAGTGGACAATTATGTGCAGTGGATAGGGACAGTGAACCATTACATGCAGTCAGAGGAAGGCCCAAAAAATTGTCAGATGCCAGCCACCCTAGTCATGTACTGTTCTCTCTGCAACAGCACGCCAAGCGGTACCGGAGCGTCAAGTCTAGGTCCAAGAGGCTTCTAAACAGCTTCTACCCCCAAGCCATAAGACTACTGAACATCTAATCAAATGGCTACCCAGACTAACTTGCCCCCACACACTGCTGCTACTCTCAGTTATTATCTATGCATAAGTCACTTTAATAACTCTACCCACATGTATATATTACCTCAATTACCTCAACTAACCGGTGTCCCGCACATTGACTCTGTACTGGTACCCCATGTTTATAGCCTCGTTATTGTTATTTTACTGCAGCTCTTTCAGTATTTGTTACTTTATTTCTTTTTTTTTTTTAAGTATTTTTCTTAAACTGCATTGTTGGTTAAGGGCTTGTGAGTAAGCATTTCACTGTAAGGTCTGTTGTATTCGGCTATTTGATTTGATAGGAATAACATACACCTAATGGTGTTTAAGTGCATATCTGATTAATTAGTCCCCATCACACATTATTAATGTGGGTTTGATATATTAGGGAACATCCTGGTAAGAAGCCTCCCCTGCCCCTTCCTCCTGTCTTCCAGTCTGTAAGAAGCTTCTCTAGCCCCTTCTTCTTGTCTTCCAGTCTATAAGAAGCTTCCCCAGCCCCTTCTTATTGTCTTCCAGTCTATAAGAAGCTTCCCCAGCCCCTTCTTTTCTTCCAGTCTATAAGAAGCTTCCCTAGCCCCTTCGTCCAGTCTTCCAGTCTATAATAAGCTTCCCCAGCCCCTTCTTCTTAACTTCAAGTCTATAAGAAGCTTCCCCAGCGCCTTCCTCCTGTATTCCAGTCTATAAGAAGTTTCCCAAAATCCTTCATCCTGTCTTCCAGTTCATCTCAGTCACTGAAAGATGATTTTCATTATCATTATGAAATCCTTAGAATGTTTTATTCCACATGCAGGGCCTCTTGCTCCTGACCAGTTTAGTTACTGCCTCTGTGCTTGCCGTGGCTGTGGCAGGGTCTGCAGGTCCTCCAGGCAGCAGTGAAAAGACTCTCTCAAAACAGGGAGTGGTAGAGGGGGAGCAATAGGGGGGTGGGAGGGACTGTCCTCGTGTTAATGTACCAGCTACTGTAGTGTAAAAATACAACTGCACCTTGGCTCTAGTGTTTCCGTGGCTTTCTCCCAGTGAATGATGACTCGTTATATTGAACAGTTCAACTTAGAAATATTCTAGTTACAGAAGTATACTGTATCTCCATCTTCCCATTTGTCTTTGACTGTGGCTGTTGTGGCTGCTGTGGCGGAGTGTGCAGGCCCAGTGGAGTGTTAAAGAAGCATGTCAGTCCTGTGTGGGGGCACTCAGGAGGGAGGAGTGACTGACCTGATGAACTGGCTCTGTGAGACATGTGGGTAGGGAGCCAGTGTTGGCAGTACGTCTGCATGAGCCTAACAAACTGCTGCGAGCATAAACAAACTGACCCTAAAGCTCCACTTATGAAGAGGATAGTGTTGTAGTTTTGGATAAAACCCGAAAGATTCTCTTCTGAGTGAAAAACCTCAAAGAGACGGTAGTACTCAGTCCTGATGAATGGCAGGTAAACAAACATTGGCGTCAGGTAGCCTAGTGGTTAAGAGCATCGTGCCAGTAACTGAAAGGTTGCTGGTTTGAATCCCTAAGCCGACTAGTTGTAAAGTCTGTTGACGTAGCCTTGAGCAAGGCATTTAACCCAAACTGCTCCTGTCCATCTGGATAAGAGCATCTACTAACATGTAAATGTAACACTGATTGACAATAATTGAAGCAGCAATGTATAGATTTTTGTCTCAGGACATATGCTATCTTATTTCAGTCACAGCTGAAGAAAAAGGGAGCTGCTGGTAACTTGGTGAGGCAGGGTTGAATGAAAAAGACTGACTGTCTTTGGAGAATGCAACATCCAGTGTTTCTGTACAGCATGACATGGCTCTGAAATGTGAAATAAGCTACGCTTCCTGGTACTGTGTGTGTGTGTGTGCCTGTGCACCTTTTCTGAAATAACCTGCAGCTTTTTTTTTTAAATAAAGCATGCATTTATACATGCAAACTACACTGCACAAAAATGCTATCCCTCTGGGTCAGGTTGTAAACATATGTTCCCTGGTGAGCATGAACACATTCATATTTTAGCAAAACACACACGTACCCGCATACTCATACCCACACAACCAAACCTCACACCCACTTGGAGAGCTAAGCCTAATATTTTAAACATGGTGTTTCCCCTAACATAACAGGCCTTGAGTGAGCTTGGAGCACAGATTTACCCTAAACTTTCAAACGTAATTACCGTAAAACTTAAATTAGACGCAGTGTCAAACTAGCCGCCTGTCCCTTGTACTAGCCTGGCACACATTTCAGTAAATAAACGTGTTTCAAATAAACGGTGGGTCTAAATGAATTGTTTACGAGGTTTAATGTTTGATTTGTTACATTAAATAACTCAGTAATCACTCTAAAAATGTATAGCAATCGTCCGTTTTTATCACCAGTAAGAAACTGCTAGACATTGGCTGCTTACAGCTGAGAACTGCTAGATAACTGGCAACTACAAAAAAAGTCAACAACTTTGGGACTACAGACCCCCAGAAATCAGCCAATCGCCATTTAGTGGCAAATGTAAGAACTGGTGAAAATACACAGTGAAAGAGGAGAATAATATTTGACATAAAGGCATACAAAGACAAAAGAAACGTGACACAGTATGTAAATGATAACACATTACTGCAGGAAATAAAAAAGTGTTTAGAATGCTGGAATTAAACAATTAACTGCATTTAGGAAATGGACCCTGGCTCAAATAGAAGACTGGCTCTAATAAGCACCTGTTGTGTTCAGCTATTCAAGTAATAAGGGCTATTAATTGAAGTTTTACGGTAAGTTGTATTTTATTTATTGGCTAACAGCATGAAACCCAATACTGATGGAAACTAGTGATTAGCCATGTAAAACTAAAAATGGAGGTTAACAGATAAACATGTTGAAAATGTTCTGCTTTAAAACTGAATCTAAATTAAGTGAATAGTTTAAGCTTGGCAATGTGTTCATGCAATATGTTCATACTGTCGAATTTGACAATGTACCGTCCTATTTTGGTATAGCCTACATGCAACTGGTGATCACCCATTCTCCTCTAGCTAAATATGCTGACCTGGCATCTGGCTGACAACAGTGTGCGTTTATAGAACTGCAGAGTTTACAAGTCAAAACAACTCAATACACTATTTGCAGACCCAATTTTTTGTGGAGTTGGATACATGATGTTGTGCATTCCATCTAATGGAACAGGGCTGGTTAATCCCTCTGTTGTTCTAATGACCTTAAACCCATTATTGGGGAGATGTACATGATTGTCCCAATCTAATATTGGTAAACGTTTAGAACAAACGATTGCTTTTCACTTTACATGTCTGACTATAGATGGGCTCAGAGGAGGCTGGTGGGAGGATCTATAGGAGAACGGGCTCATTGTAATGTCCGGAATGGAATTAATGGAACGGAGTCAAACATTTGGTTTCCATATGTTTGACGTGTTTGATACCGTTCCATTTATTCCATTCCAGCCATTACAATAAGCCAGTCCACCTATAGCTCCTTCCACCAGTCTCTTCTGGATGGGCTACACTTTAGTAAGAGCATGGGAATACTTTCACATCTGATGTTGCAGAGATAGCCCATTCCCACTTGTGTTGATGTTGTACAGCCAATCTGCAGGCAGAGTGCTTCTAGCGATTGATTACTCGACTGCAGCAAACATATCAATGAGAGAGATATGCCCTTGCCTGGGCAGCGGGGCCAATGCCGATTAATGCCTTGTGTCAGTTTCCAATATAGATCATTCATTCACACTGAGGAATCCTGGGAAGAAAATTATCTCTGTGTCTCACATTCTCTCTCACAAGCAACTCCACACATTAAAATTATACAGAGCAGTAGTGCATTTGTACAATAAGATAATGAGACACAAAAACAAGGCAAAACACAAAACGCAAATGGAAGACTTAAGATTTCAAATAACTTTTTTGTTTTATCATATTGGTTTCTATGATATCCCTCAAGAAATGCTTCTTTGTAACTAACTAGCCCTCACAGTATTCTATTTGTAAGGAGTAGTTGCCTCACTTCATAATGCTCACTATGTTCCCCTCAAAGAGAAAGCCATGTCAACACAAAGGAAATTATAGGCTTTTGTTTACAGTGCATAAATAGAATAGCAGTGTAAAATAGGTTTAAACATGTCAATTCAATAACCCGGACTGATCTATTTCAAGCCTGTGGGCAAATGTCACCTGCGCGACAACATCACTACAAACAGGATCAAACTGATCCTTATCAATTAACCACTTTTAAAATGTCACAGTTATTCATCTATCATCGCCTTTACAGTTATTCATCTATAATCTTCTGTGGACTCAGATTCAGAGATACTCTCTCAAAAATAATGTTTCATCTGAAACCTTCAATGAGTACTAGAGTTCACAGAATCAAAGGATTGGAGAATATGTGATATGCATAACTTTTTCTCCACCTTAATATATCTGAAAATAATTGACATTTTAGTTTATCATAAAAAATATATATTTAAACTTGATAAGAAGTAAAAACAAAAGCAAGCTATTTGACCCAAATCTGTGGAAAAACATGAGTAAATCTACAGTTGAAGTCGGAAGTTTACATACACTTAGGTTGGAGTCATTAAATCTCGTTTTTCAACCACTCCACACATTTCTTGTAAACAAACTATCATTTTGGCAAGTCGATTAGAACATCTACCGACTTGTTCCAGCGGGACAGCAGTTTACGTACACTAAGTTGACTGTAAAAAGAAATCAGCCAAGACCTCAGAAAAAAAATTGTAGATCTCCACAAGTCTGGTTCATCCTTGGGAGCAATTTTGAAAAGCCTGAAGGTACCACATTCATCTGTACAAACAATAGTACGCAAGTATAAACAACATGGGACCACACAGCCGGCATACCGCTCAGGAAGGAGACGCGTTCTGTCTTCTAGAGATGACCGTACTTTGCTACGAAAAGTGAAAATCAATCCCAGAACAACAGCAAAGGACCTTGTGAAGACGCTGCAGTAAACAGGTACAAAGGTATCTATATCCACAGTAAAACGAGTCCTATATCAACATAACCTGAATGGCCGCTCAGCAAGGAAGAAGCCACTGCTCAAAAACCGCCATAAAAAGCCAGACTACGGTTTGCAACTGCACATCGGGATTTTTTTTTTGGAAAGATGTCCTCTGTTCTGATGAAACAAAAATAGAACTGTTTGGCCATAATGACCATCGTTATGTTTGGAGGAAAAGGAGGAGGCTTGCAAGCCGAAGAACACCATTACAACCATGAAGCATGGGGGTGGCAGGCATGTCTCGTGTTAATGTCTCTCATTACTCTCCCATTTGGTCCATAAACAAACTGGACCAAACAATTAACTCTTGCCATGTTTACCCAGGGTCGGATTAGCCAGGGGCCACTCATAAGCAATAGCAACATGCGTAGAATAGCAGGAAATTACCTTTTAAACAGCAACATTTTCACTCAGCCTCATGACAACATTATAAAACTGCAAATGTGTTGAAATGCAGGATTATAGCTGTTTTCCTGAGGGTAGGTGCCCGTCGCACAAAATGTGTTTGACCGGCCCTGTTTACCTAAACAATACTGAGCGGGTCAGGGTCTGGATCACCTTCACCGGTTTAAGTTTGTGGGGTATAGTGTGATTTCGTGAACCAAGCTACAGCATAGTCACAGGAGGCTCCAGATTTCTGCTCTGTCTTTGGGTTGGGAGACGTTTGATCGCCCGGGGTGAAGTTCTGGATCTATGACATGAAACATTTAACAGCATGGAGTGTGCTTATAGCCTCTTAGCAAGAAGTAAAGCACTTGATTGCATCAACATTTCTGCTGCAAAGCTTGCTTTAGTTTGAACTTAATGTTCACTCCTAAAGAGAAAACAGGAAGAATTGGCCTTGAGACATATCCTCCTGCTTCACCACTAACAGTTTGTAAGCAATACCACCCAGTGCTAACTTAGAAATAGGTTAAGGCCACAAGGTTGCCCATTTTGATTAATGTACATTTTACAGCTATTAATCTCCTCAAGTTAAGCAGATTAATATGGGCAAGGATACCTTGAAACTCAAAAGTAGGTCCCTTTAGTTGTATTTGCAAGGGGAAATTACACATCTAATAGGTTTCACTAAGCCAAGAGTCATTACTCACATGATGAACGAACACAACGCAAGGTGCATGATGATTGATGTGAGGAGAGATTGGAGTAGGAAAAGTAGGTTTCTTGAGGTAGAGGTGAGCCTTGGAGGCTGTCTCTCTTTCTGTGGGTATTTAAGGGGTATCACGAGACGACAGTCAACTCATCCATCATGTCAACAGCAATGTAAGTGAAGCTCACACTTGGGGATAAAGCTAACAAGGGATGAAGGTTTTCAGCAAGGTCTCTATTTGGAAACGCCCCAAAATGTATTCAAGGTAAATTGATTGATACATCTTGACTTATATCTCACTATACATTTAAGTTAAGAAGCTGTTAAGACTTTTTCATTACCCTTGAAATCACTGTGTAAATACACAAGCGACACAGACATACACTACATGACCAAAAGTATGTGGACACTTGCTTGTTGAACAACTTATTCCAAAATCATGGGCATTAATATGGAGTTGGTTCCCCTGCTATAATAGCCTCCACTCTTCTGGGAAGGATTTTCACTAGATGTTGGAACATTGCTGCGGGGACTTGCTTCCATTCAGCCACAAGAGCGTTAGTGAGGTCGGGCACTGACGTTAGGCGATTAGGCCTGGCTCACAGTCGGCGTTCCAATTCATCCCAAAGGTGTTCGATGGGGTTGAGGTCAGGGCTAGGTGCAGGCCTGAATCTTTTTCCCCGATCTTGACAAACCATTTCTGTATGGACCTCGCTTTGTGCACGAGGGCATTGTCATGCTGAAACAGGAAAGGGCCTTCCCTAAACTTTTGCCACAAAGTTGGAAGCACATTCGTCTAGAATGTCATTGTATGCTGTTGCTCCTAGACGTTTCCACTTCACAGAAACAGCACTAACATTTGAATGGGGCAGCTCTAGCAGGGCAGAAATTTGACCAACTGACTTGTTGGAAGGTGGCATCCTATAACGGTGCTACATTGAAAGTCACTGAGTTCCTATTCTACTGCAAATGTTTGTCTATGGAGATTGAATGGCGGTGTGCTCGATTTTATACATCTGTCAGCAACGGGTGTGGCTGCAATAACCGAATACACTAATTTGAAGGGGTGTCAACATATTTTTGTATATATAGTGTACTTTCTTGTCTCATCATTTGCATTAATATACAGTGCCTTGCAAAAGTATTCATCCCCCTTGGCGTTTTTCCTATTTTGTTGCATTACAAACTGTAATTTAACTACTTAGGGAGTGGTGGGGTGCTAGCCCCACTCCCGACACTACCCGGTGAAATGCAAGGCGCCAAATTCAAAATCCAAAAGTTGAATTATTAAACATTCATCAATATACAAGTGTTGCATAGTCATCAAAAGCTCTGCTTCTTGGCAATATCACAGCATTGTCAGATTTCAAAAAGGCTTTACGGCGAAAGCACTACATTTGATTGTTTGAGGGTAGCACCTCCAATATTTTCCCATTAGCATAAATTCATAAACCATCGCGGTTCACACAAAACACATTTCACAGCGAAAACAAATCCCTTACCTTTTGAAGAACTTCTGCTGAGGGCTTCCCAAGTGTCCAACGAAGACACCCAATGGTTCTTTTGTAAGAAAAAGTCATTTATTATATCCATAAATCTCAGTTTGGTTGGTGCATTATGTTAATAAAATACAGCGTCCACTCGCCCATTGAACTGTGAAGAGAACTCGTTCAACCTATACCTATACACTTGTCCAAGAACAATCAAACGTCATTGATAATGTATCCTTAGGAACACTTTTATGTATATTTACTATAATATTTCAACCGTATTATAAACTGGATGATAGGAAAGGAAAAAACCACAGAGCGCGCGAGCCCGTGAATGCGCATCCTCTTCTGTTTACATCCGATGACCAGTTCGAAATTCTTCTTCTATTACCATCCAGAGCAACTAAACATCATCAAACACTGTCTAGAGATTCTGTGCATATCCTATTTTCTGGGCCTGAGTGGGAGGCATTTAACTTTTGGCACGCCAGACTCTCCAAAACCGTCACCTCGGGAGCCGCTCCCTAAGAGGTTACATTTATTTTTATTTGGATTCATGTGATGGACATACACAAAATAGTCCAAATTGGTGAAGTGAAATAAAAAAAGAACTTAAACGGAAAAGTGGTGCATGCATGTGTATTTACCCCTTTTGCTATGAAGCCCCTGAATAAGATCTGGTGCAACCAGAAGTCACAAATTAGTTAAATAAAGTTCACCTGTGCGCAATCTAAGTGTCACATGATCTGTCACATGATCTCAGTATATATACAACAGTTCTGAAAGGCTGCAACACCACTAAGCAAGCGGCACCATGAAGACCGAGGAGCTCTCCAAACAGGTCAGGGACAAAGTTGTGGAGAAGTACAGATCAGGGTTGGGTTAAAAAAAAATATCAGAAACTTTGAACATCCCACGGAGCACCATTAAATCCATTATTAAAAAATGTAAAGAATATGGCACCACAGCAAACCTGCCAAGAGAGGGCCGCCCACCAAAACTCACGGACCAGGCAAGGAGGGCATTCATCAGAGAGGCAACAAAGAGACCAAAGATAACCCTGAAGGAGCTGCAAAGCTCCACAGGTGGAGATTGGAGTATCTGTCCACAGGACCACTTTAAGCTGTACACTCCACAGAGATGGGCTTTATGGAAGAGTGGCCAGAAAGAGCCATTGCTTAAAGAAAGAAATAAGAAAGAATCTGTGGTATGACTTAAAGATTGCTGTACACCAGCGGAACCCATCCAACTTGAAGGAACTGGAGAAGTTTTGCCTTGAATAATGGGCAAAAATCCCAGTGGCTAGCTTATAGAGACATACCCCAAGAGACTTGCAGCTATAATTGCTGAAAAAGGTGTCTCTACAAAGTATTGACTTTAGGGGGGTGAATAGTTATAAAAAAACTGAGCAAAGTGAGCATAGCCTTGCTATTGAGAGAGGCCGCCGTAGGCAGACCTGGCTCAAGAGAAGACAGGCTATGTGCACACTGCCCACAAAATTAGGTGGAAACTGAGCTGCACTTCCTAACCTTCTGCCAAATGTATGACCATATTAGAGACACATACTTCCCTCAGATTACACAGACTCACAAAGAATTCTAAAAAACAAATCCAAGTTTGATAAAATGTGCATCTATTGGGTGAAATACCACGGTGTGCCATCACAGCAGCAAGATGTGTGACCTGTTGCCACAAGAAAATAGCAACCAGTGAAGAAAAAACACCATTGTAAATACAACCCATATTTTCCCTTTTGTACTTTGTTACAACACTGTATATAGCCATAATATGACATTTGAAATGTCTCTACTCCTTTCGAACCTAGAGCGTAATGTTTACTGTTTATTTTTTATTGTTTAATTCATTTTTGTTTATTATCTATTTCCCTTGCTTTGGCAATGTAAACATATGTTTCCCATGCCAATAAAGACCCTTAAATTAAAAATTGAGAGAGCGAGAGAGAGCCCAGAGAGAAAGAAAGCCCAGAGAGAAAGAAAGCTCAGAAAGAGAGAGAGAGAGAGAGAGAGAGAGAGAGAGAGAGAGAGAGAGAGAGAGAGAAAGAAAGATAAAGAAAGAGAAAGCACAGAGAGAGAAAGCACAGAAAGAGAGACAGCACAGAGAGAGAGAGAGAGAGAGAGAGAGAGAGAGAGAGAGAGAGAGAGAGAGAGAGAGAGAGAGAGAGAGAGAGAGAGAAAAAGAGAGAAAGCACACACAGCTAAAGCACACAGAGAGAGAGAGAAAGCACACAGAGAGATAAAGCACACAGAGAGGAGAGAGAGAGAGAGAGAGAGAGAGAGAGAGAGAGAGAGAGAGAGAGAGAGAGCACAGAGAGAGAGAGAGAGCACAGAGAGATAAAGCACACAGAGAGATACAGCACAGAGAAAGAGACTTTACTTTTTGTCTATCTATAATGAAACATTCTCATTTCATTAAAACCTCACCGCCCCTCCCGTCTTAAAATAAAACACCAAAATATATCCTGTACTACATACATGTACCATACTCACCTGTCCCAATGCCACAGGATACAAAACACCACATATCACAATAACCAAAAAAAACTCACGACTTCTACAACCGTATATCCAAAACATCTTATTCAGCTATACAGACCAATGTACCATATCTCCTGAAACATCTCCAAAGTTTTTATGAATTCAAATTCGACCCTAAGGCGCGCAGAGACCATCCCATTAAGTAATAGTAAATGGACTGTTATCCCCCCACCTTTGACCCTGTTCCTCCTTGTTAGCCAAATAGCCAACTTTGCCTGAGAAAACAGAAAATTCAACCACACATGTGGCCTTCTCCAAAGTACCACAACAACAAAAGTACCACAACAAAAAAGTACCACAACAACAATACCTGAAAGTACCACAACAACAATATCTGTCTCCCCAGCTGGCTTGGACCCATTCTCGACACGACGCCCCGTCGTACCACCTCGATGGTCTGCCGACGAATACTCCATCCACTGTGACTGCAACCGGTCTCTGTCGGACGTCGGAGCAGACGGTTCCACCAACCCCGTCCTGCTAACTCTAACTTTAAATGCTGTGTCTCCTGCGTGCCGGCGTAGTAACGAATACCTCGCGGCTTCCCTGTCCCATCTATTGCTGTTCACTGGACCCTATGATCACTCGGCTACATAGCTGATGCCTACTGGACTATTCATTAATCACGGTACTCCATTCTGTTTATTTTTGTTTATCTGTCGGCCCCAGCTGCTTCTCAGGCCCTGTGTGTAGCTAACCAACCCTCTTTGCCCATTCATCGCCAGTTTACCTGTTGTTGTTGTTTTAGCTGATTAGCTGTTGTGGTCTTACCCGTTGTGTCGTAGCTAGCTCTCTCAATCAATAACTGTGTTTGCTTTATGCCTCGCTTTATGTTTCTCTCAAATGTCAATATGCCCTGTTTACTGTTGTTTAGGATAGTTATCAGATAGCCTCTAGGCCCACTCTACATGTCTCCGATTCCTCCTTTGTCCCACCTCCCACACATGCGGTGACCTTACCCAGTATTACCAGCATGTCCAGAGATGCAACCACTCTTATCATCACTCAGTGCCTGGGCTTACCCCCACTGTACCCTCAACCGACCATACCCATGTCTGCACACTATGCCCTGAATCTATTCTACCACATCCAGAAATCTGCTCCTTTTATTCTCTGTCCCCAACGCACTAGACGACCAGTTTTGATAGCCTTTAACCATACCCTCATCCTACTCCTCCTCTGTTCCTCGGGTGATGTGGAGGTTAACCCAGGCCCTGTGTGTCCCCAGGCACTCTCATTTGTTGATTTCTGTAACTGAAAAAGCCTTGGTTTCATGCATGTTAACATCAGAAGCCTCCTCCCTAAGTTTGTTTTACTCACTGCTTTACCACACTCCGCCAACCCTGATGTCCTTGCCGTGTCTGAATCCTGGTTTAGGAAGGCCACCAAAAATTCTGAGATTTCCATACCCAACTACAACATTTTCCACCAAGATAGAACTGCCAAAAGGGGGAGGAGTTGCAATCTATTGCCCAGATTGCCTGCAATGTTCTGTCATAATTTCCAGGTATATGCCCAAACAGTTCGAACTTCTAATTCTTAATCTCTCCAGAAATAAGTCTCTCACTATTGCCGCCTGCTATAGACACCCCTCAGCTCCCAGCTGTGCCCTGGATACCATATGTGAATTGATTGCCCCCCATCTATCTTCAGAGTTTGTTCTGTTAGGTGACCTAAACTGGGATGTGCTTAACAATTGAAATACGACATGCAGAGTTTTGCAAGACTGTATTGGCAAGTGCAAAGAAAAACTTCAAATAACGCATGTAGAGCAGAATTGGGCCAATACCCCCTCCTCATTCGAATAGAAAAAATAGCCATCAAATTTTACAACCATCTAAAAACAAGTGACCCCAAAACATTCCATCACACAGCTCTACAATGTCAAGAGATGAAACAAGAGAAGAGTCCCCTCAGCCAGCTGGTTCTGAGGCTCAGTTCACTAACCCAAACCAACCCCATAGAGCCTCAGGACAGCACTCAGAAAATCTGACCCAACCAAATCATCACAAAACAAAAAGAAAAATATATCACCTATTGGAAAGACACCACAAAAAATCTAAGTAAACTTCAATGCTATTTGGCTCTAAACAGACAGTACATGGTGGCAGACTATCTGACGACTGTGACTGATAGAAAACTGAGGAAAACACTGACTAGGTACAGACTCAGTGAGCACAGTCTGGCTATAGAGACCGGTCGTCACAGGCAAACCTGGCTGCCCAGAGAGGACAGGCTGTGCTCACTCTGCACCAGGGGAGAGGTAGAGACAGAGCTGTATTTCCTAGTACACTGTGACAAATACTCAGACCTAAGAGAATATTTCTTTCCCAAAATTATAATTCAATACAAAAAATTTGAAACTATAATAGATGAAGAAAAAATCTAATATTTATTGGGTGAAAAGCCAAAATGTGCAGTTTTGGCAGCCAAATATGTGTCCTCCTGCCACAACCTGAGGGACAGCCAGTGAAAAGTGTCATAAAGTGTCATGTAATGTGGATAATATTTCCCATCTTGTTTTGTTTTGTCATGTGTCTTCTCAGTCATGTTGACACTGGTCTACAACCATTGCTTAATTGTATTGTTGTTCTCATTAATATTGTTGTTGTAGTTGTTGTTAATGGTAATCCCATGTCAACTACTACTATTATTGCAGTTGGTCCCACCATTTATTTATATATATATATATACACTGCTCAAAAAAATAAAGGGAACACTTAAACAACACAATGTAACTCCAAGTCAATCACACTTCTGTGAAATCAAACTGTCCACTTAGGAAGCAACACTGATTGACAATAAATTTCACATGCTGTTGTGCAAATGGAATAGACAACAGGTGGAAATTATAGGCAATTAGCAAGACACCCCCAATAAAGGAGTGGTTCTGCAGGTGGTGACCACAGACCACTTCTCAGTTCCTATGCTTCCTGGCTGATGTTTTGGTCACTTTTGAATGCTGGCGGTGCTTTCACTCTAGTGGTAGCATGAGACGGAGTCTACAACCCACACAAGTGGCTCAGGTAGTGCAGCTCATCCAGGATGGCACATCAATGCGAGCTGTGGCAAGAAGGTTTGCTGTGTCTGTCAGCGTAGTGTCCAGAGCATGGAGGCGCTACCAGGAGACAGGCCAGTACATCAGGAGACGTGGAGGAGGCCGTAGGAGGGCAACAACCCAGCAGCAGGACTGCTACCTCCGCCTTTGTGCAAGGAGGAGCAGGAGGAGCACTGCCAGAGCCCTGCAAAATGACCTCCAGCAGGCCACAAATGTGCATGTGTCTGCTCAAACTGTCAGAAACAGACTCCATGAGGGTGGTATGAGGGCCCGACGTCCACAGGTGGGGGTTGTGCTTACAGCCCAACACCGTGCAGGACGTTTGGCATTTGCCAGAGAACACCAAGATTGGCAAATTCGCCATTGGCGCCCTGTGCTCTTCACAGATGAAAGCAGGTTCACACTGAGCACATGTGACAGACGTGACAGAGTCTGGAGACGCCGTGGAGAAAGTTCTGCTGCCTGCAACATCCTCCAGCATGACCGGTTTGGCAGTGGGTCAGTCATGGTGTGGGGTGGCATTTCTTTGGGGGGCCGCACAGCCCTCCATGTGCTCGCCAGAGGTAGCCTGACTGCCATTAGGTACCGAGATGAGATCCTCAGACCCCTTGTGAGACCATATGCTGGTGCGGTTGGCCCTGGGTTCCTCCTAATGCAAGACAATGCTAGACCTCATGTGGCTGGAGTGTGTCAGCAGTTCGTGCAAGAGGAAGGCATTGATGCTATAGACTGTCCCGCCCGTTCCCCAGACCTGAATCCAATTGAGCTCATCTGGGACATCATGTCTCGCTCCATCCACCAACGCCACGTTGCACCACAGACTGTCCAGGAATTGGCGGATGCTTTAGTCCAGGTCTGGGAGGAGATCCCTCAGGAGACCATCCGCCACCTCATCAGGAGCATGCCCAGGCGTTGTAGGGAGGTCATACAGGCACGTGGAGGCCACACACACTACTGAGCCTCATTTTGACTTGTTTAAGGACATTACATCAAAGTTGGATCAGCCTGTAGTGTGGTTTTCCACTTTAATTTTGAGTGTGACTCCAAATCCAGACCTCCATGGGTTGATACATTTGATTTCCATTGATAATTTTTGTGTAATTTTGTTGTCAGCACATTCAACTATGTAAAGAAAAAAGTATTGAACAAGATTATTTCATTCATTCAGATCTAGGATGTGTTATTTTAGTGTTCCCTTTATTTTTTTGAGCAGTGTATATATATATATATATATATATATATATATATATATATATATAAAAATACTTTGACAATGTAAGTATTAATGAACTTGCCATGTCAATAAAGTAAATTGAATTGAATTGAATTGAGAGAGAGAAAGCACAGAAAGAGAGAAAGCACAGAGAAAGCACAGAGAGAGAGAGAAAGCACAGAGAGATAAAGCACACAGAGAGAGAGAAAGCACAGAGAAAGAGAGAGAGAGAGAGAGAGAGAGAGAGAGAGAGAGAGAGAGAGATAAAGCACAGAGAGAGAAAGAAGGCACAGAAAGAGAAAAAGCAGAGAGAGAAAGTACAGAGAGAGAGAGAGAGACATAAAAGACATGGCTACCCAAAGAGGAGCGTGTATGTGGTCACTGCACGACAGGGGAGGTAGAAACAGAGATGTACTTTCTCCTTTACTGTGATAAATATTCCCCACCAAGAGATACATTATTCACAGAAATGACTACATTTATTCCAAATTTTAACTTATTAAACCCAGAGGAAAAACTAAAAAATACTCATGGGCGAAGGAGCAATGGCCATAGCCTGAGGGACACTGAATAGTAACATCTGCATAGTAAGCAGTAACTTACTTATTATTGTTACTACTACTTTTCTACTATTGACTGTTACGATTTTATTGTTATTATTTTTGTATTTAATTTTGTATTATTATTTACTACCATTTTATATTATTGTTTGTTATTGTTTATAATTTTATTACAATGTATATTGTATACATTGTTGCTTTGGCAATATTGACACAATGTTTTTCATGCCAATAAAGCAGCTTGAATTTGAATTTGAATTTGAGAGAGAAAGAGAGAGATAGAGAGAGAGAGGGATAGAAAGCACAGAGAGATAAAGCACACAGAGAGAGACAGAGAAAGCACAGATAGAGAGAAAGCACAGAGAGAGAGAGCATAGAGAGAGAGAGCACACAGAGAGAGAAAGCACTGAGAGAAAGAGATAGCATACAGAGAGAGGGAGAGAAAGAGAGATAGTGAGAGAGAGAGATAGTGAGAGAGAGAGAGAGAGAGAGAGAGAGAGAGAGAGAGAGAGATAGATAGAGTGAAAGCACAGAGAGAGGGAGAGAACGAGAGAGAGAGGGCGAGAAAGCACACAGAGAGAGAAAGCACAGAGAGAGAGAGAGAGAGAGAGAGAGACAGAAAGCACAGAGAGAGAGACAGAAAGCACAGAGAGTAAGCACAGAGTGAGAAAGAATGCACAGAAAGAGAAAGCACAGAGAGAAAGCGAAGGGAGAGAGGGAGAGGGCGAGGGAGAGGGGGAGAGAGAGAGAGAGAGAGAGAAAGCACAGAGAGAGAGAGAGAGAGAGAGAGAGAGAGAGAGAGAGAGAGAGAGAGAGATAAAGCACAGAGAGAGAGAGAGAGAGAGAGAGAGAGAGAGAGAGAGAGAGAGAGAGAGAGAGAGAGAGAGAGAGAGAGAGGGCGAGAATAGGGAGTACAGGAGAGGGCTGAGAATGCACCCTTGTGGGGCCCCAGTGTTGAGGATCAGCGGGGTGGAGATGTTGTTTCCTACCCTCACCACCTGGGGCCGGCCCGTCAGGAAGTCCAGGACCCAGTTGCATAGGGCTGGGTTGAGACCTAGGGTCTCGAGCTTAATGACGAGCTTGGAGGGAACTATGGTGTTAAATGCTGAGCTGTAGTCGATGAACAGCATTCTTACAAAAGTATTCCTCTTGTCCAGATGGGTTAGGGCAGTATGCAGTGTGATTGCGATTGCGTCGTCTGTGGACCTATTGGGACGGTAAGCAAATTGGAGTGGGTCCAGGGTGTCTGGCAGGATGGAGGTGATATGATCCTTGACTAATCTCTCAAAGCACTTCATGATGACGGAAGTGAGTGCTACGGGGCGATAGTCATTTAGCTCAGTTACCTTCGCTTTCTTGGGGACAGGAACAATGGTGGCCCTCTTGAAGCATGTGGGAACAGCAGACTGGGATAGGGACTGACTGAATATGTCCGTAAACACACCAGCCAGCTGGTCTGCGCATGCTCTGAGGACACGGCCAGGGATGTCATCTGGGCCGGCAGCCTTGCGAGGGTTAACACATTTAAATGTTTTTCTCACATTGGCTGTGGTGAAGGAGAGCCTGCAGGTTTTGGTAGCAAGCCGTGTCGGTGGCACTGTATTGTCCTCAAAACGAGCAAAGAAGTTGTTTAGTTTGTCTGGGAGCAGGACTTCATGGTCCGCAACGGGGCTGGTTTTCTTTTTGTAGTCCGTGATTGACTGTAGACCCTGCCACATTCCTCTTGTGTCTGAGCCGTTGAATTGTGACTCTACTTTGTCTCTATATTGACGCTTCCTGTTTTAGTTTCTGTTTGTAGGCTGGGAGCAAGAAAATGGAGTCATGGTCAGACTTGCCGAAAGGAGGGCGGAGAATAGCCTTGTATGCATCACGGAAGTTGGAATAACAATGATCCAGGATTTTACCAGCCCGGGTGGCACATTCGATATGCTGGTAAAATTTCGGGAGCCTTGTTTTCAAATTAGCCTTATTAAAATCCCCAGCCACAATAAATGCAGCCTCAGGATATGTGGTTTCCAATTTACCTAGAGTGAAATGAATTTCTTTCAGTGCCGTTGATGTATCAGCTTGAGGGGGGGATGTACACGGCTGTGATTATAATCGAGGAGATTTCTCTTGGTAGATAATGCGGTCGGCATTTGATTGTAAGGAATTCTATGTCAGGTGAACAAAAGGACTTGAGTTCCTGTATGTTGTTATGATCACACCCCGTCTCGTTAATCATAAGACACACACCCCCGCCCTTCTTCTTACCAGATAGATGTTTGTTTCTGTCCGCGCGATGCGTGAAACCAGGTGGCTGTACCGACTCAGATAACGTGTCCTGAGTGAGCCATGCTTCCGTGAAGCAAAGAACGTTGCAGTCTCGGATGTCTCTCTGAAAGGCAACCCTCGATATGATTTCGTCTACTTTGTTGTCCAGAGACTGTACATTGGCGATTAAAATACTCGGGAGAGGTGCACGATGCGCCCATCGACGTAGCTTGACCAAAAGACCGCCGCGTTTCCCCCTTCTCCTGCGCCGCCGTTGTTTTGAGTCGTCGGGTGCGATCCAGTCTGTTGTCCTGGTTGGGGTACCGAACAGAGAATCCGCTTCGGGAAAGTCCTATTCCTGGTCGCAATGTTGGTATGTTGACGCTGCTATTATATCCAATAGTACCTCCCGGTTGTATGTAATAAAACTTAATATTTCCCGGGGCATCAATGTAAGAAGGTGTGGTGGCCAGAAGGAAACACAGTCCCTCAGCACGCAGCACAGTCACCTGCAGCACCATGGAGAGCACCATCAGAGGACGACACCAGGTCTGGGCTAAACAGTGGTGTTCAGGACCAAGGACAGCTCTAACACAGGTGTGCACCATTTCCCCCATGACAGGGAGCCTCAGCTGCAGACTGTTGGGCCCAATTAGTAGCCACATAAAGAGAACAAAGAAGCCACAGTAGAGGACGGGAGAGGCAGGAGAAGAGAGCAGATACAGAGTGGTGGATGTATCACAGCCCAGGCCTTGGACCAGTCGGAACCCAACCACCCTCTCGGAGATAGAGGCCTAGTTAAGGACGTGAGTAGAATGAACCACCTGAACTAATCCTACACCTCTTCTGCCCCCCCTTCCAGGAGTAAACGGATGCCACAAGGAGAAACCAGAAGAAGGAAGAGTTACCTAAGTTACAGTTTTCTCCCTTGTCCCCTTTCCCCTGCTTTCTGAGAAATATAGAAACCTAAGTTTGCCCCACTGAAACTCTGCCCAGTGAGTGATTTGCTACGACCTCCAGAGTTAAAACCCTCCCAGTCTTGAGAGGGGAGGTTACAAAGGGCTCTTAAGGGATGGTCACGAGAGTGCTCGGGGAGGTGTGTAGGTGTTTCCATCGGTGCGACTACGGTGGAAAGTCCAGACCAGGTCTCCACCATGCAGCGGTTCTTAGGGTTTGCCAACTACTACCGGAGGTTTATCCCGGGGCTTTTGTCAGGTAGCGGCTCCCATTACCTCACTGCTGAAGGGGGGGATGGGTGCGACTGCAGTGGTCAGCTGAGGCGGACAGGGCTTTTGGTCACCTGAAGGCTCTGTTTACCTCGGCTCCCGTGCTGGCTCATCCGAATCCCTCTTTGGCATTTATAGAGGAGGTGGATTCGTCCGAGGCTGGAATAGGAGCTGTGCTGTCTCAGCGCTCAGGTACTCCACTTAAACTCTGCTCCTGTGCCTTCTTTTCGAAGAAGCTCAGCTCGACGGAGCGTAACTATGATGTGGGGGACCGGGAGCTGTTGGCTGTCGTAAAGGCTCTGAAGGCGTGGAGACATTGGCTTGAGGGGGCTAAACACCCTTTTCTCATCTGGACCGACCACCACAATCTGGAGTACATCCAGGCGGTGAGGAGACTGAACCCTCGCCAGGCAAGGTGGGCCATGTTTTTCACCAGTTTTGTTTTCACCCTATCTTACCGACCAGGTTCCCAAAACACTAAGGCAGACGCACTGTCCCGGATGTTTGACACAGAGGAGCGGTCCATGGATCAGACTCCCATACTTCCGGCCTCTTGCATGGTGGCACCGGTGGTGTGGGAACTGGACGCGGACATCGAGCGGGCGTTATGTACAGAGCCCACTCCAGCTCAGTGGCCAGCTGGGCGTCTGTACGTTCCGTCTGCTGTCCGCGACCATTTGATCTATTGGGCCCACACGTCACCCTCCTCTGGTCATCCTGGCATCGGTCGTACAGTGGGCTGTCTTAGTGGGAAGTACTGGTGGTCCACCTTGGCTAAGGACGTGAGGGTTTATGTTTCCTCTTGCTCGGTGTGCGCCCAGTGCAAGGCTCCTAGGCACCTGCCCAGAGGGAAATTACAACCTCTACCCGTTCCACAATGGCCATGGTCGCACCTGTTGGTGGACTTCTTGACGGATCTTCCTCCGTCATAGGGAAACACCACGATCCTGGTTGTTGTTGATAGGTTTTCTAAGTCCTGCCGTCTCCTTCCTTCGCCCGGTCTCCCTATGGCCCTACATCCTGAGGAGGCTCTGTTCACCCACGTCTTCCGGCACTACGGGGTGCCTGAGGACATAGTCTCTGATCGGGGTCCCCAGTTCACGTCCAGGGTCTGGAAGGCATTCATGGAACGTCTGGGGGTCTCGGTCAGCTTCACCTCAGGTTTTCACCCAGAGAGTTAAGGGTAGGTGGAGAGTTAACCAGGATGTGGGTAGGTTTCTGTGGTCACACTGCCAGGACCGGCCGGGGGAGTGGGTGGTTTTCATCCCCTGGGCAGAGATGGCTCAAAACTCACTCCGCCACTCCTCCACTAACGTATCTCCATTCCAGTGTGTACTAGGTTACCAGACTGTTCTGGCACCGTGGCATCAGAGCCAGATCGAGGCTCCTGCGGTGGATGAATGGTTTAGGCGCTCGGAGGAGACCTGGGACGCCGCCCATGTGTACCTGCAACTGGCCGTGAGGTGGCAGAAGGCGAGCGCCGACCGCCACCGTAGTGAGGGTCTGGCTCTCGACCCAAAACCTGCCCCTCCGCCTGCCCTGCCGGAAGCTGGGTCCGCGGTTTGTGGGGCCATTCAAAGTCCTGAGGAGACTGAACGAGGATTGCTATAGGATACAACTTCCCCCAGATTACCGTATTAACCCCTCGTTCCATGTGTCTCTCCTCAAGCAGGTGGTGGCTGGTCCACTCCAGGAGTCTGAGGTGCGGGAGGTTCCTCCGCCCCCTCTGGACATCGAGGGGGCCCCGGCGTATGCTGTTCGAGCCATCTTGGACTCGAGGCGCTGGGCAAGGGGGCTTCAGTACCTCGTGGAGTGGGAGAATGCGGTCGGAGGAGAGATGCTGTGTGCCGGTGGAGGACATCCTGGACCCTTCGTTGCTACAGGAGTTTCACTGTCTCCGTCCGGATCGCCCTGCATCTTGTCCTCCAGGTCGTCCCCGAGGCCGGTGTCGGCACACTGCCTGAGCCGTGTCGGGGGGGGGGGGTACTGTCATGACTTCCGCCGAGGTCGGTCCCTCTCCTTGTTCGGGCAGCGTTCGTCGGTCGACGTCACCGGTCTTCTAACTACCGCCAATCTACTTTTCATTTTCTATGTTTTTTGTCTTCATTATACACACCTGGTTTCTATCCCATAATTACATGTTCCTTATTTAAACCCTCTGTTTCCCCCATGGTTTTTGAGTAAAAATACTTGATTACTAATCTCCGTTGTCCCGCGCCTGACTCTGCTTGCCTGCTCCACCCAGACCTTTGACAGAGACAGAGCTGCATTTTCTGACAAAATGTCAAAAATATAAAACAATTAGAGTGTCATTTCCCCAAATTTGAAACTATTATTTAAGGTTTCAAAGACCTCTCTGATGAGAATAGGCTATCCGTCCTGTTGGGGGAGGACGCAGAGAGCTGTGGGTTGGCAGAGCACTACATTGCTGCCTGCCATAAGTTGAGGGACTGTCTGACAGACCAATCAACCTGCACATGTCCTCTACTGTATGGTTATTGTTCAATGTATGGTTATTTTGACCCTTGGTTATTGTTGTTACTGTTGTCCCATTAACAATTTTGATTGTTATTATTTTCATGTTATAAATATCCCAAGTAAGCTTTGGCAATATGCACATTGTTACGTCATGCCAATAAAGCAAATTGAATTGAATTGGAAAGCACAGAGAGAAGAAAGCACAGCAAGATGAAGCAAAGAGAGAGAGTGAGAGAGAGAGAAAGCACACAGAGAGAGAAAGCACAGAGAGAAAGCACAGGGAGAGAGAGAGGGAGAGAGAGAGAGAGAGAGAATGCACAGAGAGATAGAGAAAGCACAGAGAGAGTGAGGGAGAGTTGGAGAGAGAGATGGCGAGAAAGCACAGAGAGAGAGAGAGAGAGAGAGAGAGAGAGAGAGAGAGAGAGAGAGAGATTGAGAGAGAGAGACAGAAAGCACAGAGAGAGAGGGAGAAAGCACAGAGAGGAAGAATGAATAGAAAGAGAAAAAGCACTGAGAGAGAGAGAGAGAGAGAGACTTTTAACCTCTCTTTAATTACAATCCATTAACACAATAAAAACATGTACCTTTAGCACCTTACTTCATGCATACATAATCCTAATAAAATATATTTTAAACAAATATTTAAAAAATCAGCTTATTTTACAACAATACATTACATCCTCCCTCTTCATTGGGTTTACATAAAATATTTCCAACACCCCATACATAGAAGAAAGAATCAGTATCATTCACCAATTCATAATACTTATACTCCATAACCAGGCTACTTTTAACCAGAGCTCTGAACATGTTCAAAGGATCAGTATCACTATTAAACTGCATTTTTCTCTTTCTTGTCAGCCAAATTGCCATTTTTGCCTTACCGAATAAAACATGAATCAAAACAATTTAGCTTTTATTCGAGGCGCTATATTTGGGTCCAAAAATAAGTCTTTTAACACATCAAGAATTCCCAATAGCCTGGTACAGCCAATAAAAATATATGAAAAACTGTTTCTGGTAGACGACAAAACAAACACTCTTCTCCTTGCAAAGAATTTAGATTAACTTTATAACGGTTTGTTGCTAAAATCCAATGAGAAATCCTCCATTGCAAATCTCCTCTTCTTTTCTCAATTGTTTTTTTATACAATGTCCTCCAACATCCTTTTGGAGAGGCCCCTGATTCAATAAAATTAGTCCATTTGGTCTCTGGAAGATCTTGCAGTTCTCTTATATTAAAATATTTTACACAAACAAGATAAAGTGACTTCTTAGATATAGTGTCAAAGAGACCAATTTCAGGTGTTGTAAAAGAAAGTAATCTTCCATCAACCTCCTGCCAATCTCCTACATTTACACCCACCCTGATGCTGGGGAATACATTCTCCACCCTTTCTGCTTGCAATGGTATTATAGTAAAAGACTCCTGTATCTCAACTAATAATTTTTCAACAGTCCGAACAGAATGAATACCCATCTTCGAGGCCAGTTTTTCTGCAGAAATCCATTTGTCCCTTGACCGAAGATGACAGATTTGACATATTCCTGCTTTAACCAAGCTTGCGCAGACACCTTTTGCTTGTAACATCACACTAGTTAACAGAGGATTAAAAATCAAAGGCTCTTCAAGCACCCACTCATGGGTTACCTCAGACAGCTCTCTTTTAACAATAAATATTTGCCACGCATTTAAGACTGATGAATAAAAAGAAGAGAGTCCATTAAAATCCACTTCTTTCAAATTCATTAAAAATAGGTGTCCATCCAAGTTCATCCGCCCCACTCTTTTTAGTAAAGCACAAGCTATTTTTGTCCAGTTCTGAGGCTGATTATTTAGGAGTCTTTGTACAATCTGCAGTCTAAACGCAGCTACCTTGGACTTAATGTCCATCAGTCCTTGGCCTCCTTCACTTAACTGCAGATACACTACTGATTCTCTCAACCAGTGTTGTCCATTCCAAAATAAATTTACCAACACTCTTTGAATTTCCCTAATGAGTTCATCTGGTGGGTTTAACACAATTAATTTATGCCATAAAATAGAGGCAGCAATATTATTTACAACCAGCACTCTCCCTCTATATGATAATTGAGGTAATATCCAATTCCATTTTGATAATCTATTACAAATTTTATCTTTAACTGTTTCCCAGTTTTTTCTTTGATGTACTTCTCAACCTAAAAAGATGCATAAAAACTTAAATCCATCTTTTTCCCATTTTACATTTCCAGGGATTACGGGTTTTGCATTGACATGATGGTATTTATCTTTATCATTGCACCAAAATGCTTCCGTTTTTACTCCAGTTCAGTTTAGCAGATGATGCTCTCTCATATAAAGAGATACTGTAAATAACAACATCAATATCTCTTTGATCTTTCACAATTACAGTAATATCATCTGCATATGTTGTTAACTTAAACGCATTGCCGTTTCCATCAATATTTAGACCAGACAGTTCTTTTCTTAAAATACATAAGAGTGGTTCCACTGCTAAAGCGTATAACTGACCAGACAATGGGCATCCTTGCCTTATACCTTTAAGCAAACTTATTGGTTTACTTAACCCACCACCTATTTTTAAAATACACGAGGCATTCATATATAAGAGTTGGATCCAAGAAATAAAACCATCTCCAAACCCAAAAGCACTCATTGTATCATACAGAAATCCATGATCCACTCCATCGAATGCTTTTTCCTGATCCAGGAACAGAAAGCCAACATTCACTTCATATAGTTTAGAGTAATCTAAAATGTCTCTGATCATAAAAATGTTATCATAAATGGTTCTTTCTGGAATGCAGTAGGATTGATCTTGATGTATTACATCTCTTAATACAGTTTTCAGCCTATTTGCCAACACTTTAGCTATTAGCTTATAATCAGTTGTTAGAATTGACACAGGCCTCCAGTTTTTAAGATCACTCAAGTCACCTTTTTTAGGTAATAGTGTTACCCGTTGGCAACTTGTGGGAACCCGTTTTTCTTTAAAACACTCTTGGATCACCTCATAAAAGTATTTTCCAATGTAGTTCCACACAGCTTTAAAAAAGTCTACTGATAGTCCATCAATTCCAGGTGCTCTACCAGTCTTCATCTGCTTCACGGCATCAGTTAACTCCTCAAATGATACAGTACTGTCCAGATTCTCCCTCTGCGGTTTAGTGAGAGAAGGCAACTGCTGCAGTATCTGTGACACACATTCATTCTCCGTTTCTTCTTTTCTATACAAGTTTGAATAAAAGTCCACATAATCTTTCTCATTTCTCTTGCATCAAAAGTCTTTCGTCCATCAGGTTTTGTTAAACAATAGATTTCATTTTGTTTCTTTGACACTTTTTCTAAATTAAAAAAATATGCAGTGGGAGCATCTATCTCATGTACAGACATAAACCGAGATCTTATCAGGGCACCTTTTGCCCGCACTTGCAACAAATCTTCTAGATCACGTTTCTTTTCACCCAACATTCCAGCTGAAGATGAATTAGATTTCTGAATCATACCAGATGTGATATGTAAAATATCTTGTTCTATTTCAAACATTTTTTGTTTTATTTTTCTTGTTGAAAAACATGTATACTGCTGACAAAATATTTTTATTTGCGTCTTTCCTATTTCCCACCATTGTATCAAATTATCAAATTCCTTTTTTTTTAGAACCCCACTCCTTCCAAAACATTTCAAATTGATCAATTAACTCTTTTTCTTTCAACAATGCAACATTACATTTCCAATACGGACTTTTAAAACTAGCTTGTGTCAAAACAATATTAACTGTAATAGAATTGTGATCTGATAGACAACTTGTTAAATATTACACCCCATTATTCTATTATTTTCAGCACACTTGACATAAAACATGTCCAGTCTTGCTACTCTTATCATTCCCTGCGAAACTTTTGTTGATGTATATTGCTTAATCTCTTTATTCCTGTCTCTCCATACATCTACCAAACCATTCTGAACTATAATACTTTTTAAAACAGCAACTGATACAGGATGTGGTTCCTCATTATTCCTATCTAAAAGAAAATTAAGAGAACAATTCCAATCCCCCCCAATGATTAGCATACCATCTAAAGTATAGCTTTTTAAAAACTCTCCTAATTTTCTAAACATGATGATTCTATCTGACCCTTTATTTGGAGCATAAATATTTATAAAAACGAATATCTGTTTTTCAACTTTAGCTTTCACCATCAAAATACGTCCTCTCTCTATTTCCATTTCTGATAAAATATTGACTTTAAGGTGAGTTGAAAATAAAACAGCTACACCTGCACTAACCCTGGTGCCATGGCTTAAACAAAGATTTCCTTCCCACCAAAAATGTAACTCAGATTCATTTTCTATATCACTATGAGTTTCTTGTAAATATATTACTTCTGAATTCTTAAGCCTAAGAAAAACTATTTTTCCTCCATCCCTCAACCCATTCACATTTAATGATCCTAGTCTAAGAATCAGCATGGCAGGGGAGCGGGAAGAAAACAAAAACACCCAGTGACAGAAAAACAAACCAAAAATGTGGATATTTCCCACACCCATTTGCTTTATTTTTTCCATTCTAACATGGGGGAAAATTTTTGCAACATCAACCTTTTTCCCTTTAGTGAAATCCAGAAACTCATTTAATTCTTCTACCGAATAAACATCCTCACAGATTGACTACAATCTATCTCCGAAAACTCCGAACAATTGTCACAATTGTCCCCTTCTTCATCACTGTTTTCACTCTCCATAAGCACGTTATTCTGTAACCCGCTAACACTCGCAACCTCATCAACGTGAACAAATTCCTTATCCTTAACAGCAACAACTTCGTCCATCAAAACAATCGGACCTACAACATTATCACCAACTCGCATAGATGAAATAAACTCACTCACCTCTGCCTTTGAACTTGAATCTAAAGCACTCCTCTCGAGATCACAACCAGTCTGAAGAGTAACGCTGGGTTTCCCTGCCGAAACCGTAGCCTCCAAATCCTTATCGTTAACTCTGTTTATCTTTAGTTTTTTTTCTGAAATTATTACCTCCTTTACTACTATGGGCCGTTTTTCTTTGTTTTTACTTTCGCTTTTATCGCTTTGAACCGTTTGTTTATCATGATTCCCTTCATTCTTTCATTTTCTGACTGTTTCTTATGCGGGCACGTGAACTTCTTATGTCCTAAATCACCGCATTCAAAACAACGCAAGCTATCTGTCGTTGCAAAAATCATATAAGAACTATCCCCTTGTTCAATGCGAAACGAGATATCCAATTCCTTAGATTGCGCATTTAAAAACATGAATACTTGCCTTCGAAAAGACATCACGTGTTTTAATGCTGCGTTTTTACACCCTAGCGGCAACATTTTAATGGATCCAGCAAATTTTCCAAAGCGACTCAGTTCTTTTAGAATTTGCTAATTGGAGATAAATGGTGGCGCGTTTGAAATGGTAACCCTGGTAGCAGGTGCTCGCAAAGGCATCACTTGCACCAGGGAATCCGCAACAACAATTCAATTTTCAACAAGGCTGTTTACGAATCTTTCCTCTTTTACAAACACAACCACCGCCTTATTCATTCTGGATGCCAATGCTACATTTTCGTGCCCTACAATCTCGCCCATTGCCAAAAGCACTTCTTCCACGGTGCACGCTTGATCGGAGAAAACTTTACACCCATTCTTGATAGTTAACCCCGGCGTCCCATCACCCGAGAAAGACGCCATGGCCCCAATCAAACTAATTAATATAATAAGTAATTTGATAAAATAAACCAAACAACCAAACAAACAAAACTTAAATAAACAAGCAAAAAAAAATCACCCCACGCCACACTTCCGCTCCCAGCATGCAACCCACACTCAGAGAGAGAGAGAGAGAGAGAGAGAGAGAGAGAGAGAGAGAGAGAGAGAAAGCACAGAGAGATCGAGGGAGAGTTGGAGAGAGAGATGGCGAGAAAGCACACAGAGAGAGAGAGACAGAAAACACAGAGAGAGATAAAGCACAGAGAGAGAGAGAGACAAAGCACAGAGAGAGAGAGAGAGAGAGAGACAAAGCACAGAGAGAGAGAAAGCACAGAGAGAGAGAGAGAGACAGAGAGAGAGAGAGTGAGCACACAGAGAGAGATAAATCACAGAGAGATAGAGAAAGCACAGAGAGATAGAGAAAGCACAGAGAGAGAGAGAGAGAGAGAGAGAGAGAGAGAGAGAGAGAGAGAGAGAGAGAGAGAGAGAGAGAGAAAGCACAGAGAGAAAACACAGAGAGAGAGAGAGAGAGAGAGAGAGAGAGAGAGAGAGAGAGAGAGAGAGAGAGAGAGAGAGAGAGAGAGAGAGAGAGAGAGAGAGAAAGCACAGAGAGATCGAGGGAGAGTTGGAGAGAGAGATGGATGGCGAGAAAGCACACAGAGAGAGAGAGAGAGAGAGAGAGACAGAGACAGAAAGCACAGAGAGAGATAAAGCACAGAGAGAGAGAGACAAAGCACAGAGAGAGACAGAGAGAGAGAGAGAGAGAGAGAGAGAGAGAGAGAGAGAGAGAGAGAGAGAGAGAGAGAGAGAGAGAGAGAGAGAGAGAGAGAGAGAGAGAGAGAGAGAGAGAGAGAGAAAGCACAGAGAGATCGAGGGAGAGTTGGAGAGAGAGATGGCGAGAAAGCACACAGAGAGAGAGAGACAGAAAACACAGAGAGAGATAAAGCACAGAGAGAGAGAGAGACAAAGCACAGAGAGAGAGAGAGAGAGAGAGACAAAGCACAGAGAGAGAGAAAGCACAGAGAGAGAGAGAGAGACAGAGAGAGAGAGAGTGAGCACACAGAGAGAGATAAATCACAGAGAGATAGAGAAAGCACAGAGAGATAGAGAAAGCACAGAGAGAGAGAGAGAGAGAGAGAGAGAGAGAGAGAGAGAGAGAGAGAGAGAGAGAGAAAGCACAGAAAGAGAGAAAGCACAGAGAGAAAACACAGAGAGAGAGAGAGAGAGAGAGAGAGAGAGAGAGAGAGAGAGAGAGAGAGAGAGAGAGAAAGCACAGAGAGATCGAGGGAGAGTTGGAGAGAGAGATGGATGGCGAGAAAGCACACAGAGAGAGAGAGAGAGAGAGAGAGAGAGAGACAGAGACAGAAAGCACAGAGAGAGATAAAGCACAGAGAGAGAGAGACAAAGCACAGAGAGAGACAGAGAGAGAGAGAGAGAGAGAGAGAGAGAGAGAGAGAGAGAGAGAGAGAGAGAGAGAGAGAGAGAGAATGCACAGAGAGATAGAGAAAGCACAGAGAGATTGAGGGAGAGTTGGAGAGAGAGATGGCGAGAAAGCACACAGAGAGAGAGAGAGAGAGAGAGAGACAGAAAGCACAGAGAGAGATAAAGCACAGAGAGAGAGACAAAGCACAGAGAGAGAGAGAGAGAGAGAGAGAGAGAGAGAGAGAGAGAGAGAGAGCACAGAGAGAAAGAGAAAGCAGAGAGAGAGAGAGAGAGAGAGAGAGAACAGGCTCAGGGAGCACAGCCTTGCCATTGAGAAGGGTAGACACAGGAAAACCTGGCTCCCTGTAGAGGAAAGGCTGTGCAACCACTGCACAACAGCAGAAGCTGAGACAGAGCTGCATTTCCTGACAAAATGTAAAAAATATAAAACAATTAGAGAGTGTCATTTCCCTAAATTTGAAACCCTTATTCAAGGCTTCAAATACCTCTCTGATGAGGATAGGCTACCCATCCTGTTGGGGGAGGATGCAGAGAGCTGTGGGTTGGCAGCGCACTACATTTCTGCCTGCCATAAGATGAGGGACAGTGTCTGACAGACCTGCACATGTCCTCTACTGTATGCTCATTGTTATTGTTTAATGTATGGTTATTTTGACCCTTGGTTATTGTTGTTACTGTTGTCCCGTTGACAATTTTGATTCTTGTTATTTTCATATTGTAAATATCGAAAGTAAGCTTTGGCAATATGTACATTGTTACGTCATGCCAATAAAGCAAATTGAATTGAATTGAATTGAGAGAGAGAGAGAGAGAGAGAGAGAGAGAGAGAGAGAGAGAGAGAGAGAGAGAGAGAGCACAGAGAGAGAGGAAGCACGGGTGGGAGGGGGGTGGGCACGGCAATCACACACATACACACCTCTTATGTCAAGAGGTGAATTTACAGACATGGAGGTTGAATAAGAAAGAAAGAGTGTGATGAATGGAGTTTATCACTCTCTGTACTGTCACAAATTCCTCCCGGGGCTGGGAGAAACATAATTTGAAGAAATACTGTTGCACAAAGGTTTGTTGAACTCGGTTTCCCCAACATAATATCCAAGAGATGCCTATGGCTTTGTGAGGAGCCCACTACGCTATAACAGTGACTCAGCTACAAGGCCATCCACCAGCAATCACTCTGTGTGCTGATCAGAGTTTCTAATGTTGCTGAAACTGAGAGGATTTGTTTTTCTTACTTTAATTAAACCATGAGGACGTTCTTTGAATTCTCTCTCCTCTCCTACTTCTTTACCCCAGCTGTGAGGAGGTAGCATGCCAGTCAGGGGCACTGGCAGGCAGGCACTGCAGGGTAAACTTCAGTGCACACATACTCCCATGCCAATCCTCCCACACACACACACACACACGCACACATCTCCTCCGGATCAGATCATGCCTCTCACTCCCCTCACCATCTCCCATTATGAGAGGGAAGGAGTCAAGAAGTCATGACGATGCGTGTAAAATTAGACAGAATATGTATTGGATTTGTCAAATCTGACTTTGCGTGAGTGCTTTACGGTTTTACCTCCCCCCTCTGGACTGTATGAAGTCAAAGGTGTGAAAATCCTCCATCTGGTCTGGCAGCATCTCCATCCATGCACCTGAGTCCTACTTTTACATAATCCTGACCTCTGCTAGCTAATGCATCAATGAGATCCCAACCCAACCAAAAACCAAATGATTACATAAACCAAGTAAATACTACAGAAAATATGCATTGCCTTTAAAATGCAGAAACCTTTTAGATATTGATCTCCCACGTGATTTGTTTTGCATCTTTCACCAATGACACTGTCCCATGGTAAGTGCGTGTTTAAAATGCAGCATGGTAACTGCATTTACCTTTCATATCATTTAAATATTTGGTATATTTTCAGGAAAAATTATATTGTGATATGATTAATTTCCCCCCCTTTCCATCACTTTACTGTGTACTGGCCAGGCAAGCTCAATCAGCAACAAAGATTTTTTGATCCCAGGTCTGGTAAACAGTTATACAGACAACACCTCAAGTCAATAAGAGGGTACACTATGGTCATCGACACAGACAAACTCCCCAGATAGTTTCAGGACTGGCTAAAGCAGTAAAAAAGTGATACTTGAGACAGATGTGTCCTTTGTGCACCCAACCCACCCAGTGCATCTCTCACTGATCTCTCACCCCCCTCTCACCACCCCCCTGATGTACACTGTTCTTACCCATGCCAATAGAGCTGAGGTGAGAGTGGGGAAACAGCAGCACAATTAACTTGTTAGGGATCGGCTCATGAGGTGACCGTTTTGGAGAGCCTGGCGTGCCCAAAGTAAAATGCCTCCCATTCAGGCCCAGAAGATAGGATATGCACATATTTAGATAGGAAACACTCTGAATTTTCCAAAAGTGTTAACCATTTGTCTGTGAGTAAAACAGAACGCATATGGCAGGCGAAACCCCGAGGAATTTCTGTCCTGGAAAACGTGATTTTGACACATTGCTCATTTGGAACCCCTCCCTCATGAAAATGACCATATAAGGGCATATGAATGCAGTACCCATTGCTTCCTTTAGATGTCAACAGTCTCGAGACAGTGTAAATTTTCAATTTGGATGCTTTAGACCAGAGAATAAGAGCAAACCAGGAAGTGTACTTTTTATGTCAACAGTACCCAGTGTCTTTTTTACTGTCTTTATCGATCAGTTTATATTCCGGTTGATTTATAATAGTAAATATACGTAAAAGTGTTCCTAAGGATACATTTAAAACTATGTTTGATTGTTCTTGGACAAGTTTATAGGTATAAGATGAACGAGTTCTCGTCACGTTTCAATGGAGGAGTGGAGGCTGTCGTTTCTGATTATAACGCGCAAACCAAATGGAGATGTATGGATAAAATACATTACTTTTTCTAACAAAAGAACCATGGATTGTCTTCGTTGGACACTTATGATGACCTCAGCAGAAGTTCTTCAACAGGTAATTGATTTGTTTTCGCTGTGAAATGTGTTATGTGTGTGCCGTGATGGCTAATCAATTCATGGCTATGGGAAAAATATGTGAGGTGCTACCCTCAAACAATCAAATGTGCTGCTTTCGCCATAAAGCCTTTTTGAAATCTGACAACGCTGTGATATTGCCAAGAAACAGAGCTTTTGATGAGTATGGAACACTTGTATATTGGTGGATGTTTAATAATTCAACTTTTGGATTTTGAATTTGGCGCCTTACATTTCACCTGGTAGTGTCGGGATTGGGCTAGCGCCCCAGCAATCCCTGAGAGGTTAAACTGATTTCATTAGATGTGACATGTGCCATTGAACTCCAATGGCCTACAGTACATTATTTACATACAGGTTACTTCCAAAAGAAAGGACACACATGAGTAAATGAGGGATACAACATTTATTGAAAGCACGTGCTTCCACACAGGTGTGGTTCCTGAGTTAACTACTTAGGGAGTGGTGGGGCGCTAGCGCTACCCCACTCCCGACACTACCCGGTGAAATGCAAGGTGCCAAATTCAAAATCCAAAAGTTGAATTATTAAACATTCATCAATATACAAGTGTTGCATAGTCATCAAAAGCTCTGTTTCTTGGCAATATCACAACGTTGTCAGATTTCAAAAAGGCTTTAGTAAAGCACTACATTTGATTGTTTGAGGGTAGCACCTCCCGTATTTTCCCATTAGCATAAATTCATAAACCATCACGGTTCACACAAAACACATTTCACAGCGAAAACAAATCCCTTACCTTTTGAAGAACTTCTGCTGAGGGCTCCAACGAAGACATCCAATGGTTCTTTTGTTAGAAAAAGTTACTTATTATATGCATAAATCTCCGTTTGGTTGGCACATTATGTTCATAAAATACAGCGTCCACTCGCCCATTGAACCGTGAAGAGCCTATACCTCTACACTTGTCCAAGAACAATGAAACATTATTGATAATGTATCCTTAGGAACACTTTTATGTATATTTAGTATAATATTTCAACCAGATTATAAACTGGGCGATAGGAAAGGAAAAAACCACAGTGTGCGCGAGCCCGTGAACGCGCATCCTCTTCTGTTTACATCCGATGACCACTTCGAAATTCTTCTTCTATTACCATCCAGAGCAACTAAACATCATCAAACACTGTCTAGAGACTGTTGACATCCAGTGGAAGCAATAGGTACTGCAATCTTACTCCCATATATGGTCATTATCAATAGGAAGGGGTTCAAAATGAGGCAATGTGTCAAATACACTTTTTCCAGGACAGAAATTCCTTGGGTTTTCGCCTGCTATATCCGTTCTGTTATACTCACAGACAATATTTTAACACTCTTAGAAACTTCATAGTGTGTCCTATCCAATAGTACTAATTACGTGCATATCCTATTTTCTGGGCCTGAGTGGGAGACATTTTACTTTGGGCACGCCAGACTCTCCAAAACCGTCACCTCGGGAGCCGCTCCCTAATTAAGCAATTAACATCCCATCATGCTTATGGTCATGTATAAAAATGCTGGGCAGGCCATTATTTTGGCTACCATGTCTAGAAGAACAGATCTCAGTGACTTTGGAAGAGGGGCCTCAAAGGAGCATCAGGGGTTTATAGGGTGTGTGTGTGTGTGTGTGTCTCAGTCACCAGATCTCAACCCAATTGAACACTTATGGGAGATTCTGGAGACAGCGTTTTCCACCACCCTCAACAAAACACCAAATGATGGTGTTTCCTCCTTCCAGACACTTGTAGAATCTTTGCCAAGACGAATGGAAGCTGTTCTGGCTCGTGGTGGCTCAATGCCCTATTAAGACACGCGATGTAGGTGTTTCCTTTATTTTGGCAGTTATCTGTAAATACAGTATCTAATGTATATTTATAACTGTCAATACAGAGGAACATAAAGCAGGGTTCAGTAGGTGGTGATAACATTAACAAAGGATCACCATTCTGCTTTCCAGAATTAGCCACATTGCCTCTCTTCTCGATTTGTAGTTGGTCTGGTCCTGTTATTGACTAGGATAGAAAGAAAAATCTGAATATGTTGGACAAAAACTATCCAGTATAACTGGTCGTAAAGCGTTCAAACAAAAAACATTTTCCAAAACAAAAATTATATTTCTCATTATAGGTTGTAATGAGATTTCCACTTTTCTCACCAATATAATTAATACAAATCTCCTGTTGTTGACAGCCATTACAGAAACACAGAACAATTAGTGTTGTTAAGTGTTAATCTGTTGTGTAGCATGGGAATGCCTTCTTCATTTGTTTGGGGCTGTGTTTATTTGTCTAATATATTTCTAATTTACTTTAAGAATTCAGGCCTGGACATTTACAGTTGAAATGATTTAATGAATACACTGGGTTCTCTTCTGGGACTTGACTTATCTTTAACGTTATCCTTGAAGACCAGCTGGGATATTCTCTCAGTAAACAGTGTGGTGCTCTCAGAGAGATTAAAGGGGTTCGTGTTTAAGGACTGCACAGCTTACACAATACCGTTGTTCACTATTGTACAGGAGGATCCAATCTCATACCACCCTGGAGGCTGCCTAGATACATGTACTGTAAACACATATCACTGTTCTAATCAGGAGGTCTTTCTATGCTCATGACCACACAGTAAACAGGTATTAATACATCTTAAGAAGCTGCTGGGATCGGGGGGACTGGCATTGTGACTGGATTTTCAGATGGATTTTCTCATGATGACAGTACACGACTGAACAATTATTTTAAGAGACTGGTGGTTTCTCTACGCTTCAGTAGTTTCAATATTTTATGTTGTGGAATTGAGGGACTGATGTCTGGAGCTGTAATGCATGTCCCATGTTAACAGATACATTATGCACACCTGGGCATTAAAACCACTTTCATCACTACCCCAAAAAAACACATGTCCAGACTACTTTATATAAAATGTTGTTTCTGTTCAACAGAGCATTGGCAACATTATAGTTCCTACAACCAGGGGCCATATACAGTGGGGCAAAAAAGTATTTAGTCAGCCACCAATTGTGCAAGTTCTCCAACTTAAAAAGATGAGAGAGGCCTGTAATTTTCATCATAGGTACACTTCAACTATGACAGACGAAATGAGAAAAAGAAATCCAGAAAATCACATTGTAGGATTTTTAATTTATTTATTTGCAAATTATGATGGAAAATAAGTATTTGGTCAATAACAAAAATACTTTGTTATATACCCTTTGTTGGCAATGACAGAGGTCAAACGTTTTCTGTAAGTCTTCACAAGGTTTTCACACACTGTTGCTGGTATTTTGGCCCATTCCTCCATGCAGATCTCCTCCAGAGCAGTGATGTTTTGGGGCTGTCGCTGGGCAACACGGACTTTCAACTCCCTCCAAAGATGGGGTTGAGATCTGGAGACTGGCTAGGCCACTCCAGGACCTTGAAATGCTTCTTACGAAGCCACTCCTTCGTTGCCTGGGCGGTGTGTTTGGGATCATTGTCATGCTGAAAGACCCAGCCACATTTCATCTTCAATGCCCTTGCTGATGGAAGGAGGTTTTCACTCAAAATCTCACGATACATGGCCCCATTCATTCTTTCCTTTACACGGATCAGTCGTCCTGGTCCCTTTTCAGAAAAACAGCCCCAAAGCATGATGTTTCCACCCCCATGCTTCACAGTAGGTATGGTGTTCTTGGATGCAACTCAGCATTCTTTGTCCTCCAAACACGACGAGTTGAGTTTTTACCAAAAAGTTCTATTTTGGTTTCATCTGACCATAAGACATTCTCCCAATCCTCATCTGGATCATCCAAATGCTCTCTAGCAAACTTCAGACGGGCCTGAACATGTACTGGCTTAAGCAGGGGGACACGTCTGGCACTGCAGGATTTGAGTCCCTGGCGGCGTAGTGTGTTACTGATGGTAGGCTTTGTTACTTTGGTCCCAGCTCTCTGCAGGTCATTCACTAGGTCCCCCCGTGTGGTTCTGGGATTTTTGCTCACCGTTCTTGTGATCATTTTGACCCCACAGGGTGAGATCTTGCGTGGAGCCCCAGATCGAGGAAGATTATCAGTGGTCTTGTATGTCTTCCATTTCCTAATAATTGCTCCCACAGTTGATTTCTTCAAACCAAGCTGCTTACCTATTGCAGATTCAGTCTTCCCAACCTGGTGCAGGTCTACAATTTTGTTTCTGGTGTCCTTTGACAGCTCTTTGGTCTTGGCCATAGTTGTGGACAGGTGTCTTTTATACTGATAACAAGTTCAAACAGGTGCCATTAATACAGGTAACGAGTGGAGGACAGAGGAGCCTCTTAAAGAAGAAGTTACAGGTCTGTGAGAGCCAGAAATCTTGCTTGTTTGTATGTGACCAAATACTTATTTTCCACCATAATTTGCAAATAAATTCATTAAAAATCCTACAATGTGATTTTCTGGATTTTTTTCCCTCATTTTGTCTGTCATAGTTGAAGTGTACCTATGATGAAAATTACAGGCCTCTCTCATCTTTTTAAGTGAGAGAACTTGCACAATTGGTGGCTGACTAAATACTTTTTTGCCCCACTGTATACAGCATATACAGTGAATTACTTTTAAAGAGCAGTTAACATCAAATTGACAGAGTTTCTAATCTGTACCTGTGCTCTCTCTATACTGAGCTTGCTGCCAAAGAGAGCAATCAGTGAGAAAGTCATGTTAGCAGCATATAGACGTGCTAGCTGACAATGTCACAAAATGATGCACACACTTCAAATGTCTATGTGTTTTTGTGATGATGCGTGGCCAGATAGCTAGCAACAATTACAAGAAGCTGCCGTGTGAATTGTAGGTGGCTCATTTCAGCTAGTTTTATCTTGTTCTTGATACCATGTCTTGTTTTGAGGTGTTTTGACTGATGTCATGGCAATGCTAATGTGGCAAAAATTGTGGCTAGCTAACCAACAACTGTAACAATGTATTTGAGGGACAACAAGTGCTCATTGTGCACATGTATTTATGTTTTCAATAAACATTTTAGACTAAATATAGTTTACATGTTGTCAACAATATAAGCCAACCCCGACTGTTTTGCGCCATAGTTGTGCATCCGTCGGTTTTGTTGCTAAACAACCAACCCATCTATTGCTAAGTGTGAACGTTAAAGGTCCAATGTAGCCTTTTTTATCTACATTTCTGGGTAACAATTAGGACCCAACTGGGATTGTTTACAATTAAAATGGTCAAAAAGAAACAAAAAGAGCTTCTTAGCAAAAAGCTATTTCTCCATCAACATTTTTGCTAGGATTGTCTGGGATTGGCCTGAGTGAGGGGCCTAACTGGAGGAGCCTAATGGGAGGGATATGTAAGCTGAAAACTAGCTGTTATTGGCAAAGAGGAGGGCAAACTCTCTTTGTTATTGGTCTATTAATTTATGCTACCTGGTGATGTCGCCAGGAGGTCCAAAAACCCCACCCTTGCAAATAAGCTAAAATGTCAGGCGGTCTATTCAAACAGCTCTTACATTGAAAGGGCATAATCATCCTTTTCACAATTTCACAGTATTATTCCCACCTCATAGTGTGGAAATATATGTAAAACAGGAAATCATGTTTTTGACTGCACTGCCCCTTTAATGTTACACATTTCAAATGATTTAGTGAGGTTTAGATAGTTATATCTGTCAAGGGATGTTATTAGAAGGAAAATGGTTTGACTTAATTCTACAACATGGTTTTAGCACACTATAATATATTTATAATTTTCATTGTTGGACATAAAAGACAGTAAAATCACTAGGAATTCAGCTCAAAGTTATTTTGATTCAGGAAATCTGTTCCAAAGTATTCTCAAGAATAGGGTATGTGATCGTATCCCAATGTTATCAGGGTTTGAAATGATTGTTTTTTTGTCTAATATTATATCTGTTTGGGATTCTTGCAGTCAATTTGCAGTCTACAAATTATTTAGTATGTGTTCCGGCTCCCCGACCATCTGTTCAAGAAAAAAATCGGGCCACGACTGAATGTAATTGGGGACCCCTGCTATATGCTATAGTATATTATAGCAAGGACCCTCTCCCTACCCCAAAAAGCCCCCCTCTCCTTACCAAATAATTGCCACTCAAACAGTTTGATGCTCTGGCCAGGATGCTCTGGCCAAGATGAGCATTAACCCGAGATAACCGACAATCACATAGCATATCATTGTTTTTGTTTAGGTGATGTCGGAGATGTAACTGTGTTGGAGCTATCAAATCAGTGAGCGGCTGCTCTTGTGTTCATTGTCACGAAACATCTCACGTTCCAGCCGTGTTTGAAGTTCAGGATGAGAAAGTGTAGCATATATAGAAGGATTTATATCAGCCTAATCGATGTGTAGATTACATCACACATTCCATGGTTTGAACTTGTAACACGGCTGCATAGGATTTCTACTAATGCAACTCGGTGCATCCAATGGCGATGTCCTCGATAGGTATAACGCCGGGAGCAGGGTAACGCAGGTTAACACTAACATCTAATTGAATCCTGGCCTCTGTCAGTGAAGTTAATAATGTGATAGTATGACTTGTTTATCATACACCTCCTGTTTCAAAAAAGTTTTTAGCAAATTACAAAGATAAAGCATCAAATACTCAGCTGGGGTCATGTCTTCCATCTGTTAATGAATTGAGGCACAGTCAGTGAGGGCCTAATTTTTTATCAGTGAAAAAAAAATATTTTTAATGGTTTCTGTCTTTTCACAATGTTCTCTCCTGTGATTAATTACTAAACCTTGCGCAAAGACAGGCATGTACAAGATACAAAATACAAAATGTTACCCAGCAGTTTCTAATGAGGATAGAAAATGTAGTCTATTTTCATTATCTTCATTATTCTGTCCTTTGTTATCGTAAACTTGAGGCTTAACATTTGTATTTTAGTGAAACAATGCCATACGTAATCCTCCAATATGAAACCCTGTAGAAGGTATTTCATATTTAATAACATGAGAACAAATAAAACTGTCAAAGTCAGTCAGTGTGCTATTTTGATGGGAGGGAGAAAAGAACCCCTACAGGCCTAGCAATTTAAGTAGTTTGGAGTCAGCTGACTGCAGTTCTACCAGAATACTGACTGGCGGGTTTAGATTAACTACAGCAACAGATCAGTTTAATTTCTCTACATGTACGTCTCTTGCATGACAATAAGGCGTCTCTGCTGTGTCTACAATACCAAGCGAGAAGATGCAGCTCCAGCGTTCTCTCATTAAGAAACCATCAAGTGCCTCGGTAACAACTCTAAGATAGGGAATGACAAATCACTCCTCTTTGCATTACAATCTAGCGTGATTCGCAGGAGAGAATCACTAAAGCATAGGACGAGGGGTCGATTTGCTCATAGCGAGACAGCAGATATGAGTAATGAATGATTATCTGCAGATAACAAGACAATGCAGAGATCTGTTCTTGCACCTCAGGGGTAACGACACACTGTAATGTGGCTACAGTAATGGCTGGAGCTACCAAGTCCATGATATTAAACAGACTGGCACTAATTAATTGTACATATGCTCCATATATTGTTTAGATGACTACTGGATTAAAACGTACTCAGATGTCCTGTCAGTTATTCTGGTGGTAGAGCCATGAATTGCTGTCAATAGCCAACACAGCTCAGATGTGAATGTAACAAAGAAAATGAGACATAGAATTAGCAGAACATGAACCATGGATAAATTAACAAAAGTTCACAAATAGATCACCGACCATTTCGAATCTCACCCTATCTTCTCCTCTATGCAATCTGGTTTCCGAGCTGGACATGGGTGCACCTCAGCCACGCGCAAGGTCCTAAACGATATCATAACCGCCATCGATAAAAGATAATACTGTGCAACCGTTTTCATCGACCTGGCCAAGGCTTTCGACTCTGTCAATCACCACATTCTTATTGGCAGACTCAACAGCCTTGGTTTCTCACATGACTGCCTCGCCTGGTTCACCAACTACTTCTCAGACAGAGTTCAGTGTGTCAAATCGGAGGGCCTGTTGTCCGGACCTCTGGCAGTCTCTATGGGGGTGCCGCAGGGTTCAATTCTCGGGCTGACTCTTTTCACTGTATACATCAATGATGTCACTCTTGCTGCTGGTGATTCTCTGATCCACCTCTACATAGACGACATTCTGTATACTTCTGGCCCTTCTTCGGACACTGTGTTAACTAACCTCCAGAAGAGCTTCAAACAACTCTCCTTCCGTGGCCTCCAACTGCTCTTAAATGCAAGTAAAACTAAATACATGCTCTTCAACCAATTGCTGCCCGCACCTGCCCGCCCGTTCAGCATTACTACTCTGCACGGTTCTGACTTAGAATATGTGGACAACTACAAATACCTAGGTATCTGGTTAGACTGTAAACTCTCCTTCCAGACTCACATTAAGCATCTCCAATCCAAAATTAAATCTAGAATCGGCTTCCTATTTCGCAACAAAGCATCCTTCACTCATGCTGCCAAACATACCTTTCTAAATTTGACTATCCTACCGATCCTTGACTTCGACGATGTCATTTATAAAATAACCTCCAACATTCAACTCAGCAAATTGGATGCAGTCTATCACAGTGCCATACGTTTTGTTACGAAAGCCCCATATACCACCCACCACTGCGACCTGTATGCTCTCTTTGGCTGGCCCTCGCTTCATACTCGTCGCCAAACCCACTGGCTCCAGCTCGTCTATAAGTCTTTGCTAGGTATAGCTCCGCCTTATCTCAGCTCACTGGTCACCATAGCAGCACCCACCGGTCGTAGGCACTCCAGCAGGTATATTTCACTGGTCACCCCCAAAGCCTATTCCTCCTTTGGCCAGCTTTCCTTCCAGTTCTCTGCTGCCAATGACTGGAATGAATTGCAAAAATCACTGAAGCTGGAGACTCATATCTCCCTCACTAACTTCAAGCATCAGCTGTCAGAGCAGCTCACAGACCTGTACATAGCCCATCTGTAAATAGCCCATCCAACTACCTCATTCCCATATTGTTATTTATTTATTTTTTGCTCCTTTGCACACCAGTATCTCTACTTGCACATCTATCACTCCAGTGTTTAATTGCTGAATTGCAATTACTTCGCCACTACGGCCTATTTATTGCCTTACCTCCCTAATCTTACCAAATTTGCACACACTGTATATAGATTTTTTATATTGTGTTATTGACTGTACATTTGTTTATTCCATGTGTAACTCTGTGTTGTTGTTTATGTCTCCCTGCTTTGCTTTATCTTGGTCAGGTCACAGTTGTAAATGATAACTTGTTCTCAACTGGTCTACCTGGTAAAATAAAGGTAAAATAAAAAATAAATAAAAAGAAATAAATACCATGACATACTGTAGGTGTTGTTATATTGTTTCCCCTAGCAACTATGATCACCATATGACATCATCATGCAGGTTGTTTAGAGACTAGGATATGTGGTAAATATGCCCCCTCTTCATCCGCTCTGTTGGTTTGTCGCACCTTGCGTTACTGGTAGCCATCTTGGTCCAGGACAGCACCGCAGTGAGACAAGGATCAATATGCTGCAGTGCACTTCAGCGTCTTCACAAATTACCCATCTCCTCTCTCCTCTCTGCTCATCCTTAGCTGGATGAAAAGTGGTACAAGAGTAAGAGGAACGATTCTGTCGCCTTGGCTTACACCTGTCACAGGCCTGAACGAGGAGTCCTTCAAGGACCGATTTCCCTTTCCGTCCGTCCTCTCTAACCTCTCCTTTTCTCCCCCAAACACATTACCTCCTGTCTCTAGGCCCATCTCTCCCTGAGTGAACCATGGCACTGACCATGAGCTTTGTGCTATGGAAACAAGCAAGCATGAAAGTTGATGTCATTCACTTTCCTGTGACTGGGGACAAATAGATCTCTGGCGTGTTGAGATGAATGTTGACTAAAACAATAGAAATGAACCCTGTCTAAACCAGTCTAAACCAGTGTAAACACAGTTGTGACACTTTTGGGAGAAAATTGGAGAGAAAGAATTTTTGAGATGAGGTATTGTCCCTCAATCTGTTCTACTTTTCCCTTTAGCGTTATTTAGGCCACGATTCAATCCGATCCCGTTGTAGCACGCTTGGCATTTAAAGGACATTTACGATTGAGCTGGCATATGAAGCGTTTACCGTGAATGCGATCTCTGCGAACGGGGGAACATTGCCTTTAATGAAATACTTATTATTAACAGTGCTCTACAAGCGCGGTCAAATTGTATCCTGGCCTTAGTTAACAATCAGTGGCAAAAGGTTATGTAGCACAGTATACTCAAATTGTATTTGTCACATGCGCCGAATACAACAGGTGAAATGTTTACCCACAAGCCCTTAACCAACAATGCAGTTTTAAGAAAATACAGTTAAGAAAATGTACTAAATGAACTAAAGAACAAAAAAACTAAAATAACCCACTAAAATAACAATAACGAGGTTATATACAGGGGGTACAGGTACCAAGTCAATGTGCGGGGGTACAGGTTAGTTGAGGTAATTTGTACATGTAGGTAGGAGTAAATTGACTATGCATAGATAATAAACAGCAAGTAGCAGCAGTGTAAACACAAAGGGGGTCAATGTAAATAGTCTGGGTGGCCATTTGATTAATTATTCAGCAGTCTTATGGCTTGGGGGTAGAAGGAGCCTTTTGAACCTAGACTTGGCGCTCTGTTACCGCTTTCCGTGCGCTAGCAGAGAGAACAGTGTATGACTTGGGTGATTGGAGTTTTTGACAATTTTTTGGGTCTTCCTCTGACACCGCCTTGTATGTACAGTTGAAGTCGGAAGTTTACATACACTTTGGTTGGAGTCATTAAAACTCGTTTTTCAACCACTCCACAAATTACTTGTTAACAAACTATAGTTTTGGCAAGTTGGTTAGGATATCTACTTTGTGCATGGCACTAGTAATTTTTCCAACAATTGTTTACAGACAGATTATGTCACGTAAAATTGACTTTATCACAATTCCATTGGGTCAGAAGTTTACATACACTAAGTTGACTGTGCCTTTAAACAACTTGGACAATTCCAGAAAATGATGTCATGGCTTTAGAAGCTTCTGATAGGCTAATTGACATCATTTGAGTCAATTGGAGGTGTACCTGTGAACGTTTTACAAGGCCTGCTTTCAAACTCAGTGTCTCTTTGCTTGATGTCATGGGAAAATCAAAATAAATCAGTCTAGACCTCAGAAGAAAAATTTCAGACCTCCACAAGTCTGATTCATCCTTGGGAGCAATTTCCAAACACCTGAAGGTACCACGTTCAACTGTACAAACAATAGTACGCAAGTATAAACACCATGGGAACACGCAGCCGTCCTACCGCTCAGGAAGGAGACGCGTTCTGTCTCCTAGAGATTAACGTACTTTGGTGCAAAAATTGCAAATCAATCCCAGAACAACAGCAAAAGGACCTTGTGAAGATGCTGGAGGAAACAGGTACAAAAGTATCTATATCCACAGTACAACGAGTCCTATATCAACATAACCTGAAAGGCTGCTCAGCAAGGAAGAAGCCACTGCTCCAAAACCGGCATAAAAAAAGCCAGACTACGGTTTGCAACTGCACATGGGGACAAAGATTGTACTTTTTGGAGAAATGTCCTCTGGTCTGATGAAACAAAAATAGAACTGTTTGGCTATAATGACCATTGTTACATTTGGAGGAAAAAAGGGTTGGCTTGCAAGCCGAAGAACACCATCCAAACTGTGAAGCACGGGGGTGGCAGCATCATGTTGTGGGGGTGCTTTGCTGCAGGAGGGACTGGTGCTCTTCACAAAATGGATGTCATCATGAAGCAGGAAAATTAAGTGGATATATTGAAGCAACATCTCAAGACAAGTTAAAGACTGTTCGCAAATGGGTCTTCCAAATGGACAATGACCCCAAGCATACTTCCAAAGTTGTGGCAAAATGGCTTAAGGACAACAAAGTCAAGGTAATGGAGTGGCCATCACAAAGCCCTGACCTCAATCCTATAGAAAATGTGTGGGCAGAACTGAAAAAGCGTGTGCGAGCAAGGAGGCCTACAAACCTGACCCAGTTACACCAGCTCTGTCAGGAGGAATGGGCCAAAATTCACCCAACATATTGTGGGAAGCTTGTGGAAGGCTGCCCAAAACATTTGACCCAAGTTAAACAATTTAAAGGCAATGTTACCAAAATACGAATTGAGTGTATGTAAACTTCTGACCCACTGGGAATGTGATTATTCTACTATTATATTGACATTTCACACTTTTAGTGGTGATCCTAACTGACCTAAGACAGGGAATTTTTACTAGGATTAAATGTCAGGAATTGTGAAAAACTGAGTTTAAATGTATAAGGTGTATGTAAACTTCCGACTTCAACTGTAGGTCCTGGATGGCAGGAAGCTTGGCCTCAGTGATGTACTGGGCTGAATGCACTACCCTCTGTATCACCTTATAGTCAGACGCCAAGCAGTTGCCATACCAGGCGGTGATGCAACAAGTCAGGATGCTCTCGATGGAGCAGCTGTATAACCTTTTGAGAATCTGAAGACCCATGCCAAATCTTTTCAGTCTCCTGAGGAGAAAAATGCGTTGTCACACACTCTCTTGGTGTGTTTGGACCATGGTAGGTTGTTGTTGATGTGGACACCAAGGAACTTGAAGCTCTCAACCTGCTCCACTACAGCACTGTCAATGTGAATGGGGTCATTTTCGGCCCTTCCTTTTCTGTAGTCCACAATCATCTCCTTAGTGTTGCTCATGTTGATGGTGAGGTTGTTGTCCTGGCACCACACTGCCAGGTCTCTGACCTCCTCCCTGTAAGCTGTATCATAGTTGTCAATGATCAGGCCTAACACCGCTGTGTCGTTAGCAAACTTAATGATGGTGTTGGATGGTTTGGCCACACAGTCGTGGGTGAACAGGGAGTACAGGAGGGGACTAAGCACGCACCCCCTGAGGGGCCCCTGTGTTGAGGATCAGCGTGTCAGATGTGTTGTTTCCGAACCTTACTACCTGGGGGCGTCCCTTCAGGATGTCCAGGATCCAGTTGCAGAGGGAGGTGTTGAGTCCCAGGGTCCTTAGCTTAGTGATGAGCTTTGTGGGCACTATGGTGTTGAAAGCTGAGCTGTAGTCAATTCTCACATAGGTGTTCCTTTTGTCCAGATGGGAAAGGGCAGTGTGGAGTGTGATTGAGATTGCGTCCTCTGTAGATCTGTTGGGGCGGTATACGAATTGGAGTGGGTCTAAGGTTTCCGGGATGATGGTGTTGATGTGAGCCATGACCAGCCTTTCAAAACACTTTATGGCTACCGACGTGAGTGTTACGGGGGCGGTAGTCATTTAGGCAGGTTACATTCGCTTTCTTGGGCACAGGGTCTATGGTGGTCTGCTTGAAACATGTAGGTATCACAGACTCTGTCAGGGAGAGGTTGAAAATGTCAGTGAAGACACTTCCTAGTTGGTCCGCGCATGCTCTGAGTACACGTCCTGGTAATCCTTGTGAATTGTGGCCTGTTTAAAGGTCTTTCTCACATTGGCTATGGAGAGCATGATCACACAGTCGTCCAGAACAGCTAGGGCGCTCATGCATGCCTCAGTGTTGCTTGCCTCGAAGCAAGCATAAAAGGCATATAGCCCGTCTGGTAGGCTCGCATAATTGGGCAGCTCGCGGCTGGGTTTCCATTTGTAGTCTGTAATAGTTTGCAAGCCCTGCCACATATGACGAGCGTCAGAGCAGGTGTAGTAGGATTCAATCTTAGTCCTGTATTGACACTTTTCCTGTTGATGATTCTTCTGAGGGCATAGCGGGATTTCTTATAAGCGTCCGGATTAGTGTCCTGCTCCTTGAAAGCGTCAGCTCTAGCCTTTAGCTCAGTGCGGATGTTGCCTTTAATCCATGACTTTTGGTTGGGATATGTTTTTGCTTGTAAGCAGGAATCAGAAGGATAGAATTATAGTCAGATTTTCCAAATGGAGGGCGAGGGAGAGCTTTGTACAGGTCTCTGTGTGTGGAGTAAAGTTGGTTGCATATGTGACATGCTGGTAGAAATTTGGCAAAACGGATTTAAGTTAGCCTGCGTTAAAGTCCCTGGCCTCTAGAAGCACCTCTTCTGGATGAGCATTTTCTTGTTTGCTTATGGCCTTATGCAGCTGGTTGAGTGTGGTCTTATTGCCAGCGTCGGTTTGTGGTGGGAAATAGACGGTGTGGTAGATAGTGTGGTCTACAGCTTATCATGAGCTACTCTACCTCAGGCGGGCAACAACTTGAGACAACCACCTTGGTTATGTACTGTAGCACAGTATACTCTTTGGTTATGTAGCACAGTATACTCCTTGGTTAATTAAGAACACATACAGTAATATCTTCCTGCAGGGCCGACTCTACATTGCTGGAGGCCCTAACCGAGAGCGGGCACAAATGTTTTGTTACCCACCTTTTGATGGCGGAGAGAACAAATGTTGCAGTTTTAAAGCAATTTTCTGCAATTCTACAAATTTTACCATGGGGCAGAGAGACATTTGTAGTTTTAAAGCAAGTTTTCTGCAGCTCTACACATTTTGCCATGGGGCGGAGAGTATAACAGATAGACAGGGGTCTATCTGTGCCAGAGCACCTGGTGGTGGTGGTATTTAAATACATATAACACATTGTTTTATACATTTTTGTCGTTGTTGTTCTGAACACACTGCCCCCAAGTCGTTGTGGTTTCGTCAAGTTCACCACCCCTACCCCGTCCATTGGTCTGCCCTGTAAGGAGCTCACTTCTGCCCGGTTGTGCCTTTTTCCCAGTCTGCCCTGTATCCGAACACGCACGGCTTGGGATGCGACCGGTCAAGTGTTTACTGCCACAGCAGCATAACATTTGATTAACACTTGATAAAACTTGATTAGTTTACATCGTCCTCAATATTCTGTCTGGTTGGCTGATAGCCTACGCAGAGTAGCACTTATTTCCTTATAGGATGATAGCCACGGGAAGGGTGCTGGTGCTGTTGCAGCACCCCCACAAAAAAAATATAGAATTATAGAATTACTACTGAATGTTCATAAATGAATAAAATAATTCAGAATAGCCTATAACTTAGCCACAGAGGATCAATAACTTATTTGTAAAGAATTGCCTAGCTGTGGATTGCGTGTAGCCCAATAACGATTAGGCATAGCCTACAGTCGGGAACGAGCAGCAAATCTGTCAGTGAACAGCATGCAGACAAAACAGGCCTTTTGCAATATTTCAAATACAATTGTGGGAAATTTTAGGTTGGGAAAAGCAAATGGATCCTTCTGAACAGAGAAAACTCTAATCTGTCTGCTCTCGGCTACCAAATGATTTTGATCAACTTCCAAATAGGCCTATTGAGCCAACATTGTTTTACAAAGTAGAACAAGAGAGATAGGCTTTTGGGTGAGTGAGCTGTGCATTCACTGGGTGAGTCAGTGAAACTGGAAAGCTATTTTAGGACTATAATTTCCTTTGCATATTGCACAATATGTGTCTCCTCCACACACCTAGGCCTAGGCTATTGATGGATTCAAGACAAGGTCGGTTTTATTGATCTCAGATTCTCAGTTTGTCAGTGTCAAAGTAGGCTGTTTTTTAAAATAATTTTTGCGATATTAAAAAAGATTCTGCCAAAGTCTCCTGTCTTGTAAAGTGACGTAGAATTGCATGAAATGCGTTAATAAAAGGCAACATTTGTCCTGGACCCTAGGCTACAAAACATTTTCCCCATGTGTGCAACTTCTGTAAGTGCCTCTACTCTACTGCTCTATGCCACTAGCAAATGTGATGATATGCATGCAATGCTTTATTATAAAGGTGCATTTTTTTTCATGTATTATGGTACCCCAGAGCTCCCCAGGTCACCCCGTTCTCGTGCTCACTTTTTGTTCCGGCACCTCCCAATTTACAAATTTACAAAAAACACTGAACCAGAGAGGAAGAGGCGAAGCAAGAGGTTTCACTCTCACCAAAATCTGTCCAAAATAAGCCCAATGTGCTTGTTTCTACGGGCCTAAGCTTTGGACCTAAGCTTATCGCCTGCCTTCCTGCCTTTGAGACAACGACTACCATTGTTAGGGTGGAGACATGAGCATCTCGTCATTACATACAGATCTCTGACTGAACACAGGTAGTCTAGACTCTAGCTAACCACCATATACTAAAATATCCACACAAGCCACTAGCCAGCCAGCCAGCTATATACTGTATTATGAGTTAGAATATTATGAATATTAGGCTATATTATGAAGTTATTATTTAAGAGCATTGAAGATAAATCACAATCAGTATAAAAAATAAAGCTACCTAACTAGCAGATTTACATCAATCAACATCAATGATCAGCTGATAGCCCACCCTCTTAGGAGGCACTGTAACTAACTTGCTTACAATTTGTGATGAGTGAGTTTGTTGTTGCAGAAATACATAGGCCTACAGTATGCTCAAAAATGTAAACATTTTCGCTACAGAGGCATTTTTACATATGAATTATGAGCGTTTTCAAAAAGCACCTGCCCCCTGAAAGGTCTGTGCACGGTCCATGTTAGTAATATCTGAGTGAGAGTGACTAAAAAATGTAATGGGGGAACATTGGATGTCAGGGCCCCTGGGCATGTGCCCGGTCGGTATTCGGTCACGACTACAACAAGTTTAGATAACTGGCTAGACTAAATACCAATCTAAAAATTGTTAGCTGACATGGCTAATTGAGTGATGTCAGTAGCTAGATTTCCATGAAATTTACAATAGATGTTCATACAAATCTTCTAGAATCCGCATAAAGAAAATACAGTGCATTTGGAAAGTATTCAGACCCCTTAACTTTTTACACGTTGTTATGTTGCAGACTTATTCTAAAATGGATAAAAAAATCTTCATCAATCTACACACAATACCCCATAATGACAAAGTGAAAACAGGTTTTTAGACATTTTTGCAAATGTATTAAAAATAAAACAGAAATACATAATTTACATAAGTATTTCGACCCTTTGCTATGAGACTTGAAATTGAGCTCAGATGCATCCTGTTTCTATTGAACAGCCTCAAGTCTTCTTGGGTATGACACTACTAACTTGGCACACCTGTATTTGGGGAGTTTCTCCCATTCTTCTCTGCAGATCCTCTCAATCTCTGTCAGGTTGGATGGGGAGCATCGCTGCATAGCTATTGTCAGGTCTCTCCAGAGATGTTCGATCAGGTTTAAGTTCGGGCTCTGGCTGGGCCACTCAAGGAAATTCAGAGACTTGTCCCGAAGCCACTCCTACGTTGTACAGGAGTGGAAACAACAACAAAAATGTATACCAAATATATAATATATATATATATATATATATATATATACCACCACCATCAGGTGCTTGGGCACAGACAGACCCGTCTGTCCATGTCCCTGGAAAAATTTGAAGAATTGCATGAAATCTGTTATATGATTGTACAAGTTTCTCTCCGCCCCACGGCAAAATGTGTGTACTTAGGGTCGTTGTCCTGTTGGAAGGTGAATCTTCGTCTTAGTCTGAGGTCCTGAGCACTCTGGGGCAGGTTTTCATCAAGGATCTCTGTACTTTGCTCCTTTCATCTTTGCCTCGATCCTGACTAGTCTCCCAGTCCCTGCCGCTGAAAAACATCCCCTCATTGTGATGCTGCCAACCAACATGTTTTACCGTAGGGATGGTGACAGGTTTCTCCAGACGTGACGGTTGGCATTCAGGCCAAATAGTTCAATCCTGATTTCATCAGACCAAACTCCAAGGGGGCTGTCATGTGCCTTTTACTGAGGAGTGGCTTCCGTCTGGCCACTCTACCATTAAGGCCTGATTAGTGGAGTACTGCAGAGATGGTTGTCACTGACCAAACCTCTTCTCCCCCGATTGCTCAGTTCAGCAGGGCGGCCGGCTCTAGGAAGAGTCTTGGTGGTTCCAAACTTCTTCCATTCAAGAATGATGGAGGCCACTGTGTTCTTGGGGACCTTCAACGCTGCTGAAATGTTTTGGTACCCTTCCCCAGATCTGTGCCTCAACACAATCCTGTGTCGGATGGACAATTCCTTCGACCTCATGGCTTGGTTTTTGCTCTGACATGCACTGTCAACTGTGGGATCTTATATAGACAGGTGTGTGCCTTTCCAAATAATGTTTGGACTCCAATCAAGTTGTAGCAACATCTCAAGGATGATCAATGGTAACAGGATTCATCTGAGCTCAATTTCGAGTCCTATAGCAAAGGGTCTGTTTATTTTTAATACATAAAGTGGGGAAAAAGTATTTAGTCAGCCACCAATTGTGCAAGTTCTCTCACTTAAAAAGATGAGAGAGGCCTGTAATTTTCATCATAGGTACACTTCAACTATGACAGACAAAATTAGGAAAAACAATCCAGAAAATCACATTGTAGGATTTTTAATGAATTTATTTGCAAATTATGGTGGAAAATAAGTATTTGGTCACATACAAACAAGCAAGATTTCTGGCTCTCACAGACCTGTAACTTCTTCTTTAAGAGGCTCCTCTGTCCTCCACTCATTACCTGTATTAATGGCACCTGTTTGAACTTGTTATCAGTATAAAAGACACCTGTCCACAACCTCAAACAGTCACACTCCAAACTCCACTATGGCCAAGACCAAAGAGCTGTCAAAGGACACCAGAAACAAAATTGTAGACCTGCACCAGGTTGGGAAGACTGAATCTGCAATAGGTAAGCAGCTTGGTTTGAAGAAATCAACTGTGGGAGCAATTATTAGGAAATGGAAGACATACAAGACCACTGATAATCTTCCTCGATCTGGGGCTCCAAGCAAGATCTCACCACGTGGGGTCAAAATGATCACAAGAACGGTGAGCAAAAATCCCAGAACCACACGGGGGGACCTAGTGAATGACCTGCAGAGAGCTGGGACCAAAGTAACAAAGCCTACCATCAGTAACACACTACGCCGCCAGGGACTCAAATCCTGCAGTGCCAGACGTGTCCCCCTGCTTAAGCCAGTACATGTTCAGGCCTGTCTAAAGTTTGCTAGAGAGCATTTGGATGATCCAGATGAGGATTGGGAGAATGTCAGATGAAACCAAAATATAACTTTTTGGTAAAAACTCAACTCGTCGTGTTTGGAGGACAAAGAATGCTGAGTTGCATCCAAAGAACACCATACCTACTGTGGAGCATGGGGTGGAAACATCATGCTTTGGGGCTGTTTTTTCTGCAAAGGGACCAGGACGACTGATCCGTGTAAAGGAAAGAATGAATGGAGCCATGTATCGTGAGATTTTGAGTGAAAACCTCCTTCCATCAGCAAGGGCATTGAAGATGAAACGTGGCTGGGTCTTTCAGCATGACAATGATCCCAAACACACCGCCGGGCAACGAAGGAGTGGCTTCGTAAGAAGCATTTCAAGGTCCTGGAGTGGCCTAGCCAGTCTCCAGATCTCAACCCCATAGAAAATCTTTGAAAGTCCGTGTTGCCCAGCGACAGCCCCAAAACATCACTGCTCTAGAGGAGATCTGCATGGAGGAATGGGCCAAAATACCAGCAACAGTGTGTGAAAACCTTGTGAAGACTTACAGAAAACGTTTGACCTCTGTCATTGCCAACAAAGGGTATATAACAAAGTATTGAGATAAACTTTTGTTATTGACCAAATACTTATTTTCCACCATAATTTGCAAATAAATTCATTAAAAATCATACAATGTGATTTTCTGGATTTCTTTTCCTCATTTTGTCTGTCATAGTTGAAGTGTACCTATGATGAAAATTACAGGCCTCTCTCATCTTTTTAAGTGAGAGAACTTGCACAATTGGTGGCTGACTAAATACTTTCTTTCCCCACTGTATGCAAAAATTACAAAAACGTTTTTCTTTATTGTGTGTAGATTGCTGAAAAAAAGCATATTTGATACATTTTAGAATACAGCTGTAACGTAACAAAATGTGGAAAAGGTCAAGGGGTCTGAACACTTTCTGAAGGCACTGTATCTACCTAACTGTCAAACTCCACAAAAGCAAAGTGTTGTCCTGATGTGTTTTTACAGTATCCGCTGCTCTGTAGGATAAAAGTGGGTTGGAGTTGTAGCGGTAAGAGATGAGGCATTGCTGCTGAATCACATTGCATCAAGGACTGTATTGTGTTTGAGTCCCAGTGCGGAACACTGCCAACCCCAGGTCTAAATTTGCAACGTTTTTAAACACCTGTTTTCATTTTGTCATTATGGGGTATTGTGTGTAGATTGCTAAGAAAAAAAAAATGCAATCCATTTTAGGATAAGGCTGTAACGTAACAACATGTGGAAAAAGTCAAGGGGTCTGAATACTTTCTGAAGCCACTGTATGTGTATGCCCTCAAAGCTCATCACTAAGCTAAGGACCCTGGGACTAAACACCTCCCTCTGCAACTGGATCCTGGACTTCCTGATGTGCCGCCCCCAGGTTATAAGGGTAGGAAACAACACATCCACCACCCTGATCCTCAACATGGGGGCCCCTCAGGGGTACGTACTCAGTCCCCTCCTGTACTCCCTGTTCACTCATGACTGCACTCCAACACCATCATTAAGTTTGCTAATGACACAACAGTGGTAGGCCTGATCACTGACAACGATGAGACAGCCAAAAGGGAGGAGGTCAGAGACCTGACCATGTGGTGCAACGACAACAACTTCTCCCTCAACGTGATCAAGACAAAGGAGATGATTGTGGACTACAGGAAATGGAGGACCAAGCACTTCCCCATTTTCATCGACGGGGCTGTAGTGTAGCAGGTTGAGAGCTTCAAGTTCCTTGCCGTCCACATCACCAACAAACTACAATGGTCAAAGCACACAAAGATAATCCAGCATGTCGAACAAACAAATCATCTGTCTGCATTCATAAAATTGTACAGAAACTTTCCGTTTCCATCAAAGCTGTCATTTTATACGGTATGACTCCACTCGCATAAAAACTGTGGATGGAAATGTGGTTAGTGACTGACAAAACAAGAGGAAAACTACTGATGCACAACCAAATTTCAAACTTGCACCTTGTGTATTCTACTATTCTAACTTACAACAGTAAATTGAGACCCCTACTGAAAACCCCCACCCCACCCCAAACTAAAAAAATGCATCCGGGGGACCTAAAAGCAGCAGCTTACTTCGTTTATGCCTGGAGCCTGCCCTGTCTTCTTTCACCTGTGCTGATCTGGAAAAAGTCCCCTACATTTGTCACAGGAAATAACGTGTCACAGGGTTATTTTCTGTTAAAGCCAAAAGTTTAACTTTTACACATGGAAAACGTCTTGGCTAACGACCAAATCATTGTTATTTATGGCTACCTTCACACAAAGTTGTAGTTTCTACACCGGCTCTAAATCTGGCTAACCACAGGAAAGGAAGTAATGGAATGTAACAGTGCTATACATTTAATTTTCTATTATTTCCTACCCAACCCACAGAACATTTACTGCAACAGTATGTAATGGCCATCAAGTTTAGAATAATGTATGTCTGGAGACATAATCAAGATGAGGTTAAAAATCATCGCAATATAAACTAAATATAGTAATAACATGCTTTACAAATTGTTTGATAGAGTTATAGATTCTTATTCATTGCGGGTCTATGAGCAGAAGTTAATGTGAAAATTGGAGACAAGAAAGAAAGGCACTTCATTTCTAAGGGGGATATGACCTGAAATCCCACGGTGCACTCAATCACTACCTCTCAGTGCAAGACACATACTTTTGTAAGCCCCAGTTTGTTCCAAGAAATAGGCTAATATAATGTATGATTTCTTTCTAATAATAAACCACCAATCACAACCGTATTGATCAACAAATCACATAACAGGCTGTGACAGCCAAATTTCCTCTGTTCATCATTGGAGAAGATCAAGTCTGATCACACACTATAGCCAGTCAGATGTTCAAAAGAACACGTCTCTCTCTGTCTTGATTAGTCCAGAAAACACTTGGCTCATCCTCCCAGTTACCCATGTCCTCAATATCTCTCCCAGGAGGCTTCAATACAGGCCCCAGTGAAAGGAAGTAGTGGGTATTCAACTCAAGGCCCAGATGAGTTCAGGCTGATCGTCCTCTCTCCGCAAGCATCAAAAGTAGCTGAGGTGACAGACTTGATGTGGCGTGACATTGCAGTCGAACCCCACCCCAAACTGTTTGGAAGCCGGAGGTGTAGTGTCCGCCAAAGAACAGGAGTCTTTGATGTTTGGAGTGTGAGTCATTGGTCAGTTTTCATGACCTCCACAAATCTAAGGATAAAGAGAAAACTTGTGCCACTCAAGTCACCACTTCTTTCTAACAAGGTGTCTATTACTGACGAATAGTGTCTAATAGTAATCTTGCTTTTACCTGAGTGCATATACAATATCTACACATACAGCTGAAGTCTGAAGTTAACATACACCTTAGCCAAATACATTTAAACTCAGATTTTCACAATTTCTTACATTTAATCCCAGTAACAATTCCCTATTTTAGGTCAGTTAGGATCACCACTTTATTTTAAGAATGTGAAATGTCAGAATAATAGTAGAGAGAATTATATATTTCAGCTTTTATTTCTTTCATCACATTCCAAGGGGGTCATACGTTTACATACACTCAATTAGTATTTGGTAGCATTGCCTTAAAATTGTTTAACTTGGGTCAAACATTTTGGTTAGCCTTCCACAAACTTCCCACAATAAGTTGGGTGAATTTTGACCCATTATTCCTGACAGAGCTGGTGTAACTGAGTCAGGTTTGTAGGCCTCTTTGCTCGCACACGCTTTTTCAGTTCTGCCCACAGATTTTCTATGGGATTGAGGTGAGGGCTTTGTGATGGCCACTCCAATACCTTTGACTTTGTGGTCCTTAAGCTATTTTGCCACAACTTTGGAAGTATGCTTGGGGTCATTGTCCATTTGGAAGACCCATTTGCGACCAAGCTTTAACTTCCTGACTGATGTCTTGAGATGTTGCGTCAATATATCTGCATAATTTTCCTTCCTCTTGATGCCATCTATTTTGTGAAGTGCAGTAGTCCCTCCTGCAGCAAAGCACCCCACAACATGATGCTGCCACCCCCGTGCTTCACGGTTGGGATGGTGTTCTTCGGCTTGCAAACCTCCCCCCTTTTCCTCTTAACATAACGATGGTCATTATGGCCAAACAGTTCTATTTTTGTTTCACCAGGCCAGAGGACATTTCTCTAAAAAGTACAATCTTTGTCTCCATGTGCAGTTGCAAACCGTAGTCTGTCTTTTTTATGGCGGTTTTGGAGCAGTGGCTTCTTCCTTGCTGAGTGGCCTTTCAGGTTTCTGCTTTTGTGGGATATTGGTTTTTGTTAATGCCTGTGTGCGCTATGCATTTGTGCGATCAGTCATTTCATTTCTTTTGTTCCATTAAATAATAATTATGTGGAACTCCATGCATGCTGCGCCTTGGTCCAGTTATTATCATGACGATCGTAACAGAATATCTCACCGGTCCAGGACCAAGCAGCATGCGCCTAAGGTAAAGGAGAGTTGGGCCTGGGAAGAAGTCATGGGTGGATGCGAGACCCTTCCTTGGCGGGAGTCGCCGAGGAATAATGAGGGACAGCGATGATGCCGGGGGTCCACAGCCATGTCCTCTGGCCTGGTGAAACAAAAATAGAACTGTTTTCGCCGAGGAATAATGAGGGACAGCGACGATGCCGGGGTCCACGGCCACACGCAGCCCAAGGGTAACCCCAATATTTCTTTTGGGGGGGGCACATGGGGCTGTCGGCCGAGCAGAGGAGAGAGCCAAAGCCTGAATGGGAGACGTTAGAAGAGTTTAGGGAAGGATATCGGAGAGAGGTGTTGGCGAGGAATATGCTGCAGCGCAGGTGTTTAGAGGAGCGTCTGCCCAGCCGGGTGCGTACTGTGCCGGCGTCCCGCACTCGCCCTGAAGAGTGTGTCACCAGTCCGGTGCAACCAGCGCCGGCTCCACGCAACAGGACTCCAGGGCGCCTTCCCAGCCCGGTACGCCCTGTGCCGGCTCCCCCGCACTCGCCCTGAAGAGCGTGTCACCAGTCTGGTGCAACCTGTGCCAGCTCCACGCACCAGGCCTCCAGTGTGCCTTCCCAGCCCGGTGCAAGGGCCGGAGCCCTCCTCTGCGCCGGTGCCCAGTCCTGGCATGGCGTTCAGTCTAGCTCCAAGGCCGGAGCCTTCCTCTGCGCCGGTGCACAGTCCAGGCATGGCGTCCAGTCCCACTCCAAGGCCGGAGCCTTCATCTGCGCCGGTGCACAGTCCAGGCACGGCGTCCAGTCCTGCTCCTAGGCCGGAGCCTTCAGCTGCGCCGGTGCTCAGTCCAGGCACGGCGTTCAGACCAGCTCCAAGGCCGGAGCCTTCCTCTGCGCCGGTGCCCAGTCCAGGCACGGCGTCCAGTCCTGCTCCAAGGCGGGAGCCTTCATCTGCGCCGGTGCACAGTCCAGGCACGGCGTCCAGTACTGCTCCTAGGCCGGAGCCTTCAGCTGCGCCGGTGCTCAGTCCAGGCACGGCGTCCAGTCCCGCTCCAAGGCCGGAGCCTTTATCTGCGCCGGTGCTCAGTCCAGCCACGGCATCCAGTCCCGCACCAAGGCCGGGGCCTTCAGCTGCGCCGGTGCCCAGTCCAGGCATGGAGTCCAGTCCTGCTCCTAGGCCGGAGCCTTCAGTTGCGCCGGTGCCCAGTCCAGGCACGGTGTCCAGTCCTGCTCCTAGGCCGGAGCCTTCCTCTGCGCCGGTGCCCAGTCCAGGCACGGCGTCCAGTCCCACTCAGGCGAGCCTTCATCTGCGCCAGGGCCCAGTCCAGCGGCGTCAGTCTTGCTCTGGGCGGAGCCTTCTTCGCGCCCGGTGCCCAGTTCAGGCACGGCGTCCAGTCCCGCTCATAGGCCGGAGCCTTCCTCTGCGCCGGGGCCCAGTCCAGGCACGGCATTCAGCCCGGCTCCATGGCCGAAACCGCGGTCTGGGCGGGTGCTACGTCCCGCACCGGAGCCGCCACCAACGCTAATGGCCGCAGAGAGCCCTCTGGTTTTCTCTATGGTGATTTAGGTCAGGACGTGACTAGGGGGGTTCTAGTTGTTCTATTTTCTTTGTTTTTTTTTGTGTATGGTTCCCAATTAGAGGCAGTTGATTGTCATTACCTCTAATTGGGGATCATACTTAGTGTGTTCTGTTTCCCACCTGCTTTTGTGGGATATTGGTTTTTGTTAGTGCCTGTAAGCGCTACGCATTTGTGCAATCAGTCATTTCTTTTGTTGTCTTGTACGTTCCATTAAATAATAATTATGTGGAACTCCATGCACGTTATGTGGAACTCCATGGTCCAGTTATTATCATGACGATCGTAACAGCGGTATTATGGCTGCGTGGTCCCACGGTGTTAATACTTGCATACTATTGTTTGTACAGATGAATGTGGTACCCGCTGGAATTGTAATACAGTGAATTTTAAGTGAAATAATCTGTCTGTAAACAATTGTTGGAAAAATCACTTGTGTCATGCACAAAGTAGTCCTAACTGACTTGCCAAAACTATAGTTTATTAACAAGAAATTTGTGGAGTGGTTGAAAAACGAGTTTTAATGACTCCAACCTAAGTGTATGTAAACTTCCGACTTGTATCTGTGTAACTGCTTGAAGGCTTTCTGTCTGAAACCGGATTTAGGAGAGTTTTCTTCATGTAACCCATAACACTTGTTTTAGGTATGATCTCCATTTCCTGGAGTCATAGTAACAGTCATAGTAACACTAAGTTAATTTGACAAAGCAACAGTAACACAGAGGCACCAGGATAGGGAGCTGAATGAAATCTCCAAAGGGTTCAGCTAAGTGTCCATAAACAATATGATATGTTATTCTTGGGCTACAATCAATCATAATTACATGCTAATGACCAATCTATTCTCTTCCACTCACAGCCTCCTTCCTCCCGACGTTTCTTCTCTCCGCTCATGATTTCCAACAGACACGACAAAGCCTTCAATGTGATGACATATTACATTTAATGACATGAATATGGCTGCATTTACACAGGCTGCCCAATTCAGATATGTTTTCCCTAATTGGTCATTTTGACCAATCACATGAGATCTTATCATGCCAGATCTTTTTCAGAGCTGATCTGATTGGTCAAAAGACCAATTAGTAAAAAAATATTTCATCAGACTTGGGCTGCCTGTGTAAATGCAGCCAAAAGACCAAGAGCAATATCACACTTGACTAACTGACAGACAGTGACGCAACAAACAGAAATATACCCAGTCACTCTGTAGATCAATTAGGGTGTGTGTTTGGGGGGGTTATAAAGCTACAGAGAGGTATCACAACACAGAATGCTTTTTAATTATGTTAAGCTGAGAACCACATAATTAAAATCTAGATGAGAAAAAAAAAACATTTTCACAAACATTGCATCATGGTAAATTACCTGAGTGAGGATCTTGAAAGTCTTCTGATTATATTAGGCTGTCCTTGTATACACAGTACTCCCCATCCCATTGTCCATTTTCTTTTGTATCAGAATTCATTTATCAATGTTCTTTTACAGCATCAAGGTTCACATTAAACGAAATGTAAATGATAATGTTATGAGTTGCCTTTTCGAAACATACCTATTGGATTGCCAAATTAACAGTGTCAAACTGTACTACTTGTAGTGACCTAGTTTCAATTGTTTTGATGAACCTTTTTCCCATATCTGCCAAAGCTTTAGGGATTGCTCAATACATGTAATACAAATTGATTAACTTCTGACAGTGGCAAGAATAATAATGGTGCAAGTGATTCAATTAAATATTTCCTTTATTTTTCACATGAAACTGTGACCCCAATAATTGCCTAGTACCTCAACATGTTTCTTTTTGACACAATTACCTGTAGTTTAGGGAAAAGGAATGCATAACATTTGACTTTTTCCCTATAGCAAATCCCAGTCTCGTGTCATAGAGCCAGAAATGATTAAGTATGAACAATAATTTTTTTAATGGGCTTGTCTTTTTACCATAAAAGACCTTCAATTACATGGTTGCATGGATTCTTTGTGGTAGATGTCACTTTCATTGGATTTTCCTTCAGGCAGGAGGCTGTAGGAGGGAACCAGGCGTGATTGTGATCATTTTTGTCGCTGACTGCTGCTCGTCAAAGGAAAACAGACAAGGGTTTTGATGAACAATGTCAAAGCATCAAACTTGTTCCACTGAAAGTTGTAACATGCTATTACCATAACTGCATATTCAGGATACTGAGTTATTTCTTGCACACCATTGTTTAAATACTTCTACTTCTAGCACCCTTAAACATGTGGAATAAAGACTTAGGTTGACGGAACACATACTGACACAGCACCCTTAAACATATGTAATAAAGACTTAGGTTGACGGAACACATACTGACACAGCACCCTTAAACATATGGAATAAAGACGTAGGTTGACGGAACACATACTGACACAGCACCCTTAAACATATGTAATAAAGACGTAGGTTGACGGAACACATACTGACACAGCAATGTACAGAAACTGTGTCAACATTTGAATCTGTATTGTCCCGTAGCTGGATTAATAACCATCATGCTCTGACATTAATATTTAAGACCATACATTGCATAGGGTCTCATTCTTCTATATAAAGACATGCACAACCTGGAATTACCCTCTGTAATCATTTCCAATTAGGTCTCCACTCACTGTTAGCTTCCCCTTGCTTGTTACATACGAAGGATGGGCTTTTTATCGGAAGTTGAGAAAGGAATGTGTCGTGTACATTAGGAACCATTTCAAGACACTTCAAACTGCCTCTTTATCTGTGGCCCACAGAGACCCCAGTGCCTGACAGCAATCTTGATCTGTGTCCCAGCAGAGGCAAGGCTCTGGGAATGGGTTTATGAATACAATCTGCATAATTACCCTCTGATCCTGTGTTTGGAAAGCCTGTGGGTCCGCACTCACTTCTTACTCTTATAAATTTAGAGGACCGTCTGGTGAAAAAACGGAATTTAGAGGACTGTCTGGTGAGAAAACTGAATTTAGAGGACCGTCTGGTGAAAAAGTGCATGTTTACGTAAAAGAAGAGACATGGTAGAGGCCACATGAATAAAGTATAATCCTCAAGTCTCTGTTTTGGCTGATGTTTGCTGCTTCATGGCACAAGGAAGAATAAAAAGGTTCCCTTATACTTGGCAAGGATCTTGTAACATCACTGGTTTGGGAAGCAATTATTTAAAACATGACATTTTCTGGAGCAGCGAGGCAAGGAGGCGTGTGTTGCAAAGTCCTTAGCAAATATCACACTGTGGGAACCTAAATGGCTTTAGTTGACAAAAAAACACCCATCCCTTTTCCATTTGTAAATATTGCTGATCTCCCTGACTGTGCTCTGAGAGCAGGTTTAGTGAAAAAATGTATTTGTATTGTTGTGTTTTCTAATAGAGGTATTGTCACTGGGTGAGTCGATGTAATGCAGTTTCCATTAGGCAGGCTCACTAACAAGCAGCAGCATGCAGGAAGGGAAAGACAAACAGACAAACTGAAAGAAACTGAAAATCCACCATTCTGAAATTGGCATGGGACCAGCTGGTTAGACCCATTGTTGTAACCCATATTACTAGTCTGTTCAACCTATCCTTCGTATGGTCTGAGATTCCTAAAGATTAGAAAGCTGCCGCGGTCATCCCCCTCTTCAAAGGGGGAGACACTCTAGACCCAAACTGTTACAGACCTATATCCATACTGCCCGGCCTTTCTAAGGTCTTCGAAAGCCAAGTGAACAAACAGATCACCGACCATTTCGAATTATACCGCTATGCAATCTGGTTTCCGAGCTGGTCACGGGTGCACCTCAGCCACGCTCAAGGTCCTAAACGATATCATAACCGCCATCAATAAAAGACAGTACTGTGCAGCCATCTTCATCGACCTGGCAAGGCTTTCGACTCTGTCAATCACTGTATTCTTATCAGCAGACTCAACAGCCTTGGTTTCTCACATGACTGCCTCGCCTGGTTCGCTAACTACTTCTCAGATAGAGTTCAGTGTGTCAAATCGGAAGGCCTGTTGTCCGGACCTCTGGCAGTCTCTATGGGGGTGCCACAGGGTTCAATTCTTGGGCTGACTCTTTTCTCTGTGTATATCAATGATGTCACTCTTGCTGCGGGTGATTCTTTGATCCACCTCTACGCAGACACGACGCATTCTGTATTCATCTGGCCCCTCTTTGGACATTGTGTTAACAAACCTCCAAACGAGCTTCAACGCCATACAACACTCCAACTGCTCTTAAATGCTAGTAAAAATGAAATGCATGCTCTTCAAACGATCGCTGCCCGCACCCGCCCGACTAGCATCACTACTCTGCACGGTTCTGACTTAGAATATGTGGACAACTATAAATACCTAGGTGTCTGGCTAGACTGTAAACTCTCCTTCCAGACTCACATTAAGCATCTCCAATCCAAAGATACATCTAGAATCGGCTTCCTCTTTTGCAACAAAGCCTCCTTCACTCATGCTGCCAAACATATCCTCGTAAAACTGACCATCCTACCGATCCTTGACTTCGGCGATGTCATTTACAAAATAGCCTCCAACACTCTACTCAGCAAATTGGATGCAGTCTATCACAGTGCCATCCGTGTTGTCACCAAAGCCCCATATACTACCCACCACTGCGACCTGTATGCTCTCGTTGGCTGGTCCTCGCTACATATTTGTCGCCAAACCCACTGGCTCCAGGTCATCTATAAGTCTTTGCTAGGTAAAGCTCCGCCTTATCTCCGCTCACTTGTCACCATAGCAGCACCCACCTGTAGCACGCGCTCCAGCAGGTATATTTCACTGGTCATCCCCAAAGCCAACACCTCTTTGGCCGCCTTTCCTTCCAGTTCTCTGCTGCCAATGACTGGAACGAATTACAAAAATCACTGAAGTTGGAGACTTATATCTCCCTCACTAACTTTAAGCGTCAGCTGTCAGAGCAGCTTACCGATCACTGCAACTGTACATAGCCCATCTGTAAATAGCCCATCCAACCAACTACCTACCTCATCCCCATATTTGTTTTTGTTTTTCTGCTCTTTTTTCTATTTCTACTTGCACATCCTCATCTGCACATATATCACTCCAGTGTAAATTGCTAAATTGTAATTACTTCGCCACTATTGGCCTATTTATTGCCTTACCTCCTTACTTAATTTGCACACACTGTATACAGATTTTTCTATTGTGTTATTGACTGTACGTTTGTTTATCCCATGTGTAACTCTGTGTTGTTGTTTTTGTTGCACTGCTTTGCTTTATCTTGGCCAGGTCGCAGTTGTAAATGAGAATTTGCTCTCAACTGGCATACCTGGTTAAATAAAGGTGAAAATAATATATATAATAATAATAATAATAAACACGCAGCCACAGGAACTCCAGATTGACTGAAGAGTTGTCGGATAGTATAACAGATCAAATGGAGGGTAAACCAACAAGCAGATGCCTTCAGACGTGTCTACAATATCAGACTAAATAAGGAGTGATTTAACAGTGAGAAGAGTGATGGAACAGGGGAAGGCCCTGCAGCATTCGGAGGGCCTGATAACAGTAGCAAAGTAACAGATAAATGAACATCACCTGCCTGGGACTGTGATCACAGTGCAGCATGCAGTGAGCACCAATCACTATCACTGCTACTAACCTAATCAACATGCTCTACCTAACCTACCTACCACAGGCTATAACAGCACTATCCCCTGAGGGAGAGCGAGAGAGAGAAAGAGAGAAAGACCCCCATACCAGCCGCTCTTGAAGCACCACTACACGTTGGGTAATTACCTTCTAAAGTTTAAATGACTCTCTGGCGTCAGTGTTTTCATTTTATCTTTATCTCTTTTGATGGGTTTACAGAGGAATGTTTGATGTGGGACGCCAAAGAGCAAAGGATCCTGGGATCTAAACAGAGCGTTTTCTGTTGGAACAGCACAAATCAGACCGTTGTGGTTACAGAAAGGGAGAAACGGCATCCCCTAATGGACTGAGTCACTCCCATGCTTTTCCCCCTGATTAAACTAACGACCCATTTGAACCAGCTTAAGAGGCACTTTACTCCGTCTCCACTCTCCAGGCAGGGAATGCGATATTTAATACAGAAATATGTGTATGTGACCAATACAATTTGATTTGATTTGATGTGTTGTGAGGCGCAGGAGGACAGACAGAGAGCATCACTGATAGGGCCGTGCCCAGTCCCCAGCAGAGTGTCTCTGTGTGTGACAGCAGAGTGACAGGAACCACTGTCCTTCTGCTGGTCCTACACTACGCTGCACACACTGCATAGATATGCAGCACGAAACGTTCTCACAGCCTCAGGCCACGGAGAGGGACTTCTACTTTATGCTGTGACGGTTCATCTGTCATTCCTTTCTCATGGTTTGCTAGAAACTGCTCCTTTTCATTGTCTAATTTACAGCGGGGCAGAATTTGCACTCAAAAGTCGTCTAAGCCCACATAAAAATATAAAATGTAGGTAAGAGTATGAACTGTAAATCAAAGCTATCAGTGATGCCCGCTGTCCAAATTTGAATTGATGTCTCTGAGTCCAGTAAGAGTCATTAATATATCTACATTAGATACACCAGCCTGGTCTTGTGAGGGGAAAAAAAACTAATTTATTTAAAAGAGTTGCCATGGGGAACGGCATTCATGATTAATGTGGGGGTTGATTATGCAACCAATTGACTATAATTCACACCCAGTGAAACCTGGGCCAGCCGCCTGCCAGAGGGGGGGATGTTATTAATAATAGAGGAATCCTGCATTGCAATCCCCCTGTCCCTCAGCCCAAAATAAAGAGCCCAAATAAAAGGCAAACTTCAGGGGTGAAAAGGGTTCAGTATTCCTCTGGCAGCTCCTCACAATCAAACTGCAAAGAAATCCTGCTGGTGTTGCTGCTGTTACAGCAGCATTGTCAGTGTCCTATGCCAGCTGCCTGCCGCTGCACAATTGTACTGTTAAATGTTGAACATGGATATAACGGAGGACTCCATTCCCTGTAAATGTTATCATATTGTAGCCTGAGGACAATCACGAGGGACATGCATTGTTGCTGTTACATTAAGGCGTGCTAGGGCAGCTTGAGGTCCATTAAATAATTTTAGTCAGACAACGTTCATGCAGGCTAGTGTCTTCACGGAAGCCCTTGCACACAAGATTGATATGAATCCAATAATAACAAGAAGATGTTTCATGTAAACAGAATCCATGTCTACATGACCAGCCTTACTTTATTCACTATGCTTCAAAACACAGAATAACAAGGTGTCATTGTACCCACAGCCAGTGTCCTGTGGGTGATGCCCAAAATGTAATTCAACACTACTGTATGTGCTGTGTGAATCGACAAGCAGCTAAGAAGAAGTCCAGCTAAGAGGCAAAACGTCTAAAACCCTACGCTATAGGGATGGGGTCAATTCCAATTGAAGGCAGTTCATTCAGGAAGTAATCTTAAATAACAATTCAAAATGTGAAACAACTGCATTTATTTTCAATGAGAAAGTGAAGCTGTTAATTTCATAAGTTTGCCTTTTCTTTAAATTCTAAATTGAAATTACTTCCTGAATTGACCCCAGCCCTGCTACTCTTTCTCACATAACATGCTTCTATGCAGCTTCACAGCTATAGGAGGAAATGTAGGAAGTGAAGACGCAAGAAGGTTGTTATCAGTTAGAATTCCAAACAACACATTGTGGATCCAGGTAGCGCCTCAAGAAGACAACTTGCATAATCATATGTCATGTTCATTCACAATTCATTACATAATACCTCTTTTAAAAACTGTCTAAATCGAAAAAAGGGAATGTTCACATTACATTGAACCGTCAACAGGAAACCAAGGTTTTGAAACATCTCAATGGCTGGTAAATTAAATGTACAGCTTGAAGGCTGAAGGACAACTGTTAATTTCCTTGCAGAATGCCAAGAAGAATCTGAAGTGAGAACATTCATCTACATGCGACTGACAACTAGATTTCCCCAAGACACACATACAGTTGAAGTCGGAAGTTTCCATACACTTAGGTTGGAGTCATTAAAACTAGTTTTTCAACTACACATTTCTTGTTAACAAACTATAGTTTTGGCAAGTCGGTTAGGACATCTACTTTGTGCATTACACAAGTAATTTTTCCAACAATGTTTACAGACAGATTATTTCAGTGTATCATTCGCTGTGTCACAATTACAGTGGGTCAGAAGTTTACATACACTACGTTGACTGTGCCTTTAAACAGCTTGGAAAATTACAGAAAAGGATGTCATGCCTTTAGAAGCTTCTGATAGGCTAATTGACATAATTTGAGTCAATTGGAGGTGTACCTGTGGATTTATTTCAAGGCCTACCTTTGCTTGACATCATAGGAAAATCTAAATAAATCAGCCAAGACCCGCAGAAAAAAATTGTAGACCTCCTCAAGTCTGGTTCATCCTTGGGAGCAATTTCCAAACGGCTGAGGGTACCACAAACATCTGTACAAACAATAGTACGCAAGTATAAACACCATGGGACCACGCAGCCGTCATACCTCTCAGGAAGGAGACGCTCTTTTAGAGATGAACGTACTTTGGTGCGAAAAGTGCAAATCAATCCCAAACAGCAAAGGACCTTGTGAAGATGCTGGAGGATACAGGTACAAAAGTATCTACATCCACAGTAAAACGAGTCCTATATCGACATGTTGTGGGGGTGCTTTGCTGCAGGAGGGACTGGTGCATTCACAAAATAGATGGCATCATGAGGAAAGACAATTATGTGGATATATTGAAGCAACATCTCAAGACATCAGTCAGGAAGTTAAAGCTTGGTCGCAAATGGGTCTTCCAAATGGACAATGACCCCAAGCATACTTCCAAAGTGGTGGCAAAATGGCTTAAGGACCACAAAGTCAAGGTATTGGAGTGGCCATCACAAAGCCATGACCTCAATCCTATAGACAATTTGTGGGGAGAACTGAAAAGGCGTGTGCGAGCAAGGAGGCCTACAAACCTGACTCAGTTACACCAGCTCTGTCAGGAGGAATGGGCCAAAATTCACCCGACTTATTGTGGGAAGCTTGTGGAAGGCTTGTGGAAGGCTACCCGAAACGTTTGACCCAAGTTAAGCAATTTATAGGCAATGCTACAAAATACTAATTGAGCGTATGTAAACTTCTGACCCACTGGGAATGTGATAAAAGAAATAAAAGCTGAAATAAATAATTCTCTCTACTATTATTCTGACATTTCACATTCTTAAAATAAAGTGGTGATCCTAACTGACCAAAAACAGGGCATTTTTTCTCTGATTAAATTTCAGTAATTGTGAAAAACTGAGTTTAAATGTATTTGGCTAAGGTGTATGTAAATTTCCGACTTCAACTGTACATACCCACTTAATATTCATGTGCAACTTGTTTGTTGTGGACTCTTAATTAAGGAGTCAGAGAAAATGATCTCATCAGAATGGAATGAGCTGTCTTTAACTCATGTATATGTATTAATAATGGATGGGATTTTGAGAGACAGCATTAGCAAGCTTGATTTACCAGGAGACTGTTTCTTGTGTGCAGCATAGGAAGCTGTCTTAGTGTGGCAACCCACAGTCAGTGATGATGCACAAATAATACACAGAGCCCTAGGGGCAGGACAGACACACTAACCAGATACACAACCTTATCCGCTTAGTGCCCACATTGTATTACATATTATGGTTTACATTGTAGTTAGTGTGATTAAAATGATGTGTGCATTAGGTCCAGCCGAACGATACCAGTATCGCAGTATTCTTTCCACGCCGAAAATGAAAACAGGAAGCAGACCAAACTCTGTATGTCAAATATTGTGTGCTATAGCTTGGGAAATAAATACATGTAACTATGGATCAAATCAAATCAAAGTTTATTTGTCACGTGTGCCAAATACAACAGGTGTAGACCTTACAGTGAGCGGCAGGGTAGCCTAGTGGTTGGACTAGTAACTGAAAGGTTGCAAGTTCAAATCCCCGAGTGGACAAGGTACAAATCTGTTGTTCTGCCCATGAACAGAGACAGTAGCGAGGCTATATACAAGCACCGGTTAGTTGGGCTAATGATGAAGTTTATCTCCAACTTTAGGGCTGTTTTCCTAAATAAGTTAAATCCGCTTCGTGTTTTGTTTCCTTGCGTAACTATAGACTTATGAGGAAAGTTAAGCAAAGTTGCTATTCCTCAAAAAGGATATTGGAAAGTTCTTGCACTATTTCTTATGTTTCTCCTTAAGCAAAAGTTAAGAAGAAATTAGATTACTGAAAATAAAGTTTTGGGATTTGTTCTTAATTCCAAGATAGCTAAACCCTTGTCTTAAACTCAGAGTAGAGAGAATACGCTCATGACAGCAATTGAACATGTTTAATTCACTCACAAACTTAATCTGAAAGTTTTAGTTTTTATTATTTTCAACCCAATAACATGTTTTAGAACAGTAATCTCAGTAAGAAATATGCTAACATGATTGCCATGATAGCTAGATAACTAGCTAAATCGGTTGCCTAGCCATATGAATATTCATATGCCTAGTCATATGAATATCTCTGGAGATCAGGTCCATAACACCTAGGAATATCAGTCTCTGGAGATCAAGGCCGGATTCACAAAAACTTCTTAAGAAGAAATGTATTTTTAACTGCCATTTTTCCTTAACTATAGACTTATGAAGAAAATTAAGTGCATTTGCTATTCCTCAAAGGTATTGGAAATAAAGTTATTCTTAATTTTTGTCCTATGTTTCTTCCTAAGAAAAAAGTTAAGAGGAAATGGGATTGTTGAAAATAATATTTTATTTCTTCTTGGAAATGTACTTAACATTAGGACAGCTAAACCCTTGTCTTGTGACGAATGGATACTTTCGTAACCAATAACGTGTTAATTAAACGTGCATTATATAGCTACCTAGTATTTAAGAATATATAACAATATTCTAGAAGTGTTAAACAGCTAGCATTAGCTCGTCAATTTGCAAAGAAGATCTTGACTAACTTAACGCCGTTAGCTATGTTGGCTATAATGTCGTTACGCGATATCTAGCTAACGTAGCTAGCTAACTTACCGGTCGTGCAGTCCCTCTACCACCGTCTCTCCTATCATGGACAACACATTCTCCTCCAGCTGGTCCACATGAATAGTCTCTAAACTGCCTTCATAACAGCCGACTTGATGTCGGACCACTATTTTCTATGGCGGCGTCACTGTCCCTTCCCATACCCCCGACGGCAGAGACAGACTCGGCCACTCTCGCCCCCATCCTCTCTTTTTGGTCTCTGCAGTGACCCCGCAGTTTTCAAGTCTCCCCAACAGAAACCTTTTCCTGGCTGCTATTTTCTCCACCATCACTTCAAGTTCTTGTTTGCTTAAGTTTTTATTGCGCTTTCCTTGATTATCCATTTTTGTTTTTGATATAGCTAGTCTGATGGCTATAACGTGTGAAACAAATTACATTTGTATTTGTGCATAAAGGGTTTGCGAGCCAACAAAAAGTTAATAATATTGACACATAAAGCAGTTAAATAAATGTAATAAAATTGAAATATCAACACTTTATTATAGTGGGCCAAATCCTATCATCCCTGTCACATAGGCTTATTTATTGGTTTCAAGCACGTCACTAATGTCAATGCCACATAAGAAGATATTTACAAAGTTCTTAGGAAAGATATTTACGAATTCCTAAGAAAACTATGAATTCCAAAGAACATTTAGAGCTATTGCACTTACGAACTATCTAACGAATTCTTATTTTTTTCCTTAAGAAACTTAATTTCCGTAAGTAATGTTTTGTGAATCCGGTCCCTGATCCATAACGCCTAGAAATATCAGTCTGATCAGGTCCATGGGTGAAAATGTGTGTTTGTATTTACATAAATTAACAGTTCACTTTATCATCTAAGTGATAATGAATGATGGTAACTTGGTGTTTATACACACCACCTTATAGGAACATCACGGCCATGAAATCACACCGGTGCTTATCAGAGGTTAGATACAGAAAATATATCATTAGCACCATCAGACAATAACATACTGCATCATCATTCACCTCAAGGATGAAACATTTTCAAGACTAAAGCACCAATGATGTTATATCACATTCACATGATAGTGTTGTACAATGTGTCTCCACTGGGAATGGTAATATATGAATGACCTGAGACCCATGAAAGCTCTGCACCTTTTCTTTGGGTTAATTTATTATCTATTCCTTTATTTCCAATTGAAATGTAACAACAAACTGTTGTATTCTGAAGATATAGTCTCCTTTTCCTGAGGGAAATCACTGGGTGACAATTCAATCCCAAAAAGCACAATTAGATTATGTACACCTGTTAATAATCCACCTCAGAGGAAAATAATGAACGTTCTAGAGGTTAGAGTTTATTTCATCGCATCTCTTCTTGGTCACTATTTTGATATGAGTGTTGTCACCTTTTCCGGCTTTATCTGTCAAGTATATTTCTTCCTGCAAATACAGTATTGATTTTAAATTCATTCTAAAAGGGTTGCACGGAAAATACAATTACTGGAACTATTGTGAGCACTGACGGTATTGAATTACGAATATTATGATGCAGTGGTTTTTATTCCAAGAAAACGGTAACCCAATATTGTTTGTACTGTATTCATCTTTCATATCATCATAGGAACAGCTTTGCCTGAATGATTCAAACATAGCATACATAAAAGTGATGGTTGCTGTGGGAGTAGAGTCAACCAGGTTGCTTCGAGAGCACAGAGAAAATAACATAGCAATGCAAAGACATACAGTGGGTCGGACAGTGGGTCACACAGTGGGTCACAGTGGGTCACACAGTGACAGTAATACTGGATTTTGTTAGCTAATCTGTCAACTTGTCACTTATTTGAGGGGATTTCGGGTTTAACAGTGGAAAAGGTCACTTACTTTGACAACTTCAGTCAGGATGCATGAATCAATATTATTTTTGGAGACAACTCAAACTCAAGCTATTTTTTGTATAACACCATTTTGTAGCTTAAAACATACTGCCAGGCTCAGAATACAAACCAGTTGAAGAACAATAGGCTCCCTCCATAGGCCCTGGTCTCCTATCACATGACACAGGACTAGCGTCTCCCTCCATAGGCCCTGGTCTCCTATCACATGACACAGGACTAGCGTCTCCCTCCATAGGCCCTGGTCTCCTATCACATGACACAGTACTAGAGTCTCCCTCCACAGGCCCTGGTCTCCTATCACATGCCACAGTACTAGTCTCCCTCCTTAGGCCCTGGTCTCCTATCACATGACACAGGACTAGCGTCTCCCTCCATTGGCCCTGGTCTCCTATCCTATGACACAGTACTAGAGTCTCCCTCCATAGGCCCTGGTCTCCTATCACATGACACACAACTAGCGTCTCCCTCCATAGGCCCTGGTCTCCTATCACATGACACAGTACTAGAGTCTCCCTCCATAGGCCCTGGTCTCCTATCACATGCCACAGTACTAGTCTCCCTCCTTAGGCCCTGGTCTCCTATCACATGACACAGTACTAGCGTCTCCCTCCATTGGCCCTGGTCTCCTATCCTATGACACAGTACTAGAGTCTCCCTCCATAGGCCCTGGTCTCCTATCACATGACACACGACTAGCGTCTCCCTCCATAGGCCCTGGTCTCTTATCACATGACACAGTACTAGCGTCTCCCTCCATAGGCCCTGGTCTCATATCACATGACAGGTGAGGTGATGCATATGCTAGGCACCTCTCAACACACGTCTCTAAACACAGACAACATGAGAGCCTGCACTCTGTACACACTCATGTCCTGACTGATGTGGTCATTTGGAAATGCATAAAACACTTGAGGGATTGTCACAGTCAAAATATGTTGTTAGTACTTTTATCCCTTTTAGTCAGAAGACATCAAACCATCATTGCCCCCCACCCCCATGATAGACAGACACCATCCTTCCTGAATAACAGCACTATTACATCCTGTCATGTCACTGTTGTCACATGTCCCCAACACAGAGAGCGTTAAAGATGCTCAGGGTGTTTGTGGTGTTGTTTGTGTACGCCTGTCAACAGGGACATTTCTGTCCCCTTTTTGCTTTCTGATTATTCAAATTTGAGGAGTTCAAACTCCCACTCTGAGGATTCTCGCAAATTAAACATTTATCAACTACAACATCCATTAATGTAAATGAGAGAGAGAAAAGGTCTGTGACCAAAATGTTTGTAACTAAACTCAGCATGAGCGCAGATTATCTACTTAGTGTTATATGTTATCCTAATTTATGCTCCTGTGATTGACACTTCTCTCAGGACTGCAACAGTGACTGTTTTCCATCATGAAAACAAGTTCTGAAAGGTAACCCCTTCTGACAATTCAATTTGCGAGCTTGAAAATGCAATACACATAACTTATTAATGATTTGTAATGGTAAAATCTGCTCAACTGAGAAATGCTTAAACGTTCCTCAGCAAAATGAAGGGTAGCAAACACTACCTTTTAGTTTAAGGCAGAAAACATTTTAAAGCAAACATACACACGACTGAAAACAACAATCCCACATGGGCCACTTTAAAACATCCAGAACATAAAGTATCATTGATGCACTCTCTATGCTCAACAACCTCCCTGAAGCATCATAACACACACCACTACAGGCACAAATACATGACTAGTAGCATGGGCACACAGTGGTATGAAACACCACAACAGCACATCTCTCAGTGGTATGAATCACCACAACAGCACATCTCTCAGTGGTATGAAACACCACAACAGCACATCTCTCAGTGGTATGAAACACCACAACAGCACATCTCTCAGTGGTATGAAACACCACAACAGCACATCTCTCAGTGGTATGAATCACCACAACAGCACATCTCTCAGTGGTATGAAACACCACAACAGCACATCTCTCAGTGGTATGAAACACCACAACAGCACATCTCTCAGTGGTATGAAACACCACAACAGCACATCTCTCAGTGGTATGAAACACCACAACAGCACATCTCTCAGTGGTATGAAATACCACAACAGCACATCTCTCAGTGGTATGAAACACCACAACAACTCTCAGTGGAATGAAACACCACAACAGCACATCTCTCAGTGGTATGAAACACCACAACAACTCTCAGTGGAATGAAACGCCACAGCAACTCTCAGTGGTATGAAACACCATAGCAACACAATAACTCTCACTGGTATGAAACTCCATAGCAACACAACAACTCTCAGTGGAGCATGTGAAGTACTAGTAGTGATTCATTTTATGTTACAAACAGCTCTCTTTATTTCAATGCTGCTCAACACAATTATTTTCACCATCATTTTACCAATCTAACTGCAGTTATTCACAACCCACTGGGCACACACTGGTTGAATCAAAGTTATTCTATGTCATTTCAATTCAATTATGTTGAACCAACATGGAATAGATGTTGAATTGACGCCTGTGCTTAGGGGGAAGACAAGGACAGTTCTCCATTGTTGAACTCATCTTGATATAAACTATGGGATCTCAGATAAGTATTTTCTCTGCAGCGCTCCGAGGCCTACACACAGCCCTATACTGTAGTGCCTCGCTCTGCCTTTCTTTCTTCAAACAAATGACCACATTATTCAGCAGAGGCAAAGACCCTGAGGTTTAATCCATCCTTGTTATCTGCCAATCACAGCTCGCGCTTGGCTGTCCTTATCGCTCTGTGGTTGAAATGAAAAGGCGTCCATTGCGTCCAAGACGTCTACTTGTGCATGCAGTCCTGCACTCCTGCACCTCCGGGGCCTCCTACAGGAAGTGTGCTGCCTAACGAGCATGTGACATTGACTGGAGCAAATATACATGAATAAATCAATTGCCGTTCCATGGCGTCATTTAGGAAGGCCTGAAAGGGCTTGGCTTGCAGGCTGAGGGACAGGGTTGGAGGGCATGCCGGACATATAGGACAGTGCAACATTGGAGGGTTCAGGGACAGGGGAAGAGACTAGAGGGGTGAATATTACCATCGTTTTTAAATGATACTATTCTGTGACCAAGTCTTAGGGCCTGCTCTGACCCCTAAATCGTCCCCCTCTACAAACAAACATGAGCTGTTACATGAGTCACAACAGCATCAAAGAGTTTGTCACAGAAATGCAAATAAATGCAAAGAAATCCAGAAAGTACCAGCTAGGAGCGATGCCAGGAATACATGATTGGGGAAGCGGATTCCTAATCGTTACCATATATGGGGTGCATGCACGTCACACACTATGAAAAGATTGCTAATGCAAATTCTGCTACTGAGTCAAACACAAGTGACTTTTGTAAACTCATTGCAGAACCAATGACAACTTTGTGTAAAAATGTTAACTATATGGATTAAAATATTGTTTTCAACTAATGAAAAGGATTGGTTATCCCGATGGTTACTTAGTCAGACACACATACTTGTTCAACCCATTGCAAAACAAAGTTAGCATCTTTATATGGATAAAACATGCTACGGATGCATACATGTTCATCATTTTATAATCCCTGATGATGGGTTCAGCCATATGTGATATGTCTTGATATAGAGGCTAAAAAGCCTTTCATGGGGTGTTACAAGACAAGGGTGCATCAGAAAAGACGTGATAGAGCTCTGCCCAGGTTGTTGTACTGCATGGTTTATTACAAAGGCAACTCCCATATGAAACAAGAAATTCTGATGTGAAAATCTCAAGGTCTACAAAATCACATGATAAAATGATGGCGTAAGAGTTTTTGCTCTGCATAATACATCACAGGAAACCCCATCCATATGGAGACTGTTCACATCCCATCATTGGTTTGACAAAACACAGATATGCACTTCTTATGCAATTCCACAAGGGCAAGTCTTCACACATGAAGTCACAAAAGCAGGAGGTGAAAGCGACAGCATTTGAAGGGTTATTTATAATAAATTATCTATAGGTGTCATCTCAACATTCAGACCTGGCAACACATTAGATCAAAGCGGGTAAATAAATAGACCAACTATTTAAAAAGACATCTGGCGCAACAGCTAAATGCATTGAAAGATCTAGCCTCTGCCAATGTGAGTAGCACACTTACATTGCAAATGCATGCACACACACACTCACACAATATCCACACACACACTCACACAATATCCACACACACACTCACACAATATCCACACACACACACTCACACAATATCCACACACACACACACACACACACACACACACACACACACACACACACACACACACACACACACACACACACACTCACACAATATCCACACACACACACTCACACAATATCCAACACACACACTCACACTCACACAATATCCAACACACACACTCACACAATATCCACACACACACTCACACAATATCCACACACACACACACACACTCACACAATATCCAACACACACACTCACACAATATCCAACACACACACTCACACAATATCCACACACACACACAATATCCAACACACACACTCACACAATATCCAACACACACACACTCACACAATATCCAACACACACACACACACTGTCCAAACATACACTCACACAATATCCACACACACACTCACACAAATTCCAACACACACACACAATATCCAACACATACACACACTGTCCAAACATACACTCACACAATATCCACACACATACTCACACAATATCCACACACATACTCACACAATATCCACACACACACACACACACACACTCAAACAATATCCAAACACACACTCACACAATATCCAAACACACACCATATCCACACACACAAATCACACACAATACACACACACACACTCACACAATATCCACACACACACTCACACAATATCCAAACACACACTCACACAATATCCAAACACACACTCACACAATATCCAACACACACACGATATCCAAACACACACTAACACAATATCCACACACACACTCACACAATATCCAAAACACACACTATATCCAAACACACACTCACACAATATCCACACACACACTCACACAATATCCAAAACACACACAATATCCACACACACACACTCACACAATATCCAAACACACACAATATCCAAACACACACAATATCCACACACACACTCACACAATATCCAAACACACACTACCACAATATCCACATACACACTCACACAATATTCAAAACACAGACAATATTCACACACTCACTCACACAATATCCAAACACACATTTACACAATATCCAAAACACACACTATATCCAAACACACACTCACACAATATCCACACACACACTCACACAATATCCAAAACACACACAATATCCACACAATATCCACACACACACACTCACACAATATCCAAACACACACAATATCCAAACACACACAATATCCACACACACACTCACACAATATCCAAACACACACTACCACAATATCCACATACACACTCACACAATATTCAAAACACAGACAATATTCACACACTCACTCACACAATATCCAAACACACATTTACACAATATCCAAACATACACAATATCCAAACACACACTAATACAATATCCACACACACACTCACACAATACCCAAAACACACACAATATCGACACACTCACTCACACAATATCCAAACACTCACACATTGTCCAAACATACACTCACACAATATCCACACACACACTCACACAATATCCAAAACACACTCTCACATGCAAATCCCCGTCAACATGCAGTGCCCTCGTTCATGAGTCATTTAGAGCAAATTAGCATATTGCAATATAGGTTACCTTTTTTTTTAACAATATTGAGGACGATAGGAAGTCATAGATCATTCAAATTAAATGAGACCATGCTGGAATGCCAAAATATATACAAGGGTTTTTTCACCTTTGTATTCACCCAATTTGTTAACCAGTGTAAAAATGGAGACAACATGACAAACATAACACACACACATTCAGTAGAGAATGGTAGGAATAGCATGAATATAACCAGAGAGAGAGAGAATGGTAGTAATATAACCTGAGCATATTCACTTAGAGAATGGTAGGAATATAACCTGAGTATATTCACTTAGAGAATGGTAGGAATATAACCTGAGTATATTCACTTAGAGAATGGTAGGAATATAACCTGAGTATATTCACTTAGAGAATGGTAGGAATATAACCTGAGTATATTCACTTAGAGAATGGTAGGAATATAATCTGAGTATATTCACTAAGATAATGGTAGGAATATAACCTGAGTATATTCACTTAGAAAATGGTAGGAATATAACCTGAGTATATTCACTTAGAGAATGGTAGGAATATAACCTGAGTATATTCACTAAGATAATGGTAGGAATATAACTTGAGTATATTCACTAAGAGAATGGTAGGAATACAACCTGAGTATATTCACTAAGAGAATGGCAGGAATATAATCTGAGTATATTCACTTAGAGAATGGCAGGAATATAATCTGAGTATATTCACTAAAATAATGGTAGGAATATAACCTGAGTATATTCACTTAGAGAATGGTAGGAATATAACCTGAGTATATTCACTAAGAGAATGGTAGGAATATAACTTGAGTATATTCACTAAGAGAATGGTAGGAATACAACCTGAGTATATTCACTAAGAGAATGGCAGGAATATAATCTGAGTATATTCACTTAGAGAATGGTAGGAATATAACCTGAGTATATTCACTTAGAGAATGGCAGGAATATAACCTGAGTATATTCATTTAGAGAATGGTAGGAATATAACCTGGTATATTCACTTAGAGAATGGTAGGAATATAACCTGAGTATATTCACTTAGAGAATGGTAGGAATATAACCAGAGTATATTCACTTAGAGAATGGTAGGAATATAACCTGAGTATATTCACTTAATAATTTCAAATCTGTGATGTTAGCCAGGCTAATTTGCAACACTGACATTTCATACAAAAATACAGTAAAACAAAGCCAGAGTATAGCTGATCAACCGGCAGTGACTATGGCCCCACACTGCAGTATGCACCAGGTAACGGAAGCAAAATGATGAGACATCCATCTCCTACAGTACAGTACTTCTCTCAAAGTAAATATGACAAATGAATAACATGAATGTTTACTGGAAAGAAATGTTAACTTTAATCTTAAAAGACAATTGTTTCCTATGTCAGCAGAAAAAAGTCAACCTAAATGACAAAACCATTTCACTGTGGGAGGAAACCCTTTCACTGCGGGAGGAAACCATTTCATTGTGTGAGGAAACCATTTCACTGTGGGAGAACACCATTTCACTGTGGGAGGAAACCATTTCACTGTGGGAGGAAACCAATTCTCTGTGGGAAGAAACCATTTCTCTGTGGGAGGAAACAATTTCTCTGTGGGAGGAGAGCGAACATGAAAGGCTAATAGAGTGCCTTCAAAAAAGCAAAAACAAACAAACAAAGGAAATGAGTAAGCACTGCCGGTAATCACTAGATACATATAACATCAGCTGCGTTGTTGTAGGTCATACAGTATATTCCAGAGTACAAAAGCTTAACCCGTCCATCCACAAACAGCCCAACAGTAGTTTAGTTCTCACCCACATCTTAAAAACGGTGCTCCCTGTTTTATCATAGAACGTGAGTTATTCATTGGCTGAATCCGACTAAAATCTCCCATCTAGTTCTCTTGGGGTGAGGCAGCGTGGGGGTGAGAGACGCACTGTACTTGATGAAGGCATTTTAAATACAGAAGCAAACATGCACCAGAACATCTGCAAAGGTTATGACACCGTATTATCCTTTTACTCACTAACCAATTCATCCCCTGTAACAAAAAAAATGTAATGTAAAGGAATATTGTTATTGCCTTTAAAAATAGTATGAAAGAACAATCCCCTAAACATTATTTGATCAGTGTAATGGGACATAATGAAACACCACACACAGCATTGATGATTGGGCTGTATCATGTGTACTCATGTTGAATTGAGATTCATGTCATACAATATTAAAACATATTTTGTGTCAAATACTCAACTATTCTCAGGTTTTCTTCTTGAGCATTCAAGGCTTTATTTATAAAGCAACTTAAACGACTGAGGAAACAAGATGACATTTTCTTGAGGAAAAGAAAAACACAGTGCAGATAGGTACCTTGACTTCAACAGGTTTATACAATAAAAACTAACCAATATACAGTATTCTGCTGACTGATAGAACATTGTATTGATCATATCTTTCAAGGTACATTCTATTCATTTGTATTTCAAACACTCATTAACTTAACAATACTTTAAATAAAGTGGATAAAATCATTTGAAATAACAATATAAACCGTCTCCACAATATAACCTTGAACTAATAAATCAAATAAAGGATTTAAGCTATTATGATTGAGCATATTAATATTGCACATAGTGGTTGATATGAATCTGTCCAGGTCAGTAGCTACTGTATATAAAACAAATTCATAGCCACATCATTTTCTTCCAAAGATAAATTGAACATATCTCATACACTACCTTTCTAATCCTTTACCATGGTACCACAGTCAAACCATCCAGAATTGTATCACTTTAATGCAAATTTATTTTGGTTGCATAATGTTAATAAGAAACCTTTCACAAGAAACCTTTTTCAAATACTAATCAGGCCTCCGTTTGTGCACCATCCTAGTGAAATAACATCCATCTCTAGTCCCCTTTCAGGCCATCAGTAGAGTTCATGAAGACTCAGAAAACAGAAACAGTTACTCTGATAAATAATTTGTGGCGTGAGATCTGGGCCTGAATTGCTTATGCATTCTAAATATCCATTTCACTTTTAAATAGTACCAATAATCTTTAAATAATCCTGCATAGAAAAATAAATAAATTAGTTAAATGTACTACCAATTGATAGTTGGTCATCAATTACATATATTGACAGTTGGTCATCAATGATATATATTGACAGGGGTCATCAATCATATAAATTGACAGGGGTCATCAATCATATGTATTGACAGGGGTAATCAATAATATATATTGACAGGGATCATCAATCATATATATTGACAGGGGTCATCAATATTCAGTTTGTTTAATGTTGCTTTTTTTCTACATTTTTTGTCTTTTATAGGTATAGTTGTTTTGTCTTCTGTTGTAATTTACAAACTGTCCCACAGATACAAATAATGTAGACTTACAAAATAAATCCAGGTATGCTTACATGGCAAGCAGCTGTTTTTCTTGGGCTTAAAAAGAATGTCCCGACATGTGCCATACCCAAACATATCCAGAGGAACCACATTTAATTCAAACACTATTAACATGGCTCTTTACACAAACAAGACATGGAATCATTCCAAATCTGCTGTTCGGTTCATACGTGCCTTTTCTTAGTGAACACAAGGCGTCAGGTTCCCCAGCAGTGACCAGTTATAATCCAGGCAGATGGTAAGAGTCTGCAAGTGGGGAATCCCAGCCACTTTATATTCCCAGGAGAACTGTAAAGTCACCATATGATTGTTCATTCATTGAAAATACTGATCCCATATTGCCACAAAAACACTGCAGAAGGGTCACTAGCTATGATGAGGTACAGTCAACATTGTTTTCATGACCCATGATTTGGTTGAAAAAAAATTTGATAAGTACCAATTTCAATAGCAGCAAAATACTACAATTGTCTCTTAAGGATGTCTTGTGGTATAATGTGATATTAATACATGTTATAATGGCATCACCATATCAGGAGGAAAGTCTGTATTTGCAACAGAGCCACTTGATTCTCGGGAAATCATGTTATCTGACTGGAGCCTCCTGTCCAGTTTATCCATTGGTCATTAAGCTTTTCCAAAAGGCACTTTTGTCATTGGGGCTGGGGGTGGGTGGGGGGTGGATTGATAGCCTACATTTGACTCATTTGAGTCTGTTCTTCCAGAACCTGAAGGTAGTCAGGGGTACCTTGAAGTTTAGTTTTAAGTTCATAGTACTCACTTTTCCTTTGTTCCACTACTATCTTACTATGGTTTCCCCCTATTAGTGACTTCTTCATCTTTTTGTCCTGTGGTTTCTCAGGGTAACGGATCTGAAACCCACTCCCCCCTATACTGCTGAAATCCCCCCTTTTACTGTCTAAAAAGTTTTGAATAAACATGTTGGATTCTCTTGGCAGGAACTCATCCAGCTCGTCAATGGTGCTCAGTCTCTTATTGCGTGGATCCAGGGAGGACAGTGAGTCCTTGTCTTGGTCAGCGCTGTTGACCAGGATTATTTTCTGTCTCTGGGAGTCAGCAAACTTAAAGCCTGACTCAGAGTCTCTAATCCCACAGGTGTGACTCTTGTTCATATGCTGGATAGTGTGGGGGATGAACGTCTCCCCTCCCAGATCATCTTTCTTGTTCGATTTGTTGTGTCTCCTGAGCGTGAGTTGCATGGAGCCACACTCCTGGTTCCCCATGCCCTCCTGGCGTCCGGCTGGCTTCTTATTGCGCCTCAGCACGAACACCAAGAGGCAGAAAGCAACAAACACTGTGATGATGAGCACCACCAGGACACTGAGGATCATGATGGATAGGGGAACTGGACCACCAGGAGGGGCCTTGCCCACCCCTGCTGGGGACATGGAGGTCACCACCGGAGTAGTACTGGTCAGGATGAAAGGGGGCCTAGCTATGAGTTTGGGGCACAGGATCTCATTTTTCAGCAGCCGTAGCTCTATATTGGAAAACTGAACTGGGGATGCACATTTGACCTCTTTCGCAGCCACTCCGTCATTCAGCTTCTCCAGCCACAGTTTCAGAGCCACTAAATCACAGGAGCATTCCCAGGGATTGCCTTCCAGATCAATTTGAGTGAGAGACCTCAGCTGGTCTAGGACACCACTCACAGGCAGAGTCATGAAATGGTTGTTCTTAAGATTTAGCCTAGCCAGGGAAACGCCAGCAAAGATATAGGCAGGGAGGCTCCTTAGCACATTATTGTTCAGATACAACAACTGCAGATTTGGCATGGAGTCAAATGTCCCTGCTAACACCTCTTGTATGGCATTGTATTCCAGATACAAGTATTGGAGGTTACTGAGCCCAAGGAACATCTCAGGATGCAGCTGCTCTAGTTGGTTCCCATTGAGATAAAGCCTACGCAGGTTGGTCAGATTGGCAAAGACCCCTTTTTGAACTGTGACTATTTGATTGCTGCCCAAATGTAATAAATCTAAACCCTCAAAGCCTTGGAAATCAACTGGACTGATATCTCTGATATAATTTCCACTCAGGTGGAGCTTCTTGGCATTTGGTGGCTTGGGAATGATATCTGCTAGATTGTTTATACTCCTCTCTTGGCAACTCACACTGATGCCAAAGTCTGAGGGGTGAGCTTTGCAGGTGCAAGGCTGTGGGCAGGAGAGAGGTGGGGTTCTTGTTTGATAGGACATAATTGGAATATTTTTATTCAAACCGGGTAAACCAACAATCCCGTTACCATAAATCTTTGATGGGTTTGTTGTTTTGGGAGCTTTGGTGGCTATGGGCGGTATCGTAGTGGGGGCCTTGTCGGATGTTGTTTGGTCATTTTCTGGCTGTGAAGGGGGCATCCTTACATCAAAGTCACTACCTGTTCCCATGGGACACAGTTCCTGTTTGTTTGTTTCTTTCAACAGTCGTCCATACAGGTCACTAGGGGTTTCACATATAGCCTCCCCAATAAAAATGTTATAGGGCATGTTCTCCAACCAAGCTTTCAAGGGTAACAAATCACATGTGCAATTCCATGGGTTGTCATCGAGCTGCAATTCCACTATACGTCCAATGTGTTCCAAAACTCCCAGATATGGTAGCTTCTGGATCCTGTTTCCTCTTATATCCAAATGTGTAAGGGAGGCAAAGCGAAAAATGTTATCAGGAAGGATCTGAACTAGATTGTCATTCAGGATGAGAACTTTCAACCTATGCAATTTGTTGAAGGATCCTTTTTCAATATACTTGATCAAATTGTAGTCAGCCTGGAGGTATTCCAAGTTTTCGATCCCATAGAAAGTGTCAGCTCGGAGCACCTTCAATTCATTGTTATTTAAATGCAGCTGTTTCAATGAACTAAGGCCATAAAAGGCCCCTCCCTCGATGTTCTGTAGTTTGTTGTTTCCAAGTTGAAGAGAGACTGCATGTGTGAAATTGAGAAAGGAATTGGGGTAAAGGACGATCAATAGGTTATTTTGGAAATTCAAATGATAGAGGCTAGAGACCGGGGGCAGCAGCTGGGTAGGTCTGTACACAGTTATTTTCTCACAGTTCACATATAGGACGTTCTCGATGGACATGCATGAACAGGCGCTGCAGGTCTCCGCTGAGAGGTCAGAATCCAAGTCAGAAAACGTACTCGATACGAAAAAGGCCAACAGAACTAGAAGCAGCATTTTGCCTTTTATAAATCCCCCCAGAAAACCATTTAGTAACCTTTGAGAGGAAAAACAAACAAACAAACAATCAAAACACAAACTGGTACTATACATACAGACAGTACTTAATTAATGGTTAGTTAGTATATGCCCTACTGCTGATGTTAGTAATGGTTAGTTAGTATATGCCTACTGCTGATGTTAGTAATGCCTTGTCTACACACCAGGCTAATTTAATGTACGCAAATCAACCCATTTCTCTATAGCAATACAGCCATCAAGTACCATTTTAACCTAAAAAAAATTGTATTAATAATAACAATACTAATAATATTAATAATAATAACCCTAATAATGATAGACAAACAATAATTGTCTAATAATTGAAGCCTTAAAACCATAATCTCCTTCTGATCCATAATGTTACAAAACATAATTGAAATCACCATTATATATACAGTAGTGCGTCAATTTTGTGGGCATATAACAAAAAGAGTAGAAAATATATATGCTACTGCATCCTATGCTGACATATTGTGGGCTAAAACATCCCATGAAGCCTGTGCCCCAGGCAGATAAACCCATATTATAATTAAACATATGAACAATGCAGGCTATAGAATGGATATTAAAGCTTTTCAACCAAATAACAGAGGACTTACCGTAAGCGTTTGTAAATGTGGTTTCTTGAGAGACGGACATTGGCGGTGCATTGAGACGCGCTGCTCCCATTCAGACGTAGGTAGGCTATCGCTCAGATTTCAGCCTATGCGTCTCTTCTTGACAGGCTCCACTTGTTAAAAGATATATTTCTCTCGTAGGGTTCCCAATGTTGCTGTATCTCCATGAAGCATTTCCGTTCGGAATGAACTAAAGATACTGTGCCCACCTCGGCGTTATTAAGAAAGCAGGGACAAAAGGCGAGCAGCTGAAGTGACTGCAAAACAACTTCTCTCCAGTTCACGAGAGAGGAAAATGAAACGAATGTAAATGGTGCTGCTGGAACACCCAGTCCATAGAGATGCTTAGCCTATGTATATGGCTCGCTGAAGTTGGACTGAGCCGTTCAGGCAGAAAAATGAAGCAGCAGCACCCAATAAACCGAAACAATCCTGCGCGGGTTTACTCACCTCCAAAAATCTGAAATTGCTTGCTAAGCGTCTCTTTTCGAATCATGCATTTTACAGGGCTGTCAGTGTGACATCTGAGGCTGAGCCTCTCTACTCCAAGGAAAAGAAAATGAGAGGGAAAAAACACCACACTGTGATATTCAGAAAAATGAGAACGGCGACTAACTGACGCGGAAAATGAATAATTCAGTTTAGTCAGATGCGGGCAAGCAGGAGATGCCGCTCTCCATCTTCCAACAAAAGCAAGAAACTGCGTTCAAATAAACTACTGTTAAAACAGTCACCAGGGATCCGGATACGCAGGAAGGAGGGAGTGTGTCTCGTAATAGCAACTATTCCTGCCTGTCTCATATGTATGCTGCTTTACAGCTGCATAGAGCTTCCCACACGACTAGCGGGAGAAGAGGACGCATAGAGAAAGGGGGAGGAGGGGAGGGGTGAAGAAAAAGAGGGAGACAGAAAGAGAGAGATAGAGAGAGAGAGAGAGAGAGAGATAGTAGGGAGAGAGAGGAAGGAGGGGGTCTCGTATACCAAACTGAAACTTAAGACCTTGACATGAATGATTTTAGTAGTGGGTTAATTTAACAGACTTGGGGTTGTGTTTCTTGTCGTTATGATGATCAACAAAAATGGTTATGCATCACGCATTGTGCTTTAGCCTATTGGATCGAGATCATATGGTAGACTTCGTTTGAGGATGAAGTCGCTTACCTGACAGTTCAAGAGGGGTCGGCGCCTGCATTATATTTCATGATTGGAGTGTTTAAAACGACAGAGAACGTGAGCAGCATTCTAATGTGGACTATTATTCAACGTGGACTGCTGTCAAAGCAAGGCAAACATTGCTGAGGGAAGAAGAATAAACAGACACTACCACTCATATTGTTTTTGAGTAGGCTTCTTGGATAGCGTTTTTATGTTAGACATTAAGGCTGCATTTACACAGGCAGCCTAATTCAGATTTTTTTTCTCCCAATTATTAGTATTTTGACCGATCAGTTCAGCTCTTTTTGATGTGTAAAGAGCCCAATTCTGATCTTTTCTTTTACTATTTGGTCATTAACCAATCAGATCAGCTCTGACATATATCTTATGTGAAAAGATCTAATGTGAAAAAAATATCTGAATTTGTCTGCCTGTGTAAATGCAGCCCAACTGGCATTCAGCATCACTTTAGTTTTCAGACAACAGGTGGATGCTCCCTCATGTAAAGTCAATAATAGAAACCACTCAATTTTAGCCTAGACTTCACCTGTTTGTTCAAATAATATTCATACTTGAGAGACAATAGCTCCAAATGTGTGAAACGCAAAGAGCTCTCCAAGTGAACAACGTTTTAATGGCACAGTGACAAAACAATACAAGCTTATTTTTTTTCACTATGTGGAGAACAAGATACAGGCTTAATCAATTATAGGTCAAGTCTGAATGACAGTGACAGTAAAAGTAGGCTATTGTAAAATGAATGTATCCTATTTTCCCTGCAACTTCAGTTTTGACATGAGGGTACATGTGTGCGCCAGTGAACTGACGTTATGGGCAGTGTGATATTGGGAGAATCTCAATGATAATCCCAATTGCATAATCCTTGCGTCCTCTCTCCTCGCCTCCTTCTCAAAACCCTTTGGAGGAGGTCAGAATGGGAGGCCTCTGACTTTCTCATCCAATGGATTTTGAGAAGGAGGCGAGGAGAGGGGACATGAGGAGTACAGTATACAATTGAGGTTTCTCACACATGCAGAAATCAAAGGTAGCGCCCTCATCTGGCAGAACATTTTACCTACTTTATTGTCTTGGTACCTATAGGCTACAGTACAGTATGCACTCCTGAATGTTGACTGTATTGTAGGCTAGGCTACAATTATACAAAAATGGTTTATGAGGTTCCATGGCGTCATATGAAGCCGAACGACTGGGTTGTCTATATAGCCTATAGACCCAGTTACATCAGCTATAGGTTACGTAATGCAAGTGCATTAGTAGGCTACTCCAGAAAGAACCTCGTGAGTATTCTACACTGTCAAGCAGTGGAATGAAAATAAATGCTTGCATGGCAGTAGCCTAAATATTGATATTTATTTACCATCACACTCTCAAAGCCTTCTATTTTTTACTGTGGAAAGAGGTTGAGGCATGCCATGTAGTCTGCTGTTGCAGAAACATTTGTTAATATATTTTCTCTTCAACAGGCTATGAAATAACAGCAGCATAGCCTTGAGGGGCTGTGTGCTAAGGTAATTCTCTACACAGGTAGAGCTACAGTAGGATGTGTCAGACAGTGTTGTGTTTAGCAGAGGGACAGTATTTTCTCCTTGAGGGGCTGTGTGCTAAGGTAATTCTCTACACAGGTAGAGCTACAGTAGGATGTGTCAGACAGTGTTGTGTTTAGCTGAGGGACAGTATTTTCTCCTTGAGGGGCAGTGTGCTAAGGTAATTCTCTACACAGGCAGAGGGACCGTATTTTCTCTTGGAGTACAGGGGGTTGTATGTTTCTTCTTCCTCTCTTTCTGCAGACTCCCCCTTTGATATGCTAAATATATGTCTATTCATATCCCACACAGAAGAACAGAATAGGTGGTGGGGACAGACATTAAATGCCCATGTCTGGGAAGGGAGGGAGGTTGTTATTTGAATCCCTTTTTTTTCAGATCTGAAGACACCAACCTTGATTAGATGTTAAGGAATAAACAGCGTGATGCTTGCAGGTATCTTCTACCCGGGTCAGAATGATGTTTATTTCATTATATTACTCCTTAGTGCACGTACCTGAAGGCTACAATCAGTAGGGTTCCTTATCAGAAGACAAACTGCTACAGTCATCACAGTATTAGTTTGGGAACTGGCACATATTAAATAATAATTTGCATCCAAGTGAATACATATCATTGCTTACAGGCTATCTTAATGATGATGTTGCCACCATGAGGGGAGGAGAGGCCTAATGTTAATGACCCTCTTCAGAGGAGAGGCCTAATGTTAATGACCCTCCCCAGTGGAGAGGCCAAATGTTAATGACCCTTTTCAGAGGAGAGGCCAAATGTTAATGACCCTCTTCAGAGGGGAGGAGAGGCCTAATGTTAATGACCCTCTTCAGAGTGAAGGAGAGGCCTAATGTTAGTGACACTCCCCAGAATGAAGGAGAGGCCTAATGATAATGACCCTCCTCAGAAGGGGAGGAGAGGCCTAATGTTAAAGACCCTCCTCAGAGGGGAGGAGAGGCCTAATGTTAATGACCCTCCTCGGAGTGAATGAGAGGCCTAATGTTAAAGACCCTCCTCAGAGGGGAGGAGAGGCCTAATGTTAATGACCCTCCTCAGAGTGAAGGAGAGGCCTAATGTTAATGACCCTCCTCAGAGTGAATGAGAGGCCTAATGTTAAAGACCCTCCTCAGAGGGGAGGAGAGGCCTAATGTTAATTACACACCTCAGAGTGGAGGAGAGGCCTAATGTCAATGACCCTCCTCAGAGTGGAGGAGAACCCTAATGTTAATGACCCTCCTCAGAGTGGAGGAGAGGCCTAATGTCAATGACCCTCCTCAGAGAGGAGGAGAGGCCTAATGTTAATTACACTCCTCAGAGTGGAGGAGAGGCCAAATGTCAATGACCCTCCTCAGAGTGGCGGAGAGGCCAAATGTTAATGACCCTCCTCAGAGTGGAGGAGAGGCCAAATGTTAATTACACTCCTCAGAGTGGAGGAGAGGCCTAATGTTAATTACACTCCTCAGTGGGATGCATATTTTAGATGTACATGCTTGCAAACATGTACAGATTCTCATGAAATATATTCTTGCTCCTTATAAAATGGTCTATTTGTTTGTTCTCTTCAGTCGAATTGTGGTCAAACCACCATTTAACAAAACCTATTGTCTGGTCTTTCTGATATCTATACCTTAAGAATGTAAGCACAGGTGTGTGAGAGTTGCTTTATTTGATATGTCTCTGAAAGGCAGCACTGTAACTCTACACCGAGGTGAACTGCATAGACTAGCTGCTTCCCTGCAGTTCCTTTTTTTTAACTGTTCCATTTTCTTGCAGGTAAGAGGGTATACCATTTAAATATCTACCATAAGTCCTTGTTCTCCAAAATCCCACACAAAGAAACACAACATGAATGAAAGGTTAACAATCTCTTGTAATAGGTTCTGCTTTTTTACATTTCTGTATAACCTAAAGGTAAATAGAGGGGTTTGACCTCACATGGAACTGTGATTGCTGTGAATGTGAGGATAGTCTAAGCTTGACATATTCATTCTACACTCTTAACTCAGCTGCAGAACAGCCCACTGGTTGTTACAGGCTGCCAGTGCACCCTGTCCACTCATGGCAGTAAAAACATTTTGGGCCAATATTTAGTAAATGTGATTAAAGTGAAATATGTAATGTAAAATGTGCCTTCGGAAAGTATTCAGACCAGTGGACTTTTTCCACATTTTGTTACATTACAGCCTTAGTCACACAATACCCCATAATGACAAAACAAAAACAGGTTTTTAGATATTCTTGCTAATTTATAAAAAATTTAAAACTATTTAATTTACGTAAGTATTCAGACCCTTTACTCAAATCAAACCACATTTTATTTGTCATATGCGCCGAATACAGGTGTAGACCTTACAGTGAAATGCTTACTCACAAACCCTTAACCAACAATGCAGTTTTAAGAAAAAAAGTGTTAAGAAAGTATTTACCAAAATGAACTGAAGTAAAAAAATACATAAATAAAATGAAAAATAAGAAAAAATAAGAAAAATAGAAAAATAACAAATAATTAGTTAATTGAGTTAATTTAGGTAATGTGTACATGTAGGGAGAGGTAAAGTGACTATGCGTGGATAATAAACAGGGAGTAGCAGCAGCGTAAGAAATGGGGGTGGGGGACTAATGGCTACACGGACTAATGCAAATAGTCCGGGTAGCCATTTGATTAGCTGTTCAGGAGTCTTTTGACTTGGGGGTATTTTGGACCTAGACTTGGTGCTCCGGTACCGCTTGCCTTGCGGTAGCAGAGAGAATAGTCTATGACTAGGATGGATGAGTCTTTTGGCAATTTTTGGGGCCTTCCTCTGACATCACCTGGTATAGAGGTCCTGGATGACAGGAAGCTTGGCCCCAGTGATGTACTGGGCCGTACGCACTACCCTCTCTAGTGCCTTGCGGTCAGAGGCAGAGCAGTTGCCATACCAGGCGGTGATGCAACCAGTCAGGATGCTCTCGATGGTGCAGCTGTATAGCTTTTTGAGGATCTGAGGACTCATGCCAAATCTTTTCAGTCTCCTGATGGGTAATAGGCTTTGTCGTGCCCTCTTCACGACTGTCTTGATGTGTTTGCACCCCAATAGTTTGTTGGTGATGTGGACATCAAGGAACTTGAAGCTCTCAACCTGCTCCAATACAGCCCCGTCAATGAGAATGAGGGCGTGCTCGGTCCACCTTTTCCTGTAGTCCTCAATCATCTCCTTTGTCTTGATCACGTTGAGGGAGAGGTTGTTACTCAGTACTTTGTTGAAGCACCTTTGACAGTGATTACAGCCTTGAGTCTTCTTGGGTATGACGCTACAAGCTTGGCACACATGTATTTGGGGAGTTTCTCCCATTCTTCTCTGCAGATCCTCTCATGCTCTGTCAGGTTGGAAGGGGAGCACTGCTGCACAGCTATTTTCAGGTCTCTCCAGAGATGTTCGATCAGGTTTAAGTCCGGGCTCTGGCTGGGACACTCAAGGACATTCAGAAACTTGTCCCAAAGCCCCTCCTGCGTTGTCTTGGCTGTGTGCTTAGGGTCGATGTCCTGTTCGAAGGTGAACGTTCACCACCCAGTCTGAGGTCCTGAGAGCTCTGGAGCAGGTTTTTCAGTACTTTGCTCCTTTCATCTTTGCCTAAATCCTGACTAGTCTCCCTGTCGCTCCTGATGAAAAACATCCCCACAGCATGATGCTGCCACCACCATGCTTCACAGTAGGGATGGAGCCAGGTTCTCCAGACGTGACGCTTGGCATTCAGGCCAAATAGTTCAATATTGGTTTCATCAGACCAGAGACTGTTGTTTCCCATGGTTTGAGAGTCTTTAGGTGACTTTTGGAAAACTCCAAGCGGGCTGTCATGTGCCTTTTACTGAGGAGTGGCTTCCATCTGGCCACTACCATAAAGACCTGATTGGTGGAGTGCTGCAGAGATGGTTGTCCTTCTGGAAGGTTCTCACATCTCCACAGAGGAACTCTAGAGCTCTGTCAGAGTGACCATCGGGTTCTTGGTCACCTCCCTGACCAAGGCCCTTCTCCCCGCTTGCTCAGTTTGGCCGGGTGGCCAGCTCTAGGAGATGTCTTGGTGGTTCCAAACATCTTCCATTTAAGAATGATGGAGGCCACTGTGTTCTTGGGGACCTTCAATGCCACAGAAATGTTTTGGTACCCTTCCCCAGATCTGTGCCTCAACACAATCCTGTCTCTGAGCTCTACGGACCTCATGGCTTGGTTTTTGCTCTGACATGCACTGTCAACTGTGGGACCTTATATAGACAGGTGTGTGCCTTTCCAAATCATGTCCAATCAATTGAATTTACCACAGGTTGACTCCAATCAAGTTGTAGAAACATCTCAAGGATGATCAATGGAAACAGGATGCACCTGAGCTCAATTTCTAGTCTCATAGCACAGGGTCTGAATACTTATGCAAATAAGGTATTTCTGTTTATATTTGTAATATATTTGCAAAAATGTCTAAAAATCACCTTACGGTTGGCAAATTACATAGAATCCATTTAATCTGTTTGATTTCTGTGGTTATTATATGTTTAGTGTTACTCCGATTTAGTAATATGTACTTACAGGTGCTGTCAATAAACAATGTTGCACTGGATGCTTCTGTCTTCCCCTCTGTAACATCTGTGTCCTGAGAAACTGTTGCGGTGAGTCCATGTAGGGGTGAGAAGAGAGAACATGAGTAATGGTCTACTGAGTAGAGAGAACATGAGTAATGGTCTACTGAGTAGAGAGAACTTGAGTAATGATCTACTGAGTAGAGAGAACATGAGTAATGGTCTACTGAGTAGAGAGAACATGAGTAATGATCTACTGAGTAGAGAGAACATGAGTAATGATCTACTGAGTAGAGAGAACTTGAGTAATGATCTACTGAGTAGAGAGAACATGAGTAATGATCTACTGTCACCTGGTAGATCACACCCAGTCTCACACACCCAGTCCTACACACCAAGTCCCACACACCTAATAGGGACAGAGAGAGACTACACAGTACATCGGACAGCATCAGTGTCACTTCTTCCATTGGGGATAGAAGAAGCACTTCAACATGTCAGCCACCCAAAGGTGGACCACCAGTGCTGCCGTGTGAAACTGTCACAATGGTTGTTAGCAGGGACACTCAAATGGAGACATGCATCAACCTCTCATGTGGTGTCTTTCCCCTTCATTAGAGACAGGGTCGTAGTGCAGACCCATATAGGCACTGGTCCAAATGGGAATTGAAAAACATTGTTTAGAATAACACAAAGATGGAACAACAGTAGCTTGCCTGTTTGAGTTCACCAATAAACATACATTTTCTTTAAAAAATATATATATTTATGGTATTTTCATTTGTTAATTTAACTGTGTCACTTTGTTTTAGTCAGTTAACAGTGTGTATTGTGCACAAGCTAACATGTAATTGTGCTAACAACGCAAACTCTTACCATATGAATAAAGCTTCCACCCCCACAGCATAGGGACCCCTTGAATTTGGCAAGAAGGTAGAGGGGATAGGATCAGTGGGTAACAGTTGGCTTGGAATTTAGTTGATATTCTCTACAAGTCCTGCATTGCTCCTACATCCAATGCTTAAACAGAAAATATATTGGAAACAGAATTGAACATGGAGGAACAATGCTATCAAAGGAAATCCAATCATATTTCAAATCATTAACCACAATTGTTCTTGGAGAGCAGCAACCATAGGTAATCCCTATGAACACAGTTAGGATCGCAGTAGAAAATGAAATGTCAGCCATAGTGGTATATCTAACAGTGATGGTATTCACAGGGATCTGAGCAAACAGAGAGCATTGTGGGGGTAGGGCACACCTGGAGTCCATCTCTATGATCCATGGAACGCAAGCATATTTCTGGAACAGACGTTACAGTAGTTGAACAGGAAACAAGCTGTTCATCCTCAGTGACACTGCTAACTGAAAGTTGTTTTTCTATGTGCATTGGCAAAAACAGCTTGTTACAGCGAGTTAATCCTTGGTCTGAATGATCAATTATCAGCTATATACTGTAAATAGTTAGCCTATTGCTCTCCTCTTCAGTACTTTCTGACATCTCATCTACTGTTCTACAGTCGTGGCCAAAAGTTTTGAGAATGACACAAATATTAATTTCCACAAAGTTTGCTGCTTCAGTGTCTTCAGATATTTTTGTCAGCTGTTACTATGGAATACTGAAGTATAATTACAAGCATTTCATAAGTGTCAAAGGCTTTTATTGACAATTATGTGAAGTTGATGCAGTGCTGACCCTTCTTTTTCAAGACCTCTGCAATCTGCCCTGGCATGCTGTCAATTAACTTCTGGGCCACATCCTGAATGATGGCAGCCCATTCTTGCATAATCAATGCTTGGAGTTTGTCAGAATTTGTGGGTTTTTGTTTGTCCACCCGCCTCTTGAGGATTGACCACAAGTTCTCAATGGGATTAAGGTCTGGGGAGTTTCCTGGCCATGGACCAAAAATATTGATGTTTTGTTCCCCGAGCCACTTAGTTATCACTTTTGCCTTATGGCAAGGTGCTCCATCATGCTGGAAAAGGCATTGTTCGTCACCAAACTGTTCCTGGATGGTTGGGAGAAGTTGCTCTCAGAGGATATGTTGGTACCATTCTTTATTCATGGCTGTGTTCTAAGGCAAAATTGTGAGTGAGCCCACTCCCTTGACTGAGAAGCAACCCCACACATGAATGATCTCAGGATGCTTTACTGTTGGCATGACACAGGACTGATGGTAGCGCTCACCTTGCCTTCTCCGGACAAGCTTTTTGCCGGATGCCCCAAACAATCGGAAAGGGGATTCATCAGAGAAAATAACTTTACCCCAGTCCTCAGCAGTCCAATCCCTGTACCTTTTGCAGAATATCAGTCTGTCCCTAATGTTTTTCATGGAGCGAAGTGGCTTCTTGCTGCCCTTCTTGACACCAGGCCACCCTCCAAATGTCTTCACCTCACTGTGCGTGCAGATGCACTCACACCTGCCTGCTGCCATTCCTGAGCAAGCTCCGTACTGGTGGTGCCCCGATCCCAAAGCTGAATCAACTTTAGGAGACGGTCCTGGCGCTTGCTGGACTTTCTTGGGCGACCTGAAGCCTTCTTTACGACAATTGAACCACTCTCCTTGAAGTTCTTGATGATCCGATAAATGGTTGATTTAGGTGCAATCTTACTGGCAGCAATATCCTTGCCTGTGAAGCCCTTTTTGTGCAAAGCAATGATGACGGCATGTGTTTCCTTGCAGGTAACCGTGGTTGACAGAGGAAGACCATAGCTTGAGTAATTCATCCTAACAATTACAGACAGAGCAGGTCACTCCCACATCCCTCCATGTCAGATTCAAAACTTTTGAGATTGGCTGACGTATAAACATTTCTATATGTTTTGTTTTAGGTCATCCAGGAGCATCACACAATACTGTATGTTCTAAATATAAGTTGGTGTTGATATCATCCTACTCAATGATCACTGAAAAGGAAAAATAATATTGCATGTTCGAAATACAGCTTGGTGTTTATGTCATCCTACTCAGTGATCATTGAAAAGCTCATTCATTGGAGGGCCTAGTGGTCAGTTAGTGTCTAACTGAAGACATGGAGGTCCTAGTGGTCTGTTAGTGTCTAACTGAAGACATGGAGGGCCTAGTGGTCTGTTAGTGTCTAACTGAAGACATGGAGGTCCTAGTGGTCTGTTAGTGTCTAACTGAAGACATGGAGGTCCTAGTGGTCTGTCAGTGTCTAACTGAAGACATGGAAGACCTAGTGGTCTGTTAGTGTCTAGCTAAAGACATGGAGGACCTAATGGTCTGTTAGTGTCTAACTGAAGACATGGAGGACCTAATGGTCTGTTAGTGTCTAACTGAAGACATGGAGGTCCTAGTGGTCTGTTAGTGTCTAACTGAAGACATGGAGGTCCTAGTGGTCTGTTAGTGTCTAACTGAAGACATGGAGGGCCTTGTGGTCTGTTAGTGTCTAACTGAAGACATGGATGGCCTAGTGGTCTGTTAGTGTCTAACTGAAGACATGGAGGGCCTAGTGGTCTGTTAGTGTATAGCTAAAGACATGGAGGACATAGTGGTCTGTTAGTGTCTAACTGAAGACATGGAGGGCCTAGTGGTCTGTTAGTGTCTAACTGAAGACATGGAGGTCCTAGTGGTCTGTTAGTGTCTAACTGAAGACATGGAGGGCCTAGTGGTCTGTTAGTGTCTAACTGAAGACATGGAGGTCCTAGTGGTCTGTCAGTGTCTAACTGAAGACATGGAGGACCTAATGGTCTGCTAGTGTCTAACTGAAGACATGGAGGTCCTAGTGGTCTGTCAGTATCTAACTGAAGACATGGAGGTCCTAGTGGTCTGTTAGTGTCTAACTGAAGACATGGAGGTCCTAGTGGTCTTTTAGTGTCTAACTGAAGACATGGAGGTCCTAGTGGTCTGTCAGTGTCTAACTGAAGACATGGAGGTCCTAGTGGTCTGTTAGTGTCTAACTGAAGACATGGAGGTCCTAGTGGTCTGTTAGTGTCTAACTGAAGACATGGAGGGCCTAGTGGTCTGTTAGTGTCTAACTGAAGACATGGAGGGCCTTGTGGTCTGTTAGTGTCTAACTGAAGACATGGAGGGCCTAGTGGTCTGTTAGTGTCTAACTGAAGACATGGAGGGCCTAGTGGTCTGTTAGTGTCTAACTGAAGACATGGAGGTCCTAGTGGTCTGTTAGTGTCTAACTGAAGACATGGAGGGCCTAGTGGTCTGTTAGTGTCTAACTGAAGACATGGAGGGCCTTGTGATTTGTTAGTGTCTAACTGAAGACATGGAGGTCCTAGTGGTCTGTTAGTGTCTAACTGAAGACATGGAGGGCCTAGTGTCTGTTAGTGTCTAACTGAAGACATGGAGGGCCTTGTGGTTTGTTAGTGTCTAACTGAAGGCATGGAGGGCCTAGTGGTCTGTTAGTGTCTAACTGAAGATATGGAGGTCCTAGTTGTCTGTTAGTGTCTAACTGAAGACATGGAGGGCCTAGTGGTCTGTTAGTGTCTAACTGAAGACATGGAGGGCCTAGTGGTCTGTTAGTGTCTAACTGAAGACATGGAGGGCCTAGTGGTCTGTTAGTGTCTAACTGAAGACATGGAGGACCTAGTGGTCTGTTAGTGTCTAACTGAAGACATGGAGGGCCTAGTGGTCTGTTAGTGTCTAACTGAAGATATGGAGGGCCTTGTGGTCTGTTAGTGTCTAACTGAAGAAATTACAACTCTCCTGTGCAACCATAGTAACAACCATTCAAGGAAATTAGCATTGCAGAAGAGTCCTTGCCCTGTATTTGCATAAGAGTCCTTACCCTGTAATTGCAGAAGAGTCCTTGCCCTGAAATTGCAGAAGAGTCCTTGTCCTGTAAGAATAAAGCTCTTGACGAAAAAGCCAAGAGTGAGCGACAACAGCTCACATTCAGAACTGAGAATGAAATGTTGAATTGGTCCATGTTCAAACCTGTACTCTGTTTATCTCTCTATGCACACGTTTCAAGATTGAAATAGAATGCCTGCGCATCACAGAGCAATTTATTCCCCTTTTATCCCCGTTTTACCTTCTAACAGTGGACGCTGCCCCTATTGTATTATGACTGCCCTGTCAGAGTGCGCTGCAGGGTATCGTGGGAGATGACCCATCCTGCTGGTCAGTAATGAGGTCCACATGTCGAGGCTCACATGCCATGTCACACTAATTGGAGCTGTTTGCAGCCAGCCATGCAGCATACTGTGTGATCTCTCTGAAAACAAGGACGCTCTCCCTAGAACCACAGAGTTTTTGTCCCCATCGCTTTGGGTCTCTTTGCAAGTGAGGGGTTTCAAGCTTACATATTGGCAGTCTAATGTTAACAACTCCATACAGATACAATTTCTTACTGTTATCCATTGTGCTGCCTTGCAGTAACTTCATTGATATGCACACATGTACACCTACTAACCATAGAGTGAGTGATGCTAGGCACCGAACGTCAGAGAGAGAGAAGGTTGAGAGCCCACCTAGGACTTGATCTGATGCTGTATCACAACGATGTCAATTGTCATATTTGACACTTTAATAAAAGCACAGACATCAAGAAGAGACATGCTTTCATATTCGCTGTGTGTTCATAATATATCTTCGTGTGGTGAAACGCTTTTGTAAATATGTATTTTTAGTGAATGAAACATCAACACAACAAGTATGTTTTGATGTGATGCCAGACACTGTGGGAACAAAACAAAAAAACAATGATCCTTCAATATATCTTAATCTTTTAGATGCCTACTGTATTTTATGTATTTATGTGTATACTGTATGTTACATAGTGTAGAACAGCTTTGGGTTTAGCTTACAAAAGTGTAGAACAGCTATTGGGTTTCTCTTACAAAAGTGTAGAACAGCCATTGGGTTTCTCTTGCAAATGTGTAGAACAGCTATTAGGTTTATCTTACAAAAGTGTAGAACAGCCATTGGGTTTCTAAGTCATGAGGCATAGAAAAACAATCAGATAGAATGTGTGGCACAAATGTGGCCTGCGCTGCATAGCCTTGTCTAGGACATACCAATCAAATCAGAATGTAGCCTATTTGAGTGGGGTGATACATGATACTGTATCATGAGAACCTAAACCCTGTAGCTCAACACACATCCAGCAGTGGCCCCTGAACAACATGGGGAGATCTGGCACATATATGAGGATCAAGCTAGCCATACATGTTTTAGAACCTTTAGGTGATTGTATAGGAGAATCAAGCTACCTATACATTTTTTATAACCTTTAGACCAGGGTGTAGTGGTTGGGTTCTTGGATATCTCTACTTTTTCCTGAACTTGTTGAGTGAAGAATGAGTCTGGTGGTGCAGTCGATGTAGCTGGGCTGTCAGTGAATGTAACAGACACTCAGAGACCCAGAATCAATCGATGAAGGGCATTTCATTTCATCCAATTGTCCTCACCGGCGCTCCATGCACCCAGGTTTAATTAGAATCAGTTTTAAATATTTATAGCAGTTGTCCCTACTGTAATCCTTAGAGGAAACTGGATAACTAGGGAAACCTGATGACACCAAACACACTCACTGACAACTTCAAACTGCTTAGCAATTAATTAATTACCTAGGGCCATGCCGTTTCTTAACATATAGATCCATTTTGATGTCTTGTTGATGCGAGCCCGGCTCCAGTGAACCTGAAAGATACGGCATAGAGTTGAGGAGTAGAGGTTAGTGGCGCGGCCTGAGCTAATGTGTCCATATGGTGGGAGGCAGGTCCACATGAATATGCAGCACATCAACGTCAGGGTTCCAGCAGGTTCACAGCACGACCATTAGGGCCGGAGTAGACATTTAACACTGATCACACAGCCCATTTCATCCCAGTGAATGGAGGCGCTCTCGAATGCCAGCTCAGGGTCACCTCCCCTCTTATACTCTGAGCATATGAGACACTCGAGGCAGCGATAACCTTTGTCTGCTTTGAACAAGGACCAAGCTGGAAAGTTGAATGCATCTGAATGAGTTGAAGTCCGTACAGCACACTCTGTGCCTGTAACTGTATCTGTCACATTGATGACTATGAGATACGCAGTGTTGTTGATGGAAAAGGACAAAGCTTGAAGGTTGTTATACTGTCTCCACACTGTCTCCACAATGTTTCCACACTGTCTCCACACTGTCTCCACAGTGCATTCTGTGCAGACATAAGCTCATCAAAATGTAAAGTGAGGAGCACAGATTACTCATTCTGCTGTTACTGTCAGACCTCCCTATAATCTTTGAGGGCTCAATGATGAATTCTGCAGAGTCAGTGACAGAAACATGAACACTCTCTGTCATTATTCAACAGTACAGCTATGCTGCACGTTTCACTGACACACAAGACCACAGACTGTGTAACCTAGAGTTGGTCCACTGTCATGTTATAATATGACATTGTAGATGATGGTGGGAGGACACATGTCTCTGTAACACAGATTAGCCGCGGCATAGTGCCACACAGGAAACACTGTAAAGGTTACTAGAGTGGTAAACGTACCATCTCAAAGGGAAAGCTCCCTGTGCTCTTCTAGCAAAGTGAATCATTTGTCTCCATTTGACGGGACACCAGCCTCACAGAACCAGTCTTATCTGTTCTCGTTCATTCTTCTTACAACCTCGCTAATGTGTTGGGGGAGCAAATTATTCTATTAATATCAAGAGCAAAGTTAATCACATTGAAGAAAAACTCTAAATCTATTGAGGTGTCTCAGCCAGGTGGCACAGGAAAATGGACTGCTGGGTAATGGAGTGAGCTGGTCTCCGGGTTCCTCCATACGGCTGAACCGGATGAACTATGGTCCTGTTATTCATTTGGCACAGCAAAGCAGGGAAGGTCAAGAAAGATCACATTTCATTTTGCACAATACCAGAGTAAACACATGTATTATCAGTCCAGGATTGCAGGACACCAGCTATAGATGTGAAAGAACATTATCCTTTTACTGCATTTTACCATAGGCCACAGTTTTATATTACTGTCAACATGAATGCACAAGAACATTATCCTTTTACTGCAGTGGGCTAAAATAAATCTACTGAAACAAAAGTATACACCTCACACACATGGTTATAGGCTTAAAAAAACATCTGTACCATTTCAGATATAGAGTTGAAATGTATTACAATTTTAGTTTGCATCCCAATATTACACTTTACACACATCACAGAAGACTGAAATATAACAAAACTGTTTGACATAGAAACATAGAAGTGACAGAAGCGTTTAAAAAAAAATCATGTTTATTAGTTATGAAAAATATGAATAACATTCCACCCATGAAGCCACTAGGTAATTTGATTGGAAGAAAAGGGCTAACAAAGAGCATGTAATGTTCAATAAAACCTAAATATGTGGTCCTCTCAGTTGGTAGGGCATGACGTTTAGGCACTTGCAATGACAGGATAGTGGGTTCGATTCCCAGACCAACCATACATAAAAATAAATAAAAATGATGCATGCATGACTGTAAGTTGCTTTGGCTAAAAGTGTCAGCTAAATGGTATATATATTATGATATTATATTGCCTGAGTACAGATCTGTTCCTTATCGTTTGCTCTCATGATGCAATAAGGATGAATCATTCTGATCCACAGGACCTAGTAATGTGGTTAGGTAGTTAATATCACTACATATATATTTAGGTTACTGACACCAGGTGAAGCGTGCTACATGTATGTTCATGTCAGCTTCACATACAGTATGATATGTAAACCAAGGTCAGTCTTCTTTCAGCCCAACAGCACTAAGACACCTGTCCCTCCTTGTTAAAATTGTATTGTGCAATTTGAAACGCTTAGTTATGTCTCACAGTGGCACATCAACAGAAATCACCTTTTAATTAATAATTTATACAGATAAATCAACAGCATGATTGGCATTGCATTTTCCCATAAAATTATCAGAATGACACCTATGAGCATGGAAGCATAACTGGATAATGCATAATGTATAACAACTACATAATGCACATTTGAATACAGTAATGAGCAAAAAAATGAATGATGGATGTCCTTGTTGTAAGCAATACAAGGACAAAGACAGTAATGATCCACCTGCACTGGAACTCTATTGTGACTTTCTCTCTTTTCACCTGCAAGTCATTTTCTATTTCAAAGGCCTTCAGTCAAGAACTCACCCGCCAACTCTGGTCCTGTAGGACTGCAGGGTACAGGCATTTATTCCAGCCCTTGTATTGAAGAGACAACCACAGTGTAGTCAGAAATAAATATGTTTGGTGTGGTGCTAATAAAACATGACTGGTCTTGGGTTCACCACAAGGTTAAACACCTCCCATCTCAGTGCTAATCAGGGACCCGCTTCCTCACTTTGTCACATCCTCCCACAGTCTGGTGAAGTGGCAAGGAACTCCTCCAAAACAGATCTTGAAATGGAGTGACGGAGTCTGCATCCGAAATTGCCTTCCCCTCCAGCCAGTGAAACTGTGTCGGTCATCAATAAGACCAGGACAAGGAGATTACAGCCAGCTAAATGCTTTTTGTTGTGTAAATACATGCTGATCCTGAGGAGACACAACATGGCTAATTCCCTGTTGGCTCCATGCACCTTGAACTTTAGCCATGCAGTCTTAGGATGCGTCTCAAATCCCACCCTATTCTCTATATAGTGCTCTACTTTTGAGCAGAGCATGAAAAGGGTTCCTATTTGGGATACAGCCTTACTTACTCACAGCATTCGGATCCAGACAACAAGCTTATTGAGTAAAACAATATGGCTCAGATGGTTTGTGGTAGGCATCTGTGCTTTTGCAGTTTCTTAATTGCATTTAAAGTTGTACTCCACTTTGGCATCATGACGGTGTATCACTCCCCTTAGAGCATGACATAGAATAGAGGCTGCAGCAGAACTCACTGCATTATTCTCTGCCCTGTTTACTGATACCTCCTCCTGTCTCCCCTCTGAATCTCACCTACCAGGCTACCATGCTACCACGCTCACGTGGCCCCTGCTGCACAACAAGCAGCCTCAATAAGGTTAGCAGAATGTTGGGGATGACAAATGCAGCACTTAGTGTACGAGTCTTCTACATAGATATGTGTCTTGCCACATCTATTCTAAATGATCCCTTTGCCCTTCTGTCTATCCTTCATGTTCTATTTATCTGCCAATATGAGCGGAGATTTTCCGCTGATTGAAGCATTCCTCGTGGCCCCTCCCTCCCTCTCCTTTCCTCTCCTTCCCTCAGTCTGAATTTGGTTTATTTCACTTTCTGCCCAGTCAATGCAGATCAAGATGGAACAGCTCCTTGACCTCCTAGTCCTCCTAGCCCTCCCAGTTCTCCTAGCCCACCTAGCCCTCCTAGCCCTCCTAGTCCTCCTAGCCCTCCCAGTTCTCCTAGCCCTCCTAGCCCTCCTAGTCCTCCTAGCCCTCATAGCCTTCCTAGCCCTCCTAGTCCTCCCAGTCCTTCTAGCCCTCCTAGCCCTCCTAGCCTTCCCAGTCCTCCCAGTCCTTCTAGCCCTCCTAGCCCTCCTAGCCTTCCCAGTCCTCCTAGTCCTCCTAGCCCTCCCAGTCCTCCTAGCCTTCCTAGCCCTCTCAGTCCTTCTAGCCCTCCTAGCATTCCTAGTCTTACCAGTCATCCTAGCCCTAGTCTTTCTAGCCCTCCCAGTCATCCTAGCCCTCCTAGCCCTCCCAGCTTTCTCAGCCCTCCCAGTCCTCCAAGTCCTCCTAGCCTTCGCAACCCTCCCAGTCCTCCTAGACCTCCCAGTCCTCCCAGTCCTCCCAACCCTCATTTTGTCTAAAAAACAATTGCTGTCATGTACAGACACAGACAAAAAATAGATTGTAGTTACACATGAGACTCAGAAGAGGGGAGGGGGATTGTGTTATGTGTGTATTGTGGAGTAGCTTAGTGCATGTTGATAAAGCACTGGCAAAATGATGTCAAGAGACTACTGTTAAATATCCCTGCTGTGTTGTCTTGATGCTGTCTGGTAGAACACGATGCTGCTTTATCATAGCTAATGCATTATGTATATTCATTCTCTTGTAAACTGTCTATAGACGGCATGCGCAAAACAACTGTCAACTCTAAAGGATTATTGACAACGTGAACTATATTTAATCTCAAATGTTTATTGAGAACATAAAGACATTTGTCCAATGAGCACTTGTCGTCCCTCAACAATTGTTACAGTTGTTGGTTAGCTACCTAGCGAATTTTAGCCATGTCAGCATAGACATGAAATCAGTCTAAACACCTCAAAACAAGACATACGATTCCCTACATGGCAGTTTCTTCTCATTGTTGCTAGCTATCTGGCCATCCAGAATCACAACACACCATCGATATGTGTATTAGTTTTGTGACGTTGTCAGGCAACCCATCTATTGTATGTCTTCATCCATCATACTATCTGCACAAAATGATAGGGAGGAAGATAGTCAAAGTTACTTTGGAGGACACAGTTTTCCTGAAACTTAAAAAATGGGCTATAGTCATAGTGAGCTATGGTGTAATGTCTACGCCATCTCCTATCTAGGCTTTTACGGAAATGTGTCTTATGAAGGACATTCAACCATCAGCATTTTTCTCTCCCTTTTGCTGTTTTTATGGGATGACTAAACTGGGAGCAGTGTTGGAGGCTGGGTTGATCCTTTGTCTTTGTATTTAATACTGTTGTGTTGCCCTGTGGTGCCATACCTTCATGTTTGGAAAACACTTTCTCCTTGACACCCTGCAGTTTCGTCTTTGCATACTTAATTTCCTAAGTACCGCCATAAGAAGTATTATACTTGTCACTTCCATGCTAAAAGAAAAATAAACATACATGACTTTCACAACTTCTATGGTTATACTTACTGTAGGCAAATATGAACCTAGTTGGTATTCTGTTTGTCACTGAAATAAAATAGATAATCCTGTAGCAACAGGAAATGTGAATTATAATGTGGATTATAATGAATATACATTTTTGTAGGGGCTGATACAATCTATAACGACACAGGGCGAGACCCAGATGCAGACACAGGAGGCAGATGGTTCGAGTCTGATATTTATTAAAATATAAGGGGCAGGCAATAGGCAAGTCAAGGACAGGCAGAAGTTCATTAACCCGGTCAGAGTCCGAAAGGTACAGGGCGGCATGCAGGCTCGAGGTCAGGGCAGGCTGAATAGTCAGGCAGGCGGGCTCAGTGTCAGGGGAGGCAGACAGGTTGGAACCGGGAGGGCTAGAAAACAGAGAGTAGGAAAAACATTGACTAGGGAAAAACAGAGACTAAGGAAAAACAGAGACTAGGGAAAAACAGAGACTAGGGAAAACCAGGAGCATGGAAAAAAACATGCTTGTAGGCTTGACGAGACAAGACGAACTGGCAACAGATGAATAGAAAACACAGGTATAAATGCACTGGGGATACGTTGTTAATCCAGGAAATCTTAAGTCTTATTACCTACACCCGGGAAGAACTATTGGATATAAGAGCAATGTCAACTTACCAACATTACAACCAGGAATACGACTTTCCCAAAGCGGATCCTCTGTTCGGACCACCACCCAGGACAATGGATCTGATCCCAGTAGACGACCCAAAACAACGGCGCCGCAGAAGGTGCAGACGGAGCGGTCTTCTGGTCAGGCTCCGTAGACGGGCACATCGCACACCGAGAACTTCACTGGACTCTATGTGAACTGGAAACCATATATCCTGAGGCTGCATTTATTGTAGCTGGGGATATTAACAAAGCTAATCTGAAATCACGATCACGTGGACTGGGATATGTTCCGGATACCCTCAGACAACAATATTGATGTATACGCTGATTCGGTGAGCTCGTTTATTAACAAGTGCATCAGTGATGTTGTACCCACGGTGACTATTAAAACCTTCCCCAACCAGAAACCGTGGATTGATGGCAGCGTTCGTGCAAAACTGAAAGTGCGAACCACTGCTTTTAATCATGGCAAGGTGACCGGAAACATGACCGAATACAAACAGTGTAGCTGCAAGGCAATCAAACAAGCTAAGCGTCAGTATAGAGACAAAGTAGAGTCATAATTCAACGGCTCAAACACGAGATGTTTATGGCAGGGTCTACAGTCAATCACAGATTACAAAAAGAAAACCAGCCCCGTCGCGGACACCGACGTCTTGCTCCCAGACAAATTAAACAACTTCTTTGCTCGCTTTGAGGACAATACAGTGCCACTGACACGGCCCGCTACCAAAACCTGCGGTCTCTCCTTCACCGTGGCCAATGTAAGTAAAACATTTAAACGTGTTAACCCTCGCAGGGCTGCCGGCCCAGACGGCATCCCTCGCCGCGTCCTCAGAGCATGTGCAGACCAGCTGGCTGGTGTGTTTACGGACATACTCAATCAATCCCTATCCCAGTCTGCTGTGCCCACATGCTTCAAGAGGGCCACCATTGTTCCTGTTCCCAAGAAAGCTAAGGTAACTGAGCTAAATGACTATCGCCTCGTAGCACTCACTTCTGTCACCATGAAGTGCTTTGAGAGACTAGTCAAGGATCATATCACCTCCACCCTACCTGATACCCTAGACCCACTCCAATTTGCTTACCGCCCCAATAGATCCACAGATCCAAAATTGCAATCACACTGCACACTGCCCTAACCCATCTGGACAAGAAGAATACCTATGTAAGAATGCTGTTCATCGACTACAGCTCAACAGTACCCTCCAAACTTGTCATTAAGCTGTGCAACTGGGTCCTGGACTTTTTGACGGGCCGCCCCCAGGTGGTGAGGGTAGGAAACAACATCTCCACCCCGCTGATCCTCAACACTGGGGCCCCACAAGGATGCATTCTAAGCCCTCTCCTGTACACCCTGTTCACCCATGACTGCGTGACCATGCTTGCCTCCAATTCAATCATCAAGTTTGCAGACGACACTACAGTGGTAGTCTTGACTACCAACAACGACAAGATGGCCTACAGGGAGGAGGTTAGGGCCCTCAGAGTGTGGTGTCAGGAAAATAACCTCACACTCAACGTCAACAAAACAAAAGAGATGATCGGGGACTTCAGGAAGCAGCAGAAGGAGCACCCCCCTATCCACATCGACAGGTCAGTAGTGGAGAAGGTGGAAAGTTTTTAATTCCTCAGCGTACACATCACAGACAAACTGAAATGGCCACCCACACAGACAGCGTTGTGAAAAAGGCGCAACAGCACCTCTTCAACCTCTGGAGACTGAAGAAATGTGGCTTGTCATCGAAAACACTCAAACTTTTACAGATGCACAATCGAGAGCATCCTGTCGGGCTGTATCAACGCCTGGTACGGCAACTGCTCCACCCGCAACCGTAAGGCTCTCCAGAGGGTAGTGTGGTCTGCAGAACGCATCACCGGGGGCAAACTACAGTGGGGCAAAAAAGTATTTAGTCAGCCACCAATTGTGCAAGTTCTCTCACTTAAAAAGATGAGAGAGGCCTGTAATTTTCATCATAGGTACACTGCAACTATGACAGACAAAATTAGGAAAAAAAATCCTGAAAATCACATTGTAGGATTTTTTATGAATTTATTTGCAAATTATGGTGGAAAATAAGTATTTGGTCACATACAAACAAGCAAGATTTCTGGCTCTCACAGACCTGTAACTTCTTCTTTAAGAGGCTCCTCTGTCCTCCACTCGTTACCTGTATTAATGGCACCTGTTTGAACTTGTTATCAGTATAAAGACACCTGTCCACAACCTCAAACAGTCACACTCCAAACTCCACTATGGCCAAGACCAAAGAGCTGTCAAAGGACACCAGAAACAAAATTGTAGACCTGCACCAGGTTGGGAAGACTGAATCTGCAATAGGTAAGCAGCTTGGTTTGAAGAAATCAACTGTGGGAGCAATTATTAGGAAATGGAAGACATACAAGACCACTGATAATCTTCCTCGATCTGGGGCTCCACGCAAGATCTCACCCTGTGGGGTCAAAATGATCACAAGAACGGTGAGCAAAAATCCCAGAACCACACGGGGACCTAGTGAATGACCTGCAGAGAGCTGGGACCAAAGTAACAAAGCCTACCATCAGTAACACACTACGCCGCCAGGGACTCAAATCCTGCAGTGCCAGACGTGTCCCCCTGCTTAAGCCAGTACATGTTCAGGCCCGTCTGAAGTTTGCTAGAGAGCATTTGGATGATCCAGATGAGGATTGGGAGAATGTCAGATGAAACCAAAATAGAACTTTTGGTAAAAACTCAACTCGTCGTGTTTGGAGGACAAAGAATGCTGAGTTGCATCCAAAGAACACCATACCTACTGTGAAGCATGGGGTGGAAACATCATGCTTTGGGGCTGTTTTTCTGCAAAGGGACCAGGACGACTGATCCGTGTAAAGGAAAGAATGAATGGGGCCATGTATCGTGAGATTTTGAGTGAAAACCTCCTTCCATCAGCAAGGGCATTGAAGATGAAACGTGGCTGGGTCTTTCAGCATGACAATGATCCCAAACACACCGCCCGGGCAACGAAGGAGTGGCCGTAAGAAGCATTTCAAGGTCCTGGAGTGGCCTAGCCAGTCTCCAGATCTCAACCCCATAGAAAATCTTTGGAGGGAGTTGAAAGTCCGTGTTGCCCAGCGACAGCCCCAAAACATCACTGCTCTAGAGGAGATCTGCATGGAGGAATGGGCCAAAATACCAGCAACAGTGTGTGAAAACCTTGTGAAGACTTACAGAAAACGTTTGACCTCTGTCAATGCCAACAAAGGGTATATAACAAAGTATTGAGATAAACTTTTGTTATTGACCAAATACTTATTTTCCACCATAATTTGCAAATAAATAAATTAAAAATCCTACAATGTGATTTTCTGGATTTCTTTTTCTCATTTCATCTGTCATAGTTGAAGTGTACCTATGATGAGATTTACAGGCCTCTCTCATCTTTTTAAGTTGGAGAACTTGCACAATTGGTGGCTGACTAAATACTTTTTTGCCCCACTGTACCTGCCCTCCAGGACACCTACATCACCCAATGTTACAGGAAGGCCAAAAAGATCATCAAGGACAACAACCAACCGAGCCACTGCCTGTTCACCCCACTATCATCCAGAAGGCGAGGTCAGTACAGGTGAATCAAAGCTGGGACCGAGAGACTGAAAAGCAACTTCTATCTTAAGGCCATCAGACTGTTAAACAGCCATCACTATCATTGAGTGGCTGCTGCCAACATACAGACTCAAATCTCTAGCCACTTTAATAATTAATAATTGGATGTAATAAATGGATCACTTGTCACTTTAAACAATGCCACTTTATATAATGTTTATATACCCTACATTACTCATCTCATATATATATACTGTACTCTATACCATCTACTGCATCTTGCCTATGCCGCACAGCCATCACTCATCCATATATTTATATGTACATATTCATCCCTTTACACTTGTGTGTATAAGGTAGTTATTGTTAAATTGCTAGATTACTTGTTAGATATTACTGCACTGTCTGAACTAGAAGCACAAGCATTTCGCTACACTCGCATTAACATCTGCTAACCATGTGTATGTGACCAATACAATTTGATTTGATTTGAGATGGGTGACACCTGGAAGGGGGTGGAGACAAGCACAAAGACAGGTGAAACACATCAGGGTGTGACACAGTCAACTCTGAAATTTCTATGTGGAAATTACAAACTCCAGAAGCCTTTTTTAAACCTCAAATACTCTACACGTTTTAAATGTCCTGCATTTTAGTAGAGTCCTCTTTCAAAAAATTATCAAATTCAGATCCTACATCCACTTTTCCTTATTGCCTATAAAGAGGAGTCCTTATTCCCAGAAGTCTGTCTGTGTTTGATTGAAACCCAGAGTGTTTGATTGAGTCTCAGAAACTTTATAACTGTGCTTGATTGAACGGGTGCCATCGTTTTTTCAAAATGTGTTGCACTTCACTTCACAGAAAACAATTAAACAAATGTTCAATACAGTCCCGCTCTTTGGTACGATCAATATGCAGATATCAAGCTGTGGTGCAGTACTCACACGGAGATATAAAAACACCTGGAAGAATGGCCATGTGCCCTAATGTACGTTATTACCACATCAACATGACATCAATGGGAAGTGGACAGCGCCATTCATTTTAATACATTACTATTAACCCATCAGACTACACCATATGGGCTTTGAAGGTATGAAATAAATTGCCCAACTGTTGAATTCTTCTAAATCCCTATCAACACCATACTGCCTCTCATTGTTAAGCATCTGGAAAACCTCAAGGCATATGATAGACTGTTATTTATTCAGTTCAGTGTTTAGCACAATACAGCAACATGTCCTCCTTAGCCAGTAAGGCAGATGGGTGTTAACCCCTGTACCATAAGGTGGTACCACTCATTCCTGACCAGATGTATTCAACAGGTTAGAGTTAACAGTACCCTCTCTGACTAGTTGTATTCAACAGGTTAGAATTAACAGTACCCTCTCTGACTAGCTGTACTCAACAGGTCATAGTTAACAGTACCCTCTCTGACTAGTTGTATTCAACAGGTTAGAATTAACAGTACCCTCTCTGACTAGCTGTACTCAAAGGTTAGAGTTAACAGTACCCTCTCTGACTAGTTGTATTCAACAGGTTTGAATTAACAGTACCCTCTCTGACTAGCTGTACTCAACAGGTTAGAGTTAACAGTACCCTCTCTGACTAGTTGTATTCTACAGGTTAGAGTTAACAGTACCCTCTCTGACTAGCTGTACTCAAAGGTTAGAGTTAACAGTACCCTCTCTGACTAGTTGTATTCAACAGGTTAGAATTAACAGTACCCTCTCTGACTAGCTGTACTCAAAGGTTAGAGTTAACAGTACCCTCTCTGACTAGCTGTATTCAACAGGTCAGAGTTAACAGTACCCTCTCTGAGGCTAGAGACATTAGCACAGGGGCCCCGTAGGGTTGTGTTCACACATCTTATTTACACTGTATGCAAATGAATGCACTAGCAGTAATCCTTTTAACTATATTGTCAAGTGTTCTAATGATAACTCCAGTCTTGGTCTGATCAGAGAGGGTGTTGCACCATCTCATCCTCAATGTAAAGAAAACGGAGGAGATGGTGTTTGACCCCAAATCTGTCTGTGAACATGTGCCTGTGGTTGTCCACAATGCCAACATAGCACAGGTTAGTTGGTACCAGCCAGTGGGTGTACACATGGACAATATGCTGAGCTGGGAGGTCCAAGTAGAGAGTGTCTGCTGCAGAGTCCAACAACGCCTCTATTTCCTACGTAGACTCAAGGGTTTTGGAGTTTACAAGAAAATAATGCACATTTTCCACCATGAGCTCATAGAGAGCATCCTGAGATATGGCATCACAGTCTGGCATGGCAATTTATCAGTCCAACTGAAATCCCAAATTGCCCGCCTGATACAAACGGCTATGAAGGTCATGGGTGTAAGGCAACATCCATCCCTGCAGACTATTTTTGAACAGACTATTACCAAACAAGTGCAAAAAAAAGTATGTTCCCTCCAATGTACTTTACTTTCAGTATAGACTCCTCCCCTCAGACAGACCCTATAGGCTCCCTCCTTCCCTCAGACAGACCCTATAGGCTCCTTCCTCCCCACAGACAGACCCGTGCGTCTAAGACAATTTTCCCCATTGCACATTACAGTTCATCCTATCCTATCCTGAACAATATGATCTCATACAAATGATATCCCCTCTTCACTCTCGCTAAAATAATACTTTAACAACCATTAACCATTTACTTTCTCTAAAACGTCAATATCACTTATGATTCCTTTCCATGTGAGAGTGCAAAGGTAATAGCGTGTGAAGCTTTCTAAGGCGGTGAATGAAGAATATCCTATGAACATTTTCACCATCTGTGTTGTGGGGCAAATTCTCAAATGCACCTTCTCTTCTGGTTTAATTTTTCTCCATTGGGCTCCCTTCATCTGTTGTGTTTCAGGCAAGGAAGATCAGATCCAATGCTTCATTGAATCAGTCGTGCAATTCAAATTGTTATCATCATGTACATCCTAAAAATATGGATGAGAAAATTGTTCTTCATTAATGTCAGGATCCGTGTGTGTAGCTGGTGCGTGAGAGTCAGACGCAGGAGAGCAGAGATAGTGAACGAAAGCACTTTACTGTGGCACAGTACAAAACACTGAACGCAAATAGCTTTACAAAACAAATGCCTACAGGAAAAAAGTGCGGCAGCACAAAGTACAAAATAGAAGTCTGGCGCAAACCAGCCGGAAACGTGCCACTGATAAATAAACAATCACACACACAGACATGGGGGAAACCAGAGGGTTAAATACATGACAAGTAATGAGGGAATGACAACCAGGTGTGTGGGGAAACAAGACAAAACAAATCGAAAATGAAAAGTGGATCGGTGATGGCTAGAAGACGTCGACCGCCGAACACCGCCCGAACAAGGAGAGGCACCGACTTCGGCGGAAGTCGTGACAATTAAAGTGGAACTGACAGTGTTGTAACTACTTTGCAGATATGAAACAAACAGACAATCATATTATCAGTCAAAAATATCAAACTCCCAGTTTATGCTACAAAACCAACTTCATAAGAATTTTTTAAAATAGGTTCTATTTGACTCAAAATTCAATGATGTTCACTAAGGCATTGTTGGCAGAAAAGATGGATGCAGTTCAATGCATGATTGATATAATTCACCAATACATTTCTTGATAGTCCAAGAAATATTGCTGTCAGGTTCTAAATCACATCTGCCTGGTACATTGTTTGCTGCCTCCACTCACTCTGGAAGCACTGTTTCAGTTTCAAAGGCTCTGAATTTTATTGCAATCAAACTAGCAAGGGCAATGATCAAGTCAGTCATAACGTAGCTAATAGGTTAGCATATCTATTTATGTAGCTCTTTATTTAGCGAGCTAAAAACACAGAGCCTAACGTTAGCTAGCTAGCTGCTACGAGGCATGCCATGTGATTGGAGGATTGGGTGAGTGATCGACTTTTCCCCCTCATATCATTTTTCGGTGGGTAGAGTTAGATGCAGGTGTCATTTGGTTAGCTAGCAAAAAATGTGAATCGCTTTTCTAGCTAGCTATGCTGAACTTGAAAGACTGTTATCCAGTTGAAGCTGGTTGAGAGAATGCCAAGAGTGTGCAAAGCTGTCATCAAGGCAAAGGGTGGCTACTTTGAAGAATCTCATATATAGAATATATTTTGATTTGTTTAATACTTTTTTTGTTACTACATGATTCCATATGTGTTATTTCATAGTTTTGATGTCTTCACTATTATTCTACAATGTAGAAAACAGTAAAAATAAAGAAAACCCCTGGAATGAGTAGGTGTGTCCAAACTTTTGACTGGTACTGTACGTAGTTTATGAATTTAAGAATTTATGAAAACGTGAAAATGACCATATCTAAATGCTCACTTGTCAGAAAATGTAAAACAATTAAACAAGTATTCCTGGGAGTGTATATGAACAGATTTGAATAAGATTTAATGTTGCTAAAAGGCTGTCAGTTCCACTTTTAAGAAATGTTAAATCTACAAGTGTTATGATTGGCACTCACCCCAGCACAAATGAGAATGCGTCCTTATAGAATACCCTTGAACATTCCTCCTAATTTTCAGTTCAAAATGTGTAATCTGTTATTCTGTCCATCATTCCACTAAGAACCAGCTCACAGGATCTGTATTATCAGTCTTCACAGTATCATGACTACACATCTATTGTTGTTTAATAATGTTTTCATGAATCATTATAAAGTTTATTTAATGAACATGTTGGTATATTTTAGGGCAGCAATAATGCACTCTTTGGAGCGCTGACATGTATGTTGATTCTTTCTATATAGCCAAAAATGCGCTTGAGACTGGTGTACTTTATATCATGAATATTGCCATGAGAAAGAGGTGTTGTTTAAAATGAGACTGAGACACACCCTGTAGACATGTCAATATCTATGATATACCACAGAGCTCCATGTACATTCATCTTTATATACGACTCCAGCCTCTCCTTTGTGTATCTGGCACATGCAGACCCCTTATGTTTGCATTCATGTGAATGTTAGCATCATATCACTGTACCAGGAACTGTAAACAATATTATTGACCTTAGCTCCCGAAGCATTATGCCCACCGGCACTAGATACCTCTACAGAACCCTGTCCTCCATCAACTCAGACAGCTGGTATTTAATACTCTTTATATATTCCCTCTACAGTTAAAAGAGGGGAAAGCTGTAAATGACATCCATTAAGGGGAATGGGAGCCATTTCATAATAAGGCATGCTGGCAAGTTCATGTATAGCCTATTGTCTCATTTACACCGAATGTAGAAAACATTAGGAACACCTGCTCTTTCCGTGACATACTGTAGACTGACCAGGTGAATCCAGGTGAAAGCTATGATCCCTAATTGATGTCACATTGATGTTAAATCCACTTCAATCAGGGAAGATGAGGGAGAGGAGACGAGTTAAAGAAGGATGTTTAAGCCTTGAGACAATTGAGACATAGATTGCAAAAAGTATGAAAATGTCCACCAAGGACATCCAGCCAACTTTACACAACCGTGGGAAGCATTGGAGTCAACATGGGCCAGCATCCCTGTGGACACATTGTAGAGTTAATACCCCGATGAATTGAGTCTCAAAATTAAGAAGGTGTTCTTAATGTTTTGTACACTCAGTGTAGAGATGTAGGCAAACAGATGGTGTAGTCAAGGACTCCATTTATTCATTTTCCTGAGACCTGAGCTTTAAGCCAAGACATAAAAAACACTCCATCTCATTGTTAATTTACTTTGAATATAATTGATTAAAATCCACATTTTGGGAGCCTGTAGAGCAATGAGGAAAATAACTATAGAAACATGAACGTTTCAAGATGTTTTAATTTAGCTAACGGCCAAGGACATGACGAAGGTGTTCATACATTTTTTGTGGGATTGTTTTCTTCAAAAAGCTCAAAACATTTTGGACTCTTTCAGATGCTCTAATATGCCAATAAAGCAGTAAATAAAAACATTTACAATAGCACATCATTTGTTTGTAAGATTTTATGATCAACTGTAAAAACAAAAAGATCATAATAAACATAAATGTTGATTACACTGCATATATTTAGAGGATGTTGCATACATTTAGAGGGTGTTGCATACATTCATAGGGTGTTACACACATTTGGAGAGGGTGTTGCATACATTCAGAGGGTGTTGCATACATTCAGAGAGGGTGTTACACACATTTGGAGAGGGTGTTGCATACATTTAGAGGAGGGTGTTGCGTACATTCAGAGAGGGTGTTGCATACATTCAGAGAGGGTGTTGCATACATTTAGAGGAGGGTGTTGCATACATTTAGAGGGTGTTGCAAACATTTAGAGAGCGTGTTGCATACATTTAGAGGGTGCTGCAAACATTTAGAGGGCGCTGCATACATTTAGAGTGTGTTGCATATGTTTGGAGATGAAGTTGCATGCAATTAGAGTGTGTTGCATACATTTAGAGAGGGTTTTCAATACCTTAAGAGGGTGTTGCATACATTTAGAGGATGTAGAAAACAGTTGAAGTCGGAGGTTTACATACAATTAGGTTGGAGTCATTAAAACTCCACAAATTTCTTGTTAAGAAACTATAGTTTTGGCATGTCGGTTAGGACATCTACTTTGTGCATGACACAAGTAATTTTTACAACAAATGTTTACAGACAGATTATTTCACTTATAATTCACTATATCACAATTCCAGTGAGTCAGAAGTTTACATACACTAAGTTGACTGTGCCTTTTAACAGCTTGCAAAATTCCATGAAAATTATGTCATGGCTTTAGAAGCTTCTGATATGCTAATTGACATCATTTGAGTCAATTGGAGGTGTACCTGTGGATGTATTTCAAGGCCTACCTTCAAACTCAGTGCTTCTTTGCTTGACATCATGGGAAAATCAAAAGAAATCAGCCAAGACCTCAGAAAAAGATTGTAGACCTCCACAAGTCTGGTTCATCCTTGGAAGCAATTTCCAAACGCCTGAAGATCCCACGTTCATCTGTACAAACAATAGTATGCAAGTATAAACACCATGGGACCTCACAGCCGTCATACCGCTCAGTTAGGAGACGCTTTATGTCTCCTAGAGATGAACGTACTTTGGTGCGAAAAGTGCAAATCAATCCGAGTACAAAAGCAAAGGAACTTGTGAAGATGCTTTAGGAAACAGGTACAAAAGTATCTACGTATATCCACAGTAAAACAAGTCCTATATCGACATAACCTGAAAGGCCGCTCAGCAAGGAAGAAGCCACTGCTCCAAAACTGCCATAAAAAACAGACTACAGTTTGCAACTGCACATGGGGACAAAGATTGTACATTCTGGAGTAATGTCCTCTAGTCCGATGAAACAAAAATAGAACTGTTTGGCCAAAATGACCATCGTTATGTTTGGAGGAAAATGAGGGAGGCTTGCAAGCCGAAGAACACCATCCCAACCGTAAAGCACGGGGGTGGCAGCATCATGCTGTGGGGGTGCTTGCTACAGGAGGGACTTGTGCCCTTCACAAAATAGATGGCATCATGAGGAAGGAAAACTAGGTGGATATATTGAAGCAACATCTCAAGACTTCAGTCAGGAAGTTGAAGCTTGGTCGCAAATGGGTCATCCAAATGGACAATGACCCCAAGCATACTTCCAAAGTTGTGGAAAAATGGCTTAAGGACAACAAAGTCAAGGTATTGGAGTGGCCAGCCCTGACCTCAATCCTATAGAAAATTTGTGGGCAGAACTGAAAAAGCTTATTTTGGGAAGCTTGTGGAAGGCTACCCGAAACATTTAAAGGAAATGCTACCAAATACTATTTGAGAGTATGTAAACTTCTGACCCACTGGGAATGTGATGAAAGAAATAAAAGCTGAAATAAATCATTCTCTCTACAATTATTCTGACATTTCACAATCTTAAAATAAAGTCGGGATCCTAACTGACCTAAGACAGGGTCCTTTAACTAGTATTAAATGTGAATTTAAATGTTTAAATTATTTGGCTAAGGTGTATGTAAAATTCCGACTTCAACTGTAAATGTAGAGGTTTTTGGATATATTTAGAGGGTGTTACGTACATTTAGAGGTGGTTGAACACATTTAGAGGGTGTTGCATACATTTAGAGGTTGTTGCATACATTTAGAGGGTGTTGCATACATTTAGAGGGTGTTGCATACATTTAGATGTTGTTGCATACATTTAGAGGGTGTTGCATACATTCAGAGGTTGTTGCATACATTTAGAGGGTCATGCATACATTTAGAGGGTGTTGCATACATTCAGAGGTTATTGCATACATTTGGAGAGGGTGTTGCATACATTTAGAGGGTGTTTCATACATTCAGAGGTTGTTGCATACATTTGCAGAGGGTGTTGCATACATTTAGAGGGTGTTGCATACATTCAGAGGTTGTTGCATACATTTAGAGGTTGTTGCACACATTTAGATGGTGTTGCCCACATTTAGAGAGGAAGTTGCATACATTTAGAGAGGGTGTTGTATACATTTAGAGGGTGTTTCATACATTTAGAGAGGGTGTTACATACATTTAGAGGGTGTTGCACACATTTAGAGGGTGTTGCATACATTTAGAGGGTGTTGCATACATTCAGAGGTTGTTGCATACATTTAGAGGGTCATGCATACATTTAGAGGGTGTTGCATACATTCAGAGGTTGTTGCATACATTTGGAGAGGGTGTTGCATACATTTAGAGGGTGTTTCATACATTCAGAGGTTGTTGCATACATTCAGAGAGGGTGTTGCATACATTTAGAGGGTGTTGCATACATTCAGAGGTTGTTGCATACATTTAGAGGTTGTTGCACACATTTAGATGGTGTTGCCCACATTTAGAGAGGAAGTTGCATACATTTAGAGAGGGTGTTGTATACATTTAGAGGGTGTTTCATACATTTAGAGAGGGTGTTACATACATTTAGAGGGTGTTGCACACATTTAGAGGGTGTGGCATACATTTAGATGTTGTTGCATACATTTTGAGGGTATTGCATACATTTGGAGAGTTTGTTGCATACATGTAGAGGTTGTTGCATACATTTAGAGGTTGTTGCCTACATTTAGAGGATGCCACATACATTTAGAAGGTGTTGCATACATTTAGAGGGTGTCGCATGAATTTAGAGTGTGTTGCACACATTTAGAGAGGATGTTGCATACATTTAGAGAGGGTGTTGTATACATTTAGATGGTGTTGCGTACATTTAGAGGGTGTTGCATACATGTAGAGGTTGTTGCATACATTTAGAGGTTGTTGCCTACATTTAGAGAGTGTCAAATACATTTAGAGGTTGTTGCATGAATTTAGAGTGTGTTGCACACATTTAGAGAGGATGTTGCATACATTTTGAGAGGGTGTTGCATACATTTAGAGAGTGTGTTGTATACATTTAGAGTGTGCTGCATACATTTAGAGGGCGTTTCATATGTTTAGAGAGGAAGTTGCATACGTTTTGAGGGTGTTGCATACATTCTTGGAGGGTGTTGCATACATTTCTTGGGTGTTGCTTACATTTAGAGGGTGTTGCATACTTTTAAAGTGTGTTGCAAACATTTTGTGAGGGTGTTACTTACATTTAGAAAGGGTGTTGCATACATTTAGGAACGGTGTTGCATGCATTCAGAGAGAGTGTTGCATACATTTCGAGGGTGTTGCATACATTTAGAGGGTGTTGCATACATTCATAGAGGGTGTTGCATACATTCATAGAGGGTGTTGCATACATTTAGAGGGGGTTGCATACATTTAGAGGGGGTTGCATACATTTAGAGGGGTTGCATTCATTCAGAGAGGGTGTTGCATACATTTAGAGGGGGTTGCATACATTTAGAGGTTGTTTCATTCATTTATTCCATTTTCTGAGACCTGGCCTTGAAGCCAAACATATTAAACACTCCATCTCATTGTTAATTTACTTTGAATATAATTGATTACATCCACATTATGGGAGCCTGTAGATTTAGAGTGAATGACCTTGAGCCATGAGGAAAATATCAAAATAAATGTGAACATTTCAAGATGTTTTAATTAACCTAAAGGCCAAGGACATGAAGATGACGTACTTCCAGTTTTAGTGGGATTGTTTTCTTCAGAAAGCTCAAAACATTTTGGACTCTTTCAGATGCACTAATATTCCAATAAAGCAGTAAATACATTTAGAGGGTGTTGCATACATTCAGAGAGGGAGTTGCATACATTTAGAGGGTGTTTGCATACATTTAGAGGTTGTTGCATACATTTAGAGAGGGTGTGCATACATTTAGAGAGGGTGTTGCATACATTTAGAGAGGGTGTTGCGTACATTTAGAGAGGGTGTTGCATACATTTAGAGGGTGTTGCATACATATAGAGGGTGTTGCATACATTTAGAGAGGGTGTCAGATATATTTAGAGGGTGTTGCATGCATTTAGAAGGTGTTGCATACATTTAGAGAGGGCGTTGCATAGATTTAGAGGGTGTGCATATGTTTAGAGGGTGTTGCATTCATTTAGAGAGGGTGTTGCATACATTTAGAGGATGTTGCGTACATTTAAAAACACTTTTCGAGGATGTTGCATACATTTAGAGGGTGTTGCATGCATTTAGAGAGGGTCTTGCATACTTTTAGTGTATGTTGCATAAATTTAGAGAGGGTGTTGCATACATTTAGAAAGGGTGTTGCATACATTTAGGAAGGGTGTTGCATGCATTCAGAGAGTGGAGTTAGTAACTATTATATCAGCAAAGAAGACACATTGATGGAGTATGTCCTTTGTGAAGAATATTCATGTAAATCAAGATCTAGCTCGCTCCCACTGAATAGTACACATACTGTCTTAAGTACACTACTCTTAACCTCTTAAGGATCCACCCCTTCAATTTTTGCCTAAAATGACATACCCAAATCTAACTGCCTGTAATTCAGGCTCTGAAGCAAGCATATGTATATTCTTGGTACCATTTGAAAGGAAATACTTTGAAGTTTGTGGAAATGTGATAGGAATGTAGGATAATAACACAATAGATCTGGTAAAAGATAATACAAAGAAAAAACCAACTGTTCTTTTGTATTTCTTTGTACCATCATGTTTGAAATGCAAGAGAAAGGCCATAATGTATTAGATTTTAGCCACTAGATGGCCACAACAGTGTATGTGAAAAGTTTCAGACTGATCCAATAAACCATTGCATTTCTGTTAAAAATGTTGTATCAAGACTGCCCAAACGTGACTAATTTGTTTATTAAGAACTTTTCATGTTCAAAATTGTGCACTTTCCTCAAACAATATTATGTTATTCTTTCACTGTAATAGCTGGACAGTGAACTTAGATATATATATATATCAGATATGTCTATGTCCTGGGAAATGTTCTTGTTACTTACAACCTCATGCTAATCGCATTAGCCTACGTTAGCTCAACTGTCCCGTGGACAGGACACCGATCCCATCCTATCTGGTTTTGGTGGTTTGCACAGATTTCTTGTGCAATTGCTTATAATTAAATGTATTCATAGTGCCCTTGCTTTGTTACTCAGCATATGATGTTTTTGATAGCTGTCTAGTTTACACAAATCATTCAATGATACCATTTAACTGTTACATTATCCACCCCCCCCCAACAAATCTAAGCATTTGAACTATTATTTTTTCCCCCATTATTTTACCAGGTAAGTTGACTGAGAACACATTCTCATTTACAGCAACAACCTGGGGAATAGTTGCAGGGGGGAGAAATGAGCCAATTGTAAGCTGGGGATGATTAGGCAATCATGATGGTATGAAGGACAGCTTGGGAATTTAGTCAGGACGCCAGGGTTAACACCCCTACTCTTACGATAAGTGCCATGGGATCTTTAATGACCTCAGAGAGTCAGTGCCTCCTACTGGCCCTCCAACACCAGTTCCAGCAGCATCTGGTCTCCCATCCAGGGACTGACCAGGACCAACTCTACTTAGCTTCAGAAGCAAGCCAGCAGTGGGATGCAGGGTGGTATGCTGCTGGCTTTAAAGCCTCTGCCCTCCAGGCAGGATGCACAACTGGTGAAGTAGAGCAAATCACATTGCCATCCAGTATGCATGATCACGCCCCTGGGTAACGACTGCGTGGTGTAATACTTTCCACACAATGAAATTGTAATGCAAGACAGAATCCAAACGTTTCATAGGTCATCACATGTCGTGAGTCAAAGACAAGGACCATTTTAATTAAGCATCGTCTTGTTTTAGAATAACTTGGATGACAGATGTGGGAGCAGCGCAACAGTTACACTTGCAGAGATGAGAAGCAATGCTATGAATCGAGGTAAGTAAGTTCCACCGAGACCCGGGGTATCATGAATCTCACCTTTGGATGTGGCCTCACACTGATCCCTATTGCAATTTAATAATCATTATACATCAAATAAAAGTTTAATGATTGCATACACAGTTTGGCAGATGTTATAGCATGTGCAGCTAAATGCTTACGTTACTATTTCCCAACAGTGCAATAAAATGTCAATCAAGTACACAAATAATAATAATATAAAGTTGAAGTCGGAAGTTTACATACACTTAGGCTGGAGTCATTAAAACTCGTGTTTCAACCACTCCACAAATGTCTTGTTAACAAACTATAGTTTTGGCAAGTCAGTTAGGACATCTACTTTGTGCATGACACAAGTAATTTTTCTAATAATTGTTTACATACAGATTATTTCACTTATAGTTCACTGTATCACAATTCCAGTGGGTCAGAAGTTTACATACACTAAGTTCATTGTGCCTTCAACAGCTTGGAAAATTCCAGAAAATTATGTCATGGCTTTAGAAGCTTCTGATAGGCTAATTGGCAGTCAATTGGAGGTGTACCTGTGGATGTATTTCAAAGCCTACCTTCTAACTCAGTGCCTCAGTGCCTCTCAGCTTGTGGAAGGCTACCTGAAACGTTTGACCCAAGTTAAACAATTTAAAGGCAATGTTACCAAATACTAATTGAGTGTATGTAAACTTCTGACCCACTGGGAATGTGATGAAATGAATAAAATATTAAATAAATCATTCTCTCTAGTATTATTCTGACATTTCACATTCTTAAAATAAAGTGTTGATCCTAACTGACCTAAGACAGGGAATTCATTTTTATTAGGATTAAATGTCAGGAACTGTGAAAACTGAGTTTAAATGTATTTGGCTAAGGTGTATGTAAACCTCAGAATGTACTGTATATTTCTTATTAAAGAAAGAAATCAAGAAACTGATGCACAGAATAACGGGAAGAGACAATGGACTGTTGACAAGTCACTCTCAGGGTGGCACAGGTTCAGCACAATGCTCATTGGGCCTTTACATTTTGTTGCCACTGCTTCGGAGGCTACTGCATCAGACCATATTTTGCTGTCGGTGTAATTTCCGGCCTGTTATTCCGGCCTGGTATTCCGGCCTGTCGCTAAGGCTAAGGCATCTCACATCTTTTCATCTTCTTAGACGTTGCAAGCATTGGCGTCTGGGTAAGTGGTGTCTCTTTTTAGCTTAGTCTGTCTTTGATACTTTACAAGAGTCTCAAGTCTCAGGTCATAGGAGATAGTGTTGCTTTCCCAGGGGTTGCAGGTAGCCTAGTGGTTAGAGTGTTGGACTAGTAACCGAAAGGTTGCAAGATTGAATCCCTGAGCTGACAAGGTAAAAACCTGTTGTTCTGCCCCTGAACAAGGCAGTTAACCCATGTGTTCCTTGGCTGTCATTGAAAAAAATAATTTGTTATTAACTGACTTGCCTAGTTGAATAAAGGTAAAATAAAAAATTACAGTCAGTCTTATGCCTTCAAAATGCATCTCTGCTAGAAATGAAAAGCAGTTGAATACAGATAAGCTTGGAGTTTAACAGTCTGACGTCAGAAACACTGTGAATAATGATAAGGTGTTAGGCAACATTTGGACTTGACAGCTCTATGATTTAAAGTGCTTTTCAATGTTGGTGGCATTTAATTTCATACCATAAAGCATCCAGTTGTGCTTGGTATAATAAGCCGTGAACAATTGAGTGTAATAATCGGTCATGTTTTGTCTCGTACTATATCAAATAATCCAATAAGGTGAATTTAGATTGATTTGCGATTAAGCTGTGCGCTGTCTGTTCTTCAGCAGTGGTGGTGATTGATGGAAGTCTGAGCTTTAACCTGCTTCTCAAACTGATAGGATACATGAATATTCTGCCATCACAGCCTTTGATTAGAGTACTGTTCTATTATGATCTGCTGTGCATGAGCCAGAAATGACATTAGTTTTCTTCTTTTCTTTTGTCGAAGGGCTCATTTTGACCGAGACGCTGTCAATAGCGTCTCACAAAAACTGAAAATATATGGGTACGAGTTACAACCGAACAACACGTGATGCTGGAAATGGAACGCTAAACTGCCGTGGAATAAAACAAGACAATATTGAAATGCCATGACTAATCTGTGTGACTTACAGAGGCACACCCACGCACATTCCCCACAGTGATCCTCAAAGAAGCTTTTCTACTGTAATTTAATCTCAACATCTCTCCCAACATTATATTGAGTTTGTATTTAAATGTGATATTCCTTTCTCCCCTTCTCAGAACATTTTCAACCTCTCTGACTGCTCAACCTGACACACTGAGCATGCTGGGAATCAACACTGTTCCTCAAACAATCTCAAGAGACTGTCAATGAATAGCTATGTTTCATATTAGACCAAGTAAAACTAATATTTTCAATATATTGTACCATGGTGTTTGTTTGAGAGGGTGTTATGGTGTCTTAGTGTTGGGTGTTTATACAAACCCACTTAATTGTTTCTAGTTCATTATGACAGTGCCAAAGTAATCCAATGTAGATATTTATGTTAGATAATGACAAGGTTTGAGACAACATAATCAGTATGTGTATGTACATCTGTGAATTATCTAGATGATTCAGCCACCAGAGTCATTGCTCTTTCAACCTCTGCACAAACATTTCAGGAGATGTTTTAATGAATATTTGCATTGGTGCAATTCCTAAGATACAGGTGTGGTCTTGCATTTCCCAGCCAAATCCCCTCTGGCACTACATGTTCACAGCATCTGTGAGCGCTGAAGCTAGTATATATTTATTTAATTACGATTTGTGGATTCATGAATAAATCAGTGGCACAAAACGATTAACAGACTGCGTCTTACCCCCAAAACATTTACATGGCCACATAAGGCCTTATGCTTGACTTTTGTTCTGCTGGAAAAATAAACAATCCACTTCCCAGAATGGAAAATATTATTCCCTTTAGTGAGTTTCAGTGCTTTGGGAGTTGGGACCACAATGAAAATCTTGACAGGGATATTCTTAGTAAGTGACAGAAGGACACCACTGTTTAAATAATCTGTACCCCACTGTATGTGTTCTGTCATGTATATTTAGGAGAGTGAGGGTAGAAATATTAAGCCTTTTCCTAATAAACACACAATGGTGCGGAGTTTGTTTTACCTTGTTGGTTCCACTAGTGCCATATGTGTCTCAATGCCTGTAGCGGCACTGGCATCCTCTGCTGCACTTGCTAATTGGCTGTACAGACACAAACAGACCCACTGCGTTCTGCTACTGTAGACAGAGGGTGTACAGACACAAATATACCCACTGTGTTCTGCTACTGTAGACAGAGACTGCTCTGCCTTTCAAGACATCTCATGTCAACAGACATAACATTTCAGTATCTGTCATAACATTGTTGTATAATTGTGTAGAGGCATGGAGGCACTGAGAACCTTTATAGACCGTGACAACATTACACTGGTTAGTTAAAATCACATTCCACGGGGAACCTCCTGTATCAAGAAGCTGACTTAATGTCTTGTAATCATAACTCATTACAGTCATGTGTTAAATGAATATGGGTAAACTACTATCAACTATCTGCTATACATACATTTACACAAAATGTAATGAACAATGTTCAGTCAGGTTGATGACAGCATGATGTAGCCATCATTCCAGTACAACATTTAGATGCTCTGTTCTGTTTTTATCAACCCAACAAATGAAAAAGTCCCTGTTCTAACTGAAAACTCGAATAACCAGAACAATCCTAGTACCTGGATGTAACCTCTTTAATCAGTGGCCATTCATGACTTTCCCAATGACTGTGTCCTTTAGAGAGAGCAAAGAGAGCCACTCCACGAGACACCACTTAGCCATTCAAAAGCGCCACAATAGAACTGTAGCAGGACATGATAATAAAATGGTTTGATTGCAGGGGAGGCAATTGTGTTCTCGTTTGACAAATCATAATGTACTGTGTGCTAGTCTCAAAACATACCATTTAACTTTTATTCTCATAATCAGCTATTAGATTTTTTCAATTTTTGGGAAAATCCATATTGATGTCACTCTCCACCCACAGAGGCAAGGGTGAATTGGGTGAAATGTGTTTGTGTGTATATACTGTTTACTGTATGTGAAAACACAGCTCTACATGGCCTTGAAATGTTACAGTACAACGATGAATAAATAAAGATTGAGATCCTGGATTCATGTTTACTAGCAAGGTCTGTCACTGCCTTCGATTCACTAAACTCAAATGTTACATTTAAGCTGACAAGTGTGGCATCAAACTTTTACAGCGTTGTAAGCGATCTCACAGTACACAAGACCCGTTTTATTGACAGAATTAAAATGACATGGCTCTTGGTAATATATGTGGTGTAGAGAAACCTGAGCCTGTCAGACCACCTCTTCTGAGCGCACCGCCTCGTCTTCTCAGTGATAAAGGCACTTGCCTGAAAGAATGAAGGAGTCAATCTCTTTTAACTGAACAACACTCAATACCAGGGGGACCACTTATTTACTGTGTGGATAATAGGGCTCTTACCTCTTATGTTCTTTACATTGCTCGTCATAATATTTAGACATTTCTTAATTCCATTCATTTACATTTTGAATCGTGTGTATTGTTGTTAATTGTTAGATACTACTGCACTGTTGGAGCTAGCTACACAAGCATTTCGCTACACCCTCAATAACATCTGTTTCATATGTGTATGCGAACAATAACATTTGATGTGATTTGAAAAGCATTTCATGAAAATAACTTTAATCTAGAATTATTATCCCATAAACTGATATGCATGGCTGTGGGAGTATTAACACTCACTCAGTGTGAGAGTTCACCGGTGAGTGACAGGAACATTTATGTTTATTTCAGGACTGGTTCCTTCAAGTGCTCTTGCTTCCCATTGATTTAGCCTGCAGTTCAGGACAAGCGAAGGGAAAGAACAAAACAACAAATGAGCTGTGCTGAATAGTACCATCAATTTCCTCTTAACTGCTAACTTCCTGCTGGGCGTCACGTCCAGTATTCAGTTTTTCCTGATGTGCGCCTCCTACAAAACCAATTATTTTGCAGTCCTTTTGATATCTCTGTGATGATGCAGCATGAGGCAGCTTATTCCTAAATGAATTGGCATCAGTAAAATATCACTTCATTCTATTACAATTGAACCAGACACCTTGCATCTTCGTTCAAGATTCTGTTCCCAGTGTACAGGACAAACAGATACACGGGGGCATGTTATCACATCGTTAACATATTGTTAAATGTATGCAAGCATTCCTGTTTCTAGGGATCATACAAAGGCTGAGCAAGCCCCTCTTCACCTCACACTCTTTTCTTCTGCTATCTGAATGCTTGCGGAATTGTCAGAATACACTAACTGAAACAGGACTGTACTGGGAGAGATTTCAACTGCTGCAGGTGGGTGGATGGATTCTTGTTATTTATGTGAAACACTGAGAGGGCTGCCTCACTTCTAGTCCTTAGGAAACTTTGCACCATCACTAGCACAGAGAGGCTGCTGCCTACATACAGACTTGAAATCATTGGCCACTTTAATAAATGGAACACTAGTCACTTTAATAATGCCACTTTAATAATGTTTACATATCTTGCATTACTCTTCTCATATGTATATACTGCATTCTATACTATCTATTGCATCTTAGCCTATGCCGCTCTGACATTGCTCATCCATATATGTATATATTCTTATTCCATTCCTTACATAGATTTGTATGTATTAGGTATTTGTTGTGGAATTGTTAGATATTACTTGTTAGATATTTCTGCACTGTCGGAACTAGAAGCACAAGCATTTCGCAAAACTCGTAATAACATCTGCTAACTGTAATGAAGCACCATGAGAGTGAGGATCCATTTGCAGTTTTATTACAATCTTGCATTAACCCAGGATCGCTCCTCCGGTCCGTACCCCCTCCCAATCTACCAGATATTGGAGGAGCCTGCCCCGGCGTCTGGAATCGAGTAGATCTCGAAGCCGATATACCTCCTCGCCGTCCACCAAGATGGGTGGGGGGGCCCTGCTCACTGGTCTGCTCCTCCTCCTCCGCTCTCGGACCACCAGCGGGTTTGAGAAGAGATACATGGAAAGTAGGAGAGATACGGTAATTAGCGGGTAATGCCAAACGGAAGGAAACTGGTGTGATTTGTTTGACTATTTGGAAGGGACCCACATACCTGGGACTGAGTTTCTTGCAGGGGAGTTTGAGGCGTAGGTCTCGAGTGGATAGCCAGACCCATTGACCTGGAGTATATTCGGGGTTGGGGCGGCGGTGGCGATTGGCCTGCAACCTCTGTCTCCTGACTGCATGTAGTAAGTGGGTATGGGCCTGACTCCAGATGTCCTCGCTTCTCTGGAGCCAGTCATTGACAGAGGGTACCTCGGTGGGTTCCCCTGACCATGGAAACAGGGGAGGTTGGAAGCCCATTACACACTGGAATGGGGTTAAACCGGTGGAGGGTTTCTGGAGTGAGTTCTGTGCATACTCCGCCCACATGAGGAATCGACTCCAGTCTGCTTGGTTCTGATGACAGTAGGATCTGAGAAACCGGGTGATCTCTTGATTGAGGCGTTCTGTTTGACCGTTAGATTGTGGGTGATACCCTGAAGTGAGGCTAATGTTGATGTTGAGTTGTTGGAAGAATGCTGACCATACTCTGGATGTGAATTGGGGCCCTCGGTCCGACACGATGTCCTCTGGCAGGCCATAGAAGCGGAACACCAGGTTGCACATGAGTTCGGCAGTTTCCAATGCTGTAGGCAGTTTGGGGAGTGGAATCAACCGGCAAGCCTTGGAGAAGCGATCTATGACAGTGAGTATTGTGGTATTCCCATTGGACTTGGGGAGATCGGTAATGAAGTCTATGGCGAGATGGGACCATGGTCGGTGGGGAACTGGTAGTGGTTGCAGTAGGCCCGATGGTAGTTGTCTGAGATGTTTATTTGTGTTACAGGTGGTGCAGTCGTTAATGAACTTTATTGCGTCTGCCCGCAAGGTTGGCCACCAGAAGCTGTTCTGAAGCAGGTGAACCGTGGCCGCGATTCCCGGATGACCGGAGCTGAGTACGGAGTGAACTTGCTTTAGCACTTTCTGACAGAGGTCCTGAGGTACAAACGTTTTGTTAGGGGGGCATTCGGGCGGAGGGGTCCTTTGTGAGTTGGCTTGGGTGAGCTCTGTCATGATGTCCCACTGAATCGGGGCCACGATTAACGATTCAGGAAGCAGGGTTTCCTTGGGTTCAGTGGGCGCTACACCGTCGTGTTGGCGTGATAATGCGTCTGCTTTGGTGTTCTTAGAACCGGGACGATAGGTAACAGTGAAGTCAAATCGTGTGAAGAAGAGTGCCCACCTCGCTTGTCTGGGGTTCAGTCTCTTGGCAGACCTCAAGTATTCCAGGTTCTTGTGGTCCGTTAGAATCACGAAGGGATGTTTAGCTCCTCCAGCCAATGACGCCACTCCTCCATAGCTGCTTTCATGGCCAACAGTTCCCGGTTTCCGACGTCGTAGTTCTGCTCGGCTGGACTAAGTTTGCGGGAATAATAGGCGCACGGATAGAGCTTGAGTGGGGATCCGTGCCGCTGTGAAAGAATGCGTCCACCTCAACTGTAAACGGGAGTTCAGGATTAGGGTGGTGGAGGATGGGGGCCGATGTGAAACGTGCCTTGAGTTCTGCGAAAGCCTCCTGTGCTGTAGTTGACCAGGTGAGGTGTGATGAGTTTCTTTTAGTCATAGAGGTTAAGGGGGCGGCTACCGAGCTGAAATTCCTGATGAAGCGTCGGTAGAAGTTAGCAAATCCCAAGAAGCGCTGTAACTCCTTTAAGGTTACTGGCAGGGGCCAGTCTAGAACGGCCTTGACCTTCTTCTCGTCCATGGCGACTCCTCCTGGCTGATGATGTAGCCCAAAAAAGATGTGGAAGTCTGGTGAAATTCGCACTTCTCTGCTTTGGCGTATAGCTGGTGATCTATGAGTCGTTGCAATACTGTTCTCACATGTTGCACATGTTCTTCATAGGTGTTGGAATAGATGAGAATGTCATCAATGTACACAATTACCCAGCGATTCAGCATGTCCCGAAAGACGTCATTGATAAATGATTGAAACACGGAGGGACTATTAGACAGCCCGAAAGGCATAACCAGATACTCATAGTGCCCAGTGCTGGTAGAAAAGGCTGTCATCCATTCATCACCGTCCCGGATGCGAATGAGGTTGTAGGCGCTGGAGGTCCAGTTTGGAGAAGTACTTGGCTTGGCGGAGTTGTTCTAGGGCAGCTGGAACCAGCGGTAAAGGATATCGAAACTTGATAGTGATGTCGTTGAGACCCGGTAGTCAATACAGGGGCGTAAACCACCGTCTTTCTTTTTAACAAAGAAGAAGCCCGCGGCTGCAGGTGATGTCGATGCTCTAATGAACCCCTTCGATAGTTCTTCCTCGATGTAGTTTTTCATGGCTTCTGATTCGGGTTGAGATAGGGGAAAGATTCGGCCCTTGGGTGGCTTTGTACCTGGTAGTAGCTCGATGGCACAGTCGCTTGATCGGTGAGGGGGTAGTTCCATCGCCTTGGTCTTGCTGGAAAGCTTCGATGAGGTCAGAGTATTCAATGGGTAGAGTGGGGAAAAGAGCTGGTTCATCCTTTACCGTGAACGGCCTGAATGGAGAGTGAAGGGCTGCCAGTTAAGCAGTTGGAGTGGCATGACGGGTCCCATTTGATGATACGACCCTCCTCCATGAGATGAGCGGGTTATGTTGCCGTAGCCAGGAAGCCCAAGGATTACCGGGTTATGGGGTGATGTGATGACGTAGAAGCGAATTACCTCCGTGTGGCGGGTACCGGTCTGTAGTCGAAGGTCCACGGTGGTGTGCAGGACTCTCCCATCGCCGAGAGGTCGTCCATCTAGCGCCTCCACTGCCAATTGAGAGTCACAGGTGATTAATGGAAATTGTTGTTGTTGGGCAAACTCATGAGACATAAAGTTGCCGGCTGCTCCGGAGTCTAATAGTGCTGATGTGGTTATATGATTGTCCTCTAGAGATAATACGATCGGCACTTTGATGCAAGAACTGGAGTGGTGTGCTTGAACACAAGGACTCACCGAAGAGGGATTACGAGGAGGTGGTCTTGTGGGGCAAAACGCCCTTAGATGGCCCGGTTGACCACAATAGAGGCAGAGATGTTGACGTATGCGGCGTTCACGTTCCTCCGGAGTCAGGTGAGTATATCCGAGCTGCATGGGTTCGGTTGGAGGCAGAGTCACGGGGCATTGTGTGCTGGTGGGTCCCGTTCTGAGTGGGCGCCGTGATCGAATCAGATTGTCAATCTGTATGGTGAGTTCGATGAATTGATTCAGCGATCTCCCTTCATCTCGGCAGGCCAGTTCAGACTGTAATTCCAAGCCGAGTCCCTTGCGAAAGAGCAGTTTAAGCGTGCTCTCAACCCAGTCGGTTTGAGCTGCCAGAGTGCGAAATGTCAAGGCATATTCTGCTGCAGTATTTCCGCCCTGGTTCAACGCGAGTAGTCGGTCACCAGCTCTCATGCCTCCCTCCGGGTGTTCAAATACTTCCCGGAAGCGTTGAAGAAAGGCACCGAACGATGGAAAAGCCGTGCCATCCTCTCTCCAAACCGTTACCCACTCTAACGCTCTGCCAGTGAGGAGAGAACATACCAGGGAAATCTTGCTGGCGTCAGTGACATACATCGCTGGTTGTTGATCAATGAATAATGAACATTGCAGTAGAAATCCCTTACTCTTAGTGGGGTTACCGTCGAACTTATCAGGGAGAGCCAGACGTGGGTTAACTGTGGGTGCCGGTGGTGGAGAGGTGCCCATACTTATGCTCGGCTGAGGAGGGGCTGAGTTCGAAGCGACATCTGCAACCTCTGTAGCGTCGGACGAGTTCCTCCGTTACCGTAGTTAGATGGGTTAGCTGCTGTTGATGAACGGCGAGCTGGTTTGCTTGAGTGGAGATCTCCGTGGACATTTGGACCAGAGCTGCTGGATCGCGAAGTGGCGAAGTCTTCTGTAATGAAGCACCATGAGAGTGAGGATCCATTTGCAGTTTTATTACAATCTTGGTCGCATTTAACAGGGTCAATCGCCAGCAAACACAACAGCAGGGATAAGGCAAATCGTAATCCAGGTACAGGCATTAGGTCAGGGCAGGCAGCAAGCTTACAAAAATCAGTCCAGTAAAGAGTATAGTCCAGGGCAGGCAGCAAGAATCAAAAAGGGAAAACAGTCCAGAGTATAACCACGATATGACAGACACGGGAGAAAACGCTCAGAAATGATCACCAGGGATAACAAGACTTCGCAAAGAGAGAAAGGGAGAGAGAGCCTAAATAGTCTATTAATGGGAGACAGGTGCAACGGTGATTGGAACCAGGTATGTGGGAGTTGTAGTTCAGGGCTTAATATTCAGGAGAGGGTTCCCTCTGGTGGTGAGCAGGAGGAACCGCGGGAGTCTCGTTTGTTACACTAACCATGTGTATGTGACCAATAAAATGTGATTTGATGATGTGATTTGGTGAACTAAAATAAAAAGGTTGTTTCACCAGTGGTACTAAGGTACACAGACAAAATTACAGACTTTTAAGATTATTTATTTTTATTTAAGGGAGGAAACTGCCGCTGGTTTAACACTGAGGTTTTCCTTAATGCCTATTAAAATGCTAATCGTCTATTACGGTATGTTCTTTGACATTTAATTTCATTAACGTATGCATTCAATTCAGACGTTATCTTATCAATTTAACTGACTCATTCCATGTTAAATCTGACTTATTTGATTGATTAATAGCAGGGTATGTGAAATCAGAATGGTGGTAATTGTATCTGACGTCCAGTTTACATAAACAAGTAAAACCTTTACAAGATGACGAATGCCAAAGCCCCAAAGGTTGCATTGACTTTTCCCTTTGATATTTCACTCTGTCAAAGCATGGCCGCCGTTTGGCATTAGTGTTGTTGGTTTGTTACGGTTTGTGCTCCCTCAGTATTACCAGAGGTAATTGTGGTGTTATTCATGGGGATTTTACCCTCAAGTTGAATGCAGAACCGGTCCAAAGGGATTGTCCTCAAAAAGGGCATTGCAGTGAGTGTGTTATGATGCTTCACATTGAGCACAGTTTACGAGGGTAAATTGGATTCTGACTGCAGTTTCCCTAGTGATTGACACTATTCTTGATCTTGTTTGACTGTTCAGCACAAACAGACTGTGATATAATCCAACTGTCCTATTTTACTGACAGTTAGGTTTCAGTAACGTAGTATAGCATGCACTTATTAATACTTGGGTTGTTTTTGGTATTAGGAAGATGGCTCTGAGCGATTTCCTAATGTCTTTTTGGTTCAGTATCTAATTTTTTTCACCACCACATTTCTAACCTCAAAACTTTGAGGTCTAAAAATGGAGTTTGGTAAACATGATTTGGCTTCAAAAGCTCACAACGTGGGTAGGCGAATGTGCAGTTGAATCAATGTGTGAGTGAAGTGGTGGAAAATTGCCAATGGTTTTGTTTCCTTCCCCTTGTTGCACTTTACTTTACAGCATCAATAGCAGGCTGTGTTGTCATGGGACTGTACCGAACCATTAAACCGGGACGCTAGCAGGCTGTGTTGTCATGGGACTGTACTGAACCGTTCAGTCAGAACGCTAGCAGGCTGTGTTACTGTCAGATAGTACTGAACATTTCAGCTGAGACACTAGCAGGCAGTGTTGTCATGGGACTGTACTGAACCATTCAGCCGGGACGCTAGCAGGCTGTGTTGTCATGGGACTGTACTGAACCGTTCAGTCGGAACGCTAGCAGGCTGTGTTACTGTCAGATAGTACTGAACAATTCAGCTGAGACACTAGCAGGCTGTGTTGTCATGGGACTGTACTGAACCATTCAGCCGGGACGCTAGCAGGCTGTGTTGTCATGGGACTGTACTGAACCATTCAACCGGGACACAAGCAGGCTGTGTTGTCATGGGACTGTACTGAACCATTCAACCGGGACACAAGCAGGCTGTGTGGTACGCAAAACTGTTGTACGCCACTGGCTACTGGTGGAACCCCAGTGGAAGGAGGAAAGGACAGAATGAAGCTGCGGAACCCATCTCTTCTTCTACGGCCCCTTCTTCTTCTCACTGAGGAAGCTCAGTATCTCAGGCCAGCCTTTGCAGATGCCACACTTCCTCTTAATGAATTAGCACTGGTTCACAAAGACCTACTAATTTGCTGCTATTGAATTTCCGGGCGTTCAGTGGGGAAGGCAGTCTTCCTTTTAATCAATTTTGTTTCCTTCACTAATGTGTGTGCATTTTTTATCCTATCGCTAATGCCTTTAGCGCAGTATTAGTGGAGTGGGTCGAGAGAAAAATAATGTGTGGTTTACTCTGCCCTTATATGCCATGGGGATAATTTGAATGAGATTTACAAACTCCTGCTTTCAGTTTAAATGTGGCCACGCCTTCCTGTGACAGAGGATTTAGCAAGCAGGGAACTTGAGCAAACTGTATTTCAGTGCTGGCAATGCCACCGCAAGGGTGCTGTTGTAACACCCTTATATAAGCCTTTGTTGCTAATCTCATAGGTCAGTGCAATCCTTGGACCGACTTCGAAAATGAGCAGCCTATTCACACACCAAAGTGCCGGCAACAGACGCTGTCCGGACTCAAACCGGATATGCTCCACTCGTCTGTGTGATGTCACTCTCTGTGCAGCTGTTAGAAGGGCCTCTAGCATTGGGGCCTCAGCCATCCTCTCTGATCACTGTCCCAAACATGGAGCATGGGTGTCCTTTTCCTGCCATGTTGATTCACTTGATATGAGTTATTTGTGCCATTCATGCTTGTCTTCACTGCTGCCACTCTACTATGTTGAAATTGAAGCAAATACTGTTCACACTATAATGTTCCAATTCCCTGCTACCCTTAGTCCCTGCTACCCTTAGTCCCTGCTACCCTTAGTCCTTGCTACCCTTATTCCCTGCTACCCTTATTCCCAGCTATCTTTACTACTGCTACCCTTATTCTCTGCTACCCTTATTCCCTGCTACCATTATTCCCAGCTGCCCTTATTCCCAGCTACCCTTATTCCCAGCTATCCTTATTCCCTGCTACCCTTATTCCCTGTTACCCTTATTCCCTGCTACCCTTATTCCCTTCTACCCTTATTCCCTGTTACTCTTATTCCCTGCTACCCTTATTCCCTGCTACCCTTAGGCACTTTTCAATTTAGGAATAATCCATTCAAGATGATTATAATGCATGATCATGTCAGTACGCCAAGATATGAAGATGATAAGCAGAGAGCTGTGCCGCACAGTCCCAACCATTCCAAGTGTTTAATACACGCAAACTGAAAATCAAACTACTGTAAAAATGCAAATTAGAGCCAATTGCTCCATACTTTGGGAATAGATTAATGTGACTATCAAAGTAATTACTTTCACGCAAAATCAAATTAAACACAATTTCTGCTATTACATGCGCTGATATGAACTAATCCTAAAAATAGCTCTGTTATCCGTGGTTGAAGTCCACTGACGTAACATTACTCCCACAGTAATTGCTGCTGAATAGATTACTATTTGGCGTTTGTGCTTGATATGTCAGCAAGAGTTTGATGTCTTACTTGGTGACATTCCATTCATGAATTATAGGACAGCACAGGGAGGCTAGTTGTTAGGACTCGTTTGATAAGCATGTGATTATGTGTCTTTATATCAGACATGTTTCAGATTTTTGTGTTTGGAACTAGACGGAAATGGGTATGTAGATCTTTTTTCCATATTACATTTTTTTGTTATCATTTTTGTCTCCTCAGCAGCATCAAACATGCTTAAACATTCTCCAACCATGCACTGCCACCATGAGTAATAAAGTTAAAAAAGGACTTTCTCCCAAACTTGATTTATTTTCTACAATGCACGGTGGCTCAATTCCTTGATCTCTGCACACTCTCAGCCCTCATCTATCACGCATGGCCACCTGTCAGAGGGCCCAGCAACTGAACACTACACTGTCAGAGGGCTCTGCTCTGTTCTTGTCCCAACTACTGACCACTGCTCTGTCAGGATGCTGTGCCCCTCTGATACATAACACGGCTCAAAGTAGAGAAGAGATTGACTTCATCGCTACTTGCATTTGTGAGAAGTATTGACATGTTGAATGTAGCAAGCTGTCTGTTTTAAACTACTAGCACAAAGCTTAGACACCCATGCATACACCACAAGACATGCCACCAGAGAGCTCTTCACAGTCCCCAAGTCCAGAACAGACTATGGGAGGCACACAGTACTACTTTGAGCCATGACAACATGGAACTCTATTCCACATCAAGTAACTGATGCAAGCAGTATAATCAGATTTAAAATTAACCTTATGTACCCACCGGGACTGTGAAGACACACACACACAGGCACAGATACATGCATTACACACACCTGATAACATATGTACACATGGATTTTGTGTTGTAGATACAGTATGTGGTAGTAGAGTAGTGACATGAGGGCACAAACTTAACGTATTGTAAAATGTGTTGTAAAATGTTTTGTAATGTTTTTAACTGTATATAACTGCCTTAATTTAGCTGGATCCCAGGAAGAGTAGCTGATGTCTTGGCAGGAAATAACGGGGATCCTAATAAATACAAATACAAAGTATTAAAAACACCTCTCAGGATGCTTTGGCCCTGTAATATACAACACACCTCTCAGGATGCTTTGGCCCTGTAATATACAACACACCTCTCAGGATGCTTTGTAATATACAACACACCTCTCAGGATGCTTTGGCCCTGTAATATACAACACACCTCTCAGGATGCTTTGGCCCTGTAATATACAACACACCTCTCAGGATGCTTTGGCCCTGTAATATACAACACACCTCTCAGGATGCTTTGTAATATACAACACACCTCTCAGGATGCTTTGGCCCTGTAATATACAACACACCTCTCAGGATGCTTTGGCCCTGTAATATACAACACACCTCTCAGGATGCTGTGGCCCTGTAATATACAACACACCTCTCAGGATGCTTTGGCCCTGTAATATACAACACACCTCTCAGGATGCTTTGGCCCTGTAATATACAAAGTCACCATTATTAGTCAGTTGTACAACCAAATGCCTTCAACTGAAATGTGTCTTCTGCATTTAACCCAATCCCTCTGAATCAGAGAGGTGCAGAGGGCTGCCTTAATCAACATCCACAGCACCCGGGGAACAGTGGGTTAACTGCCTTGTTCAGGGGCAGAACGACAGATTTTTACCTTGTCAGCTCGGTGATTTGAACTTGCAACCCTCCGGTTAACAATTCCAACGCTCTAACCACTAGGCTACCACACCTCTCAGGATGGTGTGGCCCTGTAATATACAACACACCTCTCAGGATGGTGTGGCCCTGTAATATACAACACACCTCTCAGGATGGTGTGGCCCTGTAATATACAACACACCTCTCAGGATGGTGTGGCCCTGTAATATACAACACACCTCTCAGGATGCTTTGGCCCTGTAATATACAACACACCTTTGTCATATATCAATGTCCCTGTTT